>OX451735.1:1053867061-1055127898 GCA_948472305.1 Vicia faba
GCATGTATGCACCGCGATGTCAAACAATCTGTAAATTGCTGCACCACTTGCCAACACAACAAATACAACACTCACGCCCCTTACGGTTTACTCCAACCTTTACCATTACCTCAACAAGTTTGGGATGACATCTCTATGGATTTCATCACCAACCTTCCCCCATCACACCATAAAACCACCATCTGGGTCATTATTGATCGCCTCACCAAATTCGCCCATTTTATTTCGCTTCCTGCAAGTTTCACTGCTGCCTCGCTAGCTCTAATTTTCATTTATGAGATCTACAAGCTTCATGGGGCACCCAAAACAATTATTAGCGACAGAGACCGTATATTTGTCAGTCAGTTTTGGCGCTCCTTGTTCAAACACCTGGGAACCACACTTGCTTTCAGTAGCTCTTACCATCCACAAACCGACAGCCAAACTGAAGTTTTAAATTGCTGTTTGGAAACATATCTGCGTTGCTTTATGAGCGAAGAGCCACACTTTTGGGTTCGCTTCCTCTCGCTTGCGGAATTTTGGTATAACACAGCTTATCACTCTGCGATAGGTATGACTCCGTTCGAAGCCCTCTACGGTCGCAAACCACCCACCTTGGTTCCATACACAACTGGGAAATCCAAAATTAACACCTTCGATGAATTACTTCACAACAAAGCTCGCATCCTACGGTTGCTCAAAGAAAACCTCACCAAATCTAGAAATCGTATGGTCCAAC
This sequence comes from Vicia faba, assembly GCA_948472305.1. Taxonomy (NCBI): domain Eukaryota; kingdom Viridiplantae; phylum Streptophyta; class Magnoliopsida; order Fabales; family Fabaceae; genus Vicia; species Vicia faba. The sequence continues at coordinate 1,053,867,780 of OX451735.1, forward strand.
AAATTAACCTCCATCGAAAAGACAAACAATTTGAAGTGGATCAATGGGTTTTCCTGAAATTACAACCTTACCGACAAAGTTATGTCCAACACCGACCCTCACAGAAGCTCGCAAAATGATACTACGGCCCCTTCTGCATCCGCAAGCGCATTGGTCCAGTGGCTTATGAGCTAGAGCTCCCTGCATCCTCCCGGATCCACCCCATTTTCCATGTGTCTCTCCTCAAGCTTTGTCACGGCCAACCATCTACTCAGATCCCCCCTTCCAGATCCAATACTTTTTCCACCTCAAGAACTGACTCCAATAGTTGTATTAGCTCACAAACCTCTGCATGGTGAAATCGAAGAAGTCCTGATTCAATGGGACGGAATACCAATATCAGAAGCAACATGGGAACTGAAGACAATGTCTCAATCAAAGTACCCTCACTTTAATCTTGAGGACAAGATTTGTCTCAATGGGTACGGTAATGTTACAAACAAAATGGGTCTCAACAAAACAAACAAAGAAAAAAATAAAAATGACAGCAACAGCTCCAATATTGTGCCAAGGGAAAGGCCCAAAAGATCAGCCCAATTGCCCATTAGGTTCAGAATGTGAACAAAAATATCTTGCTCTTAGAAGTTTCTCATTATGATAAGTTTGTGAGCTGTCATTGTTCTTTTCCAGCCTTTATTACCGTTAGTAGCCTGGCAATATTTAAGATAAGAACAAATTAGTTTCTCTCTATCAATTGTAGTAGATGCTGACAAGTGTCCCTAGATCCTATAATTAAGGCACAATTGTATTCTTTGCAGTCTATTTAAGGACACAAAAAGTAATGAAAAGGGAAGAAAATTATTACCACAAAATCTCTCTCTTCCTCACAGACTTTCCCTGACTAGGGGAATTTAATTTCTGCATTTATTTCTATCAGAATCCAGATGAGTTAACAAACTCCAGCTGAATCCAAATGAGATAATTTTAAAAATTTATTCAACTATTTTAGATATTAGCCTATTTTTTCAAACATAAAATGTATGATAGTTCCCCGTCAAATTTTTGTTTTAAATATTTTTTATTATATCATATTTACATTTTTTAGAACCTAGAATGTATTACAGCTCCTCGTTAAATTTCATTTTTAAAACCTTGTTATTAGATCTTATTTACAAATTTTACAAATCTTAAATGTATGACAATATCCCGTCAAAACTTAATAAACTATGTAAATATGCTCATGAAAATTCAGCATGAAGATTAAAATCAAACCTATAACTTAATCTTCAATAACAATCTTCAAAAAATAATTCATATATAATTTTAATGTAAAATTTTATAACTTATTCAAATTTAGTTAAAAACATTCTTTAATTCAAAAATTAATTTTGTAGTGAATTAATATGTAACTTATTCCCGCTTATAAAATCAAATGTATCAACAATAGACTTTTAGATTTTTTCCAATTTATAAAATTAGTTGTAATTTATTCCTGTTTTTTTTTAAATAATTGTATTTAAAATATATATTTTTTTGTTTATCTCGTTAATTAATATTTTTAGAGATAATAAATAAATATAATAGATTAAATATGTCATAAAAATAAAAAAGTTCAAACTCATATTTATGTAAGTATAAATTTAATAATATATAAATAGTAAATAAATATAGTATAGTGATGGTTAAGAAATATATATAAAAAATATACAGATTAAATATTATTGGCTTGTCGAAAATGTATATTATAGATGAAACAATAAAGAAAATAAATAAGTAGTCATCTACCCGTGCGTTTGCATAAGTCTCATATTATCGTTATAAATAGTAAAAATGTATTTTATGATTTTAAAATATGTACTGCCTTCTTTTATTTTAAAAATCCATAATTTTTTTCACATATTTAAAAAATGTCAATAAATTTAATATACTTATTTTATTTATTAATTTTTCAATTATATCATATGTATATAAAATCTTGTTATAATAAATTCATTGTTAAATTTAATATTTTAAATTTTAACAACTTAGTAAAAATAAACTTGTAATTTAAGTTATACATATTATTGTAAATTTCCAATTTTGTATCAAGGTATAAATAATAAGTATCCATAAATTTCATAGAACATTTATAATACAATTAATACTATAATGACAAAAAATTATTAAAAATATTTGTTATTAATATATAATTAAATTTAAAAATAAAATAAATATTTCTTGTGAATTATTATGATATAAAAATAAATTACCTCAAATTTTTTATTAACAAAAAATAAATAATAAATAACCTTAAATTTTAATAAATAAAATATTTGATAAAATTTCGTAAATAAAGTATTCATCAATTAATTGCATTATTTAATATTAAAATACATGGATAAATATTTGTGATTGATACAAAAAAAAATACAAGAAAAATAATTGCTACTAATAATATAAAAAAATATTAAACAAAGAGAAAAAGAAACATACATTGATAGTGTAAATTACTTTTATACTGTCCGCCAATGACAACCATATATTTAATTAAAATTTATTTTTATTTTTAAAAAACTATTATGATATGATAAATATAAATGTTTTGATTGATTGTATGTATAATATTAATTTACACTGATAGTGCACTCTACCATTAATCTCTTAAACAAAATCTTCCAATGGTACACTAAACACGTTATTGTATTGTAACTTTAAAAAAAAATTACCATTGATTGTATGAAAAATATAGCAAAAATTTCTATAATAATTGAATGAGGAAAACTATATTTCTAAAAGCAACTAAAAACATTCGAAGAATCTATACTTAAAAAACATCAATAAATATTTATTTTTAATTAATATTTTTTAAATATATTAAAATAAATTATGAAATTAAATTCAGTTAAAATATACCAAAGTTAATTCTAACGATTGAATGCATATATTTAAAATTAAATTATAATGTCTATAACTACTTTATTTAATTATATTAGAAATAATTATTTTATTTAATTACATTATCATGTCTAACTATTGCATGAAAATCAAATATTCGTTAATCATGTAATTTAATTTAAATTATAATTAAATAAGGAAAACTATATTTCTAAAAGCAATTAAAACAAAATTAAAATTTAGAATCAAATTATAATTTCATCCAATAAACAGATTAATGGATATTTATACCAAGAAAATATTTATGATTATATGAAGTAAAAGCAAAATTGTCACTAATAATTCAGAGAAAGACACTCTCTCTTACGCCATAAATTCTAAATGCATTTACTTCTCTAAATTTACTTCTATCAAATTATTTCCACTTTCCAACTCAATCTATTCTTAGCTTCCACTACTTCCATCGCTTCCGATCCAGAACCAATATTAAAAGTTTAATAAAATTCCAAACCTTGACTACATTATGAAGACGATTTAAACAACTTATGAAATCATAAAGCATCTAATAGAAATTATAAAAGTGAATACATGAGTCCAGAACATAATAGGTGCACAAACAAAAATGAAATAAGAAAATGCATTTAAGATTAGATTGGAAAAAGTAGAACTGAACGTGCATAAAACAGAATCCGCTGGGCTTTAAAAAGATAGAAAAAGCATGGCCCATCAGAATCCATTGAGCTTTAAAAGGATAGAAAAATCATCGCCCATAATTAATAATAATAATAAAAGATCATAAAAAATAATATATTGGGCCGGACCGGGTCGGGTCCAGACCCAACTACCTCTACAAAAATACACAGTTCAAATAATGAACCCTAATAGCCGCTCATTGCAAAACTCTAGCTCTTGAGATAGAACGATTGATTTTCTTTCAGAATTTCCTCAGTTCTTGTTTCCAAATATCACAATTATCTCGTTCAACGGTTTCAGTCTCTCATCATCTTCAATCGTGAATCAACAATACTAATGGTAACATCCTTCTTCTCAATCGATCGTTCAAGTCCCTCTGCTTCCTTATCGTTTCGACTCTCTCAGAATCATGCCATGCTCGTGGTTGACATCGGCTCGTGATGAAAAAGGTAGGGTTTCACAATGGATTTTAAATAAGGTGACAGATTATTCCTGAGAAGAAAGGGAAAAACGATTTCGGCCGTGCATTTTTCAATTAGAAAGGAAAGTAGTATATCTATTTTCTAAATGATGTAAAAAAATATATCAGAAGTTTGAGAAAAAAAGAGAAAAATCATAACTCTAAAGAGAAATACGAGGTTGCAACGTAGGATCATGAGAATGAGAGAAGAAGGGTTTAGGGTTTGCCATGAATATAAGCTTATTAATATGGGCAGAACAAAATACAATTCAATGATTCTTGGGAGGGTGGAACCAATCAGTGGTGTAGGTTGACACACTTGGATTGGGCCTCACTGGGAATTAGGCCAAGGGCAGATCCAGTCCAGAATAGGATCCCTCCTAAGTCGTTGCTCCTGATGAAGGAGTTATGACTTAGTTCTAGTTCGTCCTTTTACGAGGTGCGCTGCTCGACATGGAGCTTTTATACCATAGACGGGGAACATCGTCGGTTCAAGATTTTTCCCCGGGCAACGGCCAGAGTGGGTTTGAGGAGGACTCACGGGGGGAAGACGATACACTTGTCAGACACGTGGCGTGGCTCTTGGGAATAGTAATGATGACCTATGGAGTATGGGCCATCATTGCCTGTACATGTAGGTTTCGAGGAGAAATGCAGCTTGTGAGTTGTCCGACGCGATGTTTCACATTCCACGTCAGCTCTATAAATAGAGCTCCAAGGCTCATAATCTACTTTCATATTTTCACGCTCTCTACTTTCTCCGTTGACAACACCGTGCCGTTTTCCAGAATCCTTGAAACCTCTGCACAGTCCTCCGCGTACTCTTCTTCAACCACCGTCGTTCTTTCAACTATTCTTTAAGTAAGCGTTCTTTTTCCTTGACATCCTGTGTGTAGGTAGATTTTGATGATGTTTAGTAGTACGATTTCGCATCTGGGGGGTTCTTCCCGGAGAATTCATGTGTTTAGGCGTATGATTTGTGATTATGCCCATGATATTCATCATTTCGTCGATAATTAGGTTAGTCTTACCCATGATCTCCATGTGTTTGGCTAACAAATTTATGAACTTGGTCGTGAGATTCATAGTCTGCTCACCATATTCTTCCTGTTCCCGATATATTTCATGAAAAACAGGTGTTCGTCGTTAGGATCGTTGTGTGATCTTAGAGGATTGGAATGATTTTCATGGGTCGGTCGAGGTCCACATATTTCCCCTTTTTGTGCGAATGATCGTCGACTTGGTATGGGTGTTGCTTAGCCTTTTCATCTGCGTCGTTGGAAAGGTTGATTTGGATTTGTTGTTGAATTCACTGGTTTCCTCTACTTTGTAGGTAAATGGCCGACACTTCTGAATCGTCAAAGAATATGGAGACTGAAAGGACCAGCGCTGCCGAGGAGAACATTAATTTGGTCAACGTAACCGACGACCCTGAATTGGATTGGGTCGGTGCCGAGCCCCGAGGGATAGCATCAATCTACAGTCACATCGGAGGCAAGCCTACACAGTCGTCGACTACGGAGCAGGCCAGTAAGGTTTTCAGAGAAACTTCAAAATCCTGAGACCATCGCAAGATGCTTGCATATGCTCAGAGTACATCGAGGAGGCCTTCCCCATGTACGAGGCCGTGTTCAAAGACCTTGGACTTCAGCTTCCTTTTAACGACTTCCAGATGGGGGTGTTAAGTCATTTGAACTTGGCACCCTCCCAGCTTCATGCCAACGCGGTTGCCTTTATCCGGGCATTCAAACTTACATGTCGGTTCCTGAGGATCGAGGTGACCATTCCCCTGTTCTTCAGGTTTTTTCACTTGCAACGGCAATCCCGAGGAGGGAAACATAGCTGGGTATCACTTAAACAGTCGAAGAGGTTGTTTAGGATGTATATGGATTTTGTCCAGGACTTTAAGGATAAGTGATATATCTTACAACCATCTACCCAAATAGCCTTGGATTCTCTGTTCGACCCAGCTACTATTATGGACAAGGATGGGGAGCCGTGCTTGGATGCCGAGGGTAATACTGAGATTGGGAGAATCTCAAAGTTTCCCATACACTGGGAGTTCGGGCCACTATGATCACGGTCCCAGGCATTACCACACTTCTTCCGGTGGTATGAGTGCCGAAGACGAAGAGGCATATGGTGTCCTCAATCGTTTCCTTGATGGTTTCTTCCCTACCAGATAGGTCACGCGGGAAGGGAACGATATCCTGGACGAAGATGGAAAGCCGACGTTTGAGGCACGTCTGATCAATACAAAGGCACTCGTCGAGTGTCAATCTTACGGGCAGGCCGTGGATCTCTTAGGTTTTTATTTTTGCTTGCTTTTACTATATTATTTTCCTTCTTTTGGTTCTTCGATGAAGCTGACCCAGGCACATTTTCTTTGTTTTTGCAGGTCACATGGCGGAGCGCCGTGAGAGATTGCTGAAGCTGACCCAAGAGAAGAATAGCAACAAGAGATTGGGGAAACAGCAGCAAGCTACGGGCATGAGTTCAGCCCTAGAGTCGACCAAGGAAGGATCTAGTGGGTCCTCGAGTTCTCGTGACGCCGAGCGCCAAGCGGTGTTGTTGAGCAAGAAGTGGAGTCGTCTAGAAGGTGGACATGCTGATGTAACTGACGGAACGGCGGGTTTTTCAGGCCTTCAGCCTACCACCATGCTTCGTGGAAAAAGACTTCTTCGAGGATTTCCCCTTGACCGTGTCTGATAACGAGTCCAACATCATTAGGTGGCACGACAAAGAAGGTCGAAGGAAGCACCTCATTGCCAGCATTGTCGGGGTGGTGAAGATGGAAAAGATGGTTGTTGTTATGGAAGGCGAAGGGTCAGACTCTTCCGATCGGGTCAAGGAACTAGAGTCGAAGAAGACGACTCTTGTGATGAAAACACGCAAGATGAAGACCTCTCTTGAATGAAGAAAGGAAATGTTTCGCAAGCAGACCGACATGCTGACGGGGGAGAAGGAGAGAGCCGAGAAAGCCCTCGAGGACAAAGGCTGCCTCCAACTTGATAAGGAATGTATGGAGAGTGATAACAACAGCTGGCAAAGGAGGTTGCAGATCTGAAGGCTTCTATGATGCCCGCGGAGGGTGAACCTGAGGGGGTAGCTTATTTGCGCACGCGTGCCAACTTCATTGCTCAGATTCAACTCCTAGAGTCGGACTGCATTGATGCCTTGGCCGATGGCTTTGAATTTGCCGTGAATTAGTTGTCTGTGCTGAACCCGGGATTAAACATTGAAGGAACCGTGGTTTTGTCCCAGATGATTGATGGTCGGGTGGTTCCCTCTCCTGACTCTCCCGAGGTTGAAATGAGTACTCCGGGGAGCGATTAACATTTTTGTTTTTTCATCTTATTTGTATTTGGGCCTACGTGTCCGTAATCTTTGTAATATTCAAACATCTGACCCAAGTGGTCGCCATTGATAATTATTTCGCTTTGTTTTGATGCTTATCTTTTCTATTGCCAGCTTATTGTTATTTTCGTTTTGTCTTTGTTTTTGACTTGGTTATTTCATGAATACTTGTATATCCTATGTGGAAATATATGCTCGACCATTGTTGTGATCGTTATGAATTTTCCATGAAGTTCGTGTTTTCCGTGTGGAGATGTGTGCTCAACCTTAATATTTGCTCGACGCATGTTGAAATGTGTCAAGGGCACGGAGTAGGGATCCTCGGGACGAGCGTATGATTGTAGTCAGGATCCTGCGCTCGTGGCGTGAACTTCCCATCGCGAGCTGGCTGTTCTACCATGTTGGAGTACTTCTACATTAGAGCTCGATCGAGGTTTCCCTATCGGGCTAGGATACTACTCATCAAAATGAACAACATCTTGCCTTTTGTTAGTTTGGAGGCCGCATCCGTACCTCGACGCGCCTACGTGGTCGAGCTTTTCCCTTCGCCGGTTGAAGGGGAATATTCGACAGAAAAAGTCCTCAGCAGGTGAGGGACTTAGCTATAATATTGTTTTAGCTTTGCAACATTCCAGGGTCGAGGTAGTGGTTCTCTGTTCAATTGCTCAAGGTAATATGCTCTGGTTCCCGTAGCTCCTTGGACGCGGTAAGGCCCCTCCCAGTTTGCGGCCAGCTTCCCTTCATGGGAATCCTTCTAGTTTATTTGAAAGACTAGGCTGTTGACCTGAAATTCATGCTTTATGACTTTGTTGTTATGGTGTAGGGTTACTTGCAGTTTTAGCGTGGCCTCACGAAGAGCTTCCCCTGATCGGATTTCTTCAACTAGGTTGAGCTCATCTCTGAGGGCCTCGTCGTTCGTCTCCTTGTCGAGGGGAATTTCAATTCTCCTAGATGGCTCCATGATTTCTACCGGGATGATGGCCTCGGTATCGTAGGTCAGTTGGAATGGCGTCTCGCCAGTCATCGAATGAGGCGTTGTTCAATAATCCCATAGGATGTTGTGCAACTCTTCAACCCATCCCCTCTTAGCTTCGCCTAGCCTGCATTTAAGTCCTCACAGGATGACTCTATTTGTAGCCTCGACTTTCTCGTTATTTTGGGGGTGTTCGACCGAGGTGAAATGATGCTTGGTGCCGAGCCTGGCGGCGAAGTTTTGGAAATTTTGATCGGTGAACTATGTCCCATTGTCGGTGACGAGTGCTCGCGGTATTCTGAATCGGAAAAGTATGTTTCGCTTGTAGAAACGGAGGATGTTGTGCGACGTGATTTTAGCCAAAGCTTCGGCTTCTACCCATTTCGCGAAGTAGTCGACGAATACAATAAGGAACTTGTTTTGATAGGTTCCTTGCATGAAAGGTCCGAGGATATCCATTCCCCACCACGCGAATGGCCACAGGGAGGATAGGTTTGTGAGCTCGTGTGGGGGTGCGAGGTGCATGTCCGCGTGCCTCTGGAACTTTTCGCATTTCTTGACATGCTCCTTGGCGTCATGTTGCATGGTCGGCCAATAGTATCCTGCTCGCAGTGCCTTTCGTGCTAGGGATCTTATGCCCATGTGCTGGGCGTTGATTCCCTCATGGATTTCCCGCAGTATCTCAGGGATTGCAGACTCTTCGACACATTTAAGGAGTGGGATGGAGAATCCCCAACGGCAAAGTTTGTGTTCGACAACCACGTACGAGCATGCTTGTCGTTTGGTAATGGATGCCTCCCTTTGGTCTAGGGGAAGTTCCCCTTTTGTCAGAAAGTTGAACATCGGGGTCATCCATAATGAGTTATCCCCGATGGCATTCACTTTGAGTAGAGTCGTGGACCTTTCAATACTAGAGCGAGACAGGGATTCTTATATGACTGACTTGTTTCCGCCTTTCTCTTTCGTGCTTGCAAGCTTTGAAAGTATATCGGCTCGTGTGTTCTGTTCACGTGGTACATGTGTGATTTCTGCTCGGTCGAACTTTTTCATATGTTCTTTGGCCAAGTTCAAATATTCAATGAGGTTTTTGTTCTTAGCCTGGTATTCCCCTTGAACTTGAGACGCGAGAAGTTGGGAATCAGAAAAAATTTGTATCTCACGAGCACCAAAATCCTCGGCCAGTCTTAGACCTATGAGCAGAGCCTCGTATTCTGCTTGATTGTTTGAGGTCGAAAATGAGAGAGTGAGAGAGTGTTCGATCACGACACCTTCCTCATTTTCGAGGAGGATTCCTTCTCCACTCCCTGTCGAGCTGGACACTTCATCCGCAAAGATGGTCCACTTATGCTCCTTCCTTGCGAGGGGGTTGTGAGCGGTCATCTCCATGACGAAGTCGGCCAGATCTTGGGCCTTTAGAGCCTTCCTGCTTTCATACTGGATTTCGAATGCTGAAAGCTCTAAGGACCACTTTAGCATTCGACCTGCCATGTCTGGTCGACCTAAGAGTTATCTCACGGGCTGGTCTTTTTGTACGACGATCGTGTGTGTGAGGAAATAGTGTTTGAGTCTTCTCGCTGCATTGACGAGGCCCAAAACCACCTTCTTGATCTGTTCGTATCTGAACTCGGTTCCTTGAAGCGCATTGCTCATGAAATACACGGGGTTTTGACCGTCAGGAGTCTCGCGAATGAGGGCTGCACTGACGGCTTCGACGGAGACGGCCAGATACAGGAATAACGTCTCCCCTTCTAGTGGTCGTGATAGTACAGGAAGTTGTGAAAGGCTCTGCTTGAGATAGAGGAGGGCTTGCTCGCATTCCTCGGTCCACTCGAAAGCTTCTTCCTTGCACAGGAGTTTGAAAAATGGAAGGGCGTGTTGAGCGGATTTCGCAACGAAGCAGGAAAGCGAGGCGAGCATACCGTTCAGAACTTGTATGGATTATTTTGAATTAGGTGAAGGGAGGTCAGAGAACGCCCGACATTTGTTGGGGTTGGCTTTGATTCCTAGTTCTGTTACGTAAAAACCGAGGAACTTGCCCACTTTAACCCCGAAGGTGTATTTCTCGGGGTTGAATCTCATTCTACATTACCTTGCTTGGGCAAAGAATTTTTTGAGATGCACAACATGGTCAGTGTCCACTCGAGATTTGACGATCATGTCATCCATGTATACCTCGAGCATATCTCCAATCTTGTTGCGAAAGACTTTGTTCATCATCCACTAGTATGTTGCCCCTGCATTTTTCAGACGGAAGGGAATTACGTTGTAGTAATAATTGTTCAGGCTGGTCATGAAGGAAGTGCGGTGTTTGTCACTCATTGCCATTGGGATTTGGTTATAGCCCGAATAGGCATCCATGAAAGATAAAATTGTATAGTCGTCCGAGTTGTCGACCAGCATGTCAATATTAGGCAAGGGGAATGCATTTTTGGGGCATGCCCGATTAAGATCGGTATAGTCAACACACATATGCCATTTTACATTTTTTTATAACAAGTACAACATTTGACAGTCAGGTTGAACACCGGGCTTTAGAAATAAAATTTGCCTCTAGGAGGTCCTTTACAGCTTTTTCAGCAGCCTCCGTTTTCTCGGGGGACTTCCTACGCCTATGTTGTACTATTACCCTAGAGGCTAGATCAATGGCGAGTTGGTGACAGGAGACCTCGGGGTCGATACCGGGCATCTTCGCAGCACTCCACACGAACAAATATGCATTCTCCCTCAAGCAAGCCTTGATCTTCTTCCTCTCCAGGTCAGGGAGTCCAGTGCTAATCTTCACCCCTTTGTTCGGGTCTTCACCGAGAGGGACGAGCTCGATGTCCCCATCCAGAATTGGTCGGAGGAGCCCCTTCTCGCCATTGGGTTCTTCGTCTTGGTCAAAGCGGGTGTCCAAGGAGATTGAGTTAGCCTTTGAGGAGCACTTTGTACTTCTGCCTTGATGGGTTGTGGCTTTGGTCGCATTGTTGCAGCTCTCTTGGCAGGTCGTGCCCCAGTGTCGACCGTGCTTTGTCCCTTGGCCGCCACATTGAAGCATCTTCGGGCAGCTGCTAGGTCGCCCTGGATGGTGGTGACGCATGCCCTTTTTATGTAGAACTTCATCTTCAGATGGACGGTGGAGGGTATCGCAGTCAACTCTACCAGTGTCGGTCTCCCTAGGATGCAATTATAGAGAGACAGGCAGTCAATGACTAGGAAGCGCACCTTGACTTTCCTGGTGGCGGTATCTTCGCCGAAGGTGACCATGAGCTCCACGTACCCCCATGGCTTGGAGGTTGAGCTGTTAAAGCCCTGCAGGTCGGACCCCACGTATGGTGAAAGGTGAGAGTCATCGAGCAGCAAGGTTATGAAGAGCTAGTTGTACATCACATCGACGAAACTTCCCTCGTCGACCAAGACGCGATGAACATCAAATTTAGCCATTCTCGCCCTGATCGGGAGAGGGATGGCTGAATTTGGGACCCCCTCCGGGCAAATCTTTGAGTTAAAAGGTAATTGGCTCCGATCTGCCCTTAACCCTCTCGAAAGTCACCATTTGCAGGGGGGCGCGTCGACCATCTCGTCCAACTTCCTCTTTGCTGATAGTTATGTCATTAAACCCTCCACCATTTATGACCATGGCGGAGGGGAAGCTTTCCCACCTACTATGCACAGATAGAGGCTCTTCCATATGTTCGGGGACGTAGAAGTCCTCTGGTCTTGTAACGGAGAATACGGTCTAGATGGGGACCGACTCGTCAGATGGTCAGGCATCCTCCTCTATCTCCTTGGTTTCACGGGCATCTCGACGGGGGGCGTCGTTGCACCGATATTTCCCGAATCTTCTCCCTTTTATGAGGGTCTCAATAGCATCCTTGAGATGGACACAATCTTCAATCAAATGTCTATGGCTTCGATGATATTGGCAGTATTTGCCCCAATCTGCTTCGGGCTTAGTAGGAGCAGGGTGAGGATGGTTGACGCCTCCGTCCTTTAAATATGTGTTCGCACACTCTACCAAAATGCACTCACGGGAAGTCGTTAGCGGAGTGTACTCAGTAAACTGCCCCGAGGGTCCTCTTTGCTAATGATGGTCTCAGGGTTTGTCATCCCTCCTCTTCTCGCTAGTTCTTCGAGGAGGGTTGGAGTCTTGTTGTCGTGGATTATTGGTTCATCCATGATTCCTGGGGTCCCGGGCTCTATTGGCCGCTTCCCTTTCCTCGTAGTCCATGTATGCTTTGGGTTTCTCGAGGAGGGCATCGAATGTCTGGGGTAGTTCGATGCAAACAACCTTTCTGAATTCCGTGCCAGGGAGGAGTCCCCTCTTGAGTAGGTATCTCTTCATATGACCGGTGTAGGGGACCTGGATGGCCTCCCGGTTGAACTGATCAATAAATTCCCTCAGGGTCTCGTCGTGTCTCTGGATGATAGCCTTAAGGACTGCTTCAGTCTTTGGGTGTCGACGTGAAATAGTAAATGAACTAATGAATTGGTTCTTTAAATTTCACTAAGAGGTGATTGACCCCGGGGAGAGACTCTTGTACCAATCCATCGCATCTTTCCTCAGAGTTGTGGGGAACAACTGACATTTAATTGGTCCCTCGACATTGTGATAATGCAACATTGCCTCGAACCCGTCTATATGGTCGACCGGGTCGGAAATGCTGTTGTGCTCCTTCAGATGGGGAGGCTTCTGGGTGACTCCATGATGGCTTGTTACAAGGGACCGCGGGGGTCGTCTTTGTCACTTCTGTCTGGCGAGCGAGAAGGATATCTGTTGTATTAGTGGTTATGATGGCGGCCCTGGTCACGCGGAGCATTCTTCGGGCGGTACAGTCGCTTGTTATTTCCCTTGTTCCTGCCTCCAGGGGGTCTTTTCTCTTGACGCGAAGGGATGTGATCTCGTCTCCACGTATAAACGGGCTTGTCCCCCTCCAATGTGTGGCGTCACTTGATTGTTCAGGGAGAGGAACTTCGAGAGGCGTCCCGCCTACGTCTCCGCGGGGGAGATTGGGGAAGTTCCTCTACTTGGCGAGGAGGGGGAGAATGGGGCCTCCTATGTCTTATGGGGGCTCTTTGAGCATCTTTGAGAACCCTTAATCTCTCTCCTTGAGAGAAGATCAGATAGTTTGTTTGGTTTATCACCGCGAACAGTGCCCTGGTCATGGCGTCTGCTCCGGCGGGAATTGGGACCTCTTGGAACTTGTTGGGTTGGTAGTTCTGAGGAGGTGGCCGATCGTATTTAAGTCGTCGAGATAGTGATGATGATGAGGTAGTTTCTCCTTCTCTATAGTCTGAAGGATCGAACATATTAGTGATGGGGGCCGTGATGTGGCAAGTAGTACTAGCATTGTCGACGCCAACATTATTGTCAACGATATTATTGTTGATGTCGGCGATGCGGACGTTCATGTTTTCTGTTGTTTAATTAGCCACGATAGTCAGAAGAGTGATCTAGCTTTAGTCTTGAGTAAATAGAAGACGGGGAAGTAAGTTACCCACAGACATTGCCACTGATCGTACCTGATCGAAATGGACCGTCACAGCTTCATCGAGCAGAGTTTGAGTGAGGTGGGGGGGGGGGGGGGGGTACCTACAAGACACTCCGATACCAAAGTAAGTTGAGGAATGAGAAAGAAAGCGTAAGATTAAGAAAGTGTTGAATACCTGACCCTCTCGAAAGAGAGGGTATTTATATCCCCCAGTGCTGGGTCAAGGTCTCTACATTGGGCTGGTCAAGCAGGCCCAAGGTAGAGACTTCCAGGTCCTACGTGAGTAGTGGGGACCCGCACGTGGTCCCCTACCTGGATGACGTCCTCCGTAAGGTCAGGAGGATATGGATGCGATCTTTCCACGACCACGAAGACTATGTGATACCCGGAGACGTTGGTAGCCAGCTCTACAAGGAGGATGCTCGATAGGATCATCTGCCCATCATGGGTGATCCCCTCCATACGCGAGGTCGAGTGAGGGGCCCATTCTTGGTCGACGAGCTAGTCCAGGTGTCCTAGAAGCCTTCATGGTCGGAGGTGACCGTCCTTAGTCTACTCGGGATGTTGTCCCCGTGTGGTGAAGTTGTCTCCTCATGGGGAAAAGGTGGTAGTTGCCTGCCGTATTCGAGGATAGAACCGGTCAGCAGTGCAGGTTGACACACTTGGATTGGGCCTGACTGGTGTAATACCCCAAATTTGTCCTACCCTCTGTCAAATCATCTGGCTTATGCATCTTGTATGTTTTCATGTGCATTTTTTCATTAGGTCATATAATAAATCACGCATCGTCGATAAACCAGGCATGGGATCGAGGATCTTGAAGCTAGGGTTTCTTTTATATGGTTTGAGCTTGTTAGCGTTCATCAGTATAAATATCATGGATAGGGTTATCTTAAAGGTTTTCCTCTATGATTCAAGTCTCATTCATCTTCATCCAAGGATGCTCCAAAGGTATTGTTTTGTGTTAAAATCATCAAGTGAAAAAATAATTTTACCAAATCAAATATTTGAAGAGTGAGTTTCCAAGGTTTTGGTTCATGCTACAAAAGATGAAGTGTTGATCAAGGCATTAGTGTGTTGCTTACGATACAAGTTAACATGGATGGAAGAGTTGAATTAGGGGTTTTCATTGAATTGAAGATGATTCAAATTCGATTAGAATTTATATTGGTACTAAAAATGAAAGATGCATCAACTTGCAAATTAAGTTACAATCAAGTTTAAAGTTCACTCAATCTGAATTCAGAATTTTCATTCATTCATAGGTTCAAGTTTACAATTCTTTTCAAATACAAATATCATTTCACCATCATTTACCAATACTCATTTGTCCGAGTTCGAGTACAAAATCCCAAGGTCCAAAACTCTATACAATCATATACATTCAAGACATTTTATCCATTACTTTTCTAAGCCTTGAACCTTGTCAATTTTTCAAATCCAAAACAACTCAACCCGAAATTCATCGAACCAATGTCTTATTTCAAATACACTGAATTGATCCAAAAGAAAAAATAAAATAATTACACCAAACCTGTCCAAATACAATTCAAAAACAATTCTAAATTGTGGTCAACTATTAAAAGACTTCGTTATTTTGTGTTTGATTCCATATTGCAAGCTACTTCTTCATCTCCAAACCATTCAAATGGAAAACTCTAGACAATAGCATGCAACCCTGCAAGAACAAAAAAAGGGTCACAACATGTCTAAACATACCAGCCAGTTTAACTCAAAACCTTGCTCAAAGGCATCAACATAGAATACTGAGTTCTTTTGAAGGTTCTAAGAGGTATGATTGAACGTAAATGGAAAACCTTACCTGCTTAATAGCGAAGTAGATGAAGGATTTCGTCTCTGATATCACTGCATGGTTTTCCATCAATAAGGTCTCACTTCAAACGGGAAGGTTGTATGTCAGCAAAATCTATATCATATTGGTTCAGATTTACAACCCCGAGCAGCCATCAAGATGGCAAAGCATTATTCCCAGTCCTTCCCAATATCTAAATGAAAAAAAGTGAAACAATCTATGAGAATACATGGCTATATTGAAACCTTTGGGTTTTATTTTCAAGAGAAAGGACTCAACAGAGTAGAGAGCTTAAGCAATCATTAGTGAATTTCATATCATACCTGAATAATGCTTACATGAGTTGTCAGTATTCCAACAAATCGGACTCGTATGAGCAACGCTGCACCATTGCTTTAAACTCATTCGGTAGGCATCTTCAAAGCTTGTGTCTCATGGCATTGTTTCATTTACCTGCATAAATAGCACTGACTCAGCTCATTCCTAACCATTTTCTAACAGATTTTCTAACTGTTTATAACAGCCTGTAACTTCACTAACCATCTCTAACTTCATAAACTTCCATAACCCTAAAAAAAATGATCCATAACAGAATTTTAACTGTCAAAAACCAACTTCAAAAAAACAGTCCTAACAGAATTCTAGTAGATCCCAAAACCTGTAACAACCAATTGACAAAACCTCCAGAACTGTTTCTAAATAGAAAAATTTCCTCTAACCATTTTCCAAACAGCCTGTAGCAAACTCTAATAACCATATGTGGTATGGTGGAAGAACCGACTGTTATATTGGTTTTGTATTTGTGTTCGCAAATGTTGCGGTAAGTAAGAGTCGCCACAGACTTTTCTTTTATCCAAATTAAGGAAAGGGTGAAATGAACGGAAAAAGACTTTTCTGAGTAAGGGGGTAGATTATGGAAAGGGAAGGTGTTATCACCCTTTCCGTCCGTAGTTTTCTACGGGCTCTTAGATGCTTAGCTCATTTTGAAATACCTTGTGCTTTATGTGTTTTGAAAAATGTCTTGAAATGCCTTAGTGCGGTGATTTACTTCATGATAACTCTTGTATCAGTCCTCAAGAGTGTTGATAAAGCAAATGTTTTTGAAAGTTATTTTTTTGAAATGTGTAAGTGTGAAAAGTTTTTTTTATCTGAGAAAGCATCTAACAGCTATCTACTGGTACTTGAAAAAGTCATTCTTTTCCTCTTTTCCTTTAGACGGTTCTATCCTACTAGTAGTGAATAGGTAGCCCTATCGTTAGATGTTTAGAGGAAAATCAAAGGGACGTTACGGTCACGAAGGCAACTTGGAAAGGAATTTTAGTAACTGTCCTAAAGTTCTAAGATCACTTTTAACCGAGGCAACGTCGAGAGTCCATCGAGGGACTTGTGATCTTCTAAACTAGAGGACATCCACTAAAACTTCTTACGTTTCGAGAATTGTGACCGTTTTCTGAAGGCAACCGATGTGGAATACCCTAGAGGTGCACATGTGCAATTGTGTTTGGTTAAATTATTTATATTATGCATTTAGGGTTTGCTAACGTTTGCTTTCAGTCTTGCCATACATTCCTATTTACTAACAATTAATATTTTGTAGGAAATATAAAGTGCGAAAAGTAAAAATCTAGACTATTACATGGCTTTGGGGAGGGGCATTTACAATGTACAAAGCTTGGGGGAAGAAAAATAAGGAAAGCCGTAAAAATCCTAATTAGTCTATGTTGTACCCCAAAATTTGCCCTCTCAATTATCAAGGCTTTCTCACAAGGATTCTCAAAGTTCAAGCTTGAACAAGTGCATTGGGATTTTTCCAGTACCAAAATTAAGAGGAAACTGACAAAAAGGGAGAAAACAGATAAAAATATTATTTTGACAAAAATTGGAGAAATACAAGTGTTCTTCGTTTCAGCTCTTTCGATTGGCCTTTAGGCCTCTTTCGATCAGCATCCTTCGATTGACTCTTGGCTTCCTTCGATTTCTCAAAGTGGCTGCTAGCGTGCTTCTTTCGCCTGGGCATGTGACTTCTTGTTGCAGGTTTCGTTTGTGACTTTTGCTGCCTACATTGCTTGCCTTGAAAACCATGTTTGCTGCCCACAAGTTCCCCCTGCAAGGAAACCCTCTTCGATTCACCAAACGTGCTGCCTGCAAAGCCTACTTCGATTTGGACAAATTTACTGACTACAGGCTTGCTTCGATTGGACAACATTGCTTCCTTCTAACACGGACTTTCGATTGGGAAATATGTTTGCTTCGACCCAGGCTTCGATTGGGCAATATGCTGTCCTTCGAGCATGAGCTTTCGATTGGGCAATAGCTTCCTTCGAGTTAGCTTGTTTCGACCACAAGCTTCGACTGAGGCAAACTCTTCCTTCAAACAGGTGTGCTTCGATCTCACTCTTGCATTTGACTCAAGATCAAATCTCGTTTTCCAGGCTGTACATAGTCAGAAGTTTGTACAAGGGTTTTAAACTTTACCTTTTGGATACTGCTATTCTGGGTTAAAGGCTATATACTTTTTCTTTTCATAGAGAATACTTTATCACAAAAGCAGCTTTTAAACTGAATTTGGTCTGAGCACAAGCAATGTCAGAGGCATAAGTCACATCTCCTGCACCCCACTGCTGCTGCTGCCAACAGGCCCCCCACTTGTACCTGTCACGTTACATTATTTTATTATTTTGCAAGGCTGACTATTTTCAAACATATCCATTCTTTTTCTCTATAAATAGAAGAATTTATGCAAAGCTAAGGAGGATCATTTGGGCCAGTCGAACGAATCTTCAGAAATTCTCAAAAACACCAAATTTTCTCAAACACTTAAACACTCATCAAATACATACCCAGAATACAAACACTTAGAATCTGAAACATCCCTATACCTTGTTACCCTTAGAATCCAGTAGGAAGAACCTCACACTTGTTCTTCTCTTTCGAATCCAGTATCAAAGACATAACCCCTGGTTCCTCCTTTTGAATCCAGAAGCATTCAAGGAAACCACTTAAAGGCCCAGCACACATTCCAGCCTCCATCAAGGTAAGTCACTCTTACACTTGAACCTTTCATTTCGTGGCATAACATGTAAATAATACTTTTCTTTTTCAAAACATGTACATATCACTTTGGTTCTTTTCGTTTCCACCCTGTTAACATGTTTTTAAAAGTTAATCCTTTCGTTTTGCTTGCTGTTTGCCTGAACTAGCTTTAGTTATTAAACTGTTTGAAAGATAAATACTAGCATGGCCTCAGGCCATGTTGTCATTTAATGCTTGAAATGAAAGAAACAGGAAACAGGAAATAGGGAACGAAGCTTCTGGCTTCTACCCTCTTTCTCCAAGTCAAACGAAAGAGACAACCAGGAGGAAAACCATGTTGACTTCTAGGCCCAAACGAAAAGCATGCCTTCACTGACTTCCAGGCCCCAGTCGAAGGATACAACTTGCTGATGCCTTTGCCCAATCGAAGGATACAGAGTGCTGCTTCCTTTGCCCAATCGAAGGACATGACCTCGCCCCTGCCAAGGCCCAATCGAAAGACGTGACTTTGCTGTTGCCAGCCTCAATTGAAGGAGGCCAACATAATGCAAATCGAAGGCTGCTCCTGCCCAAATCGAAGGAGGTCAACAGAAGGCAAATCGAAGGGTGTTGCTGCCTGGGTCGAAACCCTCATTTTTCTTGCTTTTATTTTATTTTTACCTTTACATTTCTATGCACTTCAATATGGTTGTAATAGTGTAGGATTTATTTTTTGCACTTTTTATTACTTTTGTATAAATGCTAGTAATTAGGTGTGCATGGTAAGATAAAAACAACAAGTAGACAACCTAAAAATCAAAGACAAATGCATGCAATAAAACACACTTTGCACACATGCACCCTTAGGGTAATCTCACTTGTTGCCTCGGAAAATAGTCATGTCCCTCGAGCATGGGAGTTTTAGCAAAGACCCTCGATAAAATATCATAGTCCCTCGATGACCCTCGATGTCGCCTTCGGTAAACGATATAGTCCCTAATACGACATTGCTAAAACATCTCATATGTTGCCTTTTATGACTATACGATGACCCGCGCCCGTCCCGTTAAACATCCTAACGCAAGTTTGTTCACCAAATACAATGGTGAAACAACACTGTTAAAAGGGTTAAAAAGCATAAGAAAGATCTTTGAGTAAAATAAGGTAGATAGCTCTTAGTTACTTGATCAAACTTGCAAAACATCCTTGCCATTTTTCAAAACACACTCCACAACTTCAGAAAACAATTTCAAAACAACTTTCAAAACATTGAAACATCTTTTCAAAAAGACAAACACCTTTGTAAAACATTCAAACGAGAATTGTTACAAAGGTTGCCTAGACAAGGCATCTTTTTCAAAACATTTTCAAAAACCACACACACAAAGCACCATTTCAAACAATTGAAAAGAAAAGGCAAGTGATCTAAAACAAGTAACTAAGAGCCCATGGATAACCATGGATGAAAAGGGTGCTAGCACCTTCCCTTTTCATAATCTACCCCCCGAACCCACGAAAACATCTCAAAGGTCTTTCCTGTGCTTTTTGACCTTTCCTTAGGATAAAATAAAAAGTCGGTGGCGACTCTTGCTAAACCGAACATTTGAGAACACAAACGCAAAACCCAAGTCAGTTCTCCCACCGTATCACAGAACTGGCGACTCTGTTGGGGACATTTGTAAAAGTGGGGTTACCTTAGGGTTTTAGATCACCTTTACATGCTTGCTTTGATTGCTTTACTTTTTGGGTTCATTGTTTGAGTTTGTTGTAAATCCTACACCCGGATTTGGGGGCACCTTTTTTAGGTAAATAACAATAAACTGTGAGGGAACTGTGCAGGGTATACCGACATGGTTGAAGCAGTAGCTATGTTAGTGTGACATATTTGTGGGTACCGGTAGCCCTTGAGTAGTCAAGGAGAATACGGGGCCGCTGAGTGATGTCATGAAGCACTAACGAACTCTTAGAACCTTACTTGACCATCTTGTCCTTTTTAGGGGTAGTGAGATGACCGACTTTGGTGCAGTCCGAAGTTGGTAGATACTCGATACTACACTCATTGAGGATTGTTTCCTTGGAATATTTTGGTCGCCAGTAAGTGGCTAAACCAAAACAATGAACATAGAAAATAATCCAGTGATATTGAGCTCCTTAGAATCCGGTTACTATTTTTAGGACAGGTTGAGCCAACTAACTTCAAGAGGGTACTTACCTACAAACCCCATGTAAGCCTAAACCTAAGGACTTGTTTGCTCTGTGTGAATATAATTACCTGTATATAGGCTTACTTGCTTTTGCATACATGTACATAACATCATAACATCATACCATAGCATTTTCAATAACCATTTCAAGGATCTCGAGGGTCTTTTGATGCAGGGTCACGTTGAACCAGACGCCTACCAAAAGGCAAGAGGTTTCACTTCCCTCTAAACAAACACCGTCAAAGATCAAGTGCAACAACTTGAATCAAGGGCTATGACCCACTTGACATGGTGAGCTTGATTCTCGTGGAAAGACATCCACCAATACAAAGTTCTCCAATCAAAGATGTTGATCGAAGTTCAACCTCTAACAATTTCTTGTGTTTACCCTGCGAGATCCTTGAAAACATGCATCCACATATCATGCATCGCATCATGACAAGTTTCTCCCATACAGGTCTCCTTACCTTCCTACTGTTTATTTCAGTAAGATGGATATGGAACAAACGGTGAAAGATCTCCAAGCTCAAAACGCTCAATTCCAACAAATGCTTCTAGCTATGGGTAAAGGGCAAGAGGATCTGAAAGCTCTCCTTCTCAAAGACAAGAAGAAGAAGTCCAAGAAGGCAGCGGGCATCCTGAACTTGAGAAGAAGACCTAAAACCCTAGATCTTTCAACTCCACCCAACATAGGGGATAGTCTTGAAGAAAACCATAATTTGGAGATCAATGATGTTGAAGTTGACTACTCCGAGAAACAATATCCTCCCGCTGATGACAAGTATAAACAGTTGGAGGATCGCCTCAGTGCTATGGAGATTCAACAAATACCTGGCTTGGATTTAGGAGACATGGGTTTAGTTTCTGGATTGGTCACCCCGCCAAAGTTCAAAGTCCCTACTTTTTCCTTATACGATGGAGTTACTTGCCCTAAGATGCACTTAAAGTCTTATGTCCGCAAGATTCAACCATACACAACTGATCCGAAGCTTTGGATCCATTTCTTCCAAGAAAGCCTAGTAGGGACTCAACTCGAATGGTTTTATCAATTGGAGAGTTCCCGCATCCACACCTGGGAGGATCTAGCTGCTGCTTTTTACAAACAGTATCAGTACAATGCTGATCTTGCACCGACTCGTGTGCAATTGTAGAACATGACCATGGGTTCCAACGAGAGCTTCAAAGGATACGCTCAAAAGTGGAGAGATCTGGCTAGTAGGGTGCAACCCCCTTTAACTGACAGGGAGATGATTGACATCTTCATGGGAACTTTGATAGGGCCTTTCTTCAATCACTTAATTGGAAGCTCCTCAGCCGGGTTCACCGAGCTAATACTGGCCGGCGAAAGGGTCGAAGCTGGCATCAAGAGTGGGAAGATTCAAGAAGCTACACCTTCTGATGCTCAGAAAAAGCCCTACAATGGGAAGAAAGAGTCCAATGCTGTGTATGGTCAAAAGAGTCGTCATGACCAACACGTAGGAGAATTCTTGATCTATAATCCTACGCCTGCTCAACAAAGACAGGGGTATCAGCGTAAGGAGGTCGTGCTTAAAAGACAATTCACTAAGATCAACATGTCACTGGGTCAAGCGCTACAACACATGTTGAAGGCAGAGCTGATTACGTTAAAGGCTCCTCTCCGGAACCCAAATAATTCCGCTCCTACCTATCATCCCAATGAAAGGTGCGCATACCATTCTGACAGTCCGGGACATGACACAAACAACTGTTGGGCTCTGAAGAACAAGGTCCAAGACATGATTGATGCCAAGGAGATCAAGTTTGACCCTCCGGAGACTCCAAACGTAATCACTGCTCCTATGACGAATCATTGAAAGCTTTTGTTCATTTTAATTTTCAAGTTGTAATCTCTTTGTTATTCAAACAATTATCTATTAATGCCAAACTTTGTTTCATTAATGCATTGCATATGTTTGTCTTGATTTGATCCACTCATTTCCATTACATTTAAACTATGCTTTTTACTCTCTTTATGACTTTCAACTCTTTCTAAAAGTTACAAGCCTTTAGAGGGAGGATGACGAAACAATGTCATAATCTCATAACAGTATGCTATTGAATAGACCTTGTTGACGATGTACATGCGTTTCTTTCAAATCCTAAAAACTGGAGTTATAAGGAAGATAATCCCTAGTCAACCCCTTCGAGCCAAAGAAGTAGAAGTTTTTTGTTTTAGACACAAATTGAAACCTTTAAACCTGGGGTAGGGTAGTCACTCAGTTAATTCAAAAGATGCGCATTGAAGTCGCAAACTCTCAGTTCATAATACAACGAACGACATCAAAAGCATTCCTCTGGAATCAAAAGACGGTGATGGTTCCCTATCACATAGGCAGTCATTATCTCTCAAAAGAGAAAATCCCACTGAGCCAAAACCTACAAAGGAGGCTTAAGAAAGCTGGGGCATCCCGCTGACTGTAATCTCAAAAACAGGAACAGTCAGGCAAAAGTTAGGGATAACAAATCAAAAGAACAAGGTCGCTACAAATCCTCAACAACATGAAAAATGTTGCAAAAATGACTGCTGTTGCACCCCAAAATTTGCCCTCCCATATTCTTCAAGAAATTGCCAAGTCAAGTCACAAAATCCCCCAAGGGTTGTGCAGTTCAACTGTCTCCTATACAGTCAAAACTAGGGTTGGTGTTCTGAGCAAGAAAATGAAGTTTTCAAAGGTCCAATCAGGTCTCATATGCTTACAAAGATGGTCAAGTATCCTCATATCAAGTTTCAAGGCATTCAACTCAAAATTGCACAGTCAAAACCCTAATTGCACTACAGTCAACTGTAGGGGCAAAATGGTCATTTGACAGTCAAAAGTTCAAATTTTTGGTCAACATATCATTTTGAAGCCACAAACATCATTTGATCAATGCTTGATCATGATTCTCAAAGTTTGGCTCAGAAATCATCAAAGATGCAAAAGTTACTATATTTGGACAGTTGAAAAAGTCAACTGAAATTGACCAGGGCATAACTTTCACATGGATTATCAGAAAAATTCCATACAAAGCTCATTTTGAAGAGAAAGACATTTCCTACAACTCATCTTCATACTTCAAGTCCAAGAAATGCTCTCACAAAAAGTTAACAATTTCAACATTATAGGTCATTTTCAAAAGTCAACAAAAAGGGACTTTAAGTCAAAGGCCATAACTTGAGATTGGTAAATCAAAATGACATGGGACCAAAGGCATTGGTTAGAGGACTCAAAGACCTTTCCAAAATGTCCAAGAACATGTGAAAAGCTTAAAAATTGAGTAAGTTATGCCTTGTGGAAGTTGGGAAATTTTTGGGAATTTTGAAAAGTCAACAATGGTTCAAATGACCTAAAATTGCTAATGGGCCCATTTTTCTTCCAAGATTCATCATTCCAATCCTATGCACGACCACTTGGCCCAAAGGGAAGTATTTTCTCATTTTTTATTTATTTACTTGAATTATTATTTATATTAATTCATTTAAATTATTTAAATACATGAAAAATACCAAACTTGACCTAAAAAATCTTTTCATGCATGTTTTACTCTCAATATCACGTGCACATCCTAATTAGGCAAGTTTTGGTTGGATTTGAGCTAATTGACACCAAATGCACATGAAAAGATATGGAAAAGATCTTAAGGAAATCAAATATTCAAAACAATAAATTCCAAGAGATTTGATCCATGTTTTTGACCTAATTGCCTCACTACAAAGGCCTGAACCTAAACCTAATCCAAGAACACTCTAAGCTGCGCAGGAAGAGGCATATCAAACTTGGAATTTTCATCAAAAAAATTCAAAACTGAAAAGCACTCTAGAGGACGATTCAAGCCTTAATCTTGATTCCAATAGCTTCATTGTGGTTCTCTGAACGTGTGCCAATCAAGAACAACAACCAAAGCTCCAAGAATTGGTAGATTACACTCAGACTGTGTCACGAAATTTTCCAAATCGTATATCATAATCCACGCATCTTTTTGCATTTTTATTTATGGATTCTTGTTCAGTGTGATGTTTCGAAGCTAACCATTATGTTCAATTTGATTTTTGCATTGTATATGGAATTTCACCATGATCGATTGCTAGGGTTACAGGTCTGCAAAATTGGGGTTTTTTACCCAAGGCAAAATTAGGATTCGAGACTATGGCCATTGGACTCAGCAAGCTTAGACGAAGCAAATTCATACCTCGCGATGAATTTATGACCAACAGAATCCTATTCGCTATTTTCTGATAGGTCATCTATAGCAACGGGTTAAAACCGTTGCTTATTGTTCTTTTGTTTCAGAAAAAATAAAGACAATGAAGAAGACAACCTCGTTGTCAAAAAGTGATTGGCCGGTTTGAAAACTGGCGCGCTTAACCACTAACGCGTTTGTGTTTTCTTTTTGTTATTTATTTACTATAATATATTGATTGAAACGTTGTAGCTCAGCTGGCAGGTGTATGTGCTTGTAACCCTCATGACCTGGGTTCAAATCCCAGGTCCTGCATATTTCGCTATTATTTTTCAATTCAAGTTCCCATGCAGGCATAACGCTGAAGCGTATCATGTACCACCATCATCCAGACGTCCACGTGCCTATGAGATTTAATCAGAGTGTCACGATCAAAGGTGTACCATGAACCCCAGTCAACATGCCACATAAAACCTGGAAAGGTCAACGAATTCCAATGTCAATGGGCCAGTATTCTTGGACCAACACCTCCATATTGGGGCCTGAACCCCCCCTGGTTTGCTTTCATTATCTTTTTTTTTTCTTATTTCTTGTTTTTATTTTAATTTTTATTTTAATTACTGTTTATTTAATTAATTATTTTTTTTACAAAATATAAAAACTTCAGTAAAAAATCAGAAAAGGCCAAAAATAATAAATATTTTTATTGTAATTATTTTCTTGTAAATAAGTTAACATGTAATTATTAGTTTTAATTAGGTCACAATTTTAATTCCTTTCATAATAAAAAATCCAAAAATATGTAGAATTAGGTTTAATGAATTCTTTTTAATTTTCCTTTTTTTTTAATAATAATGTTTAGTTTATTTATTTTCTATAATTAAATTTTGCATGTAAATTAATTTAGATTTAAATTAGGTTAAAACTTAATATTTCATAATAAATCTAAAAAACACTAGAATTAGGGTTTACCTTTCAAATTTCATTCTAATAAATTCTTTTTTCTTTTAAATCTTAAAAAACACAAAATACTAAAAAACATTTTCTCTTCAATTTTAATTTCAATTCTTCATTAACTTTAATTTTTGCAAAAGGGTCCAACGCCCATGTTCGTAACTTATTTAATGTCGCGTATTTATTTTATATCGTTTAAATAATTATGTAATTCTCCCAAAGCGTTGTAACAATTTATACTTTTCGCACTTTTATTTTATTGCTTTATTTATTTTCCGTTAAATCGGGTCCGGTTTAATTTTGGCGATGTGGACCCGCGCCTTTGTAATAGCCTTAGATTTACTTTCCCGCAAATATTTTAACTGTTAAATAAGCATGAAAGAATGTATGGCCTTAAAAATAAAATCAAGCGTAGATCATAACAATCATGAAAAGACAAATACAAATGAAAATGACACACAAATTCGCACACACCACCCCTAGGGTACGCCTCACTGTTTCCTTTCGAAAGGTGATCGTCGAGTAGAGGGCGTCTTAGTAAGTCCTCATGATCCGGGAACCTGGCATGAGGGTAGCTTCTAAGGTGTCTTCCCATTGCTCCGGTGATCACCATGTCCCTAAAACTCGAATTGACCCGAACACCTCCAACGGTGGTGCTACCTACCTCTCAATGGTGGGATGGCACTACTTTAAAGGACATTTACACAGACGAATTCCTTAGGGTAGGTAGGTTCTCAAGGATACTTGCTCTAAATTTCAAAACAAAACAAAAGACTTTTCACACCAACACATTTTCAAAAGCTTTCAAAGCAAACTTTTCAAACACTCTGACGTACGAGTCGAACTGAAATTTTTCAAAGAAACTTTTTAAACCCACATTGAAAAGCAAGCAAACATTTTTGAAAACACAATGAGCAAGTATCTAAGAGCCCATGGATAACCATGGATAGAAAGGGTGCTAACACCTTCCCTTTCTATAACCTACCTCCCGAACCGAGAGCAATCTCTATAAGGAATTTTTCTGTGCTTTTGTCCTTTCCATTTGGAGAAAATAAAAGACGGTGGCGACTCTTGCTTCCGCGACATTTCGCGAACCAGCGTTAAACAGTCAGTTCCAGATCCACCGATCACAGAACTGGCGACTCTGCTGGGGAATTAAACTTAAAGTGAGGTGTACCTTAGGACTAAGATCACTGTGTTTTCAATTGTTTTCCTTGTGTGCTTTAAATTGTGGGTTGCTTGGGAGTTCTATAGATCCTAACCCGGATCTGGGGATACCTTTCTTAGAAAGTAGCAACAAGGCTGTGAGGGAACTGTGCGGGGTATACCGACATGGTTGAAACAGTCTGCTACGTTGATGTGGCACTTTGGTGTGTACCGGTAACCCTTGAGTTCAGTCAAGGAGAGTACAGGGCCTCCGCGTGGTGTCGTGAAGCATCAACAGACCTTAGGAACCTTAATTGAACTATCTTGGCCTCTTTAGGGTAGTGAGATAACTGACTTTGGTGCAGTCCGAGGTTGGTTGATACTCGATACTACACTCAATTGAGGGTTGCTTTCCTGGAATATTTCGGTCGCCAGTTCAGTGGCTAAATCGAAACGATGAACAATGAAAGCAATCCCGTGATATTGGGAACCTTAGAACCCGGTTACTTTGATTAGGACAGGTTGAACCCACCAACTTCAAGAGGGTACTACCCAGACCCCATGCTGGCCTTAAACCTTAAGGGCTTGTCTTGTGTGCCTTGTGTGCCTTACATGTTTGTCTTTGTAAATATCTGTGGTGTGTTTAATCATAGCATCATGACATCATCCAGCATCATATGCATTGACTAACCATTTCAGGGGTTCGAATTTTCATCTTTGTTCTTGTTTTGTAGGACATGGAAACTATTCGTAGAAAGACCATTCAAGTCAGTCTTGTAAGGATCCCTCCTCAGCTTAAGGAGCTTATATCCAGGATTCCCGAGAACTCTTCATTCAGTGAAAGGCATGGAAGCCTCATCAGCTTGGTCAACACCAACATTGAGGAAGATATGATAAAGGTCTTGTTCCAATTCTTCGACCCTCTGCATCACTGTTTTACCTTCTTGGACTATCAGTTGGTACCTACATTGGAGGAGTTCTCCCGGCTCCTGAAGATCCCTATCCTTGATCAGCTACCCTTCAATGGTACAGAAAAGGAACCTAAGCTTGAAGAGATTGCTAAAGCCTTGCACCTACAGTCATCTGACCTCAAGGGACATTGGGAAGTTAGAAGTGGTATCAAAGGGTTCTTAGCCAGGTTTCTGTTTGAAAAGGCCCTTGAATGTTGGAATTCCCTTGACTTGCAAGCTTTTGAAGAGGTTGTGGCCCTCCTTGTTTATGGTTTGGTGTTGTTCCCTAACCCAGATCAGCTCATTGATATCAGTGCCGTTCAGGTCTTTATGTCCAGGAATCCTATACCTACGTTGCTGGGGGACATCCTTCACTCATGTTACACTCGAACCATGAGAAAAAGAGGTGTCCTTATGTGTTGCACTCCTCTCCTGGGAAGGTGGTTTATTTCGCACCTTCCGCAATCAGTCTTAAAGAATGAGCGGGGTTTGAGATGGTCACAACGGTTGATGACTCTTACACATGCAGATATACATTGGTGCCCTAGGTCCAGAGAAGATGTCACTATCATTGATCGTTGCGGGGAGTACCCTAATGTTCCTTTACTTGGAATCAGAGGAGGTATTACTTATAGCCCGTGCCTGGCTTGGAGACAGTTTGGTTACGCTCGGAGGGATGGTGCTCATGACATGTTAATTCCTGACATAGTTTTTGACTTCGACAACGATACTCAAGGACTTCGCCAGAGATTTATCAGAGCTTGGAGGATGCCCAGTAGGATAGACAGCAAGACACTGGGGCATAGGAATTCCATCCCTTTGGAACCTTATCTCAAGTGGGTACGCGCCCGATCTCAGAAGTTAGTGATGCCTTATCCTCATATGCTCCCAGTAATCAAAGAACCAGTCTCAGAAGGAGAAGTGTCTCATGTTATTCAGCACCCTGATATGCCC
Organism: Vicia faba; assembly: GCA_948472305.1. Lineage (NCBI taxonomy): Eukaryota > Viridiplantae > Streptophyta > Magnoliopsida > Fabales > Fabaceae > Vicia > Vicia faba. The sequence continues at coordinate 1,053,896,802 of OX451735.1, forward strand.
ACATCCTGGGAAGAGATGCAGAAGAGCTGGATCCAGCTTAAGGAAGAACGGAATTCTCTTGAGACTAGTCTGCATGCCAGTGAAAAAAAGGTCTTGGAGCTCACCCGTCTGTTGCATGAGGAGAGGAACCTCAACACCTACATAGCTCCGAAGAGGATGCGCAGTGTATTTTGGGATTGATTTTATTTTTGTACTTTTGCCCATGAGGCCTTGATGTATTAAACAATGATTTCTTTAATGATAACGTGTGTTCCTTTTGTCTACAACAAATTTGAACTTTCGAACCCTTGAATGCATTGCATACGCATTTCATACATCATGTGCATAGCAGGTTTTTTCCTCTTTTCAGGTTGCTTACAGTTCTTCGCTGTTTATTTCAGCATCATGAATCCCGAATCTGCATCAACCGAGACATCAATCAAGGCTCTTCAGGCGCAGAATGCGCAGTTTCAAGAACTAATCAAGGGTCTGGCTAAAGGCCAAGAAGAACTGAAGACTATGCTCCTGAAGAAGGAGAAGAAGAAGAAGAGGAGAACTGTTCTGTTCAACTCGGGCCGAAGGTTTGGCAACACTCTGCAGCATGAAGAGGCTAGTTCTTCTGTTGACAAGAGTCCTTCGCAGGCAGAAGTAAAGGTTCCTAGTCCGGTCGTCTCCGACAACGAGACAGATTTTGATGAAGAGCAGTACCCTCCTGCAGATGACAGATATAAGCAACTGGAAGACAGGTTGAAGGCTATGGAAGTGCAACAGGCACCTGGGCTGGATTTCGGAGATCTGGGTTTGTCGACTGGTGTGATTATCCCGCATAAATTCAAAGCACCATCCTTCTCCAAATATGACGGGGCGTCTTGTCCCAAGCTGCATTTGAGGTCCTATGTTCGGAAAATTCAGCCGTACTCTGCGGATAAGAATCTATGGATCCACTTCTTCCAGGAGAGTCTTTCAGGGACTCATCTCGAATGGTTCTATCAACTGGATGGGACCAAAGTTCGTAACTGGGAGGAGTTGGCTGCTGCTTTCTACAAGCAGTACCAGTATAATGCCGACCTTGCCCCCACACGTACCCAACTCCAGGGTATGGCGTTAGGTGCAAGCGAAGGTTTTAAGGAGTACGCTCAGAAGTGGAGAGACCTGGCTGGCAGGGTGCAGCCACCATTGACTGATCGGGAGTTGGTTGACATGTTTTTGGGGACCCTATCTGGGCCATTTTTCAACCATCTCATTGGGAACTCTTCTGCTGGTTTCACTGATCTAATCTTGACTGGAGAGAGGATTGAAGCTGGGTTGAAATCTGGAAAAATTCTGAAGGGTGCATCGTCCAGTGCTGAGAAGAAACCCTTCAAGAAGGAGTCTAGCGCCGTATATGGTTCCAGGAGATCAGAGAGAAATGAACACCGCCAATCTGTCAGTGCGGTAATGATTGCTAAGCCTGCTGCCGCTCCCCGGCCAAACAATACTCAGAAGGTGGAAATACCCCGGAGAGAATTCTCCCGTTTAAACATGACTTTGTCGCAGATCCTGCCACAATTGCTCTCAACTAATTTAGTGACTGTCAGGGAGGCGCCGAAGTTTCCAAATACTGCATCCCCCAAGTACAATCCGAATGCTCGTTGTGCCTACCATTCAGATAGCCCGGGGCACTCTACTGATGACTGTTGGGCGTTAAAGAATAAGGTACAAGACCTTATCGACGCGAATGAGATACAATTCGAAGCGCCTGCAAAGCCGAATGTAGTTACTGCCCCTATGCCTCAACATGGGGTCAATGCTGTTGATGAAGACGTTTATGCTGTTTCTGTGGACGATCTAGCCACTCCTCTAAAGATTGTCAAGAAGAACCTACTGCAGGCCGGTTTATTTCCGGGTTGCAGTGAGGATTGCCTGTTCTGTGCTGTGTCCCCATCTGGTTGTCCCTTGCTAAAGTTAGGCATCCAAAGCTTAATGAATAGCAAGGAGATTCTATTCAAGAAGTCTGCTGTTCGTTTGGTTCCAATGGAAGAAGTTTCTGTGGTGACTATCTTCAATAATCCGATCCCTTCTCTCCAGAAGAAGCCCGTTCAAATTATGACTGTTGCACCCGTTATTATCACTGTTCCAGGGCCTCTGCCCTATGTATCTGATAAAGCTGTCCCTTGGCACTATGGGGCAGATGTATATATAAACGGGATTAAACAAGAGCTCAACGCTGGCGCCAGCATCTGTGACATCACTGGCCCAGCCAAAGTTACCCGCAGTGGCAGGCTCTTCTCGCCTGACATTGCACCGCCTGCTGCCCGAAGACTGCTCCTGATAATTCCTACAAGTACACCTATTCCTGTTGCTGATCAAGTTGTTGTTCCTGCTGCTAATCCGATTGTTTCTCCTGCTGCCGAGTCATCCAATGCTCGGGGCAAGGGAATTGAAGTTGAGCCTGCCCAGATGGAGGCACCCATACCCATAGCTGCTGAGGCCTCCCCACAAGAGATGGAGGAGATTCTGAAGATTATAAAGAAGAGCGATTTTAATGTTGTGGAACAGCTGGGGCATACGCCCTCCAAGATCTCCATGCTCTCTTTATTGCTGTGCTCCGAGGCCCATGCAAAGGCCCTAATCTCATTCCTCAAGACGGCCCATGTGCCACATGAAACCTCTGCGGTCCAGTTCACTGATTGCGTGGCAAGCCTGACGGCAGACAACGGTTTGGGTTTCTCAGATGCTGACTTGACCGCAAAAGGGAGAGACCATAATGATGCTCTGCATGTCTCTATTGAATGCAGGGGCACCACCTTGGCACATGTGTTGGTTGATACTGGGTCATCTTTGAATGTGCTACCCAAGAAGGCTCTGGATCGTCTAGATTGTGAAGGCCTGGAATTGAAACCCAGCAACATCATCGTCAGGGCCTTTGACGGTTCAAAGAGGATGGTCCATGGGGAAGTTGACATTCCGATTCGGGTGGGGTCTCAGGTGTTCGACTCCACTTTTTATGTGATGGACATCCGTCCATCTTACTCTTGTCTGCTGGGTCGACCCTGGATACATAAGGCTGGGGCAGTGACCTCTACCTTGCATCAAAAGCTGAAGTACCCCGTCAGAGGGAAGATTGTCACCGTGCAAGGAGAGGAAGAATATATGGTGAGCCACCTGAACTCCTTCAGGTACATTGAGATGGATGAGGAGTTCATTGAGACCCCCTTTCAGCATTTCGAGGAGGTGTTTCCAATTGCAGCAGAAACAACAGAAGCAAGTGGTCCCCTGAAGATGGCTTCCCTGAAGGATGCCAGGGCTGTGGTGCAGAAGGGTGAATGTGCCGACTGGGGCAGACTTCCAGACTTCACTCAGAAGACCGATAAACTTGGGCTGGGTTTTACCTCAGAAGGTCAGAGAGCTATGAGGAAAGCGAAGATCGGAAGGCCTCCGATATTTATTAAAAGTTCAGGAGTGAATGCGGTCGGGGAAGACAACGAAGTGGATGAAGCGGAATTTAATAGCTGGATCTATCCGACGACCGAAGGCGGATTGAACAACTGGATTGCTAAGGATCATACTCCTGTTACCTTTGTGACGCAGTAATAAATTTCTTTGTTTCATTATTTTTTGTAATAAACAATGATAAACTCTATGGCCCGGTGTCTTACCCGAGGCACCGTGGTTCTATTTGTGAGGGCATACAAACTGTCATTTTATACATCATGAATGAAAATCTTGGACGTTTTCGCATTGCAAATATTGTGTTCCTTTTCTGTCTTTCTTTTACATAATTTTCAAAAACAGCTGTATTTATACACACACTCACTCGTACAGGTTCCAATCCACTCTGGATCTTACTGATAACAACTCTGCTACTGCCAATTATGACTTCGAAAATCCGATCAACTTAGCCGAAGACGAAGGTGAAGATGATTGCGAAGTGCCTGGCGAGCTTGCAAGACTGTTGCTTCAGGAAGAGAGGGCAATTCAACCCCATGAAGAGCCAGTGGAGACTATAAACTTGGGTACTGAAGCAGACAGGAAAGAGGTAAAGATTGGTGCCAACCTGGAGCTCAGCGTGAAGCAACGGTTAACCAAGATGTTACATGACTACATGGAGATCTTTGCCTGGTCCTACGAAGACATGCCCGGGTTGGATACCGACATTGTGGTCCATCACTTGCCGACTAAGGAAGACTGCCCTCCAGTTAAGCAAAAGGTCCGTCGGATGCGTCCAGAGATGTCCGAGAAGATTAAAGCCGAGGTCATGAAACAGTTTGATGTCGGGTTCCTTGCAGTGACTTCTTACCCTCAGTGGGTTGCTAATGTGGTGCCGGTACCGAAGAAGGACGGTAAGGTCAGAATGTGTGTCGACTACAGGGATCTGAACAGGGCCAGCCCCAAGGATGACTTCCCCTTACCTCACATTGACGTCCTCGTTGATAATACAGCTCAGCACAAAGTATTCTCTTTCATGGATGGCTTTTCAGGTTACAATCAGATAAAGATGGCACCTGAAGACATGGAAAAGACTACATTTGTTACTCAGTGGGGTACTTTCTGTTACAAGGTCATGCCATTTGGATTAAAGAACGCTGGGGCAACCTACCAACGTGCCATGGTTGCCTTATTTCATGACATGATCCATCACGAGATAGAAGTGTATGTGGACGACATGATCGCTAGGTCCCAGACTGAGGAAGAGCATCTAGATCATCTACAGAAATTGTTTGACCGGTTGAAACTGTACAAGCTGAGATTGAACCCGAACAAGTGCACCTTCGGGGTAAGATCTGGGAAGTTGCTAGGCTTCGTAGTCAGTGATAAAGGTATTCAAGTGGACCCTTCTAAGGTCAAAGCTATTCAAGAGATGCCAGTCCCTAGGACAGAGAAGGAAGTCAGAGGCTTCTTAGGACGCCTAAATTACATCGCTCGATTCATCTCTCATCTAACTGCTACTTGTGAGCCAATCTTCAAGCTGCTGAAGAAAGATCAGGTAGTACGTTGGAACGATGAATGTCAGGCTGCCTTCGACAGAATCAAAGAGTATCTCCAAGAACCACCTATCCTTATGCCACCGGTTGAAGGGAGACCTCTGATACTATACCTGACAGTGCTCGACAATTCAATGGGGTGTGTGCTGGGGCAGCATGACGAGTCTGGCCGAAAAGAGCATGCCATTTATTACCTTAGCAAAAAGTTTACCGACTGTGAGACCCGATACTCACTGCTTGAGAAAACTTGCTGCGCTTTGGTATGGGCTGCTCGCCGGCTTAGACAGTATATGCTGACTCACACTACTTTATTGATCTCAAAGATGGATCCTATAAAGTACATATTCGAAAAGCCTGCTCTGTCTGGGAGAATTGCAAGATGGCAAATGATCTTGACGGAATACGACATTCAGTACACGACCCAGAAAGCCATCAAGGGGAGTGTATTGGCAGACCACTTAGCTCATCAAGCTGTAGATGACTACCAATCAATGAACTCCGAGTTTCCGGATGAAAGCATCATGATAGTAACAGATTGTGAAGTTCCTGGACCGGATGAAGGACCTGAACCAGGATCCCGATGGTCTATGCACTTTGACGGAGCTTCTAACGCTTTGGGAAACGGTATCGGCTCCATAATCATATCTCCACAAGGTACTCATACTCCACTCACTGCCCGGCTGTGTTTCAACTGTACTAACAACATGGCGGAGTATGAGGCGTGTATCATGGGTCTTCAAGCTGCGATCGACCTAAGGATCAAATTTCTAAGTGTCTTCGGAGATTCCGCTCTGGTGATCAATCAGATCAATGGAGAGTGGGATACGAAACATCCAAACTTGATTCCTTACAAAGAATGTGTGTTGACCCTGATTCCCCACTTCACAGAGATAACCTTTGAGCACTTTCCAAGAGAAGAGAATCAGCTGGCGGACGCGTTAGCTACAATGTCTTCAATGTTCAAGGTCAAATGGGATAATGAGGCTCCCCGAATCATCATCTGGAAACTGGACGAACCGGCCTACTGTTGTGATCTCGAAACTGAATTGGTGACCAAGAAGCCTTGGTACCACGAAGTGAAGAGATATCTGGAAGCACAGGAATAACCTGAAGGTGCCTCTGTCAATGATAAGAAATTCCTGAGGAGGTTCGCAGCAAAATTCTTCCTAAGCAACGGCATCTTGTACAAGCGAAACCATGATTCGACCTTACTGCGTTGTGTGGACAAAACTGAAGCAGAACGGATCATGGAAGAGCTACATGAAGGGACCTTTGGTACGCATTCCAGTGGACATACAATGGCTAAGAAGATCCTACGGGCAGGATATTACTGGTCTACAATGGAAGCTGACTGCTACCAACACTCCAGGACATGCCACAAATGTCAGATCTATGCAGACAAGGTGCATGTTCCTCCGGTTCCCCTGAATGTTCTGACTGCGCCTTGGCCGTTTGCAATGTGGGGCATAGACATGATCGGCGAGATTAAACCTACGGCATCTAATGGGCATCGCTTCATCCTAGTGGCGATTGATTATTTTACAAAGTGGGTTGAGGCAGCATCCTATGCTACAGTGACCAAGACTGTTGTGGCACGGTTCATTCGGCACAACCTGATCTGTCGGTACGGTGTCCCTGAGCGGGTAATTACAGACAACGGTACCAATCTGAACAACAAGATGATTACTGAGCTTTGCGAACAGTTCAAGATACAGCACCACAATTCTTCTCCTTACAGATCGAAGATGAATGGGGCTGTAGAAGCAGCTAACAAGAACATCAAGAAAATCGTGCAGAAGATGACAGTGACTTACAAAGATTGGCACGAGATGTTACCGTTCGCTCTGCATGGGTACCGTACCTCAGCTAGGACGTCAACCGGGGCAACTCCTTTCTCTCTGGTTTATGGCATGGAGGCAGTCTTGCCGATTGAAGTGCAAATTCCCTCTCTCCGGATAATGAAGGATGCAAATCTAGACGAAGATGATTGGATCCAGACACGACTTGGTCAACTCAACCTCATTGACGAAAAGAGACTTTCTGCTATCTGTCATGGTCAGACGTATCAGAAACGGATGATCAGGGCATTTAACAAAAAGGTCAGACCACAGGAGTATCAAGTTGGAGATCTGGTGATCAAGAGAATTATCCTTCCTCAGAGTGATCCAAGGGGCAAATGGACCCCTACATACGAAGGGCCATTTGTGGTTAAGCATGTGTTCTCAGGAGGAGCAATGATATTAACCAACATGGATGGTGACGACCTTCCTCACCCCGCTAATGCTGACATAGTTAAAAAATACTACGCATGAAAAAAAGACCCGCTAGGCTGACATGCCTAGGCAAAAATTAGGGCTTCCCGTCGAACCAAAAGGGTTCGGGCAAAATGAAGGGATGAAAATGAAAAATCTGTACACCCGGCAAGTCGAAAACCTGAAAAGGCGGCTTGGGCAAAAATGGGTATCCCGGTGGACTGAAAACCCGAAAGGGCGGTCCAGGCAAAAATTAGGGATAAAAGCGTAATACTATGTCTCATTGGATCACCTTGCATCCAGAATCTGGTATCTACATCAAGTTCAGACGGCATCGATCAGTCAGCTTCACCTTCAACCAAGGTCATCAAGTGATGAGACGCTCGGAGTTATAAAGGCAATAGCAGAGTTGAAACCCAGTGGATCATTCATCTTTCACACAGCTGTCTTATTTTCTTTTGTACAAAACTTGTATAAACTCTTTTGCTCGGCGACGTTTCTCTTACTAGGACGCCAGCCTCTTGTACACAAAACGCCTATTCACAGGCTATTCAAAATCAATACAAATATATTTTCAGTTAAACGTGCCAAGTGTTTTTCTTTTTTCTGTTTTGTTTTGCGAAGAACGTCCAAGGTTCAATTTGTGATATATGCATTGACAATAATTTGCTAACTCATAAATACTTGCATACGAAACAAAGGAATTAATTGCAGGTGACATTTAGAAACAGGGGCAATAAAAAGAGTTGTCTGAGCAGTCTAATTGTTCTATCTTCCAAGGTACCAAGGTAGGTTCAACTAAAGAGCACGACCAAGTACATCTTAATTCCCCAGAGAGTGATTAAACAGTACATTCTTCTCCAAGCAAAACTATCAAGTCCCAAGGAAATTGAGTATCCTCCCGTAGATCTCAACACTTCCCCAGCAGCATATATTCTTAACAAGCATCCCCGGCAGTCTTGGTCTAAAGATTGTTCCCCGGCGGCATATCTCAATATTCAAAGGAATCACTTCCCTGCAGTTCAAACCTCCCCAGAAGAGTCCAATCCGGTTTCCCCAGGAAGGATGGAGTCCATATCCCCAAGCAGTAAGCTTATCCCCAGTAGATTCTGGAAGCTTATCCTCACAGAGCACGAACGCGTCGTCCGGCTTGATTTCAAAGAGTTATTTCCTCAATAGGATATAACTGGGTTATCCTCAGCCAAAAGCCACGGAAAGGTCGTCGTCAACGTAGTTCTTTCCTACCCCCAGCGAGGTCTATCAACACTTCCAACAACAAGGATATCCTCAGCAAGTTACTCTCAACACTCAGCAAAGCATCTCTCTCCCCACAGAGTATTGCCTCTCAGCATGGTCGCTAGAATATCTTTTTATCCCCGCAGAATCTTCCATTTGCCAAGTTTATTCCTCAACGGAGTTATCTTCTCCTACCGGTATTCTTGCAGCTATCATCCCCAGCGGAAGCAAAAGCTTATTCTTCAACATCATCCCAGGATACGACTTCCCGGCACCCGTCAAGGATTCACTTTCCTAGACGAAAACATACATAAAACTTCATATACATCATTATAGCATGCATAACGCACTGCATCATACAAGTCTCCTTTATGTTGAGAACATCATTGCTTGATCCATATCATGCATTGCATATGACTGACTTTTACCTTTCAGGAAAGATGCAGTTTAAATTCTCAATCACATTTCAAGACCTAGACCGGTTCAGTTAAATCGACCCTAAGATTTTCCTGATGCCTATCCAGTCAAAGGCCTTCTCTGGTTCAGTCAGATCGACCCTAAGATCTCCCTGATGCTTATCCAGTTGAAGATATTCCAAGACCTTGTCCGGTTCAGTTAAATCTACCCTAAGATTTTCCTGATGCTTATCCAGTCAAAGGCCTTCTCTGGTTCAGTCAGATCGACCCTAAGATCTCCCTGATGCTTATCCAGTTGAAGATATTCCAAGACCTTGTCCGGTTCAGTTAAATCGACCCTAAGATTTTCCTGATGCTTATCCAGTCAAAGGCCTTCTCTGGTTCAGTCAGATCGACCCTAAGATTTCCCTGGTGCTTATCCAGTTGAAGATGTTTCAAGACCTAGACCGGTTCAGTTAAATCGACCCTAAGATTTTCCTGATGCTTATCCAGTCAAAGGCCTTCTCTGGTTCAGTCAGATCGACCCTAAGATCTCCCTGATGCTTATCCAGTTGAAGATATTTCAAGACCTTGACCGGTTCAGTTAAATCGACCCTAAGATTTTCCTGATGCTTATCCAGTCAAAGGCCTTCTCTGGTTCAGTCAGATCGACCCTAAGATCTCCCTGATGCTTATCCAGTTGAAGATATTTCAAGACCTTGTCCGGTTCAGTTAAGTCGACCCTAAGATTTTCCTGATGCTTATCCAGTCAAAGGCCTCCTCTGGTTCAGTCAGATCGACCCTAAGATCTCCCTGATTCTTATCCCAGTGGAAGACACCCAAGATTTTTCTCAACGAGCGTTGTTGAAGTTAAAGTCACCCAAGATTTTTCTCAACGAGCGTTGTTGAAGTTAAAGTCACCCAAGATTTTTCTCAACGAGCGTTGTTGAAGTTAAAGTCACCCAAGATTTTTCTCAACGAGCGTTGTTGAAGTTAAAGTCGCCCAAGGTTCTCTTATCATCCATGCTAAGGCAGTAACCATCCCTGGTTCATTCATCAGCGTTTGAAGCTCCAGACTCAGCTCCTGTAACCAGTCAGGACACATCTATACCAAGCATCTGAAAATATGCTCCTGCAACGTGTCAGGTACTCATTTTCTGTTTTGCAGGTATGCAGGTTCTCACTAAGGAATCTCCCACGCGATCAACATCCAGATGGCATCTATAAGCCCATCATCCTATCCAGCAATCTCCAAATGGCATCTATAAGCCCATTCCCCCATCACACTGCCAACATGTGAGCGCAAATTTCTGGGCACTCTAGTGTTCAATCATCTTCTACCCTCGGATTACGAAAGGCACGCCAGCCAATCTGCATCCTCAGGTCTAAGAAGATTGAACAGGGGAAACTGTTGCACCCCAAAATTTGCCCTCCCATATTCTTCAAGAAATTGCCAAGTCAAGTCACAAAATCCCCCAAGGGTTGTGCAGTTCAACTGTCTCCTATACAGTCAAAACTAGGGTTGGTGTTCTGAGCAAGAAAATGAAGTTTTCAAAGGTCCAATCAGGTCTCATATGCTTACAAAGATGGTCAAGTATCCTCATATCAAGTTTCAAGGCATTCAGCTCAAAATTGCACAGTCAAAACCCTAATTGCACTACAGTCAACTGTAGGGGCAAAATGGTCATTTGACAGTCAAAAGTTCAAATTTTTGGTCAACATATCATTTTGAAGCCACAAACATCATTTGATCAATGCTTGATCATGATTCTCAAAGTTTGGCTCAGAAATCATCAAAGATGCAAAAGTTACTATATTTGGACAGCTGAAAAAGTCAACTGAAATTGACCAGGGCATAACCTTCACATGGATTATCAGAAAAATTCCATACAAAGCTCATTTTGAAGAGAAAGACATTTCCTACAACTCATCTTCATACTTCAAGTCCAAGAAATGCTCTCACAAAAAGTTATCAATTTCAACATTATAGGTCATTTTCAAAAGTCAACAAAAAGGGACTTTAAGTCAAAGGCCATAACTTGAGATTGGTAAATCAAAATGACATGGGACCATAGGCATTGGTTAGAGGACTCAAAGACCTTTCCAAAATGTCCAAGAAAATGTGAAAAGCTTAAAAATTGAGCAAGTTATGCCTTGTGGAAGTTGGGAAATGTTTGGGAATTTTGAAAAGTCAACAATGGTTCAAATGACCTAAAATTGCTAATGGGCCCATTTTTCTTCCAAGATTCATCATTCCAAGCCTATGCACGACCACTTGGCCCAAAGGGAAGTATTTTCTCATTTTTTATTTATTTACTTGAATTATTATTTATATTAATTCATTTAAATTATTTAAATACATGAAAAATACCAAACTTGACCTAAAAAATCTTTTCATGCATGTTTTACTCTCAATATCACGTGCACATCCTAATTAGGCAAGTTTTGGTTGGATTTGAGCTAATTGACACCAAATGCACATGAAAAGATATGGAAAAGATCTTAAGGAAATCAAATATTCAAAACAATAAATTCCAAGAGATTTGATCCATGTTTTTGACCTAATTGCCTCACTACAAAGGCCTGAACCTAAACCTAATCCAAGAACACTCTAAGCTGCGCAGGAAGAGGCATATCAAACTTGGAATTTTCATCAAAAAAATTCAAAACTGAAAAGCACTCTAGAGGACGATTCAAGCCTTAATCTTGATTCCAATAGCTTCATTGTGGTTCTCTGAACGTGTGCCAATCAAGAACAACAACCAAAGCTCCAAGAATTGGTAGATTACACTCAGACTGTGTCACGAAATTTTCCAAATCGTATATCATAATCCACGCATCTTTTTGCATTTTTATTTATGGATTCTTGTTCAGTGTGATGTTTCGAAGCTAACCATTATGTTCAATTTGATTTTTGCATTGTATATGGAATTTCACCATGATCGATTGCTAGGGTTACAGGTCTGCAAAATTGGGGTTTTTTACCCAAGGCAAAATTAGGATTCCAGACTATGGCCATTGGACTCAGCAAGCTTAGACGAAGCAAGTTCATACCTCGCGATGAATTTATGACCAACAGAATCCTATTCGCTATTTTCTGATAGGTCATCTATAGCAACGGGTTAAAACCGTTGCTTATTGTTCTTTTGTTTCAGAAAAAATAAAGACAATGAAGAAGACAACCTCGTTGTCAAAAAGTGATTGGCCGGTTTGAAAACTGGCGCGCTTAACCACTAACGCGTTTGTGTTTTCTTTTTGTTATTTATTTACTATAATATATTGATTGAAACGTTGTAGCTCAGCTGGCAGGTGTATGTGCTTGTAACCCTCATGACCTGGGTTCAAATCCCAGGTCCTGCATATTTCGCTATTATTTTTCAATTCAAGTTCCCATGCAGGCATAACGCTGAAGCGTATCATGTACCACCATCATCCAGACGTCCACGTGCCTATGAGATTTAATCAGAGTGTCACGATCAAAGGTGTACCATGAACCCCAGTCAACATGCCACATAAAACCTGGAAAGGTCAACGAATTCCAATGTCAATGGGCCAGTATTCTTGGACCAACACCTCCATATTGGGGCCTGAACCCCCCTGGTTTGCTTTCATTATCTTTTTTTTTTCTTATTTCTTGTTTTAATTTTAATTTTTATTTTAATTACTGTTTATTTAATTAATTATTTTTTTTTACAAAATATAAAAACTTCAGTAAAAAATCAGAAAAGACCAAAAATAATAAATATTTTTATTGTAATTATTTTCTTGTAAATAAGTTAACATGTAATTATTAGTTTTAATTAGGTCACAATTTTAATTCCTTTCATAATAAAAAATCCAAAAATATGTAGAATTAGGTTTAATGAATTCTTTTTAATTTTCCTTTTTTTTAATAATAATGTTTAGTTTATTTATTTTCTATAATTAAATTTTGCATGTAAATTAATTTAGATTTAAATTAGGTTAAAACTTAATATTTCATAATAAATCTAAAAAACACTAGAATTAGGGTTTAGCTTTCAAATTTCATTCTAATAAATTCTTTTTTCTTTTAAATCTTAAAAAACACAAAATACTAAAAAACATTTTCTCTTCAATTTTAATTTCAATTCTTCATTAACTTTAATTTTTGCAAAAGGGTCCAACGCCCATGTTCGTAACTTTTTTAATGTCGCGTATTTATTTTATATCGTTTAAATAATTATGTAATTCTCCCAAAGCGTTGTAACAATTTATACTTTTCGCACTTTTATTTTATTGCTTTATTTATTTTCCGTTAAATCGGGTCCGGTTTAATTTTGGCGATGTGGACCCGTGCCTTTGTAATAGCCTTAGATTTACTTTCCCGCAAATATTTTAACTGTTAAATAAGCATGAAAGAATGTATGGCCTTAAAAATAAAATCAAGCGTAGATCATAACAATCATGAAAAGACAAATACAAATGAAAATGACACACAAATTCGCACACACCACCCCTAGGGTACGCCTCACTGTTGCCTTTCGAAAGGTGATCATCGAGTAGAGGGCGTCTTAGTAAGTCCTCATGATCCGGGAACCTGGCATGAGGGTAGCTTCTAAGGTGTCTTCCCATTGCTCCGGTGATCACCATGTCCCTAAAACTCGAATTGACCCGAACACCTCCAACGGTGGTGCTACCTACCTCTCAATGGTGGGATGGCACTACTTTAAAGGACATTTACACAGACGAATTCCTTAGGGTAGGTAGGTTCTCAAGGATACTTGCTCTAAATTTCAAAACAAAATAAAAGACTTTTCACACCAACACATTTTCAAAAGCTTTCAAAGCAAACTTTTCAAACACTCTGACGTACGAGTCGAACTGAAATTTTTCAAAGAAACTTTTTAAACCCACATTGAAAAGCAAGCAAACATTTTTGAAAACACAATGAGCAAGTATCTAAGAGCCCATGGATAACCATGGATAGAAAGGGTGCTAACACCTTCCCTTTCTATAACCTACCTCCCGAACCGAGAGCAATCTCTATAAGGAATTTTTCTGTGCTTTTGTCCTTTCCATTTGGAGAAAATAAAAGACGGTGGCGACTCTTGCTTCCGCGACATTTCGCGAACCAGCGTTAAACAGTCAGTTCCAGATCCACCGATCACAACTGCCTTCCAAAAAATTCCACTTGTGTGAACCATCACCAAAACGTCGTTCCAAATTCGAATAGAGTTCGGCACACAATTAACTGAGTTTAGGATTGAAGAACATCACGAAGAGCGGGTGGGTACAAATATACTTTGAGCCTTTATCCTTTGTTTCTTAAACCGTGAACCAAGCCACGTACAACCCTTCAAAAGTCCTAACTGAAGCATGGGTTAGTTCGAAAGCATACTGTTACAAAAGGTATCCTGACTCCTGTAAGGCTCTGCTCTAAATCCTGAGTTTGAATTTTCTTAGCAGAATTTCTTTACTCGCTAAAACGCATTTTCAAAAAAAAAAAACTTCAAGACAAACATAAACTTTGCATTACTTGAATATCATTGTTTGCATTTGGATATTTGTTTGACAGCGGAGAAATTCACACAATGAATATCCAGTGAACAAAAGCTCTCTCAGTGAACAAAATCACTTCAAAAAGGACGACACTTCCATTGACAAATCTCCTATCAACAGGGGGACTTAACATGTCACTATCCAGCACACCTGGGGTAGTCCAGTCAAGATTTCCAGAAATCTCTGAAGAAGTGCAGAGTAACCAGGGGCAAGTCTCCATCTCCGTCACTTGGGACATTGAGCGTCAACCCCGACAAAGGTTTACATACAATCAAACTTTTTGGCAATGCCACAAACATTCGCTACTAGGGGCAATGACAAGTCTCCCCAAAGTCCTTTTCATAGGATGATTCCCCAGCAAGAGTATAATCTCTGACCCCCTTTTCCCAGCTGAATCAACCTCAAGAATCCTCGAGGACTTCCCCCAACGAAGATGTCACCTCTCTAGCAGACTGACGACAGGGTTTATTTCCCCAACAACACCAGGATTCCCCATCTTGAGTTTGCCTCTCCAACTACTACAAATCAAAGGACCACAACTCCTCTTCCCCATTAGACTACTCTACAATCCCCAACAAGTTACTGCAAAACCTGGACCCGACCAGATATCAGTTCAACTTCGACTCCCCAGTAGAGCAACGGACGACTAAGACTCCTAAACTCTTTTCCCAAGCAAAAATAAACATACTCCCCACAAAGTTTTCAATATCCCCCAGCGGAGTTCTCCTCAAACAACAAAGCAGGGATCCCCGGTGGAAACATTTTGAGAAAAGTCCAAAACAAAATTACACTTCAACAACATTCATGACATATGCATACAAAATACATATGACACAAATCTCATTTTATTTTGAGAACATCATTACACAATGCATACATCATGACATTGCATACAACTAACTCTTTACCTTTTCAGGAAAGATCAATCAACAGGCAAAGATCATCATCTTCTGAGATCCCTTCTAGAGACAGTTCAGATGCGATCCAGATATGGCTGACATTCTGATACTTATTCCAGATTCCTTCTAGAGACAGTTCAGATGCGATCCAGATATGGCTGACATTCTGATACTTATTCCAGATTCCTTCTAGAGACAGTTCAGATGTGATCCAGATATGGCTGACATTCTGATACTTATTCCAGATTCCTTCTAGAGACAGTTCAGATGCGGTCCAGATATGGCTGACATTCTGATACTTATTCCAAATTCCTTCTAGAGACAGTTCAGATGCGATCCAGATATGGCTGACATTCTGATACTTATTCTAGATTCTTTCAAAATACAGTCCAGATACAATCCAGATTCAGATGTCATTCTGTCACTCATTCAAAATACACTCCAGATACGATCCATATTCGGATGTTATTCTGTCACTCATTCAAAATACAGTCCAGATACGATCCAGATTCAGATGTCATTTTGTCACTCATTCAATATACAGTCCAGATACGATCCAGATTCGGATGTCATTCTGTCACTCATTTCAAAATACAGTCCAAATACGATCCAGATTCGGATGTCATTCTGTCACTCATTCAAAATACAGTCCAGATACGATCCAGATTCGAATTTCATTCTGTCACTCATTCAAAATACAAGCCAGATACGATCCAGATTCGGATGTCATTCTGTCACTCATTCAAAATACAGTCCAGATACGATCCAGATTCGGATGTCATTCTGTCACTCATTCAAAATACAGTCCAGATACGATCCAGATTCGGATGTCATTCTGTCACTCATTCAAAATACAGTCCAGATACGATCCAGATTCAGATGTCATTTTGTCACTCATTCAATATACAGTCCATATACGATCCAGATTCGGATGTCATTTTGTCACTCATTTCAAAATATAGTCCAGATACGATCCAGATTCGGATGTCATTATGTCACTCATTCAAAATACAGTCCAGATACGATCCAGATTTGGATGTCATTCTATCACTCATTCAAAATACAGTCCAGATACGATCCAGATTCAGATGTCATTCTATCACTCATTCAAAATACAGTCCAGATACGATCCAGATTCGGATGTCATTCTGTCACTCATTCAAAATACAGTCCAGATACGATCCAGATTCGGATGTCATTTTGTCACTCATTCAAAATACAGTCCAGATACGATCCAGATTCGGTTGTCATTCTGTCACTCATTCAAAATACAGTCCAGATACGATCCAGATTCGGATGTCATTCTGTCACTCATTTCAAAATACAGTCTAGATACGATCCAGATTCAGATGTCATTCTGTCACTCATTCAAATACATTTCAGATACGCTCCAGACACGGACGCCATTCTTTGGCTCATCTAGACTCAGTCTCCAGATACAGTTCAAGTGCATTCCAGACATGGATACCATTTTGATGCTCATTCTTCTGACCTACAACATTGCACTTACAATAAACATTCTCGGATGGCATCTTTAAGCCCATCTCCGACAAGATTCTGTCACATCTCCAGATGGCATCTATAAGCCCATCCTCCTACCTACAATCTCCAAATGGAATCTGTAAGCCCATTCCCGACATCACAATGCTGACACTACACCATACGAGTGCTAATTTTTAGGCACTCTAGTGTTCAATTATCTTCCACCTTCGGATCACCAAAGGCTCGAAAGCCAATCTATATCCTCAGGTTTAAGAAAATTGAACAGGGGCAACTGTTGTACCCCAAAATTTTCCCTCTCAATTATCAAGGCTTTCTCACAAGGATTCTCAAAGTTCAAGCTTGAACAAGTGCATTGGGATTTTTCCAGTACCAAAATTAAGAGGAAACTGTCAAAAAGGGAGAAAACAGATAAAAATATTATTTTGACAAAAATTGGAGAAATACAAGTGTTCTTCGTTTCAGCTCTTTCGATTGGCCTTTAGGCCTCTTTTGATCAGCATACTTCGATTGACTCTTGGCTTCCTTCGATTTCTCAAAGTAGCTGCTAGCGTGCTTCTTTCGCCTGGGCATGTGACTTCTTGTTGCAGGTTTCGTTTGTGACTTTTGCTGCCTACATTGCTTGCCTTGAAAACCATGTTTGTTGGCCACAAGTTCCCCCTGCAAGGAAACCCTCTTTGATTCACCAAACGTGCTGCCTGCAAAGCCTACTTCGATTTGGACAAATTTACTGCCTACAGGCCTGCTTTGATTGGACAACATTGCTTCCTTCGAACACGGACTTTCGATTGGGAAATATGTTTGCTTCGACCCAGGCTTCGATTGGGCAATATGCTGTCCTTCGAGCATGAGCTTTCGATTGGGCAATAGCTTCCTTCGAGTTAGCTTGTTTCGACCACAAGCTTCGACTGAGGCAAACGCTTCCTTCAAACAGGTGTGCTTCGATCTCACTCTTGCATTTGACTCAAGATCAAATCTCGTTTGCCAGGCTGTACATAGTCAGAAGTTTGTACAAGGGTTTTAAACTTTACCTTTTGGATACTGTTATTCTGGGTTAAAGGCTATATACTTTTTCTTTTCATAGAGAATACTTTATCATAAAAGCAGCTTTTAAACTGAATTTGGTCTGAGCACAAGCAATGTCAGAGGCATAAGTCACATCCCCTGCACCCCACTGCTGCTGCTGCCAACAACCCCCCACTTGTACCTGTCACGTTACATTATTTTATTATTTTGCAAGGCTGGCTGTTTTCAAACATATCCATTATTTTTCTCTATAAATAGAAGAATTTATGCAAAGCTAAGGAGGATCATTTGGGCCAGTCGAACGAATCTTCAGAAATTCTCAAAAACACTAAATTTTCTTAAACACTTAAACACTCATCAAATACATACCCATAATCCAAACACTTAGAATCTGAAACATCCCTATACCTTGTTACCCTTCGAATCCAGTAGGAAGAACCTCACACTTGTTCTTCTCTTTCGAATCCAGTATCAAAGACATAACCCCTGGTTCCTCCTTTCGAATCTAGAAGCATTCAAGGAAACCACTTAAAGGCCTAGCACACGTTCCAGCCTCCATCAAGGTAAGTCACTCTTACACTTGAACCTTTCATTTCGTGGCATAACATGTAAATAATACTTTTCTTTTTCAAAACATGTACATAGCACTTTGGTTCTTTTCGTTTCCACCCTGTTAACATGTTTTTAAAAGTTAATCCTTTCGTTTTGCTTGCTGTTTGCCTGAACTAGCTTTAGTTATTAAACTGTTTGAAAGATAAATACTAGCATGGCCTCAGGCCATGTTGTCATTTAATGCTTGAAATGAAAGAAACAGGAAACATGAAATAGGGAACGAAGCTTCTGGCTTCTACCCTCTTTCTCCAGGTCAAACGAAAGAGACAACCAGGAGGAAAACCATGTTGACTTCTAGGCCCAAACGAAAAGCATGCCTTCACTGACTTCCAGGCCCCAGTCGAAGGATACAACTTGCTGATGCCTTTGCCCAATCGAAGGATACAGAGTGCTGCTGCCTTTGCCCAATTAAAGGACAGGACCTCGCCCCTGCCAAGGCCCAATCGAAAGACGTGACTTTGTTGTTGCCAGCCTCAATTGAAGGAGGCCAACATAATGCAAATCAAAGGCTGCTCCTGCCCAAATCGAAGGAGGCCAACAGAAGGCAAATCGAAGGGTGTTGCTGCCTGGGTCGAAACCCTCATTTTTCTTGCTTTTATTTTATTTTTACCTTTACATTTCTATGCACTTCAATATGGTTGTAATAGTGTAGGATTTATTTTTTGCACTTTTTATTACTTTTGTATAAATGCTAGTAATTAGGTGTGCATGGTAAGATAAAAACAACAAGTAGACAACCTAAAAATCAAAGACAAATGCATGTAATAAAACACACTTTGCACACATGCACCCTTAGGGTAATCTCACTTGTTTCCTCGGAAAATAGTCATGTCCCTCGAGCATGGGAGTTTTAGCAAAGACCATCGATAAAAGATCGTAGTCCCTCGATGACCCTCGATGTCGCCTTCGGTAAACGATCTAGTCCCTAAAACGACATTGCTAAAACATCCCATATGTTTCCTTCTATGACTATACGATGACCCGCGCCCGTCCCGTTAAACATCCTAACGCAAGGTTGTTCACCAAATACAATGGTGAAACAACACTATTAAAAGGGTTAAAAAGCATAAGAAAGATCTTTGAGTAAAATAGGGTAGATAGCTCTTAGTTACTTGATCAAACTTGCAAAACATCCTTGCCATTTTTCAAAACACACTCCACAACTTCAGAAAACAATTTCAAAACAACTTTCAAAACATTGAAACATCTTTTCAAAAAGACAAACACCTTTGTAAAACATTCAAACGAGAATTGTTACAAAGGTTGCCTAGACAAAGCATCTTTTTCAAAACATTTTCAAAAACCACACACACAAAGCACCATTTCAAACAATTGAAAAGCAAAGGCAAGTGATCTAAAACAAGTAACTAAGAGCCCATGGATAACCATGGATGAAAAGGGTGCTAACACGGAATGGGGGAAGGAATGAAAGAAGCCAGCAAGTCGGTCTAACCAGTAACAGTAGAGATTGTTAAAAGCATAGATGAACCTTCTATTCTGTATTCCGTATGTCAGGTCTTGGTCTTACTTAAATAGTCAATAGTCAGTTTCATTGACTGCGGATTGCCTTTCTACGCTTTCTTCTCTTATGAAATTTCTCAACCGTAATCTAAATGCCCTGAATAGGTTTTGCAAGCTTCGCTAAAAGCAAAGGCAAGTGATCTAAAACAAGTAACTAAGAGCCCATGGATAACCATGGATGAAAAGGGTGCTAGCACCTTCCCTTTTCATAATCTACCCCCGAACCCACGAAAACATCTCAAAGGTCTTTCCTGTGCTTTTTGACCTTTCCTTAGGATAAAATAAAAAGTCGGTGGCGACTCTTGCTAAACCGAACATTTGCGAACACAAACGCAAAACCCAAGTCAGTTCTCCCACCGTATCACAGTCTATTACATCCAGTATACAAGTACAGTAATGTAAAAATGCAAAAAATAAATAACGTGCAAAAGGTAAAGACGTCTAAAACCTAAGGCAATTCTAAATGAAATAAGAAAATCTTTTTTGTTTATTTTTTTGATTTGAGAAAATAATTAAATTAATTATCCTAAAGTCTATTTAGAAAATAAAGTTAATCATGAAAAATAGTCTAAGTTCTTTTTTTTTTATAGTTTTTTTATTATGAAAAGAAAATAATTAAATCTAAATCAAGTCCTAAGTTCTAATTCATTTTAAATTAAAGAAAACAGTTAAAATATTTATTTAATTTATTTACAAAATTAGTTTAATTAAAAAATACTAACTTAATATTGTTTTTGTGATTTTTCTGATTATTTTTTAAATTAATAAATAATGAAAACAAAAATAAATAAAACTAAAACAATACAACAAAAATGCTAGATGTGCCTGATAGCAAAAGAAAAACAGGGGTGCTGTTTGAAATTCGTTGGGCCCAAAGCTGTGAAGCCCAGACTTCATGCCTGATCCTGTGTGGACTAGTCTTGAAGGCATATGATATACTGCACGCTTGGATGTGCTGGCTTGGATCAGAAGTACATCTGATGGCCTAGGCTGAGGGTGCATGGTGCACATCTGACCATGCTTTACATGGGATCTGCATGAATATTGTTAGAAAAATGAGAAAATGTTGGACCTGGGACTCGAACCCAGGGCATCTACCTTCGCACAAACGCGCCTTGCCAACTAAGCTACTTTGTTATTCGTTACATAAAATAAAACAATAATATAATATAAGAAAAATTGGTCAAATATATTAAAAATGAAAAAAAAACGCGCGCTGGGTTTGAATGGGCCAATGGGAAACTGCCACACCTTGTCTTCTTCCTTGCTCCATCATTTTAGGTATAGAAACCTATAGTGACAGTTTTTGTTTGTCACTATAGCACCTGCATCTCGAAACATCCAGAATACGCAACATAAATTAAATGTGAGGCCATGGATCAATTGGCCTCGACCTCTTGAGAACGATGGTACCCATAGTTGAGTCTAATTTTGGCTGATTCGAAAAACCCGAATTCAGAGGTCCAAACCTTAACCACGACCAAGCATTGTACCTGCATCAAAACTTAAATCCAACTATACAAAAAGCTTGTAAACATTCATATGAACAAATATGCATGGTTGAAACAAGCTTATATCACATGAATCAAATAAATGAATTTGAAAAAGAAATGAAAACCGTGAGAGCTGGTTAGGACGTCTCGTGATGCCTCAGGGCGTGGTAATGATTGCAAAAGCTTCAGGTGACCTTCAGGAACTTGTTTGAGTCCTTTGTTTGGGCTAAGGATGGCTGGAAATGTGTTCTGGAGTTTGACAACTTTGGTTACTTTTTGCAATTTCGTATGACTCTTTCAGGCTATTTTTTCGTGTCCTTGAAGCTTGCTAGTGTGTTCCTTATATAGAGGGGATGGAGGGGACAAGAGGGAAAAGGAATAAACAACTATTAAGTTGGTGTTTTAAGGCCATGAATATCACTTTGAAACTTTGCCAAAGACATGGTTTCTTGTCTCTTTTTGAATTTGCTATGAACCTGAACATGCTTGCACGAATTTTTGGGCTTCTAAGCTGTCAAAAACATCAGCCCAAATGCTCAAAACCCATTTCTAATTATTTTATATATTTTATTTTATATTTATTTTAATAAAATAAAATAAATATGTACAATAATAGGTAGAAAATGCAAGGCATGGTAAGAATGATTTTAGAGGTCCTCTATAAGCTTAGGAAGATGCTTGAAGTCCAATAAATTAAGCCATTGACCTAAAACTTCAAGTTTCTCAATGCATAATTCTTAAAATTTCCCAAATTTTCCAAAATTGGGCAAGCGATAACTTGCTCAATTTTTATCTCATGATGATGATATTTGACTTTTTGGAAAGCCCAAGATGTCTTATTCGATCCCTCTTTTGATGAATTTTGTATTTGAAGATTTTATCTTGAGGTAAAAGATCTTGGAAAAAAGTGACTTTTGTTGACTTTCTGAAAATGACCTGTAATGTATGAGCTTGTACCTTTCAAATGGTACATTTCTTGGACTTTAGGGCTGAAGAGGAGTTGTATGGAATTGTATCCTCTTCAAAATGAGCTTTGGATGGAGAAAAATGGATGAAGTATGTGAAAGTTATGCCTGGTCAAAGTTTAGTTGACTTTTCTTATAGAAACCCTAATTTTGCAATTCTTGACTTTTGATAGATTAGGAACATTTCTTGAGGAATCATGATCAAACTTTGATAAAATTATTATATCACTTCAAAATGTTGATGTTGACAAAAAAATCTTGAGGTTTGACTGTATATAGGCCACATTTGACTTTTGACCTAGTACAGTTGAGACCATGGAAAACATTTGAGACCTTTGGAGCTCACACATCTTGATGAAAATTGAAACCCTAATTAGAGGTTCATTGCCTTAGGAGGAGAATTTTCCTGGTCAATTCTAGGTCATCTTTGAGCAATTGGGAATCTCAACGAGCATGTCTTGAGTAAAATGGGAGGGAAAATTTTGGGGTACAATAGTTGCCCCCTGTTTAATCTTCTTAAACCTGAAGATGTAGATTGGCTTGTCGGGCTTTCTTGATCTGAAGGTGGAAGATGATTGAACACTAGAGTGCCCAGAAATTTGCACTCGCCTGAAGTAACACTATTGGTTGATAATATCGGGAATGGGCTTACAGATTCCATTTGGAAAAGATGACAGAGGGTTGTCGAAGATGGGTTTAAAGATGCCATCCAATGACGAAGAGTCGTCGAAGATGGGCTTAAAGATGCCATCTAGAGTAGATGTTGATTTCATAAGGGATTCCTTTATGGGGATTCTTGTTCCTGTCGTTTAGGAAGGACTCCGTTGGGGAATGTTAGCCTCTATTATGGGAAATATAGTCTAGGAGCTTCAGTTGTCGGTTACTCTGCTGAGGAATTGTCTCTTGACTGGAGAGGTGAAAGCTAACTGTTATCTGGTCGGGTCCAGGTTTCACAGCGACTTACTGGGTAATATAAAATTAACCGTTATCTGGTCAGGTCCAAGTTTTACAGTGTTGTGAACTACTATCCGGAGAAATAAGGGAAGTAACTTGTGTATGGCTACTTTGGATGGTCGCATAGATAGTTGCCCCGTCTTGTTTCAGGAATTGATCTATAATCAGCTCACATAGATAGTTGTCATGTCTTGTTTTAGGTATTAATCCACAATCAGTTGGCGTGCAGATAGGTGTCCTGTCTTATTTCAGGTATTAATCTGGAATCAGTTGTTCACAGCTAGATGTATTACCTTGCTTCAGGTATTAAACTGGAACCAGTTGGCTTACATACTGGTGTCCCGTCTTGTTTCAGGTATTAATCTGGAACCCACTTATTTTTGGTCATGGAGATAGTTGCCCCGACTTGTTTCAGGAGTTAATCTCTGACTAATCAGAAAAAATAGTTTCCCTATCTTGTTTCGGGAGTTGTTCTTCAATCTTCTCTTCTGCTGGTTATTGAGGTAGTTTCCCTGTCTGGTTTCAGGAGTTACTCTTTAACCTGATCTTGTGGATTGGTCGCCCCATCTAGTTTCGGGAGTTGATCTACGATCGATCATTCACAGATATTGCCCCATCTGGTTTCGGGAGTTGATCCATGATCAGTCGTTCATAGAGATTTCCCCGTCTGGTTTCGGGAGTTGATCCACGATCAGTCGTTCACAGATATTTCCCCGTCTGGTTTCAGGAATTTAATCTGGAACTATTAAAAATTGTTAATGATATTTGTCTGTGGATCTTACCTGAAAAGATAAAGGATTAGCTGTATGGAATGTCATGAAGTATGAAATGCATTGCATAATGATGTTCTCAAAATGACTGAGATTGTGTTGTATGCTTTTGTATGCGCATGCCATGATGTATGAACATGTAATAATGTTGCGAAGTATCTTTGTCTGGGAAAATAAATCCATGAGTGCTGCTGAAGAGTACCGGGAAGCTGAATCTCGGACTGCTGTTGGTGAATGAAGAAAGTGATTCTTAAACCTTCGTTGGGGATGATGAATGGAGATGATTTTGCTGGGGATTCCCTTTCTCTTCCGGAGATCTTCAACTTCTTATTGAGAATGATTTTGCTGGGGAGAAGCGTTCTGTTGGAAGATTTCACCAATTTGGAGAAATAAACTCCGCTGGGGGATGAACTTTCGTAGCTAAAGACATAAACTCTACTGGGGATAAGGCTTTATAAACTACTTGATATTTATAAAACTCTATTGCAGAATACTTTGATTTCAGCTCTTTGAGGGAACTTTGTTGGAGAGAGTAATTCCTGCTTAGGGAAGAAGAGGTTAAACATTTAGTTGTTTTCGCTCTGTAGTGGATACTGACATCACTAGACTGTATGTTGAGGATGTGGCAGTGACCTTGCCGTAGGACATCCCTTCCTTTGTATCTGCTGGAGAAAGTAACTACGGGGACCACAAATAGCCTTTAGACATTATCTCATTTCTTAAAGTTATTCGCAACTGTCTTTCTGTTTTTTTATGCAAGTATATGTAAACAGTAATCATATTAAAATGCATATGTCAAAAATAATCACTGGACGTTTTTGTAAAACAAAACAGAAAAATGAAAACGAATAGTTTTTGAACTTCCAAAGAGATAATTTGTATTGATTTGAAGAAGTTTTCCTATAACAGGCGGTTTTGTACAAAGAGGCCGACATTCTAGTAAGAGAATGCCATCGTGAAAACTATACAAAATAGTGTACAAAGAGAAACAACTATGTGAAATGATCCTATTGGGTTCCCATTCTGCTATTTCCTTTATGTTCTTGAGCATCTTATCACTTTGTTATTTGTCTGAAGCTGACTGGATTGATTGGTACTGTTTGAGCTTGATAGTTGATACTGAAGTCTGGCTGCAAGGTGATTTAACGGGACATAGTTCTACGCTTAAAAATCCTTAACTTTTTCATGGACCGCCCTTTCGGGTTTTCAGTCCATCGGGGTACCCTTTTTTGCCCAAGCCGCCCTTTTAGGTTTTTGACTTGCCGGGTGTACATTTTTTTTTATGTATATCCCTAATTTTTTGCCCGAACCCTTTTGGTTCGCCGGGATGCCCTTATTTTTGCCTAGGCCGGTCAACCTAGCGGGTCTCTATTCATGCATAATATCTTTTTACTATGTCTGCGTTCATAGGGTGAGGAAGGTTGTCACCGTCCATAGTGGTTAAGATCATGGCTCCACCAGAAAATATGTTCCTGATCACAAATGGCCCTTCGTATGTGGGAGTCCATTTGCCCCTGGGATCACCTTGCGGCAGGATGATGCGCTTGATTACTAGGTTGCCAACTTGATATACCCGGCATCTGAATTTCTTGTTAAAAGCCTTGATCATATGCTTTTGGTACATATGACCATGATAAACAACAACTAACCTTTTATCATCAATCAAGTTCCACTGGTCAAGTCGAGTCTGGATCCAATCATCTTCATTCAAACCTGCATCCTTCATGATTCTCAAATAAGGTATCTGGACCTCAATAGGTAGGATAACTTCCATACCATATACCAGAGAGAAAGGAGTTTCTCCCGTTTATGTGCGTGCTGAAGTGAGGTAACCATGAAGAGCAAATGGTAACATCTCATGCGATTCTTTATATGTCACCTTCATCTTCTGTATGATCTTTTTAATGTTCTTATTAGCAGCCTCCATAGTGCCATTCATCTTTGGCTGGTATGGGGAAGAGGTATTATTGTACCCCAAAATTTTCTCTCTCATTTTTACTCAATACATGTCCATTGAGATCTTCAATTTGCCCAAGGTTGCCCAAGAGTTGACCAAACAAACTCTCCCCTAAGGCAGTATACCCCAAATTAGGGTTTCTATTTTCATCAAGATGGGTGGACCACAAAGGTCTCCTATGCTCTACATGGTCTTAATATGCTCTCAAGATCATCCATGCCAAGTTTCATGCCTTGCACAAGAAGTTTGCTCAGTCAACTGCTCAGATGCTTGAGAATCGACTATATTAGATCAAAAGTCAATTGTGACCCACATACAGTCAAAATTCAAGATTTTTAGTCAACATCAACATTTTGAAGTGACTTTCATCATTTGATCAAGGGTTGACCATGATTCCTCAAGGAATTCTCCAAATTCAACAAAAAACCCAAAAGTTGCTAAATTAGGGTTTCTTAGTAAAAGTCAACCCAACTTTGACCAGGCATAACTTCTTCATACTTTATACGAAATTTTCCATCCAAAGCTCATTTTTAAGAGTATACAATTACCTACAACTCATATTCATCTCACAAGTTCAAAATATGCACTCACATAAAGTTATGAATTTTGACATTATAGGTCCTTTTGAAAAGTCAATAAAAACACCTTTTGGGTCAAAGCTTCATACATGAACATGGAAGACTCAATTGAGATGATACCAAAAGGGTTGCTTAGGGGACATCCTAAGATTTCTATAAAGTCCAGGAACATCCTCCTAGGGTCAAAATTGAGAGAGTTATGCATTGTCAAAGTTGGCAATTTTTGGAAAATTGTCAAAAGTCAACATTGATCAAATTTGCATTTTTTCCAAAGGGGCCCATGTTTTCTTGCTTGAAACATGTTTCTAATAGGACCCACGACCCCTAAGCTCATTCACCTCTTATTTTATTATTTTTATCATTTATTTTGATTTTTTATTCATTTAAATCAAAATAAATCAAATTAAATGGTAAAATAATGAAAACAAATCAAATCTTGGGATTTTTGTGCACATTTTGAGTCCATATACAGCTAACATGCCAGCCAATTCATGCAAAGTGGATTTGGATTGAAAAAGATTGGATTGAAGCTTGTTTTAGAAAGATATCATACATGAAGCAAATCAAATCCAATTTTCATAATTCTCAAAGATATGATACAATTTTGTTGACCTAATTCAGTCTACTATAAGTGCATAATAATTTCAGATCAAAAACACAAGGGTTAAAGGCGTGAAACAGCAAGAACAAAATTCAATTTTTTGGACAAAAAGTGGGGATTGGATTTCCTTCTACAAGGTGATTCAGAGCAGTTCAAGGCCAACAACACACTCCTTGGCGTCTCAGGAAGCTATTCCACCCATCCCCAAGCTTCAAAACACCCGGAATCGTGCCCACCATCCACCATAGTTTACACATAATTCTGATTCTGATTTCCTTGATTTTAGCATCATTAGCATGTTTTAATTATATATTCTTGTTCATCATCTTGTTTGTAAGCTATTGGTACCATTTAATTGCATTTACAACGTAAGAATCGCAATATGCCATAGCTAGGGTTTGCGAGCTCGTTTTGGGGTTTCTTAACCTAGGCAAAATTTGGTTTGATAATGGGTACCATGATGATCAGGGCTTCAAACCCAGTTGATTCATGGTCCCCAAATGAATTTATATTGTGTGTACATGATTTTTGAATGAGACAGGGTTATAGCCATGAAAAAACGCCTGTAGGTAAAAGTGTTTTACCTAAAACAACGGTCCAAGGAAGAAGATGATGCGTGTGAAAGCACAGTTGGCTAATTCAAATCTCGCGCGTGTTTTCCTGGCTATTAACGTTTTTCTAATATATTATATTTTGGTCATTTATATTATCAATTGAGCAGTTAGTCCAGTGGTAACCAGGAGGAGGGATAAGGCGTTGTAGGCAGGAGGTCAGGGGTTCGACCCCTGACTCCAACAATTTCTCGTTTTCATATTTTCTTCACAGGATCCAATGCGCTTCATCTCCAAGAGACCATCATACGTCCCCAAATCTCATCCTTGAGACCCACCATCTTGTGGATCCAACGCTCTAGCCTTGACGGTCCACCATGAATCACCAGAGGAGAGGTGCATTGGATCAGGCGCAGACTTGGGCTCAGCCATTATGGGCCTTGCCAAAATTGCCATTCATACCGCCCAGATTTGCTATTCAACACAGGCCCAATTCTCAATCTTTCTCTTATTTTTTCTCTCTATTCTTTTCAATTTATTTATTTATTTTATTTTTAAAATCAATTTTTTTATAAAATCATAAAAATCAAAAAGTCATAAAAATTTGAATAAGGTTTTATTTTATTTTATTAAATTTAATTTAATTAATCAGCTTAATTTAATTTAGGGTAACTTTAAGTTATTCTTACAATTAAAATCAATTAGAAAACTAGGTTTAAATTCTTGATTTAATTATCTTCTTTTTTTCAAACAAAAACACAAAAAAATAGGTTAACTTAATTATTTTTCTTAATTAAAGTTAATTAGTAGTTAGGTTCCTTTTTTTAATTCAATTATTCCTTATTTTCTTAAATGACAAAAAATGACAAAAAATGATTTTTCTTTAATCAATTGCAATTAGGTTTAGTCAAGGGTCAAAACCCTAATTTCTCTCGCATTTAATTTTCCGCGCGTTTTTAATTTTCTTTCTTATTATTATTGTAACTGTTTCAAGGTTGTAATAGTTTTAATTAGGGTTTTAAATTTCGTACTTTTTTTTCCCGTCAAGGAAATTATGTAACTGTCAAAGCCATGTAATAGCTAGGTTTATTTCCTCTTTTACTTTCAGCAAATTATTAACTGTTAGATGTATTAATAGGATTGTATGACAAGAATGCATGAAAAATTAAAACAGTTGGAAAACCCTAATGTGCAAAGATAACATTAACTGAAAAAGCACACTTGCACATGCTGACTCATAGGGTATACTCTCACTCCGGTTGCCTTCGGTAAACGGTCATGAAGCATAGGATGTTTCAGTGGGTATCCTCTATGTCCCAAAAGATCAAAAAATGACCCTTTTGACTGTTGCCTCGGAAAAGATCATTAGGACTCTAGGATGGTTACTAAGGTGTCCCAACATTGCTTTTGCGACCGTACGTCCATTTCGAATGTCCCTTACAAACTCCAACGACGATACTACCTACTCCTTAATAGTAGGATAACGCTGTCTAAAGGAAACGAGAACAAACAATCTTTTTTCGAGTAGGTAGAATCTTAAGTACTTGCTCAGTAAAAACTTTTCACACAAACACCTTTCAAAACAAATTTTCAAAACAACTTCGTCACATCCTTGAAGACTGATACAAGGGTTATCACGAAGTAAAACATTTTCAAGACAAACACACACAAGCAATTTGAAAAATGAGCAAGTACCTAAGAGCCCGTAGATAACTACGGATATAAAGGTTGCTAACACCTTCCCTTTCTATAATCTACCCCCCGTACTCATAATATCTCGAGAAAAAGGTTTTTTCTGTTCTTTTTCCTTTTCCATGATTGGATGAAATAAAAGCCGGTGGCGACTCTTGCTTACCGCGACATTTTGCGAACAAAAAACGCAAAACGTAAACCAGTATTAACAGTTGGTTCTACCACCATATCACAATTATGATGCTGGATTTTAAATTGCTTATAGAGTTTGGTGATCATAGTATTGTTGAGATTGGTACCATTATCTGTAATGATTCATTCGGGGACACCATATCGACAAATAAGGTTATGTCTAATGAACCGAGCCACAACATTCTTGGTAACAAAAGCAAAAGAGGCTGCCTCTACCCACTTCGTTAAGTAATCAATGGCAATAAGGATGAAGCGATGCTCGTTAGAAGCCGTAGGTCTGATTTCTTCAATCATGTCGATGCCCCTCACTGTAAAGGGCCAGGGAGTAGTCAAGGCATTCAAAGGTACCGGAGGTACAAGTACTTTATCAGCGTAGATCTGGCATTTTTGACAAGTTCAAGAATGCTGATAACAATCTGCTTCTATAGTGGACCAGTAGTATCTTGTCCTCAGAATCTTCTTAGCCATCGTGTGCCCGTTAGAATGGGTTCTAAAGGTGCCTTCGTGCATGTTTGCCATAATCCTCTCTGCTTCACTCTTGTCTATACATCGAAGCAAAGTAGAGTAGTGGTTGCGCTTGTAGAGGATCCTGTTACTGAGGAAAAACTTAGCAGAGAATCTTCTTAGGAACTTCTTATCATTAACGGATGCCCCCTCAGGAGACTCTTGAGCTTCAAGATACCTTTTCACTTCGTGGAACCAAGGTTTGTCCACTACTTCTTCAGTGCCAACCTCATAATAGTAAGCTGGTTCATCCAATCTCTCAACGGTGATCTGAGGAGCTTCATTGTCCCATATGACTTTGAACATGGATGACATAGTAGCTAACGCGTCCGCCAACTGATTCTCTTCTCGGGGAAAATTCTCAAAGGTAACCTCTTCGAAGTGTGGAATCAATGTCAGCACATGCTCTCGGTAAGGGATGAGATTAGGATGCTTCGTCTCCCATTATCCTTTGATCTAGATGATTATGAAAGTCGAGTTTCCAAACACACTTAAGAACTTGATCCTTAAATCGATTGCAGCTTTCAGACCCATGATGCATGCTTCATACTCAGTCATATTGTTGGTATAGTTGAAATATAGCCTGGCAGTGAAAGGAGTATGACATCCCCCGGGAGATATGATCATGGCACCGATGCCATTCCAAGAGCATTGGAAGCTCCGTCAAACACCATAGTCCATCGGGATCCTTTTTCAGGTCCTTCATCCGGTCCAGGTTCTTCATAATCAGTCACTAACATGATATTCTTGTCCGGGAATTCAAAGTTCATGGATTAGTAGTCGTCCACAGCCTGATGAGCCAAATGATCAGCTAATACACTTCCCTTGATTGCTTTCTTGGTTGTGTATTGAATATCATATTCGGTCAGGACCATTTTCCATCTTGCTATTCTTCCGGAGAGAGCAGACTTCTCAAAGATTTATTTGATAGGGTCCATCTTAGATGTCAACAAAGTAGTGTGGGTCAACATATACTGTCTCAGTCAGCGATCAACCCATGCCAAAGTGCAGCAAGTTTTCTTGAGCAGTGAGTATCTTGTTTCACAATCGGTAAACTTTTTTCTAAGGTAGTATATTGCTTCTCTTTTCAACCAGACTCGTCACGGTGCCCCAGCACACACCCCATTGAATTATCTAATACTGTTAAGTACATTATCAAAGGTCTTCCTTCAACCGGAGGCATCATAATTGGAGGTTATTGAAGGTATTCCTTGATTCTCTCAAAGGCAGTCTGGCATTCGTCATTCCACTTTAATACTTGATCTTTCTTTAGGAGTTTGAAGATTGGCTCACAAGTAGAAGTTAGATGGGAAATGAACCTAACAATGTAGTTTAAACGTCCCAAGAAACCTCTAACTTCTTTCTCAGTGTAAGGAGCCGACATCTCTTATATGGATTTAACCTTTGCAGGGTCTACTTGAATACCTTTGTCATTGACAATGAAACCCAGAAGCTTACCAGATCTTACCCCAAAGGTGCACTTGTTCATATTCAGCCTTAATTTGTACATCTTCAGCCTATCAGACAGTTTTTGCAGATGATCCAGGTGTTCCTCTTCAATTTGAGACCTGGCTATCATGTCGTCAACATAAACTTCTATCTCATGGTGAATCATATCATGGAACAAAGCTACCATAGCACGCTGATAGGTTGGCCCAACGTTCTTCAACCCAAATGGCATAACCTTGTAGCAGAAAGTGCCCCACTGTGTGACGAAAGTTGTTTTCTCCATGTCTTCGGATGCCATTTTAATCTGATTGTAACCAGAGAAACCGTCCATAAAGGAGAAGATCTTATGTTATGTGGTGTTGTCAACCAGAACATCAATATGGGGAAGCGGGAAGTCATCCTTGGGGCTTTCTCTATTCAGGTCTCTGTAGTCCACACACATACATACCTTACCGTCCTTCTTAGGTACCAGAACGACATTAGCTACCCATTGTGGATAACAGGTGACAACCAAGAATCCAGTGTTGAATTATTTCATAACTTCAGACTTGATCCTTTTTGACATCTCAGGGCGCATCCGACGAACCTTCTGCTTCGGAGGGCAATCTTCTTTAGTTGGCAGACGATGAACCACAATATCAGTGTCCAATCCTGGCATGTCTTTGTATGACCAAGCAAAGATCTTAACATAATCATGCAACATCTGAACTAACCGTTGTTTGACACTGGACTCCAAGTTAGCACCTACCTTGACTTCTTTTCTGTCATCTTCAGTACCCAAGTTCACTGTTCAACAGACTCTTCATGAGGCTGTCTAGTTCTTTCTCCTGTTGTAACAGTCTAGCAAGTTCTCCTGGTACCTCATAATCTTCCTCACATTCGTCCCCGACTTGGTTGATTGGATTTTCAAAGTCATAATTGGCAATATAAGAACCGTTATCAATGGGATCCAGAGTGGATATGGATCTACAGTTTGATATGTGATTGTGTGTAAGAGCATAGCTGTTTATTTTTTGATAAAGTAAGAACAGGAAAGAAAAATCGAGAGCGTAAAATTTGCATGCAAAACGTCCAATGTTTTTTTTATGACATATGAAATTGAAAAAATAATAAACCTCACAAATAAACCATTATGCCTCGGGCCAGACACAAGGCTATAGAGTTTGTATGGTTCTTTTATTACATATCCAAAAACAAAACAGACAATTACTCCTGAATAAAAGTAATCGGCACAAAGTCTTTAGTCTTCCAGTTGGTGAGTTCGCCACTGACAGTTGGGAAGATCCACTGGTCCATGTCACAATCACTGTCACTGTCCTCCAAAGTGTTGACCCTATGATTGCTGATGCGTAGGGGTGGTCCTCCGACACGAGCACGATGTACAACCTTTTGAGCTCCTGATGTAAAACCCAAACCAAACTTGTCAGATTTGTAGGGAATGTCGGCGAGTTGGCCCCAAATGGTACACCCACCTTCTTCAAATACTTCCTTGGCATCCTTGAGAGAAGCCATTTTCAGCGGAGGCCTGGTAATCTTCGGAACAATGGTGGCAGTCTTGGTTGCAGCAATGGTCTGAGGAACCTCTTCAAAATTCTGACAGGGGGTCTCGATGAACTCGCCGTCTATTTCAACATACCTGAAAGAGTTCAAGTGACTTACCATGTACTCCTCCTCACCATGGACCGTGACAATCCTCCCCTTTACTGGATATATCAACATCTGGTGTAGAGTAGAGGTAACAGCTCCAGCCCCATGGATCCAAGGGCGACCCAATAAATAGGAATAAGATGGTCGGATGTCTATCACGTAGAAAGTGGAGTCAAAGGTCTGAGAGCCAACTTTGACAGGGATGTCCACCTCCATGTGCACCATTCTTTTGGAACCATCGAAAGCCCTCACCACAATGTTACTGGGCTTCAGAGTCAATCCTTTGCAATCCAATCTGTCCAGAGCATTCTTAGGTAATAAATTCAATGATGAACCTGTATCCACTAGAACATGGGCCAAATTAGTGCCCATGCACTCAATGGAGACACACATGGCATCATTATGCTTCCTTCCCTTGGATGTCAAATCCGCATCAGAGAAACCTAGTCCGTTATCAACAGTCAAATTGGAAACCCAGTCTTCGAATTGATCAGCGGAGGTTTCTTGTGGCACATGAGCAGTCTTGAGGAATTTCACCAAAGCCTTAGCATGGGCTTCAGAGCACAATAACATGGCCAACATTGAGATCTTGGAAGGGGTTTGCCCCATTTGTTCAACCATATTGCAGTCACTCTTCTTTTTAATCTTTAAAATTTCCTCCATCTCTGGCTCGGAGGATCCAGGGATGATTTCTTTGGGTGTCTCCGTCCAAGTAGGCTCAATCAGTACTTCTTTTCCCCGAGTCTCAACTGACTCAGTAGCAGGGGTGGCAACAGGAGTGATGGCAGGAGTAGTAGCAAGAGTACTAGTAGGAACATCAGTAGGAATAACAACAGGAGTGTCAATAGTCTTTGGAGAGATCTCGAGAGAGAAAATCCTTCCGCTTCTGGTAATTTTGCTGGTCCTGACAATGTTACTAATGTCAGGATCAAAGTCTTTATCATCTTTATCTTTAACAACCAGTAAATCTTGCTTAATGCCATGGTAGTAAACGTCAACACCATAATTCCAAGGAACAACTTTGTTTGAGGAATATGGTATAGGTCCAGGAAAAGTAATTATCAACGGATCAACTTTAGGAACAGATGTAATCCTGACAGGTCTTTTAGAGGAGACCTTGGGAGGATTGGTGGAAATGGTAATGATAGAAACATCTTCACACGGAGCACTTGTAACTGGAATCTTCTCAAACAAAATTTCTTTATCATCCATCAGGCGCTAAACACCTTCCTTCAACAAATGGAAACCATTAGGTAGAGACAAACATAAGTGGTAACCTTCACCATAACCCAAAAATAAACCGGCTTGCAAGAGATTCTTTTTAACAGTCAAGAGTGGAGTAGCTAGTTCATCAACAGAAGCAACAAACATGTCATCATCAATAGCATTAACACCACGGTCATGCTTGGGCATAGGGGAATTTATAACATTAGGAGTCTCAGGAGCATCAAATTCAATCTCCTTTGCCTCAATCAAATCCTGCACCTTGTTCTTCAAAGCCTGACAGTCGTTTGTATCATGGCCTGGACTTTCAGAATGGTAGGCACGCCGAGCATTTGAATTGTAGCAAGGAGATGCAATGCTGTGATTTTTGGGAGCCTCTCTCAGGGTAACTAGATTGGATTTCATAATATGTGGCAAAACTTGAGACAAGGTCATGTTAATCCGAGTAAACTGTCTTCTGGGCTTATCTGTTTTGGATTGATTGTTTTGTTGTTGAGTAGCTGCAGGTTTGGATATCATTATAGCTCCCACCGTTGGACGGTGTTCGGTTATACCCTGACTTCTCTGGTTATAAGAAGCACTGACCTATTTCTTTCCCATGAGAGGCTTCTTGCCTGCACTTGAAGAGGCATATCTTTGAATCTTACCACTTTTAATACCAGCTTCCACTCTTTATCCTGTCAAGATCAGCTTAATAAACCCAGCTGAAGAGCTTCCAATCAGATGGTTGAAAAATGGACCAGATAAAGTGCCCTAAGAACATGTCTACCAGCTCCCTATCAGATAGAGGAGGCTGGACTCTTCCTGCAAGGTCTCTTCATTTCTGGGCATAACCTTTAAATCCCTCACTAGAACCCATAGACATGCTCTAAAGTTGTGTATGGGTTGGAGCAAGGTCAACATTATATTAGTACTGCTTGTAGAAAGTAGCAGCCATCTCTTCCCAGTTATGGATGTTGGTTCCCACCAGCTGATAGAACCACTCTAATTGAGTCCCTGATAGACTGTCTTGAAATAAATGCACCCACAAATTCCTGTCAGCAGTGTGCGGCTGGATCTTCCTGACATAAGATCTGAGATGCAGCTTAGGACACGAGACCCTATCATATTTAGCAAATGCGGGCACTTTGAACTATTGCGGGATAACCACTCCAGAAACCAACCCTAGCTCTTCGAAATCCAGGCCGGGTACCCTATGAACTTCCATGGTGTTGAGACGGTCCTCCAACTCTTTGTACTTATCATCATCAGGAGGTTATTCTTCCTATGTGTAATCAGCTTCATCTTCTTCAGACTCCCTTGTATTGTGGTCTTCTTCTCTTGGCTCTCCTTCTCGATTCTCTCTCTCTTTTGACAGAGTTGCAAGCTCTGAAACTTTCCTCACTGGTCCTTTGAACCTTCTTCCCATATTCAGAACACCAACTGACCTCTTTTTCTTCTTCTTGTCCTTGAGAATCAGAGCTTTCAAATATTCTTGTCCCTTAGCCAGATTCAGGAACATTTCTTGGAATTGAGCATTCTGTGCCTGAAGCTCCCTAACTGTTTGTTCAAGAGTCATTTCTGAAATAAACAACAAAGAAGATAAGAAGCTTGTCCTGAAACCTATTTATGAATTAATATGTATGATATATGTATGCAATGTTTTTAAGGATTTCTAAGACTTAAATTTGCTTAGCCAAAGGGAAAACAAACGTTAATTGCATTAAGAGTTTAAGCGATTACAATGATGCCTCTTGGGCTTACAAAGGAAATAACAAAGCAAAAATGAACTCTTAAAGAAAAAAGGGACTCAAGCTTCCCACGGGCGCATCCTCTTTGGTGAAATGTAGGCATTTATACTCTTCTCTTCTTGAAGTAGCCTGGTGAGCTCTAAAACTTTCTTCTCGCTGGCATAAAATTGGGTTTCAAAGGTATCTCGTGTTCCTCTTTAAGTTGAATCTAGGATTTTTGTAACTCCTCGAAATTAGTCGGCATGTCAGGATGAAGAACAATGTAAGGAGTGTCTCCCTCAGCAACTGGCTCCATGATGATGGGTAGAATGGCCTCATAAGGCATCTTGAGACTTTGAGAACGAGCTCGTACCCACTTAAGATAAGGCTCCAATGGTCCGAGAAATCAACTTACCGGTGTGGTAAGGTTCCGCATTTTCGGCACCGAATACGACTTCTCTCAGAATGCGTTCGGTCGCCTACTCGACTTCTGTACTGATGAGGGCGCTCACCTACATGTGCCTGACACCTTCCATGAGGAATCCTTCAACCTTTGGCATAGTCTGACCAATAATCGGGCTAACTCCTACGATCACCTCAATGCTACCCAAATCCATAACCCCGCCATTCGCTACTTCCATTGCATCTTATCCAACACCATCTTCGCAAGGGATAGTAACCACAAGCTTAACTCCAAAGAGTTGTTCTTCATGCAATGTGCGTTTACCAATCAGAAAATCAATGCCGCACCATTCCTCTTGGCCCATATTCATTCTATTTGCACTCGCGGCGGCAAACCCTTCTATTTCGGAGGGCTTGTCACTTCTATTGCATTGGCCTGAATCATGGCGACACCCTTGCCCATCTGACCTCCAGAGCACCGGTCTTGCTTACCTTAGACCATTGCAAATCGGCTCATCTCATTTACCAACGGGACGACGGTCGGTTCCATCCAGTGATCCGTAACGTTGTTTATTCTAACAATGTTTTGCCTTGCAGGGACCGTATCGATCCGCATAACCGAGCCAATTGGCTATTTGATGCCCCTGACGGCCATACTCCTGTGCATGATGCCCAGCCAGCTGCTCCAACTGACGAGATCCAGGAGGAATTGGATCGCGAAACACCTGCTCCCGACATTCCTGAGTCCTCTTCTGCACCACCTCCTTTTACTATGGAGGACGTCCTCAGAGCCCTCCATCAGCAAAATCAGATGGCTGTAGCTCTTGAAAGGAAGCATCGGGAGCAGTATGACACTCTACATGCGCAAAACGTCCAAATCCTGAGCGGCCAGCGTAACGTCAACGAGAAGCTGGACGAGGTTTTCTCCGAGCTAAACGCCTTAAGCATGGACGTCACTGCTGTTGGCTCGCATG
The DNA here is from genome assembly GCA_948472305.1 of Vicia faba. Taxonomy (NCBI): domain Eukaryota; kingdom Viridiplantae; phylum Streptophyta; class Magnoliopsida; order Fabales; family Fabaceae; genus Vicia; species Vicia faba. Next base: position 1,053,934,368 of record OX451735.1, read on the forward strand.
ATATCGACCTCGAGGCCACACCTACCCGACGCTCCCGCACACGTAGCAGAGGCATAGGCCACCAGTAGTTTTCTTTTGTTTTTGTATTTCATTTATTTCCCTTTCCGTCAGTTTTCTATTTGTATTCCTTCCTGACTTATATCATGCCATTGAGACAATGTCTGATATAGTGTGGGAGAGACGTTATATTTCCTTCATGTTGCAGTAAATTTATGGTTATTCTATGATATTTTCAAGTTTTTTCAAGTTTTCCCCGTATTTTAAGCCATACCAAAAATTTCTCCGCTCGCATAGCTCGACATACCTGCCTTAAAACGGAAACCTAGTTAGGTAGACGAGAACGAGTAAACAAAATCAATACGACTGTGACACCGTGAACATCCTACTTATGCAACCCGTCTAAACGAGACGTTATATGTACACCTCGATTTTTAAGTTCTGAAGTAACCCCTAGTAGTTTATACTAGCAGTCAGCACCGTCTGGACACAAACCACGTGGGGAGCCGATGAATATAAGTGTTTGATGCCTAATCTTCTCATCTCGATGCTAAACAAAGAAAATCTTGTGCCATAAGACAAAGATCGCATACGAGACATAAGTATAAGAGAAGAAGTCCATTGAAGGTTGGTTCAGAGGTATCTGGTTCTGAACTTGGTAGGGCATGCTACGGCTCGATCCCCCGCAACCTCCAATTTGGATAAATCCAGGGTAACCACATCCGTGTACCAGACCCCGCGACAAAAAAAATAGGATCAGAGTCACTAACCAGCTACTCCAATACGCGCGTGAAAAAACAAAGGGCTTAATGTGATTGCACCAGAACGAAACCGGACGAAAAAGCACGCAAGGATCGAGGTTTAAATATGATGAAACGATTAAGCGGTTTGTTAAGATGGAAATACGCGACTCAATTGTGTCATTGCAATATCACTGACGTTTTACTCAAATATCGACCGACTGACGATTGGTTTCCTGTGTTTTATCTTGAAAACAAAAGGTATGTCGTGCACGTGCGCCTAGCGAACACTTATCCGATTTTTTTACGATTATTTGCTTGAGGACAAGCAAAGGTTTAAGTATGGGAGGATTTGATAACGCAAAATCATATCATATATTTACCATAAAATTTATCCGTTTTATGTCGTATTTACCCGATTAACTCTCGAATATTCCGAGTTCTGTATGGTTTTATGCAGGTACAACATATCTCAGCTCAAACTAAGAAGAAACGTGAAATGCGCGAGATTGCGGCCAAGACCAAAGAGAAAAAGATAAATCTGTCAAGAAATCCATTTTTTGCTGATGTTACGGTCGTCACGCCCTTGCCACGACCGTAAGACGCTTCAGAAGAGTGTGACGATCGTCACACCCCTGCCACGACCGTAACGCGCTATTTCATGCAAATTGCGCGTAACGCCCCAGCCACGCCCGTAACAAGCTTTTAAGTGTTAAATTTTGAACGTGGTCAAGCAACAGAACATGGTAAAGCTGAATGAAGTGGTCAAACAAAGCATGCATACGTGCCTAAATTCTCTCCAACTTCCAAAGCCACTTTCTCCTCATTTTTCTCAGTAAAACCAAGAATTTAGGAACTCAGATATTTTTCCAACCGTACTTTTATTCTCTATATATAGCTTAGACTTAGAAAGAAAAGGGAGGAGAGTTTAGTACACAAAAACCTTGTGGAAGCTCTGCCAATTTTTATTCTCGATTTTATTTCCGAATTTCGTCCATTTAAGTTTTCATTCCGACGTTCCAATCTTGCCGGCTTGTGGAAGAAGGATCTCAGATTTTATTGCTTTTCAGGTTTTTATTGTATTTGACATAATTGCAATTTTATTTATTTATGTTATATTTCTATTCTTTATTTATGATGCATGCGTTATTATTTTCTGAATTTATTTCCTGCCATTTAATTCCGAACATTATGAGTAGCTAAATACCCGTAGTCGGGGTGTGATGAAATAACCGAATAAATTAATGTTTTTCTAAGCTAAAACCTTAATCAACTTAATTTCTGGCCGTGACTTTTTATAATTAAAAATTAAGCTTTTTATTACGAGAGTAAAGAAAGTGAAATAGGGAGAAATCAAGACCACGAGAGTGTGAGGTTTTAACCGGATAGCTAAAGTTAGGCGTTCGATTTAAATACAGCGAGAGCGCTTTAAAACGAATTAGACTTATTTAGTTTTCAAAAAGATGCTTTCTAAACACTTATGGACTAGCGAGAGCAGACATTTGGCTTTAGGAGTATGATCCGAGGTAAGACCACGAGAGTGTGAATCGAGGGTTTTTAAACTGATAAGTACTATAGAACAATTAAGTTAAATATTTTTATATGCTTAGGTACAACTTAATTCGCATAGGTTCAAATCATTACGCTTCGACCGCTTTAATATTAATTCCCTTAATTGAATTTAGTTTCCCTTTAGTTTTAAACTTCTAAAAAACCAACGTGACAATTTCCGCCTTAGCTAAACTAACCTGTTTTACAACACTAGAGTGATTACGAAGTCCCTGTGGGTTCGACATCCTTTTATTACTACCGCGATAGACTGTGCACTTGCAGTTAAGATACCGTTAGACATTAGGTCGATCGCAGACACATCAAGCTATAATCAAGAGCAGTTATTTCGTGATTCAAGAGATTGGGGAAGGCCACCTCATATTGTATTATGTCACAGATATTCAGGTCTTCTATTCAGTATAGATCTTCTCAGCGATCCTCCAGACATGGCCATTCCGTATCCGTAATCGTAAAGTTACTCAAGCCAATTATGTTCTACGAGACGACTACAATTGATGGATACTATTTAAAAATTTCAGGTTTTAGTGATGATGGATATTATTTTTCTGGTTAATGGTGAGTTTAGGAAAGAGTAAAGTTCATAAAAATAAAGAGACACGAGCGATATATCCTGGTTCCCCTCACAGTCCGAGAGTACTCCAGTCCCCTTTCAACATGAAAGAGATTTCCTTATTGTTGCAAACTTAGATAAGAACTACCAAAAAGCCAAGAACAATCCTCTTGGACCAAGAAAAATCCTCTTGTATTTTCACTATGTCAACAATGAGAACAATCCTCTCAAAGTGACTACACTTGTATCCAACAATCCTGGAAAGACAAGATTTTAAAACACTTAAACTTATTTCCAACAATTCTGGAAAAATAAGTAAGTAACTATCAATATTTGATTTTGAGTGAGTTGAGTAGTATTGATCACTTAGAGTGATTTAACAATGAATGATCTTCTCTTCCAATGATAGTATTATACAATGACTCAAGATATAATTGCTCAAAGTTTTCTGTTTAACAATGTATGAAAGTGTGCAGAAAACTTATGTATGAAAGTGAAGAGATGCTTGAGTTTGTATTTTGAAAATTCAGAAAAAATATTTGGAAGAGGTGTTGAAAATGATTTTGAAAATGAATATTTATATGTTCATAGCACCCTTTTGAAACATCATAAAGTTCTGAAAATGAATCATGAACAAATTCCAAGATTGAGTGAAAGGTTTCAATGAAAAGGTATTATGAACAGGCATGTGAAAAGCTGCTGTTTTTCAAAATTGTGCAGCATACAATCGATTTCACCCTTTGTGTAAATCAATTGCATGGGGTTTCAACATCTATATTTTCAAAAGTTTTAAGGGTGCAATCGATTTCACAAGCAATGTAAATCGATTGCATGTGAAGTCAGTATCAAAAAATAAGTGAGTGCAATCGATTGCACAAGCAATGTAAATCGATTGCACTGAGAAACAAAAGCAAACGTTTTGAAAATTTTAAGTATGCAATCGATTTCACAAGCAATGTAAATCGATTTCACTGAGAAACAGAAGCAAAAGATCTAAAAAATTGAAGCATGCAATCGATTGCACTCAAGTGAAAAAATAATTTTAACTTTGAGAAACTTGAGTAATGATTTATAAAAAATTTCTTATTCACCATTGAGAATCTATATCTTAAGATAAAAATAAATAATATCATTATACCTTGAAAGTTGTTAAGAGCTTTGAACTGAAGATTTTGTCCATAGATATTGTGAGCTTGATCATAAATCTTTCCCTTCTTTGTCAATCATGGTTTGTCTTCATCAAAACAAAAGTTCATTTGAGAAGCTTGATTTTACATTCTCCCCCTTTTTGATGATGACAAACAATCTTGCTTTATGGGTTGTACTTTCCAGAAAGAGCTTCTCCCCCTAAGATGCAAAACTCCCCCTATGTATGAGAAGGTCGAAATCCTTTGTATTCATTCATCTTGGTTTGAGAGTACCTTAAAAAATTATGACAAGGAAATATACAAGCATAAAGTACCACATATTTCTCCCCCTTTGACATTATCAAAAAGAAGGGAAAGAAGCACAAAACAAACAGTAATAAAGCAATATATCGAGAAAACTTTGAATAAACAAGCAACACAAATTGTTTAACGATTACAGAAATTTAACAAACAAAACATAAAGTAACAAGACAAGGACATAACAGAAAATAAAGTTGGCCAGAACTTCAAGGGTGATGCATGTCCTGGTGGTTATAGAACCAAGAGACTTGATTCAGAAATTGTTGTTGAAGAGGGTGTTGTACCCCAAAATTTGCCCTCCCATATTTCTCAAAACATTTCAAGAGAGATCCTCAAATTGCTCAAGGAAGTCAAAGGGTTGACCAAACAAACTCTCTCCTAAGGCAGTCTACCTCAAATTAGGGTTTCAGTTTGCATCACGGTGCTTGAATCCAAGGGATCCCAAATGCTCACCATTGTCCTAATATGTTCTCAAGATCATCCATGTCAAGTTTCAAGCCTTGCAGGGGAAGTTTGCTCAGTCAATTGCTCAAAGGCCTGCAAATCGACCGTGATAGGGCAAAAGTCAATTGTGGCCCACATACAGTCAAACTTCAAGATTTTTGGTCAAAATCATCATTTTGAAGTATTATTCATCATTTGATCAAGGGTTGATCATGATTCCTCAAGGATTGCTCACAATTCATCAAAACCCAAAAGTTGTTAAATTAGGGTTTTGTAGGAAAAGTCAACTCAACTTTGACCCAGCATAACTTTTTCATACTTTATCAAGAAGGACCCATCCAGAGCTCATTTTTAATAGGATGCTATTACCTACAATTCATCTTCAGCTCCCAAGTTCAAAATATGTACTCACAAGAAGTTATGTATTTGGACATTATAGGTCTTTTTGAAAAGTCAACAAAAACACCTTATTTGTCAAAGCTTCATACGAAAACATGGAAGACTCAATTGAGATGATACCAAAAGGGTTGCTTAGAGGACATCTTAAGCTTTCTAAAAAGTACAAGAACACATATCTAGTATCAAAATTGAGGAAGTTATGCATTGGCAAAGTTGACCCTTTTTGCAAAATGGCCAAAAGTCAAATATGTCTCAAATTGCAATTTTTGTCAAATGGGCCCAACTTTTTGTGCTTGCACTGAACTTGTAGCATGGTCCACGACCCATGAGCCCTGCCACTTATCATTCTTTTGTTTTTATCATATATCTTGATTTTATTTCATTTAAATAAAATAAAATCAATAATAAATAATGAAAATATCAAAAATCATTTAAACCTTGAGATTTTGTGCATATTTCAGGTCCATGAATAACTGGCAATGAGATCGAATCGTGCAAGACTTGTTTGTACACAAAAAGATTGGATTTTTGCTTGATTTGAAAAGATTTACATGAGAATCAAATCATGATCAATGATCATTATTGGAGATGATTTGAAGCAAATTTGTAAACCTAATTCACTCAAGGATACATATAGAACATTGACAGACAAAAAGAACACGGATTGGAGGCGTGAGAAGCTGAGAAAAAACTTGAAAAAAACTCAATAAAAGTGGCAATCTGATTTCATAGTTCCAGGCACTTTCAAGCCATTCCAAGCACACCATTCACTTGCTGGACATCTAAGGATTCTATCCCAATCATTAACAAGCGCGTTCGTGCCCAAAAATGCACTGTAAGTATCTCATGACATTGATACTTTCTTGAAATTCAATCTCACGATTCTGGCATTTGTAGCATGAATTCTTTACATATTCTTGTTCATTGAAACATTTGCAAGCTAATGATAATATTCAATTGTGTTTTTGTTATCCATACAGGGATTTGCCATGATTAGGGTTTAGGTTTCGTTTTTAGGGGTTTTGATTGTAGGGACAATTGGCCATGAAGAGTGGTACCATGATGCTCGTGAGGTTGCCATGACTTGATTGGTACCACTGGATTTGATTTATCATGCGCGTAGTGGATTTTGGAGAAACACAGGCTTATACCTACGCCCAGAAAACCGCAGGTAAAAGTCCTGGACTTTTGCCAACGGAGGGAGAAAGAAGATGGGTGGCGTGGCACCCCCTGACTGGCCCATTTGAAAATTCGCGCGCTTTGATATGTTAATATGTTTTTTCTAATATAATATTTGATTATCATTCCATATACAAATAAATGCGTTGGCTCAGTTTGTCAGGGGGCACGTGGAAAAGCTAAAGGGCCTGGGTTCGATCCCCAGGTCCCATATTTGTTCAATGCAATTTTCTTTTACATCATCAGGTACGCGCACATGCTTGGAGTTCACCATATGCCATCAGCTTTCAACCATTGGATCTAAAGCAAACCAAATCCAACGCCTGGCACATTAAGGTCTACCATGGGCCTAGTCAAACGTGCAACATGGAATCTGAAGGTCAACATGGACCAAGGCATATTGGTCTTATTGACACCCCCTATTACTTTGATCCCAGACCCATTTCTCTCTTTTCTTTTATATTTCTTTTATTTATTTAATTTTGATTAATTATTTTCTAACACAAAATTAATTATTTTTTACAAAAAAACTCATAAAATCAATTTTCACCAAATTAGATTTAGGTTTTTTTTTATCAAAATTAATTTAATAATTAGTTTAATTTAATTTTAGGGTAATTTTAGCCTTTTTGTAAATAACTTAAAATAAATTAGAAAATTAGGGTTGTGTTTAATTTAATTTTTATTTTCTTTTTCTTAAAATAATAAAAATATAAAAATAGGTCAAATTAATTATTTTCTTAATTTAAATTAATTAGTAATTAGGTTTGTACTTAATTAATTAAAACCTTATTTTTCTCAAAAAAAATAATAAAAAACAATAAAAAATGATTTTTCTTTTAATTAGGTTTAGACGGGGTCAAAACCTTAATTTTCTCTCGTTCTCGAATCATCGCGTGCATTTATTATTATTACGATATTAATGTAACTTCTCATGGCATGTAATAGTTTAATTAGGATTTTTCGCTTATTTATCGTTTTACGGGTATTTGGCTATGTAATTAATCCCCCTCCCCGAAGCCTTGTAATAGCGTAGTTTTATTTCTCGCACTTTAATTTTTGCAAATATTAACTGTTAGATGTATGATAATAGGATTTCATGACAAGACGGTATGTAAATTTTAAAATGGTTAGCAAACCCTAAATGTGCAAAGATAATAACTTGAAATCAAATCACTCGCACATGCACACTCCTAGGGTATACTCTCACTTCGGTTGTCTTCGGTAAACGATCATTAAGTATTGGGTGTCTTAGTGGTTACCCTCTTGTCTAAACAAAGATCAAATGTCCCGTACGAAAATGTTGCCTCGAAAATGTTGCCTCAGAAAGGTTACCTTGGAAATGTTGCCTCGAATATGATCTTTAGACACTAGGGTTATTACTAAGACGTCCTAACATTGCTTTAGTGATCGTACGTCCCTTTCAAATTGACCCTTACAACTCCAACGATGGTGCTACCTACTCGCTAATAGTGGGATAGCGATGTCTAAAGGAAACAAGAACAAAAACATTCTTTTTCGAGTAGGTAGATGCTAGTAGGTACTTGCTCAAAATAATCTTTTCCACACTTACACTCTTTTCAAACAAAGTTTTCAAAAACACTTCGTAACACTCTTGAAGACAGAAGCAAGGGTTAAAACGAAGTAAAACAAAAACTTTCCAAAACACACGAACACGGAAGCAATTTTTAAAATGATGAGCAAGTACCTAAGAGCCCGTAGAAAACCATAAATAGAAAGGGTGTTAACACCTTCCCTTTCTATAGTCTACCCCCCGTACTCAAAATCTCGAAAAAAGGAATTTTTCTATGCTTTTTTCCTTTCCTGTTGGATAAAATAAAAGTCGGTGGCGACTCTTGCTTACCGCGACATTTTGCAAACACAAACCAACATTTTCCTAAAACAGTCCGGTTCTGCCACCGTATCACAGAACTGTAGACTCTGCTAGGGACTAATAAGTGGGGTATACCTTAGGATTAGTTCATCATAAATAACTTCTCTTGTTTGATTTGATTGCTTTACTTTTAAGGGTTTTATATTGGGAGTTACTATAGATCCTAACCCGGATCTGGGGGACACCTTTTAGGTAAGTAGCAATAACTGTGAGGGAACTGTACAGCGTAGACCGATACGGTTGAAGTAGTAGCTACATTGGTGTGGCACATTGGTTGGTACCGGTATCCCTTGTGGAGAAACGAGGAGAATACAGGGCTGCTATATGTATCGTTAAGCATCAAGTGACCTTAGAACCTATAATTGACCAACTTGGCCATTAGGAAATAGTGAGATTGCCGGCCTCGGTGTAAAGATGAGAACTGGTTGATACTCGATGCTACACTCATTAAGACCATACTCTCGATATAGTTCCGGCTGCAAGAAAAGATTGCGTGAGCTGAAACCATGACCGATGGAGGACGGTCAGTGATATTGAGAACCTCTAGAACCCGGTTACTATTATTAAGACAGGTTGAAACCAACTGAACTTCAAGAGGGTAATACCTAGACCCCATGCAAGCCTTCAACTTAGAGGCTCTTCTGTGACTTATTTGCCTTTGCCATGTCTGTTATTTGCTATACCTGTTGTGTGTTTTATCATGACATCATGCATCATAACATAGCATGCATACTTCATTACACTAAACATTTCAAAGACCGAGGGGATTTATCGTTGTTCTGTTTTGCAGATTATGGCTTCTGTGCGCAAAAACACCATTCGAGTTAACTTTGTGCAAATACCTGCTCAACTCAAAGATTTAGCCTCGAGAGTTTGTGATACTTCTTCATTCATTAGGAGATATGGTCAGCTTCTTAGCTTGGTTACCTCAAAGTTTGATGAGCAGATGATGAGTGTGCTTTTCCAGTTCTTTGATCCGGTGCATCATTGCTTCACTTTCCCGGATTATCAACTAGTTCCTACTATGGAAGAGTTTTCTCACTTGCTGGGCATATCCATCCTTGAGCAGATGCCCTTTACAGGTTTGGAAGAGACTCCTAGACCAAAAGACATTGCTTCAGCTCTACATTTGAGACGGGTTGATGTAGTATTCAATTAGGAGACACGAAGCGGGGTTGAAGGTTTCTTAGCCAAGTTTCTGATGGATCAAGCTCAACTATTCTGGGATAACTTGGACTTTCAGGCTTTTGAAGACATCTTGGCTCTCCTTATCTATGGTTTGGTTCTTTTCCCGAATCCAGATTCCTTCATAGATGTGAATGCGGTTAAGATCTTCCTTCTCGCAATCCTGTGCCTACTCTTCTGGGTGATATCTTGCATGCCCTCTATACTCGTACTGTGTGAAAAAGAGGGACTCTCATGTGTTGTATGCCGCTGTTAGCGAGGTGGTTTATTTTGCACCTACCCAAGTCCATGTTGAAGAATGAGGAAGGTTTAGGATGGTCTTACAGGATAATGTCCCTTGCCCATACAGACATTCTTTGGAGTTCCAAGGCTATGGAAAGCATTGTTGTCATTGATCGTTGTGGGGGATACCCTAATGTCCCGTTGCTTGGAATTAGAGGGGGTATAACCTACAACCCTTGCTTAGCTCTGCAAAAATTTGGTCGCGTTCGGAGAGACGGTCCTCATGAGCTACTTCTTACAGATATTGCCTTTGATTACAAGGAGGACATTGACGAGCATCGCCGAAGGTTTATACAAGCTTGGGGCATGGTGAACAAGTCTGACCCTCAAGAGCTAGGACCAAGGACTTCTCTCCCTATGCAACCTTATCTGCAGTGGGTCCGTGCTCGTGCTCAGAAGCTTGGGATGCCCTATGAAGTTGTGTTGCCAGTGATTGTGGAGCCTATCAATGAAGAGGGCGTTCCTTATACATTCCTTTATCCCTACATGCCCACTAATCTTGGGGCATTGAAGAGATCCTGGATTCAGTTGAAAGAGGAAAGGGATACCTACCGGGAGAAATACCATGAGCAAGAAAGGAAGATCTTGAAGCTCACCAGGCAACTTGAGAATGAAAGGACGATCAATGACTATGTCAGCACGAAGGGGAAGCATCCTTGGGATTTCTTATTTTGCTTTCTTTAGTTTAGATTTGTTTTCCATTTATTTCTTTTGTAACGCCTCAAAGGCATTGTTAAACATTTTTGCAAGTTAATCTAATAAAGTTTGTTTTATTTTTTGGTTTGCAAATTTAAATCTCCCAAAGTCTTTGAAATCATTACATACGCATCCCATTATCATGCACACCATTACAGGTTTCTCATCTTCTTCGCTGTTTATTTTAGCAGAAATGTCTTCCGATCAAGCAATCAAAGATCTTCAGACACAAAATTCCTAATTCCAAGAGATGTTCTTAAGCTTGGCTAAAGGACAAGAGGATTTGAAAGCTCTCATCCTGAAAGAGAAAGAGAAGGAGAAGAAGAAGAAGAAGAAGAAGAAGAAGAAGGTTGTTCTTTTGAGTATGGGTAAAAGGTTTGGGGATAGGCTGAAACAACAAGTTGATATGTCTCTTTCATCCAAAGGAGAGGAGGACCAAGAAGAAGAAAAGGGCCCCAGTCCTGCAGTTTCTGATAATGATACAGATTATGATGAGGAGCAGTATCCTCCTGTTGAGGATAGGTACAAACAACTTGAAGACCGGCTGAGTACTATGGAGTGTCAGAAGATCCCTGGTTTGGATTTTGAAGAACTAGGACTGGCATCTGGGGTGGTGATCCCTCATAAGTTTAAAGCTCCGGTTTTTGCCAAGTACGATGGAGTATCCTATCCAAAACTCCATCTTCGCTCGTACGTCCGAAAAATTAAACCTTACACTGCTGATAGAAATTTATGGGTGCACTTCTTTCAAGATAGTCTGTCAGGGACTCAACTTGAATGGTTTTATCAATTGGAAGAAGCTAATGTCCGAAACTGGGAGGACCTTGCTGCTGCTTTTTACAAGCAGTATCAGTATAACGCCACCCTTGCTCCCACTCGTACTCAGCTTCAGGGTATGTCTTTGGGTGCCAGTGAAGGCTTTAAAGAATATGCTCAGAAGTGGAGAGATCTGGCTGGAAGAGTCCAACCCCCTTTGTCTGACAAGGAGTTGGTTGACATGTTTCTAGGAACGTTGTCTGGTCCATTTTTCAATCATCTGATCGGCAATTCGTTATTTGGGTTTACTGAGTTGATCTTGATTGGGGAGAGAGTAGAAGCTGGTATCCGAAGTGGTAAGATACAGAAAGGTACTTCATCAAATATAGAAAAGAAGCCTTTCAGTGGTAAGAAAGAAGCTAGTGCAGTCTATGGCTCGAGGAGCCAAAGCAGACCTGAACGCCGTCAAGCAGTAAATGTGGTAGTAATATCAAGACCCATCGTTGCCCCACAACACAACAATCATCAAAGAATGGAGAGACAACAGAGGCAGTACACTCGGCTTAATATGACCTTGTCTCAAATTCTACCACAATTGTTGAAGACTAACCTGGTAACTCTAAGGGAAGCCCTGAAGAATCCCAGTACCACATCTCCACTATATAACCCGAACGCCCGTTGCGCCTATCACTCTGATAGCCCAGGTCATGATACAAACAACTGTTTGGCCTTGAAGAATAAAGTGCAAGATTTGATCGAAGCTAAAGAGATTGAGTTTGACGCTCCAGAGAAATCCAACGTCATAACTGCTCCCATGCCCAAACATGGTCATGGAGTGAATGTTGTGGATGATGATTTATTTGTGACCTCCGTGGAAGAAATTTCTACCCCTTTGATAACAGTTAAGAAGAATCTATTGTTGGCCAGTTTATTTCCGGGCTGTGGAGAAGGTTGCCACATGCGTTCAATTCTGCCTGTTGGTTGCCACTTGTTGAAATCAGGTGTTCAACGCCTGATGGATAACAAAGAGATCTTGTTCGAGAAGACTTCGATTCCGTTAATTCAAGTTGAAGATGTTGCCATCATAACCATTTCCGCCAATCCTTCCAAGGCTTCTTCGAGAAAGCCTGTTAGGATTACATCTATTCCAAGAATCGCTCCGTTAATCATTACTATCCCGGGTCCTATCCCATACACTTCGGATAAGGCTGTCCCTTGGCACTATGGGGCAATGTGTATTACCATGGAGTTAAGCAAGACTTAAAAATTGAAGAAGATGATGCTGATATCAGCAATATTGTCGGGGCTAGCAAGGTCACCAGAAGTGGAAGACTCTTCTCTCCTGAGATTTCCCCTCCGACTGTTCACAAACCTGTTTTCATTTCATCTGCTAGTACATCAACTGCTATCCCAGTTATCACTCCTGTCGCCGAGCCATCTGGCACTCGGGGAAAAGAAATCACAGGTGTGCCTGCCCAGACGGAGGCGCCTAAAAAGATCATTGTAGAAACCTCTAAGCAGGAGATAGAGGAAATTCTGAAGATTATCAAGAAGAGTGACTACAACGTACTCGAGCAGCTGGGTAAGACCCCATCGAAAATCTCCATGTTGTCCTCGTTATTGTGTTCGGAAGACCATGCAAAGGCTTTAATTGCTTTACTCAAAACCGTGCATGTGCTGCAGGAAACTTCTGTCGATCAATTTAAAGATTGCGTAGCTAGTTTGACTGCCGAAAACGGGTTGGGTTTCTCAGATGCAGATCTGACTGCTAAAGGAAGAAATCACAATGATGCTCTACAGGTCTCGATCGAGTGCAGGGGAACTACTTTGGCCCACGTGCTGGTGGATATTGGGTCCTCATTAAATGTTTTGCCAAAGAAAGAATTATACCATCTGGACTATGAAGGTTTGGTTCTGAAGCCGAGCAATATTGTGGTTAGGGCTTTTGATGGGTCAAAAAGGATGGTGCACGGGGAGGTGGACGTCCCTGTTAAAGTTGGCTCTCAGACTTTTGCATCTACTTTCTATGTGATGGATATTCGACCATCTTATTCTTGCTTGTTGGTTCGCACTTGGATTCATAAGGCTGGGGCAGTGACTTCTATGCTCCATCAAATGTTGAAATATCCAGTAAAGGGGAAGATTGTTACGGCGCGTGGAGAAGAGGAGTACATGGTGAGTCATCTTAATTCCTTTCGCTATGTGGAGATGGATGGGGAATTCATCGAAACCCCTTGTCAGAACTTTGAAGAGGTCCCCCAAACTTTGGCGTCAACTGAAGTTGTTGTTGACGAACCTCTGATGAAGATGGCTTCCCTCAAGGATGCCAGGGTTGTAAATGAAAAAGGTGGGTGTGAAAATTGGGTTCAGCTCCCTGATTTCACACACAAAACTGACAAGTTTGGTTTGGGCTTTACTGCAGAGGCTCAAAGGGTTGTTCGGCGCGCGCGGATTGGAAGACCTCCTCTGCATATCAGTAATCAGGGAGTGAATGCAATTGAAGATGGTGAAGAAGATTCAGATATCGACAGCTGGATCTACCCTACAACCAATGGTGGCTTGAACAACTGGACGGTGAAAGACTTCATACCCGTTTCTTTTATTACACAGTAATTGACTTTTGTTTTGAGATTTGTAACAGATAGTTTGAAACATTACGGCCCGGTGCCTTGCCCGAGGCACCTTGGATTTGTTTGTGAGGGCTTATTATTTGTAATTTTCATATATCATCAATAAAGCATTGGATGTTTTCTTGCATTACAAATTTTGCGCTCCTTGTTTTTCCTTTCTATCTCACACATTATCAAAACAGCTATTGTCTTACACACACTCACATATCATAATGCAGATCCACATCCACTATGGATCCCTTTGATAACGACTCTGCTATTGCCAATTATGACTTTGAAAATACGATCAACCAAGCTGAGGACGAAGGTGAGAATGATTGTGAAGTGCCTAGGGAACTTGCTAGACTGTTACTACAGGAAGAGAGGGCCATACAGCCCCATGAAGAGTCAGTGGAATCAGTAACTTTGGGTACAGAGGAAGACAAGAAAGAGGTCAGATAGGTGCAAATCTGGAGCCTAGTGTCAAGCAGCAGTTGATACAGATGCTACGCGACTATGTTGAGATCTTTGCTTGGTCTTATAAAGATATGCCTGGTCTACACACTGATATTGTGGTACACCGTCCGCCAACTAAAGAAGATTGTCCTCCAATAAAGCAGAAGGTTCGCCGTATGCACCCCGAGATGTCTGAGAAAATCAAAGCTGAGGTCATGAAACAGTTTTACGCCAGATTTCTAGCTGTTACTTCTTCCCCACAGTGGGTTGCCAACGTAGTCCCGGTGCCTAAGAAGGATGGTAAGGTACGGATGTGTGTGGACTATAGAGATCTGAATAGGGCGAGCACCAAAGATGATTTCCCGCTTCCTCACATCGATGTTCTGGTCGACAACACCGTGCAACATAAAATCTTCTCCTTTATGGATGGTTTTTCTGGTTACAATCAGATCAAGATGGATCCCGAATACATGGAGAAGAAAAATTTCGTTACACAGTGGGGCACCTTCTATTACAAGGTAATGCCTTTCGGGTTGAAGAATGTTGGGGAAACTTATCAGCGCGCCATGGTATCTTTGTTCCACAACATAATTCACCATGAGATTGAGGTTTACGTTGATGATATGATCGCAAGGTCCCAGACTGAGGAATAACACCTTGACCATCTCCAGAAGCTGTTCGACAAGTTGAAGATGTACAAGCTGAGGTTAAACCCGAACCAGTGCACCTTCAGGGTAAGGTCCGGTAAGCTGCTGGGTTTCGTCGTTAGTAATAAAGGTATTCAAGTGGATCCCGCAAAGGTGAAGGCTATACAGGAGATGCCATCTCCCCTAATGGAAAAGGAAGTCAAAGGCTTTTTGGTACGTCTGAATTACATCGCCCGATTCATTTCACATTTGACTACTACTTGTGAGCCGATCTTTAAGCTGCTGAAGAAAGATCAAGTGGTAAAATGGAATGATGAGTGTCAGACCGCTTTCGAAAGGATCAAGGAATACCTCCAAGATCCACCTATTTTGATGCCTCCAGTTGAAGGAAGACCTTTGATCTTATACTTGACAGTGCTGGATAATTCAATGGGGTGCGTGCTGGGGCAGCATGACGAGTCTGGCCAAAAAGAGCATGCTATTTACTACCTTAGCAAAAATTTTACCGACTGCGAGACCCGATACTCGTTGCTCGAGAAAACTTGTTGCGCTTTGGCATGGGCTGCTCACTGGCTGAGATAGTATATGCTGACTCACACTACCCTATTGATATCAAAGATGGACCCAATCAAGTATATCTTCGAAAAGCCTGCCTTGTCCGGAAGAATAACAAGACGGCAAATGATCTTAACTGAGTATGACATCCAATACACAACCCAAAAAGCAATCAAGGGGAGTGTGTCGGCGGATCATTTGGCGCATCAGGCAGTGGATGACTATCAATCTATGAATTTCGAGTTCCCAGATGAGAACATCATGTTGGTGACCGATGGTGAAGAACCTGGACCGGATGAAGGACACGAGGAGGGATCCCGATGGTCTATGTATTTTGATGGAGCCTCAAATGCATTTGGTAATGGCCTTGGCACTGTGATTATATCTCCTGAAGGCCGTCATACTCCATTTACCGCCCGATTATGTTTTAACTGCACCAACAATATGGCGGAGTATGAAGCGTGCATCATGGGCCTTCGAGTAGTTATTAACCTGAGGATTAAGTTCTTGAGTGTATTCGGAGATTCCGCTCTAGTGATCAGTCAGATCAAAGGAGAGTGGGCTACGAAACACCCAAATCTTATTCCTTACAAAGAGTATATGCTGATGTTGCTCCCACACTTTGAGGAGATAAACTTTGAACGCTTCCCAAGAGAAGAGAACCAGTTAGCGGGCGCACTAGCCACCATGTCTTCTATGTTCAAGGTCAGGTGGGACAATGAAGCTCCCAAGATTACCATTGAGAGGTTGGACGAATCCGCACATTGCTGTGATATTGAGACTGAAGAGGTAGCAGATAAACCTTGGTTTCACGAGGTAAAGAGCTATCTTGAGGCTCAGGAATACCATGAGGGTGCATCTGTTAATGATAAGAAGTTTCTAAGGAGATTCGCGGAGAAGTTCTTCATCAGTAATGGTATCCTTTACAAGCGTAATCATGACTCAACCTTACTGTGATGTGTGGATAAGAGCGAGGAAGAAAGGATCATGGCGGAGTTACATGAAGGTACCTTTGGAACTCATTCTAGTGGATATACCATGGCAAAGAAAATCCTACGGGCATGATATTATTGGTCTACTATGGAAGCCGATTGTTATCAGCATTCTCGGACCTGTCATAAGTGCCAAGTTTATGCTGATAAGGTGCATGTACCTCCAGTTCCTCTGAATGTCTTGACAACTCCTTGGCCTTTTGCAATGTGGGGCATCGATATGATTGGCGAGATCAGACCTACTGCGTCTAACGGGCATCGTTTCATTCTGGTGGCTATTGATTACTTTACAAAGTGGTTTGAGGCAACTTCTTTTGCTACAGTAACCAAGAACGTCGTGGCGCGGTTCATTCGACACAATCTGATCTGTCGATATGGTATACCAGAGAGGATCATTACGGACAATGGTACAAATCTCAACAATACAATGCTCACCGAGCTCTACAAACAGTTTAAGATACAGCATCACAACTCTTCTCCTTACCGGCCGAAGATGAATGGGGCTGTTGAAGCGGCTAATAAGAACATTAAGAAGATTGTGCAGAAGATGACGGTGACATACAAAGACTGGCATGAGATGTTACCATTCGCTCTTCATGGGTATCGTACCTCATCACGGACGTCAACAGGGGAAACACCCTACTCTTTGGTGTATGGCATGGAGGCAGTCTTACCCATTGAGGTCCAGATACCCTCTCTCTGGATTATGAAGGATGCAGGTTTGAGCGAGGACGATTGGATCCAGACCCGGCTTGATCAGTTGAACCTAATCGACGAGAAGAGACTTACTGCTATTTGTCATGGTCAGACGTATCAAAAGTGAATGATCAAGGCTTTTAACAAAAAAGTCAGATGTCAAAAATATCAATTCGGGGATCTGGTAATCAAACACATCATACTGCCGCAAGGTGATCCCAGGGGCAAATGGACCCCCACGTACAAAGGGCCATTTATGGTTAAGAACATTTTCTCAGGAGGAGCTATGATTCTAACCACCATGGATGGTGACGACCTTTCTCACCTCGTCAATGCAGACATAGTTAAAAAATACTATGCATAATCAAAGACCCGCTAGGTTGACTGGCCTAGGCAAACATAAGGGCTTCCCGACGAACCAAAAGGGTTCGGGCAAAAGTAAGGGATGAAAATGAAAAAATCTGTACACCCGGCAAGTTAAAAACCTGAAAAGGTGGCTTGGGCAAAAAAGGGTATCCCGGTGGATTGAAAACCTGAAAGGGCGGTCCAGGAAAAAATTAGGGATCAAAGCGTAACACTATGTCTCATTTGATCATCTTGCAACCAGACTTCAGTATCAACTATCAAGCTTGGACGATGTTGATCAATCTGATTTACCTCCAACCAAGTAGCAAAGTGATGAGACGCTCAAAGATATAAAGGCAATAGCAGAGTTGGAACCCAGTGGGATTGTTTCACATAGCTGTTTTTTCTTTCTTTTACACAAATTGTATAAATTCTACCTTTCGATGGAGTTCTCTTACTAGGATGTCAGCCTCTTGTACAAAACGCCTATCACAGGCTAACTTCAAAATCAATACAATTCATTTTACAACAAATTTCAAAATTGTTTTTCTTTTCCTATTTTGTTTTGCAAGAATGTCCAATGATTCATTTTTGATATATGCATTTGAAAATAATTGTTGCTCATAAATATTTACATATGAAACAAAAGACGATTACTCGTAATTCCAGGAACAGGGGCAAACAAGAAAGTTCCAAACCTTACATTTGCTCTAATCACCAGGTACAGGGATAGAGCCAGCTTGAGAATATGAATAAAAGTACATACACTCCCCGCAGAGTAAAAGGTATCTAAAAACATTGGTGTAAATTCTCCCAAAGCAGAGTTTATTTACCACCAGTAACAAAAAATTATCCCCAGTGGAATTTATTTCTTCCACAGACATAAATTCAATCCCCAACAAGAGTCCATTATCACCGACAATGGTAGTTCATCCCCAGTCGAGGTTATTTCTCCGAATCAGCAGATCTTCTAGAAGAGTATCTCTCTTCCCCACAGAGTCATTCTCTCACCAGTTTATTCTCCAATAGGGTCATTCTCCCACCAATTTATTCTCAAATCATCTTCGGTCGTTACCCTTAGCGAGAACGAAGAATTCAACTCCCTGCACTCTCCAGCAGCAGTCCGAGATTTATTTTCCCTAACTAAAGAATATCATAAAAACATTGCATATCCATACATCATGGCATACGCATACACATCATACATCACAATCTCATTTATTTTGAGAGCATCATTACTCGATACATGTCATACATCATAACATTACATAGGACTAACTCTTTACCTTTCAGGGAAAGATACAATCAAATTATCACAAAGTTTTCTCTGGTTCATTCAAATCAATGCTAAGATTTCTATTCCAGTTTAAACTATGAAGCCCGAGTCCGACCGGATAGTATCTTGATTTCTCCATCATATTGTGAATCCCGGAGAACGACCGGATAACAGTATCAAAATACCGTGAAGCCTAGAATCGACCAGATAGTGGTTTATCTTAAATTCAAGCTATGAAGCCCGGATTCAACCGGATAATAGTTTAATCCCCAGCAAGTTATTGTGAAGCCTAGATTACGACCAGATAGAAATACAAGTTTCTGTGAAGCCTGGATTACGACCAGATAGCAGTACAAAGACGTTGTGAAGCCTGGATTATGACCAGATAGCAGCCAAGCATACTACGAAGCCTGGAGTCGACCAGATAGTGGTATATCTTTAATGCAAGTTATGAAGCCCGGACTCGACCGGATAATATCTTGATTTCTCCAAACACCATGAAGCCTGGATTCGACCATATAATGGTATAAGACATTATGAATCCTGGATTACGACCAGATAGCGACAAAATACACTGAAGCTTGGGACTAAGACCAGATGACAGTAAGGGACACTGTGAAGCTTGGATTTCGACCAAATAGTAGTCTACCCGACTGATTACTATGAAGCCCGGAATCGACCTGATATTAGTAGGCCCTTAAATCAAATAGGAAGCCTGGATGCGACCGGATAACCACTTGATTTCCTTCTGAAGCCTGGAACACGACCAGATAAGAAGTAAGTATTGTGAAGCCTGGAAATCAACCAGATAGCAGTACAAGAACACCATGAAGCCTGAATTCGATCAGATAATGGTATAAGACATCGTGAAGCCTGTATTACGACCAGATAGCGACAAAGGAATGAAGCCTGGAATCGACCAGATAACAGTATAAGACATTGCGAAGCTTGGATTTCGACCAAATAACAGTTTACCCGGACAATTACTAAGAAGCCCGGAGTCGACCGGATATTAGTGTGCCCTAAATTCAAGTTGAAGCCAGGATGCAACCGGATAATGAATTAATTCCTTCTAAAGCCTGGAGCATGACCAGATAAGAATTGAGAAATTGCGAAGCCTGGAAGACGACCAGATAGCAAGTCTAATCTCATCTCCCCGTTGAGTCACTGTAAAGCTTGGAGCACGACCAGATAGCAGTCGATCTTATCACTATGAAGCCTGGATCACGACTAGATAGTAGTTCATTTTCAACTCTTCGACCAAGATATGATTCCCCAGTAGAATAACGGACGACCGAAGCTCCTAAAATTCAACTTTTTCTCAAGACAGAGATCAACATTCCCCAGCGAAGTCCTCCTCAACAACAGGTATACGGGCTCTCGCAAAGGAATCTCTTATATGGTCGACGCTTCTTCGGATGGCATCTTTAAGCCCATCCTCCGTCATCAATCTCCAAATGGCATCTATAAGCCCATTCCCGACACCACAAGACAAGTTTCACTTCATGCGAGTGCAAATTTCTGGGCACTCTAGTGTTCAATCATCTTCCACCTTCGGATCGCAAAAGGCAAGCAAGCCAATCTACATCCTCAGGTTTAAGAAGATTGAACAGGGGCAGCTGTTATACCCCAAAATTTGCCCTCCCATATTTCTCAAAACATTTCAAGAGAGATCCTTAAATTGCTCAAGGAAGTCCAAGGGTTGACCAGACAAACTCTCTCCTAAGGCAGTCTACCTCAAATTAGGGTTTCAGTTTGCATCAAGGTGATTGAATCCAAGGGATACCAAATTCTCACCATTGTCCTAATATGTTCTCAAGATCATCCATGTCAAGTTTCAAGCCTTGTAGAGGAAGTTTGCTCAGTCAATTGCTCAAAGGCCTGAAAATCGACTGTGTTAGGGAAAAAGTCAAATGTGGCCCACATATAGTCAAACTTCAATATTTTTGGTCAACATCCTTATTTTGAAGTATTATTCATCATTTGATAAAGGTTTGATCATGATTCCTCAAGGATTGCTCACAATTCATCAAAACCCAAAAGTTGTTAAATTAGGGTTTTATAGGAAAAGTCAACTCAACTTTGACCCAGCATAACTTTCTCATAATTTATCAAGAATGACCCATCCAAATCTCATTTTGAAGAGAATGCAATTTCCTACAATTCATCTTCAGCTCCCAAGTTCAAAATATGTACTCACAAGAAGTTATGAATTTGGACATTATAGGTCATTTTGAAAAGTCAACGAAAACACATTTTTTGTCAAATCTTCATACATGAACATGGAAGACTCCATTGAGATGAGACCAAAAGGGTTGACTAGAGGACATACTAAGATTTCTAAAAAGTCTAAGAACACATCTCTAGTATCAAAATTGAGGAAGATATGCATTGGAAAAGTTGACCCTTTTTGTAAAATGGCCAAAAGTCAAATATGTCTCAAATTGCAATTTTTGTCAAATGGGCCCAACTTTTTGTACTTGCACTGAACTTGTAGCATGGTCCACGACACATGAGCCCTGCCACTTGTCATTCTTTTGTTTTTATCATTTATCTTGATTTTATTTCATTTAAATAAAATAAAATCAATAATAAATAATGAAAATATCAAAAATCATTTAAACATTGAGATTTTGTGCATATTTCAGGTCCATGAATAGCTGGCAATGAGATCAAATCGTGCAAGGCTTGTTTGTACACAAAAATATTGGATTTTGGCTTGATTTGGAAAGATTTACATAAGAATCAAATCATGATCAATGATCATTATTGGAGAAGATTTGAAGCAAATTTGTAAACCTAATTCACTCAAGGATACATATAGAACATTGGCAGACAAAAAGAACAAGGATTGGAGGCGTGAGAAGCTGAGAAAAAACTTGAAAAAAACTTAACAAAAGTGGCAATCTGATTTCATAGTTCCAGGGGCTTTCAAGCCATTCCAAGCACACCATTCACTTGCTGGACATCTAAGGATTCTATCCCAATCATTAACAAGCGCGTTTGTGCCCAAAAATGCACTGTAAGTATCTCACGACATTGATACTTTCTTGAAATTCAATCTCACGATTCTGGCATTTGTAGCATGAATTCTTTACATATTCTTGTTCATTGAAACATTTGCAAGCTAATGATAATATTCAATTACATTTTTGTTATCCATACAGGGATTTGCCATGATTAGGTTTAGGTTTCGTTTTTAGGGGTTTTGATTGCAGGGACAATTGGCCATGAAGAGTGGTACCATGATGCTCGTGAGGTTGCCACGAGTTGATTGGTACCACTGGATTTGATTTATCATGCGTGCAGTGGATTTTGGAGAAACACAGGCTTATAGCTACGGCTAGAAAACCGTAGGTAAAATTCCTGGACTTTTGCCAATGGAGGGAGAAAGAAGAAGGGTGGCGTGGCACCCCCTGACTGGCCCATTTGAAAATCCGCGCGCTTTAATATGTTAATATACTTTTTCTAATATAATATTTGATTATCATTCCATATACAAATAAACACGTTGGCTCAGTTGGTCAGCGGGCATGTGGAAAAGATAAAGGGCCTGGGTTCGATCCCCAGGTCCCCATATTTGTTTAATGAAATTTTCTTTTACATCATCAGGTATGCGCGCATGCTTGGAGTTCACCATATGCCATCAACTTTCATCTATTGGATCTAAAGCAAACCAAATCCAACGCCTGGAACGTGAAGGTCTACCATGGGCCTAGTTAAATGTGCAACATGGAATCTGAAGGTCAACGTGGACCAAGGCATATTGGGCTTATTGACACCCCCTTTTTACTTTGATATCAGGCCCATTTATCTCTTTTCTTTTATATTTCTTTTATTTATTTAATTTTGATTAATTATTTTGTAACACAAAATTAATTATTTTTTAAAAAAAAAACTCATAAAATAAATTTTCACCAAATTAGATATAGGTTTTATTTTTATCAAAATTAATTTAATAATTAGTTTAATTTAATTTTAGCGTAATTTTATCCTTTTTGTAAATGACTTAAAATAAATTAGAAAATTAGGGTTGTGTTTAATTTAATTTTTATTTTCTTTTTCTTAAAATAATAAAAAATAAAAATAGGTCATATTAATTATTTTTATTAATTTAAATTAATTAGTAATTAGGTTTGTACTTATTTAATTAAAACCTTATTTTTCTCAACAAAAAAAATCAATAACAATAAAAAATGATTTTTCTTTTAATTAGGTTTAGACGGGGTCAAAACCCTAATTTTCTCTCGTTCTCGATTCATCGCGCGCATTTATTATTTTTACGATATTAATGTAACTGCTCATGGTATGTAATAGTTTAATTAGGACTTTTCACTTATTTATCCTTTTACGGGTTTTTGGCTATGTAATTAATCCCCCTCCCCGAAGCCTTGTAATAGCGTAGTTTTATTTCTCGCGCTTTAATTTTCGCAAATATTAACTGTTAGATGTATGATAATAGGATTGCATGACAAGACGGTATGTAAATTTTAAAATGGTTAGCAAACCCTAAATATGCAAAGATAATAACTTGAAATCAAATCACTCGCACATGCACACTCCTAGGGTATACTCTCACTTCGGTTGCCTTCGGTAAACGATCATTACGTATAGGGTGTCTTAGTGGTTGCCCTCTTGTCTAAACAAAGATCAAATGTCCCGTACGGAAATGTTGCCTCGAAAATGTTGCCTCAGAAAGGTTGCCTCGAAAATAATGCCTCGAATATGATCTTTAGACACTAGGGTTATTACTAAGACGTCCTAACATTACTTTAGTGATCGTACGTCTCTTTCGAATTGACCCTTACAACTCCAACGACGGTGCTACCTACTCGCTAATAGTGGGATAGCGCTGTCTAAAGGAAACAAGAATAGAAACATTCTTTTTCGAGTAGGTAGATGCTAGTAGGTACTTGCTCAAAATAATCTTTTCCACACTTACACTCTTTTCAAACAAAGTTTTCAAAAACACTTCGTAATACTCTTGAAGATAGAAGCAAGGGTTAAAATGAAGTAAAACAAAAACTTTCCAAAACACATGAACACGGAAGCAATTTTTAAAATGATGAGCAAGTACGTAAGAGCCCATAGTAAACCACGGATAGAAAGGATGCTAATAACTTCCCTTTCTATAATCTACCCCCCCCCCCCCCCCCCCCCCCCCCCCCGTACTCAAAATCTCGAAAAAATGAATTTTTTGTGCTTTTTTCCTTTCCTGTTGGATAAAATAAAAGTCGGTGGCGACTCTTGCTTACCGCGACATTTTGCAAACACAAACACAAAATGAAAACCAGCATTTTCCTAAAACAGTCCAGTTTTGCCACCGTATCACAGAGGGGGTTCTGTGTAGTGTTGAAGAGGTGCAGCTGGATTATTTGGATCATATGGTGGAATGTTAAGATGAGAGTAAAGGTAAGAAAATTGTTGATTCACATCTTTGTGGAAGTCATTAATCCGGGTTGTCATAGAATCATTGATCGCATTCCATTGGTTGTTGATATTGGTGTTCATAGAAGTAAATTGTTGAGACATGAAATCCATAAGCTCTTGATTGCTTGGTCTAGAGGGAGCAGTAGGTGGAGGAGGTACAACTTCACCGCCTTCGACTTCTTGACCGTTCCCTTTATCACCAACCACATCTTCACCAATGCAAGTGATAGTTTTTGTTTCCAGATTGTAATGCACGCCCATTATGGAGTCAACATTCTTGATGGAAATCTTATTCAAATTTGGATCCATATTCACTTTCTCAAACCCAGCAAAATCCACTCCAAATTCCTCCACAATTAAAGTAACAAAATAAGAATATGGAAGAAATTTCGATTTTACATCGACTCTCAGCATATGCACCATTATAAGTCTTACCCAGTTGTTGGCTACTAAATTCGACACCCTTGTTTTTATTAATATAAGCCATTAAAGCTGAAGAATGGTTTCGACCAGCTGGTTCTGTCGAAATGCTCATCAGAAGATGGCAATGTACTTAGAGAATTTCTTCCAAGGAAGAATCTTGTTGCCTTCGACGTCGAAGGTGCTTCTCGACGAAGGTGTTCGATTGCTCAGAGTGGAACGGTTTGAGATTCAAACGTTTGGAGGGAAAACGGTTCCCAGCGGTTACCAAGTGCAACGTGCCAAGATCTGGAGCGTCGAACGCTGTGAACGTGCCAAGTGGAGTCATCTCGAAGCAGCGTAACTGCCCGACGGTTACTTGGGATGCGTTTAGTATAAATATTAGTAGTTCACGCAGTTTTTCGCGTGTGTTCACAATTATATACAAGTCACTCATATAGATTCGAGTACCCAGCGTGAGAGAAAGAATTGTTGAGAATGTATGTGTGAAACACCACTTTAAATTAATCAAAGTCATTTATTTTCCAGAACTTTATTGCTCTTCATTTACTTTTCCAGTCGAAAGCCTTTATTTCAAGCCTTCGTTTATTCTATCAAGTTTCCTTCTTCATGCAATTTACATAAAGCTTCTTTATTTTCTTGTCATTTAACCATTACCAAACTTAGTCAAAACCCCAAAATCAACCATGTCTTAGGATCAATCAGATCGATCCTGCGAGTCACCAAATAAGTAACCTTTTGGAAGATCAGCGGTTGTTTACCAATTCCCACGGTAAACACCAGTTAACACTTATTCCTTTCTTTCTTGCATAAATCAACTGCATTTTCGGGTCGGTCACAATGCAGTGGTTTCCAGCTCTTGGAAACATAATATAGACCATAAAGTAATGAAATAGTCGATCATCGATATAGAAGTTACCTACACTCCAGGAGTCTCTGGATGGAATTACTCCTCCTAGACCACGAATCCGTTTGGCACAGAATTCAGCTTCACTTAATCTCCCAATGCTGCAATAGAAATCCTTTTTCCGGTAGTCATCCCATGCCTCATTTTCAGGGTCATACAGAGAACTTCCAGTGTAAGGAATATGAATAATCTCACCAAAAACCTCAGGAGTTAGAGAGATACGAGTACCCAACACATATGTCACCATTTTGCCTTTTTGTGGAGTTAAATTACTAAAAAACACTCTAACCAAATCCGGATAATATGGCCCAAACGATGAAATTAATGGTTCTAGACCATAAGAAGCTAAATCATTTTGAAAAGAGAAGCATTCTTGGGGAAAGGATGATAGCATACCATATTTAGGATTGGACACTATTTTCCTTTGAAAGTCCTTTGTGAATCTGGCTTCTTGTTCTTCGGTTAGAGATGAAAGTAATGGATTAGATGATGAATCAACCTGCTTTTTCCCTTTTTTATGAAGCTGGTACCTTTCTTTTTTGTCTTGAAGCCATGGGTAAGGTACTTAGGGTTTTGAGGATTTTAGGTTTTTGAGAGAGAAAGGTGTTTGAGAGATGAAATTTGGATATGATTTGAGTAGATGGGAATGAGTGGGTTGTATTAAAGTTTATTTGGCTTGGGAATATGAGAGAGAGGAATTCTGACCAACAAAAATTTCTATCATAAAAGCAAGTTACAGTAGGTGCAATCGATTTGCATACAGGTGTAATCGATTTGCACATAAAACAGAATCAAAATAAAACTGAAACGCACAGAGTGCAATCGATTTGCATTTATGGTGCAATAAATTTGCACTTGAAATAGAAAGGTCAGAATTAAAAATACTCAGTGAGCAATCGATTTACACTATTTGTGCAATCGATTTGCATCAACCAAAAATGACCAAAACCAAATTTTTATTAAAAATTAAATACCACTTAACATATATTCACATATAGCATGTTTAAAACATATATATAAAAGCATAACAAGGATAGAAGGCACCTTATATGTCATGTTCGTCAAGTATGCCAAGCTCTCGTCGAATCTTGTAGAACGGTTCTCTTGCCAAAGGTTTAGTGAAGATATCGACAAGCTGATTATGAGTATCTACAAAGGTTACCTCGACGTCTCCTTGAAGTACATGATCACAGAGGAAATGATGTCGTATATCTATGTGTTTAGTTCTTGAATGCATAACTGGATTCTTTGTAATGTTTATTGCACTTGTATTGTCGCACCGTAGAGGAATGCATCCTAGATCGAGTCCGTAGTCACGAAGTTGTTGTTTGAGCCACAAAATTTGAGCGCAAGTACTACCCGCTGCAATATATTCAGCTTTGGCCGTGCTAAGAGCAACACATGCTTGTTTCTTGCAGGCCCATGATACTAATGCATTACCAAGGATGTGACAAGTACCACTTGTGCTTTTTCTATCTGTTTTACAACCAGCATAATCCGCGTCAGAATAACTAACTAAGTTGCAAACACTACCTTTAGGATACCACAATTCGACATTTGTTGTTCCTTTAAGATATTTCATGATCCTATTTACCGCCGTGAGATGAGATTCCTTTGGATTTTCTTGAAAGCGAGCACAAAGACAAACACTAAACATTATGTCAGGACGGCTTGCCGTCAAATACAATAAGGAGCCAATCATACCTCGATACTTTGTAATGTCGATGGAAACACCTAATTCATCTTGATCAACATATGAACTGAAACCCATTGGTGTAGACATTGCCTTACAATTATCCATGTCAAATCTTTTCAAGAGTTCCTTGCAATATTTGGATTGGTTGATGAAGATGCCATCTTTTAATTGTTTGATTTGAAGTCCAATAAAATGATATCATCAACGTAGACTTGAGCTAGCAAAGTGTCATCTTTGATTTTCTTGATAAACAGAGTCTTGTCAACTTTGCCCTTTTCAAAACCTTTTTCGCATAAGAAGTTGCTTAAACGATCATACCATGCCCTTGGTGCTTGTTTCAATCCATAGAGAGCTTTTCTCATTTTAAATACATGAGATGGATTCTTGAAATCTTCGAACCCCGGGGGTTGCTTAGCGTAGACTTCTTCAGTGATGTATCCATTCAAGAATGCGCTTTTGACATCCATTTGGAAAAGCTGAAAATTTAATGAGCAAGCATAGGAAAGTAAGAGACAAATAACTTCTAACCTTGCAACCAGAGTGAAAGTTTCTTCAAAATCTATTCCTTATTCTTGATTATAGCCTTGTGCTACCAACCTTGCTTTGTTTCGAACAATTATTCCATTCTCGTCAAGTTTGTTTTTAAACACCCATCTTGTTCCAATAATGTGTTTGTTGCTTGGCCTAGGGACAAGTTCCCAAACTTGATTCCTTTCAAATTGATTTAATTCTTCTTGCATAGTGATAATCCATTGGTCATCGCCTAAGGCTTCATCAACTTTGGAAGGTTCAATTTGAGAGACAAACGCCATGTTTAGGCAAGCATCCTTGAGATTTAATCTTGTTGTCACACCTTGACTTAGATCACCAATTACTTTATCGATACGATGATCTCTATGAGTCCTCCATTCTTTTGGTAGATCATTGAGATTTGATTCTTGTTGGGGTGATTCTTCGTGTTGAATTGGTTGATCTTTGGAAGAATTTTCTTGAGGACCTTCTAGTATTTCATCATCATCATTATCACAAACAATATTATCCTCCTTGGAGGGGTTAGATTCATCAAAAGATACATGCATTGATTCTTCAATTGTTAAAGTTATTTTGTTGTAGATTCTATATGCCTTACTAGAAAGAGAGTAGCCAAGAAAAATACCTTCATCGGATTTTTCATCAAACTTACCAAGGTTATCTTTGTCGTTGTTTAAGACAAAGCATTTGCATCCAAAAATGTGAAAGAAAGCAATGTTTGGTTTCCTCCCTTTGAAGAGTTCATATGGAGTTTTCTTCAGGATTAGTCTTATGTTAACTCTATTGCTAACAAAACATGTCGTGCTCACCGCATCCGCCCAAAAGTATTTTGGAAGATTTGAATCGCTAAGAATTGTTCTAGCAAGTTCCACAAGAGACCTATTATTTATTTCCACCACTCCATTTTGTTGAGGAGTCCTTGGTGCTGAGAAGTTGTGAGATATTCCATGTTCTCCACAAAATTCTTCAAATAGAGAATTTTGAAATTCTCCGCCATGATCACTTCTTATGGAGGCAATTGTTAGAGACTTCTCATTCTAAATTTATTTAGCATACTTCTTGAACGCCTTGAATGCATCACTTTTATGTACTAAAAGGAATGTCCAAGTATATCTAGAGAAATCATCAACAATAACCAAAGCATATACATCACCTCCGAAACTTCTTGTTCTTGATGGACCAAATAAGTCCATATGTAACAATTGTAGTGGCCTTGTAGTAGACACCACATTCTTAGATTTGAAAGTTGATTTTGTTTGTTTCCCCTTTTGACAAGCATCGCAGAGTCTATCTTTGACGAAATTTCTTAGGAAATCCAATGACAAGATCATGCTTGATTAGTTTATTCAAGTGTTCCATGTGAATATGAGCAATTCTTTTGTGCCACAGCCATGAATCATCGTTGTTCTCCATCAGAAGTTTTACCTTCAAAGATGGATCATCAAGGGAAATCATGAATATAATATTGATTCTTTTACCTTTAAGTATAACTTCATGTGTGACTTCGTCTTATATCAAGCTTTCATCCTTGGTGAACTTGATCTTGAAGCATTTGTCACAAAGTTGGTTAATACTAAGAAGATTGTGCTTTAGTCCTTCAACATAAAGAACATCTTCAATGGATGTGAAAGGTGGAGCACCAACTTTGCCTTTTCCAAGGATTCTTCCCTTATTATTGTCTCCATAAGTGACAAAACCCTTGGCCTTTAGCACTAGATTTGAAAATTGGTTTATGTCTCCCGTCATATGCTTTGAACAACCACTATCAAGATACCAAAGATTGCATGTGGTCTTCAAGCATACCTGCAAAACAAATTAGGCTTTTTTAGGTACCCAAGTTGCTTTGGGTTCTTCGTAATTAGTGCCTTTCTTTACCCACACATAATTTCCACTTGCCACACTAAAGTTTCTAACATAGAAAGCATTAGGTGTATGGAATTTAATGCCACAATAAAAACAAGTAGGTTCAAAGTTACTTCGATATCTATAAGGATAAGATTTCTTCTTTGGAAATGTTTTCTTTTTAGGATAGTGATGAACTATTTTAGGTTTGTCCACTTTCTCTTTGGATTATTGATCACTAGCCTTAACAAAGATAGTTTTATTAGAACTTGGTTCTGAAAACTTTGAATATTCAAGTCCACTTTTATCATTGGAGTATCTTTGTTGGCTAAGGACACCTTCCAATCCAATTTGGCCTTTTTCATATCTTTCAATTACTCTTTTTAATTGGACAATTTGGAAAGAGAGTGATTCACAATTTTTACATACAAAATTCTGTTTTTGTTCATCACTTAATTTTTGTTTTTCTTCTTTGAAATCTTTTTCCATAGATTCACATTTTTCTTCTAAGGATGAATTTTTTTTCTTTTGTGATGAAATAGTTTTATACAGAATTTTGAATTCATTCAATAGTTCATCTATAGCACCTTGTGCATCACTATCAAAAAGAGAAAATTCATTACTAACCTCATTGTCTTCATCATCCGAATGGTGTGAGGCCATCAATGCTAGATTTTCACTTTCATCACTATCGGAATCAGATGAGGAACTTATTTCATTATCCTCCCATGCAACATAGGCCTTTTTGTTCTTGAATCCCTTTTTGCTTTTGAAGCCACCTTTCTTGGAGAGTTTTGGACAATCCGACTTAATATGACCTTGCTTACCACATTCATAACATGTGACTTCTTGTGTTGATGTGGAAGCTTCCTTTTTCTTAAATTGTTTCTTTCCTTTTGAATGAGAAAAGGGTTTGTCATTTCTACCAAAGAACTTACCAAGCATTTTAACAAGAAGCATGAAATTTTCATCTTCTTCCGGATTGTCTTCCTTTTCAACTTCCTTGGAATCTATCTTCAAAGCAATATTCTTGGATTTCTTTTCTTGATTTTCATGTTTTTCAAGTCTTTTGAGTTCCGTTTCATATTCTTGAAGTTTCCCAAACAATGTTGCAGGTGTCACGGAGGAGAGACTTTTCTTTTCTGAAATTGTCGTTACCTTTGGTTGCCATTCCCTAGTTAAGGACCTAAGCACTTTCAGATTTAGTACATCATTCGTCAAAGTCTTACCAAGAGCACTTAGATGATTTTTTAAGTGCATAAATCTCTTTTGTAGGTCATGAATGGTTTCTCCGAGCTGCATTCGAAATAATTTGTAGTTGTTTAGTTATTGGCTTGCATTTTTGGTAAAACCCAAGTGTATGTGTGAATGTCATGACTGATGTCATAACATTCTAGTTTAGTTTGTACTGATTCATTAGGTACCTTTGCAGAAAAATATTGTCATACAGGTACTGATGTTTATAAGTGTGTATCTGAGCATTTTGCAAAATGATCACATTTTCCTAAATCAGTAGACAGGTTTTTCAGATGTCATAACAGATGTTAAGACATCCTGTTCTGAACTAACAGGTTTGCAGTTTGGTTAATTCTGAGTTTTTTCAGGAAAATGACTCAGTCTTTCCAGAACAGAATCCTGCGTTTTCTTTGGGTTAACCTAGCTCAACCCTAACCTGGTTGATAAAGTCCTGTGACCTAGTCTTAAGGTCAAATGGAATTAACCCTAGTTTTTTGTGGAAACCCTAACTGAAGATACATCTGCTATATATTCAACAGAGCTGCTGTTTTGAAAGCAATCCCTTTTTGGTCAGAAGATCATATGTAAACTGTATAGGTTTAATTATTGTACTTCAAGCAATTATCATTGTGATAAGTGACTTGGAATAGGTTTTTAATTGTAAGGGTTGTGTAGCACTCAAAGCTTTGAAGCAAGAGTGTTTGAATGTTTCTTGACTAAAGCTGTGAAGCAGAGTCAAGTTAGTTGTGTGTATCACTCAAAGCTGTGAAGTAAGAGTGGTTGTGTTACTTGATTAAAAAGCTGTGATGCTTAATCAAGTGTATGTTTTTTGAAGAGTGTCTTCATCAATTCATTGGTCAAATTGTTGTATGTATCACTTTTGTGATTGAGGGGGAGTGAGTAGGAACTCAGGTTTAAGTTGTACTTAGATTGAAATTGCATTGGGTAGGTCTTAAGTGAAGGAGATAAACTGGTTGGTTTATTCCTGAATTAACATCTCTTATAGTGGATTTCCTCCCTGGCTTGGTAGCCCCCAGAGTAGGTGTTGTTGCACACTGAACTGGGTAAACAATTGACTGTGTTCTTTACTGTTTTTGTATTTACTGTCTTATAGAAAGTCAGATACTGTGTCATAACATTAAACGTGACATTGAGTATCTGCAGCCAGAATTTCAATTGGCATCAGAGCAGGTACCCTGCCTGTATTACTGGGTGAGATCTAGGGATATCACTTTCTGGAACTATGGACAAAGAAGGAGTTTTTGGAAATAGACCACCCATTCTGGATGGAACCAATTATGACTACTGGAAACCTCGTATGATTTCCTTCTTAAAATCTCTGGACAAAAAGGCTTGGAGAGCTGCTGACAGAGGATGGATCCATCCCACCATAACTTAGAAAGATGGGACAATCAGTCTGAAACCTGAGGAAGATTGGAGTAAAGAAGAAGATGAGTTAGCCCTGGGAAATTCCAAAGCTTTAAATGCTTTGTTCAATGGAATTGATAGAAACATTTTCAGACTAGTCCATCAATATGAACTGGCCAAGGAAGTTTGGGACACTCTCAAAACTACTCATGAGGGCACTTCCAAAGTAAAAATGTCAAGGCTTCAGATGTTGACTACCAAGTTTGAGAATCTAAAAATGATGGAAGATGAAACCATTCATGAGTTTCACATAAACATCTTGGAGATTGCCAACACCTCAGGAGCACTGGGAGAAAAGATGTCAGAAGAAAAACTGGTGAGAAAGATTCTCAGATCCTTGCCTAAAAGATTTGCAATGAAGGTAACTGCCATAGAAGAAGCCCAGGACATCAGCAAGTTGAAAGTGGATGAACTTATTGGGTCTCTTCAGACTTTTGAGATGGGGATCACTGATAATGGTGACAAGAAGAACAAGAGCATAGCACTTGTATCCAACACTGATGTTGACAACAAGGAGGATGAAGAAGAAAATATTTCAGAAGCTCTAGCCATGCTTGGAAGACAGTTCAACAAACTCATCAAAAGAATTGATCCAAAGTCAAGGTCCAATGTTCATAACATTCCCTCTGACTTTGACAGTTCCAGCAGAAGACCAAGGTCAGAAGAGAAGGGAAACCAAGGCAGAGGAATTCAATGCCATGGTTGTGAAGGATATGGGCACATTCGAGCTGAATGTCCAACCTTTCTTAAGAAACAAAAGAAAGGAATGACTGTTACTTGGTCTGACTATGATTCAGAAAGTAATTCTGAAGAAGAATCTGCCAAACTAGTTACTGCTCTAACTAGTGTTTGTACCTTTGACAGTGACAATAGTGATGAAGAAGTGACATTTGAAGAATTGGCTGATACCTACAAGAAATTGTGTATCAGAAGTGCTGAAGTCTGTGTGCAGAATGAGAAATAATCAAAACTCATTATAAAGCTGGAGGCTGAAAAAAGGGCAGATCTTGAAACTATAAGTCACCTAGAAGGGGAAGTTCAATTACTGAACTCACAACTGAACCAAATGACAAAATCTGTCAAGATGTTGACCAATGGATCAGATAAATTGGAAGAGATACTTCAATTTGGACAAAATGTGGGAAACAAATCTGGTCTAGGATTTGTGGAAGCTAAGAAATCTGGTGCAGACAAGAAGATCAGGCATGTTAAACAATTGTCAAAGCAGATGTCTCAACACAACTCTCAACATCAGAAATACATGAAGAAAAAATACCAAAGATGGAGACGTCATCATTGTGGGAGGTATGGACACATAAAGCCCTTCTGCTTCAAATTGCATGGATACCCTAATCAAAACTCAGGTGCTAAACCTAAGCCAAAAAGAGTACCACATACTCCTCATTGGAAGAGAAAGGCTACTGCCCTGATAGCCCATACTTCCCTGAGAGTGTCTGCAAAGGAAGGCTGGTACTTTGACAGTGGTTGCTCTAAACACATGACTGGAATAAAGAACATTCTCAATCATGTCAAACCTCACAACACTAGTTATGTGACCTTTGGAGATGGTGCTAAAGGTGAAATCAAAGGAGTTGGTAATTTGGACTGCCCTGAAGTTCCAAGACTGAGTGAAGTCTTGCTGGTAAAAGGGATGACTGCTAATCTCATTAGTATCAGTCAATTATGTGATCTAGGATTCAAGGTCAACTTCTCAAAATCTGAATGTCTAGTAATTAATGAAAAACTAGAAGTTGTAATGAAAGGAATCAGATCCAAAGATAACTGCTACTTGTGGAAGCCTGAGAACACTAATAACTCCACTATGTGTCCAATTACCAAAGAAGAAAAAGAGATGAAACTGTGGCATCATAAGCTTGGTCATCTTCATCTAAGAAGAATGAAAAGAGCTATCTCTATGGAGGCAGTCAGAAGGACTCCAAAACTACAGGTTGATAATGTCTATGATGTGGCAAATAAACTTGAAGAAGGATGTGTTGTCAGAACCATAAGTTATCATGACAAGGATGTTGGAAATAACAAGTCTAATAAATTTTGTTTCCCTGAAGAAATGAGGCGTGAAGTCTCCTCTCCTATAACTCTCCATCAAAATGGAGTGGACAAAAAGAAAATCATTCAAGAATCAACCAGAACTATGATTCATGTCAAAAGAATGCCTTCCCAACTCTGTGCGGAAATAGTTGCTGCTAGGAATAACTGTTCTCAAAATATCTGGTCAAAACAGATGCTCACTGAGTATAATGTCTCACAAGATGTTGTGACATTATGTTGTGACAATCTGAATACAATCAATATTTCCATGAACCCTATTCAGCATAACAGGACCAAGCACATTGACTTTGTAGAGAAGAAGTCATTTAAACTGGAACATGGTATCTTTAAGCTTCAGTTGACTGATTCTTCTACCAAGGCTCTTGTTGGAAATAAACTTGAAAACTTGAGGGGCAGGTTGGGTATTTACCAACACGAGAAATTATAGCAATTAATTTTGCTTAAAACAAGGGTTGAAGGAGTTAATTTTATTAAGTCTATTTTTAGTGGGTTAATCATATGTTTTCCCAATTCTTTCAAAATCCTTAAGAAGTTGAAAAGACTCTCTTTTGCCTCCTACCTCTCTCGTCTTTGCAATCTGTTCCCTCCTCTCAATCAAAGTTTTGTCTCAAATTGCTACTGGTGCTCTAAGTCAATCAAAATGTCTCAGACATCATCTTCAACCAAGGCGACTTCATCATCCTCATCATCTTCATCATCTGACCAAGACTCTAGAGCAATCACCACATGCATAGAATCTGAAGTTCTTGAGGTCACTCCTCTCAGAGAGATGGCAACTGACCCAGCCAAAGTCAAAAAGCTAAGAACTAGACATGCAGGAAGAGCTCAAGCTGCAGCCTCTGGTAATCCTTCTCATCCTTCTTCTTCTGTACCAAATAGAGAAGGATCAGTTCAAGTTCATCAAGCTATTGCTAGGCTTGTTACTAGTATACTAAGCGGAAACCAACCTGTACCGGGGATTTCTGTCCCTTTAAATTAATCAGGAAGCCCAAATGTGGACCTCTCTGAGAATGTAGATGTCTCTGAGAATGTTGTGACACAAAATGACAACATTCAGAACCCTTCAAAAAAGACTGCTGATCCACCTATCATTGATGTGGATGAGGATTACTCAGATAATGATCTGATTGCCAATGTAAACCCTAGCATAGCTAGGAGATTGATGAAAAGAAAGGGTAATCAGAATGATGCAAAATGTGTGTCCAAAGATAAACCTGTTGTTAAGAAATCCAAGGCTGAAGGCATGGCTGAGGTAGAAACTGTGAAAATTATTCAGACCAAAGGGAAGAAGGCCCAGGTGCATACTGCTAGACAACCAATTTCAAAGAAGATAAAAGAACCTGAATCTTCTGATTTTGATGAGGAATCAGAATTTGAGATTGATGCTGAAGAAATTCCTATCAGAAGGAAGCTCCCCTCCAGCAAAATTGGTAGAGTTCCTGAAGTCCCAACAGACAACATCTCTTTTCATCATCCTGACAATGCAAACAGATGGAAGTATGTTTGCTTAAAGAGAATAGCTTTAGAAAGAGAACTCAACAATGATGCCATGGAGTGCAAAGACATCATGGACCTGATCAAGAATGCTGGACTGATGAAGACAGTGATAAAATTTAACAAGTGTTATGAAAATCTGGTCAAGGAGTTTATAGTGAACTTGTCTAATGATTGTGCTGATGGAAGGTCAGCTGACTTTGAAAGTGTTTTTGTTAGAGGAAGAAGGGTCAAGTTCTCTCCATCAGAAATTAACAAATTTCTTGGAACAACAAATGAGGATTGTCCTGATCTGGAGGTCACTGACAATGAAGTTTGTCAAACAATCACAGCAAGGCAAGTGAAGTGCTGGCCCTTGAAAGGCAAGCTGAATGCCAGCAAACTCAGCATGAAATTTGCCATCCTGCACAAGATTGGTGCAGCCAACTGGGTGCCTACAAACCATAAATCAACTATCTCCACAGGATTGGGGAGATTTATTTATGCTGTGGGAACAAGGACTGCTTTTGACTATGGCAGGTATATCTTTGAACAAACTTTAAAACATGCTGGTAGTTATGCTGTCAAAGGACCAATTGCCTTTCCCTCCCTCCTTTGTGGAATTATCCTTGCACAATACCCTGATATCCTGGTGGCAAGAGATACAGCCTGCAAAAGAGCTCCTGCCCTTGGGTTGCACTACAAACTGTTTCAGAGATCTCATGGTCTAGATATTGTCATAACATCAGCTGAGACATCGTCTGTGAAGACCCAGTCCAAGACATCTGATGTCCTTGCTGTTTTAAAAGAGACCTGCAAAGAGCTGGATGCTAGGAAAAAGACCCTAGAAATCCTAATTTCCAGGTTAGAAAAGGAGGAAGCTGAAGGAAACATAAGGGAAGACGGTGTAGAAGCTGAAGGTCATCTCAATATTGAAGAAACTAGCTCCTCTGAGTCTGATGACAGTGCTTAAAGGTTGGTTGCTGTTTGGTGGTGTTGCTGGTTGGTGCTGGTACCTAGTGGAGTTTGGAAGTGTGTTCAGTTTTTTTTCTGCTGCTGCTCTTATTACTTTTTTCTGGATAACTGTATAATTTTTATGAACATGTATCTTTGGCCCATTTGTGGCTAAAGAGGGGGAGAATATTTTGGTACTTGCTTAATTAGAAATTCTATTTTTCTGCAGTCATTTCTTTCTGCTGCTATCTACCTCTGATTACTTAGGGTCTTTAGCCAAAAATCTGCCAAAGGGGGAGTTTGTAGTTGTTTAGTTATTGGCTTGCATTTTTGGTAAAACCCAAGTGTATGTGTGAATGTCATGACTGATGTCATAACATTCTAGTTTAGTTTGTACTGATTCATTAGGTACCTTTGCAGAAAAATATTGTCATACAGGTACTGATGTTTATAAGTGTGTATCTGAGCATTTTGCAAAATGATCACATTTTCCTAAATCAGTAGACAGGTTTTTCAGATGTCATAACAGATGTTAAGACATCCTGTTCTGAACTAACAGGTTTGCAGTTTGGTTAATTCTGAGTTTTTTCAGGAAAATGACTCAGTCTTTCCAGAACAGAATCCTGCGTTTTCTTTGGGTTAACCTAGCTCAACCCTAACCTGGTTGATAAAGTCCTGTGACCTAGTCTTAAGGTCAAATGGAATTAACCCTAGTTTTTTGTGGAAACCCTAACTGAAGATGCATCTGCTATATATTCAACAGAGCTGCTGTTTTGAAAGCAATCCCTTTTTGGTCAGAAGATCATATGTAAACTGTATAGGTTTAATTATTGTACTTCAAGCAATTATCATTGTGATAAGTGACTTGGAATAGGTTTTTAATTGTAAGGGTTGTGTAGCACTCAAAGCTTTGAAGCAAGAGTGTTTGAATGTTTCTTGACTAAAGCTGTGAAGCAGAGTTAAGTTAGTTGTGTGTATCACTCAAAGCTGTGAAGCAAGAGTGGTTATGTTACTTGATTAAAAAGCTGTGAAGCTTAATCAAGTGTATGTTTTTTGAAGAGTGTCTTCATCAATTCATTGGTCAAATTGTTGTATGTATCACTTCTGTGATTGAGGGGGAGTGAGTAGGAACTCAGGTTTAAGTTGTACTTAGATTGAAATTGCATTGGGTAGGTCTTAAGTGAAGGAGATAAACTGGTTGGTTTATTCCTGAATTAACATCTCTTATAGTGGATTTCCTCCCTGGCTTGGTAGCCCCCAGAGTAGGTGTTGTTGCACACTGAACTGGGTAAACAATTG
This sequence comes from Vicia faba, assembly GCA_948472305.1. NCBI lineage: Eukaryota > Viridiplantae > Streptophyta > Magnoliopsida > Fabales > Fabaceae > Vicia > Vicia faba. Next base: position 1,053,972,372 of record OX451735.1, read on the forward strand.
ACTGTGTTCTTTACTGTTTTTGTATTTACTGTCTTATAGAAAGTCAGATACGGTGTCATAACATTAAACGTGACATTGAGTATCTGCAGCCAGAATTTCATAATTCGTATTCTTGACTCAGGGTATTTAGTCTTGATCCTTTTACTTCAACCGTTCCTTCATGAGTTTGTACTGAGGTATCCCATATTTCTTTTGCTGTCTTGCATGCCGAGACACAGAAGAATTCATCCATGCCAAGTTCACCTTGAAGAAGGTTTATTTCCTTTTTAACATAGAGAACTTTCTTCTTATCATCATCATCCCATGCAGTTTTAGGCTTTGATGAGCCAGCACCACTGATTACCGTTATAGGGATAAATGGACCATTCTCGACGGCATCCCATATTTCTTCTCCTTGTGCTTCTAGATGTGCCTTCCTGCGTATTTTCCAGAAGTCAAAATATTCACCACAAAATAGAGGAGGCTTGTTGTTACTACCACCATCTCTGAAAACGGGATTTTGATTTGCAGAAGCCATTCTGGATCTTTTAGGAACAGGTTACCTATAACCTACTCTGATGTCAATTGTGAGTACGAAGTGCGCCTAAGAGGGGGGGGGGTGAATTAGGTACTTAAAAAAATTTTGGTTTTAGTGATGATGGATATTATTTTTCTGGTTAATGGTGAGTTTAGGAAATAGTAAAGTGCAGAAAAATAAAGAGACACAAGCAATATATCCTGGTTCCCCTCACAGTACGAGAGTACTCCAGTCCCCTTTCAACATGAAAGAGATTTCCTTATTGTGGCAAACTTAGACAAGAACTACCAAAAAGCCAAGAACAATCCTCTTGGACCAAGAAAAATCCTCTTGGATTTTCACTATGTCAACAATGAGAACAATCCTCTCAAAGTGACTACACTTGTATCCAACAATCCTAGAAAGACAAGATTTTAAAACACTTAAACTTATTTCCAACAATCTTGGAAAAATAAGTAAGTAACTATCAATATTTGATTTTGAGTGAGTTGAGTAGTATTGATCACTTAGAGTGATTTAACAATGAATGATCTTCTCTTCCAATGATAGTATTATACAATGACTCAAGATATAATTGCTCAAAGTTTTCTGTTTAACAATGTATGAAAGTGTGCAGAAAACTTATGTATGAAAGGAAGAGAAGCTTGAGTTTGTATTTTGAAAATCCAGAAAAAATATTTGGAAGAGGTGTTGAAAATGATTTTGAAAATGAATATTTATATGTTCATAGCACCCTTTTGAAACATCATAAAGTTCTGAAAATGAATCATGAACAAATGCCAAGATTGAGTGAAAGGTTTCAATGAAATGGTATTATGAACAGGCATGTGAAAAGCTGCTATTTTTCAAAATCGTGCAGCACGCAATCGATTGCACCCTTTATGTAAATCATTTGCACGGGGTTTCAACAACTATATTTTCAAAAGTTTTAAGTGTGCAATCGATTGCACATGCAATGTAAATCGATTGCATGTGAAGTCAGTAGCAAAAAATAAGTGAGTGCAATCGATTGCACAAGCAATGTAAATCGATTACACTGAGAAACATAAGCAAAAGTTTTGAAAATTTTAAGTATGCAATCGACTTCACAAGCAATGTAAATCGATTTCCCTGAGAAACAGAAGCAAAAGATCTGAAAAGTTGAAGCATGCAAATCGATTTCACTCAAGTGAAAAAAGAATTTTAACTTTGAGAAACTTGAGTAATGATTTATAAAACATTTCTTATTCACCATTGAGCATCTATGTCTTAAGATCAAAGTAAATAATATCATTATAACTTGAAAGTTGTTAAGAGCTTTGAACTGAAGATTTTGTCCATAGATGATGTGAGCTTGATCATAAATATTTGCCTTCTTTGTCAATCATTGTTTGTCTTCATCAAAACAAAAGTTCATTTGAGAAGCTTGATTTTACATATTTTTCCCTTACATGGTGGTTACAAACACTTGTTTAAAGAAAGAATAAATTTTTGAATCTCACCAAAGTGTCTTTCGATTGGCAGCTCAACAATGTCCTTCGATTGGAAGTTAAATAGTGCCCTTTGATTAGCATAAAAACAAGTTTCGACTGAGCTTTTAAAATCCTTAGATACAAGCTTGACTCACTAGTCTTCGATTGGCATTTAACACCCTTCGATCAAGATTTTCTGATTCTTATCCAGATAAGGATGTCGTAAAGCCTGGGCCCATCCAGATAACAACTTAATTTCTTCAAATCACTGAAGCCTGAATATGACCAGATAACAGTTTAATGTCTATAATTACTGTGAAGCCTGGAACTGACCAGATAGCAGCTAATTTCATATTCCCCGATAAGTCGTTGTGAAGCCTAGAATGTGACCAGATAGCAGTCAGTCTTATTATCCTCATCCAGTTGCCGTGAAGCCTGGATCCCAACCAGATAACAACTTGCTTTCGTCTTTCCAATCAAAGATAAGTCCCAGTAGAGTAACAGACAACCGAAGCTCCTAGACTATACTCCCACAAAACATTCCCCAACGGACTCCTCCTCAGACAGTAGGAGCATGAATCCCCATGAAGAGACTTCTTATGAAGTCAGCATCTACTTTGGATGGCATATCTAAGCCCATCTTCGAAAACTCTTTGTCATATTCCATGGATGGCATCTTTAAGCTCATATCCGATAGTCTTCTGTCATCTCTTCCAAATGGAATCTATAAGCCCATTCCTTACATCATCAATCATCAGTGCTATTTCATGCGAGTGCAAATTTCTGGGCACTCTAGTGTTCAATCATCTTCCACCTTCAGATAACAAAAGGCCGACAAGCCAATCTAAATCCTCAGGTTTAAGAATATTGAACAGGGGCAGTTGTTGTACCCCAAAATTTTCCCTCTCATATTTTCTCAAGATTTTTCCCTTACATGGTGGTTACAAACACTTATTTAAAGAAAGAGGAAATTTTTGAATCTTAGCAAAGTTTCTTTCAATTGGCAGCTCAATAATGTCCTTCGATTGGCAGTTAAATAGTGCCCTTCGATTAGCATAACAACAAGTTTCTACTGAGCTTTTAAAATCCTTAAATACAAGCTTGACTCACTAGTCTTTGATTTGGAATTTAACACCCTTCGATCAAGCTTTGGTCCGCAAGTCTTTGATGGAGTTTTGAAATGGCTCAATTCGATTCAGAAAGAAAGGGAGCTCCTTTAGGCTTCCTTCGTTTGAAGCACCTCTGGCTTCTTTCATTTGGAGCATCTCTAGGCCTCCTTCGTTTGGAGCGCCTTTGGTTTCTTCCACACAGGCCCCATTTTGACAAATGGTCTGCATGCCTGCCTGCACAAGGCAGGAACTTTCTTTATACCTACAAGGCAAACACCTGCTACATACCTGCCTGCACAAGGAAGGAACTTCCCTCATGCTAAGTTTTGACATCCCAATTTCTACACTATGGTATGCCAAAAGTTGATTCAAAGGATGCATATTGCTGGCCATTTGAAGAAGCTGAATCAAAGCCATTCGAAGAAGCATGCAAGAGCTCTAATCGAAGGGCAAGGATTGAAGGAATTCAAAGAGGACCAAAGCACGCATACAGAGTCAATTCAAAATGTCCATGCGAAGGACACACTAAAGGCCCATTCGAAAGGTACACCAGAAGGACCATCTAAAGACCCAGTTAAAAGAGGCAACTTGAGCCCAGTCGGAGGCTACAGAAAAAGGCCCATTCGAAGGGTGCATGGGAGGTCCAATCGAAGGATAGAGACTGGGGGTATTCGAAAGCCAAAATTGTCCATATTTATTCAAATTTCAAAAGAGGAAAAGATTCCATGTTTTTTGCCACAGTTACAAAACTTCATTCACGGCCTTGAAAACGTTTTTTTATGGCAGTTAAACTTTTGTCTTCTTGTCCTCTCCCTCCTACTCTATATAAGCAGCATGCTTGCAAGCCAAAAAGGATACACATTGGAGATATGCTTCCCACAAACCCACCCAAAGTTATCAAAATTTTCATAAGTGATCCAAGTCAAGGCAACCCTTAAACAAAGGTACCCACGCCCAGAAGTGCCAAATCGAAGGTACCCACATCCAGAAAGTGCCAAATCGAAGGTTCCAACTATTGGTAAGAGAGGGTAAAAGATCAAACTTTGTATTTGCATAACATATCCACACTTATTGTTTCATTCGATTTGTTATTCAAGACTAAAGACCTAGGTTCGATCCCAGGTCTGCCTTTATTCTGCTTCTAACGCTTGTTGCAGATCCAACATAAATAAGGCCAGCGCACACAGAATTGAAGGACCTGGGTTTGGCACCATGTCATGTCTTTCGTTTTTGCTAACATGTTTGCAGAAGTAGCATCCTCACAAGTGATCCATCAAGCAGTTTCCAGCAACGCCCCCTAGCTACATCTTGCCATTGGATGAAAGGGTGACACCCTTCATAGAATCCAAAGGCAACCTCTCCCTGGATCGAAGGATCCCCTCACTTCTTCATATTATATTTTTTGTTCCTTTTTGAATTTTTTTATTGATCCTTTTTTATTATTTAAATTAATTTTAAATAGGAAATCATAAAAAAAAACATATTAGGATAGTTTTTATTAATCAAATTAATTTGTAAATAAATAAATTAAGTATTTTAACCCTTTCCTTAAATTAAAAAATAAATAGACTTTAGATAATCCCAATTTAATTATTTTTCTTAAAATAAAAACAACCAAAAATATTTTCATTTCTTAGAATATTTTTAGACATTATTTTCAATTTCACGCACCTTTATTTAATTTCGCATTTTTATTACTAATGTACCTGCTCACTGGATGTAATAGATTAAAACTAGGACATTTACTGTTTTATCCCCTCTTATTCTTGTATAATGTAAACTCCCTTCCCAAAGCATTGTAATAGTGTAAATTTAAATTTCTGCATTTTAATATTATGCGATATATGTTAATTGCTAGTAACTAGGCATGTATAAAAAGACTAATAATCAAGTGCTAGAAAACTTAACAAAAAAAACAAAAAAAAACTGAATTGAATCAAATTTCACATATGCACGTCTAAGGTACCCCACTTTGGTTGCCTTTAAAAAATAGTCATGAGGCAGGAATGCTTTAGCAAAGACCCATAAATCAAAAGATCATATTCCCTCGATGACCCTACAGTTGCCTTCTCGGTAAATGATCTAGCCCCTAAATAAAATTGCTAAAGCATCTCCAAAAATTTCCTTTGTGAATGTAATGTCCCTTTCGAATGTCCCTCATACATCCAACGATAGGGCTACCTACTCACTAATAGTAGGATAACACTGTCTAAAGGATAGGAGAAAAAGAACGACCTTTTTCGAGTATAAAAGTAGATAGCTATTAGAAGTTTGCTCAAAATATCTTTGCACTTACACAAAAAACTACTTTTCAAAAACATTTTCAAGACACTTTGTATACTTTCTCCACATTCCTGAGAAACATTACAAAGTTCACCATACTAAGGCATTTTCAAAACATCTTCAAACACACAAACACAAAAGTATTTCAAAATGAGAAAACTTCTAAGAGCCCGTAGAAAACTATGGAAAGGGTGCTAACACCTTCCCTTTCCATAATCTACCCCCATTACTCAGAAAACACTCGAAAAAGGTCTTTTTCTGTTCTTTTCACCCTTTCCTTTGTTGGATAAAAGAAAAGTCGGCGGCGACTCTTGTTTACTGTACATTTGTGAATACAAAACGCATACTAGTATTAAACATTCAGTTCTTCCACCATATCACAGAATTGGCGACTCTACTGGGGAAGATAAAAAAGGTGGGGTTTACCTGAGGGTCTAGTTCATTTTAAATTTGCTTTCTTTGTTTGCTTTGATTGCTTTATCTTTGAGGGTTTATTGGGGGTATTCTTGTAAAGATCCTACACCCGGATTTGGGGCACCTTTTAGGTAAGTAGCAATAAATCATGGAGGTTGTACGACGTAGGTCGATACGGACGAAGTGGTGGCTATGTTAGCACGATACTTTTGATTGTACTAATATTCCTTGAGTAATAAGGATAACATTAGGCTTTCTCATAGTGTCACTAAGCGCTAACTGACCTTTAGAACCTTTAATTGACTCATCCCATCCATTAGGAAGTAGTGAGATAAATGGCTTTGGTTCCGAACGAAGATTGGTTGATACTCGATGCTACACTCATTGAGACTGGACTTTCGGGATTTTTTGGCTGCAATACTTTGGTGCGTGAGCTGAAACAATTCCTGATGGGAAGGTCAATTATATTGGGACTCCTTAGAACCTGGTTACTATTAATAGGACAGGTTGAGCCAACTGAATAGTCAAGAGGGTACTTACCTTAAAACCTCATGCAAGCCTTTAAACCTAAGGTCTATTGTGTGATTTTCTTGTGTTTATCTATGATGTAAGCATAATCATGACATTATAAACATCATGACATTCATATATACTAACAATTTCAAGGTCTTGTTGGATTTACCTCTTTGCTGTTTTGTAGGATATGAATTCAAGTCGCAGAAAAACCATCCGGATTAACTTCACAAAAATCCCTCCCAAGCTCAAGGAATTGGTCCTGAAAGTTCCCGAAGACTCGTCATTCAACAAAAGACATGGTCATTTTCTCAATTTGGTTATTACCAGATTTGACGAAGTTTTGATGAGTTTTCTATTCCAATTCTTTGATCCCGAGCACCATTGCTTCACATTTCCCAATTATCAACTGGTACTTACACTGGAAGAATTCTCTAAGATACTTGGTTTACCTATATTGGAGCGAGTATCTTTCACTGGTTTAGAACAAGATCCATCTGCTGAAGATGTTAACATAGCTTTGCACTTGAAGCCATCTGATAGTGAATCCCATTGGGAAAGAAGAAGCGGAGTTAAAGGCCTTCTTGCAAAATTTCTAATGGAGAAAGCTCAGATTTTCCTAGATGCTATGAGTTACCATGCCTTCGAAGATGTTTTAGCTCTCTTGATCCATTGGTTGGTCCTGTTTCCTAATTCAGATCAATTTATAGATGTGAATGCCGTCAACATTTTCCTTGCTCACAATCCGGTTCCTAAATTACTCGGGGATATCCTACATTCTCTTCATACTCGTACTCTAAAGAGGCAAGGAACTCTCATGTGTTGCACCCCTCTGCTATATATGTGGTTTATTTCGCACCTTCCTCGGTCAACAATGTAGAATAATTTAGGCTTAAGGCGGAGTCAAAGATTAATGTCTCTCTCTCACTCCGACATCCGTTGATGTCCCCGCTCTCAAGAAGACATCTCTTTTATTGATCGCTACAGAGAATTTCCTAATGTGCCACTCATGGGCATTATGGGATGCATCACCTACAATCCTTCTTTAGCACTACGTCAATTTGGATATGAACGGAGAGATGGTCCACCTGATATGCTCATCTAGGGTATTATGTTCAACTACTCAGATGATTTGCAAAATTATCATCAGAGGTTCATCCGCGCTTGGGGCTTTATTAAGAAGACTAATAGTAAGACTTTGGGGCGCAAGAACTCCATCCCTTTGGAAACTTACCTCAAATGGGTGAAATATCGAGCCCAAAGTCTTATGATGCCATACAATGCCATCTTACCGGTGATCTTGGAACCTGTTGTTCAAAAGGGCGAGTCCCAAATTATTCTCCATCCTGATATGCCAACCAACTTTGAAGAGTTGCAAAAATCTTGGATCCATCTCAAGGAAGAACGAGGATACTTTTGAGGCTCAATTCTATGCAAGTGAGAAGAAGATGCTAGAATTAACAAAGCGGTTTCACGAAGAGAAGGATCTCAACATCTACCTCAACAACAAGAGGAAGCGCCCATGGGAGACTTAGGAGTTTAGAATTTCCTTTCAATGTTTATCTCTGTGTAATATTTTGTTTCTTTAAAACTTACTAATAAAGAGAATTGTTTCCTGTTTTGTTTAAAAGAGCTTAAATCCAATAATTTCCTTGAAAACATTGCATAAGCATATCATACATCTCATCGCATAAGCAGGTTTCAAAGCAGGATTCTTATCTTCTTCGCTGTTCATTTCAGCAAGTAAAGAAATGGCTCTTGAACAAAACATCAAGGATCTCCAGGCACAAAACGCCCAGTCTAGCAAATGATCGTGGCTCTATCTAAAGGGCAAGAAGATCTGAAAGCCCTCATACTAAAGGACAAAAAGAAGAAGCCAAAGAAACCAGTTGGTGTGGTGAACTTGGGAAGAAGGATCAGAGGACCAGTGCGGCGAGCTTAAGAACTAGTAACTTCATCAAAAGAAGGAGACAATCAGGAAGAGGAGATGAGAGAAGAGGACATCATCCCGAAGGAATATGATGATGAATCTGACTATAATGAGGAGCAGTATCCTCCTGTTGGTGATAAATACAAACAACATGAGGATCGTCTGAATGCAATGGAAATCCAGAAGGTAGATGGGCTGGATTTTGCAGAGTTGGGCTTGGTTTCTGGGTTTGTCATCCCGCAGAAGTTTAAGGTTCCGGTGTTTTCTAAGTATGATGGGGTCTTGTGTCCCAAGATGCATCTCCGATATTATGTGAGGAAGATTCAACCTCACACTGCAGACATGGATTTATGGGTCCACTTCTTCCAAGACAGTCTATCTGGGACTCAGCTTGAATGGTTCTATCAGCTGGAGGGAACCAATATTTGTAACTATGAAGACCTGGATGCTGCTTTCTATAAGCAGTACCAATATAATGCAGACCTTGCTCCGACTCGTACACAACTCCAAAGTATGTCTATGGGTTCTAGCGATGGCTTTAAAGACTATGCATACAAGTTGAGAGACCTAGAAGGAAGAGTCAAACCCCCTCTGTCTGATAGGGAGTTAGTGGATATGTTCTTGGGTACTCTATCTGATCCGTTTTTCAACCATCTGATTGGAAGCTCCTCAGCTGGTTTTACTGAGCTGATCCTAACTAGAGAAAGAGTGGAAGCTGGTATTAGAAGCGGCAAGATTCAAAAAGATACCTCCTCAAGTGCAGGAAAGAGACCTTTTGTGGGAAGGAAAGAAGTCAATGTTGCTTACAGTCAAATAAATTAGGGAAGAACCGAACGCCGTCCAACGATAGGGGTTGTAATGATATCCAAGCCTATAACTACTCAAAATTGGAATAATCAGCCTAGAGCAGAAAGGCCTACGAGACAATTTAATCGGATTAATATGAATTTGTCTGAAGTTTTGCCACACTTACTGAAATCCAATCTGGTAAATTTGAGGGAAGCTCCCAAAAATCCCAACACTGCATCTCCTCACTATAATCTAAAGGCTCGGTGTGCTTACCATTCTAAAAGTCCAGGTCATGATACAAACGACTACTGGGCTTTAAAGAATAAGGTGTAGGATCTGATCGAGGCAAAGGAAATTGAATTCGATGCTCCCTAAACTCCTAATGTTATAACTACTCCCATGCCCAAGCATGGCCATGGTGTTAATGTCGTTGACAATGATATGTGTGTTGCTTCCGTTGAGGAACTTGTTACTCCTCTCATGATTGTTAAGAGGAGTCTGTTGCAAGCCGGTTTATTTCTGGGCTATGGTGAAAGCTGCCACTTGTGTTTATCTCTACCAACTGGTTATTATTTGTTGAAAGCAGGTGTTCAGCGCCTGATGGGTGATAAAGAGATTATATTTGAGAAGACTCCCGTCACAACCGTTTCTTGTAAAGATGTTTCGATTATAACCATTTCCGCCAATCCTCCCAGGGTCTCCACCAAAAGACCCGTTAGGATTATATCTGCTCCAAAGTTGGCTCCCCTGATCATCACTATGCCAGGGCCAATACCATATTCCTCGGACAAAGCTGTTCCCTGGAATTATGGGGCTGACTTCTATTACCATGGTGTCAAGAAAGACCTTTTGGCTACTTAAGACAATGTTACTGGAAGTATTGATCCTGACGTCGACAATATCGTTGGGACTAGTAAAATGACAAGAAGCGGAAGAGTGTTCTCTCCCAAGATTTCTCCTCCTAAAGCCGTTACTATTCCTGTGATCATTCCTGCTGTTGTTCCTGCTAATAATACCACTACTACTCCTGTGATTAACCTTGTTGCAACCCCTCTCACCGAGTCAGCTGAGACACGGGGAAAAGAGATTTTGGTTGAGCTTGTCCAGAAGAAGGCGCATTCAAAATCCATTCCAGAGGTTTCTAAGAAAGAAATGGAAGAAAGATTGAAAATAATTAAAAAGAACGACTACAATGTGGTCGAACAACTGGGGCAGACCCCTCCAAGATTATAATGCTGGCCCTACTGTTGTGCTCCGAAGCTCATGCAAAGGATTTGGTAAAATTCTTCAATACTGCTCATGTGCCGCAGGAAACCTCCGTTGATCAATTTGAAGATTATGTGGCTAGTTTGACTGCTGATAATGGATTGGGTTTTTCTGATGCTGATTTGACACCCAGGGGAAGAAAACCCAATGATGCGCTGCATGTCTCCATCGAATTCAGGGGTGCCACTTTGGCCCATGTTTTAGTGGATACCGGATCATCGCTGAATGTTCTGCCCAAGAAGGTTCTTGACAGATTAGACTGCGAAGGTTTGACTATGAAGCCCAGAAACATTCTGGTGAGGGCTTTCGACGGTTCAAAAAGAATGGTGCACGGGGAGGTGGACATCCCTACCAAAGTTGGTTCTCAGACCTTTGACTCCACCTTCTACTTGATGGGCATCCGACCATCTTACTCTTGTTTGTTGTGACGCCTTTGGATCCATGGGGCTGGAGCTGTTACATCCACTCTCCATCAGATGTTGAAGTACCCGGTGAATGGAAAGATTGTCACAGTACGTGGTGAGGAGGAGTACATGGTAAGCCACCTAAACTCTTTCAGGTATGTGGAAATGGATGGAGAATTCATCGAGACTCCTTGTCAGAATTTTGAAGAGGTGCCTCAGACCATGGCTGCAACCGAGATTGTTACTAGTATGCCAAAGATCACCAAACCTCCCTTGAAAATAGCTTCTCTCAAGGATACCAATGCAGTCATTGAAGAAGTTGGGTGTACCATTTAGGGCCAGCTCCCTGACATTCCATACAAATCTGATAAGTTTGGTTTGGGTTTCACTTCAGAGGCTCAAAGGGCTATTGACATGCTCGCGCCGGAGGACTTCCTCTACGCATCATCAATCATGGGATCAACGCTTTAGAAGACAATGATGGCGACTATGACATGGACAACTGGATCTTCCCTACTACCAACGATGGACCCAGTAACTAGACAGCTAAAGACTTTGTGCCGATTACTTTTATTCAGGAGTAATTTTCTTTATGTTTTTCCGGATATGTAATAAATGAACAATATAAACTCTATGGCCTTGTGTCTTATCCGGGGTACAATGGTTCATTTGTGAGGGTTATCATTTTTCAATGTCATATGTCATTAATAAAGCATTGGATGTTTTGCATAAAAATTTTGTGCTTTTTGATTTTCTTTTCTGCTTTTGTTTTATCAATGCAGCTAAGCTCTTACACACACTCACCTATCAAACTGCAGATCCATATCCACTCTGGATCCCATTGGTAACGGTTTTGCTATTTCCGGTTATGACTTTGAAAATCCGATCAACCAAGCCGAGGACTAAGGCGAGGAAGATTGTGAGGTACCGGGAGAGCTTGCTAGACTGCTACAACAGGAAGAAAGGTCTATACAGCCTCATGAAGATCCAGTTGAGATAGTGAATCTGGGTACAGAAGAGGACAGAAAAGAAGTCAAGATAGGTGCAAATTTTGAGCTTAGTGTCAAACAACGATTGATTCAGATGTTGCATGATTATGTTGATATCTTTGCTTGGTCATATGAAGACATGCCAGGACTAGACACTGATATTGTGGTCCATCGTCTTCCAACAAAAGAGGATTACCCTCCAGTAAAGCAGAAGGTCCGTCGTATGCGTCCTGAAATGTCAGAGAAGATCAAGGAAGAAGTTATCAAACAGTTCAACGCTGGGTTCTTAGCTGTCACCTCCTATCCATAATGGGTTGCTAATGTAGTTCCAGTGCCTAAGAAGGACGGAAAGGTACATATGTGTGTGGACTACAAAGACTTGAACAGGGAAAGCCCCAAGTATGACTTTCCTCTTGCCCACATTGATGTTCTGGTTGACAACACCGCACAACATAAGATCTTATCCTTCATGGATGGATTCTCTGGTTACAATCATATCAAGATGGCACCGAAAGACATGGAGAAGACAATCTTCATCACACAATGGGGAACTTTCTGTTACAAAGTGATGCCATTTGGGTTGAAGAATGCTGGGGTAACCTATCAGTGCGCCATGGTTGCTTTGTTCCATAATATGATTCACCATGAGATAGAGGTCTATATTGACGACATGATAGCCAGATCTCAAATAGAGGAAGACCACCTCGATCACTTCTAAAAGCTGTTTGATAGACTGAAGACGTACAAGTTGAGGCTAAATCCAAATAAGTGCACCTTTGGGGTAAGGTCTGGTAAACTCCTAGGTTTCATTGTCAGTGACAAGGGTATTCAGGTAGACCCTGCAAAGGTTAAAGATATGCAAGAGATGCCGGCTCCTCGCATTGAGAAGGAAATTAGAGGTTTCTTGGGACACCTAAATTACATTTCCAAGTTCATTTCCCATCTAACTACTATTTGTGAGCCAATCTTCAAAATCCTGAAGAAAGATCAGGTGGTAAAGTGGAATGACGAATGCCAGACTGCCTTTGACAAAATCAAGGAATACCTACAAGAGCCTCCAATTCTGATGCCTTCGATTGAAGGAAGACCTTTGATAATGTACTTAACAGTTTTAGATAATTCAATGGGGTGTGTGCTAGGGTAGCATGACGAGTCCGGTCGAAAAGAGCATGCAATATACTACCTTAGCAAAAAGTTTACCATAATGAAACAAGATACTCACTGCTCGAGAAAACTTGTTGCGCTTTGGCATGGGCTGCTTGCCGACTGAGACAGTATATGTTGACCCACACTACATTATTGATATCTAAGATGGATCCTATCAAGTATATCTTCGAGAAGCCCACTCTCTTCGGAAGAATAGCTAGATGGCAAATGATCCTGACCGAATACGATATTCAATATACAACCCAAAAGGCAATCAAGGGAAGTGTATTAGATGATCATTTGGCTCATCTGGCCGTGGATGACTACCAATCCATGAACTTTGAATTCCGGGATGAGAATATTGTGTTAGTGAATGACTGTGAAGAACCTGGACCAGCTGAAGGACCTGAGAAAGGATCCCGATGGACTATGGTTTTTAACGGAGCTTCTAATGCACATGGAAATGGAATCAGTGTTGTAATCATATCTCCTGAGGACTGTCATACTCCTTTCACCGCCAGACTATGTTTCAACTGTACCAACAATATGGCTGAGTATGAAGCATACATCATGGGTATCAAAGCTGCTATTGACCTAAGAATCAAGTTCTTGAGTGTTTTTAGAGATTCGGACTTGGTAATAAGTCAAATCAAAGGAGAGTGGGACACAAAGCATCCTAATATCATCTCGTACAAAGAACATGTGTTGACACTGATTCCACACTTTGGAGAAGTCACCTTTGAACATTTTCCACGAGAAGAGAATCAGTTAGAGGACGCGGTAGCTACTATGTCATCCATGTTTAAGGTCAGATGGGACAATGAGGCTCCTCAGATCACTATTGAGAGATTGGATGAACCAACCTACTGCTATGAGATTGCTACTGAAGGGGTAACAGACAAACCTTAGTTCCACGAAGTGAAAAGGTATCTAGAAGCTCAATAATACCCTGAGGGGGCATCTGTCAAGGATAAGAAGTTTCTGAGAAGGTTCTCTTCAAGTTCTTCCTCAGTAATAGAACTCTCTACAAGCGCAACCACGACTCTACTTTACTTCGGTGTGTAGACAAGAGCGAAGTAGAGAGGATTATTGCCCTAATTCTTCCTGAAATCAAAACGCCTAAAAAACAATAACCAAAACCCTAGTTTTGGGTACAAGGTTACAAGCTACAAAAAAGAAATCAAATATTGCAGAAAGATTGGAAATTGAATGATAAGCATGATTGTACAAAAAATTTGCTCAAAAGATGTAGGAATATAGGAATACGATTTCGTGTACAGGGCCACTTTCAGAGAAGCTTACAGTGCATTTTAGGTGACGAGAGGGCTTGGTTTTGATTCCTATCGCTTCAGTGGATGGAAAACAAGAAGTCCACGTTGAGTTTTGGCCTTGGAAACGCCTCTAACCGAGATTTCAGTTCCAAGCTTTCTTGAGTTTTTTTCAAGTTTTGTATTGCAGTTTGTGCAGCCTTCAGGTCGTGTTCTTTGTTCCTTTTCCTTGTGTGAGCATAATAGAGTGAATTAGGTTTAATTTTGGGCCTTGAATCCATGTGAATTGATGATTGAAGATATGATATGATCCTCCATTAAAGGCTTCCAATTTCTTTCCCAAATCCAATATTTTGTGCATGATATGTATTGGCACGAATTTTATTGTGTTCATGATGTCAATTAAGACCTGTAATGATCAAAAAGATATCAAGTTATCAATTTTTAGATTTTATTTAGATTTAAATTGATTTAAAATGAATTAATTCAATAAAAATCAAATAAAATAGAACAATTAATGAATGGCCATAAAATTGAAGATAGGACACGTGTGTGGTGTGACAAGATCAAATCAAGTGGAAAAAAGTGGGCCCATTTGACAAAATTTGATGTTTTAGGGATAGTTGACTTTTGGCAATTTTGGAAAAATGCCCAACTTCAACAATGCATAAATTATTCAATTTTGAACTTTTAGAAGTGTTCTTGGACTTTTTAGAAACCTTGAGATGTCCTCTAACCAACCCTTTTGGTCTCATCTCATTTTGATATTCCATCCTCAAGTTATAAGCTTTGGCAAAAAAGGTGTTTATGCTGACTCTCAAAAATGACCTATAATGTCCAAATTTGTAACTTTTTGTGAGTGCATTTCTTGATCTTGGGGTGTGAAGATGGATTGTATGAAATTGCATCCTATGCAAAATGAGCTTTGGATGGGTCATTTATCATAAAGTATGAGAAAGTTATGCTTGGTCAAAGTTGAGTTGACTTTTCCAACAAAACCCTAATTTAGCAACTTTTGAATCTTGATGAATTTTGAGCAATCCTTGATGAATCATGATCAAACCTTGATCAAATGATGAATTATACTTCAAAATGAGAATTTTGACAAAACATCTTGAGGTTTGACTGTATTTGGGTCACAATTGACTTTTGCCCTAGCATAGTCGATTTTTGGACTTCTTGAACAATTGATTGACGAAACTTCCTCTATAAGGCTTGAAATTTGACATGGATGAACTTGAGAACATATTAGGACATTGGGGAGAACTTGAGGTCCTTTGGATGTAAGGACCTTGATGCAACACAAAACCCTAATTTGAGGTTGACTGCCTTAGGAGATGATTTGACTGTCCAACTCTTGAGCAAACTTGAGCCACTTGGAGCTTATTCTTGCAATGTTTTGAGAAATATGGGAGGGAAAATTTTGGGGTAAAAAAGTTACCCTTGTTCAATCTTCTTAAACATGAGGATATAGATTGGCTTTCGGGCCTTTCGTGATCCGAAGGTGGAAGATGATTGAACACTAGAGTGCCCAGAAATTTGCACTCGCATGAAGTGGTATCAGCATTGTGATGTCAGGAATGGGCTTACAGATGCCATTTGCAAACTGGTGGCAGGTGGTTTTGTCTTCTTTGACGGAATTGGCATCAAAAAAATCTTTAGGAATCGATTTAACTGGACCAGAGGAGGTTTTGTCTTCTTTGACAGGTTGTCTCTTTTGACGGGTTGTCTCTTTTGACGGGTTGTCTCCTTTGACAGGTTGTCTCTTTTGACGGGTTGTCTCCTTTGACGGGTTGTCTCCTTTGACGGGTTGTCTCCTTTGACGGGTTGTCTCCTTTGACGGGTTGTCTCTTTTGACGGGTTGTCTCTTTTGACGGGTTGTCTCCTTTGACGGGTTGGCCTCATAAAAATCTTTAGGAATCGATTTAACTGGTTTTGTCTCCATTGACGGGTCGGCCTCAGAAAAATCTTTAGGAATCGATTTAACTGGTTTTGTCTCCATTGACGGGTGGCCTCAGAAAAATCTTTAGGAATCGATTTAACTGGTTTTGTCTCCATTGACTGGCTTGCCTCAGAAAAATCTTTAGGAATTGATTTAACTGATTTTGTCTCCATTGACTGGCTTGCCTCAGAAAAATATTTAGGAATCGATTTAACTGGTTTTGTCTCCATTGACTGGCTTGCCTCAGAAAAATATTTAGGAATCAATTTAACTGATTTTGTCTCCATTGACTGGCTTGCCTCAGAAAAATCTTTAGGAATCGATTTAACTGATTTTGTCTCCATTGACTGGCTTGCCTCAGAAAAATCTTTAGGAATCGATTTAACTGGACCAAAGAAGGCCTTTGACATAGATGAGAATTTAACTACATCTTTCCTGAAAGGTAAAGGTCAGTCTTATGCAATGCATGATATGGATCAAGCAATGATGTTCTCAACATAAATGAGATTGTATGGTATGATGCGTATATGCATGTATCATGATGTATGGAAATGTGATGTTTTAGTTGGGGAAAATAAATCCCGGATAGCTGCTGGAGAATAGAGTTGGATTCTTTGTTTCCGCTGGGGATGATGAACGAAGGTGATTGCGAGGATAGACCTGTGGGAGAAGATAACTCCGTTGGGGAATAAACTGATGAGGAGATTACTCCGAGGGGAATTACTCTGTGGGGAAGAGATATTTTGCTGAAGATTTCAACGATAAACTCCGCTGGGGATTCCGCTGTTAAGCTCCGCTGAGGATTTCAACGATAAACTCTGCTGGGGATGGATTATCGTTGCTGGTGATATTAAATCTATTGAGGGTTGAATTCCTGTTTGTGAAAGGAAAGAACTTCGCTGGGGATGATCTTTCAGTTGCAACTTGTTGGGGATAACCCTATTAGACTTTTGTGGGGATAATCCTCTGAATTTGGCTGGGGAAATTTATTGTTGTACTCCGCTGGGGACAAACTTCCAGAGTCTACTGGGGAAGATGATTCAACTCCGTTGGGGGTGATTTTTTAGACTGCGCTGGGAAATATTGACTCCACTGGGGTATCTTGTATTCCGCCGGGGAACATTCTTATACTCCGTTGAGGAATATTAAGACTGACGGGGATACTCTTATACTTGTTGGGGAATATTCTCATACTCCGCTGGGAAATATTAAGACCTTCTGAGGAGACCACGCCCTTTTTAGCGTTGATGATGGATTTACTCTGCTTGGGGAGAGTATTGCTGATTCGTTCACGGTTGCAAGTCTCAGCTGGGCGAGAGCTACCATTATTGTCTTATTCTGCGGGGAGTGAAAGTATCTTAGCCATATTCTTCAGCTGAATCTACCTTTGTACCTGGTGAACAGAGCAACCATACATCTCGGACAATTCTTATTGCCCCTACTTCTGATATTACCAGTAATTCATCTTTTGTTTCACATGTAAATATTTATGAGCAGCAATTAATGTCAAATGCATATATCAAAAATGAACATTGGACGTTCTTCGCAAAACAAAACAGATAAAGGAAAAACAGTTTGAAATTTCTATGAAAATGAATTGTATTGATTTTGAAGTTTGGCCTGTAAATAGGCGTTTTTGTACAAGAGGCTGACGTCCTAGTAAGAGAACGCCGCCGAACAAATAGAATTTTACACAATTTGTTAAAAGAAAACAAAACAGCTATGTGAATAATCCCACTGGGTCCCAACTCTGCTATTACCTTTATGTCTTCAAGCATCTCATCACTTTGCTGCTAGTTGAAGATGAATCAGATTTATTAGTGTCGTCCGAGCTTGATAGTCGATACCGAAGTCTGGATGTAAGGTGATCCAATGAGACATAGCATTACGCTTTGATCCCTAATTTTTTCCTGGACCGCCCTCTTGGGTTTTCAGTCCACCGGGATACCTTTTTTTGCCCAAGCCGCCTTTTCAGGTTTTCGACTTGCCGGGTGTACATTTTTTTTATTTTCATCCCTTATTTTTTCCCGAACCCTTTTGGTTCGCCGGGAAGCCCTTATTTTTGCCTAGGCCAGTCAACCTAGCGGGTCTTTGATTATGCGTAGTATCTTTTTACTATGTCTGCATTGACGGGGTGAGGATGGTCGTCACCGTCCATCGTGGTTAGAATCATAGCTCCTCCTGAGAAAATGTTCTTAACCACAAATGGCCCTTCGTAAGTAGGGGTCCATTTGCCCCTGGGATCACCTTGAAGTAAGATAATGCGCTTGATAACCAGGTCTCCGACTTGATACTCTTGTCGTCTGACTTTCTTGTTAAATGCCTTGATCATCCGTTTTTGGTACGTCTGACCATGACAAATAGCAGTAAGTCTTTTTTCATCGATTAGGTTTAGCTGATCAAGTCGGGTCTGAATCCAGTCATCTTCGCTCAAACCTGCATCCTTCATGATCCGAAGAGAGGGTATCTGAACTTCGATGGGCAAGACTGCCTCCATACCATATACCAAGGAATAAGGTGTTGCCCCTGTTGACGTCCGTGCTGAGGTACGGTACCCATGAAGAGCAAATGGTAACATCTCGTGCCAGTCTTTGTATGTCACTGTCATCTTCTGCACAATCTTCTTAATGTTCTTATTAGCCGCTTCAACAACCCCATTCATCTTCGGCCGGTAGGGAGAAGAGTTGTGATGCTGTATCTTGAATTGCTCGCAGAGCTCAATGATCATCTTGTTGTTGAGATTGGTACCATTGTCCATAATAATCCTCTCTGGTACACTGTATAAACAGATCAGATTATGTCGAATGAATCGTGCCACGACGTTCTTGGTTATGGTAGCAAAGGAAGCTGCTTCAACCCACTTTGTAAAATAATCAATGGCTACCAGGATGAAGCAATGCCCGTTAGATGCCGTAGGTATGATCTCGCCGATCATATCAATGCCCCACATTGCAAAAGGCCAAGGTTACGTCAAGACGTTTAGATCTTTTGGTATCATAAGAGTAGTATGAGTCAACATGTACTGTCTCAGCCGGCGAGCAGCCCATGCCAAAGCGTAGCAAGTTCTCTCGAGCAGTGAGTATTGGGTCTCACAGTCGGTAAACTTTTTTCTAAATCAGTAAATAGCATGCTCTTTTCAGCCAGACTCGTCATGCTGTCCCAGCACGCCTCTTTTTATTATCCAGCATTTTTTAAGTATGAGATCAACGTTCTTCCTGCAATTAGAGGCATCAGAATTGGTGGCTTGGAGGTAGTATAGCCCTCTCTTCTTGAAGCAGTAGTCTAACAAACTCACCAAACACTTCACAATCATCTTCACTTTCGTCTTCGTCTAAGTTGATCGGACTTTCAAAGTCATAATTGGCAGTAGCAGAGTCGTTACCAGCGAGATCCAGAGTGGATGCAGATCATGATACGTGAGTGTGTGTGAAATAGCAGTTTTGCAATATATAATAAAAGAAAAACAAGGAGCGCAAAATTTGAAATTCAAGAAACGTCCAATGCTTTTATTAATGATATATGAAAATTACACACATAAAGCCCTCACAAATGAAGCCACGGTGCCCCGGGTAAGACACCGGGATATAAAGTTTAAGACATTGTCTGTTACATATTCAAAACAAAAAGTTTCATTACCAGGTAACAAAAGTAATAAGGATGAAGTCCTTTGCTGTCCAGTTGCTTGGTCCACCGTCGGTCGTAGGATAGATCCAACTGTCGAACTCAACCTCTTCAACATCTTCCTCAATGGCATTCACTCCCGTATTGCTGATGAACACGGGAGGTCTTCCAATTCGTGCATTCCGAACAGCCCTTTGAGCCTCTGCAATGAAACCCAAACCAAACTTGTTAGTCTTCTGCGTAAAATCAGGGAGTCTTCCCCAATTTGCCCACCCACCTTTCTCAACAACAGCCTGAGCATCCTTGAAGGAAGCCATCTTCATAGGAGAATCTTCAACAATAGTCTCAGCTGACGCCAGCGTCTGGGGAACCTCTTCAAAATGTTGAAATGCGGTCTCAATGAACTCCCCATTCATCTCTACATATCGGAAAGAGTTGAGGTGGCTCACCATGTACTCTTCCTCCCCTTGTACTGTCATAATCTTCCCTTTGACCGGGTACTTCAGCTTCTGGTGGAGTGTAGAGGTTACGGCCCCAACTTTGTGGATCCATGGACGACCCAGCAAACAAGAGTAAGATGGTAGGATGTCCATCACATAGAATGTAGAATTGAAAACCTGAGAACCAACTTTGATTGGAATATCAACTTCTCCATGCACCATTCACTTAGACCCATCAAAGGCCCTAACAACGATGTTGCTTGGTTTCAGCTCCAACCCTTCACAATCCAACCGGTCCAGAACTTTCTTTGGAAAAACGTTCAACGAGGAACCAGTATCCACCAACACATGTGCAAGAGTAGTGCCCCTGCATTCAATGGAGACATGCAGGGCATCGTTGTGGTTCTTCCCCTTAACAGTCAAATCGGCGTCAGAGAAACCCAACCCATTATCAGCAGTTAAATTGGCCACGCAATTTGTAAACTGATCGACTGATGTCTCTTGTGGTACGTGGGCGGTCTTTAAGAAGGTAATCAGAGCCTTGGCATGGGCCTCTGAGCACAGCAATAGTGACAACATAGAAATTTTGGATGGGGTTTGCCCCAGCTGTTCAACTACATTGTAGTCACTCTTTTTGATGATTTTCAGAATCTCTTCCATCTCTTGTTTAGATGCTTCAACAGTTATTGTTTTTGGTGCCTCCGTTTGGGCAGGCACATCAGTGGTGATCCCTTTGCCTCGAGTGTCAGATGACTCGGCGACAGGGGTAAGAATAGGAACTTGAACATGAATGGTAGCAGGTACACTGGTAGGTGTAATAACAACAGGTCTTCGGGCAGTGGGTGGAGAGATATCAGGCGAGAAAAGTCTTCCGCTACGGGTGACTTTAGCAGGTCCAACAATATTGCTGACGTCAGTATCAGCATCCAACTCTTTCTTAACTCCATGAAAATAAACATCATCCTCATAGTGCCAAGGGACAGCTTTATCAGAGGTATAGGGGATGGGCCCCAGAACAATGATGATCACAGGTGCGATTCTTGGAACAAATGTAATTCTAACAGGCTTCCTCGAGGGAGCCTTAGAAGAATTGTCGAAAATGGTAATGATGGCAACTTCTTCAGTATGGACTACAGGAACAGGGGTCTTCTCAAACAAAATTTCTTTACTATCCATAAGGTGTTGTACACCTGATTTCAAAAGTGAGCAACCGATAGGTAGAACAGAACACATACGGCAACTTTCGTCACAGCCTGGAAATAAACTGGCTAGCAACAGGTTCCTCTTCACAGTCATCAAAGGGGTAACAATGTCATCCACAGAAGCCACAAACAAGTCTTCTTCTATAGCATTCACTCCATGCTTGGGCGTAGGAGCAGTCACAACATTAGGCCTCTCGGGCGCTTCAAACTCAATCTCCTTTGCATCAATTAAGGCATGTATCTTATTCTTCAAAGTCCAGCAATCATCCGTATTATGCCCCGGGCTATCAAAGTGATAAGCACAGCGGGCATTACGGTTATACCTCGGTGATGTAGTATTTGAATTCTTTGGGGCTTCCTTTAGAACCACTAGATTAGTCTTCAGCAACTGTGGCAGAATCTGAGATAAGGTCATGCTGAGACGAGTGAACTGCCTCTTAGGTCTCTCGTCCTTTTGTTTATTGTTATACTGAGGAGCACCAGCAGGTTTTGAAATAACAACCGCATTAACAGTTTGACGGTGTTCAGGTCTATTATGTCTTTTCGAACTGTAGACAATGCTGGATTCTTTCTTCAAGGGCTTCTTCTTGGTGCTTGATGAAGCACCCTTTTGTATCTTACCAGCCTTAATACCAGCTTCAATCCTCTCACCGGTCAAAATAAGCTCTGTAAACCCAGATGAAGAGCTTCCAATCAGATGGTTGAAGAATGGACCAGACAAGGTCCCCAGAAACATGTCAACAAGCTCTCGATCAGCCAAGGGTGGTTGTACTCTTCCGGCGAGGTCCCTCAATTTCTGAGCGTAATCTTTGAAACCTTCACTCGTTCCCATTGACATACCCTAGAGTTGGGTACGCGTGGGAGCAAGGTCGGAGTTGTACTGATACTTCCTGTAGAAAGCAGTAGCCAAATCTTCCCAACTGCGAATGCTGGCTCCGTCTAACTGATAGAACCACTCAAGCCGAGTCCCTGAGAGACTGTCTTGGAAGAAGTGGATCCATAGGTTCTTATCAGCAGTGTACGGATGAATCTTCCTCACATATGACCGGAGGTGCAGCTTCAGACAAGAAACTCTGTCATACTTAACAAAGGCTGGTGCCTTGAACTTGTGGGGAATCACCACCCCAGATGATAGACCCAGATCACCAAAGTCCAGACCAGGCACTTTCTGAACTTCCATAGCACTCAACCGATCTTCCAGTTGTTTGTATCTATCCTCGGCCGGAGGATACTATTCTTCGTCGAAGTCTGTCTCGATGTCGAAGACCACGGGGCTAGGAGCCCTCCTTTCCTCTTGACTGTCTTTTCCTCCAGATGAGGTGGTCAAATCAACTTCATTCTGTAGCCTATTCCCAAACATGTTCCCTGTGTTAAACAGGATGGTCCTCTTTTTCTTCTTCTTCTTCTCTTTCAGAATCAGGGTTTTCAGGTCTTGCTGACCCTTAGCTAGATTCATGAACAACTCTTGGAATTGGGCATTCTGGGCCTGGAGGGCCTTGATGGCTTGCTCAGTTGAAGTTTCAGCAGACATGATGAGTGCTGAAATAAACAGCGAAGAAGATAAGAGACCTGTAAAGGGTACCTGTTTATAAAGTGCATGGGATGTAATGCGTATGACATGATTTCAAAGACAATCGAGAGATTCAAATTTGTAAACAAGAAATGAACACACTTTATTAGATAAACTTTGGAATTCAAATTGTTCAACTGATGCCCTTAGGGCGTTACAAGAATGGAAATACTGAAAAGTAAATGAAAACTGGAAAGGAAATCATCAAAAGCCAATCAACGCTCCCATGGTCTCTTCTTCTCAGTGCGGACATAGTCGTTAAGAATCTGCTCGTTCTCCAACTGCCTAGTCAACTTCTGGATCTTTTGCTCTTACTAGTTGAACTTTTCTCGGTAAGAATCTCGTTCTTCCCTCAGCTGCATCCAAGATCTCTTGAGTTCCCCTATGTCAGTGGGCATATAACGATGGAGGATGGTTGGAAGAACTCCTTCTTCATTAGCAACTTCAAGAATGACAGGCCGGATGGCTTCATACGGCATACCCAGCTTTTGGGCACGGATACAGACCCATCTGAGATATGGCTCCATCGGAATTGAAGTCTTTGGGCCCAACTCGTGGGGATCAGATTGGTGAACTCTATCCCAAGCCCTTATGAATCTGCAATGTTGCTCGTCGCTATCCCCTTGAAAATCAAAGATGATATTAGGCATTAGCAGCTCATGAGGTCCTTCTCTTCTGGCTCTTTCAAACTGAAGGAGAACTAAGCATGGGTTGTAAGAGATTCCTCCATAAGTTCCTATCAGGGGAACATTGGGGTACTCCCCACATTGATCAATAATAGTCACCTCATCCATGCCCTTGAGAGTCCAGATGATGTCATTATGGCAGAGAGACATAACCCTATAGGCCCAGCCCATGCCTTCTTTGTTCTTCAGCACTGATTTCGGGAGGTACGAAATAAACCACCTCGACAATAATGGAGCACAGCACATCAAGGTTCCCTACTTTCGGGCAGTACGAGCATAGAGCTGATGAAGGATGTCACCCAAGAGAGTGGGTACAGGGTTCTGAGAGATGAAGATCTTTACCGCATTAACATTAACAAAAGTGTCAGGATTTGGAAACAATACCAAGCCATATATCAGAAGATCCAGAATATCCTCAAATGCCTTGAAGTCTAGACTATCCTAGAAATAGTTAGCCTTACCAACCAAAAACTTAGTCAGAAAGCCCTTTGCTCCACTTCTAGTCTCCCAATTAGCCATTACCTCCTCTTTGGTCAAATGAAGGGCTGCAGAAATCTCTTAGGGCCTAAGGATCTTCTCCCAAACAGTAAACAAGGTCTGCTCCAGAACAGAGATACCGAGCAGTTCAGAGAACTCTTCTAGGGTGGCAACCAGCTGATAGTCCTGGAAAGTAAAACAATGGTACAGTGGATCATAGAACTGGACTAGGACACTCATCATCTTCTCGTCCAATTTGGAGGTGATGAAACTGAGAAGAGAACCATACCTCCTGATGAAGGAAGTAGTGTCAGGAATCTTGGCAACCAACTCTTTAAGCAAGGTAGGAACCTGGACAAAATTGATCCGGATGGTATTCTTACGCATGGGCATCATGATGACCTACAAAACAGAGCAAAGATGAATCCCTCCTGTCTTTGAAATAGGTTAGTCCAATTCAAGATGTATGCAATGTTATGATGTCATGATGTCATGATAGTAAGCACACCACAAGTATCCACAAATAGCAAACATGGTAAAGGCACACAAGTCACACAGAGAGCCCTTAGATTTCAGGCTGGCAAGGAGCTTAGGTACTACCCTCTTTCAGTTCAGTTGGTTTAAACTTGTCCTAAAAATAGTAACCGTGTTCTAGAGGATCTCAATATCACTGACTACCCTCAATCGGTCATAATTCTAGTTTAACAACCTTTTCTTGTGGCCAGAATTATCGCGAGAGTTTAGTCTCAATGAGTGTAGCATACTGCTACTGTTCTATGGCCAAGTTGGTCAATTTAAAGGTTCTAAGGTCAGTTGGTGCTTAATGACCCCTTAGAAGACCCATATTCTCCTCGTTCCAACACAAGGGATATCGGTACAGACTAAAGTGCCACACCAACGTAGCTACTGCTTCAACCGTGTCGGTCTACGCCGGACAGTTCCCTCCCAGTTTTTTGCTACTTACCTAAAGGGTACCCCCAGATCTGGGTTAGGATCTATAGAAACTCCGATACAAGCCTAAAAAATTAAAGCATATAAAGCATACAATTGAAAACACAATGATCTAATCCTAAGTTACACCTCACTTTATTATGATCCCCAGCAGAGTCGCCAGTTCTGTGATACAGTGGGAAGAGAACTAACTGTTTTTTGAAATGCTGGTTTGCGTTTTGCGTTTGTTTTCGCAAAATGTCGCGGTAAGCAAGAGTCGCCACCGTCTTCTATTTTATCCAACAAGGAAAGGAAAAAAGCACAGAAAAATTCCTTTTTCGAGATGTTTCTCGGGTTCGGGAGGTAGATTATAGAAAGGGAAGGTGTTAGCACCCTTTCTATCCGTGGTTATCCACGGGCTCTTAGGTACTTTCTCATTGTGTTTTCAAAATTTGCTTTTCTTTGTGTTTGTGGGTTCGAAAAGAGTTTTTGTTTGAAAGGTGTAAGTGCGAAAAGTTTTGTTTTAGAATGAGCAAGTACTCAAGAACCATCTACCTACTCGAAAAAGGAATTAATCTATACAAATGTCCTTTAGACAATGCTATCCCACTATTGAGGAGTAGGTAGCACCGTCGTTGGAGTTTTCGAGTCAATTCGATTAAGGGACGTGTGGTTACTAAAGCAATGTTATGATGCCTTAGCCGTAACCCTAATGTCTTAGATCATTTTTCTGAGGCAACCATTTCGAGGCAACTATGATCTTTGGACGAAAGGGCGACCTCTAAAACTTCCTATACTCAATGACCGCGTACGAAGGCAACCAAGTGGGGTGTACCCTAAGAGTACGCATGTGCGAGTGTGTTGTTTCCAGTTTTTTTATCTTTGTACATGTCAATGGTTATCTTGTTGATTTTAGGTTAAACATTTGATCGTGTCATGCATTCCTTATTTATCAAACATCTAACAGTTAATAGTTGCGGAATTTAAATTTGCGGAAATTAAATCTAAACTATTACAAGGCGTCGGGTATTTACATCGCCAAAAGCAACCCTTTAATTTAAATTGCAGAAAGTAAATAAAGCAATAAAATAAAGTCATAATTAAAGCTATTACATTCCGGAAGCAATTACAATATTGGTAAAATGGATCGCGTGCGAGAAATTAAATCGGCGCATTTTTTAGGGTTTTGACCCTTTTTTATTATTAAGGAAAAGATTTTTGTTATTTTTTGAATTAAAAGAAATTAAATAAAATTAACGATTAAATGAATTAATTAAAATATTTTTGGATTCTTGAGTATTTAAGGGAATAAAAATAAATTGATTAAAAGTTAGTACAAACCTAATTCTACATTAATTTTAATTATTTTGCAAAAATATTAAAAGTTAAACCTATTTAAAACTAAATTAATTAAGTTAGTATTTATTTATAAAAATAAAGTTGAATTTAATTTTAATAAATAAAAATAATAAATTTTTTAATTTTTGATTTTTATGAAAAAAATTAATTGGCTAATTAAATAATAATAAAACAAATAACAAAAAATAGAAATAAGAAAATAATAAAAAGAATAGAAAAAAGCAAACTCAGGGGGGTTTGGGCCTGATTCTGGATGTGAAAATAGCAATTTTTTGGCCCAATTCAAGCAAGCCTGGTTGACCTTTGCAATTCTCCATGGCATGTTGACTGATGAACATGATGCACGTTCAATCTTGGCCTTTAGATTTAGCCTGGATGCCATCTGGCATGTTGAGACCTGAGGGCGTATGGTGGATCACGCTTTGGACGCTGCATGGGAGTACCTATTGAAAAATAATAACAAGCAATTGGGGGGACCTGGGATTCGAACCCAGGTCCCATTAGCCTTTGAACTGACGTGCTTGCCACTGGATCACTACACTTATAAAAAGGCGCGAGATTTGAAGGGGCCAATAGGAAGAAGACACACCTTCGTCTTTTTTGTGTAAAACTTGTTTTCTTACCTGCGGATTTTTATCCGCAACAAGATCCGTGGCTTGCTTCTAAAATGAACTATAGGCCATATAAATGCAAATGGAGACCATCACCATGCTCGTATCTCCTCCCTGAACACAACCATGTCCATGGTTTGCCCTAATTTTTCCTGAAATCAAAACGCATAAAAAACAAGAACCAAAACCCTAGTTTTGGGTACAAGGTTACAGGCTACAAAAGCGAAATCAAATATTGCAGAAAGATTGGAAATTGAATGATAAGCATGATTGTACAAAAAATTTGCTCAAAAGATGCAGGAATATAGGAATACGATTTCGTGTACAGGGCCACTTTCAGAGAAGCTTACAATGCGTTTTAGGTGATGAGAGGGATTGGTTTTGATTCCTATCGCTTCAGTGGATGGCAAACAAGAAGTCTACGTTGAGTTTTGGCCTTGGAAAAGCCTCTAACCAAGATTTCAGTTCCAAGCTTTCTTGAGTTTTTTTCAAGTTTTGTATTGCAGTTTGTGCAACCTTCAGGTCGTGTTCTTTGTGCCTTTGCCTTGTGTGAGCATAATAGAGTGAATTAGGTTTAATTTTGGGCCTTGAATCCATGTGAATTGATGATTGAAGATATGATATGGTCCTCCATTAAAGGCTTCCAATTTCTTTCCCAAATCCAATATTTTGTGCATGATATGGCTTGGAACGAATTTGATTGTGTTCATGATGTCAATTAAGACCTGTAATGATCAAAAAGATATCAAGTTATCAATTTTTAGATTTTATTTAGATTTAAATTGATTTAAAATGAATTAATTCAATAAAAATCAAATAAAATAGAAAAATTAATGAATGGACATAAAATTGAAGATAGGACACGTGTGTGGTGTGACAAGATCAAATCAAGTGGAAAAAGGTGGGCCCATTTGACAAAATTTTAAGTTTTAGGGATAGTTGACTTTTGGCAATTTTGGAAAAATGCCCAACTTCAACAATGCATAACTTATTCAATTTTGAACTTTTGGAAGTGTTCTTGGACTTTTTAGAAACCTTGAGATGTACTATAACCAAAACTTTTGGTCGTATCTCATTTTGATATTCCATGCTCAAGTTATAAGCTTTGTAAAAAAAGGTGTTTTTGTTGACTTTCAAAAATGACCTATAATGTCCAAATTTGTAACTTTTTTTGAATGCATTTCTTGATCTTAGGTTGTGAAGATGTATTTTAGGAAATTGCTTCCTATTCAAAATGAGCTTTGGATGGGTCATTTATCATAAAGTATGAGAAAGTTATGCTTTGTCAAAGTTGAGTTGACTTTTCTTGCAAAACCCTAATTTAGCAACTTTTGAATCTTGATGAATTTTGAGCAATCCTTGATGAATCATGATCAACCCTTGATCAAATGATGAATTATACTTCAAAATGAGAATGTTGACAAAAAATCTTGAGGTTTGACTGTATTTGGGTCACAGTTGACTTTTGCCCTAGCACAATCGATTTTTGGACTTCTTGAACAATTGACTGACCAAAGTTCCTCTGCAAGGCTTGAAATTTGACATGGATGAACTTGAGAACATATTAGTACATTTGTGAGAACTTGAGGTCCTTTGGATGTAAGGACCTTGATGCAACACAAAACCCTAATTTAAGGTTGACTACCTTAGGAGATGATTTGACTGTCCAACTCTTGAGCAAACCTGAGCCACTTGGAACTTATTCTTGCAATGTTTTGAGAAATATGGTAGGGAAAATTTTGGGGTAAAACATATTTCATACAGTAAAATCTCATTTATTTTGTGAACATCATTACACAATGCATTTCATACAGCATGACATTGCATACGACTAACTCTTTATCTTTTCAGATAAGATCAATCAAAAAACACCATTAACTGCTTATATGGTCTGACATTCTTCTCAAAGGCTACATCTGACAAAGGACTATTTCAGCATTTTCCTCAAAAAAATCATTCTCAAGACCTCTACTGGTTCAGTTTAAATCGACCAATGATCTATTCTGATTCTTTTCCGGTAGATACTTTCTCTGGTTCAGTCAAATCGACCCTAAGATTTTTCCGATTCTTATCCAGTTGAAGATAACTCAAGACCTCTATTGGTTCAGTTTAAATCCACCAATGATTTATTATGATTCATTTCTGATGGATCCTTTCTCTGGTCCAGTCAAATTGACCCTAAGATTTTTCTGATTCTTATCCAGTTGAAGATAACTCAAGACCTCTACTGGTTCAGTTTAAATCGACCAACAATTTATTCTGACTCATTTCTGGTGGATCCTTTCTCTGGTTCAGTCAAATCAACCCTAAGATTTTTCTTATTCTTTATCTAGTTAATGTTAATTCAAGACCTTTCTATGGTTCAGTCAAATCGACCCTAATATTTCTATAATTCTATTCCAATTAACGTTAATTCAAGACTTTTCTCTGGTTCAGTCAAATAAACCCTAAGATTTTTCTGATTCTTTATCCAGTTAAAGATAATTCAAGACCTTTTCTCCGGTTCAGTCAAATCAACCCTAAGATTTTTCTAATTCTTTATCCAAATAAAGTCAATTCAAGACCTTTCTCTGGTTCATTCAAATCGACCCTGAGATTTATCTGATTCTATTCCAGTTAAGGTTAATTCAAGACATTTCTCTGGTTCAGTCAAATCGACCCTAAGATTTTTCTAATTCTTTATCCAGTTAAAGATAATTCAAGACCTTTTCTCTGGTTCAGTTAAATCGACCCTAAGATTTTCTAATTCTTATCCAGTTAAGGATGTCGTAAATCCTGGGCCCGGCCAGATAATAACTAAATTTCTTCAAATCACTGAAGCATGGATACAACCAGATAACAGTTCAATGTACAATTCCTCGATAAGTTATTGTGAAGCCTAGAATGCGACCAGATAGCAGTCAGTCTTATTTTGCTCAGCCAGTCACCGTGAAGCCTGGATCCCGACTAGATAACAACTCGCTTCCGTCTTTCCAATCAAGAGATAACTCCCAGTAGAGTAACAGACAACGGAATCTCCTAGACTCTATTCCCCTAAAATATTCCCCAGCGGACTCCTCCTCAGACAGCAGGAGCAGGAATCCCCATAAAGAGACTTCTTATGAAGTCAACATCTACTTTGGATGCCATCTCTAAGCCCATCTCCGAAAACTCTCTGTCATATTCCATGGATGGCATCTTTAAGCTCATCTCGGACAGTCTTTTGTCATCTCTTCCAAATGGCATCTGTAAGCCCATTCCTTACATCATCAATCATCAGTGTTATTTCATGCGAGTGCAAGTTTCTGGGCACTCTAGTGTTCAATCATCTTCCACCTTCAGATCACGAAATGCAGACAAGCCAATCTAAATCCTCAGGTTTAAGAAGATTAAACAGGGGCAACTGTTGTACCCCAAAATTTTCCCTCTCATATTTTCCCAAGATTTTTCCCTTACATGGTGGTTACAAACACTTGTTTAAAGATAGAGGAAATTTTTGAATCTTAGAAAAGTATCTTTCGATTGGAAGCTCAACAATGTCCTTCGATTAGAAGTTAAATAATTCCCTTTGATTAGCATAACAGCAAGTTTAGACTGAGCTTTTAAAATCCTTAGATACAAGCTTGACTCACTAGTCTTCGATTGGGAATTTAATACCCTTCAATCAAGCTTTGGTCGCAAGCCTTCGATTGAGTTTTGAAATGGCTCCCTTCGATTCAGAAAGAAAGGGAGCTCCTTTAGGCTTCCTTTGTTTGAAGCACCTCTGCCTTCTTTCGTTTGGAGCATCTCTAGGCCTCCTTCGTTTGGAGCGCCTTTGGTTTCTTCCACACAGGCCCCATTTGGACAAATGGTCTGCATGCCTGTACAAGGCGGGAATTTTCTTCATACCTACAAGGTAAACACCTGCTACATGCCTACCTGCACAAGGCAGGAACTTCCCTCACGCTAAGTTTTGACAACCCAATTTCTACACTATAGAATTCCAAAAGTCCATTCGAAGGATGCATATTGCTGGCCATTCGAAGAAGCTGAATCAGAGCCATTCTTATAAGCATGCAAGAGGTCCAATCGAAGGGCAAGGATTAAAGGAATTCGAAGAGGACCAAAGCACGCATAGAGAGTCAATTCAAAATGGCCATGCGAAGGACACACTAAAGTCCCATTTGAAAGGTACACCAGAAGGACCATCCAAAGACCTAGTCAAAAGAGGCAACTTGAGCCCAGTCAGAGGCTACACAAAAAGGCCCATTTGAAGGGTGCATGGTGAAGAAGTGAAAAACACAAGAAGGGGGGTTGAATTGTAAAAACTAGAAATCAATTGCAATCAACACGATATTTTTATCCTGGTTCGTTTGATCTCAAACTACTCCAGTCCACCCGTCAAGGTGATTTCGCCTCTCTCCAACGAGGTCTTAATCCACTATATTCAACTGAATATTACAATCTGCTTCAACAACTGCTAAAGCCTTCTTGATGCAAACCACAAACCGGTTTCTCAAGGAATTACTTTCTTACAAAGAATTGAAATCTAGGTGTGTGAATGTTTTCTACAAAAATTGTTTATCACAACTGTGATACTACACAAATTAAGCTTAAGAGAACTAGAGTGCTAAAATAATTGAGTAAGGAATTTGATAGCTTTTAGCAAACTGAGAGTGAGGAAGATGATGAATAGCTTTTAGGCGTGTAGATTGTTGTAGAGCATTAGCTAATTCAATCTTCATTGACTTGTTTATATAGCATTGGAAATAGTGTACGTTGGAGCAATAATTCTGTTTCAATGCCAATAACAATCTTTCCTTATTAAGCAGATCTTGTCTGGAATGATGTCGTTGGTAATAACTCATCTTGAATGCACAGTACCGTTGCCACTTAAGCGTGTTCTGGCTTTGGCTCATTCTGACGCTGCTTAGGTGTTGATGAACTGTTGTTGTCTTTATCAGAGTTCAGAGTGTTAAGCGCAGATCTGTTCATCAAGCTTCAGCATAAGCGCAAGTTGATCTTCTGATTCTGGTATCTGATATAACATCTTCTGATGCTGATGTTGATATCCAATTTTCTGATGCTGATGAGGATGTTCTCATGCTGATACCCATCAGAGTTTCTGTAAAACATAATGTAATTTTTAGATAGCATATGTGTCTTACATGAATCATACAATTAATGTATCTTAGCATTTTGTTATCATCAAAACTTAAACTTAGGGTAGTAGATTCAAACTTTGTTCTAACAATCTCCCCCTTTTTGATGATGACAAAAACTCGATATTTTTTAATTGAAAATAGCGTGAAAAGTATCAGAGATAACTAAATAATAAGTTGTATCAGATTTAATTAGGAAGTTATCAAAGATAAGGGATAAAGAGATATCAGAGTTTAGATCGAAGATACTCCCCCTGAATTTATTACTTCCCTTTTTAATTCCAGGAGTTCTTCAGGATCAGATCTTTATTGACTTTCTTTGAACATCAGAATATCAGAGCTTCAGATCATAATATCAGAGCTTCGAGCTTCAGTGTATCAGAGGTGATTAACTTCTTGTACCTGTAGACTTATGCAAAAACAGAAAACATTCACGTATGTCAGAGTGTTAGAATGTTTGAGACTTCTTGTCTCAGTAATCCGTTATTGAAAAATATCATTCTTGTTCTCCCCCTTTTTGTCAGCAATCAAAAAGTGTAAGTGATGTGCTAAAACGATCAGAGCAGAAAAACTTGTTATATTGAATTCAGAACCAGACAAAACAGTACAGATGATATGCAAAGAAAACATTTAAAATATCATGAATGAAAAAAAACCAAGGTTGGGGTGGAAAGCGTGTGAACAGAGTCTCCAGCATTGCCTTAATCTGATCAGCAGTTTCATTCTGCTTGTGTACCATGCTGACTACTGTATCTATCTTGCTATCTTGCACATCCATCCTTTCCTTCATCTTCTGATCATTTTCATCAATTCTTTACTGCAGACGAATATCATTCAGCTTCAGCTCTTCCAGAGTTTGCCTGTCCAAGGCAGCTTGAGAAACATCAGAAGCAGGAAGCTTCTGAGAGCTTTCTGCAACATCTTCAGCTTGACTGACCTCTTCAGCTTGAATAGTCTGATCTTCTGCTTGCTGAACTTTTGAAACTGGACGCTTCTCAGACCATGGCTCACTATCCAGAAGGAGCACTTCTTCCTTCAGCAGCTGACTTCCAACTTCCTTCAGCAGCTTGCTGAAATTCTGTTGTGCCTGCTCATAATTGATGTCTTGCAATTTGAGGGCTTCAGCACGTACCCATATTCTGAATCGTGTCCAGAGTTGGTCTGAGGCAACAGGATCAATCATTCCAGGGCAGACTTGCTTTAGAGAAGCAATCCACTGCTGCAAGCCTGTTTCAAAATTCACAATGCCAGAGCCAACATCTATCTATTTTGGTTTTGGAATGGCTATTTTATTTTTGAGATCAGCAAGACGGTCAAGGATTGTTAAGTCGATGAAGGTCCTGCTGTGGTGTTCTGTAGTTTGTTTGGGAGATGGAGTGGGAGAATCAGAGATAATAATTGGACTGTTTGGAGTGTTTGGAGGGGTAGTTTCTGGCGAGGATGGCAGTTGGGTCATGGTTACATTTGTTCCACATGGCAGCTGAATTGCCAAGGGTTGAGGTTCAGAGGATTGAGGAGAATGAGGTTCAGGGGTTTGAGGTTCAGGTGATGGAGTTTCAGAGTGATGAAACTCAGGTTGTGGAGGTGATGGTTGAGGTGATTGTGGATGAAGTTCTGGTTGAGGAGAGGGAGGAGGAATTTCTGGTTGACTTTCTGGTTGTTGTGGAATTTGTGGTTCTTCTGGTATGGGTGAGAGAGGTTGTTCTGGTTGAGGAGAGTGGGCAATTTCTGGTTGAATGTTTGGATTATTTGAGAGGTGAGCGGAAATACGTTCATCAATTTCAGACAGAACTTTGTCAAGTTCTGATTCTGTTGATGGTGTGGGTTTTGGATTTTTGGTGCGGGAACGCCTGAGAGTCAGTGACTCAGAAGGGTCATCTTCTGGTTCGGTTTCATCAATTGTTGGTATGGGGATTGGAATTTCATGAGAAGCATGGGTTGGGATTAATGTTGGAATAGCAGAAGAATTTAAAACATTAGCAGCAGATAGATTACCTCTTTTCTTAGGGGTCTGCTGGGATGGTCCTTCTGAAGTGGCCTTTCTTTTCTTTGTCTTCTTCATAGTAACTTCTGGTTGTTGTTGGTGCAGATCTTTGATATTCAGTTTGGGATCTGTACCATCAGCCTTGCACGCGTCCAAGTATCTGAGAACCACAACTGTTTTTGATTCAATCTCAGAGAATAGTGGAAAGTCGTTAAGTGGGACTCTTCTGCTGGCGATGTCAGCAAGAGGAGTAACGCTGGGCTCCTTTCTGATATTCTCTATCAATTTCATTTTCTTCA
Source organism: Vicia faba (assembly GCA_948472305.1). NCBI lineage: Eukaryota > Viridiplantae > Streptophyta > Magnoliopsida > Fabales > Fabaceae > Vicia > Vicia faba. The sequence continues at coordinate 1,054,006,692 of OX451735.1, forward strand.
GATTCTTGGCGTTGAGAGGCTTGCCAACAGTAGGTTCAATATAACTTAATTCCTGAGCTTCTGTAAGGTGTTCTATCAGCCTATTCTCAGTCAGAATATCTGATATTAACCTACCAAAGGGTATCCAATCCCTTTTTGTCCTTTCTTCTTCCCTTGTCTCCTTGACGCTGGTCCTGAGGTGATTAAACAGAAAATGAGCCAAGTTGATCTTTACCTTCTGATTAATAAAATAGATCAGAAACTGTTGATCTATATTTATATAATCAGGAGAGCTTGTTGGCTTCCTGTGATTAAAGCACCCCAGAATGATCTTCGCCCATACTCTGTGCTGATCCTTTAAGTCTCTGATTTTGCTGCTGGGAACCCCATGGGTGAAAATCTGCCTTGCAATGACAGCAACGTCAGAGCATCTTTCAGCCATGTCGATACAGCGGATGCCACCACCGTTGTATCCGATCAATCTTGCAATGTGATCCTCAGTGATCACAATTTTCTTTCCCATTATGAAGGAGGTAACAAGATGTGTTGAGGCGGACGCATGAATTCAGAACTCCTTGACCAATACTGGGAACGTTGGACCCACCAGCCTATCAAAATATCTCTCCCATCCTTGAGCCCTAACTTCTTCTGTCAAATCGAATCCATTTTCTTTCAGACTGGAGAAATCGACAATCAGTTCAGACAAAACTTCCAAGTTCTTCACTGGTGTAAGGAGAGTTCTGAAGGGAATCTTGTATTGTTCAGATGAAGCCTTATTCTGAGAACCTGCAGAAATGTTGCTGGAGGTTGCCATGTTCACACTTAGGGTTTTGCTGAGAAAACTGAAAAATGGGTTTCTTTTGAGAGAGATGAACACATAAGGAAAATGCAGAAAATATTTGTAAGATTATAAGAAACGGTAAAGGATTAATGTGAGATGTTAATGTGCTTAAATAGATTTCAAAATAATTTTTTAAAGTGTAAACGGTTTCAAGAAAGAGAAATAATTCATGATTACGTTTTAAAACATGATTACTTTCATTTAATGCTTGCTGATTTTGGGGGATTTGAGAAAGATACTTGAAACGGTTACCAGACATGTGTCTCAATGCACCCAATCAGCGTTTTGCCTTCTCAGAAGCGTGCACGCGTTCTGCTTTAGAGATTTGCTGATGATTGGATGACACTTGTTTGATTTAGTGAGCAGCACGTATATCCTTGAGCTGAAGCGCTCAGATCTTCAGGAATAGAATCTGATACAATCTGCATGTCTATCTTTCTGGAAGGAGATTGATCAGAAGTTCACAGTAAAACAGATACATTCTGAAGGATAATATATAGAATTAAAGCATTTTCACTCTGGGCATATTTTCATGCTGAGATGTTTCAGAATTAAATTGAACCTATCTTCAGAAAGGGGTTTAGTGAAGATATCAGCCCATTGATGGTCTGTATCAATAAATTTTAAGTTCAAAATTCCTTTCTGAATGTAGTCCCAAATGAAGTGATGTTTTATTTCTATATGCTTAGCTCTAGAATGTAAAATGGGATTCTTACTTAAGCAAATAGCAGAAGTATTGTCACAGAGTATAGGGATGTTACTCTCAAAAATCTGGAAGTCTTCAAGCTGACTTTTCATCCAGAGCATTTGTGTGCTACATCCAGCTGCTGCTATGTACTCAGCTTCTGCTGTTGATAGCGCAATTATGGATTGCCTTTTGCTGGACCAAGAGATCAGATTTTCTCCCAGAAACTGGCAGCTTCCAGAAGTACTTTTACGCTCTACTCTGTCTCCAGCAAGGTCAGCATCGCAGTAGCCTACTAAGCTGTAATCACTAGATTTTCTATAAAATAAACCCAGATTAGTAGTACTTTTCAGATACTTGAAAATTCGCTTAACAGCTATTAAGTGAGATTCTCTAGGATCTGATTGGAATCTAGCACAAATACAAACGCTGAATAAGATATCAGGCCTTGAGGCTGTCAGATAAAGGAGAGAACCAATCATACCTCTGTAGACCTTCTGTTCTACCTTTTTGCTTACCTCTTCTCTTTCCAGAATGCACGTGGGATGCATTAGAATATTTGCTGGCTTACATTCTGAGAGGTCAAATTTCTTAAGAAGATCTCTGACATATTTGCTCTGATGAATGTAAGTTCCCTCTGGAGTTTGATTGATCTGAATTCCTAGAAAGAATTTCAGTTCCCCCATGAGGCTCATCTCAAATTCTGCCTGCATACACTTAGCAAATTTTCTTCCAAGAGAAGGATTAGTAGATCCAAAAATAATATCATCAACATAAATTTGACAGACTAAGATGTCATTCTTAACTGACTTACAGAATAAGGTAGTGTCCACCTTCCCTCTGGTGAATTCATTTTCTAACAGAAAGTTACTTAGTCTTTCATACAAAGCTCTGGGAGCTTGTTTCAGACCATATAGTGACTTCTTTAGTTTGAAAACATGTTTCTGGATGTTTTGTATTTTCAAAACCAGGGGTTGGTGCACATAAACCTCTTCTTCTATATAGCCATTTAAGAATGCACTCTTGACATCCATCTGATACAGAGTGATGCCTCTATTAACAGCAAATGAAATTAAAAGTCTGATAGATTCTAACCTGGCGACTGGAGCAAAGGTTTCTGTATAGTCTATCCCCTCTTGCTGACTATAACCTTGTGCTACCAGTCATGCTTTGTTTCTGATGACTTCGCCTTGTTCATTTAGCTTGTTTCTGAACACCCATGTTGTTCCAATGACGTTGAATCCTTTTGGTCTGGGAACAAGATCCCATACGTCATTTCTGGTGAATTGATTCAGCTCTTCTTGCATTGCTAGAATCCAGTCGTTGTCCAGAAGTGCTTCATCAATAGAAGAAGGTTCAATCAGAGACACAAGTCCCATTAGGGATTCTTCAAAATTTATGAAGCTTGCTCTTGTTCTGATTGGATATTCCTTTCTTCCTAAGATAGTTTCTTCTGGGTGATCCAAGCTGCTTCTGGGTAGTCTCTTCTGAGGTTGATCAGCAGCTGTTGCAGGATTGCTAGCAGTGCTCCTTTCAGATGTTGAAGAAGTGTCTGGGTTGAGAGCTTCTGATGACTTGTCTTCAGAACCTGTAAATTCAATTTCCATACCTGCAAAAACTTCATTCTGCTTTGACTTTTCAGAGTCAAGCTTATCATCAAAACGAACACTGATTGATTCTTCCACAATCTGTGTTTCTGTATTGTATACTCTGTACCCTCTTGAGCGTTCAGAGTATCCTAACATAATACACTTTTGTGCTTTAGAGTCAAACTTGTTCAAATAATTTTTTGTATTTAACATAAAACAAGTACATCCAAATGGATGAAAATATGAAATGTTGGGCTTTCTATTCTTCCACAATTCATATGGAGTCTTTTCCAGAATAGGTCTTATTGAGATTCTATTCTGAATGTAGCACGCTGTGTTTATTGCCTCTGCCCAGAAGATCTTAGCAACGTTTGTCTCATTGATCATGGTTCTGGCCATTTCTTGCAATGTTCTGTTCTTTCATTCTACAACTCCATTTTGTTGGGGAGTTCTAGGACAAGAGAAATCATGCAGAATGCCTCTGTCATTAAAGAATGACTCAAAATCTTTGTTTTCAAACTCTCCACCATGATCACTTCTGACTTTAACGATTCTAAGATCCTTTTCATTCTGAACTTGGTTACAGAAAGTGGCAAACACAGAGTGTGACTCGTCCTTGTGTCTTAAGAACTTTACCCATGTCCATCTGCTATAGTCATCTACGATTACTAACCCATACTTCTTGCCACTGACTTAAGCAGTTTTAACTGGTCCAAATAAGTCAATGTGCAGAAGTTCTAATGGCTTAGAGGTAGAAACAACATTCTTAGATTTGAAAGAAGGTTTTGCAAACTTGCCTTTCTGACATGCTTCACACAGAGCATCTGAATTGAACTTCAAATTAGGAAGTCCTCTGACCAGATTGAGTTTGTTAATCTGAGATATTCTTCTCATACTAACATGCCCCAATCTTCTGTGCCAGATCCACTGCTCGTTGTTAACAGACAGAAGACACTTTACATTCTGACTTTTCAGTTCAGAAAGTTTGATTTTATAGATGTTGTTTTTCCTCTTTCCATTAAACAGGATAGTCCCATCTTTCTGACTAACAGCTTTACATGATTTTTGATTAAAGATTATATCATAACTGTTATCACTTAATTGACTTATGGATAACAGATTATGCATTAATCCATCTACTAGCAGAACATTATTTATAGAGGGAATATTTCCATTACCTACAGTTCCAGAGCCAATTATCTTTCCCCTCTGATTGCCTCCAAAGCCAACGTGGCCTCCAGGCTTAAGTTCCAGGCTTTGGAACATATGCCTTCTTCCCGTCATGTGTCGCAAGCATCCAGAGTCCAGGTACCATGATTGGTGTTTCTGATTTGCTGTTAAAGATATCTGCAATATGTATTATTTTATCCTTAGGTACCCAGATTTTCTTGGGTCCTGATTTGTTAGATTTACCAAAACTCTGGTTAAATTTTGGTTTCACAGAATACTTACTGCTAGTGTATTTAATATCATGTGTGTGACCATACACAAAATGTGAGTTCAGAGGAGTGTGTTTAATGGTTAAATCCATGACATTCTTTGGTGTAGGAACCTTACCTTGGTATCCTATTCCCTTCCTTCCGTTTCTGCTAACTCCATAGATCATTGAAGCCATTTTGCTTCTATCTATGCTTTTAGCAAGGAACTTCTGGAAACTGTGATCATACTCCTTGATGATCTCATCAGCGCTGCTGGGAGTTTCAGAAATTGGTTCCTTCTGAGAGTTTTGTAAAACATTTTCTAATTTTGAAATTGTATTTCTCAGCTCAGAATTTTCCAATTTAAGACTCTCAGTCTTATCAGAGTCAGATTCAAGATTCCTTTTCAGGTTTCTGAATTTAACTCTAATCTGCTAGTACCTTTCCAGAATTTCATTAAGGCTTTCAGCAAGTTCAGCCTTAGTAAAATTAATTGCAAAGTCAGGAAATACCTCTTCAGTGTCTGATTCTGAGTCTGATTCAGAAGCTTCATTGTCTTCTGAAATGTTGGCCATGAGAGCTATGTTTGCTCTCTCATCATCTAATTCTGAGTCAGCTTCAGACGAGTCAGAGTCATCCCATGTAGCCATGAGACTTTTCTTCTTTTCTCTTCCAAACTTCTTTTTGGGCTTTTCCCTCTGAAGCTTTGGGAAGTCACTCTTGTAGTGTCCTTGCTCATTGCACTCATAGCAGATGATGTCCTTGGTGTTTGGCTTTCTACTTCCTGGGGAGCCTTCAGATCTTCTGTATCTAGAGGAAGAATCTGTCCTTCTGTATCTGGAAGAAGACTCATTCTGATCAGATCTTTTGGGATTCCTGAACTTCCTTTGCCTCTGCTTCCACAGTTGGTTCACTCTTCTGGAGAGGAGAGAAAGTTCGTCTTCTTCTGATGAGGATCCATCAGATGTTTCTTCAACTGCCTGCAAAACTTTAAACTCAGATTTTTTGTTAGATTTTAATGCTAAAGGCTTACCTTGCTTCTGAGGTTCATCAGCTTCTAGCTCTATCTCATGACTTCTGAGGGAGCTGATAAGTTCCTCTAGAGAAATTTTGTTGAGATCTTTTGCTAGCTTCAGAGCTGTAACCATTGGCCTCCACTGCTTTGGTAAGCTTCTGATGATCTTCTTGATGTGATCAGCAGTAGAGTATCCTCTGTCTAGAACCTTGAGACCAGCCACCAGAATTTGGAATCTTGAGAACATTGTTTCAATGGATTCACTTTCTTCCATTTTGAATGCCTCATACTTCTGAATGAGCGCAAGAGCTTTAGTTTCTTTGACCTGAACGTTGCCCTCATGCGTCATTCTGAGTGAGTCAAACATGTTCTTTGATGTGTCTCTGTTAGAGATCTTTTCATATTCAGCATAAGAGATGGCGCTGAGAAGGATGGTTCTGGCCTTGTGGTAATTTTTTAAGTCACGCTTTTGTTGGTCAGACATTGCTTTCCTATCAATCTTCTGACCGCTTGCATTCACAGGGTGCGTGTATCCATCTGTCACCATGTCCCATAGATCAGCATCATGTGCCAGAAAGAAGCTTTCAATTCTGTCTTTCCAGTAATCAAAATTTTCTCCATCAAAAACTGGAGGCTTGCCGCTGAATCTGTCTCTGTCTTCATTGTTGTCATTGCTGGTGTGTTGATAAATTCCTGCCATTGTGTTTTTCTGACGCTGGATCTTGTACTGACACGGTTAAGTGTTTTAGCTTAGAACCAGGGGCTCTGATGCCAATTGAAGAAGTGAAAAACACAAGAAGGGGGGGTTGAATTGTAAAAACTGGAAATCAATTGCAATCAACACGATATTTTTATCCTGGTTCGTTTGATCTCAAACTACTCCAGTCCACCCGTCAAGGTGATTTCGCCTCTCTCCAACGAGGTCTTAATCCACTATATTCAACTGAATATTACAATCTGCTTCAACAACTGCTAAAGCCTTCTTGATGCAAACCACAAACCGGTTTCTCAAGGAATTACTTTCTTACAAAGAATTGAAATCTAGGTGTGTGAATGTTTTCTACAATAACTGTTTATCACAACTGTGATACTACACAAATTAAGCTTAAGAGAACTAGAGTTCTAAAATAATTGAGTAAGGAATTTGATAGCTTTTAACAAACTGAGAGTGAGGAAGATGATGAATAGCTTTTAGGTGTGTAGATTGTTGTAGAGCATTAGCCAATTCAATCTTCATTGACTTGTTTATATAGCATTGGAAATAGTGTACGTTGGAGCAATAATTCTGTTTCAATGCCAATAACAATCTTTCCTTATTAAGCAGATCTTGTCTGGAATGATGTCGTTGGTAATAACTCATCTTGAATGCACAGTACCGTTGCCACTTAAGCGTGTTCTGGCTTTGGCTCATTCTGACGCTGCTTAGGTGCTGATGAAATGTTGTTGTCTTTATCAGAGTTCAGAGTGTTAAGCGTAGATCTGTTCATCAAGCTTCAGCATAAGCGCAAGTTGATCTTCTGATTCTGGTATCTGATATAACATCTTTTGATGCTGATGTTGATATCCAATTTTCTGATGCTGATGAGGATGTTCTCATGCTGATACCCATCAGAGTTTCTGTAAAACATAATGTAATTTTTAGATAGCATATGTGTCTTACATGAATCATACAATTAATGTATCTTAGCATTTTGTTATCATCAAAACTTAAACTTAGTGTAGTAGATTCAAACTTTGTTCTAACACATGGTAGGTCCAATCGAAGAATAGAGACTGGGGGTATTCGAAAGCCAAAATTGTCCATATTTATTTAAATTTCAAATGAGGACAAGATCCCATGTTTTTTGCCACAGTTACAAAACTTCATTCATGGTCTTGAAAACGTTTGTTTATGGCAGTTAAACTTTTGTCTTCTTGTCCCCTCCCTCCCACTCAATATAAGCAGCATGCTTGCAAGCCAAAAAGGATACACATTGGAGATACGCTGCCTACGAACCCACCAAAAGTTATCAAAATTTTCATAAGTGATCCAAGTCAAGGCAACCCTTAAACAAAGTTACCCATGCCCAGAAGTGCCAAATCGAAGGTACCCACATCCAGAAAGTGCCAAATCGAAGGTTCCAACTATTGGGAAGAGAGGGTAAAAGATCAAAATTTGTATTCGCATAACATATCCACACTTATTGTTTCATTCGATTTGTTATTCAAGACTAAAGACCTAGGTTCGATCTCAGGTCTTCCTTTGTTCTACTTCTAACGCTTGTTGCGGATCCAACATAAATAAGGCCAGCACGCACAGAATTAAAGGACCTGGGTTTGGCACCCAGGTCATGTCTTTCGTTTTTGCTAACATGTTTGCAGATGTAGCATCCTCACAAGTGATCCATCAAGCAGTTGCCAGCAACACCCCCTAGCTACATCTTGCACTTGGATCGAAGGGTGACACCCTTCATAGAATCGAAAGGCAACCTCTCCCTGGATCGAAGGATCCCCTCACTCCTTCATATCATATTTTTTGTTCGTTTTTTTTATTTTTTTATTATTGATCTTTTTTTTATTATTTAAATTAATTTTAAATAGGAAACCACGAAAAAAACATATTAGGATGGTTTTTATTAATCAAATTAATTTGTAAATACATTAATTAAGTATTTTAACCATTTCCTTAAATTAAAAAATAAATAGACTTTAGATAATCCCAATTTAATAATTTTTCTTAAAATAAAAGCAACCAAAAAGATTTTCATTTCTTAGAATATTTTTAGACATTATTTTCAATTTCACACGCGTTTATTTAATTTCGCATTTTTATTACTAATGTACCTGCTCACTGGATGTAATAGATTAAAACTAGGACATTTACTACTTTATCCCCTCTCATTCTTGTATAAGTAAACCCCCTTCCCAAAGTATTGTAATAGTGTAGATTTATATTTCCTGCATTTTAATATTCTGCGATATATATTAACTGCTAGTAACTAGGCATGTATAAAAAGACTAATAATCAAGTGCTAGCAAACTTAAGAAAAAAGACAACAAAAAATAACTGAATTGAATCAAATTGCACATATGCAGCTCTAGGGTACCCCACTTTGGTTGCCTTTAAAAAACAGTCATGAGACAGGAATGCTTTAGCAAAGACCCATAAATCAAAAGATCATAGTCCCTCGATGACCCTACAGTTGCCTTCTCGGTAAATGATCTAGCCCCTAAATAAAATTGCTAAAGCATCTCCACAAATTTCCTTTGTGATTGTAATGTCCCTTTCAAATGTCCCTCATACATCCAACGATAGGGCTACCTACTCACTAATAGTAGGATAACATTTTGTAAAGGATAGGAGAAAAAGAACGACCCTTTTCGAGTATAAAAGTAGATAGTTGTTCGAAGTTTCTCAAAATATCTTTGCACTTACACAAAAGACTACTTTTTAAAAACATTTTCAAGACACTTTGTATACTTTCTCCACATTCCCGAGAAACATTACAAAGCTCGCCATACTAAGGCATTTTCAAAACATCTTCAAACACACAAAGCACAAAAGTATTTCAAAATGAGAAAACCTCTAAGAGCCTGTAGAAAACTATGGATGGAAAGGGTGCTAACACCTTCCCTTTCCATAATCTACCCCCTTACTCAGAAAACTCTCGAAAAAGGTATTTTTCTGTTCTTTTTACCCTTTCCTTTGTTGGATAAAAGAAAAGTCGGTGGCGACTCTTGCTTACCTCACATTTGCGAATACAAAACGCAAACCAGTATTAAACAGTTTGTTCTTCCACCGTATCACACCCAATATGGCGTAAACTTGGGGCACATATCTGAAGTGATCCACATGGTGTTCAATACCCATTCCTCGACATATTCGATTCTACCATCCTCTCAACAGTTCAGGATGTAAGGAAGTCGGGCCATATTAGCTCTTCCCTAACAACGCAATTCAAAATGCAGTGGCGTACCTGAAATCTTTGTCAGCAATCCAACCTCCAGCGGAGTCACCCACAATCTTCAGTATCATGGGCTCCCCAGTGCAAATTCTTATCAGTATCCCCATCAATCTTTGGTATTATAGGTTTCCAGCACCGATATGTATTGGCATCCCCAATTATGAGCAATAGTTATTAACGAGCCTTCGCTTATCCCCATGAAGTCTATTTCTTTGCATTGCATATAGTTATCATTACATGACATTTCATCTTTAAAAGCGCGTAGCAGATCCATCATAATGGGTCTTTGCGTCAAAAGAAATTCAAACATGCATACGAAGCATAATTTAGATCAGGTACCTTACACACCCGAATCATTCAACCACAAGAGGGTATCGCTCCCAAATCCACAACTGATAACTTTCACTTTCACAATGCCCAGCAAAGTCAATACTCCTTGTCATTCTAAATCCAGTTCTCATCTGGTATCTAGTTCCCGTCTGACAAATAGTTCAGTCTTCCAACACTCGTCTGTGTCAACTTCCAAAAACTCGTCTGTGTTAAACCTCTCTTGGATACCCGTTTGTATCTTCTTTTAATACTCGTCTGTATTAATTCAAACACTCGTTTGTGTTTAACCTTTCCTTGACACTCGCCCATATCTTCCTTTTGGTTATCGTGTCCTGATCGACACCTCTCCTCTGAATCATCGTGTCTTGATCGATGTATTCCTATTAGCCATCGTGTCCTGATCGATGTCTCCCTTTTGGTTATTGTGTCCTGATGAATATTCTGCGAATCATCTTGTCCTGATCGATGTATTCTTGTTAGCCATCGTTTTCAGATCGATGTCTTCCTTTTGGTTATCGTGTCTTGATCGATACCCCTCTTGTGAATCATCGTGTTCGAATCAGTGTTTCCCTCTCAGTCACCATGTACTGATCGATGTATACCTTTCAATCATCGTGTCCTGATTGATACTCTTCTGCGAATCATCGTTTCCTGATCGATGTATTCCTTCTAGCAATCGTGTCCTGATCAATGTCTTCCTTTGGCGATCATGTCCTGATTGATGCCATCCTGTGAGTCATTATGTCCTAATTGATGTTCTCCTTGTAGTCGTCGTGTCCTGATCGACGTCCTCATATTAGCCATCATGTCCTGATCGATGTCTTCCTGTTGGTTATCATGTCCTGATCGATACGTCTCTTGCGAATCATCGTGTCCTGGTCGATGTATTCCTGTTAGCCATTATTTCCTGATTGATGTCTTCCTTTTGGTTATCTTGTCCTGATCGATACCTCTCTTGTGAATCATATTGTCCTGATTGATGTATTCCTATTAGCCACCGTGTCCTGATCAATGTATTCATTTTGGTTATCGTGTCCTGATCGATACCCCTTCTGCGAATCTCGATCAACGTATTCCTCTCAACCATCGTGTCCTGATCGATGTCTCCCTTTCAATCATCGTGTCTGAATCGATGTCTCCATTTCAATCATCGTGTCTTGATTGGTGTTTTCCTCTCAGTCATCGTGCCCTGATCGATGTACTCGGATGTCGTTGTGTCCTGATCGACATATACCTCCGGTTTAGTCCCACCTTTTTTAATTCCCCAGTGGATGTTGCAAAAATAAAAACACTTACACTCTCTCTCAGAACAAATTTTTGGCATTGATATTTAATCATCTTCTACCTTGAACCTTCGAAAGGCACGCACCAATCGTACTTTCAGGTTTAAGACGATTAAATAGGGGAAGTTGTAATACCCCAAATTTGTCCTACCCTCTGTCAAATCATCTGGCATATGCATCTTATATGTTTTCAGGTGCATTTTTTCATTAGGTCATACAATAAATCATGCATCATTGAGAAACTGGGCATGGGATCAAGGATCATGAAGCTAGGGTTTCTTATATATGGTTTGAGCTTGTTAGCATTCATCAGTATAAAGATCATGGATAGGGTTATCTTAAAGTTTTTCCGCTATGATTCAAGTCTCATTCATCTTCATCCAAGGATGCTCCAAAGGTATTATTTTGTGTTAAAATCATCAAGTGAAAAAAGAATTTTTCCAAATCAAATATTTGAAGAGTGAGTTTCCAAGGTTTTGGTTCATGCTACAAAAGATGAAGTGTTGATCAAGGCATTAGTGTGTTGCTTATGATACAAGTTAACATGGATGGAAGAGTTGAATTAGGGGTTTTCATTAAATTGAAGATGATTCAAATTCGGTTAAAATTTATATTGGTATTAAAAATGAAAGATGCATCAACTTGCAAATCAAGTTACAATCAAGTTCAAAGTTCATTCAATCCGAATTCAGAATTTTTATACATTCATAGGTTCGGGTTTACAATTCTTTTCAAATACAAATATCATTTCACCATCATTTACCAATACTCATTTGTCCAGGTTCGAGTATAAAATTCCAAGGTCCAAAAATCTATACAATCGCATACATTCAAGACATTTTGTCCATATACTATTGCTAAGCCCTAAACCTTGTCAATTTTTCAAATCCAAAACGACTCAACTCGCAATACATCAAACCAATTCCTTATTTCAAATACACTGAATTCATCCAAAAACAAAACAATTACACCAAATCTGTCGAAATACAATTCAAAAACAGTTCTAAATTTTGGTCAAATATCAAAAGACTTTGTTATTTTGTGCCCGATTCCATATTGCAAGCTACTTCTTCAGCTCCAAACCATTCAAACGGAAAACTCTAAACAATAACATACAACCCTGCAAGAACAAAAAAAGGGTCACAACATGTCTAAACATACAAGCTAGTTCAACTCAAAACCTTGATCAAAGGCATCAACGTAGAATACTGAGTTCTTTTGCAGGTTCTAAGAGGTATGATTGAACGTAAATGGAATACATTACCTGCTTAATAGTGAAATATATAAAGGATTTCATCTCTGATATCGCTGCATGGTTTGCCATCAATAAGGTCTCGCTTCAGATGGGAAGGTTGTATGTCAGCAAAATCTATATCATATTGGTTCAGATTTACAACTGCGAGCAGCTAGAAAGATGGTGAAGCATTATTCCCGTTTCTGCACAATATCTAAATTAAAAAACAGTGAAACAATCTATGAGAATACATGGCTATATTGAAACATTTGGGTTTTATTTTCAAGAGAAAGGACTCAACATAGTAGAGAGCTTAAGCAATCATTAGTGAATTTCATATCATACCTGAATAATGCTTACATGAGCTATCAGTATTCCAAAAAATCAGAATCGTATGGGAAACGCTACACTATTGCTTTAACCTCATCCGGTAGGCATCTTTAAAGCTTGTGTCTCACGGCACCGTTTCATTTACCTGCATAAATAGCACCAACTCAGCTCATTCCTAACCAGTTTCTAACAGATTTTATAACTGTTTATAACAGCCTCTAACTTCCCTAACTAGCCTCTAACTTCACAATCTTCCATAACCCCAAAAAAAACTATAAAAAACAGAATTCTAACAGTCAAAAACCAACTTCCAAAAAACTATCTTAACAGAATTCTAGCAGATCCCAAAACTTGTAACAACTGTTGTACCCCAAAATTCGCCATCTCATGTTTTCCAAGATTTTTCCTTACATGGGTGGTTACAAACACTTGCCTATAGAAAATGAATTTTTTGAAGATAATCAACTGTCTTTCGATTGGCATTTGAACAAGGTGCCCTTCGATTGGTATCTTTGTAGCGGTAGAAATGTTCAAGACTAAGTCATTGGATTGACTAGACTTATACAAATCAAAATAAAAATCGCCACCGCGCTTTATTGTTTCCAGAGGAATGGGAAAATAGCTAATAACCCAAAAAGAGGGGGAAAGATTCAAGGTAAGGGGGCTGGTTATGCAAAGGGAAGGTATTAGCACCCTAAACATCTACGGTACTCCGCATGAACCTCTTTGTAAAATCTGTATATATTTGGCTATGAAACATGTTGTATAAAATAGATGGTGGAGGTTAGAAAAGAAATATATTTATTATTTTTTGCACCAGCCGCGGTTGCGAACCTTTAGTGCCTACATACCACCTTTTCGTGCAATAGGGGGTCAGGGTACCCGTAGTTCCTCTTATTTTTTAAAAATTTAAAAAAAAAATGTGTTGGCTAATTTTATGAGATAAAACGTCATCGTCATTGTCCGTGTGGAAAACATACCTACTACCTGTAAGATTAAGATTGTGCCTAAGAGGGGGGTGAATTAGGTGGTGGTCGATTTTTGACTTATTTTATACTTTCTGGTTTTGATTTAGTGCTTTGAAAACTGTAAAGTGCAGAAAGTAAAGAGACACAGAGAATTATCCTGGTTCCTTCCACACCCCGGAAGTACGTCCAGTCCCCTTGCAAACACGCAAGAGATTTTACTATATTGTTAGAACTTTTACAAGACTCTTCCTAGTCTTATCCACTAAAGAACCTAACAAATAACCAAGAACACCCTCTTGGATTTCCAATAAGTCTAATGAGAACAATCCTCTCAAAAGATACCTCTTGTTTCCAATAATGGACAACAAGGAAAAAAAGTAATCTAATACTTAATTCCAACAATCCTGGAAATAAGTTACACTTTGTATGTTTTTATGAAGTATGATTTCTTGAAAGATGTTGATCACATAGAGTGACTTCTTTGAAGTTTCTTCTTTCTTCTCTTGTAAGCAATTCAAACTGTAACACAATGGTTAGATAATGCTCAAAGATTTCTGTTCTTTATATGTGTGAAAGTGCAGAAAATCTTTGTTCTTAAAAGTTAAGAAATATGAAGTTTGAATATTTTACAAAGTTCAGATTTTATTGCAAGAGAAGAGTTGTTTATGATTTGAAATATTTTGTAATATATAGTAATCAAGATACCTTTCCAAAAGGACACTTTTCTGTTTGAAAAACTTGACAAAATGCAATGTTTGATCATGCAACTATTGGAGAAAAGGTGTGAAGGATATCTTGAAACCAGTTCAGATTTTTCAAAATTTTCAATGTGCAAATCGATTAACATAAGATGCAAATCGATTGCACGTGTTTGTAACATTCAGAATTTCAAAAAATTTGAAGTGTAAATCGATTAGCCTGTTGTGTCAATCGATTTACAAGAGTTAAAAAATCAGTTTGTTCTGTGATCAATCGATTTACACAACCTGTAAATCGATTGCTGGCAGGAGCAAACAGTTTTTTGAAAAAGCATGTGTAAATCGATTTACACAAGATGTTAATCGATTTACAGCAGAGAAAACTTAAAAAATGTTTTGAAATATAATTGAAGTGATGTGGCAAGTGTGTATATCATTTTTGAGCATTTCTAATCAATGTAGTTTAATTGAGAATTGATATACTTGATTTCTTGCCATGATCCTTGAAGCTTTGAGTGAATGATGCTTTAAGTTAATTTCCACTTCTTTTCCTTCTTTCCATAATGCTTGTTTGTCTTTCATCAAACTAGCTTGTTTGTCTTTCATCAAAACTAAAGTTGAGTTGAGGCTTGAGATTACATTCTCCCCCTTTTTGATGATGACAAACCATTTTCCTTTATGTGTTGATCAGAATTTTAGCAGAATGTGTTTTCCCCCCCTGAGAAGATTTCTCCCCCTATGGAGAAAAAGATTTGAAAGCTTGCTCTGTAAAGACAATGAAAACAAACAACCATAAAGTGCTATTACATCCTTCTCCCCCTTTGACATTATCAAAAAGAAGGGAAAGATGCAACAAGAAATTATAACAGAAAGAAATGTACAGGAACATGAATAAAAAACAAAGAACTTTCAAAATTATCGAACAAAGTTGAAGAACACAATACATAAAATGAACACTTGAAATACAACAAGACAAAAACCATAATGATACTTATAACAAGAATTTAATAACATTGATCAGGAACATTTTAGAAAGGTCCTTGATATGGAAATTGTTGTTGAAGAGGTGGTTCGGTGTATTGAGGAGGCGGAGGTGCAGGATTGGTTGGGTCGTATGGAGGGATATGAAGATGTGAATAAAGATATGAAAATTGTTGGTTCACATCATTCTGAAAAGTATTTATTCGAGATGAGGTAGAGTCATTTATCTCAATCCATCGAGCATTGATGTTAGAATTGAGAGAAGCAAACTTTTGCGTCATGAAATCCATAACATCTTGATTTGTTGGACCAGAAGAAGCAGCAGGAGGAGGAACTTCATGGTCTTCTTCATCTGCATTATTACCTTCATCGCCGACAACATCCTCTCCAATGTAAGTGATGGTTTTTGCTTCAGCATTGAAATGAACACCCATCCTTGAATCAACATTTTTTATGGAGATCCTAGTGGTGATTGGATCCATTTCAATCCGCTCAAATCCAGTGAAATCTATATCAAAAGCTGCCATAATCCTTGTAATGAAATATGCATATGGTAGAAAGGTGGCCCTTGCGGCAACTTTTAGCATATGCATCACAATCAATTTTGCCCAATTAACCGGAATTCCATTTTTCCTTGCATAGATGATTTGCAGTTCTAGGTCGATCACCGTACAATGATTCCCTGCTCTAGGAAACAGAATATACACTAGAAAATAGTGAAACAACCTATCATCAATATGAAAATTTCCAGCACGAGATGTGTCCCTAGCTGGAATAACCCCGCCAAGACTTCGAATCCGCTTGGCACGGTATTCAGATTATGATAACCTTCCAATGCTATAGAAAAATTCTCGCTTCTGATAGTTTTCCCAAGCAGCCTCTTCTGGATCATAGAGGGTACTTCCAGAATATGGAATGTTCAAAATTCTGCCAATAGTTTTGGAATACAGAGGGATTCTTTTTCCAAGGACATAGGTATAACATTTGTTGTTGTCATAGCACATATTGCTGTAGAAAATTCTAACCAGATCCGGGTAATAGAAACCATGTGAAGATATTAATGGTTCTAAACCATAAGCAATGAAATCTCTTTGAAACGAGAAGCATTCATCTGGAAAAGTAGATAACATACCAAACTTTGGAGCAGAGATGATTTTCTTTTGAAAATGCTTGATAAATCTGTCCCGCTGTGGATCTGAGAGGTATTCGAGCACAGAGTTTTCAGATGTTGACGTAGCTTGCTTCTTTCCTTTCTCTGAGGCAGAGGCTTTTCTCTTGGGAGCCATGGATCTTGTTAGGGTTTTGAAAAGAGAGATATAGAGTTCTTTGTGTTGTTATGTGAGAGAGTGTGTTGGTGTTATGAGATAGTTTTGGTGAGTTTAAATAATATAGAGAGTAAGTGAGGTCTTTATGAGGTTTTAATTTGGTGATTTGGTCAAGGTTTCATTGATTGGGCAATAGTAAGATGGGAGGTTAAGAGACAATGAATGTTTGACCAATATATTAAAAGCTCATACAAGTATCACATGTTAAAAAATAAATTGCATAGAGAAAATACACAGAAAATGCTTCAGATTCTGTGGTAAATCGATTTGCCCCTTGGTTAAATCGATTTACACAGAACATTTTCATAAAAAATAATTTTCGTTCAGTGGTAAATCGATTTACATATTGTGTAAATCGATTTACACAAAATATTTTATTAAAAAAATGATTTGCTTCAGTAGTAAATCGATTGACATATGGTGTAAATCGATTTACTTAAAGCAAAAATTTAAAACATCATTATTTTTAACATTTGAAACAATGTCTAACCACATATATATGTACATTAAGGTATAGTTAAGGATTGAGTGCACCTTAAATATCTTGTTCATCGAGGATTCCAAGTTCACGACGAATTTTGAAAAATGCATCCTTTGCAAGTGGTTTTGTGAAGATGTCCGCGAGTTGATTTTGAGTGTCCACGAATGTGATCTCGACATCTCCTTTGAGTACATGGGCTCGGATGAAATGATGTCTAATGTCAATGTGTTTCGTCCGGGAATGCATAACTAGATTTTTCGTAATATTGATCGCGCTTGTGTTATCACATCGAAGAGGAATGCATCCAAGGTTTACTCCATAGTCAAGTAATTGTTGTTTTAGCCAAAGAATTTGAGCGCATCCACTTCCAGCCGCAATGTATTCTGCTTCGGTAGTGCTGAGAGCTACGCTAGCTTGCTTTTTGCATGACCATGAAACCAAGGCATTTCCAAGAATGTGACATGTTCCACTAGTACTTTTGCGATCAGTTTTGCAACCTGCATAGTCAGCATCAGAATAACCAACTAGATTGCACATACTACCTTTTGGATACCATAATCCGACGTTGGTTGTTCCTTTGAGATATTTTATTATGCGCTTGACTGCTGCAAGGTGAGACTCTTTAGGATTGGCTTGATATCTTGCACATAGGCAAACGCTGAACATAATGTCAGGTCTACTTGCTGTTAAATAGAGGAGTGAGCCAATCATTCCACGATACTTAGTTATGTCAATAGAATTCCCTGATTCATCTGGATCAAGATAGGTGCCGGATCCCATAGGAATTGCACTTTCTTTGCTACTTTCCATCTCAAACTTCTTTATAAGGTCTTTGCAATATTTTGATTGGTTTACGAAAATACCATGTTTGAGTTGCTTAATTTGAAGACCAAGAAAGAAATTCAATCTTCCCATCATAGACATCTCAAACTCTCCTTGCATCATAGACGAAAATTCCTTGCACATATTTTGGTTAGTTGAACCGAAAACAATATCATCTACATAGATTTGTACAAGTAAGGTATGATGATTAACATTTTTTATGAAGAGAGTGGTATCGACTTTACCCTTTACAAACCCTTTTTCACATAGGAATGCGCTTAGTCTATCATACCAAGCCCTTGGTGCCTGCTTCAGCCCATAGAGAGCTTTCTTTAGTTTGAAGGCATGATTAGGATGTTTAAAGTCTTCAAATCCGGGAGGTTGCTTTACATAGACTTCTTCATTTGTGAATCCGTTGAGAAATGCGCTTTTTACATCCATTTGAAAAAGTTCAAAGTCCAATGAGCATGCATATGCAAGTAATAATCTTATTGCTTCCAAACGTGCTACCGGAGAAAAAGTTTCTTCAAAATCAATTCCTTCCTCTTGGTTGTATCCTTGAGCAACTAGTCTTGCCTTGTTTCGAGTGATTATTCCATTTTCATACATCTTGTTTTTGAAAACCCATTTGGTTCCAATGATACGTTTATTTCCTGGATTAGGAACAAGTTCCCAAACTTCGTTCCGCTCGAATTGGTTTAACTCCTCTTGCATGGCAAGGATCCATTGATCATCTTCTAGTGCTTGAGCCACTTTAGTAGGTTCAACTTGAGATACAAACGCCATATTTAAGCATGCATCCTTAAGATTTAGCCGAGTAGGTACTCCTTTGCTAATATCTCCAATTATATTGTCAATTGGATGATCACGATGAGTTCTCCATTCTTGAGGAAGATCATCATCATTTTCATTTTGATGTGAAAGTTCATGTGTTTGTTCCGGATTGACAATTTTGCCATCTCCGCAGGAAATCTCATGAGATAGATCTATAAAATCATCATCATCATCACAAATAACAACTTCCTCCTTGGAGGTGTTAGATTCATCAAAAGAAACATGCATTGATTCTTCTATAGTTAAAGTTCTTTTATTGTAAATTCTAAAAGCTTTGCTAGAAAGGGAGTAACCGAGAAAGATACCTTCATCCAATTTTTCATCGAACTTACCGAGATTGTCTTTGTCGTTGTTAAGGACAAAACATTTGCACCCGAAAATATGAAAGTGAGAGATATTTGGTTTTCTTCCTTTGTAAATCTCATATGGAGTTTTCTTTAGTATAGGTCTTATGATCACGCGATTGCTTACATAACATGCCGTGCTTACCGCATCCGCCCAAAAATATTTAGGCAAACTTGAGTCACTTAGCATGGTTCTAGCAAGTTCCACCAGAGACCTATTTTTCCTTTCAACTACTCCATTTTGTTGTGGAGTTCTTGGTGCTGAAAAATTGTGGAAGATCCAATTTTCTTCACAAAATTCTTCAAATAGACTGTTTTGGAACTCTCCACCGTGATCACTTCGGATTGATGTTATCTTTGATGACTTCTCATTTTGAACTTGTTTTGCATATCTCTTGAATGCCTTGAATGCTTCATTCTTGTGCACTAAAAACAATGTCCAAGTGAAACGGGAAAAATCATCTACAATAACTAATGCATAAATGTTACCTCCGAAGCTTCTTGTTCTAGATGGACCAAAAAGATCCATGTGCAACAATTGAAGTGGTCTTGTTGTTGAAACTACATTTTTTGGTTTGAAAGTTGATTTGGTCTGTTTGCCCTTTTGGCATGCACTACATAATTTGTCTTTGATGAACTTCATCTTTGGTAGACCAATAACAAAGTCATGCTTAACCAATTTGTTCAAGTGCTCCATGTGAATGTGAGCAATCCTCTTATGCCATAACCAAGCGTCATTGTTGTTTACCATAAGACATTGTACCTTCATAGACAAATCATCTAGAGTAATCATAAAAATATTGTTAGATCTTATACCTTTGAGTTTTACCTCATTGGTTGCCTCATCCATAATAAGGCATTCTTCTTTGTTGAATTTGATCTTGAACCCTCTATCGCAAAGTTGACTTATGCTAAGAAGGTTGTGCTTTAATCCTTCAACATAGAGAACATCCTTAATTTGAATGGATGGAGGTGTGCCAACTATTCCAACGCCAAGAATCTTTCCTTTGGTGTTGTCTCCATAGGTGACATACCCTTTGGCTTTATGTACTAGATATGAAAATTGGTGTACATCTCCTGTCATATGCTTTGAACATCCACTGTCAAGATACCAAACATTTGATGTGGATTTCAAGCATACCTACAAAAACAAATTATTTCTTGTTAGGTACCCAAGTTGCCTTGGGTCCTTCATAGTTAGTTCCCTTTTTCACCCATGCATAATGTCCACTAGCCATACTGAAATTTCTAATATAGCATGCATTTGGTGTGTGTCCAATAATACCACAGTAAAAACAGTTTGGAACAAATTTGCTCTTGTATCTAGGAATTTGTTTTCTTTTAGATACATTAGCCTTTTTCTTTTGATGATTATGAACAACTTGCTTCTTTTCTACTTTCTTGGGATTGGAACTATTACTAGCCTTTACAAAAACAGTGGGATTGTTACTTGGTTTCTTAGTATTCATATAACCAAGACCTCTTTTATCATTTGGATAACGTTGTTGGCTTAGTAATCCTTCCAATCCTATTTGTCCTTTTTCATATCGTTCAATGACTCTTTTCAATTGAACAATTTGAAAGAAATTTGATTCACACTTGGAGCATGCAAAGGTTTCCTTTTCTTTAATAAAATTCTGTTTTTGAAGATCAAAATCTTTAGTCATGGTGTCAATTTTTTCTAGACAAATTAGATGTTCTTTTTCTTGTTTTGACACCTTTTTGTATAAACTTTTGCATTCTTTCAAGAGTTCATCAATTGCACCTTGAACATCATCATCAAAAAGATTAAATTCATTACTAACCTCTTCTTCATTGTCGGAGTGATGCGATGCCATTAAGGCTAAGTTTGCACATTCGTCGCTTTCCGATTCCGATAAACTGCTCATATCATTATCTTCCCATGCTATGTAGGCTTTTTTTTGTTTTGAGTCCTTTCCTTTGAATCCATTTTTCTTTGGGAGATTTGGACAGTTTGGCTTGATGTGTCCTTGCTTTCCACATTCATAACATGAGACATCTTGTGTTGATGTGGAGGCTTCTCTTTTCTTGAAGTGCTTTCTCTTATGTGCATGAGATCCTCCTTTGTCATTTCTGCCAAAAAACTTCCCAAGTCTTTTCACTAGAAGCATGAAATTTTCATCTTCTTCCGGATTGTCTTCTTTTACCACTTCTTTTGAATCAATTTTTAAAGCAATGTTTTTGGACTTCTTTTCTAGATTCTCATGTTTTTCAAGTCTACCGAGTTCCGTTTCGTATTCTTGAAGTTTGCCAAATAATGTAGCGGAAGTCATTGCGGAGAGACTCTTCTTTTCCGAGATTGTCGTTACCTTTGGTTGCCATTCCCTAGTCAATGATCTAAGGATTTTCAAGTTGAGTTCATCATTTGACAGGGTTTTACCAAGAGCATTTAAGTGATTTGTCAAATGCACAAATCTCTTTTGTAAGTCAAGAATGGATTCTCCGGGCTGCATTCGAAATAGTTCATATTCTTGACTCAAGGTATTTAGCCTTGATCTTTTTACTTCAACCGTTCCTTCATGAGTTTGAACCAAGGTATCCCAAATTTCCTTTGCTGTTTTGCAGTTTGAGACACGGAAAAATTCGTCCATACTGAGTGCACCTTGAAGAAGGTTTATTGCCTTTTTGTCATAGAGAACTTTCTTTTTATCATCGTCGTCTCATGCAGTTTTGGGCTTTGCAGACCCAACGCCATTAATTACCGTTATCGGGATAAATGGACCATTTTCAACAGCATCCCATACTTCCTCTCCTTGTGCTTCTAAATGCGCCTTCATGCGTATTTTCCAAAAGTCAAAATATTCACCACAAAATAGAGGAGGCTTGTTGTTACTACCACCATCTCTGAAAACTGGTTGATGATTTGTGGAAGCCATTCTGGATCTCTAGGAGCAGGTTACCTATAACCTGCTCTGATACCAATTGTAAGATTAAGATTGCGCCTAAGAGGGGGGGTGAATTAGGTGGTGGTCGATTTTTGACTTATTTTATACTTTCTGGTTTTGATTTAGTGCTTTGAAAACTGTAAAGTGTAGAAAGTAAAGAGACACGGAGAATTATCCTGGTTCCTTCCACACCCCGGAAGTACGTCCAGTCCCCTTGCAAACACGCAAGAGATTTTACTATATTGTTAGAACTTTTACAAGACTCTTCCTAGTCTTATCCACTAAAGAACCTAACAAATAACCAAGAACACCCTCTTGGATTTCCAATAAGTCTAATGAGAACAATCCTCTCAAAAGATACCTCTTGTTTCCAATAATGGACAACAAGGAACAAAAGTAATCTAATACTTAATTCCAACAATCCTGGAAATAAGTTACACTTTGTATGTTTTTATGAAGTATGATTTCTTGAAAGATGTTGATCACATAGAGTGACTTCTTTGAAGTTTCTTCTTTCTTCTCTTGTAAGAAATTCAAACTGTAACACAATGGTTAGATAATGCTCAAAGATTTTTGTTCTTTATATGTGTGAAAGTGCAGAAAATCTTTGTTCTTAAAAGTTAAGAAATATGAAGTTTGAATATTTTACAAAGTTCAGATTTTATTGCAAGAGAAGAGTTGTTTATGATTTGAAATATTTTGTAATATATAGTAATCAAGATACCTTTCCAAAAGGACACTTTTCTGTTTGAAAAACTTGACAAAATGCAATGTTTGATCATGCAACTATTGGAGAAAAGGTGTGAAGGATATCTTGAAACCAGTTCAGATTTTTCAAAATTTTCAATGTGCAAATCGATTAACATAAGATGCAAATCGATTGCACGTGTTTGTAACGTTCAGAATTTCAAAAAATTTGAAGTGTAAATCGATTAGCCTGTTGTGTCAATCGATTTACAAGAGTTAAAAAATCAGTTTGTTCTGTGATCAATCGATTTACACAACCTGTAAATCGATTGCTGGCAGGAGCAAACAGTTTTTTGAAAAAGCATGTGTAAATCGATTTACACAAGATGTTAATCGATTTACAGCAGAGAAAACTTAAAAAATGTTTTGAAATATAATTGAAGTGATGTGGAAAGTGTGTATATCATTTTTGAGCATTTCTAATCAATGTAGTTTAATTGAGAATTGATATACTTGATTTCTTGCCATGATCCTTGAAGCTTTGAGTGAATGATGCTTTAAGTTAATTTCCACTTCTTTTCCTTCTTTCCATAATGCTTGTTTGTCTTTCATCAAACTAGCTTGTTTGTCTTTCATCAAAACTAAAGTTGAGTTGAGGCTTGAGATTACACTACCCACAATCATGAGAAAAGAGAATTTTCATCATCTCAAAGTGGAGGATATGACTTGGATTTTAAAATCAACAATGCCTAACTCAACACCCAAGTGGAAAATATCTCTCTTCACTACATATTTTAGAAGTATAGTTGTTTGCATCACTACAAGGATTGACAAGAGTTCGATCTTTTTTATAAAAGCCAAAGTGGAAAAATGGTTTTAAATGAGATTGATTGACTTTTAGTCTTCTCACAAAAAGGATGTCAAAGTATTATTAAGTTTATTGGAGTTTATTTATGAAAATGTTTGAAAATGCATGGACCTAAGTCCAAGTTTATTATGAAAGTGGTTCAAGTTTAAAACAACAAGGGTTTTCAAAAGGAGGGAGAATATTTTTGAAATTAAAGAAGATGGGAGGTGAATAAGAGGCTATCCTAAAGTATAAGGTAAAAGCTAGGGATAAGAACCATTTAACCAACAAGAAGCCAATACTTGACACTATGAGCCAAGATAGAATTCCCATTCTTTGGACTGAAACCAAACAAGCAAAAATACTAGAACTCTTGAGAGAACCAAACTTCAAGTGTATTAAGTCTTCACAAAAATTGGGCAGAGTAACGGCTGTATACGGGTGAATTCCAGATTACAAACAAAGGGTGTAATCACAATAACCTGCACACAAAACAAACAAACAACCCAATGTTTTGAGGTAAACCTCAAGAGCTCCAGACAAAATAATTAGATAAGATCACAAGGTCTCCAATAACAAGCCAAGCTTTCTAATCCTAAGTCCAAAAAGTTCAATGTTCCATAATACCTAGGGTAGTAACCAAATAGTCCAAGTATCATTAAAGATTTTTAGGGTTTATGTTGATTATTAGGTGTCTTTAAAAGAAAAGAAAAGCTCAAGTGAGCAAAATAAAAAATGACAAGAATATAAAGGGGCTCAAGTGAGCAAAGATTAAAAATAGCATGAAATGTAAATGCTAAAAGTAAATGGTGCATAAAGTAAAGAACATAAAATTAAAAAAAAATAAAATCAATTATTAGTGATTAGTGGTTAGTTGGATGATCATCTTGAAACTTGTATTTGGAACTTATTAGAGGATTGGTAGAATCAAAGCCTCCACACAACAAGTTGCATTTGCTTTTTGTCAAGTATATCATCCATTTGGAATCCTTATGAGTATCATTTAATGATCAACGATGTTTAAGTGATCCACGTTGACCAAAGGTGTTGTAGATCCATTAGAGGATTGATAGAACCAAAGCCTCCACACAATGAATCTCAAGGTTATTAGATCAAAGAGATCAAATTAACATACTTGGGCTTGCAAACATAAGTTTGGGCCACGAATGATCATTTATTCAAATCGGGACAAAATTTAGCTCTATGTTAAGCAATCGTAAGTGGACTTATATAGAAGTTGCACCTATTTTGAGGCTGGTCAATAGCAATATATGCAACATTTGTTTTGAGACATGATATAGAGATTATGCTCCAACAACATTTAGTGCAATAAGAAGAGGATGAGATGAAGATGGGTGGGAGAGAATATGCAAACCACTTTTGGATTAAATTTAATCAAACTATTATTAAAATCATTCATCCATTTTTTGTGGAGTTAGACTCAACACCATGGATCCAATGATGTTAATAAAGTTCAAGATCAAAAATTTAACCCAAGATCAGCTAGAAAATAATCACAAAATAATATTACATTTTAATATATACAAAAAGGTTTAAAAATAATGTTTAAAAATAGAAATAAAAGAGAAAAAATGTCAACTATGTTTAAATTAATCAGGAAATAAAAAGCAAGACCATAGAAAAATCAGAAATGAACTAAAATAATTTTATAAATTTTTTGGTAATTTTTTAAAGTCAGAAACTATTTTAAAATTTAAAGAAATGGGTGAAATAAACCAAAAATGACAAAAAAATAGCAAAGTCAGAAACAAAAATAAAATAAAGTCACCAATATTTGTCACAATATAATTGGATCATTCCATAATATTTTAAGAATTTAAAAATACATAAAATTATTTTTAAACATTTAAAACAATTCCAATAAAGTGTAAATTTATAAAAAATACCAAAACACAAAATCAAATTGTGAAAAAATAAAAATCAGAAAGAGAATAATCAAAAATATTTTTCAGAATTTTTTCAGAATTTTTGGACTAAAAATGAATTTTCTATGATTTTTTGAAGTTTAAAACAATTAAATATAAAAAATCAAAAAAGAAAATAAAAGTCAAAAATATGTGGACCATTAGATGAGAGTCAAAATGTGTTTGTAATCAAATCCAAGGGCTCTGGAGCGCTATGCATATCATGGTCATTAGTGAATAAAGCACTGAATCAGAAATAAAATTAGAATTCAAAAATAACAAGTGGAGTGCCACATTGATTGGAAAATGTCACGCTGGTCATCTTCAACCTCTAGCCAACGTGAATTACAGGTCTCTCAAACTGTAAAATCAGAAGCTCAGACCTATTCCATTCGCTTCTTCTCTTCAAGACGAAGACAACCATACCCCCGCGCCAAATATATATAAACAGTAGTGTTGTACCCCAAAATTTGCCCTCCCATATTCTTCAAGATTTGTCAAGTCAAAGCTTCAAAATTCCCCAAGGGTTGCACAGTTCAAGGGCCTCCTAACAGTCAAAATTAGGGTTTTGGTTCTGACAAAGAAAATGAAGTTTCCAATGGTCCAATCAAGTCCCACATGCTTACAAACATGGTCAAGCATCCTCATACCAAGTTTCAAGACTTACAGCACAAAATTGCACAGTCAAAAAACCTAATTGCACTACAGTCAACTATAGGGGCAAAATGGTCATTTGACAGTCAAAAGTTCAAATTTTTGGTCAACATCTCATTTTGAAGCCACAAACATCATTTGATCAATGCTTGACCATGATTCTCAAAGCTTGGCTCAAAAATCATCAAGATGCAAAAGTTTCCATATTTGGACAGTTGAAAATGTCAACTGTAAATTGACCAGGGCATAACTTCCACATGGATTATCAGAAAAATTCCATCCAAAACTCATTTTGAATAGAATGACATTTCCTACAACTCCTCTTCACACTTCAAGTCCAAGAAATGCTCTCACAAAAAGTTATCAATTTCAACATTATAGGTCATTTTCAAAAGTCAACAAAAAGGGACTTTAAGTCAAAGGCCATAACTAGAGATTGGTAAATCAAAATGACATGGGACCAAAGACATTGGTTAGAGGACTCAAATACCTTTCCAAAATGTCCCAGAACATGAGCAAAGCTTAAAAATTGAGCAAGTTATGCCTTGTGGAAGTTGGGAAATTTTTGGATATTTTGAAAAGTCAACATTGTTTCAAATGACCTAAAAATGCTAATGGGCCTCCTTTTCTTCCACAATTCATCATCCAAGGCATGTGCACAACCATTTGGCCCAAAGGGAAGTTTTTTATCATTTTTATTTATTTATTTGGATTTTTAATTATTAATAATTCATTTAATTAAAATAAATAGGTGAAAAATACTAAACCTAATCTTTCAAATCTTTTTGTGCATGGAATAGGCTTAATATTTCGTGCATAATCAGATATAGAAAGAATCATGGTGATTGGATATGATTGGCATCAAAAGCATGTGAAAAAGATTGGAAACATTATGCATGAAAATCAAATCTTCCATACATCAATGCATTGATTCTTTGGACAAATTTCTTAACTCTAATCGTTCACATGTATATATGGATGCAAACCCTACTCCTCAGAACCACAAAGCTGCGCAGGAAAGCCATAGTCAAACTTGCAATTTTCTCAAAAAAGTCAAATACTGAAAACTAGGTTCTAGGGCGATTGAAGCTAAAATAATTGGTCCATTGTCTTGCTGAGGCTTCAAGGAAGGAATTGGAATCAAAACCATAAGCTTTAACACCAAGAAACGTGAGAACGATCGCGCCCTGTACAGAAATTTTTTGCATTCTTGCATCATGATTCATACGTTTTCTGTAGTTTTTAATATTTGATTTATGTTATTTGACTCATTACGAAGCTAACCACATGATCTAATTGAGTTTTTAGGCATTGTGCACGATTTCACCATGGATACGTGCTAGGGTTTTCAGAACCTTAAATTAGGGTTTCTTAGTTAAGGAAAAATTAGCACGTGAGACCTAGGCCATTCAACTCAGCATGCTTGGACGATTTAAAAACACACCTCGCGATTAATTTATGATTAGCAGGGTGATAATCGCTATTTTTGAACTTGTCACTTAGTGGGGGTTTAAAACCCCCGCTATTCAGTTGTTTTTTATTTCAGGAAAACGCAGGGATGAAGAAGAAGGCTAGGTGGCCAAGACTGGTTGGTTCATTCAAACTTTCGCGCGTAAAAGGGCACTCACGTTTGCTTTATTTTATAATGTTTGTTGGTTAGGTAATATACAAAGAAACCAAGTGGAGCAGTTGGCAAGGCGTGTGTATGGTAATCCCTAGGACCTGGGTTCGAACCCCAGGTCCCCATTCTCTTTCAATATTTTTTCTATAAATCTAATCCCATGCAGATTCAACCCTGAAGATCACCATACGACCCCTGATCCAGCTATGCCACGCATCCCCTGATCACAATCCAATGGTCAAGATTCACAGCCTATGATGTGTTGCAGTCAACGCACATACATGCCAGCATCAAAGTCAAATGAGGCCATAACTTAATGGGCCTGGATTACTGGACTTTACCTCCCATTTGGGGACAGACCCCCCAAGGTTTGCAATTTCTTTTATATTTTTCATTTTTATTTGATTCAATTATTTCTCTTGTTAATTAATTCCTTTAATTTAATTATTTTTATAAAAAACATAAAAACAATATAAAATCAGAAAAAAGACAAAAATAAGTATTTTTATTTAATGTTACTTTTTGTAAATAAATATTATTCATTAATTTTAGCTATTAAATTAGGTTTAATTCGAGCATTTTCTTAATTAATTTAAAATTTGTAGAATTAGGGTTTTAATCAATTTTTTATCCTTTTTTCTTTTCTTTTCACTAATAATTAAATGTTATTTATTTTTTATAAATCAAAATTGCATGTAAATAATTAGATTAATTTTAGGTTTAATTTTAACATGTTTTTCTTAATAAATAAAAAATTTAGAATTAGGGTTAATATTTTAATTTCAGTTAATCTTTCTCATAAAAATTCACAACTCTAAAAAACTCAAAAAAATCTTTTCTCTTTTTATTTTCATTTTAATTTTAATTAATTTAATAATTTAATTTAATTTCATTAAAAAGGGTCCAACGCCCTCGTTTCCAATCTTAATTCAATTCGCACATTTATCTCTTTTCGTATAATTTATATGTACTTCTCCCAAAGCCATGTAAATATTTTATTTCTCGCACTTCTTTATTTTCTGTCAAATCGGGTCCTGGATTTATTTTGGCGATGTGGACCCGCGCCTTTGTAATAGTTTAGAACTTTACATTTCTCGCAACTTTTTTTAACTTAAATAAATGCATGCAGGAATGAATGATAAAAATAAAAACAAACGCGTAGATCACTTTGATATGAACAAGATAAATGCAAATGAACATGACACACAAATCACACGCCACCCCTAGGGTACGCCTCACTGTTGCCTTGCCTCGAAAGGTGATCGTCGAGTAGAGGATGTCTTAGTAAGTCCTCATGATCCGGGAACCTGGCATGAGGGTAGCTTTTAAGGTATCTTCCCATTGCTCTGGTGATCACCATGTCCCGAACCTTCGAATTGACCCGAACACCTCCAACGGTGGTACTACCTACCTCTCAATGGTGGGATGGCACTACTTTAAAGGACATTTACACAGACGAATTCCTTAGGGTAGGTAGACGACTCTAGATACTTGCTCTAATTTCAAAACAAATCAAAAAATACTTTTCACACCGACACCTTTTCAAAAAGCTTTCGAAAGCAATTTTTCAAACACTCTTGAGGATCGATACAAGAGTCGAACTGGAATTTTCAAAGAAACTTTTTAAAACCCACTCACAATTGAAAAGCAAACAAACCATTTTTGAAAACAAGTGAGCAAGTATCTAAGATTCCATGGATAACCATGGATAGAAAGGGTGCTAATACCTTCCCTTTCTATAACCTACCTCCCGAACCGAGAGCAATCTCTATAAGGAATTTTTCTGTGCTTTTGTCCTTTCCATTTGGAGAAAATAAAAGACGGTGGCGACTCCTGCTTCCGCGACATTTCGTGAACCAGCGTTAAACAGTCAGTTCCTGAAGGGGTGAAAAACACAAGAAGGGGGGGTTGAATTGTAAAACTGAAATCTAAAGCAATTGACAAGATATTTTTATCCTGGTTCGTTTGATCTCAAACTACTCCAGTCCACCCGTCAAGGTGATTTCGCCTCTCTCCAACGAGGTCTTAATTCACTATATTCAACTGAATATTACAGACTGCTTTAACAACTGCTAAAGCCTTCTTGATTCAAACCACAACCCGGTTTGTCAAGGTAACACTTTCTTACAAAGGTATAAAACAATGTGTGTGGATGTTTTCTACAAAACTTTATCACAACTGTGATGTATACACAAATGAAGCTTAGAAACTAGATTGCTAAACTGTAATGGAGTATCAGAGTTTGTGGTTTAGCAAAACTGGTAGAACGAAGATTATGGTTCAGCTTTGTGCGTGTAGAGATTTGGAGAGCATTAGCCATTATAATCTTCGAAGCCTTGTTTATATAGCACTTGAGAAGATGAACGTTGAATGCAATATTCTTGATTCAATGCTAATAACAAGCTTTCCTTATTGAGCAGATCTTGTCTGGAATGAGGCCGTTGGAATTAATTAGCGTTTAATGCACAGTACCGTTGCTTCTTCAATGCACGTTCTGGCTTGGCTCATTCTGATTCTGCTTCGCTGCTGATGAACTATTGTGTTTCTGTATCAGAGTGTTTGAGCGCAGTCTTGTTCATCAAGCTTCAGCATGTGCGTGAGTTGATCATCTGATCTTGACGTTCTGATGTAGCAACTTCTGATGCTGGTGTATGAAATCAAATTCTGATGCTGAATAAACGTGATCTTGCTTATATCAATCAGAGTATCTGCAAGTCAGAGCATAATAATTTTAGGCAGCAGATAGTTCAAACATGAAACATTTAAATACTATATCTTTTCACTTTGTTATCATCAAAACTTAAATATAGGGTAGTAGAT
Source organism: Vicia faba (assembly GCA_948472305.1). Lineage (NCBI taxonomy): Eukaryota > Viridiplantae > Streptophyta > Magnoliopsida > Fabales > Fabaceae > Vicia > Vicia faba. The sequence goes on from OX451735.1 coordinate 1,054,037,253, forward strand.
TCAAACATTGTTCTAACAATCTCCCCCTTTTTGATGATGACAAAAACTAGATATTTTAAATGAAAAATAACGTGAAAAGGTATCTGGAAAAATGTATCAGAGTAAGAAGTACGGAGAAGTCAGAGTTAAGAGATACTCCCCCTGAGTTTATTACTTCCCTTTGATATACGTGTTCTTCAGGATCAGATCTTTTTCTTTCTTTGAACATCAGATTATCAGAGTCTTTGACTTATCAGAGAGCAGAGCTTCAGAGCTTTTCTTGTCAAAGCTTTGCTTTGGATCAGAGTATTTAGGACGATCAGAACTTCATATTGATCAGAGCAACATTGATCAGAGCTTCTACATTTTGCTCAGAGTTTCTAGTCTTCAGAGTGTCCAGGAGGTTCCTTGTGCCTGTAGACTTTAAGCAAAACAGAAAAACATTTCAAGTAATAGAGTTAGAATGTTTGAGAGTTTCTGTCTAGTTAGCCCGTTATTGATTTAAATATCATTCTTGTTCTCCCCCTTTTTGTCAGCAATCAAAAAGTGTTGGTGATGTGCTAAAACAATTTGATCAGAAAAACTAATCATATTAAGATAGTTCAGAATCAGAGCAAGAAAAATATTACAAAAACTTAGTCAAAACAGTACATCAGAAAATGAAGAAAACATGAAAAATGTTATGCATGAAAAAAAATTTAAGGTTGAGGAGGCATGCGTGTGAACAGGCTCTCCAGCATTGCTTGAATCTTTTCAGAAGTTTCATTCTGTTTCTGCACCATGCTGACAACAGAGTCAATCTTGCTGTCCTGCACATCCATTCTTGCTTTCATCTTCTGATCATTCTCTTCCATCCGCTGCTGTAGACGCAAGTCATTCAGCCTTAATTCTTCCAGAGTCTGCCTGTCCAAGGCAGCTTGAGAAGCATCAGAAGGAGGAGGCTTCTCAGAACTTTCAGCGACATCTTCTGCTGGATTTTCTTCAGCCTGAATGGTCTTGTCTTCTTCTGATGGTTGCACCTTAGCAGCTTGCTGTTTCAGAGACCAAGGTTCAGAGTCCAGAGGGAGCACAACTTCCTGAGGTAGCTGACTTTCAACTTCCTTCAGCAGCTTGCTGAAGTTCTGTTGAGCCTGCTCATAGTTGACGTCCTGCAACTTGAGGGTTACAGCACGTACCCAAGATCTGAACTGTGACCAGAGCTGATCAGAAGCAGCTGGGTCAATCATCCCAGGGCAAGCTTGCTTCAAAGAAGCAATCCATTGCAGCACACCTGTTTCAAAATTCAAAATACCAGAGCCAACATCTGGTTGCTTTGGTTTTGGGATGGCAATTTTGTGTCTTAAATCAGCAAGACGTTCAAGACTGGTTAAGTCAATGAAAGTTCTGCTGGGATTTTCAGCGGATTTCTGAGAGGCTGTTTGTTTTGGAGGAGGGGTATCAGAGTCAGATATTTCTATTGGAGTGGTTGGAGTTTTTGGAGGTGTTGATTCTAATGAGGATGGCAACTGGGGCCTGAAAACAGTGGTTCCACATGGCAACTGGATTGCCAACGGTGATGGTTGAGGTGAGTGAGGGTCAGAATGATGAGGAGAAGGGGTTTCATAGTGGTAAAACTCTGTTTGTGGTGAAGGTGGATTTATTTCTGGTTGGGGAGAGGGAGGTGGAATCTCTGATTGCTCAGGGATCAGAGGTTCTTCTGAGAGTGGTTGTTGTTGTTGTGGTTCTGGTTCTGGTTGTTGTTGTTGTTCTGGTTGTGGAGGAGGAATGTTTAGTGGTTCAGAGAGTGGTTGAGCAGAAGCATGTTCACGCTCAATATCAGCTAGCACTCGGTCAAGTGCTGGTGTTGTTGAAACTGTTGGTTGTTTGGGGAGTTTGGTTCTGGGTCTTCTGAATAGTAAGGCCTCAGAAGGGTCTTCTGGTATGGTTTCATCAATAGTAGGGATTGGGATGGATATTCTGTGAGAGGTTTGAGAAGGGGCAGCAGATGTTGGAATAGTAGATGAAATTAAAACAGGGGCAGCAGATGAAATACCTCTTTTCTTTGGAGTCTGATGAGATGATCCTTCTGTTGGCGCTTTCCTCTACTTTGTCTTCTTCTGAGTCACTTCCGGTTGGGGTTGACTCAGATCTTTGATCTTCAGCTTTGAACCTGTATCCTATGCCTTGTACGTATCTGGGTACCTGAGAAACATCTCTGGTTTGGATTCCATTTCAGAAAATACCGGAAAATTACTCAGAGGCACTCTTCTGCTGGAGATATCAGCAGTTGAAGTAGCTCTGGGTTCCTTCTGAATATTTTCTATCAGCTTCATCTTTTTCAGATTCTTAGCGTTCAGAGGTTTCCCAATGGTTGGTTCAATAGTGCTCAGCTCCTGAGCTTCAATCAGATGTTCAATCAGCCTATTCTCTGTCAGAATATCTGATATAAGCCTTCCAAACGGTATCCAGTCCCTCTTGGTTCTTTCTTCTTCTCTTGTCTCTTTCACACTGGTTTTGAGATGGTTGAACAGGAAGTGAGCCAGATTGATCTTAACCTTCTGATCAATAAAGTAGATCAGAAACTGCTGATCCACGTTTATATAATCAGGAGAACTTGTTGGTTTCCTGTGGTTGAAGCATCCCAGAATAATCTTAGCCCATACTCTGCAGTGATCCTTCAGATCCTTAATCTTGCTGCTGGGCATTCCAAGAGTGAAAATCCTGTTAGCTACCACACCTACATCAGCGCATCTTTCAGCCATGTCCACACAACGGACTCCACCACCACTTTGACCGATTAGCTTTGCAATGAGATCTTCAGAAATCACAATCTTCTTTCCCATAACAGAAGAAATGACTAGATGTTTTGCAACCTTGGCGTGAATCCAAAATTCCTTGACTAGCGCTGGGAATGTTGGTCCAACCAACCTATCGAAGTACCTTTCCCACTTTTGAGCCCTAATTTCTTCAGTTAGGTCAAAACCATTTTCCTTCAAGCTTTCAAAGTCAATGATTAACTCAGAAAGCACTTCAAGGTTCTTTACCGGAGTAAGGAGAGTTCTGAGTGGCACCTGATATTGCTCAGAAGTTGCTTTCTTCTGATTGCCTGCAGAAATGCTGGAGGATGCCATTGTTCACACTAAAAAAGCTTTGAGAATGTATTGAGAAAGAAAGGTTTGCAAGGGATGAACTCAGAAATATGCAGAAAATGCTTGAGTGATTGTGAGAAAGCGTAAAGAATAAATGAGAGATTAATGTGCTTAAATAGAGTTTTCAAAGTTGTTTTGAAAAGTTAAACGTTTTTAAGAGAGAGAAAAAAAATCATGATTGCCATTTAAAAGAATGATTACTTTTCATTAAATGCTTGCTGATTTTGGGGGATTTGAGAAAGATACTTAAAAACGGTTACCAGACATGTGTCTCAATGCACCCAATCAGCGCTTTGCCTTCTCAGAAGCGTGCACGCGTTCTGCTTCAGAGATATGCTGATGATTGGATGACACTTGTTTGATGTAGTGATCAGCACGTCTGTCTTTGAGATTAGACTCTCAGATCTTTAGACTTGCATCTGATACAATCTGCATGTTCTATCTTTCTGAAAGGAGATTGATCAGAAGTTCACAGTAATATAATTACATTCTGAAGATAAATATATGGAATTAAAACATTTTCATTCTGGGCATACTTTCATGCTGAGATGTTTCAGAATGAAATTAAACCTATCTTCTGAAAGGGGTTTAGTAAAGATATCAGCCCATTGATGGTCTGTATCTATAAATTTTAAGTTCAAAATACCTTTCTGAATATAGTCCCTAATGAAATGATGCTTTATTTCTATATGCTTAGCTCTAGAATGTAAAATAGGATTCTTACTTAAGCAAATAGCAGAAGTATTATCACAAAGTATAGGAATGTTACTCTCAAAAATCTGGAAGTCTTCAAGCTGACTTTTCATCCAGAGCATTTGTGTGCTACATCCTGCTGCTGCTATGTACTCAGCTTCTGCTGTTGACAGAGCAATTGTTAATTGCCTTTTGCTGGACCAAGAGATCAGATTTTCTCCCAGAAACTGGCAGCTTCCAGAAGTACTTTTACGTTCCACTCTGTCTCCAGCAAAATCAGCATCGCAGTAGCCTACTAAGCTGTAATCACTAGATTTTCTATAAAACAAACCCAGATTAGTAGTACCTTTCAGATACTTGAAAATTCACTTAACAGCTGTTAAGTGAGATTCTCTAGGATCTGATTGGAATCTAGCACAGATGCAAACACTGAATAATATGTCAGGTCTTGAAGCAGTCAGATAGAGGAGAGAACCAATCATACCTCTGTAGACTTTCTGTTCTACACTTTTGCTTACCTCTTCTCTTTCCAGAATGCACGTGGGATGCATTGGAATCTTTGATGGCTTACATTCTGAGAGGTCAAATTTCTTCAGAAGATCTCTGATGTATTTGCTCTGATGAATGTAAGTTCCTTCTGGAGTTTGATTGATCTGAATTCCTAAAAAGAATTTCAGTTCCCCCATGAGGCTCATCTCAAATTCTGCCTGCATACACTTAGCAAATTTTCTTCCAAGAGAAGGATTAGTAGAACCAAAAATGATATCATCAACATAAATTTGACAGACTAAGATGTCACTCTTAACTGTTTTACAGAATAGAGTAGTGTCCACTTTCCCTCTGGTGAATTCATTTTCAAGCAGAAAGTTACTTAGCCTTTCATACCAAGCTCTGGGAGCTTGTTTCAGACCATACAGTGACTTCTTCAGTTTGAAAACATGTTCTGGATGTTTTGTATTTTCAAAACCTGGGGGTTGGTGAACATAAACTTCTTCTTCTATATAACCATTTAAGAATTCACTTTTGACATCCATCTGATACAGAGTGATGCCTCTATTAACAACAAATGAAATTAAAAGTCTGATAGATTCTAACCTGGCGACTGGGGCAAAGGTTTCTGTATAGTATATCCCCTCTTGCTGACTATAACCTTGTGCAACCAGTCGTGCCTTGTTTCTGATGACTTCACCTTGCTCATTAAGCTTGTTTCTGAACACCCATCTTGTTCCAATGACGTTGAATCCTTTTGGTCTGGGAACGAGATCCCATACGTCGTTTCTGGTGAATTGATTCAGCTCTTCTTGCATTGCCAGAATCCAGTCATTGTCCAGAAGTGCTTCATCAATAGAAGAAGGTTCAATCAGAGACACAAGTCCCATAAGAGTTTCTTCAGAGTTTCTGAAGCTTGCTCTTGTTCTGATTGGATCTTCCTTTCTTCCTAGGATAGTCTCTTCTGGGTGATCCAAACTGCTTCTGGGCAATCTCTTCTGAGGTTGATCAGCAGCTGTTGAAGGATTTCTAGCAGTGCTCCTTTCAGACGTTGAAGGAATGTCTGTGTTGAGAGCTTCTGATGACTTGTCTTCAGAACCTGCAAATTCAATTTCTATACCTGCAAAAGTTTCATTCTGCTTTGACTTTTCAGAGTCAAGCTTGTCATCAAAACAAACACTGATTGATTCTTCCACAATCTGTGTTTCTGTATTGTATACTCTGTACCCTCTTGAGCGTTCAGAGTATCCTAACATAATACACTTCTGTGCCTTAGAGTCAAACTTGTTCAAATAATTCTTTGTATTCAATATAAAGCAAGTACATCCAAATGGATGAAAATATGAAATGTTGGGCTTTCTGTTCTTCCACAATTCATATGGAGTCTTTTCCAGAATAGGTCTTATTGAGATTCTATTCTGAATGTAGCACGCTGTGTTTATTGCCTCTGCCCAGAAAGTCTTAGCAACGTTTGTCTCATTGATCATGGTTCTGGCCATTTCTTGCAATGTTCTGTTCTTTCGTTCTACAACTCCATTTTGTTGGGGAGTTCTAGGACAAGAGAAATCATGCAGAATGCCTTTGTCATTAAAGAATGACTCAAAATCTTTATTTTCAAATTCTCCACCATGATCACTTCTGACTTTAACGATTCTAAGATCTTTTTCATTCTGAACTTGGTTACAGAAGGTAACAAACACAGAGTGTGACTCGTCCTTGTGTCTTAAGAACTTTACCCATGTCCATCTGCTATAGTCATCTACGATTACTAACCCATACTTCTTACCACTGACTGAAGCAGTTTTAACTGGTCCAAATAAGTCAATGTGCAGAAGTTCTAATGGCTTAGAGGTGGAAACAACATTTTTGGATTTAAAAGAAGGTTTTGCAAATTTGCCTTTCTGACATGCTTCACACAGAGCATCTGAATTGAACTTCAAATTTGGAAGTCCTCTGACCAGATTGAGTTTGTTAATCTGAGATATTCTTCTCATACTAACATGCCCCAATCTTCTGTGCCAGATCCACTGCTCATTGTTAACAGACAGAAGACATTTTACGTTCTGACTCTTTAGTTCAGAAAGTTTGATTTTGTAAATGTTGTTTTTCCTCTTACCATTAAACAGGATAGTCCCATCTTTCTGACTAACAGCTTTACATGATTTTTGATTAAAGATTATATCATAACCGTTATCACTTAATTGACTTATGGATAACAGATTATGCATCAATCCATCTACTAGCAGAACATTATTAATAGAGGGAAGATTTCCGTTACCTACAGTTCCAGAGCCAATTATCTTTCCCCTCTGATTGCCTCCAAAGCCAACGTGGCCTCCAGGCTTAAGTTCCAGGCTTTGGAACATATGCCTTCTTCCCGTCATGTGTCGTGAGCAGCCAGAGTCCAGGTACCATGACTGGTGTTTCTGACTTGCTGCTAAAGATATCTGCAACATGTATTATTTTGTCCTTAGGTGCCCAGATTTTCTTGGGTCCTGACTTGTTAGTTTTACCAAAACTCTGGTTGAATTTTGGTTTCACAGAGTGCTTACTGCTAGTATATTTGATGTCGTGTGTGTGACCATACACAAAGTGTGAATTTAGAGGAGTGTGTTTAATGGTTAAATCCATGACATTCTTAGGTGTAGGAACCTTACCTTGGTATCCTATTCCTTTCCTGCCGTTTCTGCTAACTCCATAGATCATTGAAGCCATTCTGCTTCTATCTATGCTTTTAGCTAAGAACTTCTGGAAACTATGATCATACTCCTTGATGATCTCATCAGCGTTGCTGGGAGTTTCAGAAATTGGTTCCTTCTGAGAGTTTTGTAAAGAGTTTTCTAATTTTGAAATTTTATCTCTCAGCTCAGAGTTTTCCAATTTGAGACTCTCAGACTTATTAGAGTCAGATTCAAGATTCCTTTTCAGGTCTCTGAATTTAGCTCTAATCTGCTGATAGCGTTCCAGAATTTCATTGAGGCTTTCAGCAAGTTCAGCCTTTGTAAAGTTAACAGCGAAGTTAGGAAATACCTCTTCTGTGTCTGATTCTGAGTCTGATTCAGAAGCTTCACTATCATCTGGAATGTTAGCCATGAGAGCTATGTTTGCCCTTTCATCATCTGATTCTGAGTCAGCTTCAGACGAGTCAGAGTCATCCCATGTGGCCATGAGACTTTTCTTCTTCTCTCTTCCAAACTTCTTTTTGGGCTTTTCCCTCTGAAGCTTTGGGCAGTCACTCTTGTAGTGTCCTTGCTCATTGCACTCATAGCAGATGATGTCTTTGGTATTTGGCTTCTTGCTACTGGAGGAGCCTTCAGATCTTCTGTATCTAGAGGAAGAGTCTGTCCTTCTGTATCTGGAAGAAGACTCGTTCTGATCAGATCTTCTGGGATTCCTGAACTTCCTTTGTCTTTGCTTCCACAGTTGATTTACTCTTCTGGAGAGAAGGGAAAGTTCGTCTTCTTCTGATGAGGATCCATCAGATGTTTCTTCAACTGCCTGCAAAACTTTAGACTCAGATTTTCTGTTAGATTTTAATGCTAAAGGCTTACCTTGCTTCTGAGGCTCGTCAGCTTCTAGCTCTATCTCATGACTTCTGAGGGAGCTTATAAGTTCCTCCAGAGTGATTTTGTTGAGATCTTTAGCAAGCTTCAGAGCAGTAACCATAGGCCTCCACTGCTTGGGTAAACTTCTGATTATTTTCTTGACATGGTCAGCAGTAGAGTATCCTTTGTCCAGAACTTTGAGACCAGCTACCAGAATCTGGAATCTAGAGAACATAGCTTCAATGGATTCAGATTCTTCCATTTTGAACGCCTCATACTTCTGAATGAGCGCCAGAGCTTTTGTTTCTTTGACTTGAACGTTGCCCTCATGCGTCATTCTGAGAGAATCAAAGATGTTCTTTGCTGTGTCTCTGTTGGAGATCTTTTCATACTCAGTATAGGAGATGGCACTGAGGAGGATGGTTCTGGCCTTATGGTGATTCTTGAAATCACGCTTTTGTTGATCAGTCATTGATTTTCTATCAATCTTCTGACCACTTGCATTCACAGGGTGCGTGTATCCATCTGTCACCATATCCCACAGATCGGCATCATGTGCTAGAAAGAAGCTTTCAATTCTGTCTTTCCAGTAATCAAAGTTTTCTCCATCAAAGACTGGAGGTTTGCCGCTGAATCTGTCTCTGTCCTCATTATTGTCATTGCTGAAGTGAGAATTGTTTCCTGCCATTGTGTTTTTCTGACGCTGGATCTTGTACTGACACGGTTAAGTGTTTTAGCTCAGAACCAGGCGCTCTGATGCCAATTGAAGGGGTGAAAAACACAAGAAGGGGGGGTTGAATTGTAAAACTGAAATCTAAAGCAATTGACAAGATATTTTTATCCTGGTTCGTTTGATCTCAAACTACTCCAGTCCACCCGTCAAGGTGATTTCGCCTCTCTCCAACGAGGTCTTAATTCACTATATTCAACTGAATATTACAGACTGCTTTAACAACTGCTAAAGCCTTCTTGATTCAAACCACAACCCGGTTTGTCAAGGTAACACTTTCTTACAAAGGTATAAAACAATGTGTGTGGATGTTTTCTACAAAACTTTATCACAACTGTGATGTATACACAAATGAAGCTTAGAAACTAGATTGCTAAACTGTAATGGAGTATCAGAGTTTGTGGTTTAGCAAAACTGGTAGAACGAAGATTATGGTTCAGCTTTGTGCGTGTAGAGATTTGGAGAGCATTAGCCATTATAATCTTCGAAGCCTTATTTATATAGCACTTGAGAAGATGAACGTTGAATGCAATATTCTTGATTCAATGCTAATAACAAGCTTTCCTTATTGAGCAGATCTTGTCTGGAATGAGGCCGTTGGAATTAATTAGCGTTTAATGCACAGTACCGTTGCTTCTTCAATGCACGTTCTGGCTTGGCTCATTCTGATTCTGCTTCGCTGCTGATGAACTATTGTGTTTCTGTATCAGAGTGTTTGAGCGCAGTCTTGTTCATCAAGCTTCAGCATGTGCGTGAGTTGATCATCTGATCTTGACGTTCTGATGTAGCAACTTCTGATGCTGGTGTATGAAATCAAATTCTGATGCTGAATAAACGTGATCTTGCTTATATCAATCAGAGTATCTGCAAGTCAGAGCATAATAATTTTAGGCAGCAGATAGTTCAAACATGAAACATTTAAATACTATATCTTTTCACTTTGTTCTCATCAAAACTTAAATATAGGGTAGTAGATTCAAACATTGTTCTAACAGTTCCAGATCCACCGATCACAGAACTGGCGACTCTGCTGGGGACTTAAACTTAAAGTGAGGTGTACCTTAGGACTAAGATCACTGTGTTTTCAATTGCTTTCCTTGCTTGCTTTATTATTGTGGGTTGCTTGGGAGTTCTATAGATCCTAACCCGAATCTGGGGGATACCTTCTTAGAAAGTAGCAACAAGGCTGTGAGGGAACTGTGCGGGGTATACCGACATGGTAGAAACAGTCTGCTACGTTGATGTGGCACTTTGGTGTGTACCAGTAACCCTTGAGTTCAGTCAAGGAGAGTACGGGGCCTCCGCGTGGTGTCGTGAAGCATCAACAGACCTTAGGAACCTTAATTGAACTATCTTGGCCTCTTTAGGGTAGTGAGATAACTGACTTTGGTGCAGTCCGAGGTTGGTTGATACTCGATACTACACTCAATTGAGGGTTGCTTTCCTGGAATATTTCGGTCGCCAGTTCAGTGGCTAAATCGAAACGATGAACAATGAAAGCAATCCCGTGATATTGGGACCCTTAGAACCCGGTTACTTCTGATAGGACAGGTTGAACCCACCAACTTCAAGAGGGTACTACCCAGACCCCATGCTGGCCTAAACCCTAAGGGCTTGTCTTGTGTGCCTTGTGTGCCTTACATGTTTGTCTTTGTAAATATATGTGGTGTGTTTAATCATAGCATCATGACATCATCCAGCATCATATGCATTGACTAACCATTTCAGGGGTTCGAATCTTCATATTTGTCTTTGTTTTGTAGGACATGGAAACTGTTCGCAGAAAGACAATTCAAATCAGCCTTGTAAGGATCCCTCCTCAGCTTAAGGAACTCATATCCAGGATTCTCGAGAGCTCTTCATTCAGTGAGAGACATGGAAGACTCATCAGCTTGGTTAATACCAACATTGAGGAAGATATGGTAAAGGTCCTGTTCCAGTTCTTTGACCCTCTGCATCACTGTTTCACCTTCTTGGACTATCAGCTGGTACCTACACTGGAGGAGTTCTCCTGGCTCCTGAAGATCCCTATCCTTGATCAACTACCCTACAACGGTACGGAGAAGGAACCCAAGCTTGAAGAGATTGCTAAAGCCTTACACCTACAATCATCTGACCTCAAGGGACATTGGGAAGTTAGAAGTGGTATCAAAGGGTTCTTAGCCAGGTTTCTGTTTGAGAAGGCCCATGAATGTTGGAACTCCCTTGACTTACAAGCTTTTGAAGAGGTTGTGGCCCTCCTTGTCTATGGTTTGGTGTTGTTCCCTAACCCAGATCAGCTTATTGATATCAGTGTTGTCCAGATCTTCATGTCCAGGAATCCTATACCTACGTTGCTGGGGGACATCCTTCACTCATGTTACACTCGAACCATGAGAAAAAGAGGTGTCCTTATGTGTTGCACTCCCCTCCTAGGAAGGTGGTTTATTTCGCACCTTCCACAATCAGTTTTGAAGAACGAGCAGGGTTTGAGATGGTCACAACGGTTGATGACTCTCACACATGAAGATATACATTGGTGCCCTCGGACCAGAGAAGATGTCACTATCATTGATCGTTGCGGGGAGTACCCTAATGTTCCTTTACTTGGAATCAGAGGAGGTATTACTTACAACCCATGCCTGGCTTGGAGACAGTTTGGTTATGCTCGGAGGGATGGTCCTCATGACATGTTAATTCCTGACATAGTGTTTGACTTCGACAACGACGCACAAGGACTTCGCCAGAGATTTATCAGAGCTTAGAGGATGCCCAGTAGGATAGACAGCAAGACACTGGGGCACAGGAACTCCATCCCGTTGGAACCTTATCTCAAGTGGGTACGAGCCCGCTCTCAGAAGTTAGTGATGCCTTATCCTCATATGCTCCCAGTAATCAAAGAGCCAGTCTTGGAAGGAGAAGTGTCCCACACCATTCAGCATCCTGATATGCCCACATCCTGGGAAGAAATGCAGAAGAGCTGGATCCAGCTTAAGAAAGAACGGAATTCTCTTGAGACCAGTCTACATGCTAGTGAAAAGAAGGTCTTGGAGCTCACCCGTCTGTTGCATGAGGAGAGGAATCTCAACACCTACATAGCTCCAAAGAGGATGCGTAGTGTCTTTTGGGATTGATGTGCTTTTGTATTATTTTACCCATGAGGCTTTGATGTACTGAACAATTATTTCCTTAATGATAACGTGTGTTCTTTTTTGTCTATAACGAATTTGAACTTTCGAACCCTTGAATGCATTGCATAAACACATATCATTCATCATGTGCATAGCAGGTTTTTCTTCTTTTCAGGTTGCTTACCGTTCTTCGCTGTTTATTTCAGCATCATGAATCCTGACCCATCATCAACTGAGATGTCCATCAAGGCTCTTCAGGCGCAGAATGCGCAATTTCAGGAACTAATCATGGGTTTGGCTCAGGGCCAGGAAGAGTTGAAGGCTCTGCTCCTGAAGAAGGAAAAGAAGAAGAAGAGAAGAACTGTTCTTTTTAATTCGGGCCGAAGGTTTGGCAACACTCTGCAGAACGAAGAGGCTGGTTCTTCCATAGGCAAGGGTACTCCTCAAGAGGGAAAAGGTCCAAGTCCAGTAGTCTCCGACAATGAGACTGATTTTGATGAGGAACAATATCCTCCGGCTGAAGACCGTTACAAGCAGTTGGAAGACAGGTTGAATGCTATGGAGATACAACAGGTACCTGGGCTGGATTTCGGAGACTTGGGTTTGTCTACTGGTGTGATTATTCCTCACAAGTTTAAAGCACCATCCTTTAGCAAGTACGACGGGGCGTCTTGTCCCAAGCTACATCTCAGGTCCTATGTGCGGAAGATTCAACCGTACTCAGCGGACAAGAATTTGTGGATCCACTTCTTCCAGGAGAGTCTTTCAGGGACTCATCTCGAATGGTTCTACCAGCTGGATGGGACCAAGGTTCGTAACTGGGAGGAGTTGGCTACTGCTTTCTATAAGCAGTATCAATATAATGCCGACCTTGTCCCTACACGTACCCAACTCCAGGGTATGTCGTTAGGTTCAAGTGAAGGTTTTAAGGAGTACGCTTAGAAGTGGAGGGATCTGGCTGGCAGAGTGCAGCCTCCATTGACTGATCGGGAGTTGGTAGACATGTTCTTGGGGACCCTATCTGGGCCGTTTTTCAACCATCTTATCGGTAACTCATCTGCAGGGTTTACTGATCTTATTCTGACTGGAGAGAGAATTGAGGCTGGGTTGAAATCTGGTAAGATTCCGAAGGGTGCATCTACAAGTTCTGAGAAGAAACCCTTCAAGAAGGAGGCTAGTGTTGTATATGGCTCTAGACGATAAGAGAAACCTGAGCGCCGCCAATCTGTCAGTGCGGTAATGATTGCCAAGCCTGTTGCCGCTCCTCGGCAAACAAATCCTCAAAGGGCTGAAAGACCCCGGAGAGAGTTCACCCGTTTGAGCATGACTTTGTCGCAGATCTTGCCACAGTTTCTATCCACCAATCTAGTGACTGTCAGAGAGGCCCCAAAGGTTGTAAACACTGCCTCCCCCAAATACAATCCAAATGCCCGCTGTGCTTATCACTCCGATAGCCCGGGGCATTCCATTGATGACTGTTGGGCCTTAAGGAACAAGCTGCAGGACCTTATTGACGCCAAGGAGGTATAATTTGAGGCATCTGAGAAGCCTAATGTAGTGACAGCTCCCCTGCCTGCTCATGGGGTGAATGCTATTGGGGACGAAGATGAAGTGGATGAAGCTGAGTTTGATAGCTGGATCTACCCGGCAACCGAAAGTGGACCTAGCAATCGGAGTGCAAAGGACAACCTACCTATTTCTCTTGTTACTGAGTAATGAATTCCTATGTTTTTGGCATTTGTAATAAACAATAAATTAAACTCTATGGCCCGGTGTCTTACCCGAGGCATCGTGGCTTCATTTGTGAGGGCATATAAATTGTCATTTCATATATCATAAATAAAAATCTTGGATGTTTTCTCGCATTTCAAATCTTATGCTCCTTTTCTGTCTTTCCTTCCTTTTATACATTTCAAAACAGCTGTATTTACACACACTCACTCATACAGGTTCCAATCCACTATGGATCTCACTGGTAATGACGCTGCTACTGCCAGTTATGACTTCGAAAATCCGATCAACTTAGCCGAAGACGAAGGTGAAGATGATTGCGAAGTGCCTGGCGAGCTGGCAAGACTGTTACTTCAGGAAGAGAGGGCAATTCGACCACACGAAGAGCCAGTGGAAACAATAAATCTGGGTACAGAGGCAGACAGGAAGGAAGTTAAGATTGGTGCCAACCTAGAGCTCAGCGTGAAGCAACGGTTGACTCAGATGCTACATGATTATATGGAGATCTTTGCCTGGTCCTACGAAGACATGCCCGGGTTGGATACTGATATTGTGGTCCATCACTTGCCTACTAAGGAAGACTGCCCTCCGGTTAAGCAAAAGGTCCTCCGTATGCGTCCAGAGATGTCTGAGAAGATCAAAGCCGAGGTTATGAAACAGTTTGATGCCAGATTCCTTGCAGTGACTTCTTACCCTCAGTGGGTTGCTAATGTGGTGCCGGTACCAAAGAAGGACGGTAAGGTCAGAATGTGTGTCGACTACAGGGATCTGAACAGGGCCAGTCCCAAGGATGACTTCCCCCTACCTCACATTGACGTCCTTGTTGACAATACAGCTCAGCATAAGGTGTTCTCTTTCATGGATGGTTTTTCAGGTTACAATCAGATCAAGATGGCACCTGAAGACATGGAAAAAACTACCTTTGTTACTCAGTGGGGCACCTTCTGCTACAAGGTCATGCCTTTTGGACTGAAAAATGCTGGGGAAACCTACCAACGTGCCATGGTTGCTTTATTTCATGATATGATCCATCATGAGATAGAAGTGTATGTTGACGACATGATTGCAAGGTCCCAGACTGAGGAAGAGCACCTAGAGCATTTGCAGAAATTGTTTGACCGTCTGAAGTTGTACAAGTTGAGGTTGAATCCGAACAAGTGCACCTTCGGGGTAAGATCTGGAAAGTTGCTAGGCTTCGTGGTAAGTGACAAGGGTATTCAAGTGGACCCTGCCAAGGTTAAAGCTATTCAAGATATGCCTGTTCCTAAGACAGAGAAAGAGGTCAGAGGCTTTTTAGGACGCCTGAATTACATTGTTGGGTTCATCTCCCACCTAACCGCTACTTGTGAGCCAATCTTCAAGCTGCTGAAGAAAGATCAGGTAGTACGTTGGAACGATGAATGTCAGGCTGCTTTTGACAGAATCAAAGAGTATCTCCAAGAACCACCCATCCTTATGCCACCGGTTGAAGGGAGACCTCTGATACTATACCTGACGGTACTTGATAACTCAATGGGTGTGTGCTGGGGCAGCATGACGAGTCTGGCCGAAAAGAGCATGCCATTTATTACCTTAGCAAAAAGTTTACCGACTGTGAGACCCGATACTCACTGCTTGAGAAAACTTGCTGCGCTTTGGTATGGGCTGCTCGCCGGCTGAGACAGTATATGCTGACTCACACTACCTTGTTGATCTCGAAGATGGATCCTATAAAGTACATATTTGAAAAGCCTGCTCTGTCTGGGAGAATAGCAAGATGGCAGATGATCTTGACATAATACGACATCCAATACACGACCCAGAAAGCCATCAAAGGAAGTGTATTGGCAGACCACTTGGCACATCAGGTCGTAGATGACTATCAGTCAATGAACTTCGAGTTTCCAGACGAGAGCATCATGATTGTGACTGATTGTGAAGTGCCTGGACCGGATGAAGGACCTGAGGAAGGATCCCGATGGTCTATGCACTTTGACGGAGCCTCCAATGCTTTGGGTAACGGTATCAGCGCCATAATAATATCCCCTCAAGGCACTCATACTCCTCTCACTGCCCGGCTATGTTTCAACTGTACCAACAACATGGCGGAGTATGAGGCATGCATCATGGGTCTTCAAGCTGCGATCGACTTAAGGATCAAGTTTCTGAGCGTCTTCGGAGATTCTGCTCTTGTGATCAATCAGATCAAAGGAGAGTGGGATACGAAACATCTGAATCTTATTCCTTACAGAGAATGTGTGTTGACATTGATCCCCCACTTCACGAAGATAACCTTTGAACACTTTCCGAGAGAGGAGAATCAGCTGGCGGACGCGTTAGCTACAATGTCTTCTATGTTCAAGAGCAAATGGGACAATGAGGCTCCCCGGATCATCATCTGGAAATTGGACGAACCGACATACTGTTGTGATCTCGAGACTGAATTGGTGACTGAGAAGCCTTGGTACCATGAGGTGAAGAGATATCTGGAAGCTCAAGAATACCCTGAAGGTGCATCTGTCAACAACAAAAAGTTTCTGAGAAGGTTTGCAGCAAAGTTCCTCCTTAGCAACGGCATTTTGTACAAGCGAAACCATGATTCAACCTTACTGCGTTGTGTGGATAAGACTGAAGCAGAAAGGATCATGGAAGAGCTACATGAAGGGACCTTCGGAACACATTCCAGTGGGCACACTATGGCAAAGAAAATCCTTCGGGCAGGGTATTTCTGGTCCACCATGGAAGCTGACTGCTACCAACACTCTCGGACATGCCATAAATGCCAGATCTACGCAGATAAGGTGCATGTTCCTCCAAATGTTCTGACTGCGCCTTGGCCATTTGCAATGTGGGGCATAGACATGATCGGTGAGATTAAACCTACGGCATCTAACGGGCATCGCTTCATCCTGGTAGAGATTGATTACTTCACGAAGTGGGTTGAGGCGGCTTCCTACGCTACGGTAACCAAGACTGTGGTGGCACGGTTCATTCGGCATAATCTGATCTGTCGATACGGCGTCCCTGAAAGAATATTTACAGACAACGGTACCAATCTGAATAACAAGATGATCACTGAGCTCTGCGAGCAGTTCAAAATACAGCACCACAACTCTTCTCCTTACAGACCGAAGATGAATGGGGCTGTAGAGGCAGCAAATAAAAATATCAAGAAAATTGTGAAGAAGATGACATTGACTTATAAAGATTGGCACGAGATGTTACCGTTCGCTCTACATGGGTACCGTACCTCAGCCAGGACGTCAACCGGGGCAACTCCTTTCTCCTTGGTTTATGGTATGGAGGCAGTCCTACCGATCGAAGTACAAATACCCTCTCTCCGGATAATGAAGGATGCAAATCTGAACGAAGATGAGTGGATTCAGACACGACTTGATCAGTTGAACCTCATTGATGAAAAGAGACTCGCTGCTATCTGCCATGGTCAGACGTACCAAAAACGGATGATCAGGGCATTTAACAAAAAGGTCAGACCACAGGAATATCAAGTTGGGGATCTGGTAATCAAACGAATCATCCTTCCTCAGAGTGATCCAAGGGGAAAATGGACCCCTACGTACGAAGGGCCATTTGTGGTTAAACATGTGTTCTCAGGAGGAGCCATGATTCTAACCAACATGGATGGTGACGACCTTCCTCACCCCGCCAATGCAGACATAGTAAAAAGATACTACGCGTAAAAAAGACTCTCTAGGCTGACATGCCTAGGCAAAAATTAGGGCTTCCCGGCGAACCAAAAGGGTTCGGGAAAAATGAAGGGATGAAATAAAAAAATCTGTACACCCGGCAAGTCGAAAACCTGAAAAGGCGGCTTGGGCAAAAATGGGTATCCCGGCGGACTGAAAACCCGAAAGGGCGGTCCAGGAAAAAGTTAGGGATAAAAGCGTAATACTATGTCTCATTGGATCACTTTGCATCCAGAATTCGGTATCTACATCAAGTTCAGACGACATCGATCAGTCAGCTTCACTTTCAACTAAGGTCATCAAGTGATGAGACGCTCGGAGATATAAAGGCAATAGCAGAGTTGAAACCCAGTGGGATCATTCATTTCACACAGCTGTTTTATTCTCTCTTGTACAAATTTGTATAAACTCTTTTGTTCGGCGGCGTTCTCTTACTAGGACGTCGGCTCTTGTATATAAACGCCTATTTACAGGCAAATTCAAAATCAATACAAAAATCACTTTTCAGTTAAAATTGCCAAGTGTTTTTTCTGTTTTGTTTTGCGAAGGACGCCCAAGGTTCAATTTGTGATATATGCATTGATAATAATTTGCTAACTCATGAATATTTGCATACGAAACAAAGGATTAATTACAGGTAACATTAGAAACAGGGGCAATAAAGAGTTGTCTAAGAAATCTAATTGTTCTGTCCTCCAAGGTATCAAGGTAGGTTCAGCTGAAGAACATAACCGGATATCTTAATTCCCCAGAGAGTGAGCCAGCAAGTCAGTGCACTCTCCCCAAGCAAAGTTTTATCAAACCTTAAGGAAGTTGGGTATCCTCCCGCAGATCTCAACATTCCCCAGCAATATATACATATTCTTAACAAGCATCCCCGGTAGTCTTGACCTAAAGATTGTTCCCCGGTGGTATATCAAACATCCAGTGGAGTTAGTTCCAGTACAATTCAAAACTTCCCCAAGAGAGTCCAATCTAGTACCCCAGGAAAGTTGGAATCCATCTCCCCAAGCAGTAAGCTTATCCCCAGTAGATTCTGGAAACTTATCCCCGCAGAGCACGAACGCGTCTCCCGGCTTTATTCAAGAGTTTTTTCCTTACTAGGATATAACTGGGTTATCCTCAGCCAAAAGCCACGGAAAGAGCGTCCTCGACGAAGTCCTCCTATCCCCAGCAAAGTCTATTAACACGTCCAACACAACAAGGGTATCCCCAGCAAGTTATTATCAACAACTCAACAAAGTATCTCTCTCCCCACAGAGTATTGCTTCCCAGCAAGATTGTTAGAGTACTTTTCTCCCCGCAGAGTAATTCATTCACCAAGTTTATTACCCAACGGAGTTATCTTCTCCTACCGGTATTCTTGCAACTATCACCCCCAGCGGAAGCAAAGTCTATTCTTCAACATCAGCCCAGGAGTGACTTCCCGGCACCCGTCAAGGATTTACTTTCCTGGACGAAAAGATACATTCATAAACATCACATACATCATTATAAGCATGCATATATGCATCATATCTCACAAATCTCATTTATGTTGAGAACATCATTGCTTGATCCATATCATGCATTGCATATGACTGACCTTTACCTTCCAGTTAAGTTCTCAGCTACATTTCAAGACCTAGACCGGTTCAGTTAAATCGATCCTAAGATTTTTCTGTTTCTTATCCCGTCCAAGGCCTTCTCTGGTTCAGTCAGATCGACCCTAAGATCTCCCTGTTTCTTATCCAGTTGAAGACATTTCAAGACCTAGACCGGTTCAGTTAATCGACCCTAAGATTTTCTGTTTCTTACCCAGTCCAAGGCCTTCTCTAGTCCAGTTAAATCGACCCCTAACAGATTTTCCTGATAAAGACTCAGTAGAAGATATCCAGATTCTCTCAATGATACTGTTGAGGTTGTAGTCGCCTGTGGTTCTCTCCCCGTTACTGCGGAGGTAGTAATCGCCCCAAGATTCTCTCAGCGTCACTGTTGAAGTAGAAGTTATCCAAGATTCTCTCAATGATTAATGTTGAGGTTGTAGTCGCCTGTGGTTCTCTCCCCATTACTGCGGAGGTAGTAATCGCCCTAAGATTCTCTCAGCGTCACTGTTGAAGTAGAAGTTATCCAAGATTCTCTCAATGATTACTGTTGAGGTTGTAGTCGCCTGTGGTTCTCTCCCCGTTACTGCGGAGGTAGTAATCGCCCCAAGATTATCTCAGCGTCACTGTTGAAGTAGAAGTTATCCAAGATTCTCTCAATGATTATTGTTGAGGTTGTAGTCGCCTGTGGTTCTCTCCCCGTTACTGCGGAGGTAGTAATCGCCCCAAGATTCTCTCAGCATCACTGTTAAAGTAGAAGTTATCCAAGATTCTCTCAATGATTAATGTTGAGGTTGTAGTCGCATGTGGTTCTCTCCCCGTTACTGTGGAGGTAGTAATCGCCCCAAGTTTCTCTCAGCGTTACTGTTGAAGTAGAAGTTATCCAAGATTTTCTCAATGATTACTGTTGAGGTTGAAGTCGCCCAAAATTCTCTCAATGATTACTGTTGAGGTTGAAGTCGCCCAGATTCTCTCAGCGATACTGTTGAGGTTGAAGTCATCCAAGGTTCTCTCACCGTTCCTGTTGAGGTAGTAACCATCCCTGGTTCATTCATCACCTTTTGAAGATCCAGATTCAGCTCCTATAACCAGTCAGGACACATCCATACCAAGAATCTGAAGACCAGCTCCTGTAACAGGTCAGGTAATCATTTTTCTCTTTTGCAGGTACGCAAGTTCTCGCTAAGGAATCTCTTACGCGATTGACACCCAGATGGCATCTATAAGCCCATCCACCTTCCATCATCTCTTAGCATGGCATCTATAAGCCCATCATCCTATCCATCAATCTCCAAATGGCATCTATAAGCCCATTCCCTCCATCACACTACTATGTGAGCGCAAATTTCTAGGCACTCTAGTGTTCAATCATCTTCCACCTTCGGATTACGAAAGGCACGTCAGCCAATCTGCATCCTCAGGTCTAAGAAGATTGAACAGGGGCAACTGTTGTACCCCAAAATTTGCCCTCCCATATTCTTCAAGATTTGTCAAGTCAAAGCTTCAAAATTCCCCAAGGGTTGCACAGTTCAAGGGCCTCATAACAGTCAAAATTAGGGTTTTGGTTATGACAAAGAAAATGAAGTTTCCAAGGGTCCAATCAAGTCCCACATGCTTACAAACATGGTCAAGCATCCTCATACCAAGTTTTAAGACTTACAGCACAAAATTGCACAGTCAAAAAACCTAATTGCACTACAGTCAACTGTAGGGGCAAAATGGTCATTTGACAGTCAAAAGTTCAAATTTTTGGTCAACATCTCATTTTGAAGCCACAAACATCATTTGATCAATGCTTGACCATGATTCTCAAAGCTTGGCTCAAAAATCATCAAGATGCAAAAGTTTCCATATTTGGACAGTTGAAAAAGTCAACTGTAAATTGACCAGGGCATAACTTCCACATGGATTATCAGAAAAATTCCATCCAAATCTCCTTTTGAAGAGAATGACATTTCCTACAACTCCTCTTCACACTTCAAGTCCAAGAAATTCTCTCACAAAAAGTTATCAATTTCAACATTATAGGTCATTTTCAAAACTCAACAAAAAGGGACTTTAAGTCAAAGGCCATAACTTGATATTGGTAAATCAAAATGACATGGGACCAAAGACATTGGTTAGAGGACTCAAATACCTTTCCATAATGTCCAAGAACATGAGCAAAGCTTAAAAATTGAGCAAGTTATGCCTTGTGGAAGTTGGGAAATTTTTGGATATTTTGAAAAGTCAACATTGTTTCAAATGACCTAAAAATGCTAATGGGCCTCCTTTTCTTCCACAATTCATCATCCAAGGCATGTGCACAACCATTTGGCCCAAAGGGAAGTTTTTTATCATTTTTATTTATTTATTTGGATTTTTAATTATTAATAATTCATTTAATTAAAATAAATAGGTGAAAAATACTAAACCTAATCTTTCAAATCTTTTTGTGCATGGAATAGGCTTAATATTTCGTGCATA
Source organism: Vicia faba (assembly GCA_948472305.1). NCBI lineage: Eukaryota > Viridiplantae > Streptophyta > Magnoliopsida > Fabales > Fabaceae > Vicia > Vicia faba. Next base: position 1,054,058,393 of record OX451735.1, read on the forward strand.
ATCAGATATAGAAAGAATCATGGTGATTGGATATGATTGGCATCAAAAGCATGTGAAAAAGATTGGAAACATTATGCATGAAAATCAAATCTTCCATACATCAATGCATTGATTCTTTGGACAAATTTCTTAACCCTAATCGTTCACATGTATATATGGATGCAAACCCTACTCCTCAGAACCACAAAGCTGCCCAGGAAAGCCATAGTCAAACTTGCAATTTTCTCAAAAAAGTCAAATACTGAAAACTAGGTTCTAGGGCGATTGAAGCTAAAATAATTGGTCCATTGTCTTGCTGAGGCTTCAAGGAAGGAATTGGAATCAAAACCATAAGCTTTAACACCAAGAAACGTGAGAACGATCATGCCCTGTACAGAAATTTTTTGCATTCTTGCATCATGATTCATACGTTTTCTGTAGTTTTTAATATTTGATTTATGTTATTTGACTCATTACGAAGCTAACCACATGATCTAATTGAGTTTTTAGGCATTGTGCACGATTTCACCATGGATACGTGCTAGGGTTTTCAGAACCTTGAATTAGGGTTTCTTAGTTAAGGAAAAATTAGCACGTGAGACCTAGGCCATTCAACTCAGCATGATTGGACGATTTAAAAACACACCTCACGATTAATTTATGATTAGCAGGGTGCTAATCGCTATTTTTTAACTTGTCACTTAGTGGGGGTTTAAAACCCTCGCTATTCAGTTGTTTTTTATTTCAGGAAAACGCAGGGATGAAGAAGAAGGCTAGGTGGCCAAGACTGGTTGGTTCATTCAAACTTTCGCGCGTAAAAGGGCACTCACGTTTGCTTTATTTTATAATGTTTGTTGGTTAGGTAATATACAAAGAAACCAAGTGGAGCAGTTGGCAAGGCATGTGTATGGTAATCCCTAGGACCTGGGTTCGAACCCCAGGTCCCCATTCTCTTTCAATATTTTTTCTATAAATCTAATCCCATGCAGATTCAACCCTGAAGATCACCATACGACCCCTGATCCAGCTATGCCACGCATCCCCTGATCACAATCCAATGGTCAAGATTCACAGCCTATGATGTGCTGCAGTCAACGCACATACATGCCAGCATCAAAGTCAAATGAGGCCATAGCTTAATGGGCCTGGATTACTGGACTTTACCTCCCATTTGGGGACAGACCCCCCAAGGTTTGCAATTTCTTTTATATTTTTCATTTTTATTTGATTCAATTATTTCTCTTGTTAATTAATTCCTTTAATTTAATTATTTTTATAAAAAACATAAAAACAATATAAAATCAGAAAAAAGACAAAAATAAGTATTTTTATTTAATGTTACTTTTTGTAAATAAATATTATTCATTAATTTTAGCTATTAAATTAGGTTTAATTCGAGCATTTTCTTAATTAATTTAAAATTTGTAGAATTAGGGTTTTAATCAATTTTTTATCCTTTTTTCTTTTCTTTTCACTAATAATTAAATGTTATTTATTTTTTATAAATCAAAATTGCATGTAAATAATTAGATTAATTTTAGGTTTAATTTTAACATGTTTTTCTTAATAAATAAAAAATTTAGAATTAGGGTTAATATTTTAATTTCAGTTAATCTTTCTCATAAAAATTCACAACTCTAAAAAACTCAAAAAAATCTTTTCTCTTTTTATTTTCATTTTAATTTTAATTAATTTAATAATTTAATTTAATTTCATTAAAAAGGGTCCAACGCCCTCGTTTCCAATCTTAATTCAATTCGCACATTTATCTCTTTTCGTATAATTTTTATGTACTTCTCCCAAAGCCATGTAAATATTTTATTTCTCGCACTTCTTTATTTTCTGTCAAATCGGGTCCTGGATTTATTTTGGCGATGTGGACCCGCGCCTTTGTAATAGTTTAGAACTTTACATTTCTCGTAACTTTTTTTAACTTAAATAAATGCATGCAAGAATGAATGATAAAAATAAAAACAAACGCGTAGATCACTTTGATATGAACAAGATAAATGCAAATGAACATGACACACAAATCACACACCACCCCTAGGGTACGCCTCACTGTTGCCTTGCCTCGAAAGGTGATCATCGAGTAGAGGATGTCTTAGTAAGTCCTCATGATCCGGGAACCTAGCATGAGGGTAGCTTCTAAGGTATCTTCCCATTGCTCTGGTGATCACCATGTCCCGAACCTTCGAATTGACCCGAACACCTCCAACGGTGGTACTACCTACCTCTCAATGGTGGGATGGCACTACTTTAAAGGACATTTACACAGACGAATTCCTTAGGGTAGGTAGACGACTCTAGATACTTGCTCTAATTTCAAAACAAATCAAAAAATACTTTTCACACCGACACCTTTTCAAAAAGCTTTCGAAAGCCATTTTTCAAACACTCTTGAGGACCGATACAAGAGTCGAACTGGAATTTTCAAAGAAACTTTTTAAAACCCACTCACAATTGAAAAGCAAACAAACCATTTTTGAAAACAAGTGAGCAAGTATCTAAGAGCCCATGGATAACCATGGATAGAAAGGGTGCTAATACCTTCCCTTTCTATAACCTACCTCCCGAACCGAGAGCAATCTCTATAAGGAATTTTTCTGTGCTTTTGTCCTTTCCATTTGGAGAAAATAAAAGACGGTGGCGACTCTTGCTTCCGCGACATTTAGCGAACCAGCGTTAAACAGTCAATTCCAGATCCACCGATCACAAGTAGCTCAAACAATTTGGAAAGAACGTTTTGAAAAGGGATTTGAAATTTCATGGTCAAAACATGTTTCCAGTAAGAAGTAAGTGTTGCGACTAGAACCAGGGTAATGAGAGCATCACAATGATATCAGAGTTTTGAAAAATTGATGAAGGAATCTACCTATTGAAGTTGAGTTGTAGAACTCTGAAACTGGACTTCTATGGAGCAATATAGGGCACGATTCTTGAATGTAATTATATGGTTAGCTTTATGGAAGATCAATGAAGGTGAATTGATGAAAAAATTGGATTGAAAAAGGATTGAGAATGGATTTCGAAGTTGCTGAATTCTGAGTTAGGGAACAAGTTTGGCAGGGTGATTCTGGATATCCAAGCTTGAGAAAACGAATGGGATAGTTCATGTATTTATAGGAGAGAAATGGGATCAAAAGGAAGAGTGAATGATGCATTTTGGAGGGAATTCGTGCAAACCTGATGCACGTGTGAAGTGTGATCTAATTTTCACCAAAACTCATCCAATCCTTGCGTTTTGAGGTGCTAAACAAATACGGAACTTCACTAAACATGTTTAGAGGCAAAAACGCGTGGAAAACTTGTGATTAGAGGCCACATTATGGATTTCAAAATTCTGACTTGGTGAGAAATTCAGTTTCAAAGTGCCAACTTCTGACCAATGGCATTTTAAACTCAAGGGGACTTAGGGCATGATTATTGATGCTTTAAAAAGGTGAGGTTTCAAGCTTTGAAATGAAAAAAGAATTTAATCAAATGGATGCTTGAGCTGAAAGTTGTGTTGAGTCAAAGTTGAGAAAAAAGGGTTGACTTTCCAAACTTAGAAATATTTCAATTTTTTCTTCAAAAGTGACCTATAATGTCTTGCATCCAAACATAGCCTTCCACTTGGAATTTTCTATTGACATAAATGATGGCATGAAGTAGATCTCTTGAATGACATTTTGAAACTTGAACCATTCACAATCTCCAAAAATTGAGAAAGTTATGACTTGTTGAAGTTGGAAAATTTTCATAAAATGACCTATAATCTTTAGTATCCTTAAGGAAATTTCCATCCATTTTCTCACTTTTCACATAAAAGAAGGCATAAAGTTCACATATTCAAGATCATTATGGAAAAAGAATGGGCTCAAGGTGATAAAACTTGACCAAGTTATGATCATTTGAAGTCAAACTTGAGAAATTGGGGGTTGATCTAGAGGACTTGTAATCTTTCTTCATCATCAAGTTTCTTCCACATGAAAAATCCTTGGAACTTTTGAAGTGATTTGTTGATATACCTTTGAAGAGAAAGATGTCTTTGTAATCACTCAAAAATACCAAAATATGGGCAAGATATACTCCTTTGAAGTTCAAAACCCTAGCTCCTAGATTAAGAAACATGCCTTGAGGAACTTTGACAATTTTGAACAAACTTCTTGTACCAAAAAAAAATTATTTGTAAATATAAGTTGTTGAGGATGATAATGAGAACTCATAGCAACCACAACCACTTCCATATATTGATAATTGATAGAAATATGCACTTGTGACCAATGGGAACAAGACCTTGTCCAACCATGACTATTTTTCAATCAACCCCTTGTACTTTTTGGATCAAATCTTGATAAATTGGAAATGTAGTGAAACAAAATAACCTTTCCATGCCATCCCTTACAAAACAACTTCAATGGTATGGTTTTAACTTCTCAAGCTTCATTGACTAGGTCATGGAAATAAACTCATGAACCCATGGATCAACTTGCCAAGCTCCATTGCCTTTATCTACATTATTGACAAGTAAGACAAACCAACATTGCATTTTATTAATTAAAAGGAAAGTAAAAAAAACATGAATGATCACACAAGAAAAACAAGTCAAGGTGCTTGGTGATTCCTCAAAGAGCAAAGCTAAAGATAGGGAGGAGAACCAAAAGCCCTAATGTGATGTTGTTGTGATTGAATCAATATGGTATGGTGAAGGGGTCTTAGGGGAAAAAATTGGGGTACAACAATCTTGACAAGCTTCGATTAGGCATCTAAATCCTTCGAGCAAGCTTTGTTTCAAATTCTTCGATTAGGCATTTGGCCCTCTTCGATCATGCCTTGATTAGTAAGCTTCGATTAGGTGTTTGGCATATGGACAGGGAGGTTCGATTGGGCATCTAAACCCTTCGAGCAGGCTTTGGTTTGCAAGTCTTCGATTGGGCACTGGACCCCCTTGATCAAGTTGATTTCACAATGTCTTCGATGGAGTGCTGGGCCTCCTTAGACCAAGTTTGGTTTTCAAAGCTTCGACTATGCATTAGCTACTTCAGGCTTTCCTTCTATTCACAAGGTAAGAACCCACTACAAGTCCCTTTCGATTCACTAGCAGTGGCCTCTACGTGCAACCTTCGACACACTAGGCAAAGGCCTCTTCATGATTGCCTTGGATTCTCTAATTCAAAAGCTTCCCCCACCTAGCCTTCGACCCACAAGGAAGAGGATTCCTCAGACTTGTCTTGGATTCACAAGGGCAAAGGCTTCTTCTATAATTGCCTTCAACGCACAAGGGAAAGACATCCTCTGTGCTTGCATTTAATGCACAGGGCCAAGACATCTCAACACAATTTCTGCACTATGACACACATTGATGGCCCATTCGAAGAAAGCACAAGGCATACGTGTGGATTATTCGAAAGATACACAAAAAGTTCATTCGAAGGATATGTAGATGGGTCAAATTAAAGGAGCCATTCTAAGGAGGCAACTCAAGGCCAATCAAAGGGCCTGGCCTGAAGGTATTCGAAAGAGTGAAGCATGTCCAAGTTCATCCCAAGGCTCAAAGAGGTGTGAATATTTCAAAAATGGAAGTCTTTCGATATGCTGGATTCTTGTCTCATGGTCTTCAAAGTCTAGTTAATGGTTGTCCCTTACCATTTCCTACACAAACACATTCATACCAAAGGAAGCTTCAATATGGATTCAAACAAAGAAGCCCCGGTGATGAGAACCTGAGCCATTCAAAGTAAGTAACAAAAGGACCATTCGAAGAAGCATTCAGAAGGTCCATTCGAAGGGTACACAAGAAGCCCATTCGAAGGAGGCAAATTAAGGCCAATCGAAGGGCATGGCCTGAATGCATTCAAAATTCAAAGTGTTCAGGTTCATTCAAGATTCCAAAGAGGCATGGATATTTCAAAAAAGGAAATCTTTTAATATGTCTGATTCTTGTCTCATGGCTTTCAAAGCCTAGTTAAATCGTTGTCCCTTGCCATTTTCATGCACCCTCATACTTCTATAAATAAAAGGCCTAGGATACATTGCAAAGGGGGACGAAAAAGAGACGGGGACATTATACACAACATACATATTACACGCGCACACTGCCCTACAAGAGCTCCATAAAGCTTCCAAAACACAACAAGATCACACCACATTTGCCTCTCTCCTTTCGAATCCAAGAGCATCCAGCAACTCTAGTCCCCCACATAAGTTCTAGTTTTTAAGCAAGGTAAGTCCCCTTGACCTTGCATCTTTCGTTTCAGCATAACATGTAACTAGCCTTTACTTACTTTTCATTTCAGTATAATATATAGATAGCCTCTTAGTTATGTTCTTCGTCTCATCCCTCTTGGTTTGTTTTCTTTTCTTGTCTGTATATATGTTAGAACTAAACTGTACAGATTCAAACGAAAGACAAAAAGAGTGTGAACGAAGGATATACACTCATGTTGCTCTACAGGTCCATGTTACTTCATAGTTTAAATAGAAAGAAGCAGAGGAGTTTGCAGACAAAGGTTTCTCATGCCCACTCCCTGGCTCAATCGAAAGAAGTAGAGAAGCCTGCAATCAAAGGTTACCCATACCATTCCCAAACTCAGTCGAAGGAGGCAAGAAAAGGTGCAAATCGAAGCTAGCTCACGTCAAACTCTCAAGCCCAATCGAAAGAATGCAAAAGAAGGGTGAATCGAAGGAGTCCCTGGCCTAGATCGAAGAATTCAAACTCTTCTTTATTTTGTTCTTTATTTTTACATTTTTCTTGTCTTTCGATTTGGTTGTAATAGTGTAGGACACTTACTTTCAACATTTTTATTGCTTTTCATAATAACTGCTAGATGTATGACTAATAGGATTGTATGGTAAAGACTAAAATCAAACGCTAGCAAACCTAATAAAAAAGACAAAAATAAACTGAACATAACACACATTGCACATATACACCTCTAGGGTACCCCACTTTGGTTGCCTTCGGAAATAAAACAATCATGTCCCTCGAAACGGGGAAGCTTTAGCAAAGACCCGTAAATCAAAAGATCATAGTCCCTCAATGACCCTACAGTTGCCTTTCGGTAAATGATCTAGTCCCTAAATAGAAATTACTAAAGTGTCTCTTCATGTTGCCTTTATGATTGTACGTCCCTTCGAATGTCCCTCAAAAATCCAACGATAGGGCTACCTACTCACTAATAGTAGGATAGCGCTGTCTAAAGGATATGAGGAAAAGAACGACCTTTTCGAGTACAAGTAGATAGTTGTTAGATTCTTGCTAAAAACAACTTTTTACACTTACACTTTCAAAAAACAACTTTCAAAAACATTTTCTTTGTCAACACTATTGAGGAATGATACAAGAGTTATCACAAAGCAAATTGTCGCACTAAGGTACTTTCAAAATTCTTTTCAAAAAACACATAAAGCATAAAGGTATTTCAAAAATGAGCTAAGCATCTAAGAGCCCGTAGAAAACTACGTATGGAAAGGGTGCTAACACCTTCCGTTTCCATAATCTACCCCCTTACTCAGAAAATTCTCGAAAAGGTCTTTTTTCTATTCTTTTCACCCTTTCCTTAATTTGAATAAAAGAAAAGTCGGCGGTGACTCTTACTTACCGCAACATTTGCGAACACAAAATGCAAAATCAATATTAACAGTCGGTTCTGCCACCGTATCACAGAACTGGCGACTCTGCTGGGGATTATTAAAAAGTGGGGTTACCTTAGAGTTAGTTCATTATTTAACTGCTTTTTTGTGCTTTGTTTGCTTTACTTTTGAGGGCTTTGTTTGGGTTACTATAGATCCTACACCCGAATCTGGGGCACCTGTTAGGTAAGTAGCAATAGATCATGGGTACTGTGCGGAGTATACCGATACAATTGAAGCGATAGCTATGTTGATGTGACATTTTGGTTGGTACTGGTAGCCCTTGAGTAGTCAAGGAGAATACGGGGCCACTGCGTGGTGTCATAAAGCATCAACTGACCTTAGAACCTTTAATTGAACAACTTGGCCATTAGGAAGTACAAAGATAACTGTCTTTAATGTAGTCCTAAGTCGGTTGATAAGCGATACTACACTCATTGAGATTTGACTCCCGAGTTTTGTTTGGTGGCAAGTCCGTTGTCGATCGAAACGAAACTTGTGGGAAAAATCAGTGATATTGAGATCCCTTAGAACCCGATTACTATGACTAAGACAGGTTGAGCCCACTAAACTTCAAGATGATACTTACCTACAATCTCCATGCAAGCCTAAAACTAAGGCTGCTTGTGTGACTTGTTTTCTTTTAACTTGAACTACTTGCAAGGTTTTATTATCTAACAATATGATTTCCTTGCAGGATTTGTTTACAGTCATTATTCAATAACCTGGATTTCTTGCAGGATTTACTTGCTTGTGCCACCTTACATTTTTTTTAATGCACAACATACATAACATAACATCATACCATAGCATTTCCTTAACCATTTCTAGGATCTCAAGGGCCTGTGACGCAGGTTAAGATAAAGCAGACGTCTAGCAAGGGGCAAAGGGATTTATTTTTCTCTAACTAAATGCCTTCAAAAGACCAAAACACGACAACTTGAGTTAGGGGATATGACCCACTTGATATGGTGAGCTTGACTCTTGTAGAAGGACATTCAAAAATACGAAGTTCTTCAATCAAAGTTGCAGTCAACTCCTAACATCTTTTTGTGTTTACATCGCGAGATCCTTGAAAACATTTACATATCATACATGTCATTGCATAACAGGTATTATATGGACATGCTTCTTATCCCTTCGCTGTTTATTTCATTAAGAAGAAATGGCTCTTGAACAAACAATCAAAGACCTTCAAGCTCAAAATGCTCAGTTCCAAGAAATGTTCTTGTCTCTGGCCCAGGGGCAAGAAGACCTGAAAGCTCTGATCATCAAAGAGAAGACTAAGAAGGCAAAGGAACTGGCTGGAGTCTTGAATTTTGGAAGAAGACTTAAGAGACCTACCAAGAGATCTCTAGATATCTCAGTCATCGTGACCTAATCGATGTACTCGGATGTCATTGTGTCCTGATTGACATATAACTCCGGTTTAGTCCCACCTTTTTTAATTCCCCAGTGGATGTTGCAAAAATAAAAACTCTTACACTCTCTCTCAGATCAAATTTTTGGCATTTATATTTAATTATCTTCTATCTTAAACCTCCGAAAGGCATCCACCAATTGTACTTTCAGGTTTAAGATGATTAAATAGGGGCAGCTGTAATACCCCGAATTTGTCCTACCCTCTGTCAAATCATCTGGCTTATGCATCTTGTATGTTTTCATGTGCATTTTTTCATTAGGTCATACAATAAATCATGCATCATCGATAAACTGGGCATGGGATCGAGGATCTTGAAGCTAGGGTTTCTTTTATATGGTTTGAGCTTGTTAGCATTCATCAGTATAAATATCATGGATAGGGTTATCTTAAAGGTTTTCCGCTATGATTCAAGTCTCATTCATCTTCATCCAAGGATGCTCCAAAGGTATTTTTTTGTGTTAAAATCATCAAGTGAAAAAAGAATTTTGCCAAATCAAATATTTGAAGAGTGAGTTTCCAAGGTTTTGGTTCATTCTACAAAAGATGAAGTGTTGATCAAGGCATTAGTGTGTTGCTTACGATACAAGTTAACATGGATGGAAGAGTTGAATTAGGGGTTTCCATTGAATTGAAGATGATTCAAATTCGGTTAGAATTTATATTGGTATTAAAAATGAAAGATGCATCAACTTGCAAATCAAGTTACAATAAAGTTCAAAGTTCATTCAATCCGAATTCAGAATGTTTATACATTCATAGATTCAGGCTTACAATTCTTTTCAAATACAAATATCGTTTCACCATCATTTACCAATACTCATTTGTCCGGGTTCGAGTACAAAATCCCAAGGTCCAAAAATCTATACAATCACATACATTCAAGACATTTTATCCATATAATATTGCTAAGCCTTGAACCTTGTCAATTTTTCAAATCCAAAACGACTCAACTCGTAATACATCAAACCAATGTGTTATTTCAAATACACTAAATTCGTTTAAAAACAAAACAACACAATTACACCAAATCTATCGAAATAGAATTCAAAAACAGTTCTAAATTTTGGTCAACTATTAAAAGACTTTGTTATTTTGTGCCCGATTCCATATTGCAAGCTACTTCTTTAGCTCCAAACCATTCAAACGGAAAACTCTAAACAATAACATGCAGCCCTGCAAGAACAAAAAAAAGGTCACAACATGTCTAAACATACCAGTCAGTTTAACTCAAAACCTTGATCAAAGGTATCAACATAGAATATTGAGTTCTTTTGCAGGTTCTAAGAGGTATGATTGAACGTAAATGGAATACATTACCTGCTTAATAGCGTAATAGATGAAGGATTTCGTCTCTAATATCGCTGCTTGGTTTGCCATCAATAAGGTCTCGCTTCAGATGGGATGGTTGTATGTCAGCAAAATCTATATCATATTGGTTCAGATTTACAACCGCGAGCAGCCAGCAAGATGGTGAAGCATTATTCTCGTTCCTGCCCAATATCTAAATTAAAAAATAGTGAAACGATCTATGAGAATATATGGCTATATTGAAACCTTTGGGATTTATTTTCAAGAGAAAGGACTCAACAGAGTAGAGAGATTAAGCAATCATTAGTGAATTTCATATCATACCTGAATAATGCTTACATGAGCTGTCAGTATTCCAACAAACCAGACTCGTAAGGGAAACGCTGCACCATTGCTTTAACCTCATCCAATAGGCATCTTCAAAGCTTGTGTCTCATGGCACTGTTTCATTTACCTGCATAAATAGCACCAACTCGGCTCATTCCTAACCATTTTCTAACAGATTTTCTAACTGTTTATAACAACCTCTGACTTCCCTAATCAACCTCTAACTTCACAAACTTCCATAACCCAAAAAAAAAAACTATCCATAACAAAATTCTAACTGTCAAAAACCAACTTCCAAAAAACTGTCCTAACAAAATTCTAGCAGATCCCAAAACTTGTAACAACTGTTGTACCCAAAAATTTGCCATCTCATGTATTCCAAGATTTTTCCTTACATGGGTGGTTACAAACACTTGCCTATAGAAAATGAATTTTTTGAAGATAATCAAGTGTCTTTCGATTGGCATATGAACAAGGTGCCCGTCGATTGGTATCTTGACAAGCTTCGATTGGGCATCTAAATCCTTCGAGCAAGCTTTGTTTCAAATTCTTAGATTAGGTATTTGGCCCTCTTTGATCGTGCCTTTATTAGTAAGCTTTGATTAGGTGTTTAGCATATGTAAAAGGAGATTCGACTGGGCATCTAAACCCTTTGAGCAAGATTTGGTCTGCATGTCTTTGATTGGGAACTGGACCCCCTTCGATCAAGTTGATTTCACAATGTCTTCGATGGAGTGTTGGGCATTCTTCAACCAAGCTTGGTTCCCAAGGCTTTGACTGCGCATTAGCTACTTCAGGCTTGCCTTCTAATCACAAGGTAAGAACCCCCTATAAGTCCCTTTCGATTCACCAGCAGTGGCCTCTACGTGCAACCTTCGACTCACTAGGAAAAGGCCTTTTCATGCTTGCCTTGGATTATCTAAGTCAAAATATTCGCCCACCTAGCTCTCGATCCACAAGGAAGAGGCTTCTCAGACTTGTCTTGGATTCACAAGGGCAGAGGCTTCTTCTACAATTGCCTTCAATGCACAAGGAAAAGAAATCCTTTGTGCTTGCATTCAATGCATAGGGCCAAGACCTCTCAACACAATTTTTGCACTATGACAGACATTGATGGCCCATTCGAAGAAAGCACAAGGCATACACGTGGATTATTCAAAAGATATATAAAAAGTTCATTCGAAGGATATGTAGATGGGTCAAATCGAAGGAGACATTCGAAGGAGGCAACTCAAGGCTAATCGAAGTGCCTGGCCTGAAGGTATTCGAAAGAGTGAAGCATGTCCAAGTTCTTCCCAAGGCTCAAAGAGGCGTGGATATTTCAATATTGGAAGTCTTTCAATATGCTGGACTCTTGTCTCATGGTCTTCAAAGTCTAGTTAATGGTTGTCCTTTACCATTTTCTGCACAAACACATTCATACCAAAGGAAGCTTCGATATGGATTCAAACGAAGAAGCCCCAGTAATGAGAACCTGATCCATTCGAAGGAAGTAACAAAAGGACCATTCGAAGAAACATTCAGAAGGTCCATTCGAAGGGTACACAAGAAGCCCATTTGAAGGAGGTAACTTAAGGCCAGTCGAAGGGCATGGCTTGAAGGCATTCGAAAGTCAAAGTGTCCAAGTTCATTCAAGATTCCAAAGAAGCATGAATAATTCAAAAAAAGGAAATCTTTTAATATGTCTGATTCTTGTCTCATGGCTTTCAAAGCCTAGTTAAATGGTTGTCCCTTGCCATTTTAATACACCCTCATAATCCTATAAATACAAGGCCTAGGATACATTGCAAAGGGGGACGAAAAAGAGATGGAGACATTATACACAACATACATATTACACGCACACGCTGCCCTACAAGAGCTCCACAAAGCTTCCGAAACACAACAAGATCAGACCACATTTGCATCTCTCCTTTAGAATCCAAGAGCATCCAACAACTCTAGTCCCCCACATAAGTTCTAGTTTTTAAGCAAGGTAAGTCCCCTTGACCTTGCATCTTTCATTTCAGCATAACATGTAACTAGCCTTTACTTACTATTGGTTTCATCATAATATATAGATAGCCTCTTAGTTATGTTCTTCATCTCATCCCTCTTGGCTTGTTTGCTTTTCTTATCCGTATATATGTTGGAACTAACCTGTACAAATTCAAACTAAAGACAAAAAAGAGTGTGAACGAAGGATATACACTCATGCTACTTTATAGGTCCATGTTAGTTCATAGTCTAAATAGAAAGAAGCAGAGGAGTTTGCAGTCTAAGGTTGCTCATGCCCACTCCCTGGCTCAATCGAAAGAAGTAGAGAAGGCTACAATCGAAGGTTGCCCATACCATTCCCAAACTCAATCGATGGAGGCAGGAAAAGGTGCAAATTGAAGCTTGCTCATGTCAAACTCTCAAGCCCAATCGAAAGAATGCAAAAGAAGGGTGAATAGAAGGAGTCCCTGGCCTGGATCGAAGAATTCAAACTCTTCTTTATTTTGTTCTTTATTTTTACATTTTTCTTGTCTTTCGATTTGGTTGTAATAACGTAGGACCCTTACTTTCTACATTTTTATTGCTTTTCATATTAACTGCTAGATGTATGACTAATAGGATTGTATGGTAAATACTAAAATCAAACGCTAGCACACCTAATAAAAAATACAAAAATAAACTGAACATAACACACATTGCACATATACACCTCTAGGGTACCCCACTTTGGTTGCCTTCGAAAATAAAATAATCATGTCCCTCAAAACGGGGACGCTTTAGCAAAGACCCGTAAATCAAAACATCATAGTCCCTCGATGACCCTACAGTTGCCTTTCGGTAAATGATCTAGTCCCTAAACAGAAATTACTAAAGCGTCTCTTCATGTTGCCTTTATGACTGTACGTCCCTTCGAATGTCCCTCAAAACATCCAACGATAGGGCTACCTACTCACTAATAGTAGGATAGCGCTGTCTAAAGGATATGAGGAAAAGAACAACCTTTTCGAGTACAACTAAATAGTTGTTAGATGCTTGCTCAAAACAACTTTTTACTCTTTAACTTTCAAAAAACAACTTTCAAAAACATTTTCTTTGTCAACACTCTTGAGGACTAATACAAGAGTTATCACTAAGCAAATTGCCGCACTAAGGCACTTTCAAACTTCTTTTCAAAAAACACACAAAGCACAAAGGTATTTCAAAAATGAGCTAAGAATCTAAGAGCCTGTAGAAAACTACGGGTGGAAATGGTGCTAATACCTTCCCTTTCCATAATCTACCCCCCTTACTCAGAAAATTCTCGAAAAGGTCTTTTTTCTGTTCTTTTCACCCTTTCCTTAATTTGGATAAAAGAAAAGTCAGCGGCGAATCTTGCTTTCCGCAACATTTTCAAACACAAAATGAAAAATCGGTATTAACAGTCAGCTCTGCCGCCGTATCACAGAACTGGCGACGCTGCTGGGGATTATTAAAAAGTGGGGTTAGCTTAGAGTTAGTTCATTATTTAACTGCTTTTTTGTGCTTTGTTTGCTTTAATTTTGAGAACTTTGTTTGGGTTACTATAGATCCTACACCCGGATCTAGGGAACCTTTTAGGTAAGTAGAAATAGATCGTGGGGACTATGCAGGGTATACCGACACGGTGGAAGCGATAGCTATGTTGATGTGACACTTTGGTTGGTACCGGTAGCCCTTGAGTAGTCAAGGAGAATACGGGGCCGCTGCGTGGTGTCATAAAGCATCAACTGACCTTAAAACCTTTAATTGAACAACTTGGCCATTAGGATGTAGTGAGATAGCCGTCTTTGGTGTAGTCCTAAGTCGGATGATACTCGATACTACACTCATTGAGATTTGACTCCCGAGTTTTGTTTGGTGGCAAGTCAGTTGTCGATCGAAACGAAACTTATGGGAAAAATCAGTGATATTGAGATCCCTTAGAACTCGATTACTATTACTAGGACAGGTTGAGCCCACTAAACTTCAAGATGGTACTTACCTACAAATCCCATGCAAGCCTAAAACTAAGGCTGCTTGTGTGACTTGTTTTATTTCAACTTGAACTACTTGCAGGGTTTTATTATCTAACAACATGATTTCCTTGCAGGATTTGTTTACAGTCATTATTCAATAACCTGAATTTCTTGCAGGATTTGCTTGCTTGTGCCACCTTACATTTTTGTTTAACGTACAACATACATAACATAACATCATACCATAGCATTTCCTTAACCATTTTGAGGATCTCAAGGGCCTGTGACGCAGGTTAAGATAAAACAGACGTCTAGCAAGGGGAAAAGGGATTTATTTTCCTCTAACTAAATGCCTTCAAAAGACCAAAACACGACAACTTGAGTTATGGGATATGACCCACTTGATATGGCGAGCTTGACTCTTGTAGAAGGACATTCAACAATATGAAGTTCTTCAATCAAAGTTGTAGTCAACTCCTAACATCTTCTTGTGTTTACATCGCGAGATCCTTGAAAACATTTGCATATCATACATGTCATTGCATAACAGGTATTCTCCGGATAGGCTTCTTATCCCTTTGTTGTTTATTTCAGCAAGAAGAAATGGCTCTTGAACAAAAAAGCAAAGACCTTCAAGCTCAAAACGCTCAGTTCCAAGAAATGTTCCTGGCTCTGGCCCAAGGGCAAGAAGACCTGAAAGCTCTGATCGTCAAAGAGAAGACTAAGAAGGCAAAGGAACCGGCTGGTGTCTTGAATTTTGGAAGAAGACTTAAGAGACCAACCAAGAGAGCTCTAGATCTATAAACTCCATCAAAAGAGGGGGATAATCATGAAGATGATAAAAACCCATGGACTGATGAAGATGAAGTTGATTACTCTGAGGAGCAATATCCTCCTGTTGATGATAAATACAAACAACTGGAGGATCGTCTCAATGCTATGGAGATTCAGCAGATACCTGGCTTGGACTTTGAAGAATTAGGGCTGGTTTTTGGCGTGATCATCCCATAAAAATTCAAGGTTCCCACATTTTCCAAATATGACAGGGTTTCTTGTCCTAAACTTCACGTGAGATTATATGTCAGAAAGATCCAGCCTCACACTGTTGACCGAAAGTTATAGGTCCATTTCTTCCAAGAAAGTTTGGCTGGCACTCAACTGGAGTGGTTCTATCAGTTGGAAGGAACCAAAATTCATACGTGGGAAGACTTGACTGTTGCTTTCTACAGGAACTACCAATACAATACTGACCTCGCTCCAACCCGTACTCAACTTCAAAGCATGGTTATGGGTTCTAGTGAGGGCTTCAAGGATTACGCCTAGAAATGGAGAGATCTTGCAGGGAGAGTCCAACCTCCTCTGTCTGATAGAGATCTGGTAGACATGTTCTTGGGCACTTTCTCTGGTCCATTATTTAACCACTTCATTCAAAGTTCTTCGGCTGGGTTCATAGAGCTGATACTTTCAGGTGAAAGAGTAGAAGCCGGTATCAAGAGTTGGAAGATTCTGATAGATGCATCTTCTAATGCTGAGAAGAAACCATTCGATGGCAAGAGGGAAGCTAATGTTGTATATGGTCAGGAGGGACGTGCTAGAGGTAACCACAACCCATCTGTGGGGGAAGTACTAGTCTCTAATCCTATGCTTGTGCAATGACATCAACAAGGGAATCAGCGTAAGGAGGTGCGCCTAAGAGATAATTCACCAAAATCAACATGTCACTAGCTCAAGCGTTACAACAAATATTGAAAGTAGGATTGATTACGTTAGAGGCTCCTCTGTGGAATCCTAATACCTCTTCTCCTAGCTACCACCTCGATGAAAGGTGTGCATACCATTCTGATAGTCCTAGACATTATACGAATGGTTGTTGGGCTTTGAAGAACAAAATTCAGGATACGATTGACGCCAAGGAGATTGAATTCGACCCTCTAGAGACTCACCATATGATCACTGCTCCTAGACCAAATCATTGATAGTGTCTATTTCATTTGTGATTTTTCAATTGTAATTTCCTTTGCTTGTTCAAACAATTATTGTTATGTCAAACATTGGTTTTCCCATTAATGCATCGCATATGTTTTGTCTTGAATTATTTCATCCGTATTCATTATATTCAAACTGTGTTTTTTCTTCCTTTTTTTGATATTCAACTCTCGATTAAAAGCTATAAGCCTTTAGAGGGAGGATGACGAAAACGATACCACAATCTCTATAGTATGCTTTTGAACAGACCCCGCTGACGATGTATAAGTGTTGTTTCAAATCCTAAATAGTGGAGTTATAAGCAAGATACTCCCTAGTCAACCCCTTTGAGCCTAAGAAGTAGGAGTTTTTCTTTTTATACAAATTAAAACCCTTAATCATAACCTGGGGCAGGGTAGTTTTCTCAGTTAATTTAGATGCGCATTCAGTCGCAATCTTCCACTTCATACATAATGAATGGATTCAAAGACGTCCTTCCAAATCAGAATATGGTGATGGTTCCGCATAATCATTAAAGCCGGCAATCATTATCTCTCAAAATAAAAGCTCGTTAAGTCAAAAACCTATGAAGAAGACTTAAGAAAAGCTGGGGCATCCCGCTGACTATAAACACAAAAGAAATGGATTAGGCAAAAGTAGGGATAACAAAAAAAAGAGGTCCTACAAATCCTCAACAAAAAAAGAAAAGGTTACAAAAATGACTGCCTTATCGAACAAACGTTCAATTTCTGAACCATCACCAAGTATCAGAGCAAAGATTCCAGACTCAATTGGGATCTAAACGCACAATTAGCTAAGCATAAAATTGAAGAACATCACGAAGAACGTGTTGGGTACAAATAAAATTTGAGCCTTTATCCTTTGTTTCTTAAACCGTGAACCAGGCTTCGTTACAACCCTTAAAAGTCCTAGCTGAAGCATGGGTTAGTTCGAAAGCATACTGTTAGGAAAGGTATCCTGACTCCTATAGGGTTCGCTATAAATCCTGAGCTGATATCACACTCTTACAAAACTTGTTTGTTTTACTACAAATGAATTTTAAAACTTCAAGACAGACATGCGCTTTGCATTCTTAAAATACCATTGCTTGCATATGACTATTTGTTCAAACAGTAATGAAATTCGTAGACAAATATTCAATGAACAGAAATCCTCTCAATAGACAGAATCACCTCAGATGGAAAGACATTACAGTGATAGGCCTTTCATAATTAAGGGGCATAGCATGGTGTCCAGCTGATCTGGGGAAGTCAAGTCAAGGTTCAAGGAATCTCTCAAAAATGCCAAATAGCCAGGGGTAGATCTCCATCTGAATAACTTAGGGCATTGAACATGAATTCCAGCAACGAATCATGTACGGTTAAACAAACATCTTCCAACAGTGTGGCAACACTTACTACTATAAACAATAATAATTCTCCGTACCCGGTGAACATGGACATAGTCGGAAAATACTACGCATGAAAATAGACCCGCTAGGTTGACTGGCCTACGTAAAAATAAGAGCATCCCGGCGAACCAAAAGGGTTCGGGAAAAAATTAGGGATATACATATGAGAAAATTTGTACACCTGACAAGTCGAAAACCTGAAAAGGAGGCTTGGGCAAAAAAGGGTATCTCGATGGACTGAAAATATGAAAAGACAGTCCAGGAAAAAGTTAGGGATTAAAGTGTACGAATACATCTCGTCATCTCGTCACCTATCTATCAATAAAAGGTTTATTACCCTGATCTACATTCACCAAGGACTCCAAGAATTGGGATAACAGTAGAACCATCTCATATCCCCGACCGATATTTTCTCCAGTAGGTACTGAGACAGGGGCATTCTACTGCAAGGTCACTTCCATACTCTCAGCATGCAGCCTAATGATGTTAGGTGTTCTCATATCCCCGGTAGAGCAAGAATCTACAATTACTGCTCCAACATCTAAAAATTTCCCAGTGAAGTCACCAAGCTTCTCAGGATTCTCCAGCAGGATCTCACAAAATCCCTAAGAGTATTACGGAGTTTCCTTCCTCAATAGATTTCTTCTCAAAACCACAAAACAGGAATCCCTAGCAGAAACATCCTGAATAAACCAGACTTCTCATCTAGAAACAGTTCAGGTACGATCCAAATACGGATGTCATCCTAACACTTACTCCACATTCGCATCTAGAAACGGTTCAGGTACGATCCAAATAAGGATGTCATCTTGACACTTACTCCAGATTCTCATCTAGAAACGGTTCGGGTACGATCCAAATACGGATGTCATCCTGACACTTACTCCAGATTCTCATCTAGAAACGGTTCAGGTACGATCCAGATACGGATGTCATCCTGATACTTACTCCAGATTCTCATCTAGAAATAATTCAGGTACGATCCAAATACGGATGTCATCCTGACACTTACTCCAAATTCTCATCTAGAAATGGTTCAGGTACGATCCAGAGACGGATGTCATCCTGACACTTACTCCAGATTCTCATCTAGAAACGATGTAGGTACGATCAAGAGATGGATGTCATCTGACACTTACTCCAGATTCTCATCTAGAAACGGTTCAGGTACGATCCAAATATAGATGTCATCATGACACTTATTCAGATCATCATCTAGGAACGGTTCAAGTATGATCCAAAGACGGATGTCATCCTGATACTTATTCCAGACTATCTTCTAGCAATAGTTCATGTACGATCCTTAGATGGATGTCATCCTGATACTTATTCAGATCATCTTCTAGAAACGGTTCAGGTATGATCTAGAGACGGATGTCATCCTGATACTTATTCCAGACTATCTCCTAGCAACATTTCAGTTCAGGGAGTTTATCTTCCCAATAGAGTTTATTTCTCTAATAACATAATTTCATCTCCCAACGTTTCAACTTCAACAAACCTGAAGACCTACATTCTTCACCCCTAGCAACAATTAGGGATTTATTTTCCCTGGTTCAACAATACTGCAATATAACAGCTGATACGTTCATACATTGCATTCATGCATCATTCTACAAGCGTCATAGCATATGCAGCACAAATGCATATATCACAATCTCATTTATTTTGAGAGTATCATGAAATTCATACATCATGACATCACATGAAAATGATTTTACCTTTTCAGGTTAAATTAGAAAATAGACAAACATTGTCAACCTATACAGCTGGTCAAAGATTAATGCCCGAAACCAGACGGGAAAACTATCCACATGACCAAGTGTTATGAACTCCCGAAGCAAGACGGGTTTACCAACAAATACAATAGGCCACAAATTAATTCCCGAAACCAAACGGGGAACTATCTATGTGACCAACAAAATAAGTCCCAGATTAATACCTGTAACAAGCCATGAAAACTATCTGTGGACGACTGACTGTAGATTAATACCTATAAAAAGTCGGGAGAAATATCTACATAAGGAGATTGAAGATTAATACCTGTAACAAGTCAGGAAAACTATCTTCCTTTCTCACGTCAAAGATTAATACCTGTAACAAGCCAAGAGAACTATCTCAACGACCAACAATTTTCAAGTTCCAGATAAATACATGTAACAAGCCAGGAAAACTATCTGTGGACGACCGACTGTAGGTTAATACCTGTAATAAGGCAGTAAAATTATCTACATGAGGAGATTGAAGATTAACACCTGTAACAAGCCAGGAAAACTATCTTTCTCAGGTTAGAGATTAATACTTGTAACAAGCCAGGAGAACTATCTCAACGACTAGCAATTTTCAAGTTCCAGATTAATACCTGTAACAAGCCAGGAATACTATCTATGGACGACCGAATATAGGTTAATACCTGTAACAAGCCAGGAAAACTATCTACATGAGCAGATTGAACATTAATACCCGAAACCAGCCGGGAAAACTATCTTCCTTTCTCCAAGGTCAGAGACTAATACCTGAAACCAGACAGGACAACTATCTCAACGATCGACAAAAGCAATTTCCAGATTAATTCCTGTAACAAGACATGACAACTATCTGTGAACAGCTGACTATGGATCAATACGTGAAACCAGACAAGAAAACTATCTACACGACCAGATGGAGCAGCCCTACCCAGGTTCCTTCTCATACACTTATAGATGAAGTCTTACCCAGACTCATCCTGAAACAACCCTACACAGGTTTCTTCTGATACATTTCCAAATAGCAGTTAATTCTCCCTAGCAAATTATTGTGAAGCCTGGACTTCAACCAGAAAACAACAAACTTTCATCTCTCCAATCCAGAGATAACTCCTCAGTAGAGCCATGGACAATTGAAGTTCCTAGACTCTATTCCCCCACAGAGTTTTTCTCAAACAGGAGAACAACAGAAACCCACATTCCCCAGCAGACTCCTCCTCAGACAGTAGGAACAGGAACCCCCAAAGAAATCAACCCCTATTTTGGATGAAATCCTTAAGCCCATCTCCGATGAATCTCTGTCATCTTCTCCAAATGGAATTTGTAAGCCCATTCTCTCTATCATCAACCAACAGTCTTACTTCATGCGAGGGAAAATTTCTGGGCACTCTAGTGTTCAATCCTCTTCCACCTTTAGATCACGAAAGGCAGATAAGCCAATCTAAATCCTCAGGTTTAAGAAGATTGAACAGGGGCAGCTGTTGTACCCCAAAATATGCCCTCTCATGTTTTCCAAGATTTTTCCTTACATGGGTGGTTACAAACACTTGCCTATAGAAAATGAATTTTTTGAAGATAATCAAGTGTCTTTCGATTGGCATCTGAACAAGGTGTACTTCGATTAGTATCTTGGCAAGCTTCGGTTAGGCATCTAAATCCTCCGAGAGAGCTTTGTTTCAAAGTATTCGATTAGGCACTTGGCCCTCTTCGATCATGCCTACATTAGTAAGCTTTGATTAGGTGTTTGGCATCTGGACAAGGATATTCGATTGAGCATCTAAACCCTTCGAGCAGGTTTTGGTCTGTAAGTCTTCGATTGGGCACTGGACCCCCTTCGATCAAGTTGATTTCACAATGTCTTCGATGGAGCGTTGGGCCTCCTTCGACCAAGCTTGGATCCCAAGGCTTCGACTGCGCATTAGCTACTTCAGGCTTGCCTTCGATTCACAAGGTAAGAACCCCCTATAATTCCCTTTCAATTCACCAGAAGTGCCTCTACGTGTAACCTCCGAATCACTAGGAAAAGGCCTCTTCATGCTTGTCTTGGATTTGTTAAGTCAAAAGCTTCCCCCAACTGGCCTTCGATCCACAAGGCAGAGGCTTCCTCGTACTTGTCTTGGATTCACAAGGGCAGAGGCTTCTTCTATAATTTCCTTCAATGCACAAGGCAAAGACTTCCTCTGTGCTTGCATTCAATTCACAGGGCCAAGACCTCTCAACTCAATTTCTGCACTATGACACACATTAATGGCCATTCTAAGAAAGCACAAGGCATACGTGTAGATTATTCGAAAGATACAAAAAAAGTTCATTCGAAGGATATGTAGATAGGTCAAAACGAATGAGCCATTTGAAGGAGGAAACTCAAGGCCAATCGAAGGGCCTTTCCTGAAGGTATTCGAAAGAGTGAAGCATGCCCAGGTTCATACCAAGGCTCAAAGAGGCGTGAATATTTCAAAAATGGAAGTCTTTCAATATGATAGATTCTTGTGTTATGGTCTTCAAAGTCTAGTTAATGGTTGTCCCTTACCATTTCATGCACAAACATATTCATACCAAAGGAAGTTTCGATAGGGATTCAAACGAAGAAGCCCCAATGATGAGAACTTGAGCCATTCGAAGGAAGTAACAAAAGTACCATTTGAAGAAGCATTCAGAAGTTCCATTCGAAGGGTACACAAGAAATGCATTCGAATGAGGCAACTTAAGGCCAATCGAAGGGCATGGCCTGAAGGAATTCGAAAGTCAAAGTATTCAGGTCCATTCAAGATTCCAAAGAGGCATGAATATTTCAAAAAAAGGAAATCTTTTAATATGTCTGATTCTTGTCTCATGGCTTTCAAAGCCTAGTTAAATGGTTGTCCCTTGCCATTTTCATGCATCCTCATACTCCTATAAATACAAGGCCTAGGATACATTGCAAAGGTGGACGAAAAAGAGACAGAGACACTATACACAACATACATACTGCACGCACACGGTGCCCTACAAGAGCTCCACAAAGCTTCCAAAAGTCAACAAGATCACACCACATTTGCCTCTCTCCTTTCGAATCCAAGAGCATCCAGCAACTCTAGTCCCCCACACAAGTTCTAGTTTTTAAGCAAGGTAAGTCCCCTTGACCTTGCATCTTTCGTTTCAGCATAACATGTAACTAGCCTTTACTTGCTTTTCATTTCAGCATAATATATAGATATCCTCTTAGTTATGTTCTTCGTTTCTACCCTCTTGGTTTGTTTTCTTTTCTTGGCTGTATATATGTTGGAACTAACCTGTACAAATTCAAACGAAATACAAAAAGAGTGTGAACGAAGGATATACACTCATGCTGCTCTACAGGTCCATGTTATTTCATAGTCTAAATAGAAAGAAGCAGAGGAGTTTGCAGTCGATTGTTGCTCATGCCCACTCCGTGGCTCAATAGAAAGAAGTAAAGAAGACTGCAATCGAAGGTTGCCTATACCATTCCCAAACTCAGTTGAAGGAGACAGGAAAAGGTGCAAATCGAAGCTTGCTCACGTCAAATTCTCAAGCCCAATTGAAAGAAGGAAAAATAAGGGTGAATCGAAGGAGTCCCTGGCTTGGATCGAATAATTCAAACTCTTCTTTATTTTGTTCTTTATTTTTACATTTTTCTTGTCTTTCAATTTGGTTGTAATAGCGTAGGACCCTTACTTTCTAAATTTTTATTGCTTTTCATATTAACTGCTAGATGCATGACTAATAGGATTATATGGTAAATACTAAAATCAAACACTAGTAAACCTAATAAAAAAGACAAAAATAAACTGAACATAATACACATTGCATATATACACCTCTAGGGTACCCCACTTTGGTTGTCTTCGGAAATAAAACAATCATGTCCCTTGAAACGGGGGCGCTTTAGCAAAGACCCGTAAATCAAAACATTATAGTCCCTCGATGACCCTACAGTTGCCTTTCGGTAAATGATCTAGTCCCTAAACAGAAATTACTAAAGCGTCTCTTCATGTTGCCTTTATGACTGTACGTCCCTTCGAATGTCCCTCAAAACATCCAACGATAGGGCTACCTACTCACTAATAGTAGGATAGCTCCGTCTAAAGGATATGAGGAAAAGAACAACATTTTCGAGTACAAGTAGATAGCTGTTAGATTGTTTCTCAAAACAACTTTTTATACTTACACTTTCAAAAAACAACTTTCAAAAACATTTTCTTTGTCAACACTCTTGAGGACTGATACAAGAGTTATCACAAAGCAAATTGCCGCACTAAGGCACTTTCAAACTTCTTTTCAAAAAACACACAAATCAAAAAGGTATTTCAAAAATGAGCTAAGCATCTAAGAGCCTGTAGAAAACTACGGATGGAAAGGGTGCTAACACCTTCCCTTTCCATAATCTACCCCCTTAATCAGAAAATTCTCGAAAAGGTCTTTTTTCTATTCTTTTCGCTCTTTCCTTAATTTGGATAAAAGAAAATTCCGTGGCGAATCTTGCTTACCACAACATTTGCGAACACAAAATGCAAAACCAGTATTAACAGTCGGTTCTGCCACCGTATCACAACAACCAATTGACAAAACCTCCAGAACTGTTTCTACACAGAAAAATTTCCTCTAACCATTTTCCTAACAGCCTGTAGCAAACTCTAATAACCATATAACTATCATGTAACTAATTCCTAACAAAAGGCCAGCTCAATAACAGAATAACCTCTTAACCCTCTATCAAATCTCTAACAAAAAATAGAAATTCCTAACAAATTCTTACCTTCTAACCAATTCTACAACAAACTTCTAACCAGGATATAAACAGATAATAGAATACAGAAGAAAGGAGGAGATTCACCATCATTTTCACACAAATAATTATTCAACCAAAAAACTCACCAAAAGATCTCAACCCTCTCTCTCTCTCTCTCTCTCTCTCGGCACTTCATCTTCTTCAATCTCCATCCTCTGCAAAGATATATCATCATCTTCATGCAGCATCATCTTCATTCTTGGTAACAACCTTCCGCAATCTGCTTCAAGAATTGGTAGCTTCTTCAAGTCTTCATCATCTTCTGTAATTTCTTCATGATTCTTTAAGCCTTATCATTTCAACTTCATACAACGGACATCATTTTCATCACAACTTCAATGATTGCGTCAAGAATCTGCAACCGAGAATTGATTCAACAATTATCATCGTCCTTCTTTCGATCAACATCTCTGCAAAAGAAACGCAAATCACGTGAAGCGGAAGAAGAAGGTTGAATTGGGAGTAGGTGAAGCAATTACCTAAAACGTTATTCCTGGATTTATTGAATTTACACAATCATCGAAGGGTCACCGAGCGTATTCCGATAGAACAAATATTGAAACAAGTTAGAGAATCGTGACGGATTAAAGCCTGAGACGCAATGGAGGTTGAGAATCGCAATCAAAGACGATTCAAGCAGGGAACTGAACTGTGACGCCGTGACTGAATTGGGAAGTATTGCAATGATGGTGATTGAGTGATACGGTTGTTAACAATGAAGAGGAAGCAGAAGCCAAAGGGAAGCCAGGATGAACAAAGGCCACGATGGCATTTTGTTGGAAGGGACGAAGGCGATCAAGTTACGATGATGAAATCACCCGGAAGATGAAGAAGTCGAGTCCTCCACTGTGAGAATTAAGAGACGAGTACCGCTCTGATCCGAAGAGGAAGAAAGTCTGGTGTTCGGCGAAGATGAATCTCATAGTACTAAATACCTAAATCCTCTTTATTTTTCTTAATTGTATTCTTTTTTTCTTTTTTCTTTTTTTAATAATCAGTGTGACAAAAAACTTATGGATAGTGGGCTGAAATCCGAATTGGGTTTGGATGATTGAACCGAATACTCTATTGCCCTAAGCCTATTCCACATTTTTTGGGAAGCCTGATAACAAAATTTAAACAAAATAAAACTTCTATTGGACTAAATCAAATGGGCCTAGCGCCCCTTGCTCCTGCATACCCTTGGAAATGACTTCCACCCCCTGGCTCTTCTCGCTTCTTTTATTGTTTCAACTTTTTATTCTAGTTTAGTTTTTCCTTTAATTAATAATAAGAATGATATAAAAAATATTAGAACATTTTAGAGTTTTAGGTTTTCTCTTTAGAATTTTACTAGAATTTTCTATTATTGCTTTTATGTTTGGTAATCATTTTTGTTGCTGTTTTTAGCCAAGATTTTGTGATAGAATGTTAACGCAACTTTCGCAATGTGGAATGCTCGGAGATTAATTTTTCGATCACTTGTATGAAGCAGCTTTGGTAGAGTTTTCTTATCGCTTGCATGGTTTGGAAGAGGCAACGAACTTTCTCCGTTCGGTATCATCGTAACTTTATTTTATGCCTCATTTCCGCAATTTATCGTACTTCTTTACCGCTTTTCTAGATATGAAGAGAAATAAGAATTTACTACTTTCTGATGCCATGAGAAGTAGGGTAGAGATGTATGATGGGGGTCTCCATTGCTGATCGTGTCAGGAACCCTTTTGGTTTATTTAAAGACCCATTTAGGGCGATTTCACATTATTTTCCATTGTGTGCTACTTATGTGTGGTTTGTTTAAAACCCTACCTTTGAGTAGGTATTCTGTATATGAGTTTATATTTGTGCGCGCACTATTCTCCATCCCTTATTGAAGTCATCAAAAGGAGGCGAGCGGGGAGGGTTAGCAATCAACCCCCGACATTTCGTCTGTGTCATCCTTAGCTCGTGACGCACCATGAAGCTTCGGAGTTGTGCCTGCTCTTGTTATCGTGTTGTCAAGTGGGTAAGGGTTCAACAATCAAACCCCCACGCTTTGTCAGGAATTCGCATTGGCCGATGCTGATACTCCATGATCGTTCATATTGTCTTCTGTCGCTTACCTCGATCTCTTATATCTTGGTTAGGTGTTCAGTCTCCTTGGACATCACTTTTTGTTTCTTCATCTCACTCCTGCTTGTTTTTCTCAGGTGATACGCTCCCCTTGGCTAAAGCATTTTGTTTCTTTTCATTACTCTTTGATGTGTGTGCTCTTTCGAGCTTGCTTGTTTTATCCTTGAAGATACTATATTCCCTTAGCATGCGCTTGCTCCCTTCAGACGCAAGTTAGACCTTAGATTGCAAAACATACATGCTAACATTAGGTAGACATTTTCCTTTTTTTAATCCAAACCTTAGGACTACCATTGTATGATAATATTAGGTTATAAATAGGCTAGTCTCCCTTAGACTCTTTTCTTCCCCTTTTTCATATGTATTCTAAAATAAAAACTTCTTTTTCCTTTCAAAATTAAATAATACTTAAAAATCACTGATGAGAATCATACTTTTGTTGAGTATGGGAAATGATAAGCGGGTCTCCTCTCGATCTTATTGTTCTTCCATCTCAAGCCTAGGTGTGGTTCAAGTCTCAAAGACTCCTTTCATGGATAAGTACAAAACTGGCTAATATCTCTCTCTTGAGGTCAACTAGTCATTATCTGCAACAAAATACAAATCAACTCAAGCTTTTTTATGCGCTCAAGCACCTTTTCTCTAAAATCCTTTTCAGGTAAGGACATGATTAGTTTACTTTTGTGCCAATGCATAAGTCTCCAAAGCTCGAGCTGCGGCAGAAGGCAGAATTAACATTGTTCATAAAAAGCATAAAATAAATAAAACATGTGAGTCGAAGTACGGTAGCTCTGATTGCTCAAAAAGGATACGTAGACATTGGGGTAGGGTCCAAGCGAGTACAAACCCATAAGATAGATAACATGAGTGGATACCGTAGAGTACTACGGGCGTGTGAGGTGTTAATATCCTCCTCTCGCGTAACAGACTCCCTTACCCGATCTCTCGGTCGTAAGACCGTGACTTCTCTCTTCTCCAGTTTTCTCGATGTTTACCTTTTCCTCCATATGGGATAAAAGATGTTCGATGGAGACTTCATTGTTTGATGATTTTCAGCCGATTATTTCAACTGGGAGTTGGGTCAAGGGCAGGCGCAGTCCAGGACAATATCATTGTCTATTTTAAACATAAAAAATAGAAAAATTATCACAAATTGTGTTGTGACAACACATGTGATAAATACCAAACAAGTGAGAGTTGTGTTATCAAAAGACTAAAGTGTCCTTGGAATTAGATTAGTAGTGAAATTTTAACAGAGGATTATATATTGACGGTGTAAATAAATTTAATACTGTCAGTGAATCATAACCGTTAGATTATAAATTATATTTAATTTTTATTTTAATTATTTATTAAATAATATTAATAAATATTTGTGATGCACTAACCGTGTACAATTTTTTATAAATTATATTTAATTTTTATTTTAATTATTTATTAAATAATATTAGTAAGTATTTGTGTTGCATTAATCGTATACATTTTTTTACACTTTATCATGTATACTAATGAATCTCATTATATTGTTCACGCGAGTTAAAAGGAGTAATTTTAAAAATTATAAAATTTTGGACAACATTAAAAATGTATTAGTAACTCAAAAGTTAATCTTATATTCGATACAATGTAAATTAAGGCTATGTACTTGGTCTTCTTTTTCCTTTACATTAGTCTAATCTCGTTATTATATGATAGGTGGTCCAATATTTTTATTTTATTTTATACTAATATATTTTGTTATTTATGCTAACTTTACTTACACTAGAGACTAAAGTATATATTTTGTTAATCACATAAATTTGTTGTTATTTTCTTAAATTCATTAAAATATATTGTTATTCATGCTTACTGTATTTACACCTAAAGATTAAGTGAACAATGCATGACTTTATTGTTATTTTCTTAAATTCATGACAATTTGTTGTTGTTCATGCTTGTATTATTTACACCTAAAGACTAAATTGAACATTGCAACTTGTTATATATCTTTATCTACCGTTTTTTAAACCACTTTTAAAAGAAGTACTTTTTATATATTTGGTTAGAAAATTAATTTTAGAGTGAAAAATTATTGCGAGGCAAATACATTTTCTTAAAGCTCTGAAGTATAATTGATGCAACCTCTTTTTTAATTTTTATTTTTCAATATATATATATATATATATATATATATATATATATATATATATATATATATATATATATATATATATATATATATATATATATATATATATATATATATATATATATATATATATATATATATATATATATATATATATATATATATATATATATATATATATATATATATATATATATATATATATATATATATATATATATATATATATATATATATATATATATATATATATATATATATATATATATATATATATATATATATATATATATATATATATATATATATATATATATATATATATATATATATATATATATATATATATATATATATAACATTTTTAAAGAAATCTTATTTTAAAAAATTGTATAGTCTTAAGTTTTTTTAAAATTCATTTCTTTTAATATTAATTTGCATGAATAGTAAGTTGTCTTTTAATTGAATTGTTTTTATTTGAATATTTTGAAAAATGTATTTTTTTTCCCAATTTTTGAATTATGATTTATGTAATTTTTTTATAGAAATAATCAATGAGTTTTGTTCTTATAAATATTGAATTATTAAGAAGACTTTAAAATATTAATCTGAACACTTTAAAATATTAATGTTGATATTTAATATTAATACCAACACTTATTGAAAACACAAAAACAAAATAAACAACTCACATGAATAATATTTAATATTAATTTCTTTTATATCAATATTATTATTTTTGGTTGACTAATGGTCAAATATGAAGGGATACCACCATGAAAATATTGGTTTGTCATATTGTGAAAGAGCATAATAATTGTCAAATATAATTATTTTTATCATATTTTTAAATAGCACAATGTTAGTTTCCGCATGTTGAATCATAGTAAGTGGTTACTCTCCTCATCATCTTTCTATGTTTGGTTATAAGTTAAATTTGAGGAAATAGAGCTCTTAATGGGCTTTTGGACTACAAAACATTCTCCAAGCACCCTAAGATACTTGCTATGACCTTTCATTATTTAATAAAATATAATAAATACTTTAGAAAGAAATATAAGTATATCAGATCAATTAAAACATACTATATTATTTTATCTGGATCATATTAGTAATTGGAATAAATAATTTTTAGACTTAAGTTTGTAATAAAAAGATCTTTTACTTACATGTCTCTTTTGTAAAATTCAAAATTTTAGTCAACTCTGAATGTGGTATCTATTAGACAAAATTAAAATTAGTAAAATCTAAATAAGATGAATACAATCAAAATGAAAAGCACATAAAAAATTTAGAGTTAAATATGTTGTTGATCTTTATAAATTATTAAATTTTAGTTTTGGTCTTTAAAAAAAAAATTATATTTTTTGATCTCTATAAAATTATTATGCATGTAGTTTTAGTATTTATTTTTAAATCAATGTGTATTTTTGAATAATCATTATGTAGACATGTTTAGAATGTTATACAAAATTTTTTGAAAAAATAATTCAAAATTTAATTTTTAAATCGAGATTTTAATTGCTTTTATTATTATATTTTGAAATATAAAAAAAAATCATATATAATTCTTCTCGTTTTAAAAAATTCTAAAATTTGATAAAGAAATTTGTATAGTATTCTAACATGTATGAAAAAATTATTCAAAAATTTAAAAGTTTAAGGATAATTAAACAGTTTTCAAAATTTTAGAAAATAACAAGACTAAAACTGCATGTGTTCTGGACTGGCCCAATGACCAGAGTGGACCCAGTCTAAAATCCACCCTTAGTACGGCCCGAACGACCACGGTCTGAAATCCCTCGCCCTCCTTCGGGTACCACCGATCGATGACTCTCCTAGACCTGCGAGACCAACAACGTCCGACGGACATTACCACGTCTGCCCGACCAGACCATCAGGAGTCGACCAGATCGCTCACCGTAACCTACCTAGTGCCCGACACCAACGACTAGTTGCGGGCACATCTGCCCAGTTTGACCAAGTCCTGGAAGTTCTTATATTTGCGGACCCAGATATCTAGGCCCAAAAATAGGAACCAATGGCTACGCATCAGGGGTATTATATAAACTCTCACACTTGTGAGGGCCAAGTATTCACTATTCATCCCTGAAACCCTAATAATTTACTTGTATCTCTTTTCTCCCTCACTTACTTGATCGTTAGAGTGATTTGCAGATACAACCACCCTTTTCTCCTCCACTTTCCAGCCTGTATGAAGATCATCATCCGGCCACCTTGCAGGTTCTGATAAACCAGTAAGATTAGCATGCATAAATTTTTTGCAAGGATCAAAATATATCATTTTTTTATAGGGACTAAAAATGAAATTTGAGATATTTATAAAGACCAAAAATATATTTAACCCTTTTAAATATGGCAGAATTAAACATGACAAAAAATAAAAAAGTAGGGGATTACCTATTCCACCTTAAGAGGTGGAAAAACATTCTATGAAGAAAATTTGAAATTATTCCTCGAATTTTTGGTATGTATCTTTGGACGCTCTCATTTCCTCATTGAATAACGTTTCAAATGAGTGTCACAGTTTTTTTTTCAATTTTTTTTTCGAGAATGCATATCCTGGTGAATTTTCTGAAAATGCATTTTCAGAGTTTTGAAGTAGGAATTTGAAAACCTGTCAAGTTTGCATGTTAGTTATTTTTAGAGATTCATTTTCGGAAATATCAAATGTGATTTTAATAAAATAGCCACATGCATGATTAGACCCCATATCCACTTTTGCTCAAAACCCTCTAAAAAAACTCTTCTATTCTCAGTCAAGATTTTCACTCCAAACTTTAATTCTTGTATTTCATCACATCAAAAGGAAACAAATAAGATGAAATTCAAGGTAAAGATCGTTTATTCCAAGCCTCATTGCTTACATTAATCTTGTTTTGTAACTGAAAAACTTACGTCTAATCCGGAAATGTATTTCTGGATTCTGTATGAATTCCTACGGAAAGACATTTCTGGAGTCTGTCTGTTTTCATTTACCCCCAATCTATTTTCAATTTCACCTGCTTTTGAACATTTTATATTATTGTTTTCATTAGATATGATGCATCCTAATGTTTTCACCAAACATATTGTGTCTCCGGATTCTAAACGTGTTGTTGTGAAGTAGGTAGATATTGGCAACAAATTTACAAATGGGCAAGAGTTTGAATTTCGTGATCACATGCTTCAATTGATTTATACAGAGGCATCTAAATTAGGGTTAGGTGTTGTAATCATAAGGTTCGATAATGGTTCAAATATAAGAGTTACATTTATGACAATGACATGT
Organism: Vicia faba; assembly: GCA_948472305.1. Classification (NCBI taxonomy): domain Eukaryota; kingdom Viridiplantae; phylum Streptophyta; class Magnoliopsida; order Fabales; family Fabaceae; genus Vicia; species Vicia faba. The sequence goes on from OX451735.1 coordinate 1,054,090,415, forward strand.
GAAAGAAGTGGGAATTATATAACTCCTCACTATAAATTCAAACGAGATGACATCTGTTCTAGAAAATGTGGGTGTCCCTTTAAGTTGTGTGGTTATCTGTTGGCAAATAAAATTTATATTTAATATGATATGTGGATTATATAACCATGACATGTGTGAAAATTTAGTCGGGTATCCAATTGCATGTCGCCTCATGCCGCAAGAGAAGTAATGTGTTTCTGACATGACATTGAATATGGTGCAACCGAAAAACATACTTGCAACTTTGAAAGGTAGAAGACCTGAAAATATCTCAAATATCAATAAAATATACAATATTTGGACCCTTAACAACAAGCATTGAAGGGGATAGAACTGAAATGCAACAACTCTTGAAACTTTTAGATGATAAGTGTAACACCTCATCTTCCCATAAGAATAATTACATCAACATACATGAAATATATCAGAGTCTACGCACGGGATGTCACATAATTCAAAATTTCAAAGTCTCCTTTATTACTTCATTTATTCATGATAATTAATTCGGTAGTGGAATAGTCAAATTAATTCACCTCTATGGCATAAAGCTTCAACAATAATAAAACTCCACAAACATGCGGTCCATCATAAGTATAAAAGTATGATACATAACAAATAAAACAATACAAAAATATAACAAATTCCCAAATCCATGTTACATATCAGAGTGACTCCTATGACTCGATCAGGTAACACTCTCTTCAAGCACTACTCAGGTACCCGATTATATGTACTCCCGAGGAGCACAGACACAACAACACAAAAGGGGTGAGAATTACATTTAATAAATATACGATGAATATCACATGCTAGGAGTAGTAATTCACACATCATATAATACTTCACAATGCAATCCATCATTCATATCATAAAACTTCAATTCAATAATAATGCAATGCAATGAGACCGACATCAACTCAATGCATGTGGTACCTGTAGCGGTAGAAATGTTAAGACTAAGCCATTGGATTGACTTAACTCTTACAAATCAAATAAAAATCGCCACCGCGCTTTATTGTTTCCAAAGGAAATGGGAAAAGAGCGAATAACCAAAAAAAATAGGGGGATAGAATATAGGTACAGGGGTTGGTTATGCAAAGGGAGGGTATTAGAACCCTAAACTTGTATGGTACTCTGCATGAACCTCTTTGAAAATCTGTGTAATTTGGATATAAAAGGTGTACACAAAATATACGGTGGAGATGATAAAAGAATTGTTTTTTACAATTTTTTCACCCACCACAGTTGCAAACCTGTAGTGCCTACGTACCATCTTCCGTGCAAAAGGGGATCAGGGTACTCGTAGTTCACCTCAAAAATTTTAAAACACATGTGTGTTGGTTAATTTTATGAAGAAAAGACATCATCGTCATATCCGAGTTGAAAACATACTTACTACTCAAAATTATGAGAAAGGAGAATTTGCGTCATCTCAAAGTGGAGGACACAACCTTGGATTTAAAATCAACAAGACATCACTCAACACCCAAGTGGAAAATAGCTCCCTTCAATACATATCATAGAAGTATAGTAGCTTGCGTCACTACAAGAATCAACAAGAGTCTAATCTCTGAAAAAAGGTCTTAAAGAAAAAATGCCAAAGTGGTAAAATGGTTTGAAAGAGGTTAACGACTTTTAGTCGAATAAAATGTTAAAGTATGACTAAATTGGTTAAAGTTTGATTAAGAAAAAGTTTTTTGAAAACTCAAAGACCTAAGTTCAAGTCTATTATGAAAGCAGTTCAAGAGATCAGCTCCAAATGCCAAGGATATTAACCAAATATCCCATAAATAATTAAGTCTTTTAAGGTTAAAGTTGATTATTAAGTGTCTTTAAAAGTAAAAGAAAGCTCAAGTGAGCAAATTAAAAATGACATAAAAATAAATGCTCAATTGAGCAGAGAAGAAAATGGCATGAAATGCAAATGCTAAAAGTAAAGGTGCATAAGAATAAAAGGCGTAAAAATAAAGCATAACAACTAAAGCATACAAAATAAGGAAATTATTAGTGATTAGAGGTTAGCTGAATGACCATCTTGAAGTTTGCTTTTGAAAACTCATCAGAGGATTGATAGAATCAAATCCTCTACACAACAAGTTTCAATTGCTTTTTGTCAAGTATATCATTCATTCCGAGTATTCAAAACCACATCATATGATCAACGATGATTGAGGATTGAACATTGGACAAACTTAATGAAAATTCATCAGATGATTGATAGAATCAAATCCTCCACACAACAATTTTCATAAGTGTTGAACCAAAGTCAAAGACTCAATCATACTTGGGCTTCTAAACATGAAGTTTAGGCCACGAACGATCAATCAAGTAAAAAGCAAAATCCATATGGTTCACGATGATTTGAGCCTTGAGCCTAGGTCAAAGGTTATGAGAACTCATCAGAGGATTGATAAAATCAAAGCCTCTACACGATGAATTGTCAAGTTTATTGGTCATAGCTCAACACCTAATCATACTTGGATAATTTCAAGTCTAAATCTTAGGCTACGAAGAACCATTTTTCCGATTTAAGGGAAAAATTTAGCACTATGTTAAGCAATCTCCAAGTAACTTATATAGAAGTCACCCTACAATGAGGCCGGTCAATAACAATTTATGTGTTTAAAAACAAATTAGAGAAATGATATGTAAATCATTCTCTTGTATTTGAAACACATGTAAAATAACAAACAAAAACAAGAATGAGATTGAGATGTAGAGGGAGGGGAAATAAGATAAAAGATTAAATTCCACATTTGAACAAAAGAATTTAATCAAGCTATCATTAAAATCATTCATCAATTTTGATGGAGTTAAACTTAACCCCCAAGATCCAATGATGTTAATGAAGCTTATCAAGAAATCCATGGTCCAAGACCAATAATAAAATATATTAAAAACAAATAAAAATTGTGAATTAATTGGAATTAATTGATGAAATACACAAAAAGTATCTAAATACCAAATAAAAATCCCAAAAACTTACCAAAGGTCAAACATGAATCAACAAGTGTTGACAAAAAAATTCAAAATTTTTTAAAGTCAGAAACTATTTTTAAAATATAAAGAAATAGGAAAAATAAATCAAAATTTGTAAAAAAAAATAGTAAAATCATAAATAAAAATAAAATCAGGTCACCAATATTTGCCAAGAGGTCATTGGATCCTTCCATAATTTTTCCAAAATTTAAAAAGACCAAAAAGTATTTTTAAATAATTAAATAAATCAAAAGAATGAGAAAAATCATTAAAAAATCAAATCTTGAAATAAAATTATGAAATAAATAAGAATCAGAAAGATAATGTTTGAAAATATTTTTGTGAATTTTTTTATAATTTTTGAGTCAGAAATGAATTTTTTAATGAATTTTTGAAGTCTAAAACATTTGAATATAAAAACCAGAAAATAAAATAAAACTAAAATAATGTAGACCACTGGATCATTGTCAAAATGTATTAGTAAGTAAATCCAATGGACCTGACACAGTGTGCATGATATGGTCCTCATTGGAAATCACACTGAATCATCCATTTTAAAAAAATAAAAGATAAAAAAACAAGAAAAAACATGGAGCGTTGGATCCAACTCCATTTAAACACGCTGGCAATTTGAACATACCATAATCGTGGATACACGGTGAGGCAGAGTCAATGTGCACATTTGGAACTCAAAAAGTCGGGCCAATCACATTAAAACAATTGGCTAAGGTTCATTGGTTGAAGAACGACACGTAGGTCGTCTTCAACCTCCAGCCATGTGTGAATTGGGATTTTGTGAAATTCTTCAACCAGAAACGTTAGAATCTCACAGTGGTATCATTGGATTCATCTCTTCCATATGATCCTAACCAACCCCTTGCAAAAAATTAATTTAAAGTATAGCTCACTCGATTTGGAAAAAACCAGAGAGTTTTGAAAACTTTGAATTCAAAAACAGATGCATCAATTAATCTAAATTAAGTTAACAACAAGCATCAGTGAACATCATAGACCATCCCAGTAATTTGAGTTAGAAGATTTAGTGCCTTAAACTACCTGAATGAAGTATGAAGAAATTGCTCTAAGACTGAACTCAGTTAGCGCGATTTAGGACACCACAAGGCTTGATTATTATTGCGTTAGCTCCAGGGAATTTCAAGGATGAAGACTGATCAAAGAAATTAGATTGAAAAATGAAGAAAGGGTGAATTCAAAAACTCAGAAATATGAGCTATAGAGGGAGTTTGGCAGGGTGATTTTGGCTGTTAAAGCTTATTCTTATGAGAGGAGCGAGGTCCTCTATTTATAGCTGAGTGTATCATGAGCTCAAGCGTGTGAAATGATGAGAAAATTAGAGAAATCGTGTAAGCCCGATCCATGGAAAAAGTGTTACTTAAGCTTACCTAAAACTCATCCAATTCTTGCGTTTCAACGCTCTAATCGTACTTTGCAACTTGTTTAAACATGTTTAAATCAAAAACGTGCATCAAATTGGTCATTAGAAGCCTTATTATTCAAATTTAATTCTGACTTGGTGAGAAAGTTTCAGTTTCAAGGTGTTCTCTTTGAATCCATGGTGTAATCAGCTCAGGAGGATTTATGGCATGATTCTTGATGCATTTGAAAGACAACATCACACTCTTCACAATGTGCAAAGAAAGTATTTATTTGGAGTCTTGGGTCAAAAGTTATATTCCTTTGAAATCAGCAAAAACAAACTGATTTTTGGTACTTAGAAAAATTCTAAGTTTTAAGTTCAAAAGTGACCTATAATGTTTCGCTTCCATACATGGTCTTTCACTCAAAATTAGGCTTTGGACATTGAAGAAAGCATGCAGTAGACTTCTGAAATATCATTGTGGAATTTGTATCATTCAAAAACTCCAAATATTGAAAGAGTTATGACCTTTTGAAGTTGAGGAAATCCATGAAATGACCTATATTCTTTTGAGCTCTTAAGGTGGATTCCAACCAATTTTAAGCTTTTAACCAAAAAGAGAGTTGGAGTTTACATCCTTAAGATCACTGTGGAAGAATAATGTGCTCAAGACGATAAAATTTAACCAAGTTATGACCTTTTGAAGTAGATCAACCCTAAATCATCAAGGTGCAAGATGACCTATAAAGTTCTTCAACTTTTGATGATTTTATTTGCACAATTAGCTCTTGTCATGTGAAGAAAAGTTGTTTTGAATGATGATAATATTACATAGCAAAAAGAACTAACTCCAAATGTTGAAAATTAAGAGGATTATGCACTTGTTACCAGTAAATCAAGGACTTATCCCACTTAGGTCAAACCACTTGAACAAACTTTTAATCTTTTGACTTTTCTTGGAAAAATAGAGCATGATAAGTTACGTTAGGCTTTGAAATGATGTCATATTGAAGCACACTCAAGGATAAAGCTTAAATATCAATGGGGATTGTTGAAGAAGGCATGGAAATAAACTCATGAACCTATGAATCATCTTGATGAATGTTATTGTGTCACCACCTACAACACAAATATCCATAGAGCAAATATACACATATTTTGTTGTTAGAAAAGAGTTAATCAACATAGGATACACATCTACAAGATATAAAAATCAAGGTACTTGGTGATCCCAAGAGAGCAAACTTAAAGATAGGATGAAGAAACAACCCTAAAGTGTGATCTTGGTTCAATGGGATAGTATGAGATGATGAAATATATTAGGGGGGGGGGGAAATTAGGTTACAACAGTTGCCCTTATTTAAGTGTCTTTTATCTGGAGATACGAAGGTTAAAAACCCCGTTTCGATGTGACTGGAGATACTTAAATACAAAACAAACCCTATTTTTGGCCCTAAGATTTCATGCAATGCTTAATGACTATGAATGTCAGAATATAAACTTCACACAGGTGAAACATAACACCATTGGGGAAATAAAAAACAAAATACCACCAAATTAGAAAGAGAGTCTGACCAGGAAAATAAATCACTAGGGAACGACATGACTCTAGGGAAAGGAACTCGACTCCACTGGAAGAAAATCAACCCCGTCGGGGGAAGAAGGACTCAAATCTATTGGAGTAAATCCCAAAGAGGAGACGAAGAAAAATAAACTCAAAATATGAGGAAACAACAATAATGGTTAATCGTGAATCAAAATATAGGAAACTACCGGCTTTTTGTAGCAAAAAAACAGTTTAGATTCATAGGGGAATAGAAAACTAACAACTCATGGTCGAAGACATGAACAATAAGGTAACTAATTCAAAGATGATGGTAAACATCAATTCTAAAACTGGTGAAGGAGTAATTAGAATTGGTACTTATGACCGGAAACAAATGATTGACATCTGTACTCATGACTGGAATCAAATGATTGACATCAACACTCATAACTGGAAACAAATGGTTGACATCAATACTCATGACTGGAAATAAATGGTTCACATCAACACTCATGGCTGGAAACAAATGATTGACATCAACACTCATGGTTGGGAACAAATGATTGACATCAACACTCATGGTTGGGAACAAATGATTGGCATAAACACTCATGGCTAGAAATAAAGGGTTAACATCAATACTCATGACTAGAAACAAATGATTGACATCAGAACTCATGGTTGGAAACAAATGTTTGACATCAGTACTCATGGCTGGGAACAAAAGGTTGACATCAACACTCATGGCTGGAAACAAAGGGATTGACATCAACACTTATAGCTGAGAACAAAAGGTTGATATCATCACTCATGGCTGGAAACAAAAGTATTGACATCAACACTTATGGCTGGGAACAAAAGGTTGACATTATCACTCATGGTTGGGAACAAAAGGTTGACATCACAACACTCATGGCTGGAAATAACTCAACTTTATCAGGGAAAAATCCAATGAGGATAAAGAAGTAAAAACTGACTAAAAAAGGATGATGAACTACCAACTCAAGATGAAGGTAGAAAAAACATAGAATAATAACAAGTTTCCCATAATTCTGGCATTCTTCCTAGAACGGGTCTCAACTTCTTCTTTAACCAAGGCATTCTTCCTGGAAAGGGTAACAAATCTTACCAACTTTTGGATTTCTCTGAGAATGGTAATAATTTATTCTTTGATCAAGATATCACTTGAAAGGGTAATAACCGCTGTAGGAATCTTTCAACAAACTGTTTTTGTCATTGGAGTAAAATCAATTTCAAAAACCAATTGTCTCCGATGACAAATAGACTACCATTCGTAGGAGTAAGCAAACCATTTTCTCTGACACTAACAGACTTACTGGGGAAGTACAGGTTTCTCAAATAAAGAGACCACCACTTTCTATTATTGCAATAACACTACTAGGAAATGAATTATGACTTCCCGGGGAAATACTAATACATTCCTGCTCAGGAGATAAAGTCTTTACGTGCAAAATAAATTCACATTCTCAATCTAGGTTTCATAGTCTAGAGAGATCAAGATAACACTATTGTCGAAGACCAATGTTCAAACTAGGAACAAACTGGAGAGAAACAATCAAACAAGACACCATTCGATGAGGAATAAACTCAAATGGGGATTTCATCCAGATAATGAGTTGGGTAGGAAGGCTAAAGAAAAATTCTTCCATGAGGGATAACTCAATGGGGAAATTGAAAGGATATACACTATCTGCTTAAGCTGAAACTTTATTGGAGAGAGGACAACACAACTCTGTAAAGAGGAGAAAATATCAACGGAGACAACAATGAATGCAAATAAGAACATGAATTTTAATTCAGCTATGCATGAAGTATGTATGGATGATGAATGAATATTGTCATGTGCATGCTGACAAAATAGACACACTACACTGGGGATAACCAGACAAAACAAACTCGGGTAAAGAAAACACTCGGTTAAATCAAATCCAAGATGAAAGGCCCCATAAGAGAGTAAACATCAACTGAGGAAACAAAGTCCTACTTCAAAGCTTAACTTCACTGGGAAAGGAAATGTTGCTTGAAAACCATCGAAGCACATTCCTATAGCAATAAACTGTAAAGCTGCATGGATATAAAAAACTACTTCAAGCTTCACCGGGGAATATCATGCAAACTTTGCTAGGGAAAACAACGGCAAATCACCTAGACTTCAACTGGGGATTCCAAACTAACTTCACTAGGGAAAATGAAACCACACGCTCCATTTGGAGCTCAAATACATTCTATAATACTGAGGAATAATGGTTGTATAAACCTCTCAGGAATAAATCATCTTTGATTCATAGAGGGAACTTAAGAAGTTAACACTACAGCAAGAAATCAAAATTATGGGGATTTTAAATCGAACTCAACAAATAGCGAGAGAAAATCCAAAAAGTTGACATTTGTTTCAACTCTTCTTAGAAAATATACTGCCCTCGTCTGACTTCTTAGGGAGCAAACATCAACAATAATGTCATAACTAAAGGGAGTAATGTCCTGTAAGATATTCTACATCCATTCTCAACACACAAAGGGAAAAAGGATCCAACAATTAAGCAAATGCTACACACCTTTACAATCTCTGCTTGATCACAACCTGGTTGGGCAAAGAATCACACTCAGCTGGAAAAATCTGAATCTTCTTGTCAGGGGAATATGGGAGAGAGATATCAACCCACACATACCCAACACCATATAACAACTTGGAGAAAATATGAACCAAGACTTAACTGGAGAACATGGGATTACAAACCCAACACTTCTGAGCGTAAACACAAGGAAAGAAAACACATGCTAGCAAGAGTAAACAGAGAGTACCCCCTGAAGAAAACTTTTCACGACTTCGAAATTCGTTCATCCTTGGAACCACACAACTTTTGTTCTCTTGATTCACATAATTGAAGTAAGAAAGTAATTTGTAAATTCTTTTAAAAAAAGTTTTAAAATTAAGTGTTTTATTTTGAAAGTTACTATAAAAAATAAATAAAACTTTTGTAAGAAGAATAAAATAAGAATTGCAAAGAATTGAATAAAGGCTCAAAATTTATTAATATGATGGTAGTCCATAAATGGCGAAACTCCATAGATGATTACAAAGTTTAGAAAATAGTAAATACATGGAAAAGGTACATTGAAACATAATGGCCACTATTCTCTCTAACAACTTTGAATCCCATGTGTATAGGCTTCAGTTGAAAAAGCGATGAGAAACTGAGAAGATTATTGCTTTAATGACCAAACCTTGTCCGATGCAGTTACTTTCCAAGAGATCCCTTACTTTTGCCTAGATTTCCCTTGCGGGTTTTTAACCTACTGGGAAAATTTATTCTATTTATGTCTCTAACTTTTGCCTAGACCGCCCTTTCGGGTTTTCAGCCTACCGAGACGCTCCTTTTTGCCTAAGCCTCCCTTTCTGGTTTTTAACTTACTGAGTTGTTCTTTTATTTATTTAGGCAAAGTATTTCTTGACGGCTTCAGCATTCATGGGACGTAGTGTGATACGGTGGGAGAACTGACTAGGGTTTTGCGTTTGTTTTCGCAAATGTTTCGGTTGAGCAAGAGTCGCCACCGACTTTTTATTTTATCCTAAGGAAAGGTTAAAAAGCACAGCAAAAACCTTTGAGATGTTTTCTTGGGTTCGGGGAGTAGATTATAGAAAGGGAAGGTATTAGCACCCTTTATATCCATGGTTATCCATGGGCTCTTAGTTACTTGCTTAGATCAACTTGCCTCGATTTTCAATTGTTCGAAATGGTGCTTTGTGCGTGGGTTTGAAAATGTTTTGAAAAAGATGCCTTGTCTAGGCAACCCTTGTAACAATTCTTTACTCGAATGTTTTACAAAAGGTGTTTTTCTTTTTGAAAAGATGTTTCAAGGTTTTTTGAAAGTTGTTTTGAAAGTGTAGTGAGGTGTGGTTTGAAAAATAGGCAAGTGTTTTTGTTTTGCAAGTTGGCAAGTACTCAAGAGCTATCTACCTTAAAGTTCTCAAAGATTATTGCTATGTTTTAACCCTTTTAACAATTTTGTTCCACCATTGTATTTGGTGGACAATCTTGTGTTAGGATGTGAAAGGGACGGGCGCGGGTCATCGTTTAGACCATGATTGCAATGGTGCCAAGTATCTTTGGGCAATTTTTCCTTAGAGGGACTTGATCATTTTTAGGCAACTTTCGAAAGCGTCATCGAGGGACTATGATCATTTGATTGTTTTGTTTTGTTTTGCCCAAAGAGTCCTAACATGCAATATGGCCCATTATTGAAGGCAACAAGTGGAATACCCTAGGGGTGCAAGTGTGATTAGTGTTGTCCATTTTCATGCTTGTTTTTCTTGAAGTTATGTCAAGCTATTTTGGTTAATTAATTTGCATACAAACCCTAATTCTAGCATGGCATTATTAGAAAGCTTTAAAGTGCGAAAAATAAAGTTCCTAAGTTATTACAACACAATATATGGGAAGGGGGGTACAAATGTTCAAATGGAGGTATTTTGACAAGAATTAAAAACTAAGCTATTACATCAAAATTGAAATTTACAAGGTAATTAATTTACACAATATTCAAATAAAAATAAGATAAATATGCAAAATGCAAAAAGAAAATTTTTCATATGTATGTAAAATGTATTTATCATGTATCAAATAAACAAAAAATAAAATTACTTAATTTTTGGTATTTTTATGCATTTAGGGCAAAAACCCTAATTTTACAAATAAAAGTATTTATTGTATAATATATGCAATATTTATTAATTATATACACAAAATAAATAAAAGAAGGTATTTTATATAAAAAGTATTTTTGAGGTCAAAATATTAATAAAAACAAAAATGTATTAATTCTTTGTATTTTTCTAAATATATTAACAAACATATATATATTTACATTATTTATTGAATATTTATTATATGTACAAAAAATAAAAATATTTAATATTAAAAAAAAAGTATATTTTTTATACAATGTTTTCAAGAGATGACATAAAATAAAAATCAGAAATAAAATATGTTTGCATTATTTTTTGTATTTCAAGATAAATGGGTATTTATGCATTATTTATATGTACAAGTATTAACTTAAACCAATAAATGTCTAATAAATACCAAAATGGTTTGAAAAATATTTTTTATATTTTTAATATTATGAGAAAAAAATAAACAAGTCAGAAATATTAAGAAAAAGTCAAAAAATGTTTCAAATAAGCACAATGGGCCAAGGGGGTTCAAAAGTGAAAATGTGGTGCAAATAAGAAAAATCAGACAAGCCCAGCCCAAAGGACCTTCTTCAACCTCTGGCCAGAAACTTGTCAAAAACGCGCGCCTCCTACACTGATTCAAACATCTTGATTCCTGAACTTTTAGCACAAACTCATAACATGAAAAATGTTAAGCATCAAACCACGATTCTGGACATATAAATAACTTATCCTAACTCTCAGAAATGAGAGAGAATTTCTTCTCCCCCAATTCCTGACCTAGTTTTCATTCAATGTTCAGACTTAAAATTCTCATAGCACATGCAAAATAAATGGAAAGTAAAGATATATATAGCTTCAGGGACATGAGCATGACATTTTTCATTCACAAACTTAGAGCTAATTCTTCCTACATTGAGAGATAGAAGTTCATGAACTTACCTGTTCAGTTGGAATCGTGTCTGGCAATGGAGGAGCTTTCAGGGCAAGATAATGATTTGGATAGCTTGCTTGATGTCCATGGATGCTATTTCAACCTTTAGTTTGCTTGGAAACCAAGAGAATCGTGTTATGGCACTTCAACTGCAAAACAGAAAAATGAAAATGGTGATGTTGGTTAGGGGTGTTACAGTCTTCTTCTAATGCTTTGGACAGTTTGTATGGATGGTAGGGAAAGTGTTTGAAGTGGTTTTGGCCAAGATGCACGATGGAAATGAGCTAGCCAAGTCCAAGTGCAGAATGCCCTGTTTTTGTGCAGTTTAATGGTGATTCTGTGTTTGAGAAGGCAATGGAGATGGTTGGCTCGTGTTTCAGGTCAGGGTGGTCGTTTAGAATGTGTTTGACAAGTTTGCTTAAGTTGGTCCTGGCAGAAAATGAGAGTTGTTTTATGTTATGCAAGTTTTCTTCACACTTAAGCAACAAAATGTCAAGTGGTGTTCTAGACTGATGTAGGCCCCTAATCTATGCTGCAACCTTTCCCCTTGATCAGTGTGTTTTGCTTCTGAACTTGTGCCCAAAGATATGACCTTGTACTTCTTGATTTGCAACTTTGACATAAAGTTCATCTTTTCTAAAATGGATAATTTGCTTTTTCTATTTAAGGGTTAAACTTCCATGTAATGCTTAAACACATAATACAAGGCTTGAACACAAGGGGTTTTCATTAAATTATTGAGTGTGAATGAGATAAGGACCTGTAATCTAGCTTAAGGCATGCTGAGTTCAAAAATGCAAGGTTATGGACATGTAACTTGGTCATGAACAAAGTGAGTTTTTCCCATATTGCAAATTCGATTCTCTCTAACCATGAGGTTGTTTGATGAGTTCTTGGACATTTTGGAAAGCTTGGAATGTGTACTACAATCCATCTTTGTAATGCAAATTTAAATTCCAAGTGGAAGCACATGAAAAATTGCCATGAAGTTGGGCAAAAATCCTGCCTAAAATAGGTCAAAATTTCTCTAAGTTAAGAATGGTTTGGTACCCTTGTTCCAAAAATTGTAACTTGAGCTACAAGCTTCTTTTGAGGAAACTTTGTGAATCAAAGTTGTAGATTTTGCAATGGGATACAACTTTTATGTTTTGACTTTTCCTTGAATCCAAATTCATCTTGATGAGAAAGTGGGACAAAGTTAGGAAAAAATTAGGGTTTTTCATAACTTAGAAAAATTCTAAGTTATGAAAAATCTTCATTTCAAACCCTAATTTGTGATTTTTGATTTCTTGATGAACAAGTTTCATGATTTGGCATGTTTTGATGAAAAATGAATCTTGACTCTTGATTTTGACCAAAAAAGTCAAAGTTTGACTTTTCAGTATACAGTCAAAAATTGATCAATTGACTGGAAAATTCAACTGTCAATCTTGTGCATTTGGGATCTTTTGAACTTGTTGAGCATGTCAAGACAATTCCATTGGGTCCTTGAGTCCATATGTGAGCTTGGTTTGCCATTGGTTAGGTCTAACAGTCAAAAATTGCCTTTGTGCAGTCAAAACCCTAAAAATGACCATTTTGCCCTTTTGGTGATCTGATCAAATTTCTTGTGGAATTGTGATCCAAACTTGATCAAATGGTCCATATGAGTTCATAATGTTGATGTGGGTCAATTTTCATGAGGTTTGACTATCAATTGACCACAGCTGACTTTTTCCCCAATACAATTGATTTCTAGGTCAACTGTCCAATTGACCGGGCAAAGATGGGAATTAAGGCTTGAAACTTGGTATGGATAACCTTGGGATTCCAACATGAAACATGAAAGTAATCTTAGGAATTTTTAATTTAAAACATCTTTGTGCAAACACAAACCCTAATTTGAGTCAACAATGCTAGGAGAAGTCTTGAGCAGAGGAAACCCTAATTGGATCTTGAGCTCCAAGGGACTTGTGATGAGAAAATATTGAGAAAATGGGAGGGAAAATTTTGGGTTACAACTGTTGCCCCTGTTCAATCTTCTTGAACCTGAAGAGTTAGATTGGCAAGTTTGCCTTTCGCGACTCGAGGGTAAAAGGAGATTGGACACTAGAGTGCCCTTAAATTTGCACTCGTCAAAGCAATGGATGTGGGAATGGGCTTAGAGATGCCATTTGGAGATGGGATTAAAGATGCCATCTAGAGGGGTGACAGAATCTTGTCGGGGATGGGCTTAAGGATGCCATCTGGAATGAGTATCAGAAAGGTGTCCATGTTTTGGACCATCTCTGAACTGGGGGTCTGAATAAGCAATAGATTGACATCCGCATCTTGAGGCATCTGTAAACTGTTCTCAAAAGGTGAGAAAAGTATGAACAAGCGATAGATTATCATCCGTTGTTGGGAGGAATTCGTAAACTGTTGTCAAAAGTTGCATCTGAACAAGCGATAGATTAACATCCGTTGTTGGGAAGAATCCGTAAACTGTTTTCAGAAGTCTTGAAGTTGAATAAGCAATAGAGCAGCATCCGTTGTTGGAAAGCATCCATAAACTGTTTTCAAAAGTTGCATCTGAACAAGCGATAGATTAACATCCGTTGTTGGGAAGAATCCGTAAACTGTTTTCAGAAGTCTTGAAGTTAAATAAGCAATAGAGCAGCATCCGTTGTTGGGAAGCGTCCGTAAACTGTTTTCAAAAGTTGAGAAGAGTCTGAACAAGCGATAGATTAACATCCATTGTTGGGAGGAATCCGTAAACTGTTTTCAGAAGTCTTGAAGTTGAATAAGCAATAGAGCAGCATCCGTTGTTGGGAAGTGTCCGTAAACTGTTTTCAAAAGTTGAGAAGAGTCTGAACAAGCGATAGATTAACATCCGTTGTTGGGAGGAATCCGTAAACTGTTTTCAGAAGTCTTGAAGTTGAATAAGCAATAGAGTAGCATCCGTTGTTGGGAAGCGTCTGTAAACTGTTTTCAGAAGTCTGAAGAAGAATCTGAACAAGTGATAGGTTAACATCCGTTACTGGAGAACCTGTGAACTGTTTTCAGAAGTCTTGAAGTGGAGGAGGAACCGGTGTAGGGTTTCCTGACGATGAGTTTGTATAAAACTACATCTGAATGCATCTGGAATAAGCATCAGAATGTTGCCCTGTCTGGGTCACATCTGAACTATTCTTAGAAAGAATCTCTGAAGATAATGATTTTTGTCTGTCGACTGATCTTACCTGAAAAGGTAAAGAGTTAGTTGTATGCAATGTCATGATGCATGATGCAATGTATGTTACACCAATGTTTATGTTATGAATGTGATGAATGCGCATGTAAGCTGATTAGCTGTCTTGCGGAGGATAGATGAATCCTAGATGGCTGAGGATAAAAACATCTTGACTGCTGCCGAGAAGAATAATTCCTTGGCCGTTGCTGGGGATTTAGGAGCTTAGGTTGTATACCAATCTTCTGGGGAATTCCTGTCTTGAGGAGATCTTCACTGGGGAATCTTCGAATATTCAGTGAGGAACTGAAAAAATGAAAGTCTTCAGATTTGCTTGGGGAATACCAGACCTTCAATCGTTGAGGGGCCTTAGAACCACTGCGGGGAATTGGAATTTCCTTGGTGACTTGCAGGGTAAGATAATTTCTGATGACTTCTATTGGGGAATTCAGAACCTGATAGACTCATGATGGAGAGGTAAGGTTGAGCATCCTCAATTTGGAGGGAAGT
This sequence comes from Vicia faba, assembly GCA_948472305.1. Classification (NCBI taxonomy): domain Eukaryota; kingdom Viridiplantae; phylum Streptophyta; class Magnoliopsida; order Fabales; family Fabaceae; genus Vicia; species Vicia faba. Next base: position 1,054,105,666 of record OX451735.1, read on the forward strand.
ATCTCTGTGGGGAAAAGGTTCACTAGCTGGGTTCAACTGGGGATACTGAAACTTGACTCTGAGGGGAATCGAGTTCTAAAAGGCTCTTTGATGGGAGAAATCAGTATTGGGAGAGCTTTTCCTGATGAGGATCTTGTAGTCTGCCTCCGTTTAGGGAATTAAGTTCTGACTGAGGAATTTGGATTTCAAATCTGCTCGGGATTTCCTTTGAAAGGGTATCAAGATATCTAACCGTACCTTCAACTTACTAGTAATCATCTTTCTTGATTCATAAGGAAATGATTATGTTCAAATGCATATGCCTATTTAACAAAACATTGGACGTTTCTCAAAATAAAACATAAGTGCAAAAGAAAAGAGAAAAGGAAACGACGCAAATTTCTGGAAAAGTATTTGTATTGACTTTCTATGAGTACATTTGTACAAAGGAGACAATCATCCTAGTAAGAGGATGTCGTTGTAAATACTGAAAACATTTATACAAAAGAAAGATGGCTATGTGAAATAATTCCATGGGATTCCATTCTGCTACAGCCTTCACAACTCTGAATATCTGTCCATTCAATGCTTCGTCTGCCGATGGCTGGATTGATCAGAAGCTTGGAACTGGTTGATGAAGAGATTGTCCTTAAAGTGATCCGACGAGACATAGTCATACGCTTTAATTCCCTAACTTTTGCCTGAATCTCCCTTTCGGGTTTTCGATCCACCGGGAAACCCCTTTTTTCCCAAGCCGCCCTTTCGGGTTTTCAACTTGCCGGGTGTACAGATTTTTTTGTTTTTATCCCTAACTTTTTCCTGAACCACCCTTTCGGGTTTTCGGTTCACCGGGATGCCCATTTTTTGCCCAAGCCGCCCTTTCGGGTTTTCGACTTGTCGGGTTATTTTATGCGTAGTATCTTTTGACTATGCCTGCGTTCGCAGGGTGCGGAAAATCGTCACCGTCCATGGTGGTCAGAATCATTGCACCACCAGAAAATATGCTCTTGATCACAAATGGTCCTTCGTATGTAGGAGTCCATTTGCCCCTGGGATCACTTTGCGACAAGATAATCCGCTTGATTACGAGATCTCCGACTTGATACACTTGACGTCTGACTTTCTTATTGAAGGCCTTGATCATCCGCTTTTGATACGTCTGACCATGGCATATAGCAGCGAGTCGCTTCTCGTCGATCAAATTGAGTTGATCAAGTCGGGTCTGAATCCAATCATCTTCATTCAAACCTGCGTCCTTCATAATCCTTAGAGAAGGAATCTGAACTTCCATAGGCAGGACATCTTCCATGCCATATACCAAAGAAAATGGGGTTGCCCCGGTTGAAGTACGTGCCGTCGTACGGTATCCATGTAGAGCGAACGGTAACATCTCATGCCAGTCTTTGTAAGTGACTGTCATTTTCTGAATGATCTTCTTAATGTTTTTGTTCGCAGCTTCAACAGCACCGTTCATCTTCGGTCGATAGGGAGATGAATTGTGATGATAAATCTTGAACTGTTCGCACAATGCGGTGATCATCGTGTTATTCAGATTTGTACCGTTGTCTGTGATGATCCTGTCTGGAACACCATACCGGCATATGAGATTTTGCTTGATGAAGCGGGCAACCACATTTTTAGTAACAGAGGCGAAGGAAGCTGCTTCAACCCATTTGGTGAAATAGTCAATGGCGACCAGGATGAAACGATATCCATTGGATGCCGTGGGCTTGATCTCTCCAATCATGTCAATGCCCCACATTGCAAATGGCCACGGAGCTGTCAAAACATTGAGAGGAACCGGAGGGATATGAACCTTGTCAGCGTAGACTTGACATTTGTGGCAAGTACGGGAATGTTGATGGCAGTCAGCTTCCATGGTAGACCAGTAATAGCCTGCCCTTAGGATCTTCTTAGCCATTGTATGCCCGCTCAAGTGAGTGCCAAATGTGCCGCTGTGTATCTCGGTCATGATTAATTCTGCTTCAGCTTTGTCTACGCATCGGAGTAAAACACAATCATGGCTTCGTTTGTAAAGGATGCCGTTGCTCAGGAAGAATTTGGCAGCAAATTTCCTTAGGAACTTCTTGTCATTTACGGAAGCTCCTTCGGGATAATCTCTAGTCTGGAGATACCTTTTGATTTCATGGAACCAGGGTTGTTCCACTACTTCTTCTGTATTAATCTCGTGACAATGTGCGGGTTCATCCATTCGCTCGATGGTGATTTGGGGAGCCTCGTTATCCCAGTTGAGTTTAAATATGGAAGACATTGTAGCTAGAGCATCTGCTAGCTGATTCTCTTCTCGCGGGAAATGCTCGAAGATAATTTGCTCGAAACGAGGCAACAATGTCAAGACATGTTCTTTGTATGGGATAAGATTAGGATGCTTGGTATCCCACTCTCCTTTGATTTGACTGATAACCAAAGCCGAGTCCCCGAATACGATCAAAGATTTGATCCCCAAGTCTATAGCAGCCTTGAGACCAAAGATGCAAGCTTCATATTCAGCCATGTTGTTTGTGCAGCTGAAGCAAAGTCGGGCCGTGAAAGGTGTGTGACAACCTTCCGGGGAAATGAGTACCACGCCGATACCGTTTCCAAGTGCATTTGAAGCACCATCAAAGTACAGGGTCCATCGGGATCCCTTTTCGGGTCCGTCATACGGTCTGTTACCTTCAATGTTGTCCAAATTCATGATGTCCTCGTCTGGGAAGTCAAATCTCATGGGTTGATAATCTTCGATAGCTTGATGAGCCAGATGGTCAGCTAGTACACTCCCTTTTATAGCTTTTTGAGTGGTGTACTGGATGTCATACTCAGTTAGGATCATTTGCCATCTAGCTATTCTTCCAGATAAGGCAGGCTTCTCGAAGATATACTTGATAGGATCCATTTTGGAAATCAACAAGGTAGTATGAGTCAACATATACTGCCTTAGTCGGCGAGCAGCCCATACCAAAGCGCAACAAGTTTTCTCGAGCAGTGAGTAGCGAGTCTCACAGTCGGTAAACTTTTTGCTAAGGTAATAAATAGCATGCTCTTTTCGACCAGACTCGTCATGCTGGCCCAAAACACACCCCATTGAGTTATCCAAGACGGTCAGATACATGATCAATGGTCTTCCTTCGACGGGTGGCATCAGAATAGGAGGTTCTAGCAAATACTCCTTGATCTTATCAAAAGCAGTTTGGCAATCGTCGTTCCATTCGACTACCTGATCTTTCTTTAATAGTTTGAAAATTGGCTCACAGGTAGAAGTCAGATGAGAGATGAATCTGGCAATGTAGTTCAAGCGCCCCAAGAACCCTCTAACCTCCTTTTCAGTACGGGGAGCAGGCATCTCTTGTATTGCTTTCACTTTTGCTGGATCGACTTTAATGCCTTTGTTGCTTACAATGAATCCTAGAAGTTTACCAGACCTAACTCCAAAAGTACACTTACTTGGATTTAGCCTGAGCTTGTATTCTTTCAACCTGGCAAACAGCTTTTCTAGATGTTCAAGGTGCTCCTCCTCTGTTTGTGATCGAGCTATCATATCGTCTACGTAAACTTCGATTTCATGATGTATCATATCATGAAATAAAGCTACCATGGCGCGTTGATAAGTTGCCCCTGCGTTCTTCAGTCCGAACGACATCACCTTGTAACAGAAAGTACCCCATTGTGTGACAAAGGTTGTTTTCTCCATATCTTCGGGGGCCATTTTGATTTGATTGTAACCCGAGAATCCATCCATGAAGGAAAACACTTTATGCTGAGCTGTATTGTCGATCAAAATGTCAATGTGTGGTAGCGGAAAATCATCTTTGGGGCTGGCCCTATTCAAATCCCGGTAGTCCACACACATCCCGAATTTGCCATCTTTTTTAGGTACTGGCACGATGTTAGTGACCCATTGAGGATAGGATGTAACAGCCAGAAAGCCAACGTCGAATTGCTTCATCACTTCTGCTTTGATCTTTTCAGACATGTCAGGCCTCATTTGGCGGACTTTTTGTTTGATCGGTGGACAATCCTCTCTTGTGGGGAGACGGTGAACCACGATGTCTGTGTCTAAACCCGGCATGTCTTCATAAGACCAAGCGAAGATTTCAACGTACTCATTTAACAACTGTATCAGGCGTTCCTTGACACTTGGAACCAGATTGGAACCCACTTGTACCTCCTTCCGGTCTTCCTCGGTTCCTAAGTTGACAGTTTCCAATGACTCTTCGTGAGGTAAGATGGCCCTTTCCTCTTGCTGTAGAAGTCTGGCTAGTTCCCCTGGTACTTCACAACCTTCGTCATCTTCATACTCGGCTTGATTGACCTGATCTTTAGAGTTATTGAAGGATATAACAGAATAGTCACCCATGGAATCCAGAGTGGATGGGTACCTGCATTTGTGAGTGTGGGTGTGTGTAAGGGATAGCCATCCTTAAACAAAAAATGCAAAAGGAAAGAAAATGAACACAACAGTTTATCAAATGAAAAACGTCCAATGAATCATTAAACATGGCATATGGATATGAAGATAATCAAAACCCTTACAAATGGACCTACATTCCCCGGGCAAGGCATGAGGCAAAAAAAGTAGTGTGCGGATTGTTCAAAAGTAATTATTACAGACCACAGGAAATGTTTGACAGATAAATTACTGATTAATAAAAGTAATGGGGACAAAGTCCTTTGCCTCCCAGTTGCATAGTCCTCCTTTGATAGTTGGGTAGATCCACTCTTCAATGTTGTCCTCTTCGTCTTCACCCTCCAAAGCGTTGATTCCGTAAGGAGAAATCTTGATTGGCGCTCTTTCAATCTTTGAACGGCGCATAGCTTTCTGTCCTGCAGCGGTGAATCCTAGACCAGACTTGTCTGCTTTATATGGGATGTCCGACAACTTCCCCCATGTTGAATTCTTCCCTTCCTTTATTGCGGCCTTCGCGTATTTTAGAGATGCCATCCTGGCCATCTGCTTTGGTACTTCAGCTACCAATTTTGCTATTGTTATCTCAGGAGAGACTTCTTCGAAATGCTGGAATGGTGTCTCAATGAATTCACCCTATACTTCCACATAACGAAATGAGTTCAGGTGGCTGATCATGTATTCCTCTTCACCATGAACAGTTATGATCTTTCCCTTGACAGGATACTTCAACATTTGATGTAAGGAAGAGGTGACTGCCCCGACATTGTGTATCCATGGTCTCCCCAATAAGCAAGAGTATGACGGACGGATGTCCATCACATAGAAAGTCGAGGGGAACACCTCTGTGCCAACCTTAATGGGAATGTCCATTTCCCCATGCACCATTCTCTTGGACCCGTCAAAAGCCCTTACAATGATATTGCTTGGCCTTAACTCCAAGCCTTCATAGTCTAAACGGTCGAGAGCCTTCTTGGGCAGCACATTCAAAGAAGAACCAGTGTCGACTAGAACATGGGCCAGAGTAGTCCCTTGGCATTCCACTGACACATGTAATGCGTCGTTGTGCTTTCTCCCTTTTGGGGTCAGGTCGGCATCAGAGAAACCTAAGCCATTGTCTGCAGTAAGACTAGCTACGCAGTCTTGGAATTGGTCGACAGAGGTTTCCTGGGGTACATGGGCGGTTTTCAGGAATTTTATCAGTGCCTTGGCGTGCGCTTCTGAGCAAAGTAGCAGTGCCAACATGGAGATCTTCGAGGGGGTTTGCCCCAGTTGTTCTACCACGTCGTAATCACTCTTTTTAATTATCTTCAGGATCTCTTCTATCTCTTTCTTGGAGGTTTTCAGGATGACCAAGGGTTGAGCCCTCGTCCTGACGAGCTCAACTTGGGTTCCCTTACCTTTATCAGCAGAGGTAGGAGGGACAATACTAGGAACAACAACATCTTCAATCAATGGGGTTCTAGCGGAGAGTTTTATTGGTGCAGGAATAACTTCGGCAGCAGATGAGGGTCCAAAGATTGCTTTTGGAGGGGCAATCTCTGGAGAAAAAATTCTCCCACTTCGGGTGATCTTACTTGTGCCCGCAATGTTTCCAATGTTGGCTTCTTCTTCATCCGAGCTTCCTTCAGCTACTTCAACTTGTTTAATACCATGGTAGTAGACGTCACCGCCGTAATTCCAGGGTATTGACTTTTCAGATGTGTAGGGGACAGGCCCTGGCATTGTTATCTTCAGAGGAACAGACTTTGTAACCGGTGTAATCTTAACAGGCTTTCTGACGGCCTTGGAAAGATTGGCGTGAATGGTGATAATTGAGACTTCTTCAATATGGGTTGGAATATCAGAAACTTTTTCAAACAGAATTTGTCGATTGTCCATTAGGCCTTGGATGCCTTTCTTCAGTAACGGACAGTCAAACGGCAGAGAGTAACAACAATAGCAATCTTCTTTGCATCCCGGGAAAATCCCGGCCTTTAACAGATTCAACTTGATGGTTAACAACGGAGTCATCAGATCATTGACATCAACAACATACAAATCTTCTTCAATGGCATTGACATTTTGACCGTGCTTCGGTATTGGAGCAGATATCACGTTCGGCTTCTCCGGAGCGTCGAACTCCACCTCTTTCGCCTCTATCAGGTCTTGAATCTTATGCTTGAGTGCCCAACAATCGTTGGTGTCGTGCCCGACACTGTCAGAATGGTAGGCGCATTTAGCAATAGGATGATAATGCGGAGAGGATGTATTCACATTCTTTGGTGCCTCTTTGATAGTGGCGAGATTCAACTTTAGCAGATGGGGAAGAACTTGCGCTGGCGTCATATTAATGCGGGTGAACTGCCGTTGTGGCCGTTCCACCCGTTGCTGATTTGTTTTGGACTGGTTATAGCGAGGCTGCTCACTTGATGGATTTTGGATCATCACGGCCCCCACGGTCGGCCGGCGCTCAGTCTTCCCTGCTCTTCTCTGGGAGTACACAACAACCGTTTCCTTCTTGAAAGGCTTCTTCTCAACACTGGCAGCGGCACCCTTCTGTATCTTCCCTGACTTGATGCCGGCTTCTATCCTCTCCCCAGTTAAGATCAAATTTGTAAACCCCGCGGAAGAATTACCACTCAGATGGTTGAAAAATGGACCAGACAGGGTCCCCAGGAACATGTCAATCAGTTTGCGGTCAGTCAAAGGCGGCTGCACCCGGCCAGCCAAGTCTCTCCATTTTTGTGCATACTCTTTGAATCCTTTTCCCGTTCCCAGTGACATACCCTGAAGTTGGGTACGCGTGGAAGCGAGGTCAGAATTGTACTGATATTGTTTATAAAAAGCGGTGGCCAAGTCTTCCCAGTTTCGGATACTGGCTCCATCCAGTTGATAGAACCACTCAAGTTGAGCCCCAGAAAGGCTATCCTGAAAGAAATGAATCCAAAGGTTTTTGTCCGCGGTGTAAGGTTGGATCTTCCTTACATAGGACCTGAGATGCATTTTTAGACAGGACAGCCCGTCATACCTCACAAAAACTGGCACTTTGAACTTTGGGGGAATCACAATTCCGGCAACTAAACCCAAGTCTTCGAAATCCAAACCCGGAACTCTCTGCAGCTCCATAGCTGCCAACCTGTCTTCTAAACCTTTGTACTTGTCATCAGCCGGAGGGTATTGTTGATCAGAGTAGTCTTCGTCCTCTTCAACCTCCTCTTCTTCCATATCAGACTCGGAAGGTACTGCAGCCACATTCCCTTTACTGGTTCCCTCCTCAGAAGTAGGGGGAAATTCAAGCACTCTTCGGGCTTCTCCTTCAAACCTTCTCCCTAAAGTAGCCACCCTGACTCTCTTTTTCTTCTTTTTGACTTGGTCTTTATTCCCTAGTAGGGCCTTTAGATCCTCCTGACCCTTAGCCAAGGTCATCAGGAGTTGTTGAAACTGTGCATTTTGAGCCTGCAAGTCCTTGACTGTTTGCTCGAGATCCATCCTACTGAAATAAACAGCAGAAAGATAAGGAAACCTGTTGTAGAGACCTGCTTATACACATGATGAATGGTATGCTTATGTATGCAATGCATTCAAGGATTTAGAACATTCAAAATTGTTGCAGACAAAAAAGAACGCACGTCATATTAATAAGAAGAAATTTGTCAGTACATAAATGCCCCATGGGCCAAATATTATAAAATTTCTCAAGGCAAAAAGACGTTGCGCATCCTCTTTGGTGCGATGTAGGTGTTGAGGGTCTCTTCCTCATGGAGCCGGCGGGTAAGCTCTAGAACCTTCTTCTCACTGGCGTAGAAGCTGGCTTCAAAAGTGTTCCGTTCCTCCTTGAGTTGGATCCAACTCTTCTGCATCTCCTCCCACAATGTAGGCATGTCAGGATATAGGATGGTGTAGGGAACCTCTCCTTCTTTAAAGGGCTCTTTAATCACAGGGAGAACATGAGGATAAGGCATCATCAAACTCTGGGCTCGGGCTCGTACCCATTTGAGGTAAGGCTCAAGAGGGATGGAGTTCTTGTGCCCCAGTGTCTTGCTGTCAACCTTGTTAGGCATCCTCCAAGCTCTGATGAATCTTTGGCGAAGTCCTTGCGCATCGTTGTCGAAGTCAAAAACTAGGTCAGGAATCAACATGTCGTGAGGGCCATCTCTTCGTGCATATCCAAATTGCCTCAAAGCTAGACAAGGGTTGTAAGTAATGCCCCCTATAATGCCAAGTAAAGGGACATTAGGGAACTCTCCACAACGATCGACGATGATGACATTTTCTCTGGACCGAGAACACCAATGTACATCAGAGTGAGTAAGAGTCATCAACCATTGGGACCACCTTGAGCCTTGGTCATTCTTCAAGACAGATTGTGGAAGGTGCAGAATAAACCACCTTGCAAGGAGAGGAGTACAGCACATGAGAACACCCCTCTTTCTCATTGTTCGTGTGTAAAATGAGTGAAGAATGTCCCCAAGCAATGTTGGTATTGGATTTCTGGACAAGAAGATTTTGACGGCGTTGACATCTACGAGCTGGTCAGGATTTGGGAACAAGACCAACCCATAGATAAGGAGTGCCACAATTTCTTCAAAGGCTTGTAGGTCCAATGAATTCCAACATTCTTGTGCCTTCTCGAACAAGAATTTTGCTAAGAAACCTTTGACGCCGCTTCTAGTTTCCCAATGCCCCTTGATGTCAGAAGGCTGTAGATGTAATGCTCGAGCAACATCTTCAGGCTTTGGTTCCTTTTCCGTACCGTTGAAAGGTAGTTGATTAAGGATAGGGATTCTTAGGAGTTGAGAAAACTCCTCCAAAGTGGGCACCAACTGGTAGTCGGGGAAAGTGAAACAGTGATGAAGAGGGTCAAAGAACTGGAATAGCACCTTCATCATGTCCTCTTCAATGTTGGTGTTGACTAGGCTGAGCAGTCTACCATGTCTTTCACTGAAGGGTGAGCTTTCCGGAATCCTTGATGTGAGCTCCTTGAGTTGAGGAGGGATTCTCACAAGGTTGACTTAGATGGTTTTTCTTCGAAGAATTTCCATGACCTACAAAACAAGAACAAAGATGAAGATCTAAACCCTTGAAATGGTTAGTGAATGCATATGATGCTTTATGATGTTTATGATGTATGCACAAACATATGTACAAGCAAATCACACCAAACCCTAGTTTCAGGCTTGCATGAGGTTTCATAGGTAAGTACCCTCTTGAGTGTAGTTGGCTTAAAAACCTGTCCTATAAATAGTAACCGGGTTCTAAGGAGCTCAATATCATTGGATTGTTTTCATCGTTCATGGTTTTGGTTTAGCCACTTAACTAGCGACCAAAATATTCCAAGAAAACAACCCTCAATGAGTGTAGTATCGAGTATCTACCAACTTCGGACTGCACCAAAGCCGGTCATCTCACTACCCCTAATAAAAGGCCAAGATGGTCAAGTAAGGTTCTAGGTCATTAGTGCTTAGTGACATCACTCAGCGGCCCCGTAATCTCCTTGATTGAACTCAAGGGTTACCGGTACTCACAAATATGTCGCACTAATATAGCTATTGCTTCGACCGTGTCGGTATACCCCGCACAATTTCCACAACGTATTGCTATCTATGAATGTTTCCCAAAATCCGGGTGTAGGATTGCAAACCCAAACAAGAGAGCCAAGATATAAAGCAATCAAAACAAGCAATTAGTCATGCAAGAGGGTGATCTAAGCCCCATGGTTACTCCACTTTTAAGTTTATCCCCAGCAGAGTCGCCAGTTCTGTGATACGGTGGGAGAACTGACTAGGGTTTTGCGTTTGTTTTCGCAAATGTTTCGGTTGAGCAAGAGTCGCCACCGACTTTTTATTTTATCCTAAGGAAAGGTTAAAAAGCACAACAAAAAACCTTTGAGATGTTTTCTTGGGTTCGGGGAGTAGATTATAGAAAGGGAAGGTATTAACACCCTTTCTATCCATGGTTATCCATGGGCTCTTAGTTACTTTCTTAGATCAACTTGCCTCGATTTTCAATTGTTTGAAATGGTGCTTTGTGCGTGGGTTTGAAAATGTTTTGAAAAAGATGCCTTGTCTAGGCAACCCTTGTAACAATTCTTTACTCGAATGTTTTACAAAAGGTGTTTGTCTTTTTGAAAAGATGTTTCAAGGTTTTTTGAAAGTTGTTTTGAAAGTGTAGTGAGGTGTGGTTTGAAAAATAGGCAAGTGTTTTTGTTTTGCAAGTTGGCAAGTACTCAAGAGCTATCTACCTTAAAGTTCTCAAAGATTATTGCTATGTTTTATCCCTTTTAACAATTTTGTTCCACCATTGTATTTGGTGGACAATCTTGTGTTAGGATGTGAAAGGGAGGGGCGCGGGTTATTGTTCAGACCATGATTGCAATGGTGCCAAGTATCTTTGGGAAATTTTTCCTTGGAGGGACTTGATCATTTTTAGGCAACTTTCGAAAGCGTCATCGAGGGACTATGATCATTTGATTGTTTTGTTTTGTTTTGCCCAAAGAGACCTAACATGCAATATGGCCCATTATTGAAGGCAACAAGTGGAATACCCTAGGGGTGCAAGTGTGATTAGTGTTGTCCATTTTCATGCTTGTTTTTCTTGAAGTTATGTCAAACTATTTTGGTTAATTGATTTGCATACAAACCCTAATTCTAGCATGGCATTATTAGAAAGCTTTAAAGTGCGAAAAATAAAGTTCCTAAGTTATTACAACACAATATATGGGAAGGGGGGTACAAATGTTCAAATGGAGGTATTTTGACAAGAATTAAAACCTAAGCTATTACATCAAAATTGAAATTTACAAGGTAATTAATTTACACAATATTCAAATAAAAATAAGATAAATATGCAAAATGCAAAAAGAAAGTTTTTCATATGTATGTAAAATGTATTTATCATGTATCAAATAAACAAAAAATAAAATTACTTAATTTTTGGTATTTTTATGCATTTAGGGCAAAAACCCTAATTTTACAAATAAAAGTATTTATTGTATAATATATGCAATATTTATTAATTATATACACAAAATAAATAAAAGAAGGTATTTTATATAAAAAGTATTTTTGAGGTCAAAATATTAATAAAAACAAAAATGTATTAATTCTTTGTATTTTTCTAAATATATTAACAAACATATATACATTTACATTATTTATTGAATATTTATTATATGTACAAAAAATAAAAATATTTAATATTAAAAAAAAAGTATATTTTTTATACAATGTTTTCAAGAGATAACATAAAATAAAAATCAGAAATAAAATATGTTTGCATTATTTTTTGTATTTCAAGATAAATGGGTATTTATGCATTATTTATATGTACAAGTATTAACTTAAACCAATAAATGTCTAATAAATACCAAAATGGTTTGAAAAATATTTTTTATATTTTTAATATTATGAGAAAAAATAAATAAGTCAGAAATATCAAGAAAAAGTCAAAAAATGTTTCAAATAAGCACAATGGGCCAAGGGGGTTCAAAAGTGAAAATGTGGTGCAAATAAGAAAAATCAGACAAGCCCAGCCCAAAGGACCTTCTTCAACCTCTGGCCAGAAACTTGTCAAAAACGCGCGCCTCCTACACTGATTCAAACATCTTGATTCCTGAACTTTTAGCACAAACTCATAACATGAAAAATGTTAAGCATCAAACCACGATTCTGGACATATAAAGAACTCATCCTAACTCTTAGAAATGAGAGAGAATTTCTTCTCCCCCAATTCCTGACCTAGTTTTCATTCAATGTTCAGACTTAAAATTCTCATAGCACATGCAAAATAAATGGAAAGTAAAGATATGTATAGCTTCAGGGACATGAGCATGACATTTTTCATTCACAAACTTAGAGCTAATTCTTCCTACATTGAGAGATAGAAGTTCATGAACTTACCTGTTCAGTTGGAGTCATGTCTGGCAATGGAGGAGCTTTTTAGGGCAAGATAATGATTTGGATAGCTTGCTTGATGTCCAGGGATGCTATTCCAACCTTTAGTTTGCTTGGAAACCAAGAGAATCGTGTTATGGCACTTCAACTGCAAAACAGAAAAATGAAAATGGTGATGTTGGTTAGGGGTGTTACAGTCTGCTTCTAATGCTTTGGACAGTTTGTATGGATGGTAGGGAAAGTGTTTGAAGTGGTTTTGGCCAATATGCACGATGGAAATGAGGTAGCCAAGTCCAAGTGCAGAATGCCCTGTTTTTGTGCAGTTTAATGGTGATTCTGTGTTTGAGAAGGCAATGGAGATGGTTGGCTCGTGTTTCAGGTCAGGGTGGTCGTTTAGAATGTGTTTGACAAGTTTGCTTAAGTTGGTCCTGGCAGAAAATGAGAGTTGTTTTATGTTATGCAAGTTTTCTTCACACTTAAGCAACAAAATGTCAAGTGGTGTTCTAGACTGATGTAGGCCCCCAATCTATGCTGCAACCTTTCCCCTTGATCAGTGTGTTTTTCTTCTGAACTTGTGCCCAAAGATATGGCATTGTACTTCTTGATTTGCAACTTTGACATAAAGTTCATCTTTTCTAAAATGGATAATTTGCTTTTTCTATTTAAGGGTTAAACTTCCATGTAATGCTTAAACACATAATGCAAGGCTTGAACACAAGGGGTTTGCATTAAATTATTGAGTGTGAATGAGATAAGGACCTGTAATCTAGCTTAAGGCATGCTGAGTTCAAAAATGCAAGGTTATGGACATGTAACTTGGTCATGAACAAAGTGAGTTTTTCCCATATTGCCAAATTCAATTCTCTCTAACCATGAGGTTGTTTGATGAGTTCTTGGACATTTTGGAAAGCTTGGAATGTGTAATACAATCCATATTTGTAATGAAAATTGAAATTCCAAGTGGAAGCACATGAAAAATTACCATGAAGTTGGGCAAAAATCCTGCCTAAAATAGGTCAATATTTCTCTAAGTTAAGAATGGTTTGGTACCCTTGTTCCAAAAATTGTAACTTGAGCTACAAGATTCTTTTGAGGAAACTTTGTGAATCAAAGTTGTATAGTTTGCAATGGGCTACAACTTTCATGTTTTCACTTTTCCTTTTATCCAAATGCATCTTGATGAGAAAGTGGGACAAAGTTAGGAAAAAATTAGGGTTTTTCATAACATAGAAAAATTCTAAGTTATAAAAAATCTTCATTTCAAACCCTAATTTGTGATTTTTGATTTCTTGATGAACAAGTTTCATGATTTGGCATGTTTTGATGAAAAATGAATCTTGACTCTTGATTTTGACCAAAAAAGTCAAAGTTTGACTTTTCAGTATACAGTCAAAAATTGATCAATTGACTGGAAAATTCAACTGTCAATCTTGTGCATTTGGGATCTTTTGAACTTGTTGAGCATGTCAAGACAATTCCATTGGGTCCTTGAGTCCATATGTGAGCTTGGTTTGCCATTGGTTAGGTCTAACAGTCAAAAATTGCCTTTGTGCAGTCAAAACCCTAAAAATGACCATTTTGCCCTTTTGGTGATCTGATCAAATTTCTTGTGGAATTGTGATCCAAACTTGATCAAATGGTCCATATGAGTTCATAATGTTGATGTGGGTCAATTTTCATGAGGTTTGACTATCAATTGACCACAGTTGACTTTTTCCCCAATACAGTTGATTTCTAGGTCAACTGTCCAATTGACTGGGCAAAGATGGGAATTAAGGCTTGAAACTTGGTATGGATAACCTTGGGAGTCCAACATGAAACATGAAAGTCATCTTAGGCATTTTTAAGTTAAAACATCTTTGTGCAAACACAAACCCTAATTTGAGTCAACAGTGCTAGGAGAAGTCTTGAGCAGAGGAAACCCTAATTGGATCTTGAGCTCCAAGGGCCTTGTGATGAGAAAATATTGAGAAAATGGGAGGGAAAATTTTGGGGTACAACACGTAGGAACTCCTCGCCATCCATATTTTCAAGAATCACTGCACCACCAGAGAAGGATTTCTTGACAACATATGTGCCTTCATAATTGGGAGTCCACTTTCCCCTAGAACCAGGGTTAAAAGACATGATCTTTCTGAGCACGAGGTCGCCTTCTCTGAATTCACAAGGCTTGACCTTTTTATCAAAAGCTTTATTCATTCTTTTCTGATATAATTGACCATGACACAAGGCCTTCATTCTATTTTCTTCAATTAAATTCAACTGGTCAAACCTGTTCTGGACCTATTCAGCCTCTGACAACTTTGTTTCCATTATCACACACAAAAAGGGAATTTCAACCTTGATCGGGAGCACTGCTTCCATGCCATACACGACAGATTGTAGTTTCCCCTATTGAAGTGTGAATGGATGTACGATACCCATGCAAAGAAAAAGGAAGCTTCTCATGCCAATCCTTATAGGTAACAACCATCTTCTGGATAATCTTCTTAATATTTTTATTAGCAGCTTCAACATCCCCATTCATCTTAGGCCTTTAAGGAGATGAGCTATGATGGACAATCTTGAATTATTCAAAAATTCTGTCATCATCTTATTATTCAAATTTGAGATGTTATCAGTGATAATCCGGCTTGGCACACCATACCGACATATAAGGTTATTCTTGATAAACCGCACGACCACCTACTTGATGACATTAGCATAGGAAGTTGCTTCCACCCATTTGGTGAAGTAATCAATTGCCACCAAGATGAAACGATGTCCATTCAAAGCCTTGGGTTTAATCCTCTCGATCATATCAATACCCCATATAGAGAAAGGCCATGGGTAAGAAATAACATTGAGAAGCGTCAGAGGCACATGAATTTTGTCCGTATAAATCTGACACTTATGACACTTCCTTGAAAATTTGTAACAGTCAGATTCTATTGTCAGCCAATAGTAGCCTTCCCTAAGCATCTTCTTTGCCATTGAATGTCCATTGGCATGGGTACCAAAAGAACCTTCATGGATTTCATGCATCAACATGTGTGCTTCGTGTCTATCCACGCATCTAAGCAAGGCCATGTCGTAATTTCTCTTGTATAACACATCTTCATTAAGGAAGAAGCTACCTACCAATCTTCTCAATGTCTTCTTATCTTTGTTTGAAGCACCAAACGGGTATTCTTGGGTTTGAAGGAAGTGCTTGATATCATGATACCAAGGTTTATCATTTGGCGTCACCTCCATAGTAAACACATGAGAAGGTGTATCAAGATTCCTAATTATAAAATTTAAGGTACATCATTCCAGTCATTCACTTGGTACATGGAAGCCAAAGTGGCTAAAGCATCTGCCATCTGATTCTCGTCTCGAGGAATATGATCGAATTCCACTTTATTGAAGATAGGTAACAATTTTCTCGCATAATCTTTGTAGGGAATTAAACCAGGGTGACGAGTCTCCCATTTTCCTTTAATCTGATTTATCACCAAAGTTGAATCACCATATACATCAAGAATTTTGATTCTAAGATCCATAGCATCTTCAAGACCCGTGATACAAGCTTCATACTTTGTCATACTATTGGCACAATGAAACATCAATCTTGCAGTAAAAGGGATGTGAGACCCATGGGGAGTGATAATCCCAACACCAATTCATTTTCCATAAGCATTTACTACTCCATCAAACACCATACCCCACTGGGATTAAGGATCAAGACGTTCCTCAGTAAAAGGCTCATCACAATCTTTAGTTTTTAAATACATCACATCCTCATCAGAGAAATCATACTTAATAGACTGATAGTTATCAACTGGTTGATGAGCCAGGTACTCCGCCAATACACTGCCTTTAATAGCATTCTGAGTACGGTATTCAATGTCATATTCAGACAACAACATCTAACAACGGGCAATTCTTCTGGTAAGAGCAGGCTTTTCAAAGATATACTTAATTGGATCCATTTTGGATAACAACCAAGTGGTGTGATTCAACATATATTTTTGCAAGTGTTTTGTAGCCCAGGCTAAAGCATAACATGTCTTTTTTAGCATAGAATACTATGACTCGTAGTAAGTAAACTTCTTACTTAGATAATAAATGGCATATTCTTTCCTTCTTGTGTCATCTTGCTGTCTCAAAATACAACCCATAGAACTATCCAACACAGTCAAATACATAATCAGTGGTCTTCCTTCAACAAGAGGTAGCAAGATAGGAGGTTCAAGCAAATATTCTTTAATGCTTTCAATTCCCTTTGGCAATCATCCGTCCATATATAACCTTGATCTTTCTTCAGCAGCTTGAAGATTGGTTCACATGTTGCAGTCATATGGGAAATAAACCTGGAAATGTAATTCAAACGTCCAAGGAAACCTCTGACTTGCTTTTCAGTTCTTGGTGCATGAATTTCTTGAATTATCCTAACTTTATCAAGATCAACTTCAATTCCTTTCTGGATGACAATGAAACCCAACAACTTTCCAGAACAAACACCAAAGGTGCACTTATTCAGATTCAAACGAAGATGATACTTCATCAGATGCTGAAACAACTTAAACAAGTCTTCCATATGCCCTTCCCCGGTATGAGATTTAGCAATCATATCATCAACATATAATTCAATTTCCTTATGAATTAGATCATGAAATAGGGTTGTCATAGCCCTTTGGTATGTTGCACCAACGTTCTTCAACCCGAAGGGCATGACTCTGTAACAGAATGTTCCCTAGGGTGTGATAAACATTGTTTTTTCCATGTTCTCAGGAGCCATCTTAATTTGATTGTACCTGGAAAATCCATCCATGGATGAGAACACTTTAAATTTTGATGTACTATCCACCAACATATCAATATGAGGCAACGAGAAATTATCTTTTGGACTTGATTTTATTCAGATCTCTGTAATCGACGCACATACGGACTTTTCTATATTTCTTAGGTATGAGAACAATATTGGCAATCCACTGAGGGTATACCGATGTCACAAGAAAACCAACATCAATTTGTTTCAAGACCTCCTCTTTAATCTTTACTGCCATGTCAGGATTGTTAGAACAAAGTTTGAATCTACTACCCTAAGTTTAAGTTTTGATGATAACAAAATGCTAAGATACATTAATTGTATGATTCATGTAAGACACATATGCTATCTAAAAATTACATTCTGTTTTACAGAAACTCTGATGGGTATCAGCATGAGAACATCCTCATCAGCATCAGAAAATTGGATATCAACATCAGCATCAGAAGATGTAATATCAGATACCAAAATCATAAGATCAACTTGCGCTTATGCTGAAGCTTGATGAACAGATCTGCGCTTAACCATCTGAACTCTGATAAAGACAACAACAGTTCATCAACACCTAAGCAACGTCAGAATGAGCCAAAGCCAGAACACGCTCAAGTGGCAACGGTATTGTGCATTCAAGATGATTTATTACCAACGGCATCATTCCAGACAAGATATGCTTAATAAGGAAAGAATGTTATTGGCATTGAAACAGAATTATTACTCCAACGTACACTATTTCCAATGCTATATAAACAAGTCAATGAAGATTGAATTGGCTAATGCTCTACACACTCTACACGCCTAAAGCTATTCATCATCTTCCTTACTCTCAGTTTGCTAAAAGCTCTCAATTCCTTACTCAATTATTTTAGCAATCTAGTTCTCATAAGCTTAAGTTGTGTAGTATCACAGTTGTGATAAACAGTTTTTGTAGAAAACATTCACACCTAGATTTCAATTCTTTGTAAGAAAGTATTTCCTTGAGAAACCAGTTTGTGGTTTGACTCAAGAAGGCTTTAGCAGTTGTTAAAGCAGTTGTAATATTCAGTTGAATATAGTGGATTAAGACCTCGTTGGAGAGAGGCGAAATCACCTTGACGGGTGGACTGGAGTAGTTTGAGATCAAACGAACCAGGATAAAAATACCGTGTTGACTGCAATTGATTTCCAGTTTTTACAATTCAACCCCCCTTCTTGTGTTTTTCACTTCTTCAATTGGCATCAGAGCGCCTGGTTCTGAGTTAAAACACTTAACCGTGTCAGTACAAGATCCAGCGTCAGAAAAACACAATGGCAGGAACTTATCAACACACCAGAAATGACAACAATGAAGACAGAGACAGATTCAGCGGCAAACCTCCAGTCTTTGATGGAGAAAATTTTGATTACAGGAAAGACAGAATTGAAAGCTTCTTTCTGGCACATGATGCTGATCTGTGTGACATGGTGACAGATGGATACACGCATCCAGTGAATGCAAGCAGTCAGAAGATTGACAGGAAAGCAATGTCTGACCAACAAAAGCGTGACTTCAAAAATCACCACAAGGCCAGAACCATTCTTCTCAGCGCCATCTCTTACGCGGAATATGAAAAGATCTCTAACAGAGACACAACAAAGAACATGTTTGACTCACTCAGAATGACGCATGAAGGCAACGTTCAGGTCAAAGAAACTAAAGCTCTTGCGCTCATTCAGAAGTATGAGGCATTCAAAATGGAAGAAAGTGAATCCATTGAAACAATGTTCTCAAGATTCCAAATTCTGGTGGCTAGTCTCAAGGTTCTGGACAAAGGATACTCTACTGCTGATCACGTCAAGAAGATCATCAGAAGCTTACCAAAGCAGTGGAGGCCAATGGTTACAGCTCTGAAGCTAGAAAAAGATCTCAACAAAATTTCTCTGGAGGAACTTATCAGCTCCCTCAGAAGTCATGAGATAGAGCTAGAAGCTGATGAACCTCAGAAGCAAGGTAAGCCTTTAGCATTAAAATCTAACAAAAAATATGAGTCTAAAGTTTTGCAGGCAGTTGAAGAAACATCTGATGGATCCTCATCAGAAGAAGACGAACTTTCTCTCCTCTCCAGAAGAGTGAACCAACTGTGGAAGCAGAGGCAAAGGAAGTTCAGGAATCCCAGAAGATCTGATCAGAATGAGTCTTCTTCCAGATACAAAAGGACAGATTCTTCCTCTGGATACAGAAGATCTGAAGGCTCCTCAGGAAGCAGAAAGCCAAACACCAAGGACATCATCTGCTATGAGTGTAATGAGCAAGGACACTACAAGAGTGACTGCCCAAAGCTTCAGAGGGAAAAGCCCAAAAAGAAGTTTGGAAGAGAAAAGAAGAAAAGTCTCATGGCTACATGGGATGACTCTGACTCGTCTGAAGCTGACTCAGAATCAGATGATGAGAGAGCAAACATAGCTCTCATGGCCAACATTTCAGAAGATAGTGAAGCTTCTGAATCAGACTCAGAATCAGATACTGAAGAGGTATTTCCTGACTTTGCAATTAATTTTACTAAGGCTGAACTTGCTGAAAGCCTCAATGAAATTCTGGAAAGGTACCAGCAGATTAGAGTTAAATTCAGAAACCTGAAAAGGAATCTTGAATCTGACTCTGATAAGACTGAGAGTCTTAAATTGGAAAATTCTGAGCTGAGAAATAAAATTTCAAAATTAGAAAATGTTTTACAAAACTCTCAGAAGGAACCAATTTCTGAAACTCCCAGCAGCACTGATGAGATCATCAAGGAGTATGATCACATTTTCCAGAAGTTCCTTGCTAAAAGCATAGATAGAAGCAAAATGGCTTCAATGATCTATGGAGTTAGCAGAAACGGCAGAAAGGGAATAGGATACCAAGGTAAGGTTCCTACACCAAAGAATGCCATGGATTTAACCATTAAACACACTCCTCTGAACTCACATTTTGTGTATGGTCACACACATGATATTAAATACACTAGCAGTAAGTATTCTGTGAAACCAAAATTCAACCAGAGTTTTGGTAAATCTAACAAATCAGGACCCAAGAAAATCTGGGTACCTAAGGATAAAATAATACATGTTGCAGATATCTTTAGCAGCAAATCAGAAACACCAATCATGGTACCTGGACTCTGGCTGCTCACGACATATGACGGGAAGAAGGCATATGTTCCAAAGCCTGGAACTTAAGCCTGGAGGCCACGTTGGCTTTGGAGGCAATCAGAGGGGAAAGATCATTGGCTCTGGAACTGTAGGTAATGGAAATCTTCCCTCTATAAATAATGTTCTACTAGTAGATGGATTAATGCATAATCTGTTATCCATAAGTCAATTAAGTGATAACGGTTATGATATAATATTTAATCAAAAATCATGTAAAGCTGTTAGTCAGAAAGATGGGACTATCCTGTTTAATGGAAAGGGGAAAAACAACACCTATAAAATCAAACTTTCTGAACTGAAAAGTCAGAATGTAAAGTGTCTTCTGTCTGTTAACAACGAGCAGTGGATCTGGCACAGAAGATTGGGGCATGTTAGTATGAGAAGAATATCTCAGATTAACAAACTCAATCTGGTCAGGGGACTTCCTAATTTGAAGTTCAATTCAGATGCTCTGTGTGAAGCATGTCAGAAAGGCAAGTTTGCAAAACCTTCTTTCAAATCTAAAAATGTTGTTTCTACCACTAATCCATTAGAACTTCTGCACATTGACTTATTTGGACCAGTTAAAACTGCTTCAGTCAGTGGCAAGAAGTATGGGTTAGTAATCGTAGATGACTATAGCAGATGGACATGGGTAAAGTTCTTAAGACACAAGGACGAGTCACACTCTGTGTTTGTTACCTTCTGTAACCAAGTTCAGAATGAAAAGGATCTTAGAATCGTTAAAATCAGAAGTGATCATGGTGGAGAGTTTGAAAACAAAGATTTTGAGTCATTCTTTAATGACAGAGGCATTCTACATGATTTCTCTTGTCCTAGAACTCCCCAACAAAATGGAGTTGTAGAACGAAAGAACAGAACATTGCAAGAAATGGCCAGAACCATGATCAATGAGACAAACGTTGCTAAGATCTTTTGGGCAGAGGCAATAAACACAGCGTGCTACATTCAGAATAGAATCTCAATAAGACCTATTCTGGAAAAGACTCCATATGAATTGTGGAAGAACAGAAAGCCCAACATTTCATATTTCCATCCATTTGGATGTACTTGTTTTATGTTAAATACAAAAAATTATTTGAACAAGTTTGACTCTAAAGCACAGAAGTGTATTATGTTAGGATACTCTAAACGCTCAAGAGGGTACAGAGTATACAATAAAGAAACACAGATTGTGGAAGAATCAATTAGTGTTCGTTTTGATGATAAGCTTGACTCTGAAAAGTCAAAGTAGAATGAAGTTTTTGCAGGTATGGAAGTTGAATTTACAGGTTCTGAAGACAAGTCATCAGAAGCTCTCAACAAAGACACTCCTTCAACATCTGAAAGGAGCACTGCTAGCAATCCTACAACAGCTGCTGATCAACCTCAGAAGAGACTACCCAGAAGCAGCTTGGATCACCCAGAAGAAACTATCTTAGGAAGAAAGGAAGATCCAATCAGAACAAGAGCCAGCTTCAGAAACTCTAAAGAAACCCTCATGGGACTTGTGTCTCTGATTGAACCTTCTTCTATTGATGAAGCACTTCTGGACAACGACTGGATTCTACCAATGCAAGAAGAGCTGAATCAATTCACCAGAAATGACGTATGGGATCTTATTCCCAGACCAAAAGGATTCAACGTTATTGGAACAAGATGGGTGTTCAGAAACAAGCTAAATGAACAAGGTGAAGTTATCAGAAACAAAGCACGACTGGTAGCACAAGGTTATAGTCAGCAAGAGGGGATAGACTATACAAAAACCTTTGCTCCAGTCGCCAGGTTAGAATCTATCAGACTTTTAATTTCATTTGCTGTTAACAGAGGCATCACTCTGTATCAGATGGATGTCAAGAGTGCATTCTTAAATGGTTATATAGAAGAAGAGGTTTATGTGCACCAACCCCCTGGTTTTGAAAGTACAAAACATCCAGAACATGTTTTCAAACTAAAGAAGTCACTATACGGTCTGAAACAAGCTCCCAGAGCTTGGTATGAAAGACTAAGTAACTTTCTGTTAGAAAATGAATTCACCAGAGGGAAGGTGGACACTACCTTATTCTGTAAGTCAGTTAAGAATGACATCTTAGTCTGTCAAATTTATGTTGATGATATTATTTTTGGATCTACTAATCCTTCTCTTGGAAGAAAATTTGCTAAGTGTATGCAGGCAGAATTTGAGATGAGCCTCATGGGGGAACTGAAATTCTTTCTAGGAATTCAGATCAATCAAACTCCAGAGGGAACTTACATTCATCAGAGCAAATATGTCAGAGATCTTTTGAAGAAATTTGACCTCTCAGAATGTAAGCCATCAAAGATTCCAATGCATCCCACGTTAATTCTGGAAAGAGAAGAGGTAAGCAAAAAGGTAGAACAGAAGGTATACAGAGGTATGATTGGTTCTCTCCTTTATCTGACAGCTTCTAGGCCTGATATCTTATTCAGCGTATGTATTTGTACTAGATTCCAATCAGATCCTAGAGAATCTCACTTAACAGCTGTTAAGCGAATTTTCAAGTATCTGAAAGGTACTACTAATCTGGGTTTATTTTATAGAAAATCTAGTGATTACAGCTTAGTAGGCTACTGCGATGCTGACTTTGCTGGAGACAGAGTAGAGCGTAAAAGTACTTCTGGAAGCTGCCAGTTTCTGGGAGAAAATCTGATCTCTTGGTCCAACAAAAGGCAATCCACAATTGCGCTATCAACAGCAGAAGCTGAGTACATAGCAGCAGCAGGTTGTAGCACACAAATGCTCTGGATGAAAAGTCAGCTTGAAGACTTCCAGATTTTTGAGAGTAACATCCCTATACTCTGTGACAATACTTCTTCCATTTGCTTAAGTAAAAATCCTATTTTTCATTCTAGGGCTAAGCATATAGAAATAAAACATCACTTCATTAGGGACTATATTCAGAAAGGAATTTTGAACTTAAAATTTATTGATACAGACCATCAATGGGCTGATATCTTCACTAAACCCCTTTCTGAAGATAGGTTCAATTTCATTCTGAAACATCTCAGCATGAAACTCTGCCCAGAGTGAAAATGTTTTAACTTTATATACTAACCTTCAGAATGTGTTTTCTGTTTACTGTGAACTTCTGATCAATCTCCTTTCAGAAAGATAGACATGCAGATTACATCAGATTCTATTCCTAAAGATCTGAGCGTTTCAGCTCAAGGATAGACGTGCTGCTCACTAAATCAAACAAGTATCATCCAATCATCAGCAAATCTCTGAAGCAGAACGCGTGCACGCTTCTGAGAAGGAAAAACGCTGATTGGGTGCATTGAGACACATGTCTGGTAACCGTTTCAAGTATCTTTCTCAAATCCCCCAAAATCAGCAAGCATTAAATGCACGTAATCATGTTTTAAAAACGTAATCATGAATTATTTCTCTTTCTTAAAACCGTTTACGTTTTCAAAAATTATTTTGAAATCTATTTAAGCACATTAACATCATTCATTAATCTTTTACCGTTTCTTACAATCATCCAAATACTTTCTCTGCATTCTTACTTGTGTGTTCATCTCTCTCAAAAGAAACCCATTTTTCAAGTTTTCTCAGAAAACCCTAAGTGTGAACATGGCAACATCCAGCAACGTTTCTGCAGGTTCTCAGAAGGAGGCTTCATCTGAACAATACCAAGTTCCCTTTAGAACACTCCTTACACCAGTGAAGAATTTGGAAGTGCTGTCTGAACTAATTATTGATTTCTCCAGTCTGAAAGATAATGGATTCGATTTAACAGAAGAAGTTAGGGCACAAGGATGGGAGAGATATTTTGATAGGTTGGTGGGACCAACGTTCCCAGTATTGGTCAAGGAGTTATGGATTCATGCGTATTCATCAACACATCAAGTTACCTCCTACATAATGGGAAAGAAGATTGTGATCACTGAGGATCACATTGCAAGATTGATTGGATACAGTGGCGGTGGTATCCGCTGTATCGACATGGCAGAAAGATGCTCTGACGTTGCTGTCATTGCAAGGCAGATTTTCACCCATGGGGTTCCCAGTAGCAAAATCAGAGACTTAAAGGATCAGCACAGAATATGGGCGAAGATTCTTCTTGGGTGCTTTAATCACAGGAAGCCCACAAGCTCTCCTAATTATATAAATATAGATCAGCAGTTTCTGATCTATTTTATTAATCAGAAGGTAAAGATTAACTTGGCTCATCCTCTGTTTAATCACCTCAGGACCAGCGTCAAGGAGACAAGGGAAGAAGAAAGGACAAAAAGGGATTGGATACCCTTTGGCAGGTTAATATCAAATATTCTGACTGAGAATAGGCTGATAGAACATCTTACAGAAGCTCAGGAATTAAGTTCTATTGAACCTACTGTTGGCAAGCCTCTAAACGCCAATAATCTGAAGAAAATGAAACTGATAGAGAATATCAGAAAGGAGCCCAGCGTTACTCCTCTTGCTGACATCACCAGCAGAAGAGTCCCTCTGGACGACTTTCCACTATTATCTGAGATTGAATCTAAACCAGTAGTTGTTCTCAGATACTTGGACGCTTGCAAGGCTGATGGTACAGATCCCAAACTGAACATTAAAGATCTGCACCAACAAAATCCAGAAGTTACTGTGAAGAAGACGAAGAAAAGAAAGGCCACTTCAGAAGGACCATCCCAGTAGACCCCTAAGAAGAGAGGTAATCTATCTGCTGCTAATGTTTTAAATTCTTCTGCTATTCCAACATCAATCCCAACCCCAGCTTCACATGAACTTCCAATCCCCATACCAACTATCGATGAAACCGAACCAGAGGATGACCCTTCTGAGTCACTGACTCTCAGGAGATCCCGCACCAAAAATCCAAAACCCACACCATCAACAGAATCAGAACTTGACAAAGTTCTTTCTGAAATTGATCAACGTGTTTCCGCTCACCTCTCAGAAAATCCAAACACTCAACTAGAGATTGCCCACTCTCCTCAACCAGAACATACTCTCTCACCCATACCAGAAGAACCACAAATTCCACAATAACCAGAAATTCCACCTCCTTCTCCACAACCAGCAATTCCTCCTCCCTCTCCACAACCAGAACTTCATCCACTTTCACCTCAACCATCACCTCCACAACCTGAGTTTCATCACTCTGAAACTCCACCCCCTGAGCCACAACCTGAACCTCATTCTCCTCAATCCTCTGAGCCACAACCCTTGGCAATTCAGCTTCCATGTGGTACAACCATAAACATACCCCAGCTGCCATCCTCACCAGAAACTACCCCTCCAAATACTCCAAACAGTCCAATAATCATCTCTGATTCTCCCACTCCATCTCCCAAACAAAATACCAAAGACCACAGTAGGACCTTCATTGATTTAACAATCCCTGACCGTCTTGCTGACCTTAAAAACAAAATAGCCATTCCCAAACCAAAACAGCTAGATGTTGGCTCTGGCATTGTGAATTTTGAAACAGGCTTGCAGCAGTGGATTGCTTCTCTAAAGCAAGTTTGTCCTGGAATGATTGATCCTGCTGTCTCAGACCAACTCTGGACACGTTTCAGAATGTGGGTACACGCTGAAGCCCTCAAGTTGCAAGACATCAATTATGAGCAAGCACAACAGAACTTCAGCAAGCTGCTGAAGGAAGTTGGAAGTCAGCTGCTGAAGGAAGAAGTGCTCCTTCTGGACAGTGAGCCATGGTCTGAGAAGCGTCCAGCTTCAAAAGTGCAGCCAGAAGAGGATCAGACAACTCAAGCTGAAGAGGTTAGTCAAGCTGAAGATGTTGCAGAAAGCTCTCAGAAGCTTCCTGCTTCTGACGTTTCTCAAGCTGCCTTGGACAGGCAGACTCTGGAAGAGCTGAAGCTGAATGATATTCGTCTGCAGCAAAGAATGGATGAAAATGATCAGAAGATGAAGGAAAGGATGGGCGTGCAAGATACCAAGATAGATACAGTAGTCAGCATGGTGCACAAGCAGAATGAAACTACTGATCAGATTAAGACAATGCTGGAGACTCTGTTCACACGCTTTCCACCCCAACCTTAGTTTTTCATTCATGATATTTTCATTGTTTTCTTTGCATATCATCTGTACTGTTTGTCTGGCTCTGAATTTAATATAACAAGTTTTTCTGCTCTGATCGTTTTAGCTTATATTACTTACACTTTTTGATTGCTGACAAAAAGGGGGAGAACAAGAATGATATTTTTCAATAACGGATTACTGAGACAAAAAGTCTCAAACATTCTAACACTCTGATATACTTGAATGTTTTCTGTTTTTGCATAAGTCTACAGGTACAAGAAGTTAATCACCTCTGATACACTGAAGCTCTGATATTCTGATCTGAAGCTCTGATATTCTGATGTTCAAAGAAAGTCAATAAAGATCTGATCCTGAAGAACTCTTGGAATTAAAAAGGGGAAGTAATAAATTCAGGGGGAGTATCTCTGATCTAAACTCTGATATCTCTTTATCCCTTATCTTTGATAACTTCCTATTTAATTCTGATACAACTTATTATTTAGTTATCTCTGATACTTTTCACGCTAATTTTCAATTAAAAATATCTAGTTTTTGTCATCATCAAAAAGGGGGAGATTGTTAGAACAAAGTTTGAATCTACTACCCTAAGTTTAATTTTTAATGATAACAAAATGCTAAGATACATTAATTGTATGATTCATGTAAGACACATATGCTATCTAAAAATTACATTCTGTTTTACAGAAACTCTGATGGGTATCAGCATGAGAACATCCTCATCAGCATCAGAAAATTGGATATCAACATCAGCATCAGAAGATGTAATATCAGATACCAGAATCAGAAGATCAACTTGCGCTTATGCTGAAGCTTGATGAACAGATCTACGCTTAACCATCTGAACTCTGATAAAGACAACAACAGTTCATCAGCACCTAAGTAGCGTCAGAATGAGCCAAAGCCAGAACACGCTCAAGTGGCAACGGTACTGTGCATTCAAGATGATTTATTACCAACGGCATCATTCCAAACAAGATCTGCTTAATAAGGAAAGAATGTTATTGGCATTGAAACAGAATTATTACTCCAACGTACACTATTTCCAATGCTATATAAACAAGTCAATAAAGATTGAATTGGCTAATGCTCTACACACTCTACACGCCTAAAGCTATTCATCATCTTCCTTAATCTCAGTTTGCTAAAAGCTCTCAATTCCTTACTCAATTATTTTAGCAATCTAGTTCTCATAAGCTTAAGTTGTGTAGTATCACAGTTGTGATAAACAGTTTTTGTAGAAAACATTCACACCTAGATTTCAATTCTTTGTAAGAAAGTATTTCCTTGAGAAACCAGTTTGTGGTTTGACTCAAGAAGGCTTTAGCAGTTGTTAAAGCAGTTGTAATATTCAGTTGAATATAGTGGATTAAGACCTCGTTGGAGAGAGGCGAAATCACCTTGACGGGTGGACTGGAGTAGTTTGAGATCAAACGAACCAGGATAAAAATACCGTGTTGACTGCAATTGATTTCCAGTTTTTACAATTCAACCCCCCTTCTTGTGTTTTTCACTTCTTCAAGGATGAGTTCTTAACTTCTGCTTGATAGACAGACATTCAGGCTTTAACGACAAATGATGTCCCACAATATCAGTGTCTAACCCAGGCATGTCTTGATAAGACCAAGCAAATATGTCAACATATTCCTTCAATAACTCAATCAACCCGCTCTTCACATCGGGATGAAGTAGTGCCCCAATCTTGACTTCTTTTAAATCTTCCTCTAAACCCAAGTTGATCGTCTCCAACGAATCTTTATATGGTTGAATGGTATTTTCCTTGCGCTCGAGCACCCGTGAAACCTTTTCTAGAATTTCAGTAAACTCCTCCTCTTCAACCACATAGAAAGGATATTCAAAGTTGGGAGAGAGTGCAGGGTCATTGTAATCAATGGTTTTTTTTAATTAATCTGCACATATGATTATGATTGATTTTAGAAACTGACACATGTACAAGTGATTATGCAAATTTATTCAAAATTATCATTCATCTTGAAAGGTTTTTTCAGATTAGCATTTTCTAAGAAAAATAAAAACATAAAAAACACGATTGGAAATCAAAAACAACTTTTATTAGTGATTTTAAAATCCAAAACAAAAGACACACGCGTACAATATCACTTTCACTTGTGCAGAGCGAAAGGACATTTTGAAAAGATAAGCAAAAAAACAAATTACTTTGAAATGTGAATGCAAGAAGGAACATAAACAGTGATCCAATTCTGGACCCTCACTCCATGCGTCACGAAGCTCTTCATCTCTTTCCCTGGCTCATACTCAAGGATATCATTGATCTTTGGAGTAGTTGGATAGAGATATCCTACACCACAGAAGACATCTCGATACTTGCTGAAAGTAGACTTCGACTTCAAAACTTCACTTTGGTCATTCTTAAAGGAGAAACCCAAACCATTACCATTCTTGTTCACAGGTGGATCAAAAACTTTCCCCCACACCTTGATGGAACCATTATGAACTACCTTTTAAGCATCCTTAACAGAGGCAATAAAATCTTCATTCTTCCTTATGTTATCAATTGACAAAGCTTGGAACGGGGTTCCAACAGCGGCTTCATCAGCTTCTACAATGCTAAAGGAAGACAAATGAGATATTAACAAAGCTTGTTCACCATTCACAATAACCACTTTCCCTTCACGGTCAAACTTCAAATTCTGATGCAGCGTTAATGTCACAGTCCCTGCTTCATGAATCCATGGTCGTCCCAAAATACAGTTGTATGCTGTGACAATATCCATCACTTGAAAGGTAATCTGAAACAAGTGTGGACCTATGTGAATAGGTAAATCCACTTCTCCAATGACTAATTTCCTCGAGCCATCAAAAGCTTTCATTATAATACCAATTGGACGCACAAGAGTTCCCTGATACTTCAGCTTCATAAGGGTACTTCTTGGTATGACATTTAAAGCATATCCATTATCGATCAAAACATTGGATAAGGAATCGTTCTTGCAATTCATAGATATGTGCAGTTCCATATTATGATTTCTTCCCTCCTCAGGAAATTATTCATCACAAAAGCTCAGATTATTGCAAGATGTAATATTTAACACAACCCCATTGAACTGATCAAGAGATACATCTCTTTCTACAAATGCTTGGTCCAACACCCTCATCAGAGATTCTGGATGAGAAGAGGAATTCATCA
The DNA here is from genome assembly GCA_948472305.1 of Vicia faba. Lineage (NCBI taxonomy): Eukaryota > Viridiplantae > Streptophyta > Magnoliopsida > Fabales > Fabaceae > Vicia > Vicia faba. Next base: position 1,054,135,039 of record OX451735.1, read on the forward strand.
ATAAAGCCAAGATTTAAATATTAGATAGAGTTTGCAACAATTGATCCACAATCTTGTAGTCACTCATCTTCATGATTTTCAGCAAGTCATCCACATCTTTCTCTAAAGAAGCACCACCGGATTCTCCTACTACCTGCTTTGGTTCAACATTGGTCTCGAAAACCTTCTTACCAAGGTCAACATCTCTCCTAAAGGTAGGAGCAAAGACACGACCACTACGGGTCACCCAGCCGGCTTCAACAATATTCTTAACATGAGATAACAGTTGGATCGGAACTTCCACATCATCTTCCAGGATAGTTGCATTGTACTTGTAAGGTACAACTTTTTCTGATTCATAGGGAACAACACAAGATAAATAGATAACCACCGGAGATCCAACATGCTTGTTGTAGTATTAAATTTATATAGGAGTGGGAGCGTCAAAATATGGTACGATAACATTCACTCCTGCCTCTTTAGCATTTTCGAGAATCACATAATCATCATCAGAAAACAATCCTTCGTCTGAAGAAAAGAATTCATCATCAGAAGTATACTCATCATCATACTCAATAAAATATTATTCAACCATATTCACTCTGTTATAGTCATTCTTGTTTCTTGTGACTCTGATAGTACTTTTATCTAAAAGTAATTGAATACCTCTTCTTAAAATGGAACAACCTCGGGGATTCCTGCAACAGATCTGACAACCACCGTATTGATGTACTTCTTGTCCTGGCATGAAACAAAAATTAGCATGCAATTGCACCAGATCGTCATCCATATAATTCACATCATAAATCTGAAACTCTCTGGGACATTCTGCAACCATATTCACATCATTCTCATATTGTTCCCTTGGTCTGATGATATGGATAATCCCTTGATCTAACATCTCTTGTAAATCACCTTATACCACAGAATAACCGCGAGTGCTTTCTATACACACTCTGCAGACTTCATGGTTATGTTCATAGGGACTGTACCAACACAGAAAACCATGCATTTTTACCAAATTCCCCCTTAGCATGTTTATGTTATAAATTCGGAAATCTCTAAGACATCCCTGAACCATGTTCACAGTATTTCTGCTTCCATGCTTGGGAAATGGATTAGATTTCACATTAGGACCCATATATTTAAAAGACAACATGCCAGACCTCACCAACTTCTGCACTTTAGAATTCAAAGGATAACAATTCTCAATGATGTGTCCAGGGGCTCCATGATAGAAAACACAAGTCTAATATGCTTTGTAATACCAGGGTAAATTTGAAGGTACAGCAGGAGGAGACTTAGTTTGTATCAAGTTCTTTTGGATCAACGCTAGAAACAACTCTGCATAACTCATTGGGATGGGACCATAAGTCTTTCTCCTCTGATTTTTCCCTTAAGGTGCTCTCTGATATGAAACAGAAGTCAGAGCTACATTGATGACTGGCGTTACTGAAGCAACTTATTGTTGGTGCTGATAACGTCTTCTTAGAAGTCTAACCGTTCTTTCTTAAACAACAATATTTGTCTCACTTTATTTATTTCTAGAAAACCCATATGATGGATTCTTTGTACCACTAGCACCTTCATCTTTCGACAATCGTCCTTCTCTGAAAACTTCCTATAGAAAGACACCATACTTACCTTCTCAGTGAAATCACTTAGCGCACTCCTCGCCATTTTTTCATAATAAAATGAAACAAGGGTTTTCAGGAAGACCTTGGTCATCTCTTGCTCTCCCATATGGGTACTACTTGAGCTGCCACTTCATGCCAACATTGTGCGTACTACTTAAATGACTCTTGATCTTTCTGAGCCATTGCTCTTAGCTGATCATGGTCAGGTTCCATGAACATGTTGTAACTATACTGTTTTATAAAAGCTTCCCCCAAATCATTAAATGTGTGGATATTAGTACCGTCCAAACCCATGTACCATTTTAAAGCAGCGCCATTTACACTATCTTGGAAGAAGTGGATAAGCAGCCGTTGGTCATCAGTATGAGTGGGCATTCTTCTGATATACATCACCAGGTGGTCACGGGGGAAAGATTTGCCCTTGTACTTCTCAAACTCTGGAACTTTGAACTTTCCAGGAAACTTCACATTAGGAACCTAACAAAGATCACTGACATTTTGTCCAAACAGATCTTTCCCTCGAAGGGCCTTCATTTCTTTCTACAGTTCAATAAATTTATCTTGGAAGTCACCCATTCTATCATAAAATCCAAAACTTTCACTCGATGGAAGAGCAGCATGATAAACATCATCATTAACAATATGTACTGCATTCACCATGGGAGGTGTAACACAATGGATTTCATTATTAGAAAAAGGAGTAACGTGCACCATAGAAGGAGTAGAAACCATCACTGGTTGAGCAGGCTCGGCAATTTGAGCAGCAGGGTTGTAACCTTCTGGCATAAATCCTTCAGGCATCCCCCATGGATAACCGAAAGGCATACAATACTAAGTAGTGGTAACAACTGGAGTAGTAGAGACGGGAACTGTCAGAACTTCAAAAATAATTGTTGTCTGTTGTTGTTGAGTAACATGAGGAGAAACAGAACGTGGTGGCTGATTCTGAGAAACCACCAATGACTCTACTAAAGCAGTCAGATTAGCCATTCCTGTCCTTAGAGAAGTAACTTCCTCGTGCAGCTCGCGATTCTCTTGTTCAAGGTTTTCCATCTTCTTTCTAGAGTTATCCCGAGTGTTGTAGCGGTGCGACAACTTGCTGAACGAAGACCCAGGGAAATGGATAAGACTTCCGGAATGAAAAATGAATGCAAAGATATGTGCGAAATGATGCATGACATGCAAATACTAGTTTTATTTGACTTTCAAGGAACTCAAAATATTAAATTGTAAACATCTAAGTATGAAGATGGAAAGTAAATCCCAAATTGGATTAAAGCATTGGTCCACTTATCATCAAAATCAATCATTTATATTGGTAGATTAGAGTTTTCACCTCATCAACACCCAAGATCCATTTAGTTTGATGAAACTTATGATTTTTATGTAAAAGACCTCTAAGTCCCTCGAAAACCAAGTGGAAAAGAGTTTCATGGATGCATGAATGCATGGTTATGCAACAATCACAAACAATATCACAAACATGAGGGTTTATAGGTTTGGCGTCCCGAGCATGAAGTAAAAGGTACTACCCACAAAGTAAGGAATAATGGTTTGTCACCTATAGAACATGGTTATAAGGAAATCCCAGAGTCTACATTCCTCTTTTAGATATTACCAGCGTTTAAATTAACTCGGTAATTAGTAATATTCTCAAGAGAAACTCGTCTGAGTGCCTCATCGCGTGACAAATACTTTTGAATTACTTCTTCATAGTCTCCACACTACATTTAATGTCCAAGATGGGATAAGCATTATACGGCGTCTCAGCTTCGTAGGCTCCCAGGTCAAAAGCAGCGAATGTCTTCCCGATTGCTCGGTAAACAAATACTACAGTCAAAGGGGCCTCCACTGAGCAAGGGATATCATGTCTCCTTTTTTGGGATTCCTCCCTCAAAGTTAACATGACTATACCCCCCATCCTATCCTAAGTTTGCCCAAGTCTGAGTATAGGACTTATGAGAGATCACCAAGCACATTAAAACCAAAAAAATCCAGACATACATTTATATAACAAATAATATACAACAAATATAGAACATACACAAATAAAAAAAGATAGGCTCAACCCACTGAGAGAGATCTTAATTCCCTAGTGAAGTCGCCATTTTTCTGTAGCGGTAGAAATGTTGAGACTAAGTGTGATACGGTGGGAGAACTAACTTGAGGTTTTGCGTTTGTGTTCGCAAATGTTTCGGTTTAGCAAGAGTCGCCACCGACTTTTTATTTTATCCTAAGGAAAGGTCAAAAAGCACAGGAAATACCTTTGAGATGTTTTCTTGGGTTCGGGGAGTAGATTATGAAAAGGGAAGGTGCAAGCACCCTCTTCATCCATGGTTATCCAAGGGCTCTTAGTTACTTGTTTAGATCACTTGCTTTTTCTTTTCAATTGTTTGAAATGGTGCTTCGTGTGTGGTTTTGAAAGATGTTTTGAAAAGAGGCCATCGTTGTGGAAACCTTTGTAATGATTCTTGTTTGAATGTATACAAAGATGTTTTTGTCTTTTAGAAAAGGTTTCAATGTTTGAAATTATTGATTTGGGAGATATTTTGAAATTATGTTGTGAGGTGTGTTTGAAAAATAACAAGGATGTTTTGCAAGCTTTTGATCAAGTAACTAAGAGTTGTCTACCCTATTTTACTCAAAGATATTTCCTATATGTTTTTAACCCTTTTGACAGTGTTGTTTTACCCTTGCATTTGGTAAACAACCTTGTATTAGGATGTTAAACGGGACAAGCGCGGGTCATCGTATAAACCATGATAGCAATTGTATTAGGTATTTTTGGCAAATTTTTGAGGGACTTGATCATTTTTGTTTAGGCTACCAAGATAGCGTCATCGAGGGACTATGATCTTTTGTTTTGTTTTTGTTTTGCCAAAGTACCCAACATGCATAACATGGCCCATTTTTAAGGCAACAAGTGGATTGTAACCCTAGGGGTGCAAGTGTGCATTGTGTATTGATTTTCATGTATTTTTGTCTTTGTATTAGGTCAAGCTACTTGTTGATTTTGATTTTTGCATACAAACCCTAATCTCTAATCATGGCATAATTGAAAGCATAAAGTGCGAGAATTAAAAGTCTAAGCTATTACAACATGATTATAGGGATGAGGGTACAATCTTTGAATGGGGGTGTATTTGACAAGAAATATAAACTCTAATTTACTATTACATCCAAATTGAATTCAAATGCATAAATAAATGGACCATATTTAAATAAACAAAATAAACAAATATATCAAATAATATGAATTATGCAAAAAGTTTATGTTTATTTTCTAAGTATGTAAAAATATGTAATGTAAAAATAAAGAAATAAATAAAAGATTAATTTTATTAGGTTAAGGGTGAAACCCTAATTTCTTTAAGAAAGTAAATATATTAATTATTTAATTTATATACAATAAGAATAAAATAGTATATGTAAAAAATAAAATATATTTAGAAAAAAGTATTTTTAAGTATAAATAATAATAAAAGTAAAAATGTAATATTTTATATTTTTATTCTAAAGTATTTAATAAAATAAAAGTATATATATATATATATATATATATATATATATATATATATATATATATATATATATATATATATATATATATATATATATATATATATATATATATATATATATATATATATATATATATATATATATATATATATATATATATATATATATATATATATATATATATATATATATATATATATATATATATATATATATATATATATATATATATATATATATATATATATATATACAAAAATAAAAATATATTTAGAGAAATATTTTCAGTGTGAATAAAAATAAAGAATAAAAATAAAAGTATAATTTATATATTATTTTCAAGTTTTTTTTAATAAATAAGATAAAAGTGATTAAATTGCTTTTCATGTTTAGAAAAATAAAAATAAAATGCAAAATAAAAGTGAAAAAATTATAAAAATATTTTTGAGTATTTTTTGTATTTGGAAATAATAAAATATAATCAGAAATGAAAATAAAAATGCAAAAATATAAAATAACCAGAAATTGGGCCAGGGGGTGCAAAAAGGAAAAGGGAGGTGTCAAAAGTAGCCAGGACCAAGCCTAGCCCAGACCAACTTCATCTTCAACCTTTTGATTTTGAAAACACGTGCGCCCTGTACAATTGCCAGATCTTGTATACGAGCTCTATTGCAAAAGCACGTAACATCAAACTTGTAGAGTCTTTCAAGACGAATCCAACCATATAAATAACTTGTCTTAACTCTCAAAGACCAGAGAGAATTTCTCTGGCCCTAAAATCTAACCTAGTTTTTTCAGTACGTTCATGGATGAAATTCTCTTAGCATGCTTAATATAAATGAAAAATGAGCATATGTACAGCTTCATGACAATGAATACTACATTTCTTATTCATAAACCTAAAGCTAAATGTTCCTAAATAGAGAGATAGGAAGTTGACAAAAACCTGTTTCAGCTGACTTCGTGTAGGGCAATGTGGAGCTTTTCAACAAGGCTTGAGATGTCTGGGAGCTTGCCTGAACTTCACTTGACCTTCTCCAATACCATGCTTGCCTTGAATATGCTTGAATCAGCCTACAAAACTCAACCTGCACAAGCTCAAAATGAAAATGGAAAACCCTGTAAATGGAGTTACAATTGGTGTGTGAAGTTTGGGATAGCTTGGATGAGTTATGTGGAAGATGTTTGAAGCAACTTGGGGCAAAACGCACGAGCCAATTGAGCCATGGAAGTCAAGTTTTCAGGTTCTGCCCTGTTTTGCCAATGGAAGGTGATTTATGGCTAGGGGATGTTTATAGGCTCAACAATCATGTTAATGGCTAAAAGGGGTGTGAGAAAGATGTTCAAAATACTTGCACAAGTTTCTTTGGGCTGATGTTCAAGTTCTCATGTTTTTGGACAAGTTTCTTGTTTTTGAAGCAAAATGTGGGAAGTGATTGAAACAGGCCTGTACAGGCTATCCTTATGCTTGCATACTTTTCCCTTGGCCCATCCAACTTGTAGATTTGATTAGCTGTATAAGATATGGATCAATGCTCAAGAAATCAGTTTTGACATAAAGCATGATTTTAAGCAAAAATGGAAACTTTGCTTTTTCTACTTAGGGATTAGTTTTGTGTACAATGCCCTAATGACCAAAACAATGTCTTAGACCAATGGATTTACATTAATTATTGAGCGTTAAGTGGTTTAGAGGCCTTTAATCTAGTGCAAAGAATGATGACTTGAAATTGCAACTTGTATGAACATGAAAATGCCATGGATGAAAAGTGAGTTTTTGCCAACTTCAAGCCTTCGATTCTCTCTGACCACAAATGTGTTTGAGGATTTCTTGGACATTTTGGAAAGCTTGAAACATGCTATACAATCCATCTTTGAAATGCAACTTGATATTCCAAGTTTAACCATGTGAAAAATGGTCATGAAGATAGGTCAATATCCTGCCTAAACTAGGGCAAAATTTCACAAAGTTAAAAGTTTTAGGGACCCTTGTTCCAAAAACAATAACTTGAGATCCAAGCTTCTTTTGAGAAAACATTGTGAATCAAAGTTGTAGACTTTGTGGAGGAATACAAAGTTCATGTTGGAAGTTTTGTTTGAATCCAATTGCATCATGGTGAAAATGTGGGGCAAAGTTAGGAAAAATTAAGAAAATTTCATAACTTAGAAAAATTCCAAGTTATGAAAATTTTGAACTTTAAACCCTAATTTGAAAAAATGGGTTTCTTGATGAACAATTTTCATGTTTTTACACATCTTGATGAAAAATGATCCTTGGCACTTGATTTTGACCAAAAAGTCAAAGTTTGACTTTTCAATGTACAGTCAAATTTTGATTAGTTGACTGAAAAACTCATCTGTCAATCCAATGCAATTGAGATCTTTTGAACTTGTTGAATAGGTCAAGATGATGCCATTGAGTCCTTGAATCCATGGTGAACCCAATTTTCCATTGGCTAGGTCAAAAATCAGAAATTGCCTTTGTACAGTCAAAACCCTAAAAATGACCATTTTGCCCTTTTGGTGATCTGATGAAATTTCTTGTGGATTTGTGGTCCAAACTTGATCAAATGGTTCATATGAGTTCATAATGTTGATGTGGGTCAAAATTCATGAGGTTTGACTGTAAATTGGCCATAGTTGACTTTTTCCCCAATACAGTTGATTTCTAGATCAACTGTCCAATTGATTGGGCAAAGATTTGATTCAAGGCTTGAAACTTGGTATGGTCAAACTTATGAGTCCAACATGAAGTATGAAAGTCACTTTGAGCATTAGAAGTCCAAAATTATCTGTGCAAACACAAACCCTAATTTAGGTCAATAATGCAAGGAGATGTCTTGAGAAGAGCAAACCCTAGCTTGATCTTGAGTTCAAAGAGCCTTGTGATGAGAAAAGTTGATAGAATGAGAGGGAAAATTTTGGGGTACAATAGTTGCCCCTGTTCAATCTTCTTGAACCTGAAGAATTAGATTGGCAAGTTTGCCTTTCGTGACTCGAAGGTAAAAGAGGATTGGACACTAAAGTGCCCGTAAATTTGCACTCGTCAAAATATTGATGAGGGAATGGGCTTAAAGATGCCATTTGGAGATGATAGAATCTTTCTGGAGATGGGATTAGAGATTCCATCAAAAATGTTTGTTGAATATCAGTAGAATGAACATCATAATGGTATCCGTATCTGGAACGTATCTAATTTGTATCTGGAGATTGGATTCATATGAGCAAAGGAATGGAGTTCGTGTCTGGAGCGTATCAGTACTGTAACTTGTATTTGATTCTTGGATGAATATCAGAATGACTGTCGTGTCTGGATTGTATATGTATTGTATCCGAAATCTGGAATCTGAATAAGTGGCAGAAAGAAATCCGTGTCTGGAGTATCTCTTGGCTGGGGAATAGGTTTGAATGAGTGATAGAATGGCAACCGTGTCTGGAGCGTATCTGGACTGTATCTGCAGTTGAGATCTGTATGAGTAGTAGGATGACTTCCGTGTCTGGAATGTATTCATATTGTAACGGGGATCCGGACAGGTGACAGAATGACTTCCGTGTCTAGAGTGCATCTGATCCTGAAGTGGATAGTTGAACCTGAATGAGAAATAGAATGGCTTCTGCGTTTGGAGCGTATCTAGTCTGTATCTGATTGCTGAAGTCTGAATGAGTAGTAGAATGACCTATGTGTCTGGGGTGTATCTGTACTGTATCTGAAATCCTTGAACATTTGTTTAATGCAGCTTTTAATCTTATCCTGAAAAGGGTAAAATGTTAGCCGAAACACAAAATTATGTTGCATGATATGTATGATGCAATAAAGTATGCTTCATCAATGTTTATGATATATGAATGCAATGAATGCGCATGTAAGCTGATTAGTTGTCTTGCTGAGGAAAATGAATCCTTGATAGCGGGAGGTAATGAAATCTTTGGATGCTGCCGGGGAACATAAATCCTTGACTGCTGTCGGAGATTCAAAACCTTTGATTGTTGAGACTGAGGAATCCTTTGGACTACTGCTGGGGATTGAAAATCCTTGGTGACTTGTGGGGGAATTGATAATCCTCCATGACTTCCTTGGAGGATGAGGAAAACTCTGACGATCTCTACTGAGGATTTAAAACCTGGAGGCTTCAACTTGGATAAGTGAGGACAAGAATCTCCATTCTACTGGGAAATAACTTTATGGGGAGAATGCTTATCTTGTTGGGGAAATCAGGAGTTTGGGTCGTATGCCAATCTACTGGGGATTCCTGTTTTGAGGAGAACTCCGCTGGGGATATGTAATCCAAGGTTTTAGCTTTGTTGGGGATCTGAATGACATATTGCAGGGGATTTCCTCCGGGATAGCATAAAGACGTCTTCCTATACTTTCTACCTATCAGTAATTATCCTTTCTCATTCCGTTTTATTTGTAAGCAGTGATTATATTCAAATGCATATGCTTATTTTAATAAGTCATTAGACGTTTTCAAATAAAACACACGTGTGAAAAGAAAGAAAAGGCAAACAAAATTTCTTCACTTTGAAGTATCTTTGTATTAACTTTGTGTAAGTACTTTGTACAAAGGAGAGAGACACCCTAGTAATAGGATGTTGTCATAAAAATGAGAAAATTTTATACAAAGAAAGATGGCTATGTGTAATAATTCCATGGGGTTCCCATTCTGCTATAGCCTTCATAACTCTGAGTATCTTGTCCATTCGTTGCTTCGTTCACAAATGATTGGATTGATCAGAAGCCTGGAGGTTGTCCGTGAAGAGATTGTCCTTAAAGTGATCCGACGAGACATAGTCATATGCTTTAATTCCCTAACTTTTTCCTGGACCGCCCTTTCGGGTTTTCAGTCCACCGGGAAACCCTTTTTTACCCAAGTCGCCCTTTCGGGTTTTAAACTTGCCGGGTGTACAGATTTTTTTATTTATCCCTAATTTTTTCCTGAACCGCCCTTTCGGGTTTTCGATTCACCGGGATGCCCATTTTTTCCCAAGTCGCCCTTTCGGGTTTTCAACTTGTCGGGTCATTTTATGCGTAGTATCTTTTGACTATGTCTGCGTTTGCAGGGTGCGGTAGATCGTCGCCGTCCATGGTGGTTAGAATCATAGCCCCACCAGAAAAGATGTTCTTGATCACAAACGGTCCTTCATAAGTAGGAGTCCACTTGCCCCTGGGATCACTTTGCGGAAAGATGATCCGCTTGATTACAAGATCTCCGACTTGATATACCTGACGTCTGAATTTCTTGTTGAAAGCCTTGATCATCCATTTTTGATACGTCTGACCATGACAAACAGCAGTAAGTCGCTTCTCGTTGATCAAACTAAGTTGATCAATCCGGGTTTGAATCCAGTCGTCTTCACTTAAACCAACATCCTTCATAATCCTCAAGGAAGGAATCTGAACTTCCATAGGTAAAGCAGCCTCCATTCCATATACCAAAGAAAAGGGGGTTGCCCCAGTTGAAGTATGCGCCGTGGTACGATATCCATGCAGAGCAAACGGTAATATCTCATGCCAGTCCTTGTATGTGATTGTCATCTTTTGAATGATCTTCTTGATATTTTTGTTCGTAGCTTCAACAACACCGTTCATCTTTGGCCGATAGGGAGATGAATTATGATGTTGAATCTTGAACTGCTCGCACAGAGCGGTGATCACAGTGTTATTCAGGTTTGTACCGTTGTCCGTGATGATCCTGTCGGGGATACCATACCAGCATATGAGGTTCTGCTTAATGAAGCGGGAAACCACATTCTTTGTAACGGAGGCAAAGGAAGCCGCTTCAACCCACTTGGTAAAATAATCAATAGCCACCAAGATGAAGCGATGTCCATTGGATGCTGTAGGCTTGATCTCTCCAATCATGTTGATTCCCCACATCGCGAATGGCCAAGGAGCTGTTAGAACGTTGAGTGGAACCGGAGGAATATGTATCTTGTCAGCATAGACTTGGCATTTGTGACAAGTACGGGAATATTGATGACATTCAGCTTCCATGGTAGACCAGTAGTAGCCTGCCCTTAGAATCTTCTTAGCCATCATATGTCCGCTTAAGTGGGTGCAAAATGTGCCGCTATGTATTTCAGTTATGATCAACTCAACTTCAACTTTGTCCACACAACGAAGTAGAACACAATCATGGCTGCGCTTATATAGGATACCATTGCTCAGAAAGAACTTGGCCGCGAACCTCCTTAAGAACTTTTTGTCATTGGCTGAAGCTCCTTCAGGGTATTCTCGAGTCTTGAGATACCTTTTGATTTCATGAAAACAGGGTTGTTCCACTACTTCTTCGGTATTAATCTCGTGACAGTGCACAGGTTCGTCCATTCGCTCGATGATGAATTGGGGAGCCTCATTATCCCAGTTGAGTTTAAACATGGAAGACATTGTAGCCAGAGCATCTGCTAGCTGATTTTATTCTCGCAGGAAGTGCTCAAAGGTAATATGCTCGAAATGTGGTAATAATGTAAGGACATGTTCTTTGTATGGGATACGATTAGGATGTTTAGTGTCCCACTCTCCTTTGATTTGACTGATAATCAAAGCTGAGTCCCCAAACACAATCAGAGATTTGATTCCCAAGTCAATAGCAGCCTTGAGACTAAAGATACAAGCTTCATACTCGGCCATGTTGTTGGTACAGTTGAAGTAGAGTCTAGCAGTGAAAGGTGTATGGAAACCTTCTGGAGAGATAAGTACTGCGCCGATACCGTTGCCAAGTGCATTTGAAGCACCATCAAAGTAAAGGGTCCATCGGGATCCTTGTTCAGGTCTGTCATACGGTCCGTTACCTTCAATGTTGTCCAATGTCATAATGTCTTCGTCAGGGAAGTCGAACCTCATAGATTGGTAACCTTCGACGGCTTGATGAGCTAGATGGTCAGCTAGTACACTCCCCTTTATAGCTTTTTGGGTTGTGTACTGGATATCATACTCATTCAGGATCATCTGCCATCTAGCAATCCTTTCGGATAAAGTAGGCTTCTCGAAGATGTACTTGATCGGATCCATTTTGGAAATCAGCAAAGTGGTATGTGTCAACATATACTGCCTTAGCCGGCGAGCAGCCCATACCAAAGCGCAACAAGTTTTCTCGAGCAGTGAGTAGCGAGTCTCACAGTCGGTAAACTTTTTGCTAAGGTAATAAATGGCATGCTCTTTTCGGCCAGACTCGTCATGTTGGCCCAGTACGCACCCCTTGAGTTATCCAAAACAGTTAGATACATGATTAAAGGTCTTCCTTCGACGGGTGGCATCAAGATAGGAGGTTCCAGCAAATACTCCTTGATCTTATCAAAAGCAACTTGACCATCATTATTCTATTCAACCACCTGATCTTTCTTCAACAACTTGAAGATTGGCTCATAGGTAGATGTTAGGTGAGAAATGAACCTTGCAATATAGTTTAAGCGTCCTAAGAAACCTCTAACCTCATTCTCAGTGCGGGGGGCTGGCATTTCTTGTATAGCTTTGACTTTAGCAGGATCAACCTTAATGCCGTTATTGCTGACGATGAATCCCAAAAGTTTACCAGACCTGACTCCGAAAGTGCACTTGCTAGGGTTCAGTCCGAGCTTATATTCCTTCAATCTGACAAACAGCTTTTGCAGATGGTCGAGGTGTTCTTCTTCTATCTGTGAACGGGCTATCATGTCGTTTACGTAGACTTCGATTTCATGATGTACCATGTCATGAAACAAAGCTACCATGGCTCGGTGATAGGTTTCCCCGACATTCTTCAGTCCAAATGGCATCACTTTATAGCAGAAGGTACCCCACTGCGTAACAAAAGTAGTCTTCTCCATGTCTTCGAGGGCCATTTTGATCTGGTTGTATCCCGAGAATCCATCCATGAAGGAAAATACCTTGTGTTGAGCTGTGTTGTCAACCAAGATGTCAATATGTGGTAGTGGAAAATCATCTTTAGGGCTAGCCCTGTTCAAGTCTCTGTAGTCCACACATATTCTGACTTTGCCGTCCTTCTTAGGTACGGGCACAATGTTAGCGACCCATTATGGATAGGAAGTAACAGCCAGAAAGCTAGCATTGAACTACTTCATCACTTCAGCTTTGATCTTTTCAGACATGTCGGGCCTCATTTGACGGACTTTCTATTTGATTGGTGGACAGTCCTCTCTTGTAGGGAGACGGTGAACCACAATATATGTATCTAGTCCCGACATATCTTCATAGGACCAGGCGAAGATTTCAACAAACTCATTCAACAGCTGAACTAAGCGCTCTTTGACACTTGGTTCCAGGTTGGCACCCACTTTAACCTCTTTCTTGTCTTCCTCTGTTCCCAAATTGATAGGCTCTAACAACTCTTCATGGGGCAGAATAACCCTTTCTTCTTGTTGCAAAAGTCTAGCTAACTCTCCAGACACTTCACAGTCTTCATCACCTTCGTACTCGGCATGATTGACCAAATCTTCAGAGTCACTGAAGGCCAAAGCAGAATAGTCACCCATGGAACCCGGAGTGGATGGGTACCTGCATTTTGTGAGTGTGGGTGTGTGTAAGGGATAGCCATCTTTAAACAAAATAAAATGTAAAATGAAAGAAAATGAACACAAAAGTTTATAGATGAAAACGTCCATGATTCATTAAAGATGGTATATGAAAATGAAAAATCAAAACCCTTACAAATGGACCTATGTGCCCCGGGAAAGGCACAAGGCAAAAGAGTGTACGAATTGTTTAAAAGTTATTACAGACCAACATAAATGTTTCAAAAGATAAATTACTGATTAATGAAAGTAATGGGAACAAAGTCTTTCGCCTCCCAGTTGTTTAGTCCTCCTTTAATGGTTGGAAAGATCCAATCTTCAAAGTTGCCTTCTTCATCATCATCTTCTAAAGCATGAACTTCATGGTGAGTAATCTTTAAGGGTGGTCCTCCAACCCGGGAGCGACGCACAACTTTCTGGCTAGCAGCAGTGAAACCCAATCCGAACTTATCTGTCTTGTAAGGAAAATCTGGCCGCTGACCCCACACTGTACTTCCTCCTTCTTTGATTACATCCTACGCATCTTTAAGGGATGACATCCAGGACACAGGCTTGGTGATGATAGGCACATCAGTCATTGTCTTTGCCACTGCGACCTTAGGAGAAACCTCTTCAAAGTGTTGGAAAGGTGTTTCTATGAATTCGCCGTCTAACTCCACATAGCGGAAAGAGTTAAGGTGGCTTATCATATACTCCTCCTCACCATGAACTGTTATGATCTTACCCTGGACTGGATATTTTAGCATTTGGTGTAGAGAGGAAGTGACTGCCCCAGCGTTGTGGATCCATGGCCTTCCCAACAAGCATGAATATGAAGGACGGATGTCCATCACATAAAATGTAGAGTTGAAAATTTCTGTTTCCACCTTGATTAGGATGTCCACTTCTCCGTGAACCATCCGCTTAGAACCGTCGAAGGCTCTAACAATGATATTACTGGGCTTTAGGGTCAAACCTTCACAGTCCAATCTGTCTAATGCTTTCTTTGGTAGAATATTTAAAGATGAAACAGTATCAACCATAACATGAGCAAGTGTAGTTCCTCTTCACTCTACCGAGACATGCAGTGCATCATTATGCTTTCTTCCCTTAGACGTAAAATCAACATCAGAAAAGCCAAGACCATTATTGGCTGTAAGGCTAGCCACACACTCTTGAAACTGGTCCGCAGAAGTTTCTTGAGGCACGTGTGCCTTCTTCAGAAATTTGATCAAGGCTCTGGCATGAGCCTCGGAGCAGAGTAATAGAGCCAGCATGGAGATTTTTTAAGGGGTTTGCCCCAGCTGCTCTACGACATCATAGTCGCTCTTCTTAATTATCTTTAAGATTTCCTCCATCTCTTTTTGGGTGGTCTCGGGGATAATCAAAGTCTGAGCCTTCGTCCTGACAGGCGCCTCTTCGATTTCGTTACCTTTATCAGCAATAACAGCAGAGGGTTCAACTTCAGGAGTAACAATTTCTTCAATTACTGGACTTCACACAGATATCTTGACAGGCATAGAAGCACTTGAGGGTCCAAAGACTGCCCGTGGAGGAGCAATCTCCGGAGAGAAGATTCTTCCGCTACGGGTTATCTTACTTGTCCCCGTAATATTCCCTATATCAGGAGTTTCTTCATCGGAATTCTCTTCGGCTGATTCGATCTGCTTGACACCATGGTAGAAGATCTCTCCTCCGTAATTCCATGGTATCATTTTGTTGGACTTATATGGGATAGGCCCCGGCATGGTAATCTTCAGCGGTACAAACTTAGGATCAGGCGTAATCTTAACTGGCCTTTTGCAGGTCTTGGAAAGATTGTCGGAAATGGTGATTATAGTAATGTCCTTGATTGGAGTAACAGGGGTAACATGAGTGATAGTAGCAACAGGAGTTTTCTGAAAGAGGATCTCTTGAGTATCCATCAGGCGTTGGATACCTGATTTCAATAGTGGACAGTCGGATTGCAAGGTTGAACAGAAGTAACAGTCTTTTTCAAATCCCAGGAAAATCCCGGCTTTCAACAGATTCATTTTAATCATTGACAACGGAGTCATTAGTTCATCAACAGTGGTAACATGAAGATCTTCCACAATTGCATGGATATTATGACCATGTTTTGGCATAGGAGAGGATATCACATTAGGTTTTTCGGGAGCATCAAACTCTACCTCCTTGGCATCTATCAAATCTTGGATCTTGTTTTTAAGGGCCCAACAGTTGTTGGTGTCATGCCCTACATTGTCCGAATGATATGCACATTTTTAATTTGAATGATAATAGGGAGAAGAGGTATTTGGGTTTTTTGGCGCTTCTTTCAAGTTGGTAAGGTTTAACTTTAACAGATGAGGGAGGACCTGAGCCGGTGTCATATTGATCCGAGTGAATTGCCGTTGTAGCCTTTCCACCCTATTCTGATTAGCCCTAGGTTGATTGCTTCGAGGTTGATCGGTTGAAGAGTTCTGGATCATCACAGCCTCTACCGCTGGTCGGCGCTCTATTCTTCCTTGATTTCTCTGGGAATAAACAGCATAAGCTTCTTTCTTGGCTGGGAAGGTCTTCTTGACAGCAGTGGAAGCAGCTGCATCCTTCTGAATTTTACCACTCTTAATGCCAGCTTCGACCCTTTCTCCTGTCAGTATTAATTCAGTGAACCCTGTAGATGAGCTCCCGATTAAATGATTAAAGAATGGACCTGACAGGGTCCCCAAAAACATGTCAACCAGCTCTCTATCTGACAATGGTGGCTGCACCCTTCCAGCCAAATTCTGCCACTTCTGGGCATACTCCTTAAATCCCTCATTAGAGGCCATACCCATACTCTGTAGTTGAGTACGAGTAGGCGCTAAATCTGCGTTGTATTGGTATTGTCGGTAGAAAGCAGCAGCTAAATCTTCCCAGTTATGAACATCAGATCTCTCAAGTTGATAGAACCAATCCAGTTGTGTACCCGACAAGCTATCTTGAAAGAAATGGACCCACAGATCCTTATCAGAAGAGTGAGATTGGATCTTTCTAACGTAGGACCTCAGATGCATCTTCGGACAGGACAAACCATCGTATTTGGAAAATGTAGGAACTTTGAACTTGGGAGGAATGACGATCCCAGCAACCAACCCTAGTTCTTCGAAATCTAGCCCATGTACCCTTTGCACTTCCATGGCTGCTAGCCGGTCTTCAAGATTCTTATACTTATCGTCCGCAGGGGGATACTGCTGCTCTGAGTAATCTTCCTCCTCTTCTTCTTCTTCCTCTTCAGCTTCAGACTCGGAGGGCATTGCAACTCCTTTACCTTTACCAGCCCCTTCATCAGACATTGAGGGGAACTCAAGGATCCTTCTAGCCTGGTTTTCAAACCTTCTTCCCATAGTGGCCATACCAGTCCTTTTCTTCTTTTTCTCTTTGTCTTTTTCCTTCTCTTTCTCTTACAATGGTTTAAGGTCCTCTTGACCCTTTGCTAAGGTCATGAGGAGTTGTTGGAATTGTGAATTCTGTGCTTGCAGATCTTTAACCGTCTGCTCTATATCCATATTGCTGAAATAAACAGCAGAAAGTTAAGGAAACCTGGTGTGAAGACCTGTTTATGTATATGATGAATGATATGTTATTCATGTAATGCATTCAAGGATTCAGAAATTCAAATTTGTTGCAAACACAATGAACACACGTCATATTAATAAGAAGAAATTTGTTAGTACATAAATTCCCCATGGGCAAAATATTAAAAAATTCTTAATGTAAAAAGACATTGCCATCCTCTTTGATGCGATGTAAGTGTTGAGAGTCTCCTCTTCGTGAAGTCGGGGGGTAAGTTCCAAAACCTTCTTCTCACTGGCATAGAAGTTGGCTTCAAAAGTGTTCTGTTTTTCCTTGAGCTGTATCCAACTCTTTTGCAAATCTTCCAATGATGTTGGCATGTTAGGATGTAGGAGGGTGTATGGAACCTCTCCTTCTATAATAGGCTCTTTGATCATAGGGAGAATGTAGGGGTACGACATCATAAGACTCTGGGCGCGGGTTCGTACCCACTTGAGGTAAGGCTCAAGGGGGATGGAATTCTTGTGTCCCAGTGTGTTACTGTCCACTTTGTTGGACATCCTCCAAGCTCGGATAAACCTTTGTCGAAGTCCTTGAGCGTCATTGTCGAAGTCAAAAACCAAGTCAAAAATCAGCATATCATGAGGGCCATCCCTTCGAGCATATCCAAACTGTCTCAGAGCTAAACAGGGGTTGTAGGTAATGCCTCCCCTAATGCCAAGTAATGGGACATTAGGGAATTCCCCACAACTATCAATGATGATGACATTTTCTCTGGACCGAGAACACCAATGAACATCAGAATGTGTAAGAGTCATCAATCATTGCGACCACCTCAAGCCTTGTTCATTCTTCAAGACTGACTGGGGAAGGTGAGAAATAAACCACCTTGCTAGAAGAGGAGTACAACACATTAGAACACCTCTTTTCCTCATTGTTCGTGTGTGAAATGAGTGTAGGATGTCCCCAAGCAATGTAGGCACAGGATTCCGAGATATGAAAATCTTGACAACATTCACATCTATAAGCTGATCAGGGTTTAGGAATAAGACCAACCCATAGATGAGAAGTGTTGCAATCTCCTCAAAAGCTTGTAGATCTAGGGAATTTCAGCAGTCTTGTGCTTTCTCAATAGAAACTTTGCCAAGAAACCCTTGGCACCACTTCTGGTTTCCCAATGACCTTTGATATCAGATGGTTGCAAGTGTAAGGCTTGAGCAACATCTTCAGGCTTTGGCTCTCTTTCTGTACCGTTGTAGGGTAGTTGATGGAGAAGAGGAATCCTCAGGAGTTGAGAAAATTCCTCCAAAGTAGGTACTAGTTGGTAATCAGGGAATGTGAAACTGTGATGTAGGGGGTCAAAGAACTGGAAAAGGACTTTCACCATATCTTCTTCAATGATGGATTTGACCAAGTTGAGAAGTCTACCATGTCTTTCACTGAAAGGAGAATTCTCTGGAATCTTGGAAGTAAGCTCCTTGAGTTGAGGAGGGATTCTCACAAGGTTGACTTGAATTGTTTTCCTGCGAAGAGATTCCATGACCTACAAAACAAGAACAAAGATGAAGATCCAAACCCTTGAAATGGTTAGTGGATGCATATGATGCTTTATGATGTTCATGATGAATGCACAAGCATATGTACAAACAAGTCACACAAGATCCTAGTTTCAGGCTTGCATGAGGTTTCATAGGTAAGTACCCTCTTGAAGTTAGTTGGCTCAACCTGTCCTATAAATAGTAACCGGGTTCTAAGGAGCTCAATATCACTGGATTATTTTCTGTGTTCATTGTTTCAGTTTAGCCACTTTACTGGCGACCGAAATATTCCAAGAAAACAACCCTCAATGAGTGTAGTATCGAGTATCTACCAACTTCGGACTGTACCAAAGCCGGTCATCTCACTACCCCTAATAAGGCCAAGATGGTCAAGTAAAGATTCTAAAAGTCCATTAGTGCTTCATGACATCACTCAGTGGCCCCGTATTCTCTTTGATTGACTCAAAGGCTACCGGTACCCACAAATATGTCGCACTAATATAGCTATTGCTTTAACCATGTCGGTATACCCTGCACAGTTTCCACAATGTATTGCTATTTACCTATAAATGTTTCCTAAATCCGGGTAGAGGATTTCAAACCCAAACAATAGAACAAAATGTAAAGCAATCAAAGCAAACAAGGTAAGTATGTAAAGGTGATCTAAACCCTAAGGTAACCCCACTTTTGGAGTATTCCACAGCAGAGTCTCCAGTTCTGTGATACGGTGGGAGAACTGACTTGAGTTTTTGCGTTTGTGTTCGCAAATGTTTCGGTTTAGCAAGAGTCTCCACCAACTTTTTATTTTATCCTAAGGAAAGGTCAAAAAGCACAGGAAAGACCTTTGAGATGTTTTCTTGGGTTCGGGGAGTAGATTATGAAAAGGGAAGGTGCAAGCACCCTTTTCATCCATGGTTATCCATGGGCTCTTAGTTACTTGTTTAGATCACTTGCTTTTGCTTTTCAATTGTTTGAAATGGTGCTTTGTGTGTGGTTTTGAAAGATGTTTTGAAAATAGGCCATCGTTGTGGCAACCTTTGTAATGATTCTTGTTTGAATGTATACAAAGATGTTTTTGTCTTTTGAAAAAGGTTTCAATGTTTGAAATTCTTGATTTGGGAGATATTTTGAAATTGTGTTGTGAGGTGTGTTTGAAAAATAGCAAGGATGTTTTGCAAGCTTTTGATCAAGTAACTAAGAGTTGTCTACCCTATTTTACTCAAAGATATTTCTTATATGTTTTTAACCCTTTTGACAGTGTTGTTTTACCATTGCATTTGGTAAACAACCTTGTATTAGGATGTTAAACGGGACAGGCACGGGTCATCGTATAGACCATGATAGCAATTGTATTAGGTATTTTAGGCAACCAAGATACGTCATCGAGGGACTATGATCTTTTGTTTTGTTTTTGTTTTGCCAAAGTATCCAACATGCATAACATGGCCCATTTTAAAGGCAACAAGTGGATTGTAAACCTAGGGGTGCAAGTGTGCATTGTGTATTAATTTTCATGTATTTTTGTCTTTGTATTAGGTTAAGCTACTTGTTGATTTTGATTTTTGCATACAAACCCTAATCTCTAATCATGGCATAATTGAAAGCATAAAGTGCGAGAATTAAAAGTCTAAGCTATTACAACATGATTATAGGGATGGGGGTACAATCTTTGAATGGGGGTGTATTTGACAAGAAATATAAACCCTAATTTACTATTACATCCAAATTGAATTCAAATGCATAAATAAATGGACCATATTTAAATAAACAAAATAAACAAATATATCAAATAATATGAATTATGCAAAAAGTTTATGTTTATTTTCTAAGTATGTAAAAATATTTAATGTAAAAATAAAGAAATAAATAAAAGATTAATTTTATTAGGTTAAGGGTGAAACCCTAATTTCTTTAAGAAAGTAAATATATTAATTATTTTATTTATATACAATAAGAATAAAATAGTATATGTAAAAAATAAAGTATATTTGGAAAAAAGTATTTTTAAGTATAAATAATAATAAAAGTAAAAATGTAATATTTTATATTTTTATTCTAAAGTATTTAATAAAATAAAAGTATATATATATATATATATATATATATATATATATATATATATATATATATATATATATATATATATATATATATATATATATATATATATATATATATATATATATATATATATATATATATATATATATATATATATATATATATATATATATATATATATATATATATATATATATATATATATATATATATATATATATATATATATATATATATATATATATATATATATTATATTTAAATATGTATAATAAATAAAATATATACAAAAATAAAAATATATTTAGAGAAATATTTTCAGTGTGAATAAAAATAAAGAATAAAAATAAAAGTATAATTTATATATTATTTTCAAGTTTTTTTTAATAAATAAGATAAAAGTGATTAAATTGCTTTTCATGTTTAGAAAAATAAAAATAAAATGCAAAATAAATGTGAAAAAATTATAAAAATATTTTTGAGTATTTTTTATATTTGGAAATAATAAAATATAATCAGAAATGAAAATAAAAATGCAAAAATATAAAATAACAAGAAATTGGGCCAGGGGGTGCAAAAAGGAAAAGGGAGGTGTCAAAAGTAGCCAGGACCAAGCCCAGCCCAAACCAACTTCATCTTCAACCTTCTGATTTTGAAAACGCGCGCGCCCTGTACAATTGCCAGATCCTGTATACGAGCTCTATTGCAAAAACACATAACATCAAACTTGTAGAGCATTTCAAGACGAATCGAACCATATAAACAACTTGTCTTAACTCTCAAAGACCAGAAAGAATTTCTCTGGCCCTAAAATCTAACCTAGTTTTTTCAGTACGTTCATGGATGAAATTCTCTTAGCATGCTTAACTTCATGGCAATGAATACTACATTTCTTATTCACAAACCTAAAGCTAAATGTGCCTAAATAGAGAGATAGGAAGTTGACAAAAACCTGTTTCAGCTGACTTCGTGTAGGGAAATGTGGAGCTTTTCAACAAGGCTTGAGATGTCTGGGAGCTTTCCTGAACTTCACTTGACCTTCTCCAATACCCTGCTTTCCTTGAATATGCTTGAATCAGCCTACATAACTCAACTTGCACAAGCTCAAAATGAAAATGGAAAACCCTGTAAATGGAGTTACAGTTGGTGTGTGAGGTTTGCGATAGCTTAGATGAGTTATGTGGAAGATGTTTGAAGCAACTTGGGGCAAAACGCACGAGCCAATTGAGCTATGGAAGTCAAGTTGCAGGTTCTGCCCTATTTTGCCAATGGAAGGTGATTTCTGGCTAGGGGATGTTTAGAGGCTCAAGCAATCGTGTTTATGGCTCAAAGGGGTGTGAGAAAGATGTTCAAAATACTTGCACAAGTTTCTTTGGGCTGATGTTCAAGTTCTCATGTTTTTGGACAAGTTTCTTGTTTTTTAAGCAAAATGTGGGAAGTGATTGAAACAGGCCTGTACAGGCTATCCTTATGCTTGCATACTTTTCCCTTGGCCCCTCCAACTTGTAGATTTGATTAGCTGCATAAGATATGGATCAATGCTCAAGAAATCAGTTTTGACATAAAGCATGATTTTAAGCAAAAATGGAAACTTTGCTTTTTCTACTTAGGGATTAGTTTTGTGTACAATTCCCTAATGACCAAAACAATGTCTTATACCAATGGATTTGCATTAAATTATTGAGTGTGAAGTGGTTTAGAGGACTGTAATCTAGTGCAAAGCATGCTGACTTGAAATTGCAACTTGTATGAACATGAATATGCCATAGATGAAAAGTGAGTTTTTGCCAACTTCAAGCCTTCGATTCTCTCTGACCACAAATGTGTTTGAGGAGTTCTTAGACATTTGGGAAATCTTGCAACATGCTGTGCAATCCATCTTTGAAATTCAACTTGATATTTCAAGTGGAACATGTGAAAAATGGTCATGAAGATAGGTCAAAATCCTGCCTAAACTAGGGCAAAATTTCACTAAGTTAAAATTTTTAGGGACCCTTGTTCCAAAAATAATAACTTGAGATCCAAGCTTCTTTATATAAAACTTTGTGAATCAAAGTTGTATACTTTGTGGAAGACTACAACTTTCTTGTTGGAAGTTTTGTTTGAATCCAATTGCATCATGGTGAAAATGTGGGGCAAAGTTAGGAAAAATTAAGAAAATTTCATAACTTAGAAAAATTCTAAGTTATGAAAATTTTCAACTTTAAACCCTAATTTGCAAAAATGGGTTTCTTGATGAACAAGTTTCATGTTTTTACACATCTTGATGAAAAATGATCCTTGGCACTTAATTTTGACCAAAAAGTCAAAGTTTGACTTTTCAGTGTACAGTCAAATTTTGATTAGTTGACTGAAAAATTCATCTGTCAATCCAATGCAATTGAGATCTTTTGAACTTGTTGAATAGGTCAAGATGATGCCATTGAGTCCTTGAATCCATGTTTGAACCCCATTTTCCATTGGCCTTGTCAAAAATCAGAAATTGCCTTTGTACAGTC
The DNA here is from genome assembly GCA_948472305.1 of Vicia faba. Taxonomy (NCBI): domain Eukaryota; kingdom Viridiplantae; phylum Streptophyta; class Magnoliopsida; order Fabales; family Fabaceae; genus Vicia; species Vicia faba. The sequence continues at coordinate 1,054,158,301 of OX451735.1, forward strand.
AAAACCCTAAAAATGACCATTTTGCCCTTTTGGTGATCTGATGAAATTTCTTATGGATTTATGGTCCAAACTTGATAAAATGGTTCATATGAGTTCATAATGTTGATGTGGGTCAAAATTCATGAGGTTTGACTGTAAATTGACCATAGTTGACTTTTCCCCCAATACAGTTGATTTTTAGATCAACTGTCCAATTGACTGGGCAAAGATTTGATTCAAGGCTTGAAACTTAGTATGGTCAAACTTATGAGTCCAACATGAAGTATGAAAGTCACTTTGAGCATTATAAGTCCAAAATTCTCTGTGCAAACTCAAACCCTAATTTAGGTCAATAATGCAAGGAGATGTCTTGAGCAGAGCAAACCCTAGCTTGTCTTGAGTTCAAAGAGCCTTGTGTTGAGAAAAGTTGATAGAATGAGAGGTCAAATTTTGGGTTACAACACTAAGACATTAGATTCACTTAATTCGTACAAATCAAATAAAAATTGTCACCCCGCTTTATTGTTTCCAGAGAAAATGGGAAAAGAGAGAATAGCCTAAAAAAGAGGGGGAGGGAATCTAGGTACGGGGGTTGGTTATGTAAAGGGAAGGTATTAGCACCCTAAATATCTATGGTACTCCGCAGGAACCTCTTTGAATATCTATGTATTTTGGCTATAAAATGTGTATACAAAAATAGATGATGGAGATGAGAAAAGAAGTATTTTTTACAATTTTTGCACCTGCTACAGTTGCGAACCTTTAGTACCTACGTACCACCTTGTAGCCGTAGAAGTGTTTAAGACTAAGCCATTGGATTGACTAGACTTACACAAATCAAAATAAAAATCGCCTCCGCACTTTATTGTTTCCAAAGGAATGGGAAAATAGGGAATAACCCAAAAACAGGGGGAAAGATTCAAGGTTAGGGGATTGGTTATGAAAAGGGACGGTATTAGCACCCTAAACATCTACAGTACTCTGCATAACGTCTTTGTAAAATCTGTATATTTTGGCTATAAAATGTTATGTGTAAAATAGATGGCGGAGGTGAGAAAAGAAATATTTTTTATGATTTTTGCACCCGCCGCGGTTGCGAACCTTTAGTGCCTACATACCACCTTTCGTGTAATAGGGGATTAGGGTACACGTAGTTCACCTTTTTAAAATTAAAAAAAAACACAAGTGTGTTGGTTCATTTTATGAGATAAGACATCATCGCCGTTGTCCGTGTGGAAAACATACTTACTACCCACAATTATGAGGAAGGAGAATTTGCATCATCTCAAAGTGGAGGATATGGCTTGGATTTTAAAATCAACAATGCCTCACTCAACACCCAAGTGGAAAATATCTCACTTCACTACATATTGTAGAAGTATAGTAGTTTGCATCACTACAAGGATTGACAAGAGTCCAATCTTTTGAGAAAAGTTTTAAAGTAGAAGCCAAAGTGGCAAAATGGTTTGAAATGAGATTGATTGACTTTTAGTCTTCTCACAAAAAATGTCAAGGTATTATTTAAGTTGATTGAAGTTTATTTATGAAAAGGTTTTGAAGATGCATGGACTTAGGTCCAAGTTTATTATGAAAGTGGTTCAAGTTTAAAAAAAACAAGAAGAGTTTTCAAAAGGAGGGAGAAGATTTTTGAAATTAAAGAAGATGAGAGGAGAAGCAGAGACTATCCTAAAGCATAAGTAAAAGCTAGGGAGAAGAACCATCTAACCAACAAGAAGCCAATACTTGACATTATGTGTTAAGATAGAATTCACATTATTTGGATTGAAACCAAGCAAGCAAAGATACTAGACCTCTTGAGAGAACAAAACTTCAAATGTATTAAGTCCTCACAAAAATTGGGCAGAGTAACGGCTGTATCCTGGTGAATTCCAGATTACAAACAAAGCATGTAATCACAATAACATGCACATAAAACAAACAAATAACCCAATGTCTTGAGGTAAACCTCAAGAACTCCAGACAAAATATCAATTAATGTTACAAGGTCTCCAACATAGGCCAAGGTTTCTAATCCTAAGTCCAAGAAGTCCAATACTCCATGATGCCAAGGATAGTAACCAAATAGTCCAAGTATCATTAAAGTTTTTTATGGTTCATGTTGATTATTAAGTATCTTAAAAAGAAAAGAAAATCTCAAGTGAGCAAGATAAAAAAATGACAAGAATAGAAATGCTCAAGTGAACAAAGATGAAAAATAGCATGAAATGTAAATTCTTAAAGTAAATGGTGCATAAAATAAAAGAGCATAAAAAAAACACAAAATAATGTCAATTATTAGAAATTAGTAGTTAGTTGGATGACCATCTTGAAACTTGCATTTGGAACTCATTAGAGGATTGGTAGAACCAAAGCCTCCACACAACAAGTTGCATTTGCTTTTTGTCAAGTATATCATCCATTTTGGAATCCTCAAAAGTAAAATTTAATGATCAACAATGTTTAAGTGATCCGCGTTGACCAAAAGTGATGTAGATCCATTAGAGGATTGGTAGAACCAAAGCCTCCACACAATGAATCTCAAGGTTATTGGATCAAAGAGATCAAATTAACATACTTGGGCTTGCAAACATAGGTTTGGGCCACAAATGATCATTTATTCGAATCAGGATAAAATTTAGTGTTATGTTAAGCAATCGTAATTGGACTTATATAGAAGTCACACCTATTTTGAGGCCGATCAATAGCAATCTATGTACCATTTGTTGAGACATGATATAGACATCATGCTCCAATAACACTTAGTGCAATAAGAAAGGAATGAGATGAAGGAGGGTGGGAAAGAATAAAAACAACATTTGAATTAAAATTTAATCAAACTATTATTAAAATCGTTCATCCATTTTTATGGAGTTAAACTCAACATCATGGATCCAATGATGTTAACAAAGTTCATGATCAAAAATTCAATCCAAGATCAGCCAGAAAATAATCACAAAATAATATTATATTTAATATATACATTAAAAAGGGTTTTAAAATGTTTTAAAATAGAAATAAGAGAGAAAAATATCAACTATGTTCGAATTAATCAAGAAAAATTAAGACCATAGAAAAATCAGAAATACACTCAAGTATTTCTATAAAATTTTTGGTAATTTTTTAAAGTCAGAAACTATTTTTAAAATTAAAAGAAATGAGTAAAATAAACAAAAAATGATAAAAAATAACAAAGACAGAAATAAAAAATAAATGAGGTCACCAATATTTGTCACAATATCATTGGATCATTCCATTTTTTTTAGAATTTAAAAATGCATAAAAGTATTTTTAAACATTTAAAACAATTCAAATAAAGTGAAAATTTATAAAAAATATCAAAACATAAAATAAAATTGTAAAAAAATAAAAATCTGAAAGAGAAAAATCAAACATATTTTTCATAATTTTTTCAGATTTTTTGGACTTACAATGAATTTTCTATCATTTTTTGAAGTTTAAAACAAATTAAATATAAAAATCAGAAAATAAAATAAAGTCAAAAAAATATGCACCAATGGATGAGAGTCAAAACGCGCTAGTAATCAAATTCAAAGGATCGGGCGCGCTGTGCATATCATAGTCATTACTGAATAAAGCACTCAATCACATATAATATCAGATTTTCAAAAAATACAAATGGCACGCCATCATTGGTTTGAAGATGACACGTTGCTCATCTTCAACCTCCATCCAACGTGAAAAACAGGTTCTTCAAACTGTAAAATCAGAAGCTCAGACCTATTTCATTTGTTTCATCTCATCAAGACGAAGACAACCACACCTTCGCAAAAAATTTATATAAACTGTAGCTCCAGCAATTTGTAAGGAAATTTTTGAAAAGGTATTTGAAATTTTATGGTCAAAACGTGTTTCCAGTTAAAAGCAAGTGTTGCAACTAGAACCAGGGAAATGAGAGCTTCACAATAATATCAAAGTTTGGAAGAATTGATGGAGAAATCTACCTATTGTAGTTCAGTTGCAGAGCTCTGTAAATGGACTTGGTCAAATCAGTTCAGAAGGTTTCAAGGCTCAATTCTTCTTCTGTTAGCTTCAGGGAAGATCAAGGAAGGTGAATTTATATAAAAAATGGATTGAAAAAGGCTTGGACAATGATTTCGAAGTTGCATAAAAATGAGTTATGGAGCAAGTTTGGCAGGATGATTTTGGCTGTTCGATCTTGAGAAAACGAATGGGATAGCTCATGTATTTATAGGAGAAGAAAATGGGATCAAAAGGAAGGGTGAATGATGCAATTTGGAGGGAATTTGTATGGGTCTGCATCATGAAGAATGTGTGACTTCTCTTTTGTCAAAACTCATCCAAAACATGTGTTTTTCTATGCTAATCACTTCTGGAAGTTCACTAAACATGTTTAGAAGAAAAAACGCGCATCAATTTTGTGTTTATAAGCCAAATTAAGGATTTCAAATTCTGACTTTTGGAGAAATCTCAACTCCAAGTTACCACTTTTGAAAAAAACGCATTCTCAGCTCAAGGGGTCTTAAGGCATGTTTCTTGATTCTTTAGAAATATGAGATTACATGCTTTACAATGGGAAAAGAATGGAATTAAATGGATGTTTGAGCTGAAAGTTGCAATGAGTCAAAGTTAGGAAAAAGAGGTTGACTTTCCATACTTAGAAATATTTCAAGTGTTTCTTCAAAAGTAACCTATAATGTTTTGCATCCAAACATGGCCTTACTATTGGAATTTTCTCTTGACCAAAAAATATGGCATGAAATAGACCTCTTGAATGAAATTTTTAAACTTGAACCATTCAAAATATCCAAAAATTGAGAGAGTTATGAATTGTTGAAGTTGGAAAAAAATCATGAAATGACCTATAATGTTTTGTATCCTTAGGGAATCTTCCATCCATTTTATCACTTTGCACATAAAATAAGGAATATAGTTCAAATCCTCAAGATCATTATGGAAAAAGAGTGGGATCAAGGTGATAAAAATTTACCAAGGTATGATCATTTGAAGTCACATATGGGAAGTTGGAGATTCATCTGGAGGACTTTTGATCTTTCTTCATCATCAAGTTTCTTCCACATGAAAACTACTTGAAACTTTTGAAGTGATTTATTAATAACCCTTTAAAGAGAAGGATGTTTTTGGAATCACTCAAAAATACCAAAATATGAGAAAGATATACTTCTTTTAAGTTCAAAACCCTAGCTCCTAGATCAAGAAAATTCTTTGAGGAATTTTGACAATTTTAAACAACCTTCTTGTACCAACACTTTTGCTTTGAAGATAGAATTTGTTGAGGATGATAATGAGAACTCATAGAAACCAAAACCACTTCCATATCTTGAGAATTGAGAGAAATATGCACTTGTGACCAATGGGAAAAAGGCCTTGTCCCACCATGACTAATTCATCAATCAACCCCTTGTACTTTTGAATCAATCTTGATAACTTTGAAATGTGATGAACCAAAATAAACCTTTCCATGCCATTTCTTCAAAAACAACTTCAATGGTGAGGTTTGAATTTCTCAAGATTTATTGACTAGGGCATGGAAATAAACTCATGAACCCATGGATCAACTTGCTAAGCCACATTGCCTTTACCTACATTATTAACAAGTAAGATAAACCAAAATTGCATTTTATTAATTAAAAGGAAAGTAAAAAAAACATGCATGATCACAAAATAAAAACAAGTCAAGGTGTTTGGTGATTCCTCAAAGAGCAAAGCTAAATATAGGGAGGAGAACCAAAAGCCATAATGTGATCTTGTTGTGATTGAATAAATATGGTATGATGAAGGGATCTTAGGGGGAAAATTGGGGTACAACAGCTGGCCTTATTTAAGTTTCTTATTTCTGGAGATACGAAGGTTAAAAATATTTGTGTCAACGTGATCGAAGATACTTAAATATAAAACAAACCCTATTTTTGGCCCTAAGATGCCATGCAATGCTTATGAGTATGAATGTATATGAGCAACTTCAAAGGGACGCAAAACACCACTGGGGATGTAGCAAAGAAAATAAGGATCAAAAGAGAAACTCGACCAGGAATATAAATCACTGGTGAATCAAAAAGACCCGACTCTATTGGTGTAACACCCAAAGAAGAGACAAGGTAGCATCAACTCAGCTAAAGAGGAGATAGTACAGGATAAAAGTGAATATCGACCAACGGTGAACTACCAAACACAAAAGTCAGAGGTAGAAGATCAAAAGGATACACCAACTTTTACCGAAGGCGAAATTACCAATGTTCACTGAAGGTAGAAAGAGAAAAGAATAACAACACCGGCGTTCACTGTTGGTGAGCTACCAACGTTCATTGAAGGTAGAGAGATAAACATCGACATTCACTGACGATGAACTACCAACTTTAACTGAAGGTAGCTGTGACCGGTGGAAATAGAACTGACTGTTTTTAGCTGGTTCGCGAAATGTCGCGGTAAGCAAGAGTCGCCACCGTCTTTTATGTTCTTCAACATGGAAAGGACAAAAGTACAGCAAAATTCCTTATTTGAGATGTCTCTCGGTTCGGGAGGTAGATTTATAGAAAGGGAAGGTGTTAGCACCCTTTCTATCTGTGGTTATCCACGGTCTCTTAGGTACTTGCTCTTATGTTTTCAAAATTTGTTTGCTTTTCAAGTGTGTGTGTGGGTTTTGAAAAAGTTTCGTTTGAAAAATTTCTAAGTAACTCTTGTATCAGTCCTCAAGAGTGTATGAAAAATTTGTTTGAAAACTTTTGAAAGTGTAGGTGCGAAAAGTTGTTTTGTTTGTTTTTGAAAAGAGCAAGTACCCAGGAGAATCTACCTACTCTAAGGAATTAGGCTGTGTAAGAGTCCTTTGGATAGTGCTATCCCACCATTGAGAGGTAAGTAGCACCAATGTTGGAGTTATTCGGGTCAATTCGATTATAAGGGACAGTGTGGTCACCGAAGCAATAGTAGGACACCTTAGAAGTAACCCTAATGTCCTAGATCCTTTTATCCGAGGCAACCGTTTCGAGGAAAATGGATCTTTAGACAAAAAGGGCGACCTCTAAGACACCCTATACTTGACGACCACGTTCGAGGCAACCAGTGAGGCGTACCCTAGAAGTGGCATGTGCTTTATGTGTTGTTTTTCAGTTAATGTTTATTTTGTACATGTTATTTGTGAGCTACGGATTGATTTTATTATTCATACATTCTTTCATGCATTGTTAACAGTTAGGAGTGCGAAAAATAAATTGCAGAAATGTAAATCTAGCTATTACAAGGCGCGGGTCTATACATCGCCAAAAACAAAAACCCGTTTTGAAAAGTAAATGCAGAAAATTAAAGAAAGTAATAAAATCTTAATTACTATTACATCCTCTGTACAGATACATAAATATAAACAAGATAAATAAATACGCGCGAATAGAAATTTAATCGGGAACGTCCTAGGGTTTTGACCCTTTTTTAAGAAAGAATTGAATTTTTGTCCTTTTTTTGTAATTAATGAAATTAAAACTAATAACTAATTTAATTAATTAATTAAGAAAATGATATTTTTGTGTTTTTGTGCTTTTAATGAAAATAAAGAGAAAATAAATAGAAATTAAAAGTTAGTAAAAACCTAATTCTAAATTGTTTTTATTTATTGTAAAAAAAGTATTAAAGTTGATTAATTAAGCTAATTTAATTTAATTTACATTTATTTACAAAATAAGTTAATAAATAATAAAAATGCTTTTTTATTTGGTTTTCTGAATTTTATGGGAAAAATTAGTTATGTTAATTAATTAAATAAAACTAATAATAATTAAAACGAATTATAAAAGAAAAGAAAAAAAATAAAAGAAAGAATAACAAAACCAAGGGGGTTTGGGCCCAGAATAGGGGTGAATGCTGGAATTGCTGGCCCATTAACCAGCCAAGCCACGTTGACCTTTGAAATTGCCTGGAGATGCGTTGACTCATGAGCACCATAGTCCTTCCATGTGAACCAACAGATTGATGCTATGGCCACTTGGCGCTTGGACCACTGGAGGTCTATGGTGGAGTGCAATGAATAGCCTGCATGGGAACGCATTAGGAAAAATAACATTGAGTTTTTGGGGGACCTGGGAATCGAACCCAGGCCCCAACGATTGCCAGACGCGTCATCAACCACTGAGCCATTGTGCTGCATTTGTTAAAATAACAATAAACAAATATAATATGAAATAAACACGTTATATGTTGAACAAAAGAAAATTAACGCGCCACTTTTTGAATTGTCCAGTCCCATCCTTCCACGTACTTCATCTTCTACCTTTTTCCCGTAAAAACAAAGGCAATTAGCAGGGGTTTTTAACCTCCACAAAATGAAATGACAAAAAATAACGAATAGAGCTACGCTCTATATAAATTGGGCGCGAGGGTTGCAATGAGTTCGTCTTGTCATTCTGAGTTCAACCATGGGCGTCATGAAGGCTAATTTTACCTATGATGTAAAGCCCCAATCTGGGAGCTCTGAAACCCTAGAATTTAACAATGGTGTTTTGCAATTCTGGGCGCCATAATGCAATTCAATTACACTAATAGCTTCGTATGGGTCATGTGAACACAATACAATCAATAAAAAAATGTTTAAAATGCATGAATCGATGATTATGATTTTGAAAAAAATTGATGAACCGTATGATTGTGAATGGCGTTTCCTGGAGCTTTAAAGCTTGTTTCTGATTGCAAAATGTTCCTGGAAGGTCTAGCAAGGTGTTTGAATCAAGAAAAGGCTTCCAATTATGTTGGAAGGTTGATTTCAAATTTGACTTTTGCTTGAGTTTTTTTGGAATTGGTTTGGCCGTTTCAGGGATGCTTAGGTCGTAAATGAGGCTTGTCACACTTGCATATGTAGTAATGAATGAGAATAGGTCACATTATGAGCTTGGGATCCATTGCAATCAAGTTTTTGGATTCTTCATAACCACCATTAAAGATCATTCCAAGTTTGTTCAAATTTTGAATTTTTATGCATAAAATGGCCCTAGCACGAAATTGGTAGGTTGTTCATGACACATAAAAGTCATCCAAATCAAAAGATGTTATTTAATTAATTTTTTTGATTTTATTTGAATTTTATGGATTTAAAATGAATTAAATCAAATAAAATTAAATAAAAATAGAAAAATTAATGTTTAATCGTGAAATTGATCATGGGACACGTGGGTGGAATGACAAGGCTGAATCAAGTGGAAGAAAGTGGGCCCTTTTGTCAAAAATTGAAGTTTCAAGGATAGTTGACATTTGCAATTTCACAAAAATTTCCCAACTTCTCCAATGCATATCTTGCTCAATTTTGATCATATGAACATGTTCTTGGACATTTTGGAAAGGTCTTGAATTCCTCTAACCAATTCCTTTGGTCCCATGTCATTTGAATTTACCAATCTCAAGTTATGGTCTTTGACTTAAAGTGCCTTTTTATTGACTTTTGAAAATGACCTATAATGTTGAAATTGATAACTTTTTGTGAGAGCATTTCTTGGACTTGGAATGTGAAGATGAGTTGTAGGAAATGTCATCCCCTTCAAAATGAGCATTGGATGGGATTTTTCTGATGAACCATGAAAAAGTTATGCTTTGGTCAAGTTACAGTTGACTTTTCAGCTGTCCAAAAATGGAAACTTTTGCATCTTGATGATTTTTGAGCCATTCTTGTGGAATCATGATCAAGACTTGATCAAATAATGATTGTGGCTTCAAAATAAGATGTTGACCAAAATTTTTGACTTTTGACTGCCAAATGACCATTTTACCCCTATAGTTGATTGTGGAGCAACTAGGGCTTTTGACTGTGCAACTTGACCTTGTGAGTCCTGTAACTTGACATGTAGATGCTTGAAAATGTTTATAGGCATGTGGGACTTGATTGAGCCCTTGAAAACCTTAACTTCCTTGCAAGAACCAAAACCCTAATTTTGACTGGCTTAGGAGGATGGTTTGACTGTGCAACCCTTGAGTAGACTTGAGCAAATTGAGATGATGCTTGTCAAAACTTTGAAGAATATGGGAGGGCAAATTTTGGGGTACAACAGTTGCCCCTGTTCAATCTTCTTAGACCTGAGGATGTAGATTGGCTTGCGTGCCTTTCGTGATCCGAAGGTAGAAGATGATTGAACACTAGAGTGCCCAGAAATTTGCACTCGCATAGTGGAGTATCAGCAGTGTGATGGTGGGAATGGGCTTACAGATTCCATTTGGAAAGATGGTGGATAGGGGGATGGGCTTATAGATGCCATCTGGAGATGTGACAGAACCTTGTCGGGAATGGGCTTATAGATGCCATTTGGAAATGTGATGGATAGTTGTGGAGATGGGCTTATAGATGCCATCGGAAGGTGTCGATCGCGTAAGAGATTCCTTAGCGAGAACTTGTGTACCTGAGATAGAAATATAATTTCCTGGCCTGTTACAGGGGTTGATCTTCAAACTCTTCATGCAGATATGCCCTGGTTGGTTACAGGTATCGAATCTACAATCAATCACTCACAGATATGCCCTGGCTATATACAAGAATCGAATCTAAAATTTCAAAAGGCTGCTTACAGACGTGCCCTGGCTGGATACAGTTATCAAATCTCTAAACTCTTCATGCAGACATGCCCTGGCTAGATACAGGTGTCGAATCTACAATCAGTTACTCACATATATGCCCTGGCTAGATATAGGTGTCGAATCTCTAAACTCTTCATGCAGACATGCCCTGGCTAGATACAGGTATCGAATCTACAATCAAATCACTCACAGATATGCCCTGGATGGATACAGGAATCAAATATACTCACAGATATGCCCTGGCTAGATACAGGAATCGAATCTGGAATTAGTCATCTACAGATATGCCCTGGCTGGATACAGGTATCGAATCTTCAAACTCTTCAGATATGCCCTGGCTGGATACAGGAATCGAATCTGGAATTAGTCATCTACAGATATGCCCTGGCTGGATACAGGTATCGAATCATCAAACTCTTTAGATATGCCCTGGCTGGATATAGGAATCGAATCTGGAATTAGTCATCTACAGATATGCCCTGGCTGGATACATGTATCGAATCTTCAAACTCTTCAGATATGCCCTGGCTGGATACAAGAATCGAATCTGGAATTAGTCACCTACAGATATTCCCTGGCTGGATACAGGTATCGAATCTTCAAACTCTTCAGATATGCCCTGGCTGGATACAGGAATCGAATCTGGAATTAGTCATCTACAGATATGCCCTGGCTGGATACAGGTATCGAATCTTCAAACTCTTCAGATATGCCCTGGCTAGATACAGGAATCAAATCTGGAATTAAGACAGTTGATAGTAATCATCTTCGGATTGACCTTTTTCCTGAAAAGGTAAAACATCAGTTATATGCAATGTCATGATGTATGAAATGCATGATATCATGATGTTCTCAAGAATAAATGAGATTGTGTGTTATGATGAGTATATGAATGCGTCATGGTGTATGATACTGTGATGTTTATGAATGTATTTTTGTCTAGGAAAATAAATCCTTTGACGAATGCCGGGAAGATAACTCCTGGGCTGATGCTGAAGATTAGAGTTCTTCGCTTCCGCTGGGGATGATGGTTGCAAGAATAAACCGGTAGGAGAATATGACTCCGTTAGGGAATAAACTTGTTGGAGAGATTACTCTGCGGGGAATTCTCTGTGGGAAGAGATACTTCGCTGAGGTTTTGATGATAACTCCGCTGGGGATACCATTGATGAGTTATGTTGGAAGATTTGATGAACTCCGCTGGGGGATAGGAAGAACTTCGCCGAGGACGATCTTTCCGTGGTAATTTGCTGAGGATAACCCAGTTATAAGCTCTGGTGAGGAATAACTTTTGAATAAAGTCGGGGAGACGCGTTCGTACTCTGCAGGGATAAGCTTCCAGAATCTATTGGGGATGAGCTTCCAGAATCTACTGGGGAGGTGGATTCAACTCTCTTGGGGAATCTTTTGAACTGTACTGGGGAAGTGGCTCCACTGGGTGTCTGTATTCCGCCGGGGAACAATCTTATATTAAGACTGCCGGGGATGCTTGCCTAGGAACATCTGTATACTCCGCTGGGGAATGTTGAGATCTTCTGGGGATATCCAACTTCCATAAGGCTGACTGTAGGCTAACTCTGCTTGGGGAGAGTGTTGCTGACTTGCTAGAGATACTGTGCCTTTTCAGGGCTGATAGGAGACCAACTCTGCTTGGATGGAGTGTTGCTTGTCTTGTCTTACTCTGTGGGGAGTTGAGGTAACTTGGTTGCATTCTTCAGCCAAACTTACCTTGGTACCTTGGTGGACAAAGCAACTAGATCGCTTAGACATCTCATTATTGCCCCTGTTTCTAATGTCATCCGTAATTAATCCTTTGTTTCGTATGCAAGTATTTATGAATTAGCAATTAATGTTAAATGCATATATCAAAAATGAACATTGGACGTTCTTCGCAAAATAAAACAGATAAAGGAAAAACAGTGGGCAATTTTTTTGGAAAAGTGGATTTGTATTGATTTAAAATTTGCCTGTGAATATGCGTTTATGTACAAGAGGCTGACGTCCTAGTAAGAGAACTCCGCCAAACAACATAGAGTTTATACAATTTTGGAAAGGAAAACAAAACAACTATGTGAAAAATCCCATTGGGTTTCAACTCTGCTATCGCCTTTATGTCTTCGAGCGTCTCATCACTTCGCTGCTTAGTTGAAGATGAAGTTGATTGATCGATGCCGTCTGAACCTGATAGTTGATACCGAATTCTGGATGTAGTGATCCAATGAGACATAGTGTTATGCTTATCCCTAATTTTTGCCTGGACCGCCCTTTTGGGTTTTCAGTCCACCGGGATACCCATTTTTGCCCAAGCCGCCTTTTCAGGTTTTCGACTTGCCGGGTGTACAGATTTTTTCATTTCATCCCTTATTTTTGCCCGAACCCTTTTGGTTCGCTGGGAAGCCCTTATTTTTGCCTAGGTGTGTCAACCTAGCGGGTCTTTTATTCATGCGTAGTATCTTTTTACTATGTCTGCATTGGCGGGTTGAGGAAGGTCGTCACCATCCATGGTGGTTAGAATCATAGCTCCTCCTGAGAAGATATGTTTAACCACAAATGGCCCTTCGTACGTAGGGGTCCATTTGCCCCTGGAATCACTTTGAGGAAGAATGATGCGCTTGATTACCAGGTCTCCGACTTGATACTCTTGTCGTCTGACTTTCTTGTTAAATGCCCTGATCATCCGTTTTTGGTACGTTTGACCATGACAAATAGCGGTGAGTCTCCTTTCGTTGATTAACCTTAATTGATCAAGCCGAGTCTGGATCCAGTCATCTTCGCTCAAACCTGCCTCCTTCATTATCCGGAGAGAGGGTATCTGGACTTCAATAGGCAAGACTGCCTCCATGCCATAGACCAAGGAAAAAGGTGTGGCTCCTGTTGACGTCCTTGCTGAGGTACGGTACCCATGAAGAGCAAACGGTAACATCTTGTGCCAATCTTTGTAGGTCACTGTCATCTTCTGCACAATCTTCTTGATATTCTTATTTGCCGCTTCGACAGCCCCATTCATCTTCGGCCGGTTGGGAGAAGAGTTGTGGTGCTGTATCTTGAGTGGCTCGTAGAGCTCAGTGATCATCTTGTTATTAAGATTGGTACCATTATCTGTAATGATCCTCTCAGGTACACCGTATCGACAGATCAGGTTATGCCGAATGAATCGTGCCACGACGTTCTTGGTTACGGTAGCATAGGATGCTGCTTCAACCCACTTTGTGAAGTAATCAATTACTACCAGGATGAAGCGATGCCCGTTAGATGCCATAGGTCTGATCTCTCCGATCATATCAATGCCCCACATTGCAAAAGGCCAAGGTTCTGTCAAGACGTTTAGAGGAACAGGAGGAACGTGCACCTTATCAGCATACATTTGGCATTTGTGACATGTCCGTGAATGTTGGTAACAGTCAGCTTCCATTGTGGACCAGTAATATCCTGCCCGAAGGATTTTCTTTGCCATGGTATGTCCACTGGAATGTGTTCCGAAAGTACCCTCATGAAGTTCTGCCATGATCTTTTCTGCTTCAGTCTTATCCACACAACGCAGTAAGGTTGAATCATGGTTTCGCTTGTACAGAATGCCATTGCTGAGGAAGAACTTTGCCGCAAACCTTCTCAGAAACTTCTTGTCATTAACAGATGCGCCTTCGGGGTATTCTTAAGCTTCCAAGTACCTCTTCACTTCATGATACCAAGGTTTTTCAGTTACCACTTCAGCCTCAAGATCACAGCAATGTGCAGGTTCATCCAATTTCCAGATAATGATCCGGGGAGCCTCGTTGTCCCATTTGACTTTGAACATGGAAGACATCGTAGCTAGCGCGTCCGCCAACTGATTCTCCTCTCTTGGGAAGTGTTCAAAAGTTATCTCTTCAAAATGGGGGATCAATGTCAACACATACTCTTTGTAAGGAATAAGGTTTTGGTGTTTCGTATCCCACTCGCCTTTGATCTGGCTGATCACGAGAGCGGAATCTCCGAAGACACTCAGAAACTTGATCCTTAAGTCAATTGCAGCTTAAAGACCCATGATGCACGCCTCATACTCCGCCATGTTGTTGGTGCAGTTGAAACATAGCCGGGCAGTGAGTGGAGTATGAGTGCCTTTAGGGGATATGATCACAGTGCCAATGCAATTACCCAAAGCGTTTGAGGCTCCGTCAAAGTGCATAGACCATCGGGATCCTTCCTCAGGTCCTTCATCCGGTCCAGGTACTTCACAATCAGTCACTACCATGATATTCTCGTCTGGAAATTCAAAGTTCATAGATTGGTAGTCATCCACTGCTTGGTTTACCAAATGGTCTGCCAATACACTTCCCTTGATTGCTTTCTGAGTCGTATACTGGATGTCGTACTCAGTCAAGATCATTTGCCATCTCGCTATTCTTCCGGACAGAGCAGGCTTTTCAAATATGTACTTGATCGGATCCATTTTTGAGATCAACAAAGTAGTGTGAGTCAACATATACTGTCTCAGCCGGCGAGCAGCCCATACCAAAGCGCAACAAGTTTTCTCGAGCAGTGAGTATCGGGTTTCACAGTCGGTAAACTTTTTGCTAAGGTAATAAATGGCGTGCTCTTTTCGGCCAGACTCATCATGCTGCCCCAGCACACACCCCATTGAGTTGTCAAGTACTGTCAAGTATAAGATTAGAGGTCTCCCTTCAACCGGAGGCATAAGAATGGGTGGTTCTTGGAGATACTCTTTGATTATGTCGAAAGCGGCCTGACATTCATTGTTCCAACGTACTACATGATCTTTCTTCAGTAGCTTGAAGATTGGTTCACAGGTAGCAGTTAGATGTGAGATGAATCGGGCGATGTAGTTCAGCCGTCCTAGAAAGCCTCTGACTTCTTTCTCTGTCTTGGGAGCTGGCATCTCTTGTATGGCTTTCACTTTGGCAGGGTCCACTTGAATACCTTTGTCACTTACGACGAAGCCTAGCAATTTTCCAGATCTCACCCAAAAGGTGCACTTGTTCGGGTTCAACCTTAGCTTGTACAACTTCAGACGGTCAAATAGCTTCTGTAGATGGTCAAGGTGTTCCTCCTCAGTTTGGGACCTTGCAATCATATCATCGACATATACTTCGATCTCATGGTGGATCATGTCATGAAATAAAGCAACCATGGCACGTTGGTAGGTTGCCCCAGCATTTTTCAACCCAAAAGGCATGACCTTGTAGAAAAAGGTGCCCCACTGAGTAACAAAAGTGGTCTTCTCCATGTCTTCAGGAGCCATCTTGATTTGATTATAACCTGAGAACCCATCCATGAAGGAGAATACCTTATGTTGAGCAGTATTGTCAACCAGAACGTCGATGTGAGATAGAGGGAAGTTATCCTTAGGGCTGGCCCTATTCAAATCCCTGTAATCAACACACATTCTGACCTTACCATCTTTCTTCGGCACTGGAACCACGTTGGCAACCCACTGAGGGTAAGAAGTCACTGCAAGAAAACCGGCGTCAAATTGTTTCATAACCTTAGCTTTTATTTTCTCGGACATCTCTGGACGCATACAGAGGACTTTCTGTTTAACCGGAGGACAGTCTTCCTTGGTAGGCAAGTGATGAACCACAATGTCGATATCCAACCCAGGCATGTCTTCGTAAGACCAGGCGAAGATTTCCACGTAGTCATGTAGCATCTGAATCAACCGTTGTTTCACGCTGAGCTCCAGATTGGCACCAATCTTGACTTCCTTTTTGTCTGCCTCAGTACCCAGATTTACCGTTTCCATTGGCTCTTCATGTGGCTGAATGGCCCTCTCTTCCTGGAGTAACAGTCTTGCAAGCTCACCAGGCACTTCTCAATCATCTTCACCTTCGTCTTCGGCTAAGTTGATTGGATTTTCGAAGTCATAACTGGCAGTAGCAGAGTCGTTACCAGTGAGATCCAGAGTGGATGGGAACCTGTATAGGTGAGTGTGTGTAAATATAGTTGTTTTGCAATATATAAAGAAATAAAGGGAGCGCAAGATTTGAAATGCGAAAAACGTCCAATGCTTTTATTCATGATATATGAAAATGACAATTAATAAGCCCTCACAAATGACGCCATGGTGCCCCGGGTAAGACACCGGGCCATAAAGTTTCAAATTATTATTCGTTACAAATTTAAAACAAAGGAGTTCATTACTGAGTGACAAAAGTAATAGGTGTGAAGTCTTTGGCAGTCCAGTTGCTTGGTTCACCGTCGGTTGTTGGGTAGATCCAACTGTCGAATTCAGATTCTTCCACTTCATCATCCGTCCTGATAGCATTGACTCCATGGTTGGGCATGGGAGCTGTCACCACATTAGGCCTCTCGGGAACCTCGAACTGAACCTCTTTAGCATCAATAAGGTCTTGAACCTTATTCCTCAGAGCCCAACAATCATCAGTAGAATGCCCCGGGCTGTCAGAGTGATAAGCGCAACGGGCGTTGGGGTTGTACTTCGGAGATGTTGTGTTTACTACCTTCGGAGCTTCCTTGACAGTTACCAGATTGGTTGATAGCAGTTGCGGCAATATCTGAGAGAGGGTCATGCTGAGCCGAGTGTACTGCCTTTTAGGCCTCTTAACTCTTGGCTGGTTGTATTGCTGAGGAGCAGCAGCAGGCTTTGAAATAACCACCGCGTTGACAGCTTGGCGGCGTTCCAGTTTGTTTTGTCTCCTTGGACCATAAACAACACTAGCTTCCTTCTTGAAGGGCTTCTTTTCAGTACTCGAGGAGGCACCTTTCTGTATCTTCCCCGACTTGATGCCAGCTTCTATCCTCTCACCGGTTAGGATCAGGTCTGTAAACCCAGCAGAGGAATTACTAATCAGGTGGTTAAAGAATGGACCAGATAGGGTCCCCAAGAACATGTCCACGAGTTCACGGTCAGTCAACGGTGGCTGCACCCTGCCTGCCAGGTCTCTCCACTTCTGCGCGTACTCCTTAAAACCTTCACCCGTTCCTAGTGACATACCCTGGAGCTGGGTACGCGTAGGAGCGAGGTCGGAATTATACTGATACTACTTATAAAAATCAGTAGCCAAGTCCTCCAAGTTACGAATATTGGTTCCATCCAGCTGATAGAACCATTCGAGCCGAGTCCCTGAAAGACTCTCCTGGAAGAAATGGATCCATAGGTTCTTGTCTGCAGTGTAAGGCTGGATCTTCCTTACATAAGAATGGAGGTGCAGCTTAGGACATGAAGCCCCGTCGTACTTCACAAAGGCAGGTGCCTTGAACTTGTGTGGAATCACCACTCCAGAAGATAACCCTAAGTGTCCAAAATCCAACCCAGGCACACGTTGAATCTCCATAGCATTTAACCGGTCCTCCAGCTGTTTGTACCTGTCCTCAGCAGGAGGGTACTGTTCATCATTGAAATCTGTCTCGGTGTCAGAGACCACGGGACTAGGAACCCTTCCCTCTTGGTGACTGCCTTCCCCAACAGATGGAGTAGTCCGCTCAGCTTCATTCTGTAGTGTATTCCCGAGTCTGCGTCCAGTGTTGAACATCACAGTCCTCTTCTTCTTCTTCTTCTTCAGGAGAAAAGCCTTTAACTCCTGTTGTCCCTAGGCTAAGCTCATGACCATCTCTTGAAACTGGGAGTTCTGGGCCTGGAGGGCCTTGATAGCTTGTTCAGCAGTTGGTTCAGGATTCATGATGCTTGCATGAGTGCTGAAATAAACAACGAAGAAGATTAAGCAACCTGTAGAAAAAGGGTACCTGTTATGCATATGATGCAATGAGATGCGTATGATTTATGTTTTCAAAGACAATTGGGATTCAAATTTGTAGACAAAAAGGAAACACACTTTATTAGATTCAAACTTTAAATTGTTCAACAATTTGCCCTTAGGCATTACAAGAATGAAATTACTGAAAAGGTAATAAAAGCTGTAAAAGAAACATCCAAAGCCCATCAGTGCTCCCATGGCCTCCTCTTCTCAATACGGATATAGTCATTCAGGATCCGCTCATTCTCCAATTGCTTAGTCAGCTTCTGGATCTTTTGTTCTTGTTCGTTGAACTTTTCCCGATAGGAATCCCGTTCTTCCTGTAGCTGCGCCCAAGACCTCTTTAGTGTATCAAGATCAGTGGGTATCTGAGGAGGGAGGACAGTTGGAGGAACCCCGTCTTTATCAGGAAATTCAAGAATGATAGGCCTGACAGTTTCGTATGGCATACCTAACTTCTGAGCACGGATGCGGACCCATCTGTAGTAGGGTTCCATTGGTAGAGAAGTCTTTGATCCCAACTCATGTGGGTCAGCTTTGTGAATTATGTCCCAAGCCTTGATGAATCTACGACGTAGCTCGTCACTCTCTACCTGAAACTCAAAACTGATGTGAGGTACCAACATCTCATGAGGCCCCACTCTTCTGGCTCTTCCAAACTGACGGAGAGCTAAACATGGATTATAAGAGATTCCTCCCTGGGTACCGATCAATGGAACATTAGGATAGTCTCCGCAACGATCAATAACAGCTACCTCATCCAAACCTCTGAGAGTCCAAATGATGTCATTATCAGTGAGAGACATTAACCTATGAGCCCAGCCTCTTCCTTCTTTGTTCTTCAGCACGAACTTAGGGAGGTGCGAAATAAACCACCTCACTAGCAAAGGAGCACAACACCACAGAGTTCCCCGTCTTCGAGCAGTACGAGCATAAAGCTGTTGCAGGATATCACCCAAGAGAGTGGGTACAGGGTTCTGAGACATGAAGATCCTTATGACATTGATATTGACAAAGTTATCAGGATTAGGAAACAATACTAGACCATAGATTAGGAGAGCCAGAATGTCCTCGTACGCCCTGAAGTCTAGGTCATTCTAGAAACTGTTAGCTTTACCAATTAGAAACTTATCCAAAAAGCCCTTTACTCCGCTTCTAGTCACCCAGTTATCCATTACCTCTTTGTTGGTCAAAGGAAGGGCTGCTGCAATCTCCTCAAGTCTAAGAGTCTTTTCCCAGCCAGTGAATGGAGTCTGATCCAAGATAGGGATACCAAGCAAATCAGAGAATTCTTCCAGGGTAGGGACCAGCTGGAAGTCTTGAAAAGTGAAGCAATGGTATAGGGGATCATAAAACTGGGTCAGGACACTCATCAGTTGTTAGTCCCAATTTGAAGTGACTAAACCGAGAAGAGAACCATGCCTCTGGATGAAGGAGGTAGTATTTGGAATTCTGTCAACCAACTCTTTGAGCAGATCAGGTGGGTGAACAAAGTTGAGCCGGATAGTATTCCTTCGCATGGGCATCATAATATCCTACAAAACAGAGCAAAGATGAAACCTTCTTGTCTTTGAAATGGGTCAGTCCTTATGCAGGATGCATGCAATGGTATGATGTTATGATAAAGCACACCACAAGTATTCACATAAGGCACACATGATAAGGCACACAAGTCACATAAGACAACCCTTAGAGTTTAGGCCAGCGTGAAGTTTAGGTACTACCCTTTTTCAGTTTCGTTGGTTAAGACCTGTCCTATCAAAAGTAATCGGGTTCTAGAGGATCCCAATATCATCGACTACCCTCGATCGGTCATAACTCCAGCGTCGCAATCTTTTCTTGCGGCCAGAACCATCGCGAGAGTTTAGCCTCAATGGGTGTAGCATACTGCTACTGTTCTATGGCCAAGTTGTGTCAATTTAGGGTTCTAAGGTCGGTTGGTGCTTAATGACTCCTCAGAAGACCCATATTCTCCTCGTTGCAACACAAGGGATATCGGTACGGACCAAGGTGTCACACCAATGTAGCCACTGCTTCACCCGTGTCGGTCTACGCCGGACAGGTCCCTCACAGCTTATGCTACCTAAAGGGTATTCCCCAGATCCGGGTTAGGATCTATGAAACTCCAAAACAAGCCCACAATTTTAAAGCAATCAAAGCAGGCAATTGAAAACATAAGAGTGGTCTAATTCCTAAGGTACACCTCACTTTTATAGTCCCCAGCAGAGTCGCCAGTTCTGTGACCGGTGGAAATAGAACTGACTGTTTTTAGCTGGTTCGCAAAATGTCGCGGTAAGTAAGAGTCGCCACCGTCTTTTATGTTCTCCAACATGGAAAGGACAAAAGCACAGCAAAATTCCTTATTTGAGATGTCTCTCGGTTCGGGAGCTAGATTTATAGAAAGGGAAGGTGTTAGCACCCTTTCTATCTGTGGTTATCCACGGGCTCTTAGGTACTTGCTCTTATGTTTTCAAAATTTGTTTGCTTTTCAAGTGTGTGTGTGGGTTTTGAAAAAGTTTCGTTTTAAAAATTTCTAAGTAACTCTTGTATCAGTCCTCAAGAGTGTATGAAAAATTTGTTTGAAAACTTTTGAAAGTGTAGGTGCGAAAAGTTGTTTTGTTTGTTTTTGAAAAGAGCAAGTACCCAGGAGAATCTACCTACTCTAAGGAATTAGGATGTGTAAGAGTCTTTTGGATAGTGCTATCCCACCATTGAGAGGTAGGTAGCACCAATGTTGGAGTTATTCGGGTCAATTCGATTATAAGGGACAGTATGGTCACCGAAGCAATAGTAGGACACCTTAGAAGTAACCCTAATGTCCTAGATCCTTTTATCCGAGGCAACCGTTTCGAGGCAACTGGATCTTTAGACAAAAAGGGCGACCTCTAAGACACCCTATACTTGACGACCACGTTCGAGGCAACCAGTGAGGCGTACTCTAGAAGTGGCATGTGCTTTGTGTGTTGTTTTTCAGTTAATGTTTATTTTGTACATGTTATTTGTGAGCTACAGATTGATTTTATTATTCATACATTCTTTCATGCATTGTTAACAGTTAGGAGTGCGAAAAATAAATTGCAGAAATGTAAATCTAGCTATTACAAGGCGCGGGTCTATACATCGCCAAAAACAAAAACCCGTTTTGAAAAGTAAATGCAGAAAATTAAAGAAAGTAATAAAATCCTAATTACTATTACATCCTCTGTACAGATACATAAATATAAACAACATAAATAAATACGCACGAATAGAAATTTAATCGGGAACGTCCTAGGGTTTTGACCCTTTTTTAAGAAAGAATTGAATTTTTGTCCTTTTTTTGTAATTAATGAAATTAAAACTAATAACTAATTTAATTAATTAATTAAGAAAATGATATTTTTGTGTTTTTGTGTTTTTAATGAAAATAAAGAGAAAATAAATAGAAATTAAAAGTTAGTAAAAACCTAATTCTAAATTGTTTTTATTTATTGTAAAAAAAGTATTAAAGTTGATTAATTAAGCTAATTTAATTTAATTTACATTTATTTACAAAATAAGTTAATAAATAATAAAAATGCTTTTTTTATTTGGTTTTCTGAATTTTATGGGAAAAATTAGTTATGTTAATTAATTAAATAATACTAATAATAATTAAAAGGAATTATAAAAGAAAAGAAAAAAAATAAAAGAAAGAATAACAAAACCAAGGGGGTTTGGGCCCAGAATAGGGGTGAATGCTGGAATTGCTGGCCCATTAACCAGCCAAGCCACGTTGACCTTTGAAATTGCTTGGAGATGCGTTGACTCATGAGCACCATAGTCCTTCCATGTGAACCAACAGATTGATGCTATGGCCACTTGGCGCTTGGACCACTGGAGGTCTATGGTGGAGTGCAATGAATAGCCTGCATGGGAACGCATTAGGAAAAATAACATTGAGTTTTTGGGGGACCTGGGAATCGAACCCAGGCCCCAACGATTGCCAGACGCGTCATCAACCACTGAGCCATTGTGCTGCATTTGTTAAAATAACAATAAACAAATATAATATGAAATAAACACGTTATATGCTGAACAAAAGAAAATTAGCGCGCCACTTTTTGAATTGTCCAGTCCCATCCTTCCACGTACTTCATCTTCTACCTTTTTCCTGTAAAAACAAAGGCAATTAGCGGGGTTTTTTAACCCCCACAAAATGAAATGACAAAAAATAACGAATAGAGCTACGCTCTATATAAATTGGGCGCGAGGGTTGCATTGAGTTCGTCTTGTCATTCTGAGTTCAACCATGGGCGTCATGAAAGCTAATTTTACCTATGCTGTAAAGCCCCAATCTGGGAGCTCTGAAACCCTAGAATTTAACAATGGTGTTTCGCAATTCTGGGCGCCATAATGCAATTCAATTACACTAGTAGCTTCGTATGGGTCCTGTGAACACAATACAATCAATAAAAAATGTTAAAAATGCATGAATCGATGATTATGATTTTGAAAAAAAGTGATGAACCGTATGACTGTGAATGGCGTTTCCTGGAGCTTTAAAGCTTGTTTCTGATTGCAAAATGTTCCTGGAAGGTCTAGCAAGGTGTTTGAATCAAGAAAAGGCTTCCAATTGTGCTGGAAGGTTGATTTCAAATTTGACTTTTGCTTGAGTTTTTTTGGAATTGGTTTGGCCGTTTCAGGGATGCTTAGGTCGTAAATGAGGCTTGTCACAGTTGCATATGTAGTAATGAATGAGAATAGGTCACATTATGAGCTTGGGATCCATTGCAATCAAGTTTTTGGATTCTTCATAACCACCATTAAAGATCATTCCAAGTTTGTTCAAATTTTGAATTTTTATGCATAAAATGGCCCTAGCACGAAATTGGTAGGTTGTTCATGACACATAAAAGTCATTCAAATCAAAAGATGTTATTTAATTAATTTTTTTGATTTTATTTGAATTTTATGGATTTAAAATGAATTAAATCAAATAAAATTAAATAAAAATAGAAAAATTAATGTTTAATCTTGAAATTGATAATGGGACACGTGGGTGGAATGACAAGGCTGAATCAAGTGGAAGAAAGTGGGCCCTTTTGTCAAAAATTGAAGTTTCAAGGATAGTTGACTTTTGCAATTTCACAAAAATTTCCCAACTTCTCCAATGCATATCTTGCTCAATTTTGATCATATGAACATGTTCTTGGACATTTTGGAAAGATCTTGAAGTCCTCAAACCAATTCCTTTGGTCCCATGTCATTTGAATTTACCAATCTCAAGTTATGGTCTTTGACTTAAAGTGCCTTTTTGTTGACTTTTGAAAATGACCTATAATGTTGAAATTGATAACTTTTTGTGAGAGCATTTCTTGGACTTGGAATGTGAAGATGAGTTGTAGGAAATGTCATCCCCTTCAAAATGAGCATTGGATGGGATTTTTCTGATGAACCATGAAAAATTTATGCTTTGGTCAAGTTACAGTTGACTTTTCAACTGTCCAAAAATGGAAACTTTTGCATCTTGATGATTTTTGAGCCATTCTTGTGGAATCATGATCAAGACTTGATCAAATGATGATTGTGGCTTCAAAATAAGATGTTGACCAAAAATTTTGACTTTTGATTTCCAAATGACCATTTTACCCCTACAGTTGATTATGGAGCAACTAGGGCTTTTGACTGTGCAACTTGACCTTGTGAGTCCTGTAACTTGACATGTAGATGCTTGACAATGTTTATAGGCATGTGGGACTTGATTGAGCCCTTGAAAACCTCAACTTCCTTGCAAGAACCAAAACCCTAATTTTGACTGGCTTAGGAGGATGGTTTGACTGTGCAACCCTTGAGTAGACTTGAGCAAATTGAGATGATGCTTATCAAAACTTTGAAGAATATGGGAGGGCAAATTTTGGGGTACAACAATAGCAAAAAGATAACAATCACCAATGTTCACTGATGGTGAACTACCAACTTTCACTGAAGGTAGAGAGAAAAGAAATATCATAGCACCAACGTTCACTGACGGTTAACTACCAAAGTTCATTGAACATAGCAAAAATATAACAATCACTAATGTTCACTGGTGGTGAACTACCAACTTTCACTGAAGATAGAGAGAAAAGAAATATCATAGCACCGACGTTCACTAACGGTGGACTACCAACATTCAATGAAGGTAGCAAAAAGATAACAATCACCAACGTTCACTGATGGTGAACTACTAACTTTCACTGAAGGTAGTAAGAGAATAACATAGACGTTCACTGACGATGAACTACCAACTTTCACTGAAGGTAGAGAGAAAATAAATATCATAGCACCGACGTTCACTGACGGTGAACTACCAACGTTCACTGAAGGTAGAAAAAAGATAACAATCACCAACGTTCACTGATGGTGAACTACCAACTTTCACTGAAGGTAGAGAGAAAAGAAATATCATAGCACCGACTTTCACTGACGGTGAACTACCAACATTCACTGAAGGTAGTAAAAAGATAACAATCACCAACTTTCACTGATGGTGAACTACCAACTTTCACTGAAGGTAGTAAGAGAATAACATCAACGTTCACTGACGATGAACTACCAATATTCACTGAAGGTAGAGAGAAAATAAATATCATAGCACCGAAGTTCACTGACGGTGAACTAACAACATTCACTTAAGGTAGAAAAAAGATAACAATCACCAACGTTCACTGATGGTGAACTACCAACTTTCACTGAAGGTAGAGAGAAAAGAAATATTATAGCATCAACGTTAACTGATGGTGACCTACCAACGTTCACTGAAGTTAGCAAAAAGATAACAATCATCGACGCTCACTAATGGTGAACTACCAACTTTCACTGAAGGTAGAGAGAAAAGAAATATCATAGCACCGACGTTCACTAACGATGAACTACCAACATTCACTGAAGGTAGCAAAAAGATAACAATCACCAACATTCACTGATGGTGAACTACCAAATTTCACTGAAGGTAGTAAGAAAAGAAATATCATAACACCAATGTTCACTGACGGTGAACTACCAACATTCACTGAAGGTAGCAAAAATATAACAAGTTTCCCCAAAATCATGGTATTTCACCTAGAAAGGGTCTCAACTTCTTCTTTAACCAAGGTATTCCGCCTGGAAAGGGTAATATATAAGCTGTCTCAAATAAAGAGACTACCACTTGCAAAGATTTCACAATAAACTGTCTCTTTGATATTGAAAGACTTGCCATCCACTGGAGTAATTTGATAACGAACTGCAAAATATCTACTCATAGAGAATATAGCAAAAAAGTAACATCGACTTTTACGGGGAAGTACAAGTTGCTCAAATAAAGAGACATGCCACTTGCTGTTATAGGAAGGATTGTAAAAAAGACTTCCTAGGGAAAGTAATAAGGCTTCCTGGGGAATGAATCATGACTTCCTGGGGAAAGAATCATGACTTCCTGGGGAAATGCCAATATATTCCTGCTGAGGAGATAAAGTCTTTCTCTTGCCAAAATAAATGCACATTCTCAAACCAATGCTCGAAGCTCGTAGAAATCCAAAGTGATAATATTGCTGGGAAATAAAGATTCAAACCAGAAATAAACTATAGTGAAACAGTCAACCAAAATACATCCTTTGAGAAATAAACTCAAGAGGGAAACCCAATCTATCCAGACAAAGAGCTGTACACGAAGGCTAAAGCAAAAAATCTTTCACGAGGGATAACTCAGTGGGGAAATTGAAAGAATATACACTTTCTGCTTAAGGCCAACACTCTATTGGAGAGAGGACAATACAACTCTATAAAAACAAGGTAATATGTCAACAAAATATTAATAAACGTGAATGAGAAATGATTTGCTAAATTTATCTATGCATGGTGTATGTATGAATGTATGAGTGTTATCATGTATATGCTGACAAAATAGACATATAACACTGGGAGTAACTAGGAAAAACCAACTCTGGCATAATCAACACTCGGCTAAATCACATCCAAGATGAACATTCCTTAAAAAAAAAGCACCAAACGAGGAAACACAATCCTATTTCGCGGCTTAACTTCATTGGGAAGGAACATAATCCGGAAGTAATCAAATCATAGCGATAAAACAGTACAGATACAGGGATATAACATCCTTCTCCAGGCTTCACCAGGGAATAACATTCAGACTTTAATGGGGAAACAAATATTTTCATGGTCCTCACTTCTACAGGGGATTGCAATACTGATTTCAAATAAGGAAGATGGAAACCATATCGGTAAAATGTCAACTGAGGATTTCGAGTTGACTTCATTGGGGGAACATCATACAGACTTAACTAGAGGAGATATTGCCTCATCATCGAGATATCAAATGGGGACCTCGTGCTGAATTCATTGGGGAGGCCAACACCACATCGAAGAGGGGAAACCAAGATACGTTCTTCAATATTGAGCATGAGTTTTGCACCAACTTCTCTCGGGAGAAAGTATGAAACCTCATGGGGATAACAACTTGGGGAGTGAAGAAGTCAAACATTACAGAAAGAAATCAATCTTATGGGGATTTTAAATCAAACCCAGCACTTATCGGGTGAAAACCCAAATAATTGACAAATGCATCATATCATAAGCAGGTTTTCCAATACAGGTTTCCTCATCTTTTTACTTTTTATTTCAGTATAAGTTGGCTCTAGAGCAAACTGTCAAAGATCTGCAGACTCAACATGCACAGTTCCAAGAGACTCTCCTCAACTTAGCTAAAGGACAACAAGAGGTGATGGCACTCCTTGCCACTAAAAAGAAGACCAAGAAACGAGCTGTTATTCTCAACATGGGAAGAAGGTTCAAGGGGCCCGCCTGACTGTCTCAAAAAGAAGATACTTCTTCTGAGGAAGAAGACAATCAAAAAGAGGAATTTAGAAGCACCAAAGTTGGGGGGGGGGGGAACCAAATTTCTGAGGACAAAGACTACTCCAATGAGAAGTACTTGCCGGCAGAGGACAAATACAAACAACTGGAAGACCGACTTAAGGCAATAGAGATCCAAGCAGTACCTGGTTTGGACTTTGGAGACTTAGGTTTGGTCCCTGGGGCGGTCATTCCCCACAAATTCAAGGATCCTGTCTTCGCCAAATATGACGGGGTCTCATGTTCCCAAATGCATATGAGGTCTTATGTCCGCAAGATTCAACCACACACCGCCGATAGGAAGTTATGGGTGCACTTCTTCAAAGAAATATTATCTGGAACACAGTTAAAATGGTTCTATCAACTAGAGGGAACTAATATCCATACATGGGAGGATCTGGCTGCTGCCTTCTACAGACAATACCAATACAATGTTAATCTTGGACTACCTCGCATGCAATTACAAAATATGACTCTGGGCTCAAGCGGAGGCTTTAAGGAGTATGCTCAAAAATAGAGGGACCTGGATGGAAGGTGAAACAACCGGCTGAAAATCATCAAACAATAAAGTCGCTGTAGAACGTCTTTTTTCCCACATGAAGGGAAAGGTGAACATCGAGAAAACCTAAAAAGGGAGAAGTCACGGTCTTGCGACTGAGAGATCGGTTAAGGGAGTCTGTTACACTAGGGGAAGGTATTAGCACCCCACACGCTCGTAGTACTCTACAGTATCCACTCTTGTTATCTATCTTATGGGTGTGTTTAATCTATGCTCACTGCTTATTACTGAGAAAGAATGCATGCAAAAGAAGGGAGAAAAGAATGTAGGGAAAAGAAAGTTGTACTCGCTTGGCCCCTACCCCAATGCCTACGTATCCTTTTTGAGGAATCATAGCTACCGTAGTTCGGCTCACATGTTTTTGTTTGTTTTGTGTTTTTTTATGGACGATGTTAATTCTGCCTTCTACTGCAGCTCGACCTTTGGAGACTTATGCATTGGCACAAAAGTAAATTAATCATGTCCTTGATTGAAAAAGGTTTTGAGTTACGCCCTCCAGGCAAGATGCCACTTTTGATTGATTTGTGTTTTGTTACCTTGAAAAAGGGTTTAAGTTGTTAGCATGTTTTATGGTTTTCTATAAAGAGGTTTTAGTTTTAAATTCATATGCAAAAGGGGAAGAAAAGAGTCTAAGGGAGACTAGCCTATTTCTAACCTAATGTTATCATACAATGGTGGTCCTAAGATTTGGATGGAAGGGAAATGCCTACCTAATGTTAGCATGCATGGTTTGCAACCTAAGGTATAACTTGCGTCCGAAGGGAACAAGCACATCCTAAAGGAACATGGTATGTACGGGGATAAAGCAAACAAGCTCGAAGAAGCACACACATAAAAGAGTAAGGAAAAGAAGAGAAATGCTTTAGTCAAGGGGAGCATATCACCCGAGACAAACAAGCAGGAGTAGGATGTAAAAAAATGATGTCCAAAGCGACTAAACACCTAATCAAGATATAGGAGATCGAGGTAAGTGACAGAAGAAAGTATAAACAATCATGGAGTATCAACATTAGCCAATGCAAACTCCTGACAAAGTGTGGGGGTTCTATTGCTGAACCCTTCCCCACTTGATGACTTGATACCAAGAGCAGGCAAAACTCTGAAGCTTCGTGGTGCGTCACGAGCTAAGGATGACACAAACGAAGTTGCGGGGGTTAATTACTAACCCTCCCCGCTCTCCTCCTTTTGAGGACTTCAATAAGGGATGGGGAATAATGTTGGCACACATATAAACACACCTACAGAATACCTACTAAAAGGCAGGGTTTTAAACAAACCATACACAAGTTGCAAACAGAATGCACATAATGCTTAATTGCACTAAACAAGTCTTTAAATAAACCAGAGGGCTTCCTGACATAAACAACAACAGAGACTCACGTCATACATCTCTACCCTACTTCTCATGGAATCAGAAAGCGGTAAAGACCTACTTCTCATGATCTCTAGAAAAGCAATAAAGTGCGGAAATAAGGAATAAAATAAGATCACGATGATACCGAATGGAGAAGGTCCATTGCCTCTTCATAAACACGCAAGAAATAAGAAAAATCTACCAAAAGCTTCCTAGAATTTACTTGATGACAATTATGCTCTTGGCTAACTTTAGAGCTTCATGAAATCTTCACCTAAATCTCTTTTTATTTACCAATATCACAAAAATGAAATCACCAAAATTAATTGCAAGTGCAATTGAAACAAGTATTGAAAATAAAACTTCAGGAGGTGCCAAGCTGGATCCAGGATATGCTACAAGCAAAAATCACAATGGCACCAAGCCCAATATGACACTCATCCTAATGAGGAGTTTTTTGTTCACAAACTTCAATTCCCCAAAAATAATACAATGGGATTAAGGAGGGTGTAAGGTCCAGTCCATGATGTTGTTATTCAACATAAGAAACAAATAATAATAAATAAATAAAAATTAAGCTAAAACAATTGAAATTAGGGTTACTGTGACGTTTGAACTTCCTCATTACTTTTCCTCTCTCTGCGAGCGAACGAACGATACCGTATCTACTCCCTCTGCCGTCTTCTTCGCCGCAGTCCTCCTCTTCTTATCGCTTTTCCGCTCATGGTTCACCTCGGCCACCTTCCTTTCAAAGCTGCGGCCGCTTATCTATTCAATACCATCTTCTTACTCAACCAAGAAACAAAAAACTCTCAGTGCTGTGCAATTCATGATTCACCGCGTTTACTTCTCAATTGCATCTTCATCTTTACGATCTGTGCGGTTTCTTCTTCCTGC
This sequence comes from Vicia faba, assembly GCA_948472305.1. Lineage (NCBI taxonomy): Eukaryota > Viridiplantae > Streptophyta > Magnoliopsida > Fabales > Fabaceae > Vicia > Vicia faba. Next base: position 1,054,188,197 of record OX451735.1, read on the forward strand.
GTTTTGAGTTTTTATTGATGATGATATACTTAGAATATTATGATGAAAGTTGCGGATGTGCTTTTTATTGAAGCTTGTGTGTCGATTCTATGAAGAAGATTATGGTGCTGATGTGTTACAATGATGATTGAAGTCGTTGATCTTCGTTGATGAATATGATGTAAACCAGGTGATGAAGATTTCAGAGGGAGAGCTTTGAGGGATTTTTTCCTGTGAGTTTCTTTGTGATTCTTATGCAACTTGAAGAATAATTATAGTTGAATAATTACTGATGCGGCTGTCGAAACAGAAATGGTGAAGCACGCATTATTGAGAAGAATATGAGTGAGTGCAGAGTGTTGTTGTTTGTTATATGATGCGATGAGGTTGTGATATTGAAGAAGAAATAAAGATTGATGTGTTGATAAAGATGAGGGTTGAGGTTGCAGAGGATTGATTCAGAGAGAGAAGAAAGTGCAGGTTGAAAAGTTGCTGCAGAGAGAGTGCAGAGATTGAAGATGTAATTTTTTTTGCAGAATTGAAGAATGAGAGATGAAGATTGAAGAAGATTCCGCCAATTGAAAAAAATATGAAGGTGATTTTTCTATGACTTTTCTTGTTTATGAATCATGAATTTTTTTCTCTTCTTCTGTTACATTCTGTTGGTCATGGAATTGGTTAGGCAGTTAGGATGTTAGAAACTGTTAGTAAATAGTTGGGGTTAGTTGACTGAGTTAGAAAAGAGGTTAGGAAATTCTATTAGTGAATTCTGTTTTGACAGTTAAGAGAATTGGTTTAGAAAATGGTTAAGGGGTTGTGAATGATTGGAAACAGTTATAGGTGAGCTGGTTTTTTTGTTAATTCTATTGGGGGATGTTTTGGACATTGGAATTTTGTTATTGCTATCTCTCTGCTATAATTTTTGTTTTGACTGTTATCTAGGTAGTTGGTTAGAGGCTTAGGAATTCTGTTATTTTGCCTTTTCTGTTAGTTTTCTGTTTGGACAATTTTTTCACTCTTCTGAGCTTTGAATTGGTGCAGGTTATTATGGAACAGGGGTGTCGAGTCGGTTTTACTCTGTGATGTTGTAAGCCATGAACTGATTTTTCTGTATATGGGCTATTTTGGTTTATTGGTTATGGACTGATTTTATGGTTTTTTCTGTGATTAATATGCAGGGCTTGTTTATGGAAAAGAGAGGTGCAGACAAGTTTTGGTTCATGAAGAAAGCCTAAAGCTTGGAGGATGACGAAGCTCAGTTTTGAATGCTAAGATCATTAGGAATAGGTTTAATATTTTGTGATTTTATTTTCATTTGAAACGTTTCCTTGATGTAAATTTTAATGTAAATATCCCATGGAACATATGTTATAAAGGCCATGATGCATTGTACTTGAAATGATTTTACCTTGTAGGGATTTTTGGTACTGTAAACTTTTTGTAAATCCTTGAATTCCAATGATAAAGTCCAAATATTTCGAGTAGTCTTTTCTCTCAAATTTCTTTAGAAATTCCAAATTCCTTTGATCTTGTATAGTATATAAATGGCCTTCGACTTGAGCGGCAATGATCTCCGGGCTTAAAATTGCAATGAGTTAGTTTTGTAGTAGCTTGGCACTCTTGAATAAAAGGAGTATATTGGTCATGAATGATATTTGAATTTTTAACTTGTAACTTGAACTCATGAGATTAACCATGAATGGATCTTTCGACTTTCCTTGAATTAATTCCTGACATTACGACCAAAACATATGCTTGAGATCTTTGTTACCTTAAGCAATCCATGGACTAATAAATTGGATCACACTGCTCGGTATCTCTTGTAAATATTACATTCATCGCATATATAAACCCTTCAATCAATTTTCCACGAGCAGATGAACCCAATACACGCCATGCTTGATGGATGAACCTTATCCTCAATTGAATTAACTTCTGACTGAAGCAACAAGTAGTTGAAATAATAATGTCGCCTTGAACACAAAAAATCATCAAGCTCCAAATCTTGCACCATGATTCACATCTTGACTTAATGTCCAATGATCTCAACACAAAATTAATTCCCCTTTAATAAATCTTGGTGGGAGCGCACACACCCTGTAATTCGATTAGAAAGGAGTCCATAGTGAATGACCATATCAAAGCCCTGCCTCCATAATCCGCACTTTATAAGAGAACCTGATCATTTGAGCTTATTTGATTCGTGCACCTCAAACCATGATAAAACCCTAATCCCATTTAGGAACATTGATCCCATGCTAAGTTTATTGATGAATGATGCATGAGGTGTTAGCTGACCTAATGAAGGATATATACATGAGAAAAATGTGAGATGCATAAGCCAGATAAAAGTGAAAGGGTAGGAAAATTTTGGGGTATTACAACTGCCCTTATTTAATCATCTTAAACTTGAAAGTACAATTGACTCGTGCCTTTCCGACGTTCGAGGTAGAAGATGATTAAATACCAATGCCAAAAATATGTTCCGAGAGAAAGTGTGAGTGTTTATTTATTTTTGTAATATTTGCTGGGTAAAGAATTTTTTGTTTTTCAGTGAAGAGACGGAGATTGGACTCGTAACATGGCTTGATGCTAATACAAGATGGAGGTTGGTACGAAAGGAAGACAAGTAAGGTCTACGGGTGACCTACGATCCTAAAGTGAAACATGAGAGTGATTTGTCAGAGAACCTAGCCTATGGGCGATCTTAGGTTCAAAGATGATCGATAGGAAGAACCTAGCCTATGGGCGATCTCAGGTTCAAAGATGATCGATAGGAAGAACCTAGCCAACAGGTGATCTCAGGTTCTAAGATGATCGATTGGAAGAACCTAGCCAACAGGAGATCTCAGGTTCTAAGTTGATCGGAGGAAGAACCTAGCCAACGGGAGATCTCATGTTCTAAGATGATCTAAGGAAGAACCTAGCCAACGAGCGATCTCAGGTTCTAAGATGATCTAAGGAAGAACCAAGCCAACGAGCGATCTAAGGTTCTAAGATGATCTAAGGAAGAACCTAGCCAACGGGTGATCTCAGGTTCTAAGATGATCAATAGAAAGAACCTAGCTAGCAGGCGATCTCAGGTTCAATGAGGATCTATTGGAAGAACCTAGCCAACAGGTGATCTCAAGTTCTAAGATGATCTAAGGAAGAACCTAGCCAACAGGAGATCTCATATTCTAAGATGATCTGTAGGAAGAACCTAGCCAAAGGGAAATCTCAGGTTCTACGATGATCTAAGGAAGAACCTAGCCAATGGGCGATCTTAGGTTCTAAGGTGGTCTAAGGAAGAACCTAGCCAATGGGAGATCTCAGGTTCTAAGATGATCTAAGGAAGAACGTAGCCAAACGGGCGATCTCAGGTTCTAAGATGATCTAAGGAAGAACCTAGCCAACAGGCGATCTCAGGTTCTAAGGTGATATAAGGAAGAACCTAGCCAACGGGCGATCTCTGGTTCTAAGATGATCTAAGGAAGAACCTAGCCAACGGGCGATCTCAGGTTCTAAGGAAGAACCTAGCCAACAGGCGATCTCAGGTTCTAAAATAATCTGAGAAAGAACCTTGCCTACGGGCTATCTATAAGGAAATCTATATCTACGGTCGATCTCAGATTCTAAGGTAAGACCCACGGGCGGTCTAACAAAAACTATGTCTACGGGCGACCTACAAGGGAATCTAGATCTACGGTCGATCTAAGATCCTAAGGTAAGACCTAGGAGCGGTCTACCAAAAACTAGGTATTTGAGCGACCTACAAGGTAATCTAGATCTATGGTCGATCTAAGATCCTAAGGTAAGACCTACGGGCGGTCTACCAAAACTAGGTCTACGAGCGACCTACAAGGGAATCTAGATCAACGGCCGATCTAAGATCCCAAGGTAAAACCTACAGGCGGTCTAACAAAAACTAGGTGTACGGGCGACCTACAAGGGAATCTATATCTACAATCGATCTAAGATCCTAAGGTAAGACCTACGAGCGGTCTACCAAAAACTAGTCTACGAGCGACCTACAATTCTAATAAGGTGGGAATATTGGTCACGAAACGATGATTGAAGATGAGAGAATGACCAAGTTCATTGCATTCGTTGGGATTTGAAGGACAGATAGACACATACGAGCATTTGGAATACTTGCACTAACGAGACTTTAGATAAACTGACATATACAAGTGTTTAGAGAAACTGACATGGACGAGTGTTTAAGAAACTGACACAGACGAGTGTTTATAAAATTGACACAGACGAGTGTTTAGAGAACTGACATAGACGAGTGTTTGGAGAACTGAATTATGTGTCAAACAAGAATTGATTTTAGAATCGATCGTTAGATGTGAGCTAACTACCAGACTGGAACCGAGTTTAGAATTGATCGTCAGATGGGAACTGACTACCAAACAGGGACTAGGTATTGAAAATGGTTTGCCAGAGCGGGAATTGGGCTTTAGAATGACAAGGTGTATTGATTTTGCTGGGAATTGTGAAGATGAAGGTCACCAGCTGGGGATTTTGGAAGCGATACCCTCTTGTGGGGATTTATTGTTGTACATGGATGATTTAGGTCTTTCGTGTAAGGTACCCAATCTGGATTATACTTTGTATGCATGTTTAAATTTATTTTTCTACAAAGACCCATTTATGGTGGATCTACTACGCGATTTTGAGGATGCAATGTTATAAAGTGATAAATATATATAATGCAAAGGAATAAACTTCATGGGATAAACGAAGGCTCATTGGGAATTGTTGCTAGTCACTAGGGATGCCAATACATATCGACACTAGAAACTTGCAGTACCAAATATTTCTGGGGATACTGATAAGAATTTGCATTGAGGAGCTCATGATACTGAAGATTATTGGTGACTCCGCTGGAGATTGAATTGCTGACGAAGTGAGTTTTCATGTACGCCACTAAATTCTGAATTGTGTTATTGGGGAAGATAATCTGGCCCGACTTCCCTACATCTGAAACCGCTGAGAGGATGGTAAAATTGAATATGCCAAAGAATGGATACCGAACACCAGGTGAATCTCTCCGAATACATGCCCCAAGTTTACCCCACACTGGGGAAATACAAAATTACCTCTTGAATCACTTGGGGATAAAAGAGGGGCACGGACACCTGTGAATGCCCCGGTTTAGCTCTGTGAATGCCTCAGTTTAGATCCACCAGGGATGCACACGATTAACTCCACTAGAGATGCATTTAATTAAATCCATTGGGGATACACTTGCGCATGCCAAGTCAAACGGTGACTCCAAACTTTCTGAATTCACTTGGGGAATCAGGTTTGAAATTTTCTGTAGCAGATGAAGGCGGCTTCGTGCGCTGGCTGGTTCAAGGTGACTGTTATGACGCTTTTAGCTTGATTTGTCTCGTACAACATAATTGGCTTGAGCAACTTTGCAAGTACGAATGAGGAATGCCCATGTTTGTGGGATTTCTGAAAGAATTTGTGCTGAATAGAAGACCAGAATATTCATACCACAATATGATATGAGGTGGCCTTCACCAATTTCTTGAATCAAGAAATAAAATGCTCTCTTGATTATAGCTTTTTTGGAGATATTTGTCGAATCTCGACGTAACTGCCCCAGGTTGAATGAATTCCGAATAGATTTCTCGATGTAATTGCCCTAAGTTGATGGAAACTTGAAGATAATTATCGACGTGATAGCCTCTGATTGATATTAGCTTGAAGAGATTTATCTACATGATAGCCTCTGATTGATAGCTTTGAAAGAATGCCCCAGACTTGGCTGAACTTGGAGAGATCGACTCTCGACTTAATTACCTCAGATTGGCAGAATCTGTAACTTAATCCTTGGGGAATACTCAGACTGTGAAGTTCCAAGATGCTTTCTTTGGACAAAATCTCTGGTTAACATTCCCCTGGATAAGTCGTTTCTCATGTGATAGTTGACTCTTTCTTTAACAGAGTATTCAAGCCTCTCTTCTCTAACAAGATTGAGCTCTTTAGCGATTGTTCACTGTGTAAACTTACATGATGTCAATTAGTTGTTTTGTATGCAGAAGAATGTTTATTATTAGAATGATAATTATAATGCAACACATATGTAAGTCTTAAAGTTTGAAATTTTTTTAATGAAACGATGTCACAACTCTATTGTGAACGAGTCACTAGCTAGAGAGAAACATTTGCAAATTCTTTTTTATGAAAGATAATGCAAGCATACGATGCCAACACGAATATTTAAACGTGCCTCTTAGGAGTCAGTTAAACACTATCTCGTTGTAGCACGCTTTCAAATTGACCCATGCTTCAGTTAGGAATTTTAAAGGGTTGTAACATGGCTTGGTTCACGGTTTAAGAAAAAAAGGATTTAATGCTCAAAATTATTTGGTGCCTACCCATTCTCCATGATGTTCTCCATTCCTACGTTCATTTGACCCGATACAAGCATTCATCTCTCAAGAAGAGTTTGCGATGATTGAGGAACCACTGCGGTTTCTTGGACATAACAGTCACTTCACCTTTTGCTTTTGGTGTATGCTCACACGACCTTGTTTGTTCGATAAGGATTTTTATTGGTAACCTTTTTTTCTCCTTTTAGGCTTTTCAATTTCTTTCTCGCTTTCCCTTACTTTTGTCTGGACAAATTCTTTTGAATTTTAATTTGGAAGTCCAGCGGGATGCCCTAACTTTTTCCTAAGCGACTTGTTTTCAAGTTTTGACTTAGTAGGGCTTTTTGTTTCTTTCTTATTCGTACTTTCCTTTCTGAACAAGTTGTTGATCTTCACGTTGTCTTTGATTTGTTGGAAGTGACCGTGGCTATCTGAGTCTTTGATAGATGAGGGATAGCCTTTGTTGTATCGTCATCTGTTGACCCCCTGATGTGCGAGAGATACCCATTGGGATATCGTTAATAGGCACACGTTGCTGGTAAGTGAAAGTTAACCATTGTGGTTTTGAATTTCCTCAACCTTTTGATGGATAACCATTGTTGTATCCTTGGATGCACACTCTTGGTTAGTCCTGAATGCTTGATCAATTTATCTGAACACTACCCACCCCAGGGTTAAAATGAGGGTTTTTTTCTAAACAAAAAAGAAACTCCTACTTCGAAGGATCAGAGGGGTTAACGAGGGTCTATCTCCCTTATATCTCCGGTGTTTAGGAATTGAGACAAGGCTTGTACATCGTCAGCAGGGTCTTACTCAAAAGCATACCAACTAGAGATTTTTGCATTTTTAGCTCATCGTCATCCTCCTTCCAATCTTTACCTAAGCATAAGACTTTGAGACTTCGCATCAATATGCAAGTAAAACATTTAAACAGTGATAACGAATGAATGAATAAAAACAAAAGAAGCACTTCAAGACAAGCATACTTATTGCATTAAGATTTTCATTCAAAAATAGACAAGTTTCTATATACAAGTAATGTTTAAACAAACAAGCAAGAATGCAAATGAAAATGCAGTAAAGAAACCAATGATTGCCATTGTTGAGGAGACTTGACTCCGTATAAATTTCTTGATTCTGACGACTTTCTGCATTCTTGTTGCTTGACTGAGCGGGAGAATTCTCCTTCAAATTTGATGTGAACACAACAGTCTCTGGATTGACTCCATATTGGACCCTGTCTCTGGATGACATACCATCTCCAATTGATTGGTCAGGTGCCCCAGAATAATATGCATAGAAGATTCTTTTAGGAGAGTGGATAAATGCTTTACCAAGCGAATCGGTATAAACTGCATCACCAAGAATATTACGCCACAACGACATAATACAGTTCGTGTTCTATCATAACAGCAGAGACATCCAACTCGTGAGAAAGATCCTGGAAGTCGGCCGAAAAAGGAATTGGACTTTTGGAAGAGACGCTAGACAAGTGCTAGGCTTTACACTTCAACCCCTTTTGCGATCTTCAACATCAAAACTGGGTTCCTCAGAATAGGGGATACATCTAGCATGTGTATCGTAATCAGAAGAGATGTTTATGGGAGGAGTACCCCAAAGATCAAAGCTTCCGATTGAACTTCCACCAGGAGTGGAAATAATTGGATGTAATGCAGTGGGATTGTAACAACATGCTCATCAGGCATCTTTTGTCTTTGCTTAAAAGCTTTTTTCCATGAATTCACCAGGGGAATAAAGACTGACTATTGTCGAACAAATCAGGGATCACAAGGCTATGGAGAATGCCCCTGATTAAAAAGTTTGATTCTCCGGTGTGGCAACCACATATGACGTTGGTATCATGAACGAAGCACTGATATAAGATCCCATAGTAAATGGGAACCATCTGCTGATAAGATGTTCCAAGAACTCAAGATTATGTAGCGTTCCACAGTTGAAAGAAATTCCCATAAGATGAGAAGAGGAGAGAACCTCAACTACGGTAGTAAGTGTAAGATTTTTGACATCATCATCAAAGCTTCCATGACCCAGTTCCTCTGAGTCTTCACTCAATTATCTTCCTTTTCGAAGAATTCCCGACCATAGGCCAAAGCTTGCATGTATACCACAACTAACCTTCTCGAGATCTTCATATCAGTCAATCCCCTATAGAGTCATCCCATACTGATCTTTGTTATGGATGCCATCTTCGAGTACCTATTATGGATGCATGAATGTGCATGGGGTGCATGAATGGATGCCATGTCATGTTCTGTCATTTCCATATAATTTACGTGCTTTAATTTTGATTTTGCGCAAGCAAGGGATGGAAAAGTTTAACACAAGGCTTACAAATATAATTCCCTGGAAATAACGAAACGTGTATGTTAAGCATGTGGTAACCATGTTATGTATGCAAATACATGGGATCATAGTTCCATCACTTATTAATATATTTTCTGCACTGTTCTGAACCATATGGATATTATCAGATCAAAGGTCCGACATAGCTTCTGCACCTACAAGAACCAAGTACCCTGTAGATTATCAATTGTACGGGGTCAAGGCTTATGGGACATCAGATACTGTTGAGCCTTTTCTTAATATGTTTGGAATACCAAGATCGAAGGCCCGAATGAACCTCCAAACAAACAAGTCAGGAACTCAGAAAATAAATCTGAGAACCATACGATCACCAACAAAATATAGCATCTAAATAAGTCACCAACAGTATATAGCATCTTAATAAGTCACCAACAGTATATAGCATCTGAATAAGTCACCAACAGCACATGTACTTGTGAATAAATATTCTCGCCCCACTCACTGGTGAAAACTAGGTCAAGGTAAGGTCAGGTAACTCATAATCGAGGGTACTCCTGAAAAAACTATCGCCTTATCACCTACGTGAAAACGAAGCCCCTCATTTGTACCTCATCTGAGCATGGAAGACATGGTGGCAATAGTAAAACCTAAGTTAACTAGTCGTTCATAGGACCTTCCAGGACTTGGTCAAATCGAGATGATGTTCCTGTAACTAGTTGTTGGTTCCGAGGACGAGGTAGATTACGGGCAGTGGTCTGGTCGGCTCTTGGTTGTCTTGTCGATTTAGTGTCAGGAAGATGGATAAGTGTCCATCGAATGTCGTTGGTCTCGCTGGCCTAGGAGAGAAATTGGTCGATGGTGCTCAACAGAGGGAGGGGGATTTCGGCCCATGGTCGGATGGGTTGTGTCGAAGGTGGAGCATAGACTGGGCCCACCCCAATCGTTGGGCCAGTCCAGAATAAAAAGTATGATACATAACAAATAAAATATTACAAAAATATAACAAACTCACAAGTCACATGTTACGTATCAGAGCGACTCCTAAGACTCGATCAGGTAATACTCTCTTTAAGCACTACCCGGGTACCTGATTATCTTTATTCCCTAGGAGCATAGACACAACACAAACGGGGTGAGAATTACATTTAATAAATATACGGTGAATATCACATGCTTTGGAGTAGTAATTCACACAAATTCACACAACACATAACACTTCACAATGAAATCAATCATTCATATCATACAACTTCCATTCAATAATAATGCAATGCAATGAGACTGACATCAAATCAATTCATGTGGTACCATTAGGGCATAAGCCCCCAACATACTGTGAATTGGGCAACAACAGGGCATAAGTCCTCAACATAACGCCATTACAGGCCAACAACAGAGCATAAGCCCTTACCAATGAATGCATGCATCATCAACATGCAATGTTATAATTATGCAATCCACAAGGCATAAGACACTACATTTTCCACTAAGGTCACCAACATCCTTATCATCATAGCAGTCAACACCACATCATAACATCATCGTAAGTAAAGCAACATCACAATAAACAAATCATGATTTCAATTCAATGGGGGGAACCTATTTCTATCCTAACTGAGGTCTTAGAAATATACTCCTTATCCTTTATTCTACTCTGCAAAACTAAAGTTCATAGAATTATCTATCCAACGCTTCAAACGGTACCTCAATATGAGCTCTAGAACTAAAGTTATGATTATTTTAAGAAAGTATAAAACAACCAACCAAATTTACCATCCGCCGCCCAACGACAAACCTTTGTCGTTTGGAGATGCTACTCCCGCGTCTCGCTTTGCCTGGCGACACTAAGAGCGATGCACTCAAAAACTAGCTTCCAATTTGCCTCCCCTCGCCCCTACCTTTTCCTGGCGAAGCTCCGTCGCCCGACAACACAACCCCCATCAATCGATGATCAACTGCGAACATGGTTTTCCTGTTGCGATATCTGCATAAGAACGAGTCTGGTTTTCCCCCGTTTTGAGTACTTTCAACCATCAAATTTTGGTCCAAAACTTTTTTTACACCTATCAACCTATAGACTTCATCTAGTTTCATTGACCTATTATCCTATAACAAATTTTCCACATCTAGATCCTTATTTTTCATTATCTTCCTAAACCTATAATTTCTAGATTTGGGGCTTTCATATGGTAACTTCATATTAGCAACAATACTCAGCAACAATTACAACATCAATATCACAAGATTCACAGTTTCATATAGAATCATATACAACCAACATCAATCAACCAAAAAGAGAATCGTACATCAATTACACAAAACCTAAAGAGGGAAAGAAATCCTCACTTCCCTCTCTTGTTATAATCACCATTTAGAGAACCCATTCACCCCCTTACCTTAGTTTCAAGCTTTGATCCTTCAAAATTTATGGAATCCTTCTTTCCCTAGCTCTTCTCTTCTCTCGTTCTACGATCATTCTTTTTATTCTCACTTCCTTGTTTTTATATAATAATCTCTATACCCCTAATATTTAATCCCAACTACGCCCTTGTTCATTTATATAATTATTTAATTATCGTACTATAATAATAAATCTAATATTATAATATAATAATACTAGTAAATTATATGTCTCTTCAATCCCCCATGTTTCTACACTTTTAGCCATACACCCCTATCATCTTAAATTTCATAGTTTCTAAAGCCTCTAACTCCAGCAATTTGCATCACATAAAAATCACCAACGCATAAAATACTCCACATCATCTAATTATTTTAAATAGAATAATTCTAACTAATTCAGGGTGTTACAATAACAATCATGTATTTAGGTACCGAACATGCGATGATGTAGTAAAGTTTGAGATATATTTCGTACTCATCCTGATTCAATCAAGTTGTTTAACATGTTCTCTATTGTGCTAATCATTGATTAAATGTATAAGACCAACAAATACAGACTTCAACTATTAGAAATTATTGGTGTTACCTCTACCAAGAAGACTTATTCTGTTAGGTTTGCATTTCTACATAGCGAAAAGATGAAAATTTTACTTGGGCTTTAGAGTTGTGTCAGGCAATGTTGAAGGACAAAAAAGACATGTCAAAAGATATCATTGTCGACTAGGCATGGCAACAGGACAAGTCGGGGGGCGAGTTTAAGAAGACCCCACCCCACCCCGCCCATGCCTCCCAGACCCATCTTTGCCCCCTCCCCCGCCCCCAAACATAGTCGGGAATATTAATTAGACCATCGTCCGCTCCCTTAACAATGAACGGGTTTCCCCGCCCCCACCCGTATAAAATGTAATTATTTTAAAATGAACGTTTTTTCATTAACAATAAATATTAATAATTAAACTAAATAATTAATTATTTTAAAATGGTCATAATGCTCGATATTTTAATTTATTTATATTTTCAAAAAAATAAAAAATAATTTTAATAAATATAATATCTTAACATTTAAAATGAGTAAATGAGTAATAAAGTTATTAAAAATTGATCTTACCAGTTGATTAGAATCTACAAGTGGATCGAAGGATAATCTTTGTTTGGTTGGAAAGTTAAGGAGAAAAAGGGGGTTGCACCTACAAAGCACTCCGACGATCAAGTGAGTGTGGGAGCAAAGAGGTACAAGCAAAGCATTAGGGTTTAAGGTGTGAATAGTGAATAATTGGCCCTCACAAGTGTGGGGGTTTATATAATACCCATGGCGCATAGCCATTAGTTCCTATTTTTGGGCCTAGATATCCAGGTCCACAAATATAGAAACTGCCAGAACTTGGTTAAACCGAGCGGATGTGCCTACAACTAGCCGTTAGCTCCGAGGATGAGGTAGATTATGGGCAACGATCAGGTCGGCTCCTGGTTGTCTGGTCGAATTGGTGTCAGGCAGATGGAGAAGTGTCCTTTGGACGTCATCGGTCTAGCTGGCTCAGGAGAGCAATCAGCTGGTGGTGCCCGACGGAGGGAGGGGGATTTCGGGCCATGGCTGAATGGGCCGTGCTAAAGGTGGAGCATATACTGGGCCCACTCTAGCCGTTAGGCCAGTCTAGAATAGTAGCCCTCCAAGTCATTTCTTCCGGGCATATGAGTGATGACTTTAACACTTGTTCTGAAATGGGGGTGCTCCTTATAGGGAGTATGTGTGACGCTCATCGTGTTCGGCTCATGGCGAGAGGAACAATGAGTGGTTTGACTTTGAAAGCTGAAGAGGTAGCGTGTCATGCGTGTCTTGGGTTGTGTGTTGTCATAGCAGTGCAATGATGGCAAGCCTAGGGACTAGGGTATAATGATGACGACCTTAAGTCTCCCTAGACGCATGCCAGCTTACGTGCGGATGAGATCAACAATAAATAGGAGGGAAGCAACATACTGAGCATTTTTAGTTCTTCTATTTTCTTGCTCATTTCTGCTCGGTTATCAACCGCCAAAGCTCTTTGCTTATTTTCGCTATCTACCATTGTTCCTTATGTCTTTCTCCCTTCTATATTTGGTAAGCTTTCTGATCTTTCTTGTTTTAGTTGATTTAGCCTTTGTTGTAGTTTTTATTTCGAAGATCTCTTTTTAGTAATTTACATGGTTAGGTTTTAGGGCACCATTCGTTAGGAAGTTCTAGGGAGAGTGTTGGTGGCAGATGATGGTTCCATCGGTTAAGATCGTCGGAGCCGCTGTAGGTTTTTCCTCGGTGAGCTGGAATAGTAGCCGCATTTTTGAAAAATTGTAGGTGATTCTTGCATTGATGTCAAACTCACCTTTATCCTCTTCTTTTCAGGTACTATGGTTGATAACGTTGGAGACGATCTCCTGGGCGAGCCTGTTGAATCTTCCCAGAGTTCCACCAACGAGACGTCTAGTGAGTCAAGCACCTCAGAGGTGGCTGGGCTCGAATCGAATGGGTCTGATCAATACATCATGGAGAAGGATGCCGAAATGGTCCCCTCCGATCAAAGCGGCTTGTACGCTCGTGTGGATGATGATTATCTGAGGACCTGGGCCACGACAGACCCATGGAAGCATGTAACCTATTTTGTTAAGCATTCGACCGATGTTTTCACCGAGGTGGATTTGTATGTGGACGACGGGGACGACCAAGAGGAATGGTCGATTTGGGTTCCTTGAAAGAAGAGTTGGATATGCTAGAAGTATGACAAGTGGAGGATCCTTATGTACGACATCTTATTCTAAGAGATGGGCTTTCGTATCCCCTTTATGGACTTCCAGGTGGCTATTTTCAGGCACCTTCGGCTGGCTCTCTCTCAAGTGCACCCGAACGGGATTGCCTTTATATGAGAATTTGAGATTGTGTGTGATTATTTGATGATATGGGCTTTTATTCCTCTGTTCTTCTATTGTTTCCATCTTTAGAGAAGTAAAGTTAACGGCTTGCATGGATGGGTCACCTTGAATCAAGATAACGAGAAGTTGTTCAAGGCTTACCTGGAGCCCGTTAGGTTCTTTAAGGATAAGCATGTGCTCGTCCAGATTGTTTCGGGAAGGGCCATGTTGAATGTTTTTCGGCTCACCTAGCGTATGACGAGGATGGGGCTCCTATCCTGAGCAGGGGGAGCATCAGAACAAGTTGGTTCATAAGTTTCCTTTCTAGTGGACCAAGAAGAATTTTGGTATGAAGTTAGAGACTTATGTGTGAAAAGAGGTACAACTTGGCGACAAGGACCAGACCAGCTTTGGTCATTTAGCAGCTTTCGTCGCGGAAATTTCTCGTGTTCAGTGCGCGAGACGAGGAGGTAAACTGGTCACTGATAAAAATGGGGAGATTGTATGTAAGCCGGGCCAGATATGCATTAAGGAGCTCCTCGAAAGCGAGGACCCTGTTGCGTATTTGGGTATTTGCTTTATGTTTTGATTAATTTTATGTGCTCGACATTTTTGTCCTTGTCTAATAAGTTTGATTCGTTATTTATTTTTTAGGAAGTATGAATCCCGCCCAGGAGCGCATGGCCAAGAATCTTGCTTTGAAGGCGAAGAAAGTGCAGAAGGATTCTAAGGCTGATCTAGAGACAGCTCCAGTGTCTGGATCAGGAAATTCGTCATCGGGCCTAGTTACCGATACTCTTTCCCCCTTCAAGTGTCCTCAAAGTTCAAGAGGCCACATATCAAGGGCAATATCGATTTGACAGGTGAGAATGGGAAAGGGAAATACGACTTGCCTCCCTCTTGGCTAGAAAAGGCCTTTTTTGAGGGTTCCGCTTTGCAACTTCCTCGGGAAGAATAACTTCACCTTGAGGGGCTACATCTCCATGCTAAGAGGGTGGCATTGGTGCAGGATGTCGGGGCTTTGATGAGGAAATTGGAGATGGTCATTGCTTATACTGAGGTGGGCTCTTCTCAATAGGTCCCACTAGAAAAGATGCAGACCAAACTGACTGAAGTCGAAAAAGAGCACACCGAAGCGGAAAAAGCTCGCTAGTTGGTCGAGGAGAACCCGTGGAAGTTGTCGGAAGAGCGCACATTATGGCTGCTCGAGAAGAAGACCTTAGAGGAAATGGTGGTGACCCTGACTATTGAAGCTGCGCTCGTAGAAGATGAGCCAAAAGAGGAAAAGGTCCTGAAGATTCGGGCTGAGCTGGTTAGCCGACTTCAACTTGTGATAGACGACATCCAGGCTGCTTCTGAGGGGAATTTTGAAAATAGGGTGAAACAACTCCAAGTCCTGTACCCTGGTTTCGAGCTTAACACTTCTGGGATGGGGGTCCACTATTATGTGGCCACTGGGAAGATTTTGGTCCCTGAGTTTCTCAAAGGTGTTATTGGTGAGCTTGTGGGAGAGACGTCTCTGTTATCGCCCATTCTCGAGGAGGTGTCCCTGTCTGATGGTTGATAATTCTATTTTATTCTGCTCCAGCCTATGTCCCGTAATGTTGTAATTCGTTTTTCTGGGCTTTTGTCCGTTTATGTAATTTTCGTACAATTGTGATCTTCATGGCTACAGAGTTATTTTGTTGAATGGGGGCCAAGGGCCTCCTCTTTTGTAAAATTTGTACAATGGTGGCCTTAGTGGTCACAATTTAATTTTCCATCCATGGTGGTCATTTTTCCATTTTTGATTGTGTTGCTTTTGAAGCGCTTGCATGTTTTACTGTATGCTTGTCTGTGTGAGATGTTTTATTGGTTAAGAGTTTTTGGCGGGGGTTTTGCACGTTATTTAGTGAGTTCTCTAGTGTGGGGAGACATGATAAATGGCCAGGATGATTATCGGGCATGGGCCGGAAATCAGGTCTCATTTTGAGGACCCGAGCTTGGCAGCATGAACTTTCCATCACGATCTAGGCATTCTACCATCGTCGTATGATGACAATGGAGCTTGATTGAGTTATCCATGTCGGGAGGAGGATCCACTCCTCAAAAGAGTGGATTCTCGCCCCTTCGAATAATGTTGAGTTTCATGCTTGTACCTAGGCATGCACGTGTGGTCGGGCTTTGGATGAGTTCGTCTTGGCGACGAAGCTCGCCGATTTCTCAATGTTTTAACTGTAATTTTGTCTTAGTTTTTTGGTGTTCTAAGGTCGAGAAAGTTTTTCCCCCTATAGGTTTTCTAGGTAATAGGCCCTGTTCCCCGTTTTCGCATGGACGCGGTAAGGGCCTTCCTAGTTTGCGGCGAGCTTTCCTTCACGAGACTCTTTGCAATTTCTTTTTAGGGCAAGGCTGCCGACTTCGAAATCTCGCCGTATGACTTTGGCATCATATCGCATGGCAATTTTATGTTTGAGAGAGGCCTCTCGTACCAACGCTCCCGTTCAAATTTCTTTGACCAAATCTAGTTGTTCCCTTAGGGCGACATGTTTCATATCCTTGTCTAGGGGAACCTTAGTTCGCCTGGAGGGTTCTTCGATTTCGACGAGGATGAAGACCTCTGTCCCTTAGGTTAATCAGATATGAGTCTCCCCGGTGGATCAGTGAGTTGTTGTTCGATAGCCCCAGAGCATGTTGTGTAGCTCCTCGACCCATCTCTTTTTGCTTTCGTCCAACCTTCGCCTGAGACCTCTCATGATTACTCTATTTGTGGACTTATTTTGCCCGTTTGTATGAGGATGTTTGGAAAATGCAAAGTGTTAGGTAGTTCCCAAGTTTTTCACGAACTCCTAGAAGTTTTGGTCAGTGAGTTGGGTTCCACTGTCGGTGACAATTGTCTGTGGAATGTTGAACCGAGCGAGGATGTTTCTTTTGTAGAAACATAGGATGTTTTAGGCAGTGATTTTGGGCAATGCTTCCACCTCTATCCATTTGGTAAAGTAATCGACGGCCACTATTAGGTATTTGTTTTGGTTGGTACCTACACAAATGGTCAGAGGAGGTCTAATCCCCACCAGGCGAAGGGCCGGAGAGAAGAGATGGACTTTAGCTCGTTTGGGGAAGCCAAGTGCATGTCTCTATGATGTTGGCATTTGTCACATTTATTTATGTGCTCTTTGGCATCGTGTTGCATGGTGGGCCAGTAATACCCTGCTTGTAGAGCTTTCCTAATGAGGGAGCTTCTGCCCATATGTTGACCGTTTATCCCCTTATGGATTTCGAGCAGAATGCGAGCTGCGTTGCTCTGGTCGACGCATTGGAGGAAGGGAATGGGAAACTCTCTCCTGTACAATTTTCTATCGACCAGGACGTAGGAGCAGGCCCTTTGTCTCACCATGACCGCCTCCTTTTGGTCAGCGGGTAGCTCCCCTTTCGTGAGGTAGTTGTGTACTGGGGTCATCCAGCAGTCGCTATCTCCTATGGAGAATACTTACAAGGTTGAGAGGGGGGTTGGGGTTTGAATGCTCGGTTGTGGAAGTATTTCCTATATAACTGGCTTATTCCCCCCTTTCTTCTTTGTGCTTGCCAGTTTGGAAAAATATCTGCTCGGGTGTTATGTTCGCGGGGAACATGTTGTACATCCACGGATTTGAATTTCTTCTTTATATATTAGATTAGCTCCTAATATTCAGTGAGGTGGTCATTTTTCACTTGATATTCCCCTCGGGCTTAGGATGCCATGAGTTAAGAGTCAGTGAAGATTTTATCCTCATCGACTCCCAGATCTTCGACCAGGCGTAACCCTGCCAAGAATGCCTCGTATTCAGCCTGGTTGTTGGAAGTTGGGAACTATAACATCAGGGAGACTTTGATTATAATCCCATCTTCATTTTCTAGGAAAATGCTTGTGCCTCTTCCTGTCGAATTGGAGGCGCCATCGACAAAGATGGTCCATCAGTGTGTCCCATCTGGGGGTGCGGGCGAAGTCATTTCAGCCTCAAAGTTAGCTAGTGCAAGAGCTTTGAGGGATTTCCTACATTCGTACTTGATGTAGAATTCAAAGACTTCTAACGATCATTTAAGCATCCTGCCTGTCATATCTGGTCTACTAAGTAGGTATTTTATTGGTTGCTCGACCCAAACGACTATGGTGTGTGCCAAGAAATAGTGTCTAAATCTTCTCACTATATTGATGAGAGCTAATGACACTTTTTTAATTTTATGTCTTACTTCTGGACCCTATAGGGCTTTGCTCGTGAAGTAGATAGGCTTTTACCCCTCTGGGGTTTCTCAGATAAGTGCAAGGCTTACTACTTCGGAGGTAACAACCAGATAGAGATAGAGGATCTCATCCTTCTCTGGTTGGGAAAGAACTGGGGGTTGTGATAATGCTTGTTTCAGGTGGGTGAGAGCTTGCTCGTATTCGTTCATCCATTCGAAGGCAACCTCTTTGCGGAGAAGTTTGAAGAGGGGAGCACGTGTTGGGCGGATTTCGCCACAAAGCGAGAGAGTGAAGTGAGCATGCCGTTCAGGATTTGAATGGACTTCTTTGAAGTGGGCGTTGGAAATTATGAAAATGCTCGACATTTGTCGAAGTTAGCTCGAATTTCCCATTCAGTGAGGTAGAACCCGAGGAATTTGCCTGCCCATACGCCAAATGTGCATTTTTCTGGGTTAAAGCGCATCTGAAATTTCCTGGGCTGCTCGAAGACTTTCTTAAGGTGGAGGGTGTGGTCGACCTCTTCTGTCAATTTGATGATCATGTCATCCATGTAGACTTTGATCATGTCACCTATCTCGTTGCAAAAAACTTTGTTCATCATGCGCTGATTTGTAGCGCCGGGTTTTTTTTAGGCCAAATGGCATTACGTTATAGTAATAGTTGCCCGATTTGGTCATGAACACAGTATATTTTTTGTCCGCTTTCACTATGGGAATCTGGTTGTATCCAGAATATGCATCCATAAAAGATAATAATTTGAAATTGGCCGAATTGTTGACTAGTTTGTCGATATTGGGGAGGGGGTAAGCATCTTTCGAGAAAGCCCTGTTGAGACCAATGTAATCAATGCACATACACCACTTTCCATTAGATTTTTTCACGAGGACTACATTTGAGAGCCAGGTTGTGTACTGGGCATCAGAAATAAAATATGCCTCTAAGAGGTCTTTTACAGTATGCCCGACAACCTCGGTCTTTTTGGGAGACTACTTTCGCCTATGCTGAGCAACCTCCTTAAGGGAAGAGTCTATGGTCAGATGGTGACATGCAATCTCTGGGTCCAGTCCAGGCATTTCAGTTGCACTCCAGGATAACAGATTAGCATTTTCCCTTAAGCATGCTTTAAGTTTCCTCTTCACCAGGTCGAGGAGGTCAGCACCGATCTTTACTCCTCTAGAAGGATCATTCCAGAGGGGGATGATCTTTAAGTCCCCGTCTAGAATAGGTCACATGGGATCTAAAGGCTCCTTATTATCCATAGTTGGGGACTATCTTTCCTCTTTGACCATGGGCTCTTTCCCTTTTCTCTTCCACTCTACAAAATCTTCCTTGACGAAGCGACTGTAGAGATCGATGGTAATGACCCTTGGCAGTGGCTTAGGATCCTCGGAGATGGAGGGCAGAGCAGACCTGGTGGATGTTCAGAGATGAGCATTGATGGAACTCAGGCCCTTGGTTGAAGCTTCAAAACACCTCCTCACTGACTGGACGTACGCGTGGAGGGTGGTGACCAAGCCTTCAACAGTGTAGTCTTTCATCTTGAGATGCACGGTGGAGGGTACCGCAATCAGTTCGACTAGAGTGGGCCTCCCGAAGATGCATTAATAGAGAGACGGGAAGCCACTACTAGAAATTTGGTCTTGATGGCTCTGGTCGTTACCCCTCTTCCGAAGGTGACAATTAGCTTGACATACCCCCAGAGTTTGGTGACTGACCTATTGAAGCCCTGGAGATCGGAGCCCACGTACAGGGTCAAGTGGCTTTCATTCAGTTGTAGGGTGGTGAACATCTAGGTGTACATTATGTCAATCGAGCTTCCTTAATCGACCAAGATACACCGTACATCAAATTTTTCCATGCGCACTCTCATGAGCAGTGGGATGGTCGAGTTAGGAGCTCTGCCAGGAAATTCCTCCCGATATAATTCAAGGGGATGAGAGTCTCCCCTGAACTTTTCGAGGGTGGCGTCCATGTCGTAGTTTACTTTTATAAGTTGATCGAACCTTCTCTTTACGAAACCCACCGTATGCTTACTGAATCCCCGTCGGAGATGACCATCGCAGTAGGGAAAGACTCCCAGGGACTATGTGAGGAAAAGTATAACGGGACATCCTCCATGTTAGGGAAATAGAAATATCCCAGCCTCATAAAGCTCCTGGCGACCGGTATGATGTCATTGTCGGGGGAATCATTCCCCTCCTCGACATTCTTGGTTTTTGAAGGCTCCTCGTGGGCACCATCTTGATTTTTATACTGCTTCAGATGTCTGTCTCAGATCAGTATCTTGATTGCCTCCTTGAGATAGATGCAGTCGTCGGTGTTGTGCCCATGGCTCTTGTGGAACCTACAGTACTTTCTCTTGTCGGTCCCGGGCTTGGCGGGTATCTGGAGAGGAAAGTGAACCCCAAGTTATTTGAATTATGAGTTGGTGCATTTGGTTAGAATATGCTCCCTCTAGGCGTTCGGAGGGGTGTAGTCGTGGAACCGGCCAGAAGGCCCCTTGTAATCTTTTGATTCTTGGGATTTGTCTTCCCGCTTCTTCCTGACGGGATGTCGAGGGCTCGTCTCTTTTTGAGGACTTGGCATTCTCTATGTTCCTTGAGTCCCTTATATTGTTGTCTGCATCCTTCTCTTTGTACTGGATGTATGCTTGATCCTTAAGGAAGTGGGAGTTGAGCGTGGATGAAGTTTCGATGCCCACAGCCTTTGTGAAATCGCTGCTGGGATGGAGCGTGCACTAGATAAGGTCTTTCTTCATGGCATCGGTCGTTGAGACCTGGACAACTTCTTTATTAGAGCGCTCGATATATTCTCGTAGAGACTCATCTATACCCTGGATAATCGCTTCTGGTGATGCCTCTGATTTTGGATGTTGGCGGGAGGCGGTAAAGTGCCTCGAAAATATCTTTCCCAACTATTTCAAGGAGGTGATGGACTCGTCGGGAAAAATCTTGTATCACGCCATGGCACCTTTCCTTAAGGTGGTCGGGAATAGTATGCATTTGATTACGCCCTTCACTCCTTGATAATCGAGTTGGGCGTCAATGTCTTATATATGGTCATGTGGATCGGCTGTACCATTGTGGGATCCAAGTGGGGGTGGCTTCCAATGCCCGACCGAGAGTCGTGCCTCCATAATCTCAATAGACAGTAGGTTGTGGGGCTCGTTGTCGTCGCTTCTCTCGTGTCTAGCATCATTTTATCGTCGAGGGGAAGGGCTCCGCCTTCACTGCCTTTGTTTGGGTGATCGTGACCCGCTGCGATTGTCTTTGCGGGTGCTCTTCATCTTCTTGGAAAATGGAGAGTCTTTATCCTTCTGTGGAGGCGTTCAATCACGTTTCTTGCAGAAAGAAACGTCGGGCCTTTCCTTTCTTGGATGACGCCCACCTCGAGGTGGCGATATGCTGGAGGAGTTATGTCTTCGGTGTCTCCGAGGAGGAGATATTAAGTATTTCTTCTCCAGGGCCCCCATCCTTTTGCTTTGTTGGAGGATGAGGGTGTTGGTATAGTTTATGGCAGTGATCAGTGCTGCTATGGATGGGTTGGCATTCAGCGGAATGAGGACCAGTTGTAGGATCTCAGACTGGTCTTCGACAGGGTTCTTGGGATGTTGTTCATCCAATAATAGATTGTTGTCGCGATTAACATCAATGTAATCCAAGGATGTAGTATAGCCGTCACAGATACCAAAGTTATCCTCGAGATGAGGATGCTCATGGCTTCCTTCGGTCTTACGCGCCGGGAAGAGCTTGGTCTTTCCAGATAGATGGTGATCATTATGGTCGGCCATGATTGATAAATGGAAAGGGTCTTTGAATTTCAGATTTCAGAGCTCAGTTTGACCAAGTCCTGGCAGTTCCTAGGAAGTTGTTGTCATGAGGCTGCTGTCGGGCGAGCCTCTTGCATCATCGGGCGATGAGACTTCGCCTTAGTAGCAACGGGAGAGAGTCTGGTGATGAGACATGAAAAGTTGCATGCTCTAGGAAAATAAGCGAAGCGCCCAAGCATCACCCGACAAGTGTTAGTTGGGTACATGTCACCGGGTGATCCGTTGTTTTGTTGGCTGAGCATCACTTGAGCAGACCTTTTTGTCGGGTGGTCCTCGGGCGAGTAGCACTGCTTTAAAATTTGAAAGTGTCATAACTTGAATTACCGAAAATTGTCGTAACTTGAGTTTCCGAACTTTGTTTGTCGTGTCGTTCAAAGCGTTGGGAAGCTAATGCAATAAACTATAATTTTATGGAATAAAATGAGTAAAATAATGTAGTTTTCTAGTATCTATGTTATGATTATTTTAGACTATTATGTGATGAATTAACATGATGTGTGTTTTAATGATGAACCTTTATGTTGCTATGATGATGCTATGTTTTACTATGATGTATTTTATGTTGTTATAGTGAATGAAGATGATGATATGCATGTTTAACGAGTATACATGCTATGTGAAGAACGTTTATATGATGATTTCATGAATGATGTAGAAATTGATTAGTCGTGGTTGAAGTATTAATATTATGGTGCATCGTTCATTCATCGCATATGTTAGGATGTTGGTCCATTCGCGTTATTAGGAAATTTGTCCAGTGATGGCCTCAATCCCATTGTGTGGATTAAGTGGTTATTATGATGTGCTTCAGTTCCATGTTGGAACGATCCTATGGTGGGGATCTTTGGAGAGCGATGAGCCAGTGTTCATCAGTGAAGTTTGGTACCACATGCATGATCCAATAATGTTGCATTGCATTCTTTGTGTCATTGTATGATTATTGATTAAGTGGTGTTTTGATGATGTTGTGAATTAAATAATGCTTTAGTGAGGATTATTTATTTGATGATATAATTACGTTGCGAATGAATCAATGATGTGAAAGCGTGAGTATAATATGTGATGTATGATGATGTACGGATTTATTGATGATTGTTGTTACAACTTCTATATCTATACCTTATATCTTTTGTAATGATTTATGATAACTCACCCTTTCTGTTTGAATGTTGCCTCCACGTGGGTAACACACAAGTGATCACAAAAAGATCGTAGAAGCGTAAGGATAGATTTCGATTTATTTAGTGTGTTTCATTTGAATAAAAAGGGTCTTGCTCGGATATATAAAATCAGGGTTAGGAATGTTTGATTTTTGAAGTTGTTGTTTTTTTAAGCACATCTCACGAGTTTTATTAATTGTTGAATTTATTTTGATGTTAATCTTGGATAAGACTAAAAGGTCTTGATGTTTGATGAAATAAAAGAAGTTATGCGATACAATGATTCCACTGCGAAATATGAATTTATATGTTGATTTAATTAAACAATTTAATTGTTTTAAATTTTGAAAACTCGTGTTACGAAGTAGGATGTTTGATTAAGATGTTTGTGACAATGTGACACCCTTGTTGGTGCTTTGTGTTGATTTATTTCTTAAATTATTCGCAAATTAATCTCGGGGTTTAGATGGGTGTTACACTGGATTCCCTCCTCCTCAAAGCCCAGGCCTGCGTTCAGTATGAGGAGAAAGAAGCTGCAAACAGTGCTCGAGACTCACGGCACCAAAAGAACTCTAGAGTTTCAAGTAATGATGACCCATCACCTCGCCGAGGAGGGGAGAAAAGAAAAGAGGATAATACCCATGAGTCTCTGGAATACAAAGGAACCGTTGGTATTTTCATCGAGTACACGCCGCTGATCTCTTCTCACAAGTGTATTATGTATGAATGAGTGAACTATGAATTCTGTAAGAGATGACTCTGTTTTCCCAGGAAAACACTCTCAAACCTATCACGGACAAATGCAAGTACTTCTGATTCAACAAGAGCCACATACACGTTACTGAAGAGTACATCCACCTCAAGGATGCAATTGAAATCATAATAAGAGACAAGCACCTGAAGCAGTACAAGAAAAGATAAGCTCATCGACAAGACGCTTGGGAAACGAAGAAGGTCTATGAGGAAAATCCGCCTTATGACGACACCGCCAACCTGCAGATTTCCATGTGCATCTTCTGGCCTGAGGACTTCTATTTCCCCGACGATGCTAAAACCCCCTCTATTTTGCAACACACAACGCATGGGAGAATATCCTCTCCGCCATGGTCATATATAGAAGGGGATTAAACAAAACCACCATAGGTTCGGTTAAAAGAAAATTTGAGAAGCTCATCGATGCAAGCTCAAGCCAAAATTTTGCCCTCGACAGGTGCAGGGGAAGCTCAGTCTCTATGATGTTCTACTACGAGGATCTTCCCCGTGGATCCACCAACTCCAACATCCCCTTGCTCTTGAGAGCGCGAATGGAGGACTATGATGTGTGTCGAATAATGGTCAACCAGGGAAGCTCATTCGACATCATGTACTCTGAGCTATTCCTGACGTTGCAACTCGACAAACAAAAATCTAACACCCGACATGGGCTCTAATATTCAGGGCTTCAACGGTGCAACCATAAAGTCATGGAGTTATGTCAAACTGATTGTCACTTTTGGAGCAGCCGAGACTGCAAGGTTGGTCAAAGTATAATTCCTGGTGATATACTACCTGTCTCTATATCAGTGCATCATGGGAAGCCCAACTCTAGCCAAACTGATCTCCGTACCCTCCACCATTTATTTGAACATGAAGTATTACACTCCCAAGGGACACATAACCACTCTTCACGGGGAAATTGAAGTTGTGGGGAGATGCTTTGAAGCAGCCTCAAAAGGGAAGAACACCATCAACGAGCCACCCAGAACAGTCGATAGGCCAGCACAACCCAGTAGCTCGGTGGAACCAAAGCAAATGCCTTACGTCAACTCGATCGACCTCGATAGGAGTATCACCAAAGATGACTAGAAGGAGAAACACAATATACTTTAATTTTACAAGAGAATCATACTTTTCTGATTCGGCATACCATAAGCACTCGTCACAGACAACTGGAAGCAGTTCACAAAATTTCTTTCCCAGGAATTTATCGCCAAACTGGGCACCAAACATTTCACATCTATCGAGCACCCACAAACAAACGGGAAGGTCGAAGCCGCGAACAAAGTTATCCTACACGGCCTAAAACAAAGATTAGGCGAGGCCAAAGGGAGATGGTTCGAGGAGCTACACAACATGCTCTAGGCGTACAGAACGACACCACACTCAACAATTGGGGAAACTCTGTTCCGACTAGCCTATGGGACTGAAGCAGTAATCCCAGTGGAGACCAGAGAATCCTATAGGCGATGAAAACGGTATCTAGATCGGGGTGAATAGATACTCCTTTGAAAATATCCAAATAAACTTTGGTTTTACGTTTTTTTATCAAAGTTTGACGCGAAGGCGTTTTCAATTTGTCGTTTATACGAACGTTATCGGGATGCTCGAATATGCAAACCGTAAATCAAAAAGTAGTACGGAATGAGAATGATAATGTGAATTAATAACCTTCAATCACTTATCAATTTATTTACTGTTTAATTAATTTCACTTAGCAAGACTATTTCCAATGATAAAATCAAAAGAGTTAGTTTAGTCTAATTATCAAATACTTGGTGTGCAATATCAAAACCACTTATAATCAAAAGTGATTATAAGAAATATCAACACTTGAGTTAGAATAAAAATTGATTAGGAAAATTCTTACAATTCAATTGATAATGTAATGCTATTTGATAATCGATCAATGAATATCAAAGTGAGTAAAAGATAAAATAAAAGCGACACAAGGAATTTGTCTTCACAGTTCCCCACTGTCGCCCTCGCGTGTGGGTATGTCTTCCCCTAATTCCAATGGAATTAGGATAATTCTTACTATGAAAAATTGTTGATACAAGAGAAGTTTTCAAGAGCAACTCCATAAACCCTAAGCTTGTTGTTGATTCAATCCCTTCTCAAATTTTGATCTTGAGATAGATCAAGACACAATTTATGAGAAATGACTATCTGGATCTTGCTACTCCTTTGTGTTCTTTACCTCTAAAGCTTTCACGCACCGTCAATCTCAAACCATTGTAACACAAAACTTAGATTCAATCTGATAATCCAAGTTACTGCCTTGCAAAGATTTCAAACACTCCAAGGTTCCTTGCAAAGATTTTAAGCACTCCAAGGTTGATCACTTTACCGAAATTACCTATCGAACATTTTTCACGAAAACCCCCAAATCAACCAATGATCTTGAAGGACAAACCCGAGGTTTTTCTGGAAGAAAACCCATACAAAACTCCACCTAATACACAATTGGACACGAGCAATCCTCGTCTAGATGACACCTTAACGAAACATTGTTATAATGTAATGTTAATGTGTATGCATAGATTGGAGGTTGAAGATGAAGAGAGAAATAGACTAATTTTATGGTTTTCAACAACTTGGAATAATGCATGAAATAGTATTTATAGTTTTGAAACATTTAGGGCAAAGAGGGATAACTTTGGAATAAAAGAAATTAAAAAATTGACCAACTCTATGTGTCGACCTAAGAATCGTATGTGTCAACACATACGTGATTTTTGAACAGAATGTGTTGACCTGTAAAGACCCATGTGTCAACCTGAAAAGTGAATGTGTCGATACATAAAATAAGAAATTTTGCAATTTCATAAAAGTTTTAGTATGTGTTGACTGGTAACATGCATGTGTCAGCCTAAGTCTTACAGGAGCTACATGCTTTAAAAATGCATTACATGTGTCAGCCTAAAACACGGATGTGTCGACACATGCAGTGAAAAATGATGCAGAAAATTGTTTTTAATGACTTGGATCAATTTTGAAGTATTTCCTAATGATTCCTAAGACGTCTAATGCAAAGGAGTGCCACAAGACATAAAGATACCACCCAATACTCAAAGGTGCAAGTTTTTCTTAGTTTTAACATCATTCAAAAACATTTACCAACGAATTTTGTACTCACATACTCCCCCTTTTTGATCATGGAAAAACCTGCGACGATGTATTCCTTGTATTTGTTAAGCCCCCCCTGACTTTTTGCTTCCCTACTTTAACTCGCATATTCTTCTCCCCCTTTGATAACATTAAAAAGAAAGAGAGAAAACCTTGATAAGTAACATAGTTCCATAAAAATACCAATACAACAATCAGAGGCAATTTTTCATAGAAGAGCAACAAACACATATCCCCATATATATGTGATGATGCAAGATTTTAAATAACAAGCCAACAACATTACACTAAACATGATGAGTTGAAAATAGAGTAAATAAGCAAGAGATAACCATATTGTCATGATATTTTTGTAACACTACAATCAAATAACTCTTCGTAAGGATACTCCCGATGCCGTACACGCATGTACCTAGCATAACAATAGGAATATATCACTACTAAAACCAAAGTGAAGATGATTTGCATACCATGTGAACAAGAAAACATGAGTCCTATGAGACATATATCATGCATACAATTAATTCAAGCACAAATGCATAAACAGTTAAACAAAAAAAATATGCTCATGTGAAAAGAACAAACCATTACAAATGTGAAGGAGTTAAGACATGAAGTCATTATATACGTATAGATCAAGAACATATAGAGGTTATTAATCATAAATTTTTGGAAATGAACTTTCATGGTTTTCATAATTTGTAAAAGAAATCAAGCATTTTTGAAAGTATCTAGTAACATAAGTCAAGGAAAATCTAACTTTCAAGGAGAAATTGAAACGATATTACCTCACTCTTGATTGAGATCAAAGTTGCACTCACATGATGTAAAGAACTCAAACACAGGGTTAGAGTGAAATTATAGAGAGCAAGCAATAAGATAAAATTAGGCAACATTTGAGATATCGATTATCCCCAATTCCCCACGTATGTTAATAAACGGTTCGGTTGCGAGTGGTTTAGTGAAAATATCGACAAGTTGATTTTTACTATAAACATGCTCAAACACAACATCCCCTTTTTCAACATGGTCACGAAGGAAGTGGTGATATATCTCACTGTGTTTAGTGTGTGAATGTAGTACATGATTTTTGGTTAGATTAATGGCACTAGTGTTGTCGAAGTCAAGTAGTTGTTGCTTAAGCCACAATATTTGGGCACAACAACTATTGGCTGCCCGTATTCCGCCTTAGCCATTGACAAAGCGACGAAAACTTGCTTTTTTCTATGCCAACTTATCAAGGATTTTGAAAACAAGTGACAAGTTCCACTAGTTCTTTTCATATCCAATTTGCAACCGGCAAAGTCGGAATCAAAATAACCAATCAATGTACAATTGTTTCCCTTGGAATACCAACGTCTAAACTTAGATGTAACTATTAGGTAACTAAGAATGTGCTTAACATCTTTTAAGTGAGATTCCTTAGGACCGGGTTGGTATCACACACACATAGAAACACTAAACATAATATATGACCTAGATGCAGTAAGATAAAGGAGAGATCCAATCATACCTCTATAACTTTTTACCTCAACATCCTTACCCTTTTCATCTCTATCCAAGTTGCCATTTGTCGCCATAGGTGTGTTAATTTCCTTACCGCCATCCATCTCAAATATTTTGAGTAATTCGAGACAATACTTTGTTTGACACACAAATGTTCCTTCATCAAGTTTCTTAATTTGTAGTCCAAGGAAGTAGTTCAGTTCTTCCATTAGACTCATTTCAAACTCTCCCTGCATAATTTTAGAGAACTCCTTGACAAGATGCATATTAGTTAATCCAAAAATGATATCATCAACATAGATTTTAACTAGTAAAATATGCTTTCCTTGACGATTTATAAAGAGTGTAGTGTCTACATTTCCCCTAGAGTAACCTTGGTCAAGCAAAAACTTACTAAGTTGGTCATACCATGCCCTAGGGGATTTTTTAAGACCATACAATACACGTTTTAATTTGAACACATGATTATGAAAATCATAATTTTTAAAACCGGGAGGTTGAGAAACATATAGTTCCTCACTTATATATATATATATCTGTTAAGGAATGAAATTTTTACGTCCATTTGATATAGTTTGAAATATTTAGAGAATGCATATGCTAATAAAAGGCGTATAGCTTCAAGTCGGGTAACGGGAGAATAAGTATCCTCATAGCCAATGCCTTCCTCTTGGTTATACCTTTGAGCCACAAGACAAACCTTATTTCTTGTTATTACACCATGTTCATCATGCTTATTCCTAAATACCCACCGAGTTCCTGTTTCACCCTAAAATTTACCCTTTTGTTTTTAGAAATCTAAAGGATTATGTTTCGTCAATTAATTCATACATTGTGATAGGATCAAGGTGTTTTGGTTCCCAAGTTCGTCTACAAGCTTTGAAGTTGGTTGTGTTGACAATTAGTGAAAGAAGGGTATCATGCCCTCATTTATTTCAGTGTCTCAAGCTACAAGGGTTTCTAATACTTCAATACATCTCAATTGTCTCTTGAATTCATCAAAAGTTTGAAATTTCAAGTGCTGATTCTCGAATCGCTGATCTCCTATGCATCTCTTGAGATTAGGGTTTTGGCCAGATGAAGTTTATGATACTTGTGTGGGAAAATTTTGTGAAGTAATATACTCTAATTTTCATATGAGACATCATTGTCCAAGAAATTTCTCATCATGTCCAGAGGAACTAGGGTTTTAAGACTGGATCATCATCTCCTAGCATAGAGGGCCAAAATTAGGGTTTTTGATTTAATCAGGAAATCTATGATTTTTTGAGAAAGACTTGATTCCATACTTCTCTACATGTTTATGAGCGCCTATTAAGGATTGAGTATCAATTTTGATTGGAAGTGGTTCAATTGATCAATTGGGGGTAAAACTATCATTTGAGCAAAATTCAACAAAAGTCAAATGTTGACCAAGGGGACTTTTGGTCAACATTCAATTTAACATTCATATTGTTATGTTACATGGTCATTGATGTAGGAAAATCAAAGGAATTGTTGAATTTGGAGATGACTTGTCTAAAGTTATTTGAATATTTGAAATTTTCCAAGTGATCATAGTACTAAACTTTGAAAAATCATAACTTCTTTATTTTTTATTGGAAAAATACAAACTTTATATGGTTAGAAAGAGGAGAAAAAGTTCTTTAACTTTATCCTTGTGATACCAAGTCAAAAAAGTGAAGGGAAAGAAAGTTATTTAGCTTGGAAAATTCTTGACACTTAATGAATTTTTAAAATATGTGCATAAGGTCTGATTCTTCATGATCATTTTTGAGGTATCAATTGAATTCATTTTTAAAAAAGTGTCAACTGGAGAATTATAGCTTGAATCCTCCTTTTCAATTTTAATTCAAGAATCATTTGATTTGGTTTAGTGTATAAGGATATATGATGTTTAGGACTTAAGGCCTTGAGAAGGAAATATTTCCCAACAAGGGAAGCCCGCACGTGCATCAGGCCTGTAATTCCATCAAACACCTTGTAGGCACATGTTTATCATCTTTTTTCTCATTGAATTAATCTTCATTTTGAAAAGTGTTCAACATCAAAGTTGGAGTTTGATGTCTCCTCTTCAATTTTAGTTCAAAGTTTGTTTCATTTCATGCATTATAGAGGAAGATATTAAGATTAGAAGATGGAGGTTTGAAGTTTCCAAGAGACATGTAAGGCACGTGCATAACTTTCCCAATCAGGCCTGCCCAACTATCTTCACCATCTTTTCATGCAAATTTTCAAAGCTCTTGCAAACTCCATTTTTATTTATCATCAACATCAATTTTGAAGCATCATGTCTTAACTTTCTAATGATCTAAAGTTTGTTCAAAATGATGGAGAGATGAGAGAGATATCGAGTTATGGTCATGGATGATTCATATTCATGCAAGCCAAGGTATATTTTATGCATTTGAGGGAATTAGATGCATGAGGCTTATGATACATTCCATGCACACGCTGCATCTTATACTTACATCATTTTCTTTTCCAAAACAAGTCAGGCAAGCCCCATGATAAGCATGCATACGAAATTTCCATATTTTTCCAAATAGGGAAATATTCCCTCCACTCAAATATTTGATCCATCTGCAGCCCTTGTCACTTCTTATACTCACACTCTTTTCACTCATTTTCATTCTCTTTTTACTTCTCAAAACGCAGCAAGCATCACCCTCGTTACAAGTAAAACGCGAGCATCACATCAACTTTCTCATTTTGTTATAATTGTCTCAAATACCCTCCAACAGATCTTTCTCTCAACTTTCCATCTTATTCTCACTCCCCTCACTCTTTATAAGAAACCTCACTCTTCATTCATTACACACACACTCTCTCTCTCTCTCTCCCTCTCTCTCTCTCTCTCTCAAAATATGAATTCTCTCTTCATTATTCAAGTTTCTTCTTCGAATTTCTCTCAAGCTTCTTGCTCATATCTTATTTCTTGCCTCATTTTACTAATTTGAAGTTGAAAGGAAAAGATCAGCTGGGTTTCTGAAGATCAAAACCAGAGGTATTGTGAATTTATTTTTCACACTTGAGGTAAGTTCATTTAAACTTCAATTCATGGTTTCAATATGAATTTCTACTTTAGATCTTATTCATATTGGTTTAGCTGGCTAAACTATAGGTCTGATGTACACTTGTGTGTAAATTGAGGTTTTAAATCGCGTTTTACAATGCTTCTGCAAGTATGTGAAAACTTCATGAATCAGTGACTTTGTGCTCACTTTTTTCTTTGATCTTGCATTATTTGAAAAATCCATGTGCATCACGTGAATCCTTGTAGTTTTTTGAACATCTTTGATGTTTGGATCATTCAATTTGGTTGAAAATTGAGAGAGAAATATGGATATGAAAAATGTATGTTAAATCTATTTTGAGCATGTTCATGATTTCTTACAATCAGTGATTTTCGCGCCTTGTTTTCTCTAAGATTCGTGCATCATTTCAA
The DNA here is from genome assembly GCA_948472305.1 of Vicia faba. Lineage (NCBI taxonomy): Eukaryota > Viridiplantae > Streptophyta > Magnoliopsida > Fabales > Fabaceae > Vicia > Vicia faba. The sequence goes on from OX451735.1 coordinate 1,054,220,178, forward strand.
GAAATTCTTGACACGGTTGTATCCTACGCACTTTCATATTGAATTTTGGTTTCAATTTCACCTAATTTTGTTAAGAAACGAGAGAGATATACTGCTCTAAAGTTGATATGTTTGAATTGTAATTCGTGTTAGGGTTTTGGCTATTTGGTAGGGACGATTACGTGTCCATTTCTGATTAAACATGTGCTAAATCCTTTCATAGCGCTTTTTGCTTAAAACAACTGTAGTAGATCAATTTCATATTTCAATATTAGTTCATTTTAATTGTTTTTCTAAATTTATTTTAAATAGTTCAATCCACTCAAAAATTCTATAAAAAATATTTTAGGGTTTTGAATAATTAATTAATTCATATATAATAATTATGTGTTTTAATCACATTTTAGGGTTTTGATTTTAATTTTTAATTTTCATTAACCTAAAAAATCCACAAAAAAATGTTACGAACTTACTTTTGAGTCTACTTCATGAAAATAATTTTTGCTTTATTTTATTAAATTCGTGGTACTATAATTAAATCATTTAGTGAATTGTGCCATTCCTTTTTTACATTTTGTCACATGTTGCAATAATTTATGTTTAAGTTTTTCATCGTATAATAAAATTCCAGAAAATATGTTTAGTGTTCCTTAGATATTAAACTAATTTTCCATGATTTTTAATTTTATTTAAATTTCAGTTTTCTTGATTTTAAAAATTGTAGAATTTAATTGTTGTTTTTGGTCCCTCTTCTTGCTTAGGCCTAAAGAAATATTTAGTTCTCCAATTTCCTTTACTCCTAAATATCATAGAAAATAAGTTTTAGGTTCTTGGATGACTTAATATCTTAAAAACCTTTTTTTTTTAATTTTAAGTCATGATCTTACATTTTTAACAAATTATTTTGTTAAACCTCTCTAGTTTGAGCCCTTTGCCAACTAGTCTTGATGATTTTAAATCATTTTCACCTTTCCAAGTTAATCCAAAAACTTTAAACGATGGTTCTGACAAGTCTTTAGGAAGTTATAATTAAATTGACATGAATTTACAAGTCTTTTTTCCTATTGTTAACCTATTTTTGATGTAGAGGTATTTATAGGAGTTTTGTCTTGACTAAATGCTTTTAAATTGTTGGTTTATGTGTATAGTTTTAGGCTAATCTTTTGAGTATGATATGATAGTGAGTTGTTCTTATCATGACCTATATTTTCTATTTTTCTCATGCCTCTAACTCATTTTTCCTTGATCAATATTTTCTTGCCTCTAATGGTCTTCTCTCTTGTATTGCTTTGTGTGCAATCTTCTTCTATTATTTGTAATTCTTGAATAATTTTTCTTAAATTCCTTATGCCACCGACTTGCATGTATTACATCATCTAATCATGTATCTTATCCATCTATATCCTTTCTTGAGTTTCATTTTCTTTTAGGAACATGATAGGATGTATTTGACCTGATTTTGCACTAGTCTTTGTGTGTGTCTAAGTGATGATGCCATAGGGATGGTTAGGAGTTTTAGAGTGTGTTAATATAGTGTTCTTGCTTCTTACTTCATTTCTACTTGAAACTCCATGCCATGATCAATCAATCACACATTTTGTTGTACCCCAATTTTTGCCCCTATGATCCCTTCATCATATCATATCAATCCAATCACAACAAGATCACACACTAAGGTTTGCTTTTCCTCCTTATCTTTAGCTTTCCTCTGTGAGGAATTACCAAGCACCTTGACTTGTACTTTTTTCATTATCTATGTGTTTATTATCCTTTAACTAATAAAATACAATATATGTGTGCCCTAATTGTTGATGATGTAGGTGAAAGCACAATGGATTCCATCAAAGGAGATTAGAACACTAAGCACCCTAATCTCATCCCTTAGAAGGAACTTGTGCTATCTCTAATTCCTTACTTAGAAGAGGTCACATTTGAACACGTCCCTAGGGAAGAAAATCAGCTGGCTAACGCCTTGGCAACAATGTCTTCCATGTTCAAGGTCAAATGGGACAACGAAGCTCCTATGATTACAATTTAGAGATTTGACAAACCTGCGCACTGCTGTGAGCTTGAAACTAACGCCGAGAAGCCATGTTACCATGAGGTGAAGAGATACATTGAAGCACAAGAGTATCCCGAAGGAGCTTCCATCAATGACAGAAAGTTATTACGAAGATTCTCATCCAAATTCTTCCTAAGTAATGGAATCTTATACAAACGCAACCATGACTCTACTCTACTCTGATGTATGGACAAGAAGGAGGCAGAGAAAATTATGGAAGACATGCATGATGGTCTCTTTGGGACTCACTCTAGTGGACATACCATGTCCAATAAGATCCTGAGGGCTTGCTACTTTTGGTCAACAATGGAGACTGATTTCCATCACCACTCAAGAACTTGCCACAAATGACAAATCTATGATGACAAGGTCCATGTGCCTCATATCCCTCTGAACATCATGACCTCTCTGTGGCCATTTACAATGTGGGGCATTGACATGATTGGAGAAATCAAATCCACTACTTCCAACAGACATCGATTCATTCTTGTCGCTATCAATTATTTCACCAAATGGGTTGAAGCCACCTCATTTGCCTCAGTCACCAAGAACGTGGTAGCCATATTCATCAAACATAACCTCATCTGCCGCTATGGTATCCCCGAAAGGATCATCATCGACAATGGAACTAGCCTCATCAATGTTATGATTACCGAACTTTTCACTCAGTTTAAAATCAAGCATCACAATTCTTCTCCTTATGGACCTAAAATGAATGGGGCAATGGAAGCAGCCAACAAAAACATTAAGAAGATTATGCAGAAGATGGTAGTAACCTACAAAGACTGGAATGAGATGTTACCGTTTTCTCTTTATGGATATTGTACTTTAGCTCGAACATCAACTGGGGAAACTCCCTTTTCTTTAGTCTATGGCATGGAAGTTGTTCTTCCAGTGGATGTTTAGATTCCCTCACTAAGGATTATGAATAAAGAAGTCCTAGGCAAAGACGAGTGGATTCAGACAAGATTGGATCAGTTGAACTTGATCGATGAAAAGCGGCTGGCTGCTGTTTGTCATGATAAGATGTACCAAAGACGCATGATTAAGGCTTTCAACAAAAAGGTCAGGCCTAGAGTGTATCAAAATGGTGACTTGGTGATAAAATGCATCATTCTTCCACAAGGCGACCCCAGGGGCAAAAGGACTTCCACCTACGAAGGGCCATTTGTTGTCAAGAGAGTGTTCTCTGGTGGTGCCATGATGCTGACTACCATAGACAGTGAAGACTTCCCACATCTTGTGAACATGGACATAGTTAAAAAATACTACCCATAAGATACCCACTAGGTTGACACACCTAGGCAAGATAAGGGCATCCTGGAAAACCAAAAGGTTTGGGAAAAAATTAGGGATATATGCAAAAGATTGTACACCCGACAAGTTGAAAACCCGAAATGGAGACTTGGGCAAAAATGGGTATCCTGGTGGGTTGAAAACCCGAAAGGGAGGTCCAGGAAAAAGTTAAGGATTGAAAGCGTATGACTATGTCCCACGGGATCACCATTGTCGACTTTATTACCAAGGTCCGAGTTCAAACGGTCCAAGATCAATCTAATCAACTTCTGTCAACGGAAAGGGACATTTGAAGACATTGGGGAAATAGTAGAGTTGGAACGCAATGAGATCACTTCCACACGGCTATTATCTTTGTTTTCAATTTTGTTTTCCTTTCGACGATTTCCTCTTACTAGGATTTCCGTCTATTTGTACAAAAAGGCCTATTCATGGGCAAATTATCAATACAAATATACTTTGAAGTGCAAACTTTCTGTTTGTTTTGAATACAAAAATCTCCAATAACTAAAATTGAAGGAACATATGCATGTGGAAATAATTAAATCTATTTGGCACATGTGTCCTGGTAAGAAGCACCAAGCATCTCTTTAATGTATATGGAATATCCCCACAAAGTTATTTCATTAGCATTATCCCCACAAGGACGGCTACAATAAACCTTTCCCCAACGGAGTTGCCCACAAAGTCTCTTTGCATAGGTTAATCCCCAGCCAGAGTCTCAATCTCTTGACAACTCTCTCCCCGGCTAAGTTGGTCCTAAAAGAAGAAGCCTTGTGGGTCTGTTCCTAAAAGAACTCACCTCGTCAGTGTTTCGTCAAGTATTCCTCAACAGGGTTTATTTCTTCAACAGGGTTTATTTCCCCAACAAGGTTTATTTCCCCAACAGGGTTCATTTCCCCAGATAAATCTGTCTGCCCCAGCTGAGTCTATCCTCTCCATATTGAGTTTGCCTCTCATACTGTTATAAATCAGAGGGCCATAACCCCTAATCCCTAGTGAAGTCGCCAACAAAGTCATCACTATCTCCAAAAGTTGTTGTGAAGCTTGGAACCCGACAAGATAACAGTTTTAACTTCAGTAAGTTGTTGTGAAGCCTGGATCCGACCAGGTAACAACCAACTTCATTCATTCAAAATACTACGAAGCCTGGACCCGACCAAATAATAGTACAATTTTTAGTTACTATGAAGCCTGGACCCGACCATATAATAGTTAACTTCTCAAGACACTATGAAGCCTAGACCCGACCAGATAATAGTACAACTTTCAGTCACTATGAAGCCTGGACCCGACCAGATAATAGTGTAACTTTTCAAATACTATGAAGCCTGGCCCCGACCAGATAATAGTATAATTTTCAGTTACTATGAAGCCTGGACCCGACCAAATAATAGTTTAACTTCTCTAAGTATTATGAAGCCTGGACCCGACCAAATGATAGTTTAAACTCTTCGAGATATTGAAGAACCTGAACTCAACCAGATAAGGGTTTAACTTCTTTTCCCCAGAAGATTTTTCCTCTACCCCAACAAGTTACTGTGAAGCCTGGACCCGACCAGATATCAGTTCAACTTTATCTCTTCAAGCAAGTTACTGTGAAGCCTGGACCCGACCAGATATCAGTTCAACTTCATCTTTCCGAGTAAGTTATTATGAAGCCTAGATCCGACCAGATAGCAATTAAATTTATTCCCTCAGAAAATCATTGTGAAGCCTGGAATCCGACCAGATAGCAACTAGTTTCAAGCAAGTTACTGTGAAGCCTGGATCCGACCAGATATCAGTTCAATTTCATCTTTACAGACAAGTTATTGTGAAGCCTGGACCCGAACAGATAGCAATTAAATTCATCCACCTCAAAAATCTGTGAAGTCTGGAATCCGACCAGATAACACTTAATTTATTCTTCCCTAGTAAGTTACTGTGAAACCTAGAATCCGACTAGATAGCAGTTGACTTCCTCATCCTCAGCAAGTTACTGTGAAGTCTGGATCCGACCAGATAACAGCTAACATTCAAGAGATAATCCCCGGCAAAAGCATTTCTTTTAACAAAGTTAGAAGATATGTATATTCTTCATCCCCAACAGCAATCTAGGATCCAGCTTCCCAAAACTCCTCAACAGTAGTCAGGGATTTATTTTACCAAACAAATATGAATCTAAATAAAATCCCACATTCATACATCATAGCATATGCATACGAAACGCATTTAGCACAATCTCGTTCATCTTGAGAACGCCATGCATACATCTTCATTTAACTAACCCTGTTTTTCCCACAGGCAAAACGTCAAGTTTTAGTATAAATCGACTAAATATTTGTGTTGATACTTCTTCCAGTATTTATCATCATTCCTCCAAATGGCATCTATAATCCCATTCCCAATACATCTTCGAGTGCAAATTTCTGTACACTTTAGTGTTCAATCATCTTTCACCTTCAAGTCACGAATGGCGGATCCGCCAATCTAACTCTTCAGGTTTAAGAAGATTGAACAGGGGAAGCTTTTATACCCCAAAATTTTCCCTCTCATTTCTCAAGAAATCTCTCATAAGGTCCCCTTTGATTCAATACTACATAAGGTTTGATCAGTTCAAGACACCTCCTCAACACTGACAACTCAAAATTAGGGTTTGAGTTTTCACAAGGACAATTGGACTTTCAAGGCCTCAAATGACTTTCATGGATCATTAGGAACCCTCAAGATTTATCATGTCAAGTTTCAAGTGTTGGATCACAAAATTGCTCAGTCATTTGATCAGATGACCTAAAATCAGTTGTATTGGATAAAAAAGTCAACTGTGGTCATTTTGTAGTCAAACTTCATTATTTTTTATCCATATCAACACTATGAACTCATATATGTCAATTGATCAAGTTGGATCACAATTCCTCAAATAAATTTGATCAGAACACCAAAAGGGCAAAATAGTCAAAATTAGGGTTTTGATTGAGAAGGCTCAGTTCTTAACTTTTGACCAAGGAAATGACTTATTGGGTTAAGACATGATGTCAAGGATTCAAATTCACCATCTTGACCTAATTGCATAGTTCAAATCACCTCTCAAGATCATTGGATTGACATATGAATTTCAGTCAACTGATGAAAAGTCAATTGTACACTGAAAAGTCAAACTTTGACTTTTTCATCAAAATCAAGTTTCAAAAATCATATTTCATCAAGACATGTCAAAATATGAAACTTATTTATCAAGAAATTTAAAAGTCAAAATTATCTTTGAAAAGTCAAAATTCTAAGATTTAGAAATTTTTCTAAGTGTTAGAAAGTTAACATTTTTTCATAACTTTGTGCCAATTTTCCACCATGATGCAAGATGATTCAAGGAAAACTTCCAACATGAAAGTTATAGATCTCAATGAGATCTAAAACATTGTATGGAATAACTTTTTCTAGAAATTCTTGGATTTCAAGTTATGAATTTATGAAGACATGTCCATGAAACTAAATGACTTAGTGAAATTTTTCCCTATTTAGGTAGGATTTTGACCTAACTTCATGGTAACTTTTCACCTAGTTCCAAATTGAATCTTAATAAATGTCCAACATAAAGGTTGTAGAGGATGTTAAAAGCTTTCCAAAATGTCCAAGAACTCATCAATACCATACTCGAGCTAAGAGAATTGAAGGCAAGAAGTTAGGGTTTCAAACTTGTTTTATAAGACATATTTTGTGATGAACATGAACTAAATCCATAGCCATGCTGCATAATCCTCACTTTTCAGGCCTCAAACTTGTTTGTCACTCCATAATTAATGGTTTACACAACTTATTATGCCCTTATCCAAGTGCTTCAAGCTTTTTCCAAACCAATTTTCCATTTTAGGGAGAAAGTAACATATCCATTCTTGTAAAGCAAGCTTTATGCACAAAGTCAGCTTCTTGAGCTCCTAATTTGTTTTCTTTTACACTCCATCCAAAAAGTCATAGTAAGTGTGTTTAAAGTGGTTAACAACTCTATGAACCAAGTATAAGGCATGGAAACTTGTTTTGTCAAAAATATCACATGTTGAGCTTAAACATGTAAATTCAAATTCGGACTTGTTAAAGCACACAAAACCTCTTGCCTATAAATACATACACTATTTGCAAGATAGCACACAAATGCTAAGGCCCAGAAACACCCTCAAACACTCACAAACCAAAAATTACTCAAAAAACACCATTGATACATAGTTCTGACCTTGAACTTGTATCTTTCATTTCCCTCGTGCGTTTTCCCTCAAAATCATTTGCAAAGCTTCTATACCTCAAATATAGTCCATCCCTGTCCTTGTTTTGGAACTGTAACATCTTCATCTCCATCCTCCATAACCAAAAACAGAGGTCTACAACCTTACTTCTCCAGACCATTCCAACCATCCATAGCTCAAGTTAAGCATTGCGTTAGCTTCATGGGAACTTGAGGAAGCTAACCTGATCATCACAACTCTTTGAAAGCAGATCAAACTCATTTCACTATTTCTATTTCTTGAGGTATTTTTTTGAACTTCCATCTCTTCATTTAGGCATTGTTAGGCTTTCATTTACAAAGACAAAATGTAGATATTATTGCCCTAAAGTTGTGCATATCCATAGTTTTCATTTATATTGACTGATCTTAGAGAATTTTAAGTTTAAATCTATGAAAAAAGTTAGGTTAGAATTTGGTACTTTTAGAAATACATGTTTATCTTCGATTGTTAGTCAAAATTGTTTACATTTCTGAAATCCTGATAAAATTCCTAACAAGTTTGATGTTGGAAGTTTTGAGAATGGATGAGAAATGAATGAGATACAGGGACCCTGGCTGGAGGTTGAAGATGAAGTTCATTTCTAGGAATGGATTTGTAATATATATATATATATATATGGATTTGTTTAAGTTAACAGATGTATAGCCACCCAAATGGTAAGGCAGCGCGCGTATCATGTCAAGGGCGTGGGTTCATGCCCCAGCGCTGCCACTTTTTCATTTTTCAACATTTTCCTTTGTTTTGCAAGCAGCCAGCGCGCCTGGGCCTCCACAATTGGGATTTTACCATTTTTTGCTTGTTCTGACCCCCTGTTTCCTTTTGACAACACAACCCATTTATTTTATTCTCTTTTTCTGATTTCCAAACAAAATCAAACTTGGGCCAAGCCTAGTGAACAAAAACTATTTTTTCCCTAACAAACACCCTAAATGCCATTTTCACCCCCTAACTTTTACTTTTATATTTTATTTTATTTTACTTTTCTTTATTAATTTTATTATTATTATTGTTATTATTTTATTTTTATTAATAAAAATCCAAAAAAATAGTTAATTTATTTATATATTTAATATTCTTATATTCTCTTATTTGTATTTCCTTTTTTTTAAACTAAAAAAGAGAAAAATATTTTCTTAAACAAATTTAATTCTTTTTCTTAATAAATTAATAATTAGATTTCGGTTTAATTACTTTATTTTTAATTAAAATTAACTTAGAATTTAGGTTTTCTTTTCATTAATTAATTTCCATACTATTTTGATTGAACTTAAAACCTTTTCTAAAAAAAAACCTAAAAATTCTTTCTTGATTAATTTTATTTTTTAATAAACTAGGGTTTAATTTTACTTATTTTATTTAATTTTTTTCTTTTAGATAATTAGGTTAAAACCAAACCCTTTCCTCAAAAAACCAAACAAATTCCATTTCTTTTTTACCATTTCTTATCCTTGTACATTATATTCCTTTCAATTCTTGTACATTATTCTAATTTCAATATGGTTGTAATAGATAATTAGGTTTAATTTCTTGCAATCCCCATTTATAATCCCAATTAATAGTGAGATAGCAATATCAAAGGAAGGAAGAAATGAACAAAGACTTTTGAGTAGGTAGAGTGCTCGTAGTTGCTTGCTTGCTCACCATCCCTTTTCAAAAACACTTTTAAAACAAACACACACCAAACACTTTCAAAACATGAAATATTTTCAAAAGTCCAACACTCTGTATACGTTCTTATGAACAAGAATCATTACAAAGTTTTCCTAAACGAAGGCGCCTTTTCAAAAATACTTTCAAAAACCACCAGAAAGAACATGTTCAAACAAAGAAAGAGATCTAGCAAGCAACTAAGAGCCCATAGATAACTATGGATGAAAAGGGTACTAATACCTTCCCTTTTCATAATCTACCCCCCGAACTCAAGAAAATAATATCAAAGGTCTTTCCTGTTCTTTTCAGCCTTTCCTTTTGGATAAAAGAAAATTCGGTGGTGACTCTTGCTAACCGAAACAATTGCGATCAAACGCAAAAGATCCCAAGTCAGTTCTCCCACCGTAATACACGCAGCAAATATCACCCTCGTTACAAGCAAAACGCAAGCATCACATCAACTTTCTCATTTTTTCAGAATTGTCTCAAATACCCTCTAACAGATCTTTCTCTCAATTATCCATCTTACCCTCACTCCTCTCACTCTTTATAAGCAACCTCACTCTTCATTCATTACACACACGCAGTCTCTCTCTCTCTGTCTCTCTCAAAAATCCGAATTCTCTCCTCATTATTCAAGTTTCTTCTTCGAATTTCTCTCAAGCTTCTTGCTCAGATCTTATTTCTTGCCTCATTCTACTAATTTGAAGTTGAAAGGAAAAGATCAGTTGGGTTTCTGAAGATCAAAACCAGAGGTATTGTAAATTTATTTTTCACACTTGAGGTAAGTTCATTTGAACTTCAATTCATGGTTTTAATATGAATTTCTACTTTAGATCTTGTTCATATTGGTTTAGTTGGCCAGACTATAGGTCTGACGTATACTTGTGTGTAAATTGAGGTTTTAAATCGTGTTTTATAATGCTTCTACAAGTATGTGAAAACTTCATGAATCAGTGATTTCGTGCTCACTTTTTGCTTTGATCTTGCATTATTTGAAAAATCCATGTGCATCACGTGAATGCTTGTAGTTTTGTAAACATCTTTGATGTTTGGATCTTTCAATTTGGTTGAAAATTGAGAGAGAAATCTGGATATGAAAAATGTATGTTAAATCTGTTTTGAGCATGTTCATGATTTCTTACAATCAGTGATTTTCGCGCCTTGTTTTCTCTATGATTCGTGCATCATTTCAAGAAATTCTTGATGTTGTTGTATTCTACGCACTTTCATCTTGAACTTTGGTTTCAATTTCACCTAATTTTTTTTAAGAAACGAGAGAGATATGCTGCTCTGAAGTTGATATGTTTGAATTGTAATTCATGTTAGGGTTTTGGCTGTTTGGTAGGAACGATTACGTGTCCATTTCTGATTAAACATGTGCTAAATCCTTTCATAGCGCTTTTTGCTTAAAACAACTGTAGTAGATCAATTTCATATTTCAATATTAGTTTATTTTAATTGTTTTCCAAATTTATTTTAAATAGTTCCATCCACTCAAAAATTCTATAAAAAATGTTTTAGGTTTTGAATAATTAATTAATTCATATAGAATAATTAGGTGTTTTAATCACATTTTAGGGTTTTGATTTTAATTTTTAATTTTCATTAACCTAAAAAATCCACAAAAAATGTTACGGGCTTATTTTTGAGTCTACTTCATGAAAATAATTTTTGCTTTATTTTATAAAATTCGTGTTACTATAATTAAATCATTTAGTTAATTGTGTCATTCCTTTTTTACATTTTGTCACATGTTGCAATAATTTATGTTTTAATTTTTCATCTTATAATAAAATTCCAAAAAAATATGTTTAGTGTTTCTTATATAATAAACTAATTTTCCATGATTTTGAATTTTGTTTAAATTTCAGTTTGCTTGATTTTAAAAATTGTAGAAGTTAATTGTTGTTTTTGGTCCCTCTTCTTTCTTAGGCCTAAAGAAATATTTAGTTCTCCAATTTCCTTTACTCCTAAATATTAGAGAAAACAAGTTTTAGGTTCTTGGATGACTTAATATCTTAAAAAAAATTTTTTTTAAAATTTTAAGTGCTGATCTTACATTTTTCACAAATTATTTTGTTAAACCTCTCTAGTTTGAGCCCTTTTCCAACTAGTCTTGATGATTTTAAATCATTTTCACCTTTCCAAGTTAATCCAAGAAATTTAAACGATGGTTCTGACTTTTACAAGTCTTTAGGAAGTTATAATTAAATTGATATGAATTTACAAGTATTTGTTTCCTATTTTTAACCTATTTTTGATGTAGAGGTATTTATAGGAGTTTTGTCTTGACTAAATGCTTTTAAATTGTTGGTTTATGTGTATATTTTTAGGCTAATCTTTTGAGTATGATATTATAGTGACTTGTTCTTATCATGACCTATATTTCCTATTTTTCTCATGCCTCTAACTCATTTTTTCCTTGATCAATATTTGCTTTCCTCTCATGGTCTTCTCTCTTGTATTGCTTTGTGTGCAATCTTCTTCTATTATTTGTAATGCTTGAATATTTTTTCTTAGATGCCTTATGCCACTGACTTGCATGTATTACATCATCTAATCATGTATCTTATCCATCTATTTCCTTTCTTGAGTTTCATTTGCTTTTAGGAACATGATAGGATGTATTTGACCTAATTTTGCACTAGTCTTTCTGTTTGTCTAAGTGATGATGCCATAGGGATGATTAGAAGTTTTAGAGTGTGTTAATATAGTGTTCTTTTTTCTTACTTCATTTCTATTTGACACTCCATGCCATGATCAATCAATCACACATATTGTTGTACCCCAAATTTTCCCCCTAAGATCCCTTCATCATATCATATCAATCCAATCGCAACAAGATCACACGCTAGGGTTTGCTTTTCCTCCCTATCTTTAGCTTTTCTCTGTGAGGAATCACCAAGAACCTTGACTTGTATTTTTGTGATTATCTATGTTTTGATTATCCTTTAACTAATAAAATACAATATATGTGTTCCTGTTGTACCCCAAAATTTACCCTCTCATATTTCTCAAAACATTGCAAGAAAAATATCCAAGTGGCTCAAGATTGCTCAAGAGTTGGACAGTCAAGCTATCTCCTAAGGCAGTCAACCCCAAATTAGGGTTTTGTGTTGCATGAATATCTTTGAATTCAAATGACCTCAATTGCTCCCAAATGTCCTAATATGTTCTCGAGATCATCCATGTCAAATTTCAAGCCTTGCAGAGGAAGTTTGCTCAATCAATTGCTCAAAGGGTCCAAAAATTGACTGTGCTAGGGCAAAAGTCAACTGTGACCTACAAACAGTCAAACTTCAAGATTTTTTGTCAACATTCTCATTTTGAAGGATATTTCATCATTTGATCAAGGGTTGATCATGATTCATCAAGGGTTGCTCAAAATTCATCAAGACTCAAAAGTTGCTAAATTAAGGTTTTGTAAGAAAAGTCAACTCGACTTTGACCAAGCATAACTTTCTCATACTTTATGATAAATTACCCATATAAATCTCATTTAGAATAGGATTAAATTTCCTACAATCCATCTTCATACCCGAAGATCAGAAAATGCACTCACAAGAAGTTATAAATTTGGACATTATAGATCATTTTTGAAAGTCAACAAAAACACTTTTTTTGCCAAAGCTTATAACTTGAGCATGGAATATCAAAATGAGATGAGACCAAAAGTTTTGGTTAGAGGACATCTCAAGATTTATAAAAAGTCCAATAACTCCTCCAAAAGTTCAAAATTGAAGAAGTTATGCATTGTTGAATTTGGACATTTTTGCAAAATTGCCAAACGTCAACTATCCCCAAAACTTCAAATTTTGTCCAATGGGCCCATTCTTTTCCACTTGATTTGAGCTTGCATCAGTGTCCACGTGCCCTAGCCTCAACCATGAGCCCATATCTTATTTTTATTATTTTATTTGATTTTTTATTGAATTATTTCATTTTAAATCAAATTAAATCATATAAAATCCAAATATTGATTACTTGAGATCTTTTTGGTTGTTTCAGGTCTTAATTATGATCATGATCATAATCAAACTCAAATCTCACCATACCATGTGCAAAAATATTGAAAAATTGGCAAATTTGGCAAGTTGGTAATGGTGAATCAAATCAAATATGCAATGCATTGATGTGGAAGATTCAAGCCATATTTGTTACCCTAGCACATTCCACAATAGATAAGCAAGAGAGGCACACGAAAACAAGGGTTAGAGGCTGCAAGCATAGATAGAACAAAACTTGAAAAAAGAGACAAAAAGCTTGAATTCTAATTCATACTTAGATGCAATCTTAGAAGCCAAGAAGCATCCCAATCGATTCCTGGGTGATCACACAACCTTCCTGGATCAAAAGCACGCGTCCTCAGGCCTTCAAAAGCACTGTAAGCATCACGTTACTTAGCCCTGTATTCGAAATTATAACTCTCTATTCCTGCATCATTTGGACAAATCATTGATATATTTGTGATCCTCATGACATTTCAAAGCTTTTAGCATTATTTGATTTCGTTTATCTGACTCATACTGCAAAACACCATTGTTAGGGTTTTGCTTATTGTTTTAGGGTTTTTTGTTTCAGATAAAATCAGCCTTAATAATGGCTACAGGCATGACTGGAAGAGGGAGACGAATGCAACCATGGCCTTAGAATGAATTTATGTAGCCTGAGATGAATTTTAGGAATGACCTATGCTTTTAGCTGCGGATTCAAATCCGCAGGTAACTTTGTTACAAGCCTGAGGACAGGGACGAGATCGTGTCTTCCTCTGATTGGCCGGTTCAAATAATTCACGCGTTTTTTTTGTTTGCTGGCATATTGACTTATTTGTGTATATTATAATTATTTTGTACAATACTAACGAATGAAGCAAAGCGTCCCAGTGGCAAGCATACACATCCATTAGCCTACAGGACCTGGGGAACGTCCACCATAGTCCAAGTCAACGTGTCCACACCAAGTCCAGGGAAAGTCAAACGAGGCAAACACAATTGGGCCTTCAGATTGCTATCCAGACACCCTTTTCAGGCCCAAACCTCTCTCTCTTCTTATTTTACTTATTTTGTTCATTAATTGTTTTTATTATTTTGTTTAATTTCTAACCAATTAAAACTCTTCTTTTTATAAAATAAAAAAACAACAAAATATTTTCTTTATCAAATTAAATTCTAACTTTTATTTTTGTTAATAAACATTAATTAATTGATTTAGAATTTTAATTAGAATAACTTTCACATTTTTTGTAAATAATTAAAATTCAATTAGATTTAATTAGGTTTTTTACTAACATTAATTAATTTTATTTTCTTTCTTTAAATACCAAAAATCCAAAAATAATTTATTTTTATTAATTAATTAATTTTAATTGAATAGTTAACTTAAGTAATTTCTTTCTTAATTCAAAAATAACAAAAAAATCTTTTCTTTAACAAAAAGGGTCAAAACCCTAGAACTTGCGCTCAATTTAATTTCCCGCACGCGACTTATTTTTTTTACCATATTATTGTACTTGTTCCCAGCTTGTAATAACTAATAGGACCTTTATTTATTTATTTTATCGCTTTATTTATTTTTAAGGGTTTGTCTTTGGCGATGTAAATACCCGACGCCTTGTAAATTAAATTCCACAATATATTTTCCGCAAATTATAACTATTAGATGTTTGATAATAGGATGGCATGACAAGACTGAATGTTTTAACCTAAAATCAACTTAGATCACTCTTAACATGTACAAAGATAAAATTAACTGAAAACGACACACTTGCACATGCGCACTCCTAGGGTACACCCCACTTGGTTGCCTTCGTACACGGTCATTGAGTATAGGTCACTTTAGAGGTCGTCCTCTTGTCTAAAGATCATAGTCGCCTCGAAATGGTTGCCTCGGATATTGTTGCCTCAAACAAATGATCTAAGACATTAGGGTTACTGCTAAGGCGTCCTAACATTGCTTTAGTGACCGTAAGTCCCTAAATTCGAATTGACCCTTAAACTCCAACGATGGTGCTACCTAATCATCAATAGTAGGATAGCATTGTCTAAAGGAAGATAGCATAGAATGATTCCTTTTTCGAGTAGGTTGATGGTTCTTAAATACTTGCTCCTTTAAAAAACAAAAACTTTTCACACTTACACTTTTCGAACAAAGTTTTCAAAAACACTTCATACGCTCTTGAGGACAGAAGCAAGAGTTAAATCAAAGTTTTTAAACAAAAACTTTTTTCAAACCCACAAGCACAAAGAAAGCAATTTTGAAAAAAATATGAGCAAGTACCTAAGAGCCCATGGATAATCACGGATAGAAAGGGTGCTAACACCTTCCCTTTCTATAATCTACCCCCGAACCCGAGAAATATCTCAAAAAAGGAATTTTTCTGTGCTTTTTTCCGTTCCTTGTTGGATAAAATAAAAGTCGGTGGCGACTCTTGCTTACCGCGACATTTTGCAAACACAAATGCAAAACGCAAACCAGCATTCCAAAAAATAGTCAGTTCTTTCCCACCGTATCACAAAACTGATGACTCTGATGGGGACCTAATAAGTGGGGTGTACCTTAGGAATAGTTCATAATGTTTTCAATTTCTTGACTTGTATGCTTTATATTTGTGGGCTTGTATCGAAGTTACTATAGATCCAAACCCGGATCTGGGGGATACCCTTTAGGTAAGTAGCAATAAACTGTGAGGGAACTGTACGACGTAGACCGATACGGTTGAAGCAGTAGCTACGTTGGTGTGGCACTTTAGTATGTACCGATATCCCTTGGGGCGCAACAAGGATAATATGGGTCTACTAAGGGGTCATTAAGCACCAACTGACCTAAGAACCTTTAAATTGACCAACTTGGCCATAGAACAGTAGCAGTATGATACACTCATTGAGACTAAACTCTCGCGATGATTCCGGTCGCAAGAAAAGGTTGCTAAACTGGAATTATGACCGACCGAGGGTAGTCAATGATATTGAGATCCTCTAGAACCCGGTTACTATTTCTAGGACAGGTTTGAACCAACTGAACTGAAAGAGGGTAGTACCTAAGCTCCTTGCCAGGCTGAAATCTAAGGGCTATCTGTGTGACTTGTGTGCCTTTACCATGTTTGCTATTTGTGGATACTTGTGGTGTGTTTTCTATCATGACATCATGACATCATGACATTACATGCATTTTGCATTGGACTAACCTATTTCAAAGACAGGAGGGATTCATCTTTGTTCTGTTTTGTAGGTCATGGCACGCATGCGTAGAAACACCATCCGGATCAACTTTGTCCAGGTTCCCACTATGCTTAAAGAATTGGTTGCAAAGATGTCAGATACTACTTCCTTTATCAGAAGACATGGTCACCTCTTAGGTTTGGTCACCTCCAAATTGGACGAGCAGATGATGAGTGTCCTAGTCCAGTTCTTTGATCCACTGTACCATTGCTTTACTTTTCAGGACTACCAGTTGGTCCCCACCTTAGAAGAGTTCTCTGATCTGCTTGGTATCTCTATTCTGGAGTAGACCCCGTTCACAGGTTGGGAGAAGATTCTTAGGCCGGAAGAGATTGCTTCAGCTCTCCACCTGACAAAGGCTGAAGTGATGTCTAATTGGGAGACTAGAAGTGGAGCAAAGGATTTCTTGACCAAATTCTTGGTTGGTAAAGCTAATCAGTTCTGGGACAGTCTAGACTTCCAGGCATTCGAAGACATTCTGGATCTTCTCATATATGGTTTGGTATTTTTTCCTAACTCATATGCTTTCGTCGACGTGAATGCGGTAAAGATTTTTATGTCTGGTAACCCTGTACCCACTCTCTTGGGTGACATTCTTCATCAGCTTTATGCCCGTACTGCTCGGAAGCGAGGAAACTTGATGTGTTGTGCTCCATTGTTGGCGAGGTGGTTTATTTCTCACCTCCCCAAATCAGTTCAGAAGAACAAGGAAGGCATGGGCTGGGCCTACAGGATCATGTCTCTCTCTCATAATGACATCATTTAGACCATTAAGGGTATGGACGAGGTGGCTATTATTGATCGCTGTGGGGAATACCCCAATGTTCCACTGATAGGAACCAATGGAGGAATCACTTATAATCCGTGCTTGGCCTTACGTCAGTTTGGGCGAGCCAGAAGGGAAGGACCTCATGAGTTGCTAATGCCTAGTATTGTCTTTGATTTCCAAGGGGATAGTGACGAGCAACGCCGCAGATTCATAAGATCTTGGGATAGAGTTCACAGGTCTGATCCACGCGAGCTGGGTGCGAAGACTTCTTTACCAATGGAGCCATATCTCTGATGGGTTCGTATCCGTGCCCAAAAGTTGGGAATGCCCTACGAAGCCATCTTGCCTATCATTGTTGAAGTTGATGATGAGGAAGGGGTTTCTCCTACCATTCTCCACCCTTACATGCCTACTGACATTGGGGCATTGAAGAGGTCTTAGATGCAGCTAAGAGAGGAACGAGATACTTACCGAGAAAAGTATCACGAGCAAGAGCAGAAGATTTAGAAGTTGACAAGACAACTGGATAATGATAAGATCATTAACGACTATGTCAACACCAAAGGCAAACGACCATGGGAGCGCTGATGTCCTTTGATTATTCCTAGCTTTTATTTACTTTTCAGTTTTTATTTCTTTTAACGCCTTAAAAGCATCTGTTGAACAATTGAATTTCAAGTTTATCTAATAAAAGTGTGTTTCATGTTTGGTTTACGAATTTGAATCTCTCGATGTCTTTGAAATCATAGCATATGAATTTCATTCCATGCACCTCATAACAGGTACCCTTACAGGTTTTCTCATCTTCTTCGATGTTTATTTCAGCATCATGTCTTCTGAACCATCAACTGAACAAGCAATCAAGGCTCTACAGGCTCAAAATGCCCAGTTCAAGGAGTTGTTCTTGAATCTGGCTAAGGGTCAGCAAGATCT
Organism: Vicia faba; assembly: GCA_948472305.1. Classification (NCBI taxonomy): domain Eukaryota; kingdom Viridiplantae; phylum Streptophyta; class Magnoliopsida; order Fabales; family Fabaceae; genus Vicia; species Vicia faba. Next base: position 1,054,238,346 of record OX451735.1, read on the forward strand.
GAAGGCCATTATCTTGAAAGAGAAGAAGAAGAAGAAGAAGAAGAAGAAGAAGAAGACGATATTGTTTAACATGGGCCACAGGTTTGGAAACAGGCTACGAGATGAAGTTGATTTGACCCCCTCATCTGGAGGGAAAGATAGTCAGGAAGAAAGGAGGGCTCCTAGCCCCGTGGTTTCAGACAACAAGACGGACTTTGATGAGGACCAGTATCCTCTGGCTGAGGATAGATACATGCAACTGGAAGACCGGTTGAGTGCGATGGAAGTTCAGAAAGTGCCTAGTCTGGACTTTGGAGATCTGGGTCTGTCATCTGGGGTGGTAATTCCCCACAAGTTCAAAGCACCAGCCTTTGCTAAGTACGACGGAGTTTCTTGTCCGAAGCTGCACCTCCAGTTGTATGTTAGGAAGATTCAGCCATACACCACTAACAAGAATCTCTGGATCCACTTCTTTCAAGACAGTCTCTCAGGGACTCAGCTTGAATGGTTTTACCAGTTGGAAGGAACTAGCATCCGTAATTGGGAAGACTTGGCTGCTGCTTTCTACAAGCAGTACCAATACAATGCCGACCTCGCTCCCACGCGTACCCAACTCCAGGGTATATCTATGGTTGTGGGTGAAGGTTTCAAAGATTATGCTCAGAAGTGGAGGGACCTTGCTGGAAGAGTGCAACCACCCTTGGCTGATCAGGAGCTTGTGGATATGTTTCTGGGGACCTTGTCTGGTCCGTACTTTAACCATTTGATTGGAAGTTCTTCGTCCGGGTTTACGGAGCTGATAATGACCGGTGAAAGGATTGAGGCTGGTATCAAATCTGGTAAAATACAGAAGGGTGCTTCTTCGAGCACCGAGAAGAAGCCTTTTAAGAAGGAGTCCAATTTCGTGTACAGTTCAAAAAGTCAGAATAGACCTGAACGCCACCAAGATGTTAATGCGGTTGTTATATCAAGACCCGTTGTTGCTCCTCAGTGCAACAATCAGCCAAGGGCCGAGAGACCGTGAAGACAATTCACTCAGCTCAACATGACTTTATCTCAGATTCTGCCACAGTTATTGAAAACCAATCTAGTGATTCCAAGGGAGGCCCCGCAGAATCCAAATACAACATCACCAAAGTACAACCCTAATGCCCACTGTGCTTTTCACTCTGATAGCCCGGGGCATGATACGTATGATTGTTGGGTTTTGAAGAATAAAGTACAGGACTTGATTGATGCGAAGGAGATTGATTTCGAAGCACCTGAAAGACCTAATGTTGTGACAGCTCCTATGCCCAAGCATGGAGTGAATGCTATAGATGAAGACTCGTTTTTGGTTTCTGTGAAAGACATTGCTACTCCCTTGATGACTGTGAAGAAGAACCTTTTGTCAGCCGGTTTATTTCCGGGTTGTGACGAAGGTTGTCGTATGTGTTATGTCCTACCTACCGGTTGCCATCTTTTGAAATCAGGTATCTAACGCCTCATGGATAATAAAGAAATTCTATTTGAGAAGAATGTTGTTCCTTTGGTCCCTGCTGAAGAAGTTGCTATTATCACCATTTTCGATAATTCTTCCAAGGCTTCCTCGAGAAAGCCTGTTAGAATTACATCTGTTCCAAGAATCGCACCATTGATCATCATTGTTCCTGGGCCTATTCCCTATACATCCGATAAAGTTGTCCCTTGGCATTACGGGACTGATGTATATTATCACGGAGTTAAACAAGATTTTGATGCTGATACTGACGTCAACAATATTGTTGGACCTGCTAAAGTCACCCGCAGGGGAAGACTTTTCTCCCCTGATATCTCTCCACCAACAGTTCAGAAACCTATTGTTATCACACCTGCCAGTGTACCTGCTGCTATCCCTGTTCAAGTTCCAATTCTTACCCCTGTTACCGAGTCATCTGACGCTCGGGGCAAAGGGACTACCGGTGAGCCTGCCCCGACGGATGCACCAAAGAAAATTACTGTTGAGGCCTCTAGACAAGAGATGGAGGAAATTTTTAAGATCATCAAAAAGAGCGACTACAATGTAGTCGAGCAGTTGGGGAAAACCCCATCCAAAATCTCTATGTTGTCACTATTGCTATGCTCAGAGGCCCATGTCAAGGCTCTGATTGCATTCCTGAAGACTGCACACGTACCTCAAGAAACATCAGTTGATCAGTTTAAAGATTGCGTGACTAGTCTGACTGCTGATTGGTTGGGTTTCTCTGACACCGACTTGACTGCTAAAGGGAAGAATCACAATGATACCCTGCATGTCTCCATTGAATGCAGGGGAACCACTCTTGCTCATGTATTGGTGGATATTGGTTCCTCATTGAAAGTTTTTCCTAATAAAGCTCTAGACCGGTTGGACTGTGAAGGGTTGGAGCTGAAACCAAGCAACATTGTCGTTAGGGCCTTTGATGGGTCTAAGAGGATGGTGCATGGAGAAGTGGATATTCTGATTAAGGTTGGTTCTCATGTTTTCACCTCTACATTCTATGTGATGGACATTCGGCCATCTTATTCTTGTTTGATGGGTCGTCCATGGATCCACAAAGCTGGGGCAGTAACCTCAATGCTCCACCAGAAGCTAAAGTACCCGGTGAGAGGGAAAATTATGACAGTGCAAGGAGAAGAGGAGTACATGGTGAGCCACCTCAACTCTTTCCGATATGTAGATATGGATGGGGAGTTCATTGAGACCCCATTTCAACATTTTGAAGAAGTTCCCCAGACGCTGGCATCAACTGAGACTGTCGTTGAAGATCCTCTAATGAAGATGGCTTCTTTCAAGGATGTCCTGGCTGTTGTCGAGAAAGGTGGGTGTGCAAATTGGGGCCAACTCCCGGATTTTGCACATAAGACTAACAAGTTTGGTTTAGGTTTCACTGCAGAAGCTCAAAATGCTGTTTGGAATGCACGGATAAGAAAACCTCCCCTGTTCATCAGCAATTCAGAAGTAAATGCCATTGAAGACGATGTCAAAGAGTCCGAATTTGACAGTTGGATCTACCCAACGACCGACGGTGGACTAAGCAACTGGACAACAAAGGACTTCATCCCAATCTCTTTTGTTACCCAGTAATGAGACTTTTTGTTTTGTATCTGGAACATACAATGTCTTAAACTTTATGGTCCGGTGTCTTACCCGGGGCACCGTGGCTTCATTTTGTGAGGGCTTTATGTGTGTCATATACATATATCATTAATAAAAGCATTGGACGTTTCTTGCATTTCAAATCTTGTGCTCCTTGTTTTTCTTTTATTATATTGCAAAACAACTATTTACACATACTCACATATACAGGTCTACATCCACTCTGGATCTCACTGGTAACGACTCTGCTACTGCCAGTTATGACTTCGAAAGTCTGATCAACTTAGCCGAAGATGAAGGTGAAGATGATTGCGAAGTTCCTGGTGAACTTGCAAGACTGTTACTTCAGGAAGAGAGGGCTATTCAGCCGCACGAAGAGCCAGTGGAATCAGTAAATCTGGGTGCAGAAGAGGACAAGAGGTCAAGATCGGTGCAAATTTGGAGCTTAGTGTGAAACAAAGGTTGATTCAGATGCTGCGTGACTACGTTGAGATCTTTGCCTGGTCTTATGAAGATATGCCCGGGTTGGATACCGACATTGTGGTTCAAAGCCTGCCTACCAAGGAAGACTGTCCTCCCGTGAAACAGAGAGTCCATCGAATGCGCCCGAATATGTCTGAGAAAATCAAGGCTGGAGTTATGAAACAGTTTGACGCCGGTTTTCTAGAAGTTACTTCTTACCCACAGCGGGTGGCCAACGTGGTTCCAGTTTCGAAGAAGGATGGTAAGGTTCGAATGTGTGTTGACTACAGGTATTTGAACAGGGCGAGCCCCAAAGATGATTTCCCTCTGCCTCATATAGACATTCTGGTTGACAACACCGCTCAACACAAGGTATTCTCCTTTATGGATGGTTTCTCAGATTATAATCAGATTAAGATGGCTCCCGAAGACATGGAGAAGACAACCTTTGTCACTCAATGGGGTACCTTTTGCTACAAGGTTATGCCTTTTGGATTGAAAAACGTCGGGGCAACGTATCAGCGTGCCATGGTTGCTTTATTCCATGATATGATCCATCATGAGATTGAGGTATACGTCGACGACATGATTGCAAGATCCCAGACCGAGGAAGAGCATCTGGACCACCTTCAGAAGCTATTTGACAGGTTGAAGTTGTACAAGCTGAGGTTAAACCCGAACAAGTGCACCTTCGGGGTAAGATCTGGTAAGCTGCTAGGTTTCGTCGTAAGTGACAAAGGTATTCAAGTGGACCCTGCCAAAGTGAAGGCTATACAGGAAATGCCAGCTCCACGAACAGAGAAGGAAGTCAGAGGTTTTTTGGGACGTCTGAACTATATTGCCCGATTCATCTCACACCTGACTACTACTTGTGAGCCAATATTCAAGCTACTGAAGAAAGATCAAGTAGTACGTTGGAACGATGAATGCCAGGCCGCTTTCGAAAGGATTAAAGAGTATCTCCAAGAGCCACCTATTCTGATGCCTCCAGTTGAAGGGATACCTTTGATCTTATACTTTACAGTACTCGACAACTCAATGGGGTGTGTGCTGGGTCAGCATGACGAGTTTGGCCGAAAAGAGCATGTTATTTATTACCTTAGAAAAAAGTTTACCGACTGTGAGACCCGATACTCACTGCTCGAGAAAACTTGTTACGCTTTGGCATGGGCTGCTCTTCGGTGAGACAATATATGCTGACTCACACTACTCTATTGATATCTAAGATGGATCCAATCAAGTATATCTTTGAAAAGCCTGCCTTGTCCGGAAGAATGGCAAGATGGCAGATGATCTTGACTGAGTATGACATCCAGTACACGACCCAAAAGGCAATCAAAGGAAGTGTGTTGGCAGATCATTTGGAACACCAGGCAGTGGATGATTACCAGTCTATGAACTTTGAATTTCTGGATGAGAATATCATAATAGTGACTGACTGTGAAGAACCTGGACCGGATGAAGGACCTGAGGAAGGATCCCGATGGTCTATGTACTTTGATGGAGCTTCAAACGCTTTGGGTAATGGAATTGGCTCCGTAATCATATCTCCTAAAGGCTCTCATACTCCATTCACCGCCCGATTATATTTCAGTTACACCAACAATATGGTAGAGCATGAGGCATGCATCATGGATCTTCGAGCAGCTATTGACCTAAGGATTAAGTTCTTGAGTGTTTTTGGAGATTCCGCTCTCGTGATCAGTCAGATCAAAGGCGAGTGGGATACGAAACACCCAAATCTTATTCCTTACAAGGAGTATGTGTTGACGTTGCTTCCCCACTTCGAAGAGATAACTTTTGAACACTTCCCTAGAGAGGAGAATCAGTTGGCGGACACACTGGCTATGATGTCTTATATGTTCAAAGTCAACTGGGACAACGAAGCTCCCCAGATTATCATTGAAAGATTGGACGAACCTGCACATTGATGTGACATTGAAACTGAAGAGGTAGCAGATAAACCCTGGTTTCATAAGGTGAAGAGGTACCTCGAGGCTCAGGAGTACACCGAGGGTGCATCTGTTAATGATAAGAAGTTTCTGAGGAGGTTCACGGAGAACTTCTTCATCATCAATGGCATCCTTTATAAGCGTAACCATGATTCAACCTTACTGCGTTGTATGGATAAGAACGAGGCAGAAAGGGTCATGGCGGAGTAACATGAAGGTACTTTTGGGACTCATTCAAGTGGACATATCATGGCAAAGAAAATCCTTCGGGCAGGATATTTTTGGTCCACAATGGAAGCCGACTGTTATCAGCATTCTCGGAACTGTCACAAGTGCCAAGTCTATGCAGATAAGGTGCACATACCTCCAGTTCCTCTGAACGTCTTGACGGAACCTTGGCCTTTTGCAATGTGGGGCATCAACATGATCGGCGAGATCAAACCTACAGCGTCCAATGGGAATTGTTTCATCTTGGTAGCTATTGATTACTTTACAAAGTGGGTTGATGCATCTTCCTTTGCTATTGTAACCAAGAATGTTGTGGCACAGTTCATTTGGCACAATTTGATTTGTCGATATGGTGTACCAGAGAGGATCATTACGAATAATGGTATGAATCTCAACAATAAGATGATCACCGAGCTATGCAAGCAGTTCAAGATATAACATCACAACTCTTCTCCCTACCGACCGAAGATGAATGGGGTTGTTGAAGCGGGTAATAAGAACATTAAGAAGATTGTGCAGAAGATGACTGTGACATACAAAGACTGACACGAGATGTTACTATTTGCTCTCCATGGGTACCGTACCTTAGCACGGACGCCAACAGGGGCAACACCCTATGCCTTGGTATATGGTATGGAGGCAGTCTTGCCCATTGAAGTTCAGATACCCTCTCTTCAGATCATGAAGGATGCCGGTTTGAGCGAAGATGACTGGATTCCGACCCGGCTTGATCAGCTGAACTTAATCGACGAAAAGAGACTTATTGCTATTTGTCATGGTCAGACATATCAAAAACAGATGATCAAGACATTTAACAAGAAAGTTAGACGACAAGAGTATCAAGTTGGGGACCTGGTTATCAAGCGCATCATACTACCTCAAGGTGATCCCAGGGGAAAATGGACCCCTACTTACGAAGGGCCATTTGTGGTTAAGAACATTTTCTCAGGAGGAGCTATGATTCTAACCACCATGGATGGTGACGACCTTCCTCACCCCGTCAATGAAGACATAGTAAAAAGATACTACGCATAATCAAAAACCCGCTAGGTTGACTGGCCTAGGAAAAAATAAGGACTTCCCGGTGAACCAAAAGGGTTCGGGCAAAAATAAGGGATGGAAATGAAAAAAATCTGTACACCCGGCAAGTCGAAAACCTAAAAAGGCGGCTTCGGCAGAAAAGGGTATCCCGGTGGACTGAAAACCCGAAAGGGCGGTCCAGGAAAAAATTAGGGATTAAAACATAACACTATGTCTCATTGGATCACCTTGCATCCAGACTTCGGTATCGACTATCAAGCTCGAACAACACTAATCAATCTGATCTACCTTCAACTAGTAGCAAAGTGATGAGATGGTCGAGGACATAAAGGCAATAGCAGAGTTGGAACCCAGTGGGATCATTCACATAGTTGTTTTGTTTATTTTTTCACAAATTGTGTAAACTCTATTATTCGGCGGTGTTCTCTTACTAGGACGTCAACCTCTTGTACAAAAATGCCTATTTACAGGCCAAACTTTAAAATCAATACAAATTCATTTTCAGACAAATTTCAAGTTGTTTTTCCTTTATCTATTTTGTTTTGCAAAGAACGTCCAATGTTCATTTTTGATATATGCACTTGACATTAATAGCTGCTCATAAATATTTACATGCGAAACAAAAGACGATTACTAGTAATATCAGAAACAGGGGCAATAAAATTGTCCAAACTGTACAGTTGCTCTATCCACCAGGTACGACGGTAAATTCAGCTAAAGAATATGGCTAAGATACTTTCACTCCCCGCAGAGTAAGACAGTAATGATAGCTCTCCCCAGCTGAGACTTGCAACTGTGAATGAATGAATCAGCAATATTCTCCCCCAAGCAGATTTTATTTATCATCAGCACTGAAAAGTCTTAATATTCCCCAGCGGAGTATAAGAACATTGCCCGGCAGGATACAAGATATCCCCAGTAGAGTTAAAATTTTCCCAGCGCAGTCTGAAAAATCTTCCCCAGTGGAGTTGAAAAATCATCCCCAGTAGACTTTGGAAGTTCGTCCCCGGTGGAGTATAAAAATAAATATCCCCATCCGAGTTCAAAGGAAGATTGTCCCCAACAAATCTCAAAGGATTATCCCCACAAGAGTCTAACAGGTTATCCCCAGTGAGATCGCAACTGAAAGATCATCCCCAGCGGAGTTCTTTCCTTTCACAAACAGGAATTCAATCCCCAACAAGATTCAATATCACCAACAACGGTAATTCGTCCCCAACGGAATTTATCATTGGAATCCTTCGTAGAACACCTCTTCCCCACAGAGTAATCTCCTCATCAGCTTATTCCCGAACGGAGTTATCCTCCCTTGCAGGTTTATTCTCATCAATCATCGTCGTCCGCTATCTCCAGCGGAAACAAAGAATTCAACTCTATTCTCCAGTAGCTATTCGGGATTTATTTTCCCCAGCTAAAACATTACATTTCCATACATCAAGATACATTCATATACGCATCATACAAAACAATCTCATTTATTTTGAGAACATCATTGCTTGATCTATATCATACATTGCATATGACTGACCTTTACCTTTCAGGAAGGAGGCAGTTAAGTTCTTAGCTATGTCGAAGACCTGACCGGTTCTTAAATTTCAACTGAATTATCCTCGGTTCTATTTCAGATAAGGTTCTCAATCTCGACAATCTTCCTCCGTCGAAGTGTGGACGAGTTCTACAATCTCAACAGAATTATACTCCGTTGAAGACCAGACAGTCCTAGATCTTGATGAAGATGTTTCCCTCAGTCGAAGACCTGACTGGTTCTTAAATCTCAACTGAATTATCCTCGGTTGAATATCAGATAAGGTTCTCAATCTCGACAATTTTCCTCCGTCGAAGTGTGGATGAGTTCTACAATCTCAACAGAATTATACTCCGTTAAAGACCAGACAGTTCCTAGATCTTGATGAAGATGCTTCCCTTAGTCGAAGACCTGACCGGTTCTTAAATCTCAACTGAATTATCCTCGGTTGAATTTCATATAAGGTTCTCAATCTCGACAATTTTCCTCCGTTGAAGTGTGGACGAGTTCTACAATCTCAACAGAATTATACTTCGTTGAAGACCAGACAGTCCTAGATCTTGATGAAGATGTTTCCCTCAGTCGAAGACCTGACCAGTTCTTAAATCTCAACTGAATTATCCTCGGTTGAATTTCAGATAAGGTTCTCAATCTCGATAATTTTCCTCCGTCGAAGTGTGGATGAGTTCTACAATCTCAACATAATTATACTCCATTGAAGACCGGACAATCCTAGATCTTGATGAAGATGTTTCCCTCTGTCGAAGACCTGACCGGTTCTTAAATCTCAATTGAATTATCCTCGGTTGAATTTCAGATAAGGTTCTCAATCTCGACAATTTTCCTTCGTCGAAGTGTGGACGAGTTCTACAATATCAACAGAATTATCCTCCGTTGAAGACCAGAAAGTCCTAGATCTTGATGAAGATGTTTCTCCCCGGTTGAATTATGGACAAGTTCTTAAAACTCAGCAGAGATTTTCTCTCAGCTGAGGTACAGGCAAGTTCCTAAATCTCAATAAAAGTTAGACTTCCCCAGTGGAATCTTCCACAACAACAGGTACGCAAGCTCTCGCTAAGGAATCTCTTATGCGATCGACACCCCTGTAGATGGCATCTTTAAGCCCATCCTCCCGCCAGCAATATCCAAATGGCATATGTAAGCCCATTCCTGACATCACAAGGCTGATACCACTTCATGCGAGTGCAAATTTTTGGGCACTCTAGAGTTCAATCATCTTCCACCTTCGGACCACGAAAGGCACGAAAGCCAATCTAAATCCTCATGTTTAAGAATATTGAACAGGGGAAGCTGTTGTACCCAAAAATTTACCCTCCCATATTTCTCAAAACATTGCAAGAAAAATGTCCAAGTGGCTTAAGATTGCTCAAGAGTTGGACAGTCAAGCTATCTCCTAAGGCAGTCAACCCCAAATTAGGGTTTTGTGTTGCACCAAGATCTTTGAATCCAAATGACCTCAAGTGCTCCTCAATGTACTAATATGTTCTCAAGATCATCCATGTCAAATTTCAAGCCTTGTAGAGGAAGTTTGCTCAGTCAATTGCTCAAAGGGTCCAAAAATCGACTATGCTAGGGCAAAAGTCAACTGTGACCTACAAACAGTCAAACTTCAAGATTTTTTGTCAACATTATCATTTTTAAGGATATTTCATCATTTTATTAAGGGTTGATCATGATTCATCAAGGGTTGCTCAAAATTCATCAAGACTCAAAAGTTGCTAAATTAGGGTTTTGTAGGAAAAGTCAACTCAACTTTGACCAAGCATAACATTCTCATACTTTATGATAAATGACCCATCCAAAGCTAATTTTGAAGAGGATGCAATTTCCTACAATCCATCTTCATACCCCAAGATCAGAAAATACACTCACAAGAAGTTATAAATTTGGACATTATAGGTCATTTTTGAAAGTCAACAAAAACACCTTTTTTTCCAAAGCTTTTAACTTGAGCATGGAATATCAAAAGGGTTGGTTATAGGACATCTCAAGCATTCCAAAAAGTCTAAGAACACCTCGAAAATTTCAAAATTGAAGAAGTTATGCATTGTTGAAGTTGGACATTTTTGTAGAATTGCCAAAAGTCAACCATCCCCAAAACATCAAATTTTGTCAAATGGGCCCATTATTTTCCACTTGATTTGAGCTTGCATCAGTGTCCACGTGCCCTAGCCTCAACCATGAGCCCATATCTTATTTTTATTATTTTATTTTATTTTTTATTGAATTATTTCATTTTAAATCAAATTAAATCATATAAAATCCAAATATTGATTACTTGAGATCTTTTTGGTTGTTTCAGGTCTTAATTATCATCATGATCATAATCAAACTCGAATCTCACCATACCATCTGCAAAAAGATTGAAAAATTGGAAAATTTGGCAAGTTGGTAATGGTGAATCAAATCAAATATGCAATGCATTGATGTGGAAGATTCAAGCCATATTTGTTACCCTAGCACATTCCACAATAGATAAGCAAGAGAGGAACACGAAAACAAGGGTTAGAGGCTGCAAGCATAGACAGAACAAAACATGAAAAAAGAGACAAATAGCTTGAATTCGAATTCATACTTAGAGGTAATCTCAGAAGCCAAGAAGTATCCCAATCGATTCCTGGGTGATCACACAACCTTTCTAGATCAAAAGCACGCGTCCTCAGGCCTTCAAAAGCACTGTAAGCATCACGTTACTTAGCCCTGTATTCGAAATCATAACTCTCTATTCCTGCATCGTTTGGACAAATCATTGATATATTTGTGATCCTCATGACATTTCAAAGCTTTTAGCATTATTTGATTTCGTTTATCTGACTCATACTGCAAAACACCATTGTTAGGGTTTTGCTTCTTGTTTTAGGGTTTTTTGTTTCAGATAAAATCAACCCTAATAATGGCTACAGGCATGACCGGAAGAGGGAGACGAATGCAACCATGGCCTTGGAATGAATTTATGTAGCCTGAGATGAATTTTAGGAATGGCCTATGCTTTTAGCTACAGATTCAAATCCGCAGGTAACTTTGTTACAAGCCTGAGTACAGGGACGAGATCGTGTCTTCCTATGATTGGCCAGTTCAAATAATTCGCGCGTTTTTTTTGTTTGCTGGCATATTGACTTGTTTGTGTATATTATAATTATTTTGTACATTACTAATGAATGAAGCAAAGCGTCCCAGTGGAAAGCATACACATCCATTAGCCTACAGGACCTGGGTTCGAATCCCAGGTCCTCCAAATTTCTTTTTAATTTTTTCTTTCAGGTTATCATGTGCATATTCAGGCGCGTAATGTACCATACTCCCTCGCTCAATCAATTTCCAGATGGCCATTGGCTAGATCTGGTGGTCCAAGGGGAACGTCCACCATAGTCCAAGTCAACATGTCCACACCAAGTCCGGGGAAAGTCAAACGAGGCCAACACAATTGGGCCTTCAGATTGCTATCCAGACACCCTTTTCAGGCCCAAACCTCTCTCTTCTTATTTTACTTATTTTGTTCATTAATTGTTTTTATTATTTTGTTTAATTTCTAACCAATTAAAACTCTTCTTTTTATAAAATAAAAAAACCACAAAATATTTTCTTTATCAAATTAAATTCTAACTTTTATTTTTGTTAATAAACATTAATTAATTGATTTAGAATTTTAATTAGAATAACTTTCACATTTTTTGTAAATAATTAAAATTCAATTAGATTTAATTAGGTTTTTTACTAACATTAATTAATTTTATTTTCTCTCTTTAAATACCAAAAATCCAAAAATAATTTATTTTTATTAATTAATTTATTTTAATTTAATAGTTAACTTAAGTAATTTCTTTCTTAATTCAAAAATAACAAAACAATCTTTTCTTTAACAAAAAGGGTCAAAACCCTATAACTTGCGCTCGATTTAATTTCCCGCACACGACTTATTTTTTTACCATATTATTGTACTTGTTCCCGGTTTGTAATAGCTAATAGGATCTTTATTTATTTTTATCGCTTTATTTATTTTTAAGGGTTTGTCTTTGGCGATGTAAAAACCCGACGCCTTGTAATTTAAATTCCGCAATTTATTTTCCACAAATTATAACTGTTAGATGTTTGATAATAGGATGGCATGTCAAGACTGAATGTTTTAACCTAAAATAAACTTAGATCACTCTTAACATGTACAAAGATAAAATTAACTGAAAATGAAACACTTGCACATGCGCACTCCTAGAGTACACCCCACTTGGTTGCCTTCGTACACGGTCATTGAGTATAGGTCACTTTATAGGTCGTCCTCTTGTCTAAAGATCATATTCTCCTCGAAATGGTTGCCTCGAATATTGTTGCCTCAAACAAATGATCTAAGACATTAGGGTTACCGCTAAGGCGTCCTAACATTGCTTTAGTGACCGTAAGTCCCTAAATTCGAATTGACCCTTAAACTCCAACGATGGTGCTACCTACTCATCAATAGTAGGATAGCATTGTCTAAAGGAATAGAGCATAGAACGATTCCTTTTTCGAGTAGGTAGATGGTTCTTAAATACTTTCTCCTTTAAAAAACAAAAACTTTTCACACTTACACTTTTCGAACAAAGTTTTCAAAAACACTTCATACGCTCTTGAGGACAGAAGCAAGAGTTAAATCGAAGTTTTCAAACAAAAACTTTTTTCAAACCCACAAGCACAAAGAAAGCAATTTTGAAAACAATATGAGCAAGTACCTAAGAGCCCATGGATAACCTCAGATAGAAAGGGTGATAACACATTCCCTTTCTATAATCTACCCCCCGAACCCGAGAACTATCTCGAAAAAGGAATTTTTTGTGCTTTTTTCCGTTCCTTGTTGGATAAAATAAAAGTCGGTGGCGACTCTTGCTTACCGCGACATTTTGCGAACACAAACGCAAAACACAAACCAACATTCCAAAAAACAGTCAGTTCTTTCCCACCGTATCACAGTGCCCTAATTATTGATGATGAAGGTGAAAGCATAACGAATTCTATCAAAGTTGATCCATGGACTCATAAGTTCATTCATTCTTTGTATCTTCCTTAAAAAAGCTTCATTGAGATTCAAGCCTCCTGATTAAAGATGTTTGAAGTAACATCATGAAAAATACGATTATTATTCATCACACTTCAAGTTGTCAAGAATAGTTCAAAGGTACAAGGGTTGATTGAAGAAGTTTGGCATAGTTGGACAAGCCTTTGTTTCCATTGATCACAAGTGCATATCTCCTTTATTTCTCAAGATATGGAAATTGTTTTGGTTGCTATAATCTCTCCTTATAATTCCCAACAACTTATAATCACATGACAAAGGTATTTGTGCAAGAAGGTTGGTCAAAATGGCAAAGGTTTCCCAAGGCATTTTCTTGCTCTAGGAGCTAGGGTTTTAAACTTAAAAGGGGTATATCTTGCTCATCTTTTGGTATTTTTGACTGATTCCAAAGGAATCCTTCTCTTCAAAGGTTTATTAAGAAATCTCTTTAAAATTCTCAAGGAAATTTTATGTGTAAGAAACTTGATGATGAAGAAAGATTACAAGTCCTCCAGATGAACCCTAAAATTCCTTTATGTGACTTCAAATGATCATAAGTTGATCAATTTTTATAAACTTGAGCCCATTTTTTTCCATAATGATATTGAAAATTTTATTTTCAACCTTTATTTTATGTGCAAAGTGTAAAAAGTGGAAAGAAGATGCCCTAAGGATGCAAACGATTATAGGTCAATTCATGAATTTTTGCCAACTTCAACAAGTCACAACTCTCTCAATTTTTGGAGATTTTGAATAGTTTAAGCCTCAAAATTAAATTCAATAAATATACTTCATGCCATATTTTTTTGTTAAGAACAAATCCTAAGTGGAAGACCATGTTTGGATACAAGACATTATAAGTCATTTTTGAAGAAAAACTTAGAAATTTTCTAAGTATGAAAAGTCAACCCTTTTCTTCCAACTTTGACTCAACATAACTTCTTGCTCAAGCATCCAATTGATCTCGCTCCTTTCACATTGTAAATATTTTTACTTTATCTTTCAAGTGCTTCAAAAATCACATCATATGTGTTGTACCCAAATTTTTGCCCCTAAGATCCCTTCATCATACCATGTTGATTCAATCACAACAAGATCACATTAGGGCTTTTGGTTCTTCTTCCTATCTTTAGCTTTGCTCTTTGAGGAACCACCAAGCACCTTGACTTGTTTTTCTTATGTAATCATTCATGTTTTTGTTTTTACTTTTCTTTTAAATAATAAAATGCAATGTTGGTTTGTCTTACTTGTCAACAATGCATGTAAAGGCAATAGGGCTTAATAAGTTGATCCATGGGTTCATGAGTTTATTTCCATGACCTAGTCAATGATGCTTGAGAAGTCCAACCCTCACCATTAAAGTTGTTTTGGAAAGGATGGCATGGCAAGGTTATTTTGGTTCACTACATTTCCAAGTTATCAAGATTTGATCCAAAAAGTACAAGGGGTTGATTGAAAAATAGTCATGGTTGGACAAGGTCTTGTTCCCATTGGTCACAAGTGCATATTTCTATCAATTATCAAGATATGTAAGTGGTTGTGGTTGCTATAAGTTCTCATTATCATCCTCAACAACTTATATTTACAAAGCATTTGTTTTGGTACAAGAAGTTTGTTCCAAATTGTCAAAGTTCCTCAGAGCATTTTCTTGATCTAGGAGTTAGGGTTTTGAACTTCAAAGAAGCATATCTTGCTCATATTTTCGTATTTTTAAGTGATTCCAAAGGCATCCTTCACTTCATAGGGTTATCAACAAATAACTTCAAAAGTTCCAAGGATTTTTCATGTGGAAGAAACTTGATGAAGGAGAAAGATTACAAGTCCTCCAGATGAATCCCCAATTTTCCATGTGTGACTTCAAATGATCATAACTTGGTTAATTGTTATCACCTTGAGCCCATTTATTTTACACAATGATCTTGAATATGTGAAATTTATGCCTTCTTTTATGTGCAAAGTGAGAAAATGGATGGAAGTTGCCTTAAAGATACAAAAGATTATAGGTCATTTTATGAAATTTTGCCAACTTCAACAAGTCATAACTTCCACAAGTTTTGGAGATTTTGAACGGTTCAAGTTTCAAAATGTCATTCAAGAGATCTACTTTATGCCATATTTTTTGGTCAAGAGCAAATTCCGTGTAGAAGGCTATGTTTGGATGCAAGACATTATAAGTCACTTTTGAAGAATAATTTGAAATATTTTTAAGTATGGAAAGTCAACCATTTTTCTCCAACTTTGACTTAACACAACTTTCAGCTCAAGCATCCATTTGATTCCATTCTTTTTCCATTGCAAAGCTTGTAACCTCATATT
Organism: Vicia faba; assembly: GCA_948472305.1. Lineage (NCBI taxonomy): Eukaryota > Viridiplantae > Streptophyta > Magnoliopsida > Fabales > Fabaceae > Vicia > Vicia faba. The sequence continues at coordinate 1,054,253,990 of OX451735.1, forward strand.
TCTAAAGCGTTAAGAATCATGCCTTAAGACCCCTTGAGCTGAGAATGCCATTAGATTAAACTTGGTAACTTGGAACTGGAGTTTTCCCATAAGTCAGAATTTGAAGTCTTTGTTTTGGCTTCTAATCACAAGTTTTCCATGCGTTTTTGCCTTTAAACATGTTTAATGAAGTTCCAGAATTGATTAGCACAACAAAACGCGTGTTTTGGATGAGTTTTGATCAAGTTGGAAGTCACACTTTTCTTGTTTGCAACTTCACACGATTTCCCTCCAAACTTCATCATTTCGCACGCTTGGACATTCCATTTGATTCCCTATAAATAGAGGGTCGTCCCCCATTCATTTTCTTAAGCTTAGATAGCCAGAATCACCCTTCCAAACTTGTTCCCTAACAAAAAATTCAGCAACTTTGAAATCCATTCTCAAGCCTTTTTCAATCTAATTTTTTCACCAATTCACCTTCCTTGATCTTCCCTGAAGCTAACCATATAATTACATTCAAGAATCATGCCCTATATTGCTCCATAAAAGTCCAGTTTCAAAGCTCTGCAACTCAACTTCAATAGGTAGATTCCTTTATTAATTCTTCAAAACTTTGATATCATTTTGATGCTCTCATTGCCCTGGTTCTAGTCGCAACACTTACTTCTTACTGGAAACACGTTTTGACCATGAAATTTCAAATCCCTTTTCAAAACTTTCTTTCCGAATTGCTTGAGCTACAATTTATATAAATTTGGCACGAGGGTGTGGTTATCTTCGTCTTGAAGAGACGAAGCGAATGGCATAAGTTTGAGCTTCTGATTTTAGAGTTTGAGAGACTTGCAATTCACGTTGGCTGGAGGTTGAAGATGACCAACGTGTCATCTTCCAAACAATGATGGTACGCCACTTGTTATTTTTGAATTCTGATTTAATAATTGATTCAGTGCTTTATTCACTAATGACCATGATATGCACAACGCGCCAAATCCCTTGGATTTGATTACTAAAGCGTTTTGACTCTCATCCAATGGTCCACATAGTTTTGATTTTGATTTTCTTTTCTGATTTTTTATATTTAATTGTTTTAAACTTCAAAAAATCATAGAAAATTCATTTTTAGTCCAAAAAATCTGAAAAAATAATGAAAAATACTTTTGATTATTCTCTTTCTGATTTTTATTTTTTCACAATTTAATTTTGAGTTTTGGTATTTTTTATAAATTTACACTTTATTGGAAGTGTTTTAAATGTTTAAAAATAATTTTATGCATTTTTAAATTCTGAAAAAATTAAGGAATGATCCAATGTTATTGTGATAAATATTGGTGACCTTATTTTATTTTTGTTTCTGGATTTGCTATTTTTTTATTATTTTTGGTTTATTTTACCCCTTTCTTTTAATTTTAAAAATAGTTTCTGACTTAAATAAATTTCCAAAAAAATTATAAAATTATTTTAGTTCATTTCTGATATTTCTATGGTCTTATTTTTTATTTCTTGATCAATTTGAACATAGTTGATATTTTTCTCTTTTATTTCAATTTGTAAATATATTATAATGTAATATTATTTTGTGATTATTTTCTGGCTGATCTTGGATTAAATTTTTTATCATGAACTTTATTAACATCATTGGATCCATGGTGTTGAGTCTAACTCCACAAAAATGGATGAATGATTTTAATAATAGTTTGATTAAATTTAATCCAAAAGTGGTTTGTATATTCTCTCTCATCCCTCTTCATCTCATCCCCTTCTTATTGCACTAAATATTGTTGGAGCATGTTCTCTATATCATGTCTCAAAATAAATGGTGCATAGATTGCTATTGACCGGCCTCAAAATAGGTGTGACTTATATAAAAGTCCACTTACGATTGCTTAACATAGCACTAAATTTTGTCCCGATTCTAATAAATGATCATTCGTGGCCCAAACTTATGTTTGTAAGCCCAAGTATGTTAATTTGATCTCATTGATCCAATAACCTTGAGATTCATTGTGTGGAGGCTTTGGTTCTACCAATCCTCTAATGAGTTCCGAATGCAAGTTTCAAGATGATCATCCAACTAAAAACTAGTCACTAATAATTGACTTTATTTTGTTTTTTGATTTTATGTTCTTTACTTTATGCACCATTTACTTTTAGCATTTACATTTCATGCTATTTTTGCATCTTTTCTCACTTGAGCCCCTTTATATTCTTGTCATTTTTTATTTTGCTCACTTGAGCTTTTCTTTTCTTTTAAAGACACCTAATAATCAACATAAACCCTAAAAATCTTTAATGATACTAACACTATTTGGTTACTACCCTTGGGATTATGGAGAATTGGACTTTTTGGATTTAGGATTAGAAACCTTGGCCTATGATTAGGGACCTTTTGATCTTATCTGATTATTTTGTCTGGAGCTCTTGAGGTTTACCTCAAGACATTGGGTTTTTTGTTTGTTTTGTGTGTAGGTTATTGTGATTACACCCTTTGTTTGTAATCTGGAATTCACCCGTATACAGCCGTTACTCTGCCCAATTTTTGTGAAGACTTAATACACTTGAAGTTTGGTTCTCTCAAGAGGTCTAGTACATTTGCTTGTTTGGTTTCAATCAAAAGAATGAGAATTATATTTTGGCTCATAATGTCAAGTATTGGCTTCTTGTTGGTTAGATGGTTCTAATCCCTAGCTTTTACCTTATGCTTTAGGATAGCCTCTTCTTCTCCCCCCATCTTCTTTAATTTCAAAAATCTTCTTCCCCCTTTTGAAATTTTTTCTTGTTTTAAACTTGAATTACTTTTATAATAAACTTGGACTTAGGTCCATGCATTTTCAATAATTTTCATAAATAAACTCCAATAAATTTAACAATACTTTAACAGTTTTGTGAGAATACTAAAAGTCAATCAATCTCATTTCAAACCATTTTGGCCACTTTGGCTTTTATCTTTAAACTTTTCTCAAAAGATTGAACTCCTGTCAATCCTTGTAGTGATGCAAACAACTATACTTCTACAATATGTAGTAAAGAGAGATATTTTCCACTTGGGTGTTGAGTGAGGAATTGTTGATTTTAAAATCCAAGCCATATCCTCCACTTTGAGATGATGCAGATTCTCTTTTCTCGTGATCGTGGGTAGTAGGTATGTTTTCCACACGGACAATGACGATGATGTTTTATCTCATAAAATTGACCAACACATTTGTGTTTTAAAGTTTTTAAAAGAGGAACTACGTGTACCATGATCCTATATTGCACAAAAAGGTGGTACGTAGGCACTAAAGGTTCGCAATGGCAGCGGGTGCAAAAATTATAAATATATTTCTTTTCTCACCTCCACCATCTATTTTATACAACATATTTCATAGCCAAAATATACAGATTTTTCAAAGAGGTTCCTGCAGAGTACTATAGATGCTTAGGGTGCTAATACCTTCCCTTTTCATAACCAACCCCTTACCTTGAATCTTTCCCCCTCTTTTTTGGGTTATTCTCTCTTTTCCCATTCCTTTGGAAACAATAAAGCACGGTGGAGATTTTTATTTTGATCTGTATAAGTCTAGTCAATCCAATGGCTTAGGCTTAAGAACTTCTACCGCTACAGAAAAAAAAGGCGACTTCACTGGGGACAGATTGACCTTTTGTTGGTCCATCTCTAAGTGGATTGAGCCTATCTTTGTTTGTATCTATATATATATGTTATTATTGTTTTTGTGTTATATGTTGTATATATATTTGTCTGGATTTTCCTAGTTTTCAAGGTGCTCGGTGATTACTTATAAGTCCTATACCCAGACTTGGGAAAACTTTAAGATAGGACGGGCGGTATAGTCATGTTAACTTTGAGGGAGTAATCCCAAAAAAGGAGGCATGAGATCCCCCACTCAGTGGAGGCCCTTTTGATTGTAGTGTCGTTTACCGAGTAATCAAGAAGACGTACTGCTTTCGACCTAGGAGCCTGCTGAAACTGAGGAATGTAGAATACCTAACCCATATTGGCCTTTTAGGTGTAGTGAGGAAACTATAACGGAGTAATTCGGAAATATTTGTCATGCGATACTACGCTTGGACGAGTTTTCTTGAGAATATTACTAATTACTGAGTTAATCGGGAAGTTGATAATATCCGAAGGATGGATGTAGACTCTGGGAACCTCTAGAACCTTGTTCGGAAGGTGATAACTTTTAGACCAACACCTTATGGGTAGTACCTTCGACCTCATACTCGTGACGTTGAACCTATGAACCCTATATGTGTGATCTTGTGTGTGATTGTTGCATCATGCATCCATGCACTCATAAGCATCTTTTGGAGAAATCTTATTTCAAGGGATTTAAAAGTCGACCATTTGTGAATATCTCAGGTACTTTTTAACCATGGATTCTGGAAAGAGAAAGATCGGGAAGTACAGTTTCAAGGATCCCAAGATATATGAGTTGATCAGTCTAATTCCCGAGATTGAGTGTTCTGCAGACTTTCGGAAGAAGTATGGATCCATTATTTCTCTCATGAAGCTGAAGATGAAGGAGGGTATTCTCTTGACCTTGGTCCAGTTCTATGATCCGATGTATCATTGCTTTACTTTTCCTGACTATCAGTTGATGCCTACACTAGAGGAGTATTCTTATTTATTGGATTTACCTGTTGCCGATCGTGTTCCTTTTACTGGTTTGGAGGGTGATCCAAAACCACATGAGATTGCTGCTTTGATTCATCTAGGGAAGTCTGAGGTGGAAGCCCATATGACTACTAAAGGAGGGATTAGAGGATTACCATCTAAGTTCTTATTAGAGAAAGCTCATTACTTTTCCAGGATGAAGAGTACAATCACTTTTGAGGCCATCTTTTCTCTACTTGCTTAAAGGTTGTTCTTATTTCCTAATATGGACAAGTTTGTTGACATTAATGCTACCAGGATCTTCACGATTGGAAACCCAGTTCCTACCTTGTTGGGTGATGCTTATTACTATATTCATCTTTGGAATTCTTATCATGGGGGGATGATTATCTGTTGCACGCCTCTGTTGTACTAGTGGTTCATCTCTCATATGCCACAGTCTGATGTTTTTTGGGATGTCAAGAAAGAACCCCGTTGGGCTCCTAAGATCATGGAACTTAATCACTCGGATATTGATTGGTATCATCGAGCTTACCAGGATATAGATATTATTGACAGTTGTGGTAGTTTCCCCAATGTACCTCTTCTTGGTACAAAGGGAGGAATTAACTATAACCCTGTTCTTGCACGACGACAACTTGGTTATCCGATGAGGGATAAACCAAATAGTATTCATTTGAGTAGTTTATTTTTGAAGGATGGAGAATACCATAGGGAAGCTAGGGAGAAGATTGTGAAGGCCTGACGTCACATTCATAAGAAGAGTAGGAAGGATTTGGGACCTAGGGGTGTTGTTTCTTTGGAGCCATATCTTCAGTGGGTCCAAACGAGAGATATTTAGTTGAAGATTGCGTATTCCCGGAAAACACCTATGCCTGATCTATTTGTGAATACCACTCCTCCCTTATTAGATGATCTAGAAGAGCTGCAACTTTCTTTGGTCAGGGTGCAACATGAAAATGACGCTTGGAAGAATAAGTGTCAAACTTTAGAGATTTCCTATAGAGCAGACTTGAAGGAGAAAGACAACTTGATTGAGATCCTTGAGAGTCGAGCGGTAGAGACTATGGAGAGGCAAGGGGATTTATTTTATCCTAATCCTCAAACAGATGCTGATCACTCACTTCCTGATTCAGGTGATTGGAAGAAGGTTGCCATCAGACATGCGGAAGAAAACCAGAGGCTGAAGGCTCAGATTGCCAGGCTCACAGGGAAGCGCCAACGTATAGAGTGATCTCCATCAATTTTACTTCTCAGGATTTTAGATTTTTATTTCATCTTGTACTTAGGATCATTGAAACTTGTAATCCATTTTGGAATTATTATAATAAAATTTTTCAGTATTTCCAATGCATTATTACTTTGATATTTGCAATATATCCATAAATTTTAAATCCCTTGAAATATTAAATAAAATAAAATCATGTGCATTACATATCATGCATCATATTGCACATATTTCATTCATTTGTTATGCATATCCAGGTGTCTTACCAAGCTTCTTTACTTCGTTCAGCAAGCTGACTCACCACTACAACACTCGGGCTAATCTCAGAAAGAAGATGGACAACTTAGAACAAGAGAGTCGCGAGCTGCGCGAGGAGGTTTATACTTTGAAAGCTGGCATGGACAATCTGACTACTTTGATGGAAGATCTTGTGGATTCTCAGAATCAGCCGCCGACTCTTCAACCTCAACCAACAAGGGCAACTACTGAAGCTCCGACTGTTCCCGTATCTTCTACTCCAGCTTTTGTTCAGAATCGCATGACTCAAGGTTATCCATGGGGAATGCCAGATAATTTTACACCTGAAGGTTTCAATCTTGGTCCTCAAGATACTCGATTGTTCCGACTATTATTACTCTGGCACTTCCTGTGGTACATGCTGCTCCTACTGCGCCTCCATCGGTGAATATGGTTTCGTTTGTTAATGATGATGATGTGTGTCGTCCTTTCCCTCCACCGAGTGAAGACTTGGTTCTTTATGACAGAATGGATGATTTTCAAGAGTAGTTTGACAAGATGCAAAGAGAGATGAAGGCCCTTAGGGGAAAAGAACTATTTGGGTAGAATGTGAATGAGCTGTGCTTGGTCCCAAATGTTAAGATACCTGCTAAATTTAAGGTCCCAGAGTTTGAGAAGTACAAGGGCAACACTTTCCCTCGTGCTCATCTGGTGAAGTACGTGAGGAGAATGTATACCCATACTGATCATCATTGTCTACTGATTCACTTTTTTCAGGATAGTTTGACCGGTGCTGCGCTTAAGTGGTATATGAGTTTAGACAACGCCAATATCCATACTTTCAATGATTTGGGAGAAGCATTCATCAAACAATATAAGTACAACGTGGACATGGCGCCTGACCGTGATCAACTCAGGGCCATGGTTCAGAAAGACATGGAATCATTCAAAGAGTATGCACAGAGATGGCGTGAGGTAGCCGCCCAAGTGATTCCCCCCATGGAAGAGAAGGAGATGACTAAGATTTTCTTGAAAATGCTGGGGGATTTCTACTACGAAGGGATGGTGGCAAGTGCACCAAATGATTTTACTAAAATGGTAGGAATGGGTATCCTCTTAGAAGAGGCTGTAAGAGAGGGCCGCTTAACGAATAGTGAAAGTTCTGGAGGTGTGAAGAAACCATCTTATGGATTTACCAAGAAGAAGGAAGGGGATGCAAATGTTGTCGTGCAAGAGAGGAGGGTTAATACTCCTAGAAGGAATTATCAGCGTCATCAGCAGGTCGCCTCAGTTACTCCAGTTGTGGGTGCAACTCCAACTACTGTTGCTTATCAAAGACTATCCCAGCAGGGGAATCAAGGGTATAATCAGATAAGGGAGAGTTATGACCTTATTCCTATGAGATATACAAAGTTGCTACCGGTATTGATTCTAAAGAAGCTGGTTCAGACCTGACCACCTCCCGTCATACCATCACCATTGCCTTGGAATTACAAAGCAGACCAAACATGTGCTTATCATCAGGGAGCACCAGGGCATAATGTTGAGAATTGTTATCCTTTGAAGATTGAGGTGCAGAAGTTGGTAAAGTCTGGTGTTCTATCTTTCAAGGATGTGGGACCTAATGTGAAAGACAATCCTCTACCCAAGCACGGGGGAGTAAATGTTGTGAATATGGTGGCCGGTTGTCCAGGAGACTTCTGGATTTTTGATATTAATCTGGTTAAAGGAGATGTGGTGAAAATGCATGCAGACCTTTGTGAATTTAGCTACTATACGCATGACCATATCGGTTGTGCTATTTGCAGTAGAGATATACAGGGTTGCGATAAGATAAAGGCTTATTTACAAGAGATGATGGATGAGGGCCTAATCCATATAATCGGGCCTAGGATAGAGTATGAAGAGGAGGTGAATATGGTTTCTAGATGTCCTGGAGAATTCAGAATTTTTGATGTAGAGTATATGAATGAAGACCTTGTGCAATTGCATGCTACCTTCTTCCATATGGCTGGCCAGGTGGAACACCAATATGGATCTTTCCGAGTTTGCTGTCGAGATTCCCGAGGATGTTCAATCGTGAAGAAGGGTGTTCAGTTGTTGTTAGACAATGGAATTATCAAGGTTACAAGTAAAATGGATGATTACCATGAAGTTGATATGGTTGAAGTTTGTTTGATGGCAGAAGAGTCAGATGAAGAGTATGTCTCTGCAGATGAGTATTTCTCCTCATATGAGGATTTCTTTTCCAAAAATGACTCAATAATGACTGATTGTGTTGAAGAAGGGGTAAACGTCATTGTACCTTGTTTTGGGGTACCTGCCCATCTTGAAGTTGAATATTATAGCAAGTCAGTTGTTACCCCATTGGTGATTAGTTTACCGGGTCCTATCCCCTACAAGTCAGATCAGGCCATGCCTTACGAATACAACGCTATAATCTTAGAGGATCGAGTGGAAGTTCCCATCCAGCCAATGCCTGATGTTGGGAATATTGCTGAGAATAGTAGGGTGACCCGCAGTGGTCGTGTGTTTGCACCAGTTGTTTGAAGAGATGTTAGTGATGGAAAGAAAATTACTGAGAATGTTGAACCCAAGAAGGCTACGGGTGAGACTAGTGGGGTTGCATTAGAGAGATAAGTGGATGATATATAATCAATATGAGAAACTACAGAATTATAGATTAGCTACTGCAGACTCCTTCAAAAATATCTATCTTAGCTTTATTGATGAACTCTTCTGCTCACAGAGAATACTTGATGAGGGTATTGGACCAAGCTTTTATGGAAAGTGATATGCCAATAGACCAATTCAGAAGTGTAATTAGGAACATTACATCATGTAATAACTTGAGTTTCTGCGATGATGAATTACCAGATGAAGTAAGGAATCACAACTTGGCCCTCCACATCTCTATGAACTGCAAGAATGATTCACTATCCAATGTGTTGATTGATAATGGACCTGCTTTGAATGTTATACCTAGGAGTACGCTTATGAAGTTGAAATATCAAGGAACACCTATGCGCCCGAGTGGAATCATTCTGAAAGCACTCGATGGATCAAGGAAATATGTTATTGGTGAAGTGGACTTGCCTATTCATATAGGACCACATTTGTTTTAGATTACTTTACAGGCTATGAACATTGTTCCCACTTATAGCTGCTTGCTGGGACGGCTGTTGATACATGAGGCATGGTGTTGTACCCCAAAATTTGCCCTCCCATTTCCCCAACATTTTCTCATCACAAAAACCTTGAAGATCAAGATCCAGTTAGGGTTTCCTCTGCTCAAGACTTCTCCTTGCACTGTGGACTCAAATTAGGGTTTGTGTTTGAACAAAGATGTTTTGACCTAAAATGCCTAAGATGACTTTCATGCTTCATATTGGACTCCCAAGTTTATCCATACCAAGTTTCAAGTCTTGATTCCAAGTTTTGCCCAGTCAATTGGACAGATGACCTAAAAATCAGCTGTATTGGGGAAAAAGTCAACTGTGGCCAATTGACAGTCAAATCTCATGAAAATTGACCCACATCAACATTATGAACTCATATGGACCATTTGATCAAGTTTGGATCACAATTCCACAAGAAATTTGATCAGATCATCAAAAGGGCAAAATAGTCATTTTTAGGGTTTTGACTGCACAAAGGCAATTTTTGACTGTTTGACCTAGCCAATGGCAAACCAAGCTCACATATGGACTCAAAGACCCCATGGAATTATCTTGACATGATCAACAAACTCAAAAGATCCCAAGTACACAAGATTGACAGTTGAATTTCCCAGTCAATTGATCAATTTTGACTGTATACTGAAAAGTCAAACTTTGACTTTTTGGTCAAAATCAAGAGTCAAGATTCATTTTTCATCAAAACATGCCAAATCATGAAACTTGTTCACCAAGAAACCAAGAAATGCAAATTAGGGTTTGAAATGAGAATTTTTCATAACTTAGAATTTTTCTAAGTTATGGAAAACCCTAGTTTTTTCCCAACTTTGCCCCACTTTCTCACCAAGATTCATTTGGATTCAAACAAAAGTCAAAACATGAAAGTTGTAGCTTGTTGCATAATATACAACTTTGATTCACAAAGTTTTCCCAAATGAGGCTTGTATATCAAGTTACAAATTTTTGAATAAGGGCACTAAACCATTCATAACTTAGTGAAAAATTGACCTTTTTGACAAGGTTTTCTACCTAACTTCAAGGCCATTTTCCATACACTTCCACTTGGAATTTCAATTTGCATTTCAAAGATGGATTGTAGTACACATTCCAAGCTTTCCAAAATGTCCAAGAACTTCTCAAACAACCTCATGGTTAGGGAGAATCGAATTTTGCAAAATGGGAAAAAGTCACTTTTGTTCTTGGCCATGTACATGTTCATAACACTATGCATTTTAATCTCAGCATGCTTAAGCTACATTACAGGTCCTAAAACCCTTTGACACTCATAAATTTAATGCAAAACCATTGTGCCAAGTTGTTATTCTAAGCCTTTGGACATTACATGGAGAATTAACCCTAAACTAGAAAAAGCACTATTTCCATTTTTGAAAAGGAGAACTTTATGTCAAGTTTGCAATCCAAGTGGTAGAGTCCAAATCTTCTTGGCACAAGTTTGTGAGCAAATTGAACTGATCAAGGCCAATGTATGCAGCATAGTGTGAGGGCCTGTACAGGCTAGAAACATCAAGTGGCCATTGCTTGCTTCAAGTTCAAGTAAGATAGCATAACTTGTACCAACTCTCATATCAGCCTACAAACACTTAGACAAACTTATCAAACACATTCCACACATTGATCCAAAGCTGAAGCACGAGCCTTTCACCTCCAATCCCTCCCAAAACTCAGAATCACCTTGAAACTGCTCAAACAGAGCAACCTCTGCAGATTGAGTTCCAACTCTCAATCCTTTCAAGCATTCTTGCCCAAACCAGTTCATACACCTTCCCTACCATCTATGCAAGCTAACCAAAAGCAAAAACACGACCTATAATCCCTCTAACTGGTTCCACCATTTTCACATTTCTGATTTGCAGGTGAAGTGCTCTAGCTCGATTCAAAAGCTTTCAAGGCAAAGTAAATATTGGAACAACATCACCACACCTCAAGGAAGCTACACCAACCATTATCTTGCCCTGAAAGCTTCTCCTTTGCCAGATAGAACTTCAACTGAACAGGTAAGTTTTTGAATTCGTATCTCTCTTATTAGGCATCATTAGCTTTAAGTTTGTGAATAAACAATGTTCTACTCATGCCACTGAACATGTACATGTTTTTACTTTTCATTTCTTTTGCTTGAGCTGAGAGAATTTAAGGTTTGAAAATGGCAGAAAATCTAGGTTAGGATTTGGGGGAGAAGAAATTCTCCCTCATCTTAGAGAGTTAGGACAAGTTCTGCATATGGTTGGATTCGTCTCTTGATGCTGAACATTTTTTATGTTATGAGTTTTCATTAATAAGCCAGGAATCAGGATGTTTGAATGTTGGAACCAAGCGCGCGTTTTCTGAACGTTTTTGGTTGGAGGTTGAAGAAGGGTCTATTGGGCTGGGCTTGTTTCATATTTCTTATTCACACCATGTTTTTTGGTTTTGCACCCCCCAAGCCCATTTCATTCATTTTAATGTTTTTTTGACTTTTCTTTTTTTGGCCTGATTTATTTATTTTTCCTCATCATATATAAAACATAAAAATATTTTTTTATACCATTTTCCTATTTATTGGATATTTATTTAGTTAGACTAGTTATTTGAATATAAATAGGTAAATAAATATACTTTTATTTAAAAAATGTTAAAATGGTGTAAATACATTTTTATTTTTATTTTATTTTATTTTACTTTCTGAAAATACTTTATATAAAAAATACTTTTTTTACAAATATTAAATATTATTATTATTTATATATATATAATACATATCTAAAATAATACATATATACATATATTAATATATTTAGAGTAAATACAAAATATATACACTTTTGTTTTTTTTTGTTGCTATTATTAATATTAATATAAAAATACATTTTTGACAAATACCTCATTTTATTTTATTTTTGTATATATAAATAAATATTTGTACATAATAAATGAATAATGTATTTTATTTAATAGAATTAGGGTTTTACCCTAAATATGAAAATACTCCAAAAATAATACCCTTTTATTTTCTTTTTATTTTACATAAATAATACTTTTTTTTCATACATATAAAAATTCTTTTTGCATTCTTGCATATTTGTTTTTATTTTATTTAATTTATGCAAATTGATCACCTTGTAAATGATTCAACATTGATGTAATAGTTTTAGGTTTAAATTCCTTGTCAAAATCCCCATTTGAACATTTGTACCCCCCTTCCCATATTTGGTTTTGTAATAGCTTAGTAAATTTATTTTCGCACTTTATTGCTTTCTAATTATACCATGTTAGAATTAGGGTTTGTATGCGAAAAAACGACAAAATAGTTATGACCTAATCTCAAGACAAACAAGCATGAAAATGAACACACAAATCACACTTGCACCCCCTAGGGTATTCCACTTGTTGCCTTTCAAAATTGGGCCATATTGCATGTTAGGTCTCTTTGGGCAAAACAAACAAATCAAATGATCATAGTCCCTCGATAACACTTTCAAAATATTGCCAAAACAAATGATCAAGTCCCTTAAAGAAAATGCCCAAAGATACTTGGCACCATTGCAATTATGGTCTAAACGATGACCCGCGCCCGTCCCTTTCACATCCTAACATGAGATTGTCCACCAAATGCAATGGTGGAACAAACTTATTAAAAGGGTTTAAAACATAGCAATAAAACTTTGAGAAATTTAGGAGTAGATAACCTCTTAGTTACTTGAATCAAAACTTGTAAAAACAAAACACTTGCCTATTTTCTAAACCACACTTCACTACACTTTCAAAACAACTTTCAAAAACAAATGAAAACCTTTTCAAAAGACCTACACCTTTGTATACATCCCCACATGGATCATTACAAAGGTTGCCACCACAATGGCTTCTTTTCAAAACATTTTTCAAACTCACACACATAAGCACCATTTCAAACAATTGAAAATAAAAGGCAAGTGATCTAAGCAAGTAACTAAGAGCCCATGGATAACCATGGATAGAAAGGGTGCTAATACCTTCCCTTTCTATAATCTACTCCCCGAACCCAAGAAAACATCTCAAAAGGTTTTTTTGCTGTGCTTTTTAAACCTTTCCTTAGGATAAAATAAAAAGTCGGTGGCGACTCTTGCTCAACCGAAACATTTGCGAATATAAACGCAAAACTCTAGTCAGTTCTCCCACCGTATCACAGAACTGGCGACTCTGCTGGGGAAAACTTATAAAGTGGAGTAACCTTAGGGCTTAGATCACCTTTGTTTTCAATTGTTTGCTTTGTTTGCTTTTATATTTGTGGGCTTTGCATCGGAGATTCATAGATCCTAACCCGGATCTGGGAAATACCCCCTTTTTGGTAGCATAATCTGTGAGGGACCTGTCCGGCGTAGACCGACATGGGTGAAGCAGTGGCTACGTTGGTGTGGCACCTTGGTCTGTACCTATATCCCTTGTGTTGCAACGGGGAGAATATAGGTCTTCTAAGGAGTCATTAAACACCAACCAACCTTAGAACCCTAAATTGACCAAACTTGGCTATTAGGACAGTAGCAGTATGCTACACTCATTGAGGCTAAACTCTCGAGATGGTTCTGGCCGCGAGAAAAGATTGTGATGCTGGAGTTATGACCGATTGAGGGTAGCCAATGATTTGAGATCCCCTAGAACCCGGTTACTTTTGATAGGACAGGTTTTTAACCAACAAAACCAAAAGAGGGTAATACCTGAAATTCATGCTGGCCTGAAACCTAAGGGTGTCTTGTGTGACTTGTGTGCTTTACCATGCTTGCCTATGTGAATACTTGTGTTGTGTTTCATCATAGCATCATGCCATCATGCCATTGCATGCATCCTGTATAGAGGACTAACCCATTTCAAAGACAAAAAAGTTTCATCTTTGCTCTGTTTTGTAGGACATCATGATGCCCGTGCGTAGGAATACTATCCGGCTCAACTTTGTTCAACCACCAATTTTGCTCAAGGATTTGGTTGGTAGGATTCCAAACACTTCTTCCTTCATCAACAGACATGGTTCTCTCCTTGGCTTGATCACTGCAAAATGGGACCAACAACTGATAAGTGTTCTGACCCAGTTTTATGACCCTCTGTATCATTGTTTCACCTTTCAAGACTTCCAGCTGGTTCCTACCCTGGAAGAATTCTCTTATTTGCTTGGGATCCCTGTCTTGGAACAAACTCCGTTCACTGGTTTGGAAAAGACTCCTAGGCCTGAAGAGGTTGCTGCAGTCCTCCCCCTGACCAAAGAAGAGGTATTGGCTAACTGGGAAACTAGAAGTGGAGTTAAGGGATTTTTGGTCAAATTTCTGGTTGGCAAGGCTAATGATTTCTAGAATGATTTGGACTTCAAGGCGTACGAGGATATTCTGGATCTTTTGATCTATGGTCTGGTATTGTTTCCAAACCCTGACACCTTTATCAGTATCCATGTCATAAGGATCTTCATGTCTCGGAATCCTGTACCCACTCTTTTGGGTGATATCCTGCAACAACTCTATGCTCGTACTGCTCGAAAACGGGGAACTCCGTGGTGTTGTGCTCCTTTGCTAGTAAGTTGGTTTATTTCGCACCTTCCTAAGTACGTGCTGAAGAATGAAGAAGGAAAAGGTTGGGCTTGGAGGTTAATGTCACTCACAGATAAGGACATCACCTGGACTCTCAGAGGTTTGGATGAGGTAGCTGTTATTGACCGTTGCGGAGAATACCCTAATGTTCCGTTGATTGGTATCCAAGGAGGAATCTCTTATAATCCATGCTTAGCTCTCCGTCAGTTTGGAAGAGCCAGAGGAGTAGGGCCTCATGAAATGCTGGTTCCTCACTTCCATTTTGAGTTTCAGGCAGACAGTGACAAACTACGCCATGGATTCGTTGGAGCTTGGGACAGAATTCACAAAGCTGACCCACATGAGTTGGGACCAAAGACTTCTCTACCAATGGAGCCCTATTGCAAATGGGTCCGCATCCGTGCTCAAAGGTTAGGTATGCCATACGAAGCTGTTAGACCTCTCATTCTTGAATCTCCTGATGAAGATGGGGTTCCTCCAACTGTCCTCCCTCCTCAGATACCTACTGATTTTGACACAATGAAAAGATCTTTGGCGCAGCTAAAGGAAGAACGGGATTTCTATCGGGAGAAGTTCAACGAGAAGGAACGGAAGATCCAGAGGATGACTAAGAAATTGGAGGAAGAAAGGGTCCTGAACAACTACATCAGCACTGAGAAAAGGAGGCCATGGGAGCATTGATGGGCTTTGGATATTTCCTTTTATAGCTTTTATTTCCTTTTCAGTATTTTTCATTCCTGTAATGCCTAAGGGAAAATTGTTGAACAATTGAAAATTTTAATCTAATGAAGTGTGTTTCCCTTTTTGTCTACAAAGTTGAATCTTGTTTGTCTTTGAAAACATAAAACATACGCACTCCATTGCACCATATGCATATCAGGTACCCTATTTCACAGGTTGCTTAATCTCCTTCGCTGTTTATTTTGAACAGTCATCATGAATCCAGACTCATCCAGTGAGCAAGCAATCAAGGCCCTTCAGGCCCAAAGTGCCCAGTTTCAAGAAATGGTCCTGAGCCTGGCCCAAGGTCAGCAAGAGTTGAAGACCCTACTCCTGAAGAAGAAGAAGAAAAAGAGGAATGCATTGTTCAACACCGGACGCAGATTTGGGAACACACTCCACAATGAAGCTGATCCAACTACTTCTTCTGCTGAGAAAAATAGTCCCCAAGGGGAGGAGCTCCTAGTCCCGCAGTCTCCGACAACGAGACGGACTACAATGACGAACAATACCCACCTGCTGCTGACAGATACAAGCAATTGGAGGACCGCTTGAGCGCCATGGAAATTCAGAATGTGCCGGGGCTGGATTTCGGAGATCTGGGGTTATCTTCTGGGATAGTAATTCCACACAAGTTCAAGGCGCCTGCCTTCTCCAAGTATGATGGGGTCTCCTGCCAAAAGCTGCATCTAAGGTCGTACGTAAGGAAGATCCAACCTTATACGGCGGATAAGAACCTTTGGATTCACTTCTTCCAAGATAGCCTCTCGGGGTCACAGCTTGAATGGTTCTACCAATTAGATGGAACTAGCATCCGACACTGGGAAGATTTGGCAACCGCATTCTATAGACAATATCAATACAATTCTGATCTCGCTCCTACGCGTACCCAACTTCAGGGTATGTCTCTAGGAACGGGTGAAGGGTTCAAAGAATATGCACAAAAATGGAGAGATTTGGCTGGCAGAGTGCAGCCTCCATTGACGGATCGCGAGCTGGTTGATATGTTCCTAGGGACTTTGTCTGGTCCATTTTTCAATCATTTGGTTGGTAACTCCTCCGCCGGGTTTATGGATTTGATTCTGACAGGAGAAAGAATTGAAGTTGGCATCAGGTCAGGAAAGATACAAAAAGCTGCCTCCACAAGTACTGAGAAGAGGCCGTTTAAGAAAGAAGCAAGCGCCGTCTATGGTCCTAGACGACAAGTCAAGCCCGAAAGTCGCCAAGCCGTCAATGCTTTGGTCATTTCAAAACCTGTTGCTGCTCCTCAGCAGTACAATCAACAAAGAAGTGAAAGGCCCAAGAGGCAGTATACTCGGCTGAGTATGACCTTATCTCAAATTTTACCCTAACTGTTATCCACCAACTTGGTGACCATCAAAGAAGCTCTTAAGGTCGTCAACACTGCATCTCCTAAGTATAACCCAAATGCCCGGTGTGCTTATCATTCCGATAGTCCCGGGCACACTACTGATGATTGCTGGGCCTTGAGAAACAAAGTGCAAGATCTTATCGACGCGAAGGAAATTCAGTTTGAAGCGCCTGAGAGACCGAATGTTGTAACTGCTCCTATGCCCCAGCATAGAGTAAATGCCATTGAGGAAGAGTTGTATGCTGTTTCGGTGAATGAAGTCGTTACCCCTCTTTTGACTGTTAAGAGGAACTTGCTACTAGCCGGTTTATTTCCGGGTTGTAGCAAGGGTTGCCTCCTGTGTGCTGTTATCCCTACCGGTTGTCCGCTGCTGAAATCAGGCATCCAAAGCCTGATGGATAGCAAGGAGATTATGTTCAAGAAAACTACTGTTCCGTTTGTTCCCATTGAAGAAATATCTGTTGTCACAATTTACAATCCTGCCAAAGCTCCCGTGAAGAAACCCGTCCGAATTATGTCTGTTGCACCCATTACTATTACTGTTCCGGGGCCTCTCCCCTATGAGTCTGATAAAGCGGTCCCATGGCATTATGGAGCCGACGTGTATGTGCTTGGGGTGAAGCAGGAGTTCAACACCAATACCAGTATCAGTAACATCACTGGTCCCGCCAAGATTACCCGCAGTGGCAGGCTCTTCTCTCCTGACATTGCACCGCCAGTTATCCGAAAACCTCTCACCATCACACCCGCAAGTGTGCATGTTCCAGTTCAAATTCCTGTGTCTACCACTGCCGCCGAGTCCTCTGATACTCGGGGCAAAGAAGTTGCTACCAATTTGCCTGCCAGGACGGAGGCACCAAAAAAGAAGACTGCTGTGGAAGCCTCCCAACAAGAAATGGAGGAAATCCTTAAAATTATCAAAAAGAGTGACTTTAATGTCGTTGAACAGTTGGGGCATACTCCCTCCAAAATCTCTATGTTATCATTGCTGCTATGCTCAGAGGCCCATGCAAAAGCCCTGATTTCATTTATGAAAACGGCTCATGTGCCGCAAGAGACCTCTGCAGATCAATTCACCGACTGTGTGGCTAATCTGACAGCTGACAATGGCTTAGGGTTCTCAGATGCTTACCTTACCGCCAAAGGGAAAAATCACAATGATGCCCTGCACGTCTCCATAGAGTGCAGGGGCACTACTCTCGCACACGTGTTGGTGGATACCGGTTCTTCCCTGAATGTTTTGCCCAAGAAAGCATTGGACCGCTTGGATTGTAAGGGCCTGGAGTTGAAACCTAGTAACATCGTTGTTAGAGCCTTCGACGGTTCTAAGAGGATGGTGCACGGTGAAGTAGACATCCCTATTCGTGTGGGTTCCCAAGTTTTCGACTCAACGTTCTATGTAATGGATATTCGTCCATCTTATTCCTGCTTGTTGGGTCGACCCTGGATTCACAAGGCTGGGGCAGTAACATCCACTCTACACCAAAAGCTCAAATACCCTGTCAAAGGGAAGATTGTTATTGTGCAGGGTGAGGAGGAATACATGGCGAGTCACTTGAATTCATTCCGGTATATCGAGATGGACGGGGAGTTTATTGAAACCCCCTTTCAGCATTTTGAGGAAGTACCTCCAGTGTTAGCATCAGCTGAAGCAGTGGTTGAAGAAGACTTTCCGTTGAAGATGGCGTCCTTGAAGGATGCCCGGGCTGTAATCGAGAGAGGAAATTGTACAAACTGGGGTCAGCTTCCTGACTTCACTCAAAAGAACAACAAGTTTGGGCTGGGCTTTACTGCAGAGGCTCAGAGGGCTGTGCGCAAGGAAAAGATCAGAAAGGCTCCGGTGTTCATCTCCAACCCAAGGGTGAATGCTATTGAGGAGGGTGTAGAGGAAGCAGAGTTTGACAGTTGGATCTACCCGACTACTAGCAATGGACCAAGCAATTGGACGGCAAAGGATTTTACACCTATCACATTTGTCACGCAGTAATTATTTCTTTTGATTTTCAATTTGTAACAAACAATATGTTAAAACTTTATTGGCTCGGTGTCCTACCCGGGGCATCGTAGCTCCATTTATAAGGGCTTTTTGTATGACATTTCCATATATCATCAATCAAAACATTGGACGTTTTTTGCATTTTAAATCTTGTGCTCTTTTCTTTCTGTGTTATATATTGCAAAACAACTATATTTACACACACCCACTTATACAGGTTTCAATCCACTCTGGATCTCACTGGTAACAGCTCTGCTACCGCCAGTTATGACTTCGAGAATCCGATCAACTTGGCCGAAGACAAAGGTGAAGATGATTGCGAAGTGCCTGGTGAACTCGCAAGACTGCTACTCCAAGAAGAGAGGGCTATTCAACCACATGAAGAGCCGGTGGAAACAATTAACCTAGGTACTGAGACGGATAGGAAAGAGGTCAAGATCGGTGCCAATCTAGAGCTCAGCGTGAAGCAACGATTGATCCATATGCTACAGGATTACATGGAGATATTTGCTTGGTCCTATGAAGACATGCCTGGTTTGGATGCCGACATTGTAGTTCATCACCTGCCAACCAAGGAAGACTGCCCTCCGGTGAAGCAAAAGGTCCTCCGTATGCGCCCAGAGATGTCTGAAAAGATCAAGGCTGAAGTCATGAAGCAGTTCGATGCCGGGTTTCAAGAGGTAACTTCTTATCCTCAATGGGTGGCTAATGTGGTGCCAGTACCGAAGAAGGACGGTAAAGTCAGAATGTGTGTTGACTACAGGGACTTGAACAGGGCAAGCCCCAAGGATGACTTCCCCTTACCTCACATCGACGTTCTTGTTGACAATACTTCTCAACACAAGGTTTTCTCCTTCATGGATTGTTTTTCAGGGTATAACCAGATCAAGATGGCTCCGGAGGATATGGAGAAGACTACCTTTGTGACTCAGTGGGGCACCTTCTGTTACAAGGTCATGCCATTCGGATTGAAAAATGCTGGGGCAACCTACCAACGTGCCATGGTTGCTTTATTTCATGATATGATCCATCATGAGATTGAGGTATACGTTGATGACATGATTGCAAGGTCTCAAACTGAGGAGGAGCACCTTGATCATTTGAGGAAGCTGTTTGACCGACTCAAGTTATACAAGCTGAGGTTGAATCCCAACAAATGCACCTTTGGGGTAAGATCCGGAAAATTGCTAGGTTTCATTGTAAGTGATAAAGGTATTCAGGTGGACCCTGCCAAGGTAAAAGCCATACAAGAGATGCCGACTCCAAAGACAGAAAAAGAAGTCAGAGGTTTCCTGGGACGACTGAATTACATTGCCCGATTCATCTCACATCTGACTGCTACTTGTGAGCCAATCTTCAAATTACTGAAGAAAGATCAAGTAGTACGCTGGAACGATGAATGTCAGGCTGCCTTTGAAAAGATAAAGGAATATCTCCAAGAGCCACCCATTCTTATGCCACCAGTGGAAGGAAGACCTCTAATATTATACTTGACAGTACTTGACAATTCAATGGGGTGTATGCTGGGGAAGCATGACGAGTCTGGCCGAAAAGAGCACGCTGTTTATTACTTGAGCAAAAAGTTTACCGACTGTGAGTCTCGTTACTCACTGCTTGAGAAAACTTGTTGCGCTCTAGTATGGGCTGCTCGCCGGCTGAGACAGTATATGTTGACTCACACTACTCTATTGATTTCAAAGATGGATCCCATCAAGTACATATTTGAAAAGCCTGCTCTGTCTGGAAGAATAGCGAGATGGCAAATGATCTTGACAGAATATGACATCCAGTATACAACTCAGAAAGCAATTAAATGAAGTGTACTGGCAGATCATTTGGCACACCAACCTGTGGACGATTACCAATCATTGAACTTTGATTTTCCGGACGAAGATATCATGGTGGTAACTGGCTGTGAAGTACCTGGACCGGATGAAGGACCTGAGGAAGGATCCCGATGGTCTATGCATTTTGACGGAGCCTCCAATGCTTTGGGTAACAGTGTCGACGCTGTAATCATATCTCCCAAAGGAACTCATACTCCACTCACCGCCCAATTATGTTTCAACTGCACCAACAACATGGCAGAATATGAGGCATGTATCATGGGTTTACAAGCTGCAATCGACTTAAGGATCAAATTTCTGAGTGTCTTCGGAGATTCCGCTCTCGTGATCAATCAGATCAAAGGCGAGTGGGATACGAAACACCCAAATCTTATTCCTTACAAGGAGTATGTGTCAACCTTGCTTCCCCACTTTGAAGAAATAACTTTTGAGCACTTCCCAAGAGAGGAGAATCAGCTAGCGGACACACTAGCTACGATGTCTTCAATGTTCAAAGTTAAATGGGACAATGAGGCTCCCCGGATCATTATCTGGAAGTTGGACGAACCGGCATACTGCTGCGATCTTGAGGCTGAAAAGGTGACTGAAAAACCCTGGTATCATGAGGTGAAGAGGTATCTGGAAGCTCAGAAGTACCCTGAAGGTGCATCTGTCAATGACAAGAAGTTCATGAGAAGGTTTGCGGCGAAATTCTTCCTCAGCAATGACATTCTCTACAAACGGAATCATGATTTAACTCTACTGCGTTGTGTGGATAAGGCTGAAGCAGAGAAGATCATGATAGAACTGCACGAAGGTACATTCGGGACACATTCCAGTGGACACACCATGGCTAAGAAAATCCTTCGGGCAGGATATTTCTGGTCCACAATGGAAGCCGATTGTTACCAACACTCTCGAAGTTGTCACAAATGCCAGATCTATGCTGACAAGGTGCATATTCCTCCGGTTCCTCTAAACGTCCTGACAGCACCTTGGCCTTTTGCAATGTGGGGCATCGATATGATCGGTGAGATCCGACCGACGGCATCCAATGGGCATCGCTTCATCTTAGTGGCGATCGATTACTTCACGAAGTGGGTTGAGGCAGCTTCCTACGCAACGGTAACCAAAAGCGTCGTGGCACGTTTCATCCGGCATAATCTGATCTTTCGATACGGCGTCCCGGAAAGAATCATTACGGACAATGGTACCAATCTCAATAATAAGATGATCACTGAACTCTGCGAATAATTCAAGATACAGCACCACAACTCTTCTCCCTACCGGCCGAAGATGAATGGGGCTGTAGAGGCATCTAATAAGAATATCAAGAAAATTGTGCAGAAGATGACAGTGACCTATAAAGATTGGCACGAGATGTTACCGTTCGCTCTTCATGGGTACCGTACCTCAGCAAGGACGTCAACCGGGGCAACTCCTTTCTCCTTGGTCTATGGCATGGAGGCAGTCTTGCCAATTGAAGTTCAGATACCCTCTCTCCGGATAATGAAGGATGCAGACTTGAGTGAAGATGACTGGATCCAGACTCGACTTGATCAATTAAATCAGATTGACGAAAAGAGACTCACCGCTATCTGTCATGGCCAGACGTATCAAAAACGGATGATCAGGGCATTTAACAAGAAAGTCAAACCACAAGAGTATCAAGCTGGGGACCTGGTAATCAAACGCATCATCCTTCCTCAAAGTGATCCCCGGGGCAAATGGACCCCTACGTACGAAGGGCCATTTGTGGTTAAACATGTGTTCTCAGGAGGAGCCATGATCCTAACCACCATGGATGGTGACGACCTTCCTCACCCCGCCAATGCAGACATAGTGAAAAGATACTACGCATGAATAAAAGACCCGCTAGGTTGACATGCCCAGGAAAAAATAAGGGCTTCCCGGAGAACCAAAAGGGTTCGGGCAAAAATAAGGGATGAAATGAAAAAATCTGTACACCCGGCAAGTCGAAAACCTGAAAAGGCGGCTTGGGCAAAAATGGGTTATCCCGGTGGATTGAAAACCCGAAAGGGCGGTCCAGGCAAAAGTTAGGGATAAAGCGTAACACTATGTCTCATTGGATCACTTCGCATCCAGAATTCGGCATCGACTATCTGGCTCAGATTTCGGCATCGACCAATCAACTTCATCTTCGACTAAGCAGCAAAGTGATGAGATACTTGAAGACATAAAGGCGATAGCAGAGTTGGAACCCAGTGGGATTGTTCACATAGTTGTTTTGTTTTCTTTTCAAAATTGTAAACTCTATGTTATTCGGTGGCGTCCTCTTACTAGGATGTCAGCCTCTTGTATAAAAACGCCTATTCACAGGCAAAATTCAAATCAATACAAATTCACTTGTCCATACAAACTGCCATTGTTTTTCCTTTTTCTGTTTTGTCTTGCGAAGAACGTCCAATGTTCATTTTGATATATGCATTTGACATTAAAATTGCTGATTCATAAATATTTGCATATGAAACAAAAGATTAATTACAGGTGACATCAGAGACAGGGGAAATGTGAAGTTGTCTGATGCAGTCTGGTTGCTTTGTCCGCCAAGGTACCAAGGTAGGTTCGAATGAAGAATATGACCAAATCATCTCAACGCCCCGCAGAATAAGACAAGATTCAGCAATACTTTCTCCAAGCGGAGTTGATTCCCCGTCAATCCTGAAAAGGCACAAAATTCCCCGGCAGATCATAAAGCTCATCCCCAGTAGGTTCTGGAAGCTTGTTCCCTGCAGGGTACGGACGTCTCTCCCGAGCTTTATTCAGAGTTATTCCTCACAAGGGCTTATAACTGGGTTATGCTCAGCTAATTACCACGGAAGATCGCCCTCGGCAAGGTTCTTTCAATCCCCGGCAGGAGTTTATCTTTGGTATTCCCCAGCGGAGTTTATCTTTGGTATTCCCCAGCGGAGTTTATCTTTGGTGTTCCCCAGCGGAGTTTATCATCATTATCCCCAGCGGAATCTACCATTGAAGTCCTCAGCAGGCCTCTCATCAAAACTTCAGCAAAGTATCTCTTCCACAGAGCAATTCTCCGATCGATCATCAAGGATTTATTTTCCTAAGACGAAAATACATTCATAAACATTTCACATTTTCATACATCTTGCTTACATACATGATAAAGTGCATACAACACTATCTCATGTTGAACATCATGACATCATGCATATCATACATCATGACATTGCATACAACTGATGTTTTTTCCTTTTCGGGGAAAAAGATAATCCCAAAGACAACTACCTTCAACTGTCACATTTCCAGATTCGATTCCTGTATCCAGCCAGGGCATATCTGTTAACAACCATTTCCAGACTCGATTCCTGTATCTAGCCAAGGCACGTCTGAAGAGTTCGAAGATTCGATTCCTGTATCCAGCCAGGGCACATCTATCAACTACAACATTTCCAGATTCGATTCCTGTATCCAGCCAGGGCATATCTGTTGACCACATTTCCAGACTCGACTCCTGTATCTAGCCAGGGCACGTCTGAAGAGTTCGAAGATTCGATTCCTGTATCCAGCCAGGGCATATCTGTTGACGACTATTTCCGGATTCGATTCCTGTACCCAGCCACGGCACATCTGTGAGCAACCGATTGTAGATTCGACACCTGTATCTAGCCAGAGCATATCCGCATGAGGAGATTGAAGATCAAACACCTGTAACAAGCCAGGAAAACATCTGTCTTTCTCAAATACATAAGTTTTCGCTAAGGAATCTCTTATGCGATCAACACTTCCAAATGGCATCTATAAGCCCATTCCCGACAAGATTCTGTCACATCTCCAGATGGCATCTATAAGCCCATCTCCCTATCCACCATCTCTCCAAATGGCATCTATAAGCCCATTCCCGACATCACATTGCTGATACTTCAACATGCGAGTGCAAATTTCCGGGCACTCTAGTTTCCAATCTCCTTTTACCCTCGAGTCACGAAAGGCAAACTTGCCAATCTAACTCTTCAGGTTCAAGAAGATTGAACAGGGGCAACTGTTGTACCCCAAAATTTGCCCTCCCATTTCCCCAACATTTTCTCATCACAAAAACCTTGAAGATCAAGATCCAGTTAGGGTTTCCTCTGCTCAAGACTTCTCCCTGCACCGTGGACTCAAATTAGGGTTTGTGTTTGAACAAAGATGTTTTGACCTAAAATGCCTAAGATGACTTTCATGCTTCATATTGGACTCCCAAGTTTATCCATACCAAGTTTCAAGTCTTGATTCCAAGTTTTGCCCAGTCAATTGGACAGATGACCTAGAAATCAGCTGTATTGGGGAAAAAGTCAATTGTGGCCAATTGACAGTCAAATCTCATGAAAATTGACCCACATCAACATTATGAACTCATATGGACCATTTGATCAAGTTTGGATCACAATTCCACAAGAAATTTGATCAGATCATCAAAAGGGCAAAATAGTCATTTTTAGGGTTTTGACTGCACAAAGGCAATTTTTAACTGTTTGACCTAGC
The DNA here is from genome assembly GCA_948472305.1 of Vicia faba. Taxonomy (NCBI): domain Eukaryota; kingdom Viridiplantae; phylum Streptophyta; class Magnoliopsida; order Fabales; family Fabaceae; genus Vicia; species Vicia faba. Next base: position 1,054,279,191 of record OX451735.1, read on the forward strand.
CAATGGCAAACCAAGCTCACATATGGACTCAAAGACCCCATGGAATTATCTTGACATGATCAACAAACTCAAAAGATCCCAAGTACACAAGATTGACAGTTGAATTTCCCAGTCAATTGATCAATTTTGACTGTATACTGAAAAGTCAAACTTTGACTTTTTGGTCAAAATCAAGAGTCAAGATTCATTTTTCATAAAAACATGCCAAATCATGAAACTTGTTCACCAAGAAACCAAGAAATGCAAATTAGGGTTTGAAATGGGAATTTTTCATAACTTAGAATTTTTCTAAGTTATGGAAAACCCTAGTTTTTTCCCAACTTTGCCCCACTTTCTCACCAATATTCATTTGGATTCAAACAAAAGTCAAAACATGAAAGTTGTAGCTTGTTGCATAATCTACAACTTTGATACACAAAGTTTTCCCAAATGAGGCTTGTATCTCAAGTTACAAATTTTTGAATAAGGGCACTAAACCATTCATAACTTAGTGAAAATTTGACCTTTTTGACAAGGTTTTCTACCTAACTTCAAGGCCATTTTCCATACACTTCCACTTGTAATTTCAATTTGCATTTCAAAGATGGATTGTAGTACACATTCCAAGCTTTCCAAAATGTCCAAGAACTTCTCAAACAACCTCATGGTTATGGAGAATCGAATTTTGCAAAATGGGAAAAAGTCATTTTTGTTCTTGGCCATGTACATGTTCATAACACTATGCATTTTAATCTCAGCATGCTTAAGCTACATTACAGGTCCTAAAACCCTTTGACACTCATAAATTTAATGCAAAACCATTGTGCCAAGTTGTTATTCTAAGCCTTTGGACATTACATGGAGAATTAACCCTAAACTAGAAAAAGCACTATTTCCATTTTTGAAAAGGAGAACTTTATGTCAAGTTTGCAATCCAAGTGGTAGAGTCCAAATCTTTTTGGCACAAGTTTGTGAGCAAATTGAACTGATCAAGGCCAATGTATGCAGCATAGTGTGAGGGCCTGTACAGGCTAGAAACATCAAGTGGCCATTGCTTGCTTCAAGTTCAAGTAAGATAGCATAACTTGTACCAACTCTCATATCAGCCTACAAACACTTAGACAAACTTATCAAACACATTCCACACATTGATCCAAAGCTGAAGCACGATCCTTTCACCTCCAATCCCTCCCAAAACTCAGAATCACCTTGAAACTGCTCAAACAGAGCAACCTCTGCAGATTGAGTTCCAACTCTCAATCCTTTCAAGCATTCTTGCCCAAACCAGTTCATACACCTTCCCTACCATCTATGCAAACTAACCAAAAGCAAAAACACGACCTGTAATCCCTCTAACTGGTTCCACCATTTTCACATTTCTGATTTGCAGGTGAAGTGCTCTAGCTCGATTCAAAAGCTTTCAAGGCAAAGTAAATATTGGAACAGCATCACCACACCTCAAGGAAGCTACACCAACCATTATCTTGCTCTAAAAGCTTCTCCTTTTCCAGATAGAACTTCAACTGAACTGGTAAGTTTTTGAATTCGTATCTCTCTTATTAGGCATCATTAGCTTTAAGTTTGTGAATAAACAATGTTCTACTCATGCCACTGAACATGTACATGTTTTTACTTTTCATTTCTTTTGCTTGAGCTGAGAGAATTTAAGGTTTGAAAATGGCAGAAAATCTAGGTTAGGATTTGGGGGAGAAGAAATTCTCCCTCATCTTAGAGAGTTAGGACAAGTTCTGCATATGGTTGGATTCGTCTCTTGATGCTGAACATTTTTTATGTTATGAGTTTTCATTAATAAGCCAGGAATCAGGATGTTTGAATGTTGGAACCAAGCGCGCGTTTTCTGAACGTTTTTGGCTGGAGGTTGAAGAAGGGTCTATTGGGCTGGGCTTGTTTCATATTTCTTATTCACACCATGTTTTTTGGTTTTGCACCCCCCAAGCCCATTTCATTCATTTTAATGTTTTTTTTACTTTTCTTTTTTTGGCCTGATTTATTTATTTTTCCTCATCATATATAAAACATAAAAATATTTTTTTATACCATTTTCCTATTTATTGGATATTTATTTAGTTAGACTAGTTATTTGAATATAAATAGGTAAATAAATATACTTTTATTTAAAAAATGTTAAAATGGTGTAAATACATTTTTATTTTATTTTATTTTACCTTCTGAAAATACTTTATATAAAAAATACTTTTTTTACAAATATTAAATATTATTATTATTTATATATATATAATACATATCTAAAATAATAAATATATACATATATTAATATATTTAGAGTAAATACAAAATATATACACTTTTGTTTTTTTTTTGCTATTATTAATATTAATATAAAAATACATTTTTGACAAATACCTCATTTTATTTTATTTTTGTATATATAAATAAATATTTGTACATAATAAATGAATAATGTATTTTATTTAATAGAATTAGGGTTTTACCCTAAATATGAAAATACTCCAAAAATAATACCCTTTTATTTTCTTTTTATTTTACATAAATAATACTTTTTTTCATACATATAAAAATTCTTTTTGCATTCTTGCATATTTGTTTTTATTTTATTTAATTTATGCAAATTGATCACCTTGTAAATGATTCAACATTGATGTAATAGTTTTAGGTTTAAATTCCTTGTCAAAATCCCCATTTGAACATTTGTACCCCCCTTCCCATATTTGGTTTTGTAATAGCTTAGTAAATTTATTTTCGCACTTTATTGCTTTCTAATTATACCATGTTAGAATTAGGGTTTGTATGCGAAAAAACGACAAAATAGTTATGACCTAATCTCAAGACAAACAAGCATGAAAATGAACACACAAATCACACTTGCACCCCCTAGGGTATTCCACTGTTGCCTTTCAAAATTGGGCCATATTGCATGTTAGGTCTCTTTGGGCAAAACAAACAAATCAAATGATCATAGTCCCTCGATAACACTTTCAAAATATTGCCAAAACAAATGATCAAGTCCCTTAAAGAAAATGCCCAAAGATACTTGGCACCATTGCAATTATGGTCTAAACGATGACCCGCGCCCGTCCCTTTCACATCCTAACATGAGATTGTCCACCAAATGCAATGGTGGAACAAACTTATTAAAAGGGTTTAAAACATAGCAATAAAACTTTGAGAAATTTAGGAGTAGATAACCTCTTAGTTACTTGAATCAAAACTTGCAAAAACAAAACACTTGCCTATTTTCTAAACCACACTTCACTACACTTTCAAAACAACTTTCAAAAACAAATGAAAACCTTTTCAAAAGACCTACACCTTTGTATACATCCCCACATGGATCATTACAAAGGTTGCCACCACAATGGCTTCTTTTCAAAACATTTTTCAAACTCACACACATAAGCACCATTTCAAACAATTAAAAATAAAAGGCAAGTGATCTAAGCAAGTAACTAAGAGCCCATGGATAACCATGGATAGAAAGGGTGCTAATACCTTCCCTTTCTATAATCTACTCCCCGAACCCAAGAAAACATCTCAAAAGGTTTTTTTGTTGTGCTTTTTAAACCTTTCCTTAGGATAAAATAAAAAGTCGGTGGCGACTCTTGCTCAACCGAAACATTTGCGAATATAAACGCAAAACTCTAGTCAGTTCTCCCACCGTATCACACATAGGCTGTCACTTCAACTTTACACTAGAAACTGAAGTTTGTACTTGAAGGAAAAGTAGTGATCATAAATGGGGAACAAGCATTATTGATATCTCATTTGTCCTCTTTCAGTATTGTGGAGGCGGATGAAGCTGCTGTTGGAATCCAGTTCCAAGCCTTATCCATTGACAATATAAGAGGAAATGAGAATTCCATGGTTTCACTTGAGGATGCGCAGCAGGTTGTACGTAAGGGTCATAGTGAAGTATGGGGACAGATTATAGATCCACCTGTGAAGAAGAACAAATATGACTTGGGGTTCTCTTTGAAGAATGACAAAGGTAAGGGCATGAAGCCGAAGTCTGCTGCAAGCAAATATCAAGACATCTTATGTAGCGGGAGTTATCTTCGTCCAACTGTTTCCAGGATCAATGCCATTGTGGGAGATGAAGCAGAGCAGGAAAGGCCGAATTATGTAACGCGCAGAGTTAGGGTCTAGAACTGGATCACCATTGATGTTCCTTCTTGCATACATGTTTCAAAGTAATTTGATTTGTTAATCTTTTTGAAAAGCTTTCACTCTGCCCAAGGTGAAAGTATTAATATTGTATGGGCTTATCTGTTGGCTTTGATTTTTAAAATCAATAATAAAAGTTGTCTTTGTTTCCCAAATTATGTCTTTATTTTCCGCTTTTTCTCGGAAAATGGTAATAAAAAAAACCTTCAAAATAAATAATAACTGAAATCGAATCTGCATGATCACTTGTTATATGTGTCAGTTTCTAAAAGGAATCATAAATCATATGTGCAGATTAATTAAAAAACCCGTTGAATACAATGACCCTGCACCCTCTCCCAACTTTGAATGTCCTGTGTATGGGGTTGAAGAAGAAGATTATGATGAGATTCCAGAAGAGGTCTCACGGTTTCTTGAGCACGAGGAAAATACCATTCAGCCATATAAAGAGCCATTGGAAGTGATTAATTTGGGTTCAGAAGAAGATCCGAAAGAAGTCAAGATTGGACCATTGCTGCATCTTGATGTGAAGAGCAGGTTGATTGAGCTGTTGAAAGAATATGTGGATATTTTTGCTTCGTCTTACCAAGATATGCCTGGTCTAGATACATATATTGTGGAGCACCATTTACCATTGAAGCCAGAGTGTTCGCCAATCAAACAGAAGTTGAGAAGAACTCACCCAGATATGGCAGTGAAAATCAAAGAGGAGATTCTAAAGCATATTAATGCTGGTTTTCTTGTGATGTCAGTGTATCCTCAATGGATTTCCAATATTGTCCCAGTACCGAAAAAAGACAGAAAAGTCTGCATGTGCGTAGATTACAGAGATCTAAATAAAGCTAGTCTAAAAGATGATTTTCCATAGCCACACATTGATATGTTAGTGGATAGCACAACAAAATTCAAAGTATTCTCGTTCATGGACGGATTTTCCGGGTATAATCAAATAAGAATGGCTCCGGAGGACATGGAAAAAACAGTATTTATCACACCCTGGGGAACATTCTGTTACGGAGTGATGCCCTTCGGGTTGAAGAACGCTGGTGCAATGTACCAGAGGGCTATGGAAACCCTATTCCATGATTTGATCCACAAGGAAATTGAAGTATATGTTGATGATATGATTGCCAATCCCAGACCGAAGAAGGGCATGTAGAAGATTTGTTGAAGTTGTTTCAGCGTTTGAGGAAGTATCGTCTCCGCTTAAATCCAAATAAATGCACCTTTAGTGTTCGATCAGGGAAATTGTTGGGTTTCATTGTTATCCAGAAAGGAATTGAAGTTGACCCTGATAAAGTCAAATCAATTCAACAGATGCCAGCGCCAAAAATTGAAAAGCAAGTCAGAGGTTTCCCCGGGCGTTTGAATTATATTTCCAGATTCATTTCCCACATGACTGCAACATGTGAACCGATCTTTAAGTTGTTAAAGAAAGATCAAGGTTGTGTGTGGACGGATGAATGCCAAAGGGCATTTGAAAGTATTAAAGAATATCTGCTTGAACCTCCTATCCTGCTCCCTCCTGTTAAAGGAAGACCGTTGATTATGTATCTGACAGTGTTAGATAATTCCATGGGTTGTATTCTGAGACAACAAGATGAAACTGGGAAGAAAGAGTTCGCCATTTATTACCTTAGTAAAAAGTTCACTGATTGTGAGTCGCGGTATTCCATGTTGGAAAGACATGTTGTGCTTTGGCTTGGGAGGAAAGCGTTTGCGGAAGTATATGTTGAATCAAACTACTTGGTTGATCTCCAAAATGGATCCAATCAAGTACATTTTTGAAAAGCCTGCTCTTACTGGGAGAATTGCCTGCTAGCAGATGTTGCTATCTGAATATGATATCGAATACCGCACTCAAAAAGCTATTAAAAGCAGTGTGTTGGCAGATTATCTTGCTCACCAACCAGTGGAGGATCATCAGTCTGTAGAATATGAATTCCCCGATGAGGATGTGGTGTTCTTGAGAGTGAAGGATTGTGATGAACCATTTCCTGAGGAAGGTCCTGACCCTAAATCTCGTTGGAGTATGATATTTGATGGAGCTGTGAATGCTTATGGTAAAGGAATTGGTGCTGTGATTGTCACTCCACATGGATCACACATTCCTTTTACCGAAAGGTTAACATTTGATTATACTAATAATATGGCAGAATATGAGGGTTGCATCATGGGTCTTGAAGAAGATATTGATCTCAGAATTAAAAATCTAGATGTGTACGGTGATTCAACTTTGGTAATAAATCAGATTAAAGGAGAATGGGATACTCGTCACCCTGGCTTGATCCCTTAAAAATATTACTCTAGAATATTGTTACCCTTTTTCAATAAAGTTGAATTCCATCACATTCCTAGAGATGAAAATCAGATGGCGGATGCTCTGGCAACTTTGGCTTCTATGTACCAAGTGAATACTTGGAATGATATACCTCGAATTATGGTTCGACGACTGGATAGGCCCGCTCACGTGTTTACAATCGAGGAGGTAGAGGATGAAAAACCTTGGTATCATGATATCAAGTATTTTCTACAGACTCAAGAATACCCGATCGGTGCATCGAAGAAAGATAGAAAGACACTGAGAAGATTGGCTGGCAGTTTCTTCCTCAATGAAAATGTGTTGTATAAAAGAAATTATGATATGGTCTTGCTCAGATGCGTGGATAGACATGAAGCAGATATGTTGATGCATGAGGTTCATGAAGATTCATTTGGCACTCATGCCAATGGACATTCGATGGCTAAAAAGATGCTAAGGGCGGGTTACTATTGGCTGACAATGGAATCTGATTGTTATGAATTTGCAAAGAAGTGTCATAAATTCCAGATTTATGCGGACAAGGTCCATGTGCCTCCGACACTTATCAATGTGATTTCCTCCCCGTGTCCTTTCTCTATGTGGGGTATTGACATGATTGGGATGATAGAACCCAAAGCTTCGAATAGGCACTGTTTTATCTTGGTAGCAATTGATTACTTCACCAAGTGGGTAGAAGCTACTTCATATGCCAATGTTACTAAGCAGGTGGTTGTGCACTTCATCAAGAATAATCTTATATGTCGATATGGTGTGCCGAGCGGAATTATCTTCGACAACAACTCGAATCTGAACAATAAAATGATGACAGAACTGTGCAAAGAATTCAGGATTATCCATCATAATTCATCTCCATACAGGCCAAAGATGAATGGGGCTTTTGAAGTTGCTAATAAGAATATCAAGAAGATTATCCAGAAAATGGTCGTTACTTATAAGGATTGGCATGAAATTCCCCCTTTTGCTTTGTATGGATATCGAACATTTGTCCGCACTTCAACAGAAGCAACCCCGTTCTCCCTGGTGTATGGAATGTAAGCTGTACTCCCAGTCGAGGTTGAGACTACCTCTTTGTGTGTGATAATGGAAACTAAGTTGTCAGAGGCTGAATGGGTCCAGAACCAGTTTGACCAATTGAATCTGATCGAAGAGAAGAGGATGACAGCTTTATGTCATGGACAATTATATCAAAAAAGGATGAAGAAGGCTTTTGATAAGAAGGTTAAACCTCGTAAATTCAGAGAAGGCGACCTCGTGCTCAGGAAGATCGTTTCTTTCAACACTGATTCTAGGGGCAAGTGGACTCCCAACTTTGAAGGCCCATATGTTATCAAGAAAGCCTTCTCTGGAGGTGCATTAATTCTTGAAACTATGGATGGCGAGGAGTTCCCACGTCCCATGAATGCTGATGTAGTCAAGAAATACTTCGCCTAAAGAAATAAAATAACAGCTCGCTAAGTTGAAAACCTGAAAGGGTGGCTTAGGCAAAAAAGAGCGTCTCGGTAAGCCGAAAACCCGAAAGGGCGGTCTAGGAAAAAATTAGAGACATAAACAGAATAAATTTCCCGCTAAGATGAAAACCCGTAAGGGCAGTTTAGGCAAAAGTTAGGGACTTTCTTGGCAAGTAACAACATCAGACAAGACTTGATTGTTAGAGCAACAATCTTCTCGGATTCTCATCATAACTTCAACAGAAGTTGCTGCTCAGGATTTCAAAAGTTGTTAGAGGGGATAGTGGTCATTGTATCTCAATGTATCTTTTCCATTATATATTACCATTTTCCGAACTTTGTAATTATCCATGGAGTCTCACCATTCACAGACTACCATTATATTAAATAAATTTGAGTTTTTAACCGATTCTTTGTATTTCTTATTTTATTTAGCTTGCAAAGACTCCATTTATTATTGATAGTAACATTCAAAGAAAAAAGATTAAATAACAAAATTGACTTTTTCAAAAAGAATTTACAATTTTCTTTTACTTTGGAATTTGTGATGCGAAAAAAAACAACAACAACAAAATGGTGATCCCATGAATGGACAAACTACAATTTATTTTAAGAAGTTTTTGTTCCCCTCAGGAAGGTTTACTCAGTATGATTCACCGTATTGGGTTCGTAACTCCGGTATCCTCGGTCAAGTTTGGATTCATTTCTTCTATTTTCTAAATTTTCATGATGCGAAGTCTCAATCCGAGATTTCTTAAGTGAAGTTTTCGTTCGGTCTAATGGAAGTTTCTTTTTCCTGAGAAGTTGGTACCATAATCACTCTTGAAGAGCGCAGGTCCCTGGTTTCATTAATGAAGAAAGCATTATGGTTTTCCATTTGAAGATGTGGTGTTAATCTCCCCAATGAAGTAGGCCTGAATTCCCCAGTGAATGTTTTGATGATTTGGTGTCCATCTGCTTTACTTGAGACTGGTTTTGCAATCCCCAGTAGAAGTGTTACTTTTGAAAATGTTTGTCTTCCCGGTGAATCCTGGAGAAAGATGTTCTATCCCTGTATCTGTACTACTTTATCACTTTTTTTTGTTTACTTCGAGATTATGTTTCTCCCCAGTAAAGCTAAAGCAGGCAGTAGGTTTTGTTTCCTCAATTCGCATTTACTTTTTCTTGGAATGATCATCCTGGATGTGGTTTAGCTGATTGTTGTTTGTGCCAGAGTTGGTTTTTCTTGGTTACTCCCAGGGTTGTGTATCTGTTTTGTCAGCATACGCACGATAACACTCATACATTCATACATTCATACATCATGCAAGGATAAAATTGACAAATCATTGTTCGTTGACTTTTTTTTTATGTTTTGTTGACATATCACCTTGTTTTGCAGAGTTACGTTGTCCTCTCTTCCATAGAGTTATGGCCCTAAACAGAAAGCGTATATTCTTTCAATTTCCCACTGAGTTATCCCTCGTGGAATATTTTTTCTTTAGTGTTCCTATACAGCTCCTTGTTTGGATGGATTTGGTTTTCCCTCTTTAGTTTATTTCTCAAAGGATGTATTTTGGTTGACTGTTCCATTCCAGTTTATTTCTGGTTTGAATCTGTCGTTCCACAATAATATTATTTACTTTGGATTTCTGAAAGCTTCGAGTTTTGGTTTGTGCATTTATTTTGCACAATAAGACTTTATCTCCTCAGCAATAATATCATGGCATTTCCCCCAGGAAGTCATATTTATTTCCCCTAGAAGCCATATTTCTATCCCCCGAAAGTCATTTCTTTTTACAATCCTCCATGACAACAAGTAGCAAGTCTCTTTATTTGAGCAACTTGTGCTTCCCTGTAAAAGTCGACGTAACCTTTTTTCTATCTCCTCTATGAGTGGACAGTTTTTAGTCCGTCGTTAGTTTACGCCAGTGGAGGGCAAGACTTTTAAATACGCATAAATAACTCGTTGTGAAATCTTTGCAAGTGGAAGTCTCTTTATTTGAGACAACCTACATCTTACCCTTTCAATGCGAATTGCCTCAGTTAAAGAAGAAGTTGAGACCCTTTCTAGGAGAAATGCCAGAATTCTAGGGAAACTTGTTATCTTTTTGCTACCTTCAGTGAACGTTGGTAGTTCATCGTTAGTGAACGACGATGCTATGATATATTTTCTTTCTACCTTCAATGAAAGTTGGTAGATCACCATCAGTGAAAGTTGGTGTTTATTATCTTTTTGCTAACCGCAATGAACATTGGTAGTTCATCGTCAGTGAACGGCGATGCTATGATATATTTTCTCTCTACCTTCAATGAAAGTTGGTAGGTCATTGGCAATGAACATTGATGATTGTTATATTTTTGCTAGCTTCAGTGAATGTTGGTAGTTCATCGTCAGTGAACGGCGATTGAAATTCTGGCAGCAGATACTTAATGTCACAGTGAATGTTATGACACCGTATCTGACTTTCTATAAGACAGTAAATAAAAACAGTAAAGAACACAGTCAATTGTTTATCTAGTTCAGTGTGAAACAACACCTACTCTGGGGGCTACCAAGCCAGGGAAGAAATCCACTATAAGAGATATTAATTCAGGAATAAACCAAACAGTCTATCTCCTTCACTTAAGACCTACCCAATGCAACTTCAATCTAAGTTCAACTTAAACCTGAGTTCCTACTCACTCCCCCTCAATCACAGCAGTGATACTTAAACAATTGACTAACGAAATAATGAAGACACTCTTCAGAACATACACTTGATTATGCTTCACAGCTTTTAATCAAGTAACACAAACACTCGTGCTTCACAGCTTTGAGTGATACATAAACCTAACTTGACTTTGCTTCAAAGCTTTAGTAAAGAGACACAATCACTCTTGCTTCAAAGCTTTGAGTGATACAAAAACCCTTACAATCAAAACCTATTCCAAGTCACTTATCACAATGATACTTGCTTGGATTACAGCAGTTAAAACTATACAGCTCCTAAATGATCTTCTGTCTAAGAGTTGCTTTCCAATCAGCATTCCTGTTGAATATATATGCAGCTGTTTCTTCAGTTAGGGCTTCCACGAAAAGCTAGGGTTAATTAGGGTTAACCTTAAGACTTGGTCACAAGACTTTATCAACCAGATTAGGGTTGAGCTAGGTTAACCTAAAGTCCACGTGAGATTCTGTTCTGGAAAGAATGAACCAACTTCCTGAAAAATCTCAGAATTAACCAAACTGCATAACTGTTAGATCAGTACAGGATGTCTTAACATTTGTTATGACATCAGAATTCCTGTTTACTGATTTTGGTAGAAGGTAATAAATGTGATCATTGCAAAATGCTCAGATACACACTCATAAACAGTAGCTACTGTATGCCATACTTTTTCTGCATAAAGTACCTAATAATCCAGAATGTTATGACATCAGTCATGACATCAGTCATGACATTCACACACCTGGTTTTACCAAAAATACATGCCAATAACTAAACACTTACAAACTCCCCCTTTGGCAGATTTTTGGCTAAAACCCCTAAGCAATCAGAGAGTAGAGAGCAGCAGAATGAATATGTCTGCAGAAAAGTATAATGTCTACCAAGTAATTAACACAAAATATCTCCCCCTCTTTAGCCACAAATAGGCCAAATATACATGTACTTATATGTTATACAGTCATCCAAAATGAGTAATAAAAACAACAAATAAAAACTGAAATCACTTGCATCAACAGGAACCAGCATCAGGCTTGTCAACTCCACCAAACTTTAAGCACTGTCATCTTCAGAGGAGCCACTTTCTTCAGCATTGAGCTGATCTTCAGCAGCACCCTCTTCTCTTCTGTGTCCTTCAGTCTCCTCCTGTTCTAATCTGGAAATTAGGTTCTCTAGAGTCTTTTTCCTTGTCTCCAGCTCTTTGCAGGTCTCCTTTAGTACAGCTATAACATCAGATGTCTTGGACTGAGTTTTTACAGTTGATGTCTCAGCTGATGTCATGACAATGTCAGGAACATGAGATCCCTGAAATAGCTTGTAGTGTAACCCAAGAGCAGGAGCTCTTTTGCAAACAGTATCTCTTTCCACCAGGATGTCAGGGTACTGAGCAAGGACAATTCCACATAGGAGGGAGGGAAAGGCAATAGGGCCTTTAACAGCATAGCTTCCAACATGTTTTAAAGTTTGATCAAAAATATACCTGCCATAGTCAAATTCAGTCTTGGTTCCAACAGCATAAATGAATCTCCCCAATCCTGTGGAGATGGTTGATTTATGGATGGTAAGGACCCAGTTGGCTGCACCAATCTTGTGCAGGATGGTAAATTTCATGCTTAGCTTGCTAGCATTCAGCTTGCCTTTTAAGGGCCAGCAATTGACTTGTCTTGCTGTGATGGTTTGGCATACTTCATTGTCAGTAACTTCTAGTTCAGGGCAAGCCTCATTTGATCTTCCAAGGAATTTGTTAATTTCAAAGGGAGAGAAATTAACCTTTCTTCCTATCACATAGACACATTCAAAGTCAGCTGACCTTCCATCAGCACATTCATCAGACAAATTCACTATGAATTCCTTGACAAGATTTTCATAGCATTTGGTGAAATTTACCACAGTCTTCATTAGTCCAGCAACTTTGATTAGGTCCATGATTTCCTTACAATCCATGGCACCATTGTTTAGTTCTCTTTCCAAGGCTATTCTCTTTAAACAAACATACTTCCATCTGTTGGCATTTTCAGGGTGGTGAAATGAAATGTTGTCAGTGGGGACTTCAGGAACTCTAGCCATTTTGCTGGAGGGGAGTTTCCTTCTGAGAGGAATGTCTTCAGCATCAATTTCAAATTCTGATTCCTCATCAGAATCAGAAGGTTCAGGCTCTTTCCTCTTCTTTGTTATTGGTTGTCTCACAGGCTTTGAGAGACTCCCAGCATGTACTTGGGCTTTCACCTTCCCTTTGAACAGTCCATTCTTCACAGTTTCTACACCAGTCTTGCCTTCAGACCTGGTTTTCTTCTCAACAGGCTTCTCTTTGGTCAGACATTTTGCATCATCCTTATTACCCTTTATGTTCATCATTCTCCTAGCTATGCTAGGGTTTATATTTGCAATTAGGTCATTGTCTGAGTATTCCTCATCCACATCAATAACATGTGGTTCAACATTCTTCTCTGAAGGGTTCTGGATATCATCAAGATTTTTAGATGATTTCTGAATGTTGTCATTTGGTGTCTCAACATTCTCAGAGACATCTGGATTTACTTCAACATTTGGGCTTGCTGATTCTTGATTTAATGGAACAGAAATCCCCGGTACAGAGTGGTTCTCACTCAGAATTCTTGTAACAAGCCTAGCTATTGCTTGATGTACATAAGCTGAGCCTTCCCTATTTGGAACAGAAGATGAAGGTTGAGAGGGATTACCGGATGAAGTAGCTTGAGACCTTCCTGCATGCCTTGTTCTCATCTTTGTGACCTTGGATGGGTTAGTTGCCATTTCTCTAAGAGGAGTAATCTCCAGGACTTCAGAATCCATGCATGATGTGATTGCCCGAGAATCTCGATCAGAGGAAGAGGATGAAACGGTCGTCTTGGATGAGGATGATGTTTGAGACATTTTAATAGTCTTAGAAAACTAGTAGCAACTAGAGAGAAAACTTTGATTGAGAGAATGGGATTTGTTGCATAGTCGAGAGAGGAAGGAGGAAAATGAGTGTCTATTCAACTTCTTAATGATTTTGAAAGAAATGGTAAAGCATATGATTAACCCAATCAAAATAGACTTAACAAAAATAACTCCTTCAACCCTTGTTTTAAGCAAAATTAATTGCTACAATTCCTCATGTTGGCAAATACCCAACTTGCCCCTCAAGTTTTCAAATTGATTTGCATCAAGTGCCTTGGTAAAAATGTCAGCCAGCTGTAGCTCAGTGGCAACATGTTCTAGTTTAATCGTCTTCTCTTCTATAAGGTCTCTGATAAAGTGATGTCTTATGTAAATATGCTTGGTCCTGCTATGCTGAATAGGATTCTTGGAAATGTTGATTGTACTCAGATTGTCACAGTATAATTTCATAACATCTTGTGTGACATTATACTCAATAAGCATCTGTTTCATCCAGATCATTTGAGAGCAGCTACTACCAGCTGCAATGTATTCAGCTTCAGCAGTGGAGAGAGACACACAGTTCTGTTTCTTGCTGAACCAGGAGACCAGATTATTTCCTAAGAAGAAACATCCTCCAGAGGTGCTTTTTCTATCATCAGCACTTCCAGCCCAATCAGCATCACAATAACCAGTCAGAGTTGGTTCACATCCATGAGAGTATAGCAAGCCATAGTTGTAAGTTCCACTTACATACTTCAAAATTCTCTTCACTTGGTTGATATGACTGACTTTAGGATCAGCTTGGTATCTTGCACAAACTCCAACTGCAAAAGCAATGTCAGGTCTGCTGGCTGTTAAGTACAGCAAACTTCCTATCATGCTTCTGTACAGACTTTGGTCCCCCTTAACCCTACTTGAATCTTTGGATAACTTTAAATGAGTAGGTGCAGGAGTCCTTTTGTGACTGGCATTCTCCATACCAAACTTCTTGACAATGTTCTTTGCATACTTGCTTTGAGATAGAAAGATTGAGTCCTCCATCTGTGAGACTTGCAGTCCAAGAAAATAAGTCAGTTCTCCCATGAGACTCATTTCTAATTCAACCTGCATCTGGTCAGCAAAATGTTTAACCATTTGTTCTGACATTCCCCCAAACACTATGTCATCAACATATATTTGAGCTACCATTAACTTCCCTCCTTCATTTTTGACAAATAGGGTTTTATCCAAGCCTCCTTTTCTGTATCCTTTGTCTGAGAGAAATTTTGTTAACCTGTCATACCATGCTCTAGGAGCTTGTTTTAGGCCATAGAGAGCTTTCCTCAATTTGTAGACATGATCAGGGTGGTTTGGATCCACAAAACCTTTAGGCTGTTCCACATAAACTTCCTCATTTAAGTACCCATTTAGGAAGGCACTTTTTACATCCATCTGAAATAGCTTGAACTTCAGGAGGCAAGCAATTCCCAATAGGAGTCTGATAGATTCCAGTCTGGCTACAGGGGCAAAGGTCTCATCAAAATCAACCCCTTCAACTTGAGTGTATCCTTGGGCAACAAGTCTTGCATTATTCCTAGTGACAACTCCTTCAGCATCTGATTTGTTCTTGTATATCCATTTTGTGCCTATGATGTTTGTTCCCTCTGGTCTAGGAACTAACTCCCAAACTTCATGTTGCTTAAATTGGTTCAATTCATCTTGTATTGCACCAATCCAGTATTCATCAGTTAAAGCCTCCTTAACATTTCTTGGTTCAATTTTAGACACAAAGCAAGAGTTTGAGATGATTTCTATAGATCTTGTAATGACTCCACTGTTAGGATCCCCTATGATGAGTTCTTTAGGATGATCTTTCTGAATTCTGATGGAAGGGATTTTGCTAGCTTCCTTGGATTCAGAGTCTGCTGTAGTGGTGTTAGGAAGGTCATTTTGTTGAGTTTGAGTCTCAAAGAATGTCTCAACATTACAAGGGACATCTGTTTCTTCATGATGATCATCAACTATGACATTTATTGATTCCATCATGACTTTGGTCCTGGAATTGAATACCCTATAAGCTCTGCTATTGGAGGAGTATCCTAGAAATATACCTTCATCACTTTTAGGGTCCAGCTTTCTCCTTTGTTCACGATCTGCCAGAATATAGCATTTGCTGCCAAATACATGAAAGTACTTCATAGTTGGCTTTCTTCCTTTCCAGAGTTCATAAATGGTGGATGAGGTTCCCTTTCTCAAAGTGACTCTGTTATGGACATAACAGGCTGTATTCATAGCTTCAGCCCAAAAATGAATAGGAAGTCTTTTAGCATGTATCATAGCTCTGGCAGATTCCTGTATGGTCCTATTTTTCCTTTCTACAACTCCATTTTGTTGAGGAGTTATAGGAGAAGAGAATTCATGACTAATTCCTTCTGAGGAACAGAACTCATTAAACTTACTGTTTTCAAATTCCTTGCCATGATCACTTATGATTCTGACAATACACCCTTCTTTTTCTCTTTGAATTATTTTGCACAGTTCTTTAAAAACTTCAAACACATCAGATTTTTCCCTAATGAAGTTAATCCAGGTGAATCTGGAAAAATCATCCACAACAACATAGGCATATCTTTTTCCACCAAGACTTTCCACCTGCATTGGTCCCATCAGATCCATATGTAGAAGTTCTAGAACCTTAGAGGTGGTAAGATGTCTTGACTTTGGATGTGACATCCTAGTCTGCTTACCAACCTGACATTCACCACAAACTCTCCCTTCATAAATTTGCAGTCTTGGAATCCCTCTGACTGCCTCCATGGATATAATCCTTTTCATTCCTCTTAGATGAAGGTGGCCAAGTTTTTTGTGCCACAGTTTCACCTCTTTTTCTTTTTGGCAATAGAACACACAGTGGAGTAATTAGTGTTCTCAGGTTCCCACAAGTAACAGTTGTCTTTAGATCTGACTCCTTTCATTACAATTTCTTGTTTTTCATTAGTTACAAGACATTCAGATTTTGAGAAGTTGACCTTGAATCCTAGATCACATAATTGACTGATACTAATGAGATTAGCAGTCAGACCTTTTACCAATAGTACTTCATTTAGATTTGGAACTCCAGGGCAGTCCAAGTTACCAACTCCTTTGATTTCTCCTCTAGCACCATCTCCAAAGGTCACATAACTAGTGGTGTGAGGTTTGACATTATTGATAAGGTTCTTGATTCCAGTCATGTGCTTAGAGCACCCACTGTCAAAGTACCAGTCTTCCTTTGCAGAGACTCTAAGGGAAGTGTGGGCTATCAGGGCAGTAGCCTTTTTCTTCCATTGTGGAGTATGTGGTACCTTGTTAGACTTAGGTTTGACACCTGGGTTCTGATTAGGGTATCCATACAATCTGAAGCAGAATGGCTTTATGTGACCAAACCTCCCACAATGATGACATCTCCATCTTTGGTATTTTTTCTTCATAGTTCTCTGTTCCCGATGTTGAGTGTTGTGTTGTGACATCTGCTTTGACATTTGTTTATCAGGCCTGATCTTCTTGTCTGCACCAGATTTCTTTGCTGCCACAAATCCTAGACCAGACTTGTTTCCCACATTTTGTCCAACCTGAAGGATTTCTTCCAATTTGTTAGTTCCATTTGTCAGCATCTTGATAGATTTGGTCATCTGGTTTAGTTTTGAGTTCAGCATTTGAACTTCCTCTTCTAGATGACTTATAGTTTCAATGTCTGCCCTTTTTTCAGCCTCCAACTTTATTATGAGTTTTGTTTGTCTCTCATTTTGCAGACAGACTTCAACACTTCTGATACATAATTTCTTGTAGGTATCAGCCAGTTCTTCAAATGTTACTTTCTCATCACTAGTGTCACTTTCAGAGGTACAAACACCAGTTAGTGCAGTAACTAGTTTGGCCGATTCTTCTTCTGAATTACTTTCTGAATCACAATCAGACCAGGTAACAGACATTCCTTTCTTTTGTTTCTTAAGAAAGGTAGGACATTCAGCTCGAATGTGCCCATATCCTTCACATCCATGACATTGAATTCCTCTGCTTTAATTTCCCTTCTCTTCAGACCTTGGTTTTCTGCTGGAGTCATAAGATCTGTTAATGTCAGAAGAAATGTTCTTAACATTTGACCTTGACTTTGGATCCATTCTCTTGATGAGTTTGTTGAATTGTCTTCCAAGCATGGCTATAGCTTCTGAATACTTTATTCTTCATCCTCCTTGTTTTCATCTTCAGTGTTGGATACAAGTGCTATGCTCTTGTTCTTCTTGTCAACATTTTCACTGATCCCCATCTCAAAAGTCTGAAGAGACCCAATGAGTTCATCCACCTTCAACTTGCTGATATCCTGAGCTTCCTCTATAGCAGTTACCTTCATTGCAAATTTTTTAGGTAAGGATCTGAGAATCTTTCTCACCAGTTTTTCTTCTAACATCTTTTCTCCCAATGCTCCTGAGGTGTTGGCAATCTCCAAGATGTTCATGTTAAATTCATGAATGGTTTCATCATCCATCATCCTTAGGTTCTCAAACTTGGTAGTCAGCATCTGAAGCCTTGACATTTTTACTTTGGATGTGCCCTCATGGGTAGTTTTGAGAGTGTCCCAAACTTCCTTGGCCATTTCACATTGATGTACCAGTCTGAATATGTTTCTATCAATTCCATTGAACAAGGCATTTAAAGCTTTGGAATTACCCAGGGCTAACTCATCTTCTTCTTTTCTCCATTCTTCCTCAGGCTTCAGACTGATTGTCCCATCTTTCTCAGTTATGGTGGGATGGTTCCATCCTTTGTCAGCAGCTCTCCAAGCCTTTTTGTCCAGTGATTTTAAGAAGGCAATCATACGAGGTTTCCAGTAGTCATAATTTGATCCATCCAGAATGGGTGGTCTGTTTCCAAAAACTCCTTCTTTATCCATAGTGCCAGAAAGTGATATCCCTAGATCTCACCCAGTAATACAGGCAGGGTGCCTGCTCTGATGCCAATTGAAATTCTGGCAGCAGATACTCAATGTCACAGTGAATGTTATGATACCGTATCTGACTTTCTATAAGAAAGTAAATAAAAACAGTAAAGAACACAGTCAATTGTTTACCCAGTTCAGTGTGAAACAACACCTACTCTGGGGGCTACCAAGCCAGGGAGGAAATCCATTATAAGAGATATTAATTCAGGAATAAACCAACCAGTCTATCTCCTTCACTTAAGACCTACCCAATGCAACTTCAATCTAAGTTCAACTTAAACCTGAGATCCTACTCACTCCCCCTCAATCACAGCAGTGATACTTAAACAATTGACTAACGAAATAATGAAGACACTCTTCAGAACATACACTTGATTATGCTTCACAGCTTTTAATCAAGTAACACAAACACTCGTGCTTCACAACTTTGAGTGATACATAAACCTAACTTGACTTTGCTTCAAAGCTTTAGCCAAGAGACACAATCACTCTTGCTTCAAAGCTTTAAGTGATACAAAAACCCTTACAATCAAAACCTATTCCAAGTCACTTATCACAATGATACTTGCTTGGATTACAGTAGTTAAAACTATACAGCTCCTAAATGATCTTCTGTCTAAGAGTTGTTTTCCAATCAGCATTCCTGTTGAATATATATGCAGTTGTTTCTTCAGTTAGGGCTTCCACGAAAAGCTAGGGTTAATTAGGGTTAACCTTAAGAATTGGTCACAAGACTTTATCAACCAGATTAGGGTTGAGCTAGGTTAACCTAAAGTCCACGTGAGATTCTGTTCTGGAAAGAATGAACCAACTTCCTGAAAAATCTCAGAATTAACCAAACTGCATAACTGTTAGATCAGTACAGGATGACTTAACATTTGTTATGACATCAGAATTCCTGTTTACTGATTTTGGTAGAAGGTAATAAATGTGATCATTACAAAATGCTCAGATACACACTCATAAAAAGTAGCTATTGTATGCCATACTTTTCTGCATAAAGTACCTAATAATCCAGAATGTTATGACATCAGTCATGACATTCACACACCTGGTTTTACCAAAAATACATGCCAATAACTAAACACTTACAACGATGTTATGATATATTATCTCTCTACCTTCTGTGAAAGTTGGTAGGTCATTGGCAGTGAACGTCGATCTTTGTTATCTTTTTGCTACCCTCATTGAACGTTGGTAGTTCATCGTCAGTGAACGGCGATGCTATGATATATTTTCTCTCTACCTTCAGTGAAAGTTGGTAGGTCATTGGCAATGAACGTAGATGATTGTTATCTTTTTGCTACCTTCAGTGAATGTTGGTAGTTCATCGTCAGTGAACGGCGATGTTATGATATATTCTCTCTCTACCTTCAGTGAAAGTTGGTAGGTCATTGGCAGTGAACGTCGATGATTGTTATCTTTTTGCTCACCATCAGTGAACGTCGATGTTGATATTTCTTTTCCTTCTACCTTCAGT
This sequence comes from Vicia faba, assembly GCA_948472305.1. Classification (NCBI taxonomy): domain Eukaryota; kingdom Viridiplantae; phylum Streptophyta; class Magnoliopsida; order Fabales; family Fabaceae; genus Vicia; species Vicia faba. Next base: position 1,054,299,112 of record OX451735.1, read on the forward strand.
GAACGTTGGTAGCTTTACCTCAAATGGAAGTTGGTGTACCCTTTGACCATTTTACCATTCTCTCTGATTTAGGTCTTTTCAATCCACCAGTGATTTATTTTCCTGGTTGGGTTACTCTCTTGTTTCTTTTTTTTATTACATCCCCAGTGGCGTTTTGCGTCTCTTTAGTCTTGTTCATATGCATTGATGCTCATAAGAATTACATGGCATCTTAGGTCTAACAATAGGGTTTGTTTTATATTTAAGTATCTTCGATCGCGTCGACATGAGGATTTTTAACCTTCGTATCTCCGGATAGAAGAAACCTAAATAAGGGCAGCTATTGTACCCCAATTTTTCCCCCTAAGATCCCTTCATCATACCATGTTGATTCAATCACAACAAGATCACATTAGGGCTTTTGGTTCTCCTTCCTATCTTTGGCTTTGCTCTTTGAGGAACCACCTAGCACCTTGACTTGTTTATCTTGTGTAATCATTCATGTTTTTGTTTTGACTTTCCTTTTAATTAATAAAATGCAATGTTGGTTTGTCTTACTGCTCAACAATGCAGGTAAAGGCAATGGGGCTTAGCAAGTTGATTCATGGGTTCATGAGTTTATTTCCATGACCTAGTCAATGAAGCTTGAGAAGTTAAAACCTCACCATTGAAGTTGTTTTGGAAGGGATGGCATGGCAAGTTTATTTTGGTTCACTACATTTCCAAGTTATCAAGATTTGATCCAAAAAGTACAAGGGGTTGATTGGAAAATAGTCATGGTTGGACAAGGTCTTGTTTCCATTGGTCACAAGTGCATATTTCTCTCAATTATCAAGATATGGAAGTGGTTGTGGTTTCTATGAGTTCTAATTATCATCCTGAACAACTTATATTTACAAAGCATTTTTTTTTGGTACAAGAAGTTTGTTCAAAATTATCAAAGTTCCTCAAAGCATTTTCTTGATCTAGGAGTTAGGGTTTTGAACTTCAAAGAAGCATATCCTGCTCATCTTTTGCTATTTTTGAATGATTCCAAAGGCATCCTTATCTTCAAAGGGTTATCAACAAATCACTTCAAAAGTTCCAAGGAGTTTTCATGTGGAAGAAACTTGATGAAGGAGAAAGATTACAAGTCCTCCAGATGAATCAACAATTTTCCATGTGTGACTTCAAATTATCATAACTTTGTCAATTTTTATCACCTTGATCCCATTATTTTTCCACAATGATCTTTAATATGTGAACTTTATGCGTTCTTTTATGTGCAAAGTGAGAAAATGGATGGACGTTGCCTTAAGGATACAAAAGATTATAGGTCCTTTTATGAAATTTTGCCAACTCCAACAATTCATAACTTCCTCAATTTTTGGAGATTTTAAACGGTTCAAGTTTCAAAATTTCATTCAAGAGATCTACTTCATGCCATCTTTTTTGGTCAAGAGCAAATTCCAAGTAGAAGGCTATTTTTGGATGCAACACATTATAGGTCACTTTTGAAGAAGAATTTGAAATATTTCTAAGTATGGAAAGTCAACCCTTTTTCTCCAACTTTGACTCAACACAACTTTCAGCTCAAGCATCCATTTGATTCAATACTTTTTCCATTGCAAAGCGTGTAACCTCATCTTTCTAAAGCATCAAGAATCATGCCTTAAGATCCCTTGAGCTCAGAATGCCATTGGATTGAACTTGGTAACTTGGAACTTAAGTTTTCCCATAAGTCAGAATTTAAAGTCTTTGCCTTGGCTTCTAATCACAAGTTTTCCATGCGTTTATGCCTCTAAACATGTTTAATGAAGTTCCAGAATTGATTAGCACAACAAAACGCGCGTTTTGGATGAGTTTTGATCAAATTGGAAGCCACAATTTTCTTGTTTGTAACTTCACACGATTTCCCTCCAAACTTCATCATTCCGCACGCTTGGACATTGCATTTGATTCCCTATAAATAGAGGGTCATCCCCAATTCATTTTCTGAAGCTTAGATAGCCAGAATCACCATGTCAAACTTTTTCCCTAACTCAGAATTCAGCAACTTCGAAATCCATTCTCAAGCCTTTTTCAATCCAATTTTTTTACCAATTCACCTTCCTTGATCTTCCCTGAAGCTAACCATATAATTACATTCAAGAATCGTGCCCTATATTGCTCCATAGAAGTCCAGTTTCATAGCTCTACAACTAAACTTCAATAGGTAGATTCCTTCATCAATTCTTCAAAACTTTGATATCATTGTGACACTCTATGCCCTGGTTGTAGTCGCAACACTTACTTCTTACTGGAAACACGTTTTGACCATGAAATTTCAAATCCCTTTTCAAAACATTCTTTCCAAATTTCTTGAGCTACAATTTATATAAATTTGGCGCGAGGGTGTGGTTGTCTTCATCTTGAAGATACGAAGCTAATGACATAGGTCTGAGCTTCTGATTTTACAGTTTGAGAGACCTGTAATTCACATTGGCTGGAGGTTGAAGATGACCAACGTGTCATCTTCCAACCAATGATGGCACGCCACTTATAATTTTTGAATTCTGATTTAATAATTGATTCAGTGCTTTATTCACTAATGACCATGATATGCACAACACGCCAGATCCCTTGGATTTGATTACTAACGTGTTTTGACTCTCATCCAATGGTCCACATATTTTTGACTTTTATTTTCTTTTCTGATTTTTTATATTTAATTATTTTAAACTTCAAAAAACCATAGAAAATTCATTTTTAGTCCAAAAAATCTGATAAAATGATGAAAAATATTTTTTATTATTCTCTTTCTGATTTTTATTTATTCACAATTTAATTTTGTGTTTTGGTATTTTTTATAAATTTACACTTTATTGGAATTGTTTTAAATGTTTAAAAATACTTTTATGCATTTTAAAATTCTGAAAAAATTATGGAATGATTCAATGATATTGTGACAAATATTGGTGACCTTATTTTATTTTTGTTTCTGAATTTGCTATTTTTATCATTTTTGGTTTATTTTACCCCTTTCTTTTAATTTTAAAAATAGTTTCTGACTTTAAAAAATTACAAAAAAAATTATAAAATTATTTTAGTTCATTTCTGATTTTTCTATGGTCTTACTTTTTATTTCTTGATCAATTTGAACATAGTTGATATTTTTCTCTTTTATTTCTATTTTTAAACATTATTTTTAAACCTTTTTGTATATATATATATATATATATATATATATATATATATATATATATATATATATATATATATATATATATTAAAATGTAATATTATTTTGTGATTATTTTCTGGCTGATCTTGGATTAAAATTTTGATCATGAACTTTATTAACATCATTGGATCCATAGTGTTGATTCTAACTCCACAAAAATGGATGAATGATTTTAATAATAGTTTGATTAAATTTAATTGAAAAGTGGTTTGTATAGTCTCTCCCATCCCTCTTCATCTCATCCCCTTATTATTGCACTAAATGTTGTTGGAGCATGATCTCAATATCATGTCTCAAAACAAATGGTGCATAGATTGCTATTGACCGGCCTCAAAATAGATGCGACTTCTATATAAGTCCACTTACGATTACTTAACATAGCGCTAAATTTTGTCCCGATTCGAATAAATGATCATTTGTGGCTGAAACTTATGTTTGCAAGCCCAAGTATGTTAATTTGATCTCTTTGATCCAATAACCTTGAGATTCATTGTGTGGAGGCTTTGGTTCTACCAATCCTCTAATGGATCTACAATACCTTTGGTCAATGCGTATCATTTAAACATAGTTGATCATTAAATGATATTCATAAGGATTCCAAATGGATGATATACTTGACAAAAAGAAAATGCAACTTGTTGTGTGGAGGCTTTGGTTCTATCAATCCTCTAATGATTTCCAAATGCAAGTTTCAAGATGATCATCCAACTAACCACTAATCACTAATAATTGAATTTATTTGTGTTTTTATTTTATGTTCTTTACTTTATGCACCATTTACTTTTAGCATTTACATTTCATGCTATTTTTCATCTTTGCTCACTTGAGCCCCTTTATATTCTTGTTATTTTTTATTTTGCACACTTGAGCTTTTATTTTCTTTTAAAGACACCTAATAATCAACATAAACCCTACAAATCTTTAATGATACTTGGACTATTTGGTTACTACCCTTGGCATTATGGAGCATTGGAATTTTTGGATTTAGGATTAGAAACCTTGGACTATGATTGGGGACCTTGTGATCTTATCTGATTATTTTGTCTGGAGCTCTTGAGGTTTACCTCAAGACATTGGGTTGTTTGTTTGTTTTGTGTGCAGGTTATTATGATTACACCCTTTGTTTGTAATCTGGAATTCACCCGTATACAACCGTTACTCTGCCCAATTTTTGTGAAGACTTAATACACTTGAAGTTCGGTTCTCTCAGGAGGTCTAGTACATTTGCTTGTTTGGTTTCAATCTAAAGAATGGGAATTCTATTTTGGCTCATAATGTCAAGTATTGGTTCTTGTTGGTTAGATGGTTCTTATCACTAGCTTTTACCTTATGCTTTAGGATAGCCTCTTCTTCTCCTCCCATCTTCTTTAATTTCAAAAATATTCTTCCCCCTTTTGAATTTTTTTCTTGTTTTAAACTTGAATTACTTTTATAATAAACCTGGACTTAGGTCCATGCATTTTCAAACATTTTCATAAATAAACTCCAATAAATTTAACAATACTTTGACATTTTTGTGAGAAGACTAAAAGTCAATCAATCTCATTTCAAACCATTTTGGCCACTTTGGCTTTTATCTTTAAACTTTTCTCAAAAGATTGAACTCTTGTCAATCCTTGTAGTGATGCAAACAACTATACTTCTACAATATGTAGTAAAGAGAGATATTTTCCATTTGGGTGTTGAGTGAGGCATTGTTGATTTTAAAATCCAAGCCATATCCTCCACTTTGAGATGATGCAAATTCTCTTTTCTCATGATCGTGGGTAGTAGGTATGTTTTCCACACGGATAATGACGGTGATGTTTTATCTCATAAAATTGACCAACACATTTGTGTTTTAAAGTTTTTAAAAGAGTAACTACGTGTACCCTGATCCCCTATTGCACAAAAAGGTGGTACGTAGGCACTAAAGGCTCGCAACCGCGGCGGGTGCAAAAATAATAAATATATTTCTTTTATCACATCCAGCATCTATTTTCTACAACATATTTCATAGCCAAAATATACAGATTTTTTAAAGAGATTCTTGCGGAGTCCCGTAGATGTTTAGGATGCTAATACCTTCCCTTTGCATAATCAACCCCCTTACCTTGAATCTTTCCCCCTCTTTTTTTGGTTATTCTCCCTTTTCCCATTCCTTTGGAAACAATAAAGCGCAGTGGCGATTTTTATTTTGATCTGTATAAGTCTAGTCAATCCAATGGCTTAGTCTTAAGCACTTCTACTGCTACAATATGGTGCCCTACATTGTTGGCACCATGGTTATGAAGGTAGCATCATGAAATGGAAATTTCAAGTTCAATCAGATTTGAAAATTAGTTTAAATCCAAGTACAAGTCTGTTTAAGGATCAATTTCACGTCTAATCGTGTTTAGGAACTTTCCATAATAAGAAATGACCCTTAAACCATCCATTTTGCTGCGTTTTGAGCCATGTGAAGTCACACTTCTCAAACTTAGCAGGTCCACACGATTTCGCTAATTTGCCTCCAATTCACATGCTTGAGCCTTGCATTATAATCAGCTATAAATAAGGATCATCCCTCACACATTTTCTCAAGCTTTGGATAGCCAATTGACCCCTATTCAGATCCCACACGAACGCTGAATTTGAATTTCTGGTTTCTTACATTCTCACCTTTAAACACCAAAAGCTCCATTAAGTTAGCTCCATTGAACTTCTTTGAAGCTAAACATACAATTACTTTCAAGAATCGTGTTGATCTATAGAAGTCCAATTTCAGAGCAACTTCTCACTACTTCGTTCAGGTAGATTTCTTGGCAAAATTGATTCAAATAAAAGACTAATCCACTCCTTGTATCCTTCAGCCAATGACACGAAGCCACATTATTTTTTTGAAACAGATATAATATGCTTTCCTTACCATACGCGTTCCTCAGGAGCCCTTGGATCTGATTACTTTTGTGAGTCAAACTTCATCCAACGCGCCACATTTTAAATTGTTTTAGTTTAAAAATATTTAATCCAGAGTGATATTTATTAAAGACCATGATATGTGCAACGCGCCTGATCCATTGGATTAGCTTACTAACGCTTTTTGACTCTCATCCATTGGTCCACATTTTTTTTACTTTATTTTTATTTCTGATTTTTATATTTAAATTATTTTAAACTTCAAAAATTCATAGGAAATTCATTTTAACTCCAAAAACTCTGAAAATATTATGGAAAATTCTTTTGATTTTTCTCCTTCTGACTTTTAATTTTTAACATTTTTTATTTCGTGTTTTGATATTTTTTATAATTTTTCACTTTATTTGAATTATTTTAAATGTTTAAAATAACTTTTATGCATTTTTAAATTCTGAAAAAAATAGGGAAGGATCCAATGACATTGTGACAAATATTGGTGACCTCATTTATTTTTTTATTTCTGACTTCATTATTTTTTACCATTTTTGTTTATTTTACCTATTTCTTTTGATTTTAAAAATAGTGTCTGACTTTAAAAAATTACAAAAATTTTATAAAAATATTTAAGCTCATTTTTTATTTTTCTATGGTCTTACTTATTTTTTCTTGATTAATTTGAACATAGTAAACATTTTTCTCTCTTATTTTCATTTTTAATCATTTTTTTAAAACCTTTATTTTTACAAGTTAAATACAATTTTATTTTTTATATATTTTCTGGCTGATCTTGGATTGAATTTTTAATCATGAGCTTTGTTAACATCATTGGATCCATGGTGTTGAGTCTAACTACATAAAAATGGATGAATGATTTTAGTAATAGTTTGATTAAAATTTTGATTCAAATGTGGTTTGTTCATTTTTCCCATCCCTCTTCATCTTACCCCTTTCTTATTGTATTACATGTTATGGGATGATGATCTCTATATCATTTATCCAAATATGAAGTACATATATTGTTATTGACCTACCTCAAAATATGTGCGACTTCTATATAAGTCCACTTACGATTGCTTAACATAGCGCTAAATTTTGTCCCGATTTGAGAAAATGATCATTCGTGACCCAAACCTATGTTTGTAAGCCCCATCATGTTAGTTTGAACCCTTTGATCCAATAACCTTGAGATCCATTGTTAGGAGGCTTTGGTTCTACCAATCCTCTAATGAAACTTCATCAATTTTGGTCAAAATGGATCACTTAAACATCATTGATCCTTAAGTGTTACTTTGAAGTTCTTAAATGGATGATACACTTGACAAAAAGAAAATGCAACTTGTTGTTGAGAGGCTTTGGTTCTACCAATCCTCTAATGAGTTCCAAATGCAAGTTTTAAGATGGTCATCCAAATAACCATTAACTTCTAACAATTGACTTTATTTTATATTTTTAATTTATGCTTTTACTTTATATACCATTTACCTTAACATCTACATTTCATGCTATTTTCATCTTTGCTCACTTGAGCCTTTATATTCATGTCATTTTTAATTTGCTCACATGAGCTTTTCATTTCTTTTTGAAGACCCCTAATAATCAACTTGAACCCTGAAAAACTTTAATGTTACTTGGACTACTTGGTTACTATCATTGGCATTATGGAGCGATGAACTTCTTAGACTTAGGATTATAGACCTTGACATACCTTGAGACCTTGTATCCTTAATTGTTATTTTGTATGGAGTTCTTGGGGTTTACCCCCAAGACATTGAGTTGTTTGTTTGTGTGCAGGTTATTGTGATTACATGCTTTGTCTGTGATCTGGAATTCATCTGTATACAACTGTTACTCTGTCCAATTTTTGTGAAGACTTAATGCAATTGGAGCTTGGTTTTCTTTAAGAGGTTTATTGTAATTGTTTGTTTGGTTTCAAATCTAAAGGATGGAATTCTACATTGACTCATTGTGTCAAGTGTTGGCTTCTTGTTGGTTAGATGGTTCTTTCCCTAGCTTTTACCTTATGCTTTAGGATAGCCCCTTCATCTCCTCTCATCTTCTTTAATTTCAAAATATTCTCCCTCCTGTTTAAAGTTCTTCTTGTTTTAAAACTTGAACCATTTTCATAATAAACTTGGACTTATGTCCATGCATTTTCAAAAATTATTTCCTAATCAAATTTCAATCAACTTAACAATACTTTGACATTTTTGTGAGAAGACTAAAAGTCAATGAATCTCATTCAAATTATTTTTCCATTTTGGCTTTTATCTTTAAAAACTTTTCTCAAAATATTAGACTCTTGTCAATCCTAGTAGTGATGCAAACAGTTATACTTCTACAATATGTAGTGAAGTGAGATATTTTTCACTTAGGTGGTGAGTGAGGAATTGTTGATTTTAAAATCCAAGCCATATCCTCCACTTTGAGATGATGCAAATTATCCTTTCTCATAATTGTGGGTAGTAAGTATGTTTTCCACATGGACAATGACAATGACGTCTTGTCTCCTAAAATTAACCAACACACTTGTGCATTAAATTTTTTAAAGAGGAACTACGTGTACCATGATCCTCTATTGCACGGAAGGTGGTACGTAGGCACTAAAGGTTCGCAACCGCGGCGGGTGTAAAAATCATAAAAAAATATACTTCTTTTTCTCATCCCCACAATATATTTTACATACAACATTTTATATCCAAATTATACAGATTTTACAAAGAGGTTCCTACGAAGTACCGTAGATGTTTAGGGTGCTAATACCTTCCCTTTGCATAACTAACCCCCTTACCTAGAATCTTTCCCCCCTCTTTTGGGTTATTCTCTCTTTTCCCATTCCTTTGGAAACATTAAAGCACAGTGGCGATTTTTATTTTGATCTGTACAAGTCAAGTCAATCCAAAGGCTTTATCTTTACATTTCTACCACTACACATTTGTTTCTACTTCACATTCATTCTTTGTTTTGACTTAGTGTATGTATGATATGTGTTGATTGTTATTGATGACCTTGAGTCCATTATTTCCAATATTTAAGTTTTTATCTTAACTTCTCCTCTCACCTCGATTCTTTATGCTCTTATGATCCTTTTAGTTGTCAGTCATTTGTCAACTAACATGGTGACACTTTAGGAGCTATATTTGTCTATTTTACTTAATGTTTTTTATCATCATTGTCTAGTGATTGTCTCATAAATATTTGTGCTATGTCTCCTTAAGGTATCTTGATGTTGGTCATTTCCCATAACATCTAAGAACCTAGGGTTTGATATCTTTAGATCACCTATGCTTGAATGCATTAGAGACTATACCTTTTACAAGTTTGTCATGACACTTAAGCATGTCACATTAATGGTATTGATTAAGTTTTTTGATAGATACTTTAGGATGGATCACACCACTTCCCTATGACCTATAATTATCACTCTCTTTCATCTCATTTGCTATTTATCAATTTCATTTGGTTTTAGACAAATGTTTCCATCTTTTGTGATGTCGAATATCAAACTTTGTGACTTTGCTTGTGTATGAAGTTTCATCTTCATTTTATGTTACTTTTTAACATCATCTTAATTTAACTTATAACACAAGTCACACATGTCATAATTCTCAAATTATGATCTCTTTACTTCATATATACTCTTTCAATTAAATTTGCTAGTTTTTGTCTCTTTGCATCACATTCTTTGTATGCTATGTGCAATATTCTTCCATGACTTGTGGCATTTAAATATGGTTTGTTAAATTACATATGCTACTGAGTTATATGTCTTGACCCCATATAAGTATGTCCCTTCTTCACATATCCTTTTCTTGTACTTATTTTACTTTTAGGGTTTATTTTAGGGTTGATATTGACATAGTTTTATACTTATGCTTAGATATGCCTTAGTAGGAGTACTTTAGGAATTCATAGGCTGTTAGAATACATTAACCTTGTGTTTTTAATTCTGAATTCACACACACTTGACACATTATATCATGATCATCCATCTACACACTTGCTTTCACTCCACTATACAACTTTGTTTTGACCTAGTTTGTGTGTTTTGGTGTTTGTACCATGTTTCTAATTACTAATTGAGTTTTATCTTGATTATTTGGTTGTTTTGAATATATAACATGACAATGTTTTCTTTCTCTTCCTCACATTACCTCTTTCATCTTACATGACTACTTGTTAGCATTATATGAGGACTTATGTCCACCTAAGGTTGATTGTGATTCTCTCCGTATATGATTTTGATGTGAATCATTATCAAGAATGTTCATATGATATTTACGAGTATTTGATGTGTTATATTATGACTTGTACACTTTTATACCTATATCACCTCACTTCATATTCTTATGCCATGATTAGTTAAGTACTTGACACATAAATGCTTTTATGCTAGTGTATTTGCTTTAATGCTTTAAATTGTGACATTTAGATACAAACTACTTAAGCATGAACCTTAGGGATATATTTGTATCACCTTAATGTTATATTCTTGTGTCATAATTGATTGCATGTTTTGTTATGAAATGAAGTCTTATCTTCTAAATGCATGTTTGCACTTCTAATTGTCTAGTTAGACAAATTTTCCCTTTCTTGACCCAAGTTGCCATGCTTAGGGTAGTTTAAGATACATAGAAAGTTAGGGTCCAAATTAAAACTTTGTCTTGATGTGATTTTATGAAACACCCCCTTAATTCCTTATCATTGTTTTCTTCCTCTCTTTCTCCACTTCTTCAAGCTTGTTTATGAAAGTTCCATATCTTGTGTGTTTTATCATATGAACTTTGTGTGTGCTTGAGGTATTGCCATATTTGTGATATTTTGTCATCTATGTGATGTATTTCTATCTCTATGATGTTTTATCATCTATGTGATGTATTGCCATCTTTGTGATGTTCTGTCATCTTTGTGATATATTGTTATCTTTGTGATGTTTTGTCATATTTGTGACGTGTTGTCATCTCTTAATTATATCTTGATGTTTTGCCATCTTTATATGATGTTTTATTATCCATTCTCCTATCTATTCTTGCTTATTCATTTTGTCATGCTCCCCATAGGATCTTTAGTTCACTATTCTCTAAGTTTCAATTAAATAGACCTTATGATCTTTATCCATGCATGGCAACATTAGATATATACTTCCCTCCTATCCCAACTAAAGGACCAGCATTGTATGACAAATTTAGGGCTATTTTACTAGTCTCCCTTAGACTTTATCTTTCCTCTATTGCATCTCATTAAAACTAAAACTTCTTTTTTTTTTAACTTCTCAAAACAGTTAATAATAATGATACGAACCATGTGCCATGAGCCTTACATGAGTACTTTGGGTACGAGACGTCTGGATTGACCATCCAAAGTCTCCCATGTCGTAGACTTTAATGTGGTTCAAATCACCAAATCCTTTTTCAAGGTAGAAAACACAAATCAATGTAAATATTTTTGTCTTCAGACTTTTCCTTTTAAAACCTTTCCAAAAAAGGACATGATTCGCTAGCATTGTTTATAAAAGACACACAACAAATGGAAACTATTAAGCTGAACTGCAACACTTTAATTCCTTAAAAGGGATACGTAGGCATCTGGTCGTGGGGCTCAGCCGAGAGAAACTTTATAAATATTTATTTCTTTTTAACGTGTTTTCTTTTGCAAGCATTCCCTATTTGAATTTTCACTTTTAGTGTTAAGCTTTAGACTAGACACACCCTTAGATTAGTACAAACTTAAGTGGATCATGTGGAGTACCACAGACGTGAGGGGTGCTAATACCTTCCCCTCACGTAACCGACTTCCTTACCCTTTATCTCTTGGTCGCGATGACCATGCTTCTTTCCATCTCTCAGGTTTACTCAGTGTTTTCTTTCCTTCTCTTGGGATAAAAAACATTGGTGGTGACTCTTCTGTCTTTTCGCCTCCGTTCACGCTTTGATGAAAATTCAAGACGCGATAGTGCCTATAATATGATGATTTTGTGGACGAGGGACAAGGTCCCAAACTTCATTTATTTCAAATTTATTTAATTCTTCTTGCATGACCATAAGCCAATGCTCATCAAGTAAGGTATCCTTAGCGTTTTTAGGTTTAATTTATGATACATATGCATGATGATAACAAAAATTACTTATTTTAGAGGGAGTCGTTACTCCTTTGGTGATATAACCAATAATGTTGTCAATAGGATGATCTTTGGAGGTTCTCCACTCCAATGGAAGACCATCACTTCCTTAATGATCTACATCATTTTTTTCAAGGTTGTCATCTTCATCCTTCTCAACATCTACCGAGTTAGGTTGATCAACTCCTTTTTCGGTATCTTTGAGTATGTCTTTTGCAGATGAACCTACACCGTGAAAGGAACTACCTTTCCTAACACTATTTAGGGATGTCTCATCAAAAGGAACATGAGCGGACTCTTCAACAATAAGTAATCTTTTGTTATCAACCCTATATACTTTACTATATAAAGAGTATCCAATAAAGATACCTTCATCGGCTTTCGCGTCAAATTTTCCAAGATTATCTTTTCCATTATTTAAAACAAAGCATTTACATTCAAAGACATGAAGATAAGATAAATTTGGTTTTCTTCCTTTCAAAATTTCATATGGAGTTTTATCAAGAATGGGATGAATAAGTATCATATTCAAGACATAACAAGCCATGCTAATAGCATCAGCCAAAAATATTTAGGTAGAGCATAATCATTGGGCATTGTTCTTGACAACTCAGCTAGAACACTATTTTTATGTTCCATAACACCATTTGGTTGTGGAGTTTTATGAGCTGAAAAGTTATGTTCAATACCAAATTTATCACAATATTCTTCAAAGAGGTGATTCTCAAATTCACCTCTATGATCACTTCGAATGGCAACAATTTTTCAATTTAATTTGTTTTGAGATAATTTTGTAAAACGTGTGAAAGCCGAGAACGTTTCATCTTTGCTACATAAGAAAAATGTACAATAAAATCTTGAGTAATCATCTACAATTACGTGACCATGTTAATTACCACATATGCTTTTAGTCTGTGAGGGACCAAATAAATCCATGTGAAGGAATTCAAGTGGTATTGATGTTGAAACAACATTTTTTAATTTAAAATAGACCCTTGTTTGCTTACCCTTTTGACATGCATCACATAGACGATCAAAAAATTGATTTTTAGTAGACCGATTACTAAATCTTTTGCAACAATTTTGTTGAGTAGATCAAATTTGACATGAGCCAAACGTCTATTCCATAGTCAAGAGTCTTCACTCAAGGTAACAAGACATTGGGCATTGTTCAAGGAGATTTCCCTTAAGTCAAGCATATATATATTACTCAAATTTTGGCTGTCAGATCTAGGATGTCGAGATACCAGATTCGACTTCACACACAACAATAAGAAGTATATTCAAATAAGGCAGTGCTGAAAGTAAATAACACATGATATGATTTCCTAGTTTAGAGACAACAGCTCCTACTCTGTGGGCTACCAAGCCAGGGATGAAATTGACTAAGAAATATTAATTTGTAGACCTCACAATAAACCTCTAGTGCACGGCCTACACACTTAATCACTACCATTTTCCTAATTTCTACCTAAGACTCACCTAGGTATGAGTCCGTCCTTAAATCCCTCTTCAATTACACTCAGCAATTGGAGACACTCTAACACAAGTAGAGAAAACAAAACGGAAGTCATCTTCCAAGATACACAAAACTCAATTCTTAAAAGCTTATGAGAATTGACACACAAATACTCAATGCTTCACAACTTGTGAGTACCTGACCCACAAATGTTCTATACTTCAAAGCTTAAGAACATCTGACACAGAACTTACCACCCAACAAAATAAGGATTCTAAAAAAACCTAACAAATACACGTATAAGTTCCACCTAAACTAGGTATACACCAGTATATTTATAATTTTACTATAGACAGGAATGGGCTTACAAAACCGCAACAAAGTGGCTGCACAAAGTCTGCATAATAATCTCCAAGATCCTTGGTCTTCAATAGATATTTTCCTAAAATTTCTCCAAATATAGAAACTATCGAAATCTTCAAAACCAACATAAAGTGTTATGTGTTGTCAATCTTGGATGCCACATCAACTTACTGAACATTCCCCCAATATTCAGTAACTGATAAATCAGCTGAGATGTTACTAACAGCTACTGCCGACACGATGTTCTATCTCCTAATTGGGACAACTTCTTCGACATGTTGAAACCAGCAAGTTGGGACTTCTTTATTCAACATGTTGTTGCCAAGTGGCTTTTACCAAAATGATTTCCAATCATAATTTCAGGGAAATAACAATCTCCCTCTTTGGCATATTTTGGCTAAAACAACCAAGTAACCCTTGTGAGTGCAACTTTATTATTAGATGTTTTTCATGATGTCAAAACTCGGAAAGATGGCACATCGGTAAAATGGATGTTATCTCTATGTCTTGTGGCACTCCTATGTATTACAGGTCTTAGAAATCATCAAAAAGTACTTTGAAATTGACCCAACACATTGAAAAATAGTTTCTGCATGTTTTTGCATTGCAAGTGTCGACACATTCGATTTTCAGGTCGACACATACAAATCACTTTTTAAGCCTGTTAGCTTCTATAAGTCATAGGTCAACACATGCATCCATATAGGTCGACACATAATGATTTAATTCTTAAAATGCAGAATTCTCTATTTTTTGTATCGATACACCTGTGTTTCAGGTCGACATATTTACTAGCGTGGTTAAGCTTGTAAGCTTCTGTAACTATCAGGTCAACACATAACATTACTTTAGGTCTACACAGGAAACCTAAACATAACTTATGTGTCGACACATACAAGTTTGAGGTCGACATATCCTGTTTGATTTGGTCATATTTTAAGTTATTTTTTATTTTGAATTTGCCCTTCTTGCCCTATTTTCCCCACAACTATAAATACTCATTCATGCATCATTCACAACTTGATGATACCATAAAATTAGTCTACTTTCTTTCTTCATCTTCAACCTTCCAATATATGCATACACACAAACATTACATTGTGATGATGTTCTGTAGGGGTGCCATCTAGACGAAGAATTATGGAATTCCAATTGGTTTGGGTTGAGATTTTATAGGGGTCTTCATCCGGGAAAAACCATCGGGTTTGTCCTCCAAGATCATTGGTTTATTTGGGGGTTTTAGTGCAAGATCTTTCGAAAGTTCATCCATGTGAAAGATCCCTTGGGGTGGTTGAAAACCTTTCAAGGAACATTAGAGTTGTTGAAATATTTTTAAGGAAGTAGTAAGGATTGGGTGATAGAATCAGTGATCTTGTGTTTATAGTTTGAAATATTTTTAAGGAAGTAACTTAAGCGGCAGATAGGTTTCATCTATCGGTTTTGGCCTTGTTAAAGATCAAAAGAGTATAAGGGTTTGAATCAACATCAAACGGTTATGAATTGTAATGTTTCTCTGAACACTTCTCTTGTATTCATGCTTTTGCAAAGTAAGAAAGAATCCTAATTCCAAATTTGGAATTAGGGGGAGATGTACCCACATGCGAGGACGAAAGTGGGGAATTTCCTAAATAAATCCTTGTGTCTCTTTTACTTTTGGCTTTTAATTGCTTTAATATTCATCAATCAATTTATCAAATATCATTGTGTTATCAATTGAATTTTAAGAATTTTCCTAACTGTTTTTGATTCTAACTCAAGTGTGGATACATCTTCTAATCACTTTTTATTAGAAGTGGTTTTGTATATCAACACTAATCAAGGAAAAATTATGAAAATTCACTTGCACTCTAAGTGTGTGATAAATTGTTTAGCTTGTTTAACTTAAAAGGAAATTGCAATGTTCTATCTCTTACTTTCATTTACTCTCTATATGCAATGTGTTGAATATGTTGTTTGATCGATTGATTTGTATAGAATTTATCATTGATTATTAAGGCTTACATTACTTTTTTGATTAGCTTATAATCACTTTGGTTGTAAGTGCTTTTGTATATCAATAAATCTCAAAGAAAATTGTGAAAAATTGATTGTGTGCCACATGTTCGATAAATTCTCGTATTATGTTTTTAATATGATTTCATTGGAAATAGGAAACCGTTGTGTTGGATATTAAATAGTTAATTGAGATATTATTATGTTGATTGATTTTATCTTTATGTTAATTCCATATGGCTAATGCATATTCGATTTTTTCAATAACTATGTTCATTTAGACTACTATATTGATCTAGGCCAAAAACCTTCCGTTCAACATTGTTTTTCAAATAAACTTTAAATAGTCATTTTGAAATGTAGTTTTTACTTGGAGGTCTATTCACCCCCCTATAAATCTAGTGTCATGGTCTAACAAGTGGTATCAGAGCTTCGGTTAATTTTATGCTTCGAAACTCTTATTAGAAAATGGCGTATAAACCTAAAGGGGATTATAAAACAGGCCCAGAAAATTTTTTGTTCGAAGAAAAACTATAGTTATTGGAAAGCTTGTACGCACATTCTTGTAAATTCACATGACAATGGTATGTGTGATGCTATTACTCAATTCGATGCTAATAGTGTTATCATATCTAATCCAGAAGCACTATGGAATAATGATGATAAGAAAAATTCATCAAATCTCATTAATTATTTGAACGCGCTTGGTATGCATATTTCCAATGCAGTTTCTAATAACAAAGTTTTTTGAGATGTCTTACTAGGGAATTAGCAACCAAAGGTTACCATGATCAAGGAAGCTAATGATCTTACAACACTTGTTTTCACTACATTGTTTAGTAAGTTTGAAGAACATGAGCAAGAACTTACTTGCTCGGGCAACCATGAGAAAAGCGTGAGAAGAAAAAAAAAGGGATAAAGACACGAATAAAGAGGAAAGAACAAAGCCTAAATCTCTTAGGGAATAAATTTCAAGGTCCTTAATTTGTGAGCACGTAATCTGATAATGATTTTAGTGATGGTGAAGATTTAATTGTCACTATGGTTGTGTTGCCCAAATGCAACAAATTGTTTCACTAACCCCTAGACCTAATAAAGAGCAGGTACCTAGATTGTCTTGTTGTTTTGTAAGTGCATTGTCTTGAATCTATAAAGATAATATGGGTTCTCATTTATGGTGGTTTAAGGGATATGTACATATTCTAACTCTATTGATATTGGGCAAGATAATGGATTATGTAATCTAGAAAGCAACAACAAGTTTTGTTTTATTGGTAAAAGATGCGTAAGTTACTTTTGATGTTGTATCCGAGAATATTCAGAAAAAGTATTTAATTTCATGTTGTAGGTTTATCTTCAAGAGACATACTCAATGACGTCCAAGAAGGAATTGATCAACCCGAATCAGTGAAACATGAGGAGGAGAAAGATAACTAACATGAAAAGGATAACAATGAGAATTAAATCAAAGTGAATTATCCTCAAATCAATGATGTTATTGGATTCATCACAAGGTATACTTTTGGGTACCTTGTCAAGATGAAAAGTGGTAAGATCGATTTGTTCTAAAACCTTTGTGCCATACTTTGCATTGGTGGAACTTTCTTTCGAGAGTCACGTATGAAATGCAAGTGCATCCTCCGTCATAGTGTATGGTGATATAGTATCAATTCAACTGTCGCTTTGTTTGTAAGGTCTCTCTTTTACTTGTTTATTTCTCTAAATACATGACATACTTGGTGTATGGTATATATTTTAAGTATTCATTTGGAAACCTAATTCTTAATGGATAATCATAGTGACTTATCAATTATATACTTGAAATTATCTCATCACATTATATTCTCATGTATTTGTTATAAACCCTTATGTGTACAAAAACATGTTTAGCTTCATTAAACATCAAGAATAACACATTTGACATCACATCATATTTGATTCTACTAACATGCGACCTGTCAAAGAGTTCTCTAAGCTTATGCAGAGAGTATTTGAAATGAGTCTTATTGGGAGTTGAATTACTCTCCCGGACTCCAAACAAAAAGGTAACTCAAGGAAGGAACACGTGTGTGGGGAATTACCTTCGCGATCATGTTTCAATAAGGGATTATTAATGTCTCCAATGCTGCTTTCTTTATTATGATGATTTCACTTTTATACTTTTGCTCTAACACTTCGTTTCAGTATTTTACATCATGTGAGTGCAACTTCCATTTCATCAATAGTGAGATAATATTGTTTCAAATCTCTCCTTGAAAGTAAGAAGTTTCTTAGATATGTTTTAGTGGATGAAACATTCTTGCCACGTTCTCAAATGATGAAAACCATGAATGTTCATTTCCAAAAATTTTGATTGATAACCATTGTGTGTTCTCAAATATACATGCTTATAATGAATTCATGTATTAATTCTTTCACATTTGTATAAGTTTGTTCTTGTATGTAGAAGTATGTGTTTCTATTATTATTTCTTGCATTTGTGCGTGAGATGAATGTAAGCATGTTAATTGCATGTATGGTTCATGTTGTAGTTGTGTCACATTTTATGGCAACATTTTCATTTTGGATTGAGTAGTGAAATGTTCTTTTCGTTATGCTAGGCACATGCGTGTGCGGCATCAGGAGATCCATTGTGTTGTGTTATGTAATCGTGATGTTATCCAAGCGACTTGACTAGCTTGCTCATGCATTGCTTTCATTATTATTCATGAAAATAGCATTACATGTTTGGTAATATTTTATGTTTGTTATCTATTATTTTTGCATCATTACATACATATGGGGATATGTAACTGTATGCTCTTCTTTGCAAAAATGCCTTTTAGTGATATATTAAATATTGGTATTGGAATATGATACTTCTCATGATTTTCCTTCTTTCTTTTTTATGTTGTCAAAGGGGGAGAAAAACATGTGAGATGATATTGGGAAGCACAAAGTCAGGGGGAGCCTTCGATAACTACATGAAATTCATTGTCGCAAGTTTTTCCATCATAAAAAAGGGGGTGTTTGTGAGTGCAACTTCACTATTAGATGTTTTGCATGATGTCAAAACTCGGAAAGATGGCACATCGGTAAAATGGATGGTATCTCTGTGTCTTGTGGAACTCCTCTGCATTATAAGTATTAGAAATTATCAAAAAGTACTTTGAAATTGACCAAACACATTGAAAAATAGTTTCTCCATGTTTTTGCATTACATGTGTCGACACATTTGATTTTCAGATCGACACGTGCAACTCAGTTTTTAAGCATGTTGGCTTCT
This sequence comes from Vicia faba, assembly GCA_948472305.1. Lineage (NCBI taxonomy): Eukaryota > Viridiplantae > Streptophyta > Magnoliopsida > Fabales > Fabaceae > Vicia > Vicia faba. Next base: position 1,054,318,364 of record OX451735.1, read on the forward strand.
GTATGTCACATGTCGACACATGCATCCATATAGGTTGACACATACTGATTGAATTGTTAAAATGAAGAGTTCTCTATTTTATGTGTCGACACACCCGTGTTTCAGGTCGATACATCTACCAGCGTAGTTAAGCCTGTAAGCTTCTGTAACTCTCAGGTCGACACATAACATTACTTCAGGTCGACTCATGCAACCTAAACATAATGTATATGTCGACACATACAAGTTTGAGTTCGATATATCCTGTTTGATTTGGTCATACTTTAATTTCTTTTTAATTTCAAATTTGCCCTTCTTACCCTAAGTTTCTCACAACTATAAATAATCATTCATGCATCATTCACAACTTGATGATACCATAAAATTATCCTACTTTCTCTCTTCATCTTCAACCTTCCAATTTATGCATACACACCAATATTATATTGTGATGATGTTCCGTCAGGGTTCCATCTAGACGAAGAATTATGGATTTCCATTGGTTTGGATTGGGATTTTGTAGGGGTCTTCATCCGGGAAAACCATCAGATTTGTTCTCCAAGATCTTTGATTGATTTGGGGGTTCTTGTGCAAGATCGTTCGTGTAATGTGGTGAGAGATCTGATTTTTTTAGTTTTATCCAAAATGTGCGGATAGTTAAAGTCTCCATCGACTTTTATTTTATCCAATAAGGAAAGGCTGAAAAGAACAAGAAAGACCTTGATATATTTTGAGTTCGGAGGGTAGGTTATTAAAAAGGAAAATGTTAGCACCCTTTTCGTCAATAGTTATCTACGAGCTATAAATCGCTAGCTCACTTTTGATTATTTGCTTTTTTTTTGTGTATGAGATTTGAAAAATATTTTGAAAAAGCCAATGTACGAATAACTTTGTAATGGTTCTTGTATCAGTCCTCAAGAACGCGTACAAAGTGTATTAGAAAATAATTTGAATGTGTGATGTGTAAAAATGTTTTTTTAGAGAAGATTGTGAGCGAGCGATTAATAGTTCTTACCCACTCAAGGTCATTCTTATTATTTTCCTTCTCATTTAGAGATAATAATATAAGTACCATTAGTTGGTAGGTAGCCCTATCTATTGAATGTGAAGGGACAAGCGAATGGTCATCATATGGTCATCGAAGGAAACACATAGAGATACTTTAGCAATTCATTGGGGAGACTAGATCATTTTCATAGGCAACGTCGAAGGGTCATCGAGGGACTATGATCTTTATTCGAAGGGAATTTGCTAAAGTATCCCTATTTTCGAGGGACATGACCATGTTTCCAAAGGCAACAAAGAGAGGTTACCCTAGAGGTGTGAGTGTGAAAAGTGTGTTTCGTTCAGTTATTTATCTTATATTAGGGTTATCTATCGATTGTTTTTAGATCTTACCATACATGCCTAGTTACTAGAAGTTGAATATATACAAAATTAAAGGTGCCAAAAGTAAACCTTAAGCTATTACAAGGCTTTGGGGGCAGTTACATAAAAAGATGCGAAAATTAAACCCTAAGCTATTACATCCCGCAAGCAGTTACATAATAGAAAAATGACGAAAGATAAATCTAAATTATTACAAGAAAGTCATGCGACCTATACAATTTCTCTAAGAATTTAAATGCGAATTAAAAAAATGTTTTAAAAATGTTTGATTGTGATTTTTTTATGAAATTAATTTGATGTTAATTAAAAACCTAAGTCTCATTAATTTCAATTAATAAAAAAAAACCTAAATTCTAATTGATTTTATTATTTAAGAAAATACTAATTAACCTAATCAACTAATAAATAAAAAAATAAAAAGTCAAAATTAATTTATTAAAAAAACTAAACCTAATTTGTTAGGGTTTTTTAAAAAGAATTAAATTAGGTTAATGGTTGATTAATGAAATAATTAGGGTTATTAAAAATTAGGGTTTTGTAATTAAAAGGGAAAAAATAGTTTAGGGAAAATTAGAATAAAAAAGATTGTATGGGGTGGGTGTTAAACCTACGCCCTCCAGCATTCACAATTGTATAGCTTGCCACCAGGCCAAGCGCTCATTGATGATGGGAAACAGGCGCAACGTATTATATTGGAAACCTGTGTAAATTGGGAAAACAACAAAAAAAAGTTTCAAAAGGCAGGAATCGAACCCACACCCTTGTATACCAAAGCCTTAGCGCGCGTTCCTGCCACTGGGTGGCTATTTCATTTGTTAATAATACAAAACCAAATAAATATAAAATAAACAAAACAGAATGACCAGAGAAGCGTCGGAGCCCTAGCTCCAGTCGTCTTCTCTGGTGAGTACGTTTTCCAAACCTGCAAAATAAAGCGTGTTAGTGATCAAATAGAACCCTACCCCCTAATTTGAGGGATGCGAACTCATTGGTTGCCTTAGTTTTAGCTGGATTGTCCTGTACAGAGAGATATGAACAAGATAACATAAAACCGTTCAAACATGGTGATGCACGATTCTAGCATCATGGGATTCATGCGAGGGTTCTGACCTGTTCTATCACATCTCAGAAATATATTAGCATGGATAGTTTAAATCAAAACAGCATAAAAAATAAAATATGAATTTGGAAAAAATCGCAAAACAGGCAATGCATGTAGTGCATGTTTCAGGCTTCTTTGATCATCAAGAACGATCAATACTCACTCTATAGCACCTCAGGAGTCGATCTGGATGGCTGGTTTTCTTTGAGAAGGGATAGAAATAGGGTTTCAAGTTTGCCCTAATTTTGACAAAAGTTGATATTTTTGAGAGAGAGTTCTTGCAAGGTTTTTTCGTTATCTTGTTGTCTGATTATGAAGGATATATATAGGATAAGATTAGGTCATGGAGAATGGGCTTGGACCTCTTGTAATTATATCATTTATTTTGTTTGAAAATCAAGTTTAAATCTTTCCAACCATGAATATTTTCTCCACAAATGAATTCACACGATTTGCATCATGTCTTTAGGCCTCCAAAACATTTGAAACAAAAGCCTTTTATGCCTTGCTCCTCCATTTAATATTTATTTGATTTAATTTTGAATTTTAAAAAATAAAATCAAAATACATGAAATAAAAAATTAAAAGGGTGTATGAATAGATTTAGAGGTCCATTATGAGGTCAAGAACACGTTTGGACTCTAAAAGATAAGCCCATTAGCCCAAACATACAAGTTTGCTCAAGTTAGAGTTCATGCATTTTCTCAAAATTGCCCAACTTGTACCAATCATAACTCTCTCAATTTTTATCATATGAAGGTGATCTGGGACTTTTTAGAAACCTCAAGATGTCCCCTACAATCTCTATGTTGATCATTTTTCGATTTGAAGAATTTATCTTAATCTAAATTTCTTTGAAAAAAAGTGTCTTTTTGTTGACTTTTAAAATGACCAGTAATGTTTTAGCTCATATCTCTCAAATGAAGCATTTTTTGGCCTTCAGCTTAGAGAGACCAAGTTTTAGAGAATTGAAATTCCATCATAATGAGCTTTGGTTGAGAATTTTATGATGAAGCATGTGAAAGTTATGCTTGGTAAAAGTTTAGTTGACTTCTCCTAAAGAAAACCCTAATTTAGTAACTTTTGACTTTTGATGAATCTTGAATTTTCTTGATGGATCATGATCAACCCTTGATCTAATGATGAATGTAACTTCAAAATATTGATGTTGACCAAAAATCTTGAAGTTTGACTGTATGTTGACACAGTTAACTTTTTACCCAATACAATTGATTTTCCATCATCTGAGCAATTGACTGAGCAAATTTGTGATGTAAGGCTTGAAACTTGATATGAGGATTCTTTGAAGCATATGGGGAACCATGAAAGTCATTTGAGATATTAGAAGCTCAATTTCCTCTAATAGAACCAAAACCCTAGTTGTAGGCCATTGCTTAAGAGGAGGATTCATCTCATCAATTCTTGTGTAGTCTTGAGCAATTGAGCACCTTGAATCAATTTGTATTTGAAAATAGGAGGGAAAATTTTGGGGTACAACAGCTTCCCCTATTCAATATTCTTAAACCTTAAGAGTTGTATCGGCATGCTCGCCATTCGGAATCTGAAGGTTGAAGAGGATTGAACACTTAAGTGCCCAGAAATTTGCACTTGCATGTGCACGAAGTAACACTTATTGGTTGATTGTATTGCTTGAATGGGCTTAAAGATGCCACTCGTAGAGGTGATAGAGTGTTTTTGGATATGGGCTTAAAGATGCCATCCAAAGTAATTATTGATAGGAGTATCAGAATGAGTCTACGCTTGACTGTATCTGAAGAATGCTTTTCAGAAAATCTTTGGAGGGGAATGCTTTTCAGAAAAAGGGCCCTGAAGGAGATGCTTTTCAGAATTCTGTCTCTGAAGGGGAAATGCTTTTCAGAATGATCCTCTGAAGGAGATACTTTCCAGAATAAACTTATAAAGGAAATTCTTTTCAGAACGAAGTGCTGAAGGGGAAATGATTTTCATAACTCCTATAAAGGAAATGCTCTCCATAACTCGGTCTCTGGTGAAAATGCTTTCCAAGATTTCATCTCTGAAGGGGAAATGCTTTTCAGAATGAAATGTTGAAGGAGAAATGCTTTTCAGAACAATCTTCTGAGTGAAATGCTTTTCAGAATGAAGTGCCAAAGGGGAAATGTTTTTCAGAACTCGTCCGAAGGAAATGCTCACTAAAACTCGATCTTCAGTGGAAATCATTTTCAGGATTTCGTCTCTAAAGGGGAAATGCTTTTTAGAATAAAGCGATGAGGACATGCTTTTCCGAATAAAGTTCTGAAGGAAATGATTTTCAGAGTGAAGTTCTTAAGAGGAAATGCTAGCCAGAACTAGGTCTCCGGTAGAAATGATTTTTAGGATTCTGTCTCTAAAGGGGAAATGCTTTTCAGAACGAAGCGCTAAAGGAGATACTTTTCAGAATAAACTTCTGAAGGAAATGCTTTTCAGAATGAATTTTTTAAGGGGAAATTTGTTTCAGAACTCTTCTGAAGGAAATGCTCGCCAGAACTCGATCTCTAGGGGGAATGCTTTTCAAAACGAAGGTCCTGAAGGAGATGCTTTTCAGAATTCAGTCTCTGAAGGGAACCACTTGGTCATGTAGATAGTTGCCTTGTCTTGTTTCAGGAATTGATCCATAACTTGTCTATAAATTACTGGTAGTATTGTCTGTTTGCGAACTTAACCTAAAAAGGTAAAGTTAGTTCTGTGCAATGTCATGATGCATGTAACGCATTATGTGATGATGTTCTCAAAATAAATGAGAATATTATATTCGTTTCATATGCATATGTTATGATATTTTTGTAAATTATGTATGGATGCAATGTGTTATTGGAGAATATCAGTAGCCTCGTATAATAATGTCTGGTTGGGGAAAATAAATCCCCGACTGTTGCTGGGGATGACGATAGTGGTTCTTCAATTTTTTTAGAATTCTTCTACTGGGGATTTCTTCTTTCTGTTTAAGGACACCCCGCTGGGGATGTTCGACTTCTGCTTGGGGATAAAAGCATTCAAAGAGAGTCGCTCATTCATCGTTCTTTATAAGATTTGATTCTGACTAGAGATGAAAGAGCTGAAATTCTCTGATGTGTTGTTTGACCGGGTTTCAGATATATGTATTAGCTCTTTCTGGGGGGGACAACCTTGAATGTAATCTGGTCGGAGAAGAGAATCTTGTCGAGAATCTTGTTTTTTAGACTACTATATTGATCTAGGCCAAAAACCTTCCGCTCAACATTGTTTTTCAAATAAAATTTAAATAATCATTTTGAAATGTAGTTTTTATTTGAGGATCTATTCACCCCCTCTCTAGATCTGGTGTCGTAGTATAACAACCCTTCCATAAAAAACTCTCTAATATATTTGAAAAAACAAACATACATATCAGAGGCACAATAGTGGAAAAGAAATAGACAAGGTTAGCAGCACAAAAATAGCAGCACACATAAAGATTTCATAGTTTAAAGGGTCTAATAACACAGTTGCAACACAATTAGAGAAAGTTCTCCATGCAGTGATGTCAAGACATTATGTCTGACATCTTCAGTCGAGAACAACAGGAACTCCCCCTAAAAACATGTTATCACAAAAAATTGGAGGAACTTAAATTCTCCCCCTCAACAAGTACCAACAGTAGTACCTGTTCCAGCACCCTCAATATATTACTACTCCCCTTTTTTATACATAATATGACAAAGGTTAAGTAGATAGCATTAGTAAAACAAATTTAAAGCCCATAAGAGTTTTAAAGTAGAAGGGTGTATAAAATTTAAAAATATCCTAAGCATCTAGCCTTTATAACATCATAAACCAAAATAAACAAGAGATACTGGCTTCAAACACCAATATTATCATTGTCACCATCTTCATCAACTTCATTTCTTAATGATGTATCATCACATGTACTTCCATGATCACTGTCAGTAACTGAATTAATTTCATGCTCAGTTTACCTTGTTAGGACAAGATTTGTGTCTACAATATCATCTCTGAGTTTTGATGATAACAAATGAGTATGTTTATATGAACAATTTTGATACTCTAATGTTTGTTATATTTGAGTATTTAACAAACAGGTTCTGCTTCTGATGGATGGAGTGGCGAGGAAATTAGAAGAGAATAAGTTCTGCTTTTACGCTACACAAGTTCTATTGAACTGTAGCAAGACACTCTAGAAGACTCTAAAGTTTAGGCTCTAATTTGAAGTCTAAGGACACCAATCAGAAGATCTGAAGACATAAGTGATACTTATGTCAAGATGCTAAAAGACCCATGTTTTTTAGGATAACATGTTCTAAGGAAACCAGTAAGAAGATCTGAAGATAGAAGTTCTACTTATGTACATATTCTAAAGACTCAACTTTCTAAAGACTCATGGTTCTACAAAGGGTTCTAAAGACCAAGTGCTAAAGATTATAAAGACAAAAGTTCTAAAGATTCTGAAGACTTGAAGTTCTAAAGACCCAAGGTTCTACAAATGGTTCTAAAGACCAAGTGCTAAATACTCTGAAGACATAAGTTCTAAAGACTTGAAGCTCTGAAGACCCAAGGTTCTAGAAAAGGTTCTCACAACCAAGTGTTGAACACTCTGAAGACGCAGTTCTGAAGAATCTGAAGACTTGAAGTTCTGATGACCTAATGTTATGTTCTCGCTTCAAAACTCATGCTCGCAGAAGCCTATGAAGTTCAGAAGGAAAGAAGATAACGTTAATGTGGTACAATAGTACATGGTACAATCAAAACATTTCATTCCACTACCATGAAGGACAGGCGTGTTGTACGATCTTGTCATCCACGTTTTGCTCAAGCCACCAATGTTTTAGAAAATTCCAAGAGTACTCCTCAACGAATGTATTATTTTACTGGCTATATAAAATCTTGAAAACCAAGAGATAAAGCTTCTAATTCACTTTGTATATTCACGCATAAGCGTTGTTGATAGCTTTCACATTTTCTGTTGTACATTATTCTTAAAACATGTTTACATATCAGCTTGAGTAGAAGCCTTTTCATTGTAAATGAATCATTCAAATAGTTTTTTGATTATTTCTTGGGGGCAAGTTAGGTTAGAATTCTCAAGAAGTTTAAGACTCGTGGGTCAAAAAGGTTGTTCCTTGAGACTGGGAAGGTCAGGATTCTTAAGAGGTCTAGGACTAGTGTGTCTTAGAGATTGGTAGTTATTCACATACAATTGGTGTGTGCAAGTGTAATAATCAGTTGATTATTGGATTAAGTCCTCGTTTGAGAGAGGTGAAATCACCTTGGAAGGTGGACTAGACTAGCTTTAGGGTTACTTAAGTAAACTAGTATAAACATATTGTGTTAATTCTTTCTTCATGCATCTTATCACTATTATCATTAAATGAAGTTATTTGTTTCAAGTGAAAGGGTTTTTATTCAAAACCTAATTCAACCCCCCCCCCCCCCCCCCCCCCGCCCGCCCTCCCTCTTTCCTGTATTTTTCACACCTTCAATTAGCATCAGAGCTCCAGTTCTGAGGAGTTGATAAAAAGTTTTAATTTTTATCAAGCACCTAACAATGTTCAGTACTGATCCAGTGTGTGAGAAAAACAATGGCAGAAAAAGATCATACTGTAACTGGTGATAATAGGGATAATGACAGAGATAACTATAGTGCTAAACCTCTTGCGTTTAACGGTGAAAAGTTTGATTATTGGAAAGATAGAATTGAAAACTAATTCTTAGTTTGTGACCTAGATCTATGGGATTTGGTAGTTGATGGATACACTCACCCAGTAGATGACAAATGTGTATAAATTTCCAGAAGCGCGATGACAGATGCACAAAAGAAGATGTACATAAATCATTACAAAGTAATAATTATTCTTCTAAGTGCTATATCATACAACTAATATGAGAAGATCACTGACAGAGAGACTGCAAAGTCTACCTTTGATTCTCTTCAGATGATGCATGAAGGCAATGCACAAGTAAAGGAAACAAAGGCTCTGGCCTTAATTCAAAAGCACGAAGCCTTCAGAATGGAAGCTGAAGAATCTGTGGAAATAATGTTTTCAAGATTTCAGACTCTTGTGGCAGGACTTAAGGTTCTTAATAAAGGTTACACAACTACAAATCATGCTAAGAAGATTATCAGAAGTCTTCCTGTAAAATGGAGACCTATGGTAACTGCTTTGAAACTTTCAAAGGATCTGAACAATACCTCTCTCAAGGAGCTGATTAGCTCTTTAAGAAATCATAAAATAGAGCTTGATCAAGATGAACCTCGGAAGAGAATAATCAGTTGCTCTAAAGTATACATCTGGAAAGACCAAGGATCATTAAGATAAGGAAGAATCAGAAGAATCTGAAAAAGATTCAGATGATGAAGAACTTTCATTGATATCCAGAAGAATCAGTGAAATCTGGAAGCATAGACAAAGCAAGTTTAGAGGTCAACGAAGAACTTATGGAAGAGGTGATGCTACCTCTGTTGAGAGGAAATCTTATAAAGAATAAGTCACATGCTATCAATGCAAGGTGCCTTGACATTACATAAATTAATGCCCAAAGCTCAGGAAAGAATAAAAGGCCAGGAAGTTATTCAAAGCGAATAAAGGTCTCATGGAAACATGGGATAATTTAGAGTCACAAGATGAGGACTTTGATGAAGAATGTGAAAATATAGAACTTATGGCCATTAAAGTTTCTGACGAAGCTCTCTCTCTCTCTCAAGATGAATGAATAGCTAATGAAAAATCAGACTCTAGCGACGAGGTCGAGGTAATAACTTCTCTTTCATTAATCTAAAAATTAAAGTGTTTAGATTAGAAGAAAGTTCTGATACTACTGTAGCACAAACACAGACACAAAAGTAAACTTTTAAACTAAAATATCATGCACAAATTTCACTTAATTATCCTGTTGCACAAAATTCCAAAGAGGTCAGAACCTATGGAATTTCTAACAAGAAAGGACCCAGAAAATGGGTACCTAAGGATCAAATTATCTATGTTGCAGATGTCCTTGATAACGCCACTGAAACATCAATAATGGTATCTGGATAGTGGATACTGACGACATATGACAGGCGAAAGGCATATGTTCCAAAATTTAGAACTCAGGCCTGAAGGCACTGTCGGCTTTGGAGCAAACCAGAAGGGAAAGATCATCGGCTCTGGAACTATTGGTAATGGTAAACTTCCTTATATTTATAAAAAATTTCTAGTTGAAGGTCTGATGCATAACCTATTATCAATTAGTCAACTTAGTGATAATGGTTATGACATCATTTTAATCAAATATCCTGTAAGGATGTTAGTCAAAAGGATGGCTCAGTTCTGTTCAATGGAAAGAGGAAGAACAATATTTACAAAATAAGATTATAAGATTTGAAAATTAAAAATGTAAAATGTATTCTGACTATTCAAGAAGAGCAATTGGTCTGGCACACACGACTGAGTCATGCTAGTTTGAGAAAAAATTCTCAACTAAACAAACTTGGATTAATCAGAGGCTTGCCCAATCTGAAGTACACCTCAGATGCTCTTTGCGAAGCTTGTCAGAAAGGTAAATTTTCAAAAACCTATTTCAAAGCTAAAAAGATTGTATCTACTTCTAGGCCATTAGGACTTTTTTACATTGACTTATTTGGACCAGTGAAAGCTAACTCTGTCAATGGTAAGAAATATGGACTTGTCATCATTGATGATTATAACAGATGGACATGGATAAAATTCTTGAAACACAACGATGAGTCACACTCTGTATTTGCTTATTTCTGTTCTCAAGTGCAAAATGAAAAGGATTGCAAAATAGTCAGAGTTAGAAGCGATCATGGTGGAGAATTTGAAAAAATAAAATATTTTGAATAACTTTTTGATTCAAATGGCATAGTTCATGATTTTTTATGTCCTAGAAATACATAACAAAATGGTGTTGTAGAAAGGAAAAATGGAACACTGCAAGAAATGGCTCGTACCATGATCCAAGAAACTCAAATGGCTAAGCACTTTTGTGCAAAAGTAGTGAATAAAACATGTTTTATTAAAAATATAATTTCCATAATACCTACTTTGAGTAAGACTCCTTATGAATTATGGAAGAATAGAAAGCCCAATATTTATTATTTCTATCCATTTGGATGTGTATGTTATATGTTTAACACTAAATAAAATCTGGGAAAGTTTGATTCCAAAGCACAGAAGTGTCTGTTGTTAGGATATTATGAACGCTCTAAAGCTTCAGAGTCTATAACACAGAATCACAAATCGTGGAGGAACCAATCCATGTCAGATTTAATGATAAGCTTGACTATGAAAAGTCAAAGTTGTGTGAAAAGCTTGTAGATGTAACTATAATGTTTGCTGAACCAAAGAAGAACGTTCAAGAAGATAAATAATCAAAAGCTCCTTCTTCAGATATTGTTGCTAGTTCTTCTAATCAACCTCAACCAAGGAATAATAGAATCACATCGTCCCATCCTGAAGATCTTATTCTGGGAAGTAAGGATGCTCCAATCAGAACAAGATCAGCTCTTAAACCTTCTGATGAAGTGCTCCTGGGTCTAGTTTCTTTAATAGAACCTACATCTATTTAGGAATCCCTTCTAGACAAAGATTGGAATTTGGCTATGGAAGAAGAACTGAACTAATTCACCAAGAACGATGTTTGGGATCTTGTTCAGAAACTCAAAGGTGTCCATGTCATTAGAACCATATGTGTGTTAAGAAACAAGCTCAACGAGAAGGGTGAGGTTGTCAGAAACAAAGCACGATTGGTTGCACAAGGTTATAGTCAACAAGAAGGGATAGACTATATAGAAACATTTGCACCAGTCGCCAGGTTAGAATCTTTTCTCTTATTAGTTTCTTTTTATGTAAATCATAACAACATCCTTTATCAGAAGGATGTTAAGAGTGAATTTCTAAATGGATATATTACAGAATAAGTGTACGTCAAACAACCTCCTGGCTTTGAAAACTCTAAGAAATCAGACTTTGTTTTTAAACTAAAGAAATATTTTTATGGCCTGTAACAAGCTCCCAGAGCTTGGTATGATAGACTGAGTAATTTTATTTTAGAAAATGAGTTTACCAAAGGAAAGGTTGACACTACTCTCTTCTGCAAAACCTTTAAAAATGGTATTCTGATCGTTCAAATATATGTTAATGATATTATTTTTGGTTATTCTAATCCATCTCTCTACGAGGAATTCTCTAAGTTAGTTCAGAATGGGTTTGAAATGAGTATGATGAGAGAGTTGAAGTTTTTTCTGGGAATCCAGATTGATCAAAAATCAGAAGCTACTTACATTCATCAAAGTAAGTACACTAAAGAGCTTTTGAAGAAATTCAACATGACAAACTACACTATAGCAAAGACTCCAATGCATCCAACATGTATTGTAGAGAAAAAAGAGGTAAGTGGAAAGGTATGTCAGACTCTATATCATGGTATGATAGGCTCTCTTCTGTATTTGACTGCTTCTAGACCTGATATTTTATTTAGCGTTCATCTGTGTGCTAGATTTCAAACAGATCCTAGGGAAACTCACTTAACTGTTGTTAAGAGAATTCTAAGGTATCTAAAAGGAACCTTTAACCTTGGCTTGATGTATGAGAAAACATCAAAGTATAATCTTTATGGCTTCTATGATGCAGATTATGCTGGAGACAGACTGGAGAGAAAACGTACTTCTGGAATCTGTCAATTTCTGGAAAAGAACATAATCTCATGGTCAAGCAAGAGGAAATTAAAAATTGCTCTTTCAACAACAGAAGCAGAGTATATCTCAGTAGCACTATGCAACACTCAGATGCTATGGATGAAGAATCAGTTGGAAGATTATCAGATTTATGAAATTAACATTCCTATCTTCTATGACAATACAACTGCTACTTTCTTGAGCAAGAATCCTATCTTACACTCTAGGGCTAAACACATTGAAATCAAATATCATTTTATTAGAGAATATGTTCAGAAAGGGACATTAACTTTAAAATTCATAGATATAGACCATCAGTGGGCTGATATTTTTACAAAACCCTTAGTTGAAGATAAACTTCTATTTATTCTAAAGAATATGAAAATGGATCTTTGGCCAGAGTAAGATGTCATTAGAATCAAACGTGTTTTTAGTCTTAGTCTAAAGTGATAAGATTCTGACTCAATCAAAGACTTTCTAATTTCTTTCACCTCAGTCATCAGAAGATGTTTTGGTCAGAAATGTCTCTGATCAGATGGAAAACTTCCTAGTTCAGCAAATGCTGAGAATATCCAATGCATCACCTAAACAGACTTAGCGTTAACACACTCTACCTAGGCTATGCACGAGCAGTTATTTTTCGTGGAATTGATTAATCATGATCACATTTATTGACTACTCCTCTTTATTATGTCTTGGAAACTGTTGTTTTCGTGTTCTTCTATCTTAACTATTGATCTACTTTATTCCTTCCTTTTAGCATCGTGTGACATCATTGATTGCTTGGACATCTTAACTGGCTATTTATATCTAGTATCATAGTCCTTCATCAAGTCTTTATTCTTGTTTCATCTTAAACAAGTTCTTTCTGTCAAACCCTTGTCTGCATACCATGGTTGTTTGAACTTTTCAAGGAGATGAAAACATGTTGGAAGCTATCAATGAGAAAATACCAAATATTATGACTGATAATGATCTCATTAAAACAATCATTGATAATCAAGGTTGGTCAGGGTACGCCGCCATGCTAAGGGGTCATGTATATCCTAATCTTTTCATGAATTTCTAGCTTCATGTTTTTGTTAGTTCTAATGAAGAATAAATTCATTCTCACATTTTTGGTGTCCCCTTCATCATTATTCACTCCTCTATTGCTGAAGCTATCCAGTGTCCTCCTTTATCCAACTCATGTATGAGTGTTGATTTGACTCCACATGTTCATCACCCTTTTCTTAGACATGGATATGCTAACTTAGAAGCTCTGAAACCATCTTCAAAAATTCAGTTTCGGTTCTTATTGTCAAATCTTCATCCTATAGGAGAAGATCTTGATAAGGTTTTTCCAAGGGATATCTTTCTTCTGCATTGTCTCAGCAGAAATGATCATGTTCAGCTTTCAGCAATAATTTTCAATCATCTTAAGCTATCGATTCGTGATTCCAGGAACTCTTGGAAATCAATCATTTCGTATGGGCGTGTTTTATCTAAACTATTTTATTTAGCTGGTATAGTTGAAATTGTTCAAGAAGATTTGCTGATCAGAGATGATGTTCTAATCGATGAGAGTTGTGATGTGTTTCAAGCTTAAATAGTTTTCCTTGGTTCTCCTCATTTTGATGTCTCTCTTTCTGTTGTAATCTCTTTCAAATATCAATGAAACTTCTTTTCTTTAGTTGTTAATTCTTTTGGTTTTTATGTTTTTCACACATAATACCTTTTTGATTATGACAAAAAGAGGGAGTAGTTAAATCGATGTAATTTTGATTACAATAATCAAGTTCAGGAAAATGTTCTCTAAAAAGAGCTGCTTACATTCTAACCCAATTAAACTTTTGTTTCTGTTAGAATGGTTTTATTTTTCGGGAAAATAAGAACTATGATTAAAGACAAAGATATAAAAGCATTATTCAAAGCTTATGTCTAAACAATTGGCTTCAGACTATGAAGAATTCAGAATAAGGAAACTCTGAAGAATTGAGAATCTGGAAGCTATCATAGTGACATTAAAGTTTCAATATTTCAATTCATTTCATTCTCATTGGCATCTAGAGTCAAGATTCTCAATGATCTCAATATCTGATCTATTAGAACCAAGGGGAGTTCTACTAAAATGGTTCAAAGTCAGGATATTTGATCTTCATCAAGTATTTGACTCAGGGGGAGTTCTATAAAAAGGATAAGTGTTTCTTAATATTTTTAATTCTTACTTTTTCTGATTATATGAACAAAATTGTGTCAGCAAAATACATAGTTTTTTCATCATAAAAAGGGGGAGATTGTTAGAATAAGATTTGTGTCTACAATATTATCTCTGAGTTTTGATGATATCAAATGAGTATGTTTATATGAATAATTTTGATACTCTAACGTTTGTTATTTTTGAGTATTTAACAAACAAGTTTTGCTTCTGATGGATGGCATGACCAAGACATTAGAAGAGAATAAGTTCCGCTTCTGCACTACACAAGTTTTATTTAATAATAGAAAGACACTCCAGAAGACTCTAAAGTGTAGGCTTTGATATGAAGTCTAAGGAAACCAGTCAGAAGATCTGAAGACAGAAGTGATACTTATGTCCAGATGCTAAAAGACTCATGTTTTTGAGGATAACGTGTTCTAAGGAAACCAGTAAAAAGATCTGAAGACAGAAGTTCTACTTATGTCCAGATGCTAAAGACTCAAGTTTCTAAATACTTATGGTTCTACAAAGGGTTCTAAAGACCAAGTTCTAAAGATTCTAAAGACAGAAGTTCTGAATATTCTGAAGACTTGAAGTTCTAAAGACTCAAGGTTATACAAATGGTTCTAAAGACCAAGTGCTAAAGACTCTTAAGACAAATTTTTTGACAACTCTGAAGACTTGAAGCTCTGATGACCCAAGGTTCTAGAAAAGGTTCTCATAACCAAGTGTTGAAGACTATGAAGATACAATTATGAAGACTTTGAAGACTTGAAGCTCTGATGACCTAATGTTATGTTCTTGCTTCCAAACTCCTGCTCGCAGAAGTCTTTAAAGTGCATATGGAAAGAAGATAACATTAACGTGGTACAATAGTACATGGTATAATCAAAATGTTTCATTCCACTACCATGAAGAATAGACGCGTTGTACGATATTGTCCCCCATATTTTTCTCAAGCCGCCAATGTTTCATAAAATTCCAAGAGTACTCCTCAACAGATATATTATTTTATTGGCTATATAAAGGCTTGAATACCATGAGAGAAAGCTGTAATTCACTTTGTATATTCACGCGTAAGCGTTGTTCATAGGTTTCACATTTTCTCTTGTACATTGTTCTTAAAATCTGTTTACATATTATCTTGTGTAGAAGCATTTTCATTGTAAATGAATCATTCAAAAAATTGTTTGATTATTCCTTTGGGGGCCAGTTAGGTCAGAATTCTCAAGAAGTTTAAGACTTATGAGTCTTAAAGGTTATTCCTTAAGATACTGGGTAGGTCAGAATTCTTAAGAGGTCTAGGACTAGTGTGTCTTAGAGATTGATAATTAGTCACATACAATTGGTGTGTGCAAGTGTAATAATCAGTTGATTATTTGATTAAGTCCTCGTTTGAGAGAGGAAAAATCACCTTGGCGGGTGGACTAGACTAGCTTAAGGGTTACTCAAGTGAACTAGTATAAACACACTATGTTAATTCTTTCTTCCTGGATCTTATCACTATTATCATTAAGTGAAGTTATTTCTTTTAAGAGAAAAGGGTTTTCAATAGAAAAGTTTTTTATTCAAAACCCAATTCATACCACCCTTTCTTGTGTTTTTCACACCTTCATGCCGGGAACCTTCCTTTGTGAGAGCTCTGAGTAATCCTTCAAGCTTGGATTTTCTAGTTGTGGTTAGTCTAACAGATTCCTCCAACTCCTTACGTATCTTCTCTAATTGAAAGACGATTTCTTCTTTTGTAATTTTTGGAGCAAGTGCCTGCAAGGATGTTACAATAATGTCTGGAACATGTGTTCCACCTAACAGCCTATGATGCAAGGACATAGGAGAACTTCTTGGCTTAGCATATTCATAAGGCATTAGTATTCCAGGATGCTGATTCAGCACCACCCCACATATCAAAGTGGGAAAGAAAATTGGCATTTTGTAGCGATGGATGCGGCATGCTTCAAGATTTGATCGAAGATATAGTTTCCATAATAAAATTTTCTTCTAATACCTACAACAAAAATGAATTTACCAAGACTAATAGAAATAGTAAAAGTATGTTGAGTGGGTATCCAGTTCACAGTAGCAATTCTATGGAGAATGTCATATTTCACAGTGAGTCTACAAGAGGACGCCTTCCTATTTCTAGGCCAACAATTTATACTTCTACCAATGATTTCATTACAGATTTGATCATCAGAACCTTCGAGCTCAGCTTGAGCTTTTTCATCTCTACCTAGAAATATGTTGATGGCTATAGGAGAGGAATCCACAGTTTTTATTCTTACATGAACCTTCTCATAGTCTTTGCACTTTGTATCAGCACACTCTTCATGGATATTCACAACAAACTCCTTGACCAGTCCATCATAGCATGGTCCAAAGTTGGTAATTGTTTTCATTAGTCAAGCATCCTCAATGAGTTCTATAATTTTTGGAACTCTCTGAAAGTCCTTTCTAGACCAACCCTTCCCTGCTCTATATAATCCCACCTATCAGCATTCTCTTTATAATAGAAGTAAACTTTGTTAGTTAGAGCCTTGTGAGATTTCCCATAAGTTTTCTTCAGAGTGGTCCTTTTGGTAGGTATGATGTACTTGTCAACATCTCCATCATCAGACTCAAAGTCTCTTGTGTTAGTTGTTTTCCTCTTCTTAGTGGGAATCTCCACCTTACTCCAACTTTTTACTGACCCAAGCACAGGAAATATTTTAGACTTCTTAGCAGTAGTTTTCTTTAATCCTTTAGACATTTTAGAAGGATAATTGTTAACCATCATACCTTTATCTCTTCTTTTCTTGAGCTTATTTTCTACATTAGAAGCAAAACATTTTGTGATAGGCTCATCATCTACCTCAACTACATCAGCCTTTCTCTTGCTTCTTTTCTCTCGAGCAACTTGCTCAAGAATAGATTCGTCTTGATCAGCACTAAAGACCTTAACATCTATATTTTCTTTTTCCTCGGGTATCCGAACATTTGACAAAATGCCAACTTCCTTCAACACTTTGTAGACAAATCATCTACTCTTAAGGTTGTTGTCCTTATTTTCAGTAATCTTCTCATTAATAATAACTGATCCAATGGGGTGCATCCTCTCGACCTCCTTTCCTAAGTTGATATCAAACCTATCCTTCCTATTATTAGATAGAAAAGACTTACCATAAATCCTATCAGACTTTCAGGCAATTGATCTTGATTCCTCTTGGATATATGCCGAAATTATGGATAATAAAGGAATATCCAAAACTAGGTCAGATAGTTTAACCATGTGAATTGCGTCATTAACCCTAGGTATTTTTTGAGATGACCCATGATCCTTAGTTGAAGCAAGTACAAAATTAGATTGCTGATGTTGAGACATCTTTGATTTTTGTTGAAGAAAATTATTAGATGACTGCAATGACCATAATACTTTTTGAATGGATGCAGGAAATTTTAGAAACCAATAAGCTCAATGTAAATAGCATGTCCAACTTACTAGACTTTGAAATAATGGGCTTAAGTAGGCATGAGAGTCATAATATTTAAGGATTCTATTGGCCCACAAAAATAGCAATATCTGATGCAATTTCATTTTCTGAGTCTTCAACACTGGTGGCAAAAGCTAAGTTTTTCTTTTTCCCAGACCATTCATTGATTGCAGACTAAAAGGTCTTTAGAGAGCCTACCAGTTTATCAACATTCATAGGGCTTATATCATGGGACTCTTCAATTGCAATGACCTTCATATCAAACTTCCTGATTAATTTATCTTCTAATATCTTTTCTCCAATGTCTTCTGAGTCATTTGCAATGTCCAAAATAGTCATGTGAAAATCCATGATACTTTCATCCTCCTTCATCTTCAAATTTTCAAATTTGGTGGAGAGAAGTTGAAGCTTTTCCATTTTAACCTTAGGGTTTCCTTCATGCACTTTCTTCAGAGTTTCCCATGCAATTTTTGCATGTTTACAATTCTTTATCACTTTGAAGATATTTTTATCTACTCCTTTGAAGATGGCATTCATGCTTTTCAACCTTTGAGCGTTCAATAGCAATAGTGTTAGTAGGATGGTGTATTTTGTCCAATTTGGTTTCAAGATCACTCATCTCTCGTTGCCAAATTTGACATTTTTCACATCTAAATATAGAAGATTGTTCATCCTCTTTTACACAATTTGAACCATTTACAATGAGTTTCTTTAATGCCTTAAATTTTTCATTTGTTTCTTCAACCTTGGACTCCAAGTATGTAAGAACTTTTTCTTGGGAGGCCAACTTTTTGTTAGCATATAATGACTCTTTTTATAAGTTTCCAAAATCATTCTTCAACTCATTAAAAGACAAACTTGCAACATTTGAGTATTTAGAATGACTTACATCCTTTTTTTGCCTTGACGATGATTTTCCATGAAACAATAGTTTGCCTCTTCATCACTCTCACTTGAGTTTAATTGCTAGAGGCACCACTATCACTATCCCAAGCAACATAGGCTTGTCTAGAATTTTTAGAATTTTTTGTTGACCCTTTCCTTTATTATTAACAAGTGAATTACAATCCGGTCTATAATGACCCAGTTTACCACATTCGTAGCAAATACCCTTTCCCTTATTCTTTTTATTGTCTTCGTCTTTAGAGGAATAGGATTGTCTTCTAAATTTGACAAGATTTTTATCAAAATGTTATACTTCATTCTTTCTAATGTATTTATTGTACCTTTTTACAAACAATCATATCTCTTCATCATCCAAATTCTCTTCATTGCTAGAGTTATTATCATAAGTAGGCTCATCCCTTGAGGACTTTGAGCTTGAAGCCTTAAGAGCCTTAGATTTAAATGTTTCCTCCTTAACGACCCCTTTTTCTTTCTTCTTTTTCTCAATTTCCTTTTCATGTTTGTCTAATAAATTGTGTTCTTTCTCATGCTCTTCTAACTTACCAAACAATATGGTGAGATCGAGTGTAGCAAGATTGTTGGATTCCTTGATCGCGGTGACCTTTGATTGCCAATTTCTAGTAAGACATCTCAACACCTTATTAGTAGCAATAACATTGGAAATAAGATTTCCTAGTAAATTTACACAATTGATAAGATAAGGGAACCTCTTTTGCATTTGAGAAATGGTTTCCCCTTGCTTCATGCGAAAGAATTCGAAATCTTGATTAAGTGTATTAATTCTAGCTTGTTTGAACTCATTAGTTCCCTCATATATCACTTGTAGAGCGTCCCACATAGCTTTAGCGGTTTGACAATGGGAAATGTGATATAACTCATCTACACCGAGTGTAGATACAATGATGTTCTTCGCTTTCCAATCGCAAGACCAATTTTTCTAATCTTTCTCATCCCATAAGTTTTCTGGCTTTGGTATGCTAACACCGTCAACAACATGTGTCACCTTTTTAGGCCATTTAGAATAGCTTCTCAAACACCATTTTCATATGCGTTGACATGAATTTGCATACATGCTTTCCAATAACTATAATTTTCTCCCGTGAAAATTGGGTCTCTTTTATGATGCCCTTGAGGTTCGTAAGCCATTTTCTACAAATTGTCGAAGCCGAAATGAACTAGGCTCTTGATGCCACTTGTTAGACGATGACAATGGTATATAGAGGGGGTGAATAGATACCCCTTTGAAAATATCCAAATAAACTTTGGTTTTATATTTTTTTATCAAAGTTTGACGCGAAAGCTTTTTCAATCTGTCGTCTATACGAATGTTATCGGGAAGCTCGGATATGCAAACCGTAAATAAAAAACTTGTATGAAATTAGAATGATAATGTGAATTAATAACCTTCAATCACTTATCAATTTATTTACCGTTTAATCAATTTCACTTAGCAAGACAATTTCCAATGATAAAATCAAAAGAGCTAGTTTAGCCAATTTATCAAACACTTGGTGGGCAAGTGAATTTTTAGAAATTTTCCTTTGATTGTGTTAATACACAAAAACACTTATAATCAAAAGTGATTATAAGCAATATCAACACTTTAATTAAAATCAAAATTGGTTAGGAAAAATCTTACAATTCAATTGATAACGCAATGCTATTTGATAAATCGATCATGAATATCAAAGTGAGTAAAAGCAAAAATAAAAGAGATAAAAGGAATTTGTCTTCACAGTTCCCTACTATCATCCTCGCCTGTGGGTACGTTTGCGCCTAAATCAAATGGAATTAGGATAATTCTTACTATGCAAAATTGTTGATACAAGAGAAGTGTTCAAGAGCAACTCCACAAACCCTAAGCTTGTTGTTGATTCAACCCCTTATCTTCTTTTGATATTGAGAGAGACCAAGACACAATTAATGAGAAATGAATATCTGGATCTTGCGACTCCTTCGATTCAATCTGATACTCCAAGTAACTTCCTTACAAACAATTATAACACAAAACTTTGATTCAATCTGATACTCCAAGTTACTTCCTTACAAAGATTTCCAACACTCCATGGTTCCTTGTAAATATTTTAAGCACTCCAAGGTTGTTCACTTTACCGAAATTACCTCTCAAACATTTTACACGACAACCCCCAAATTAACCAATGATCTTGTAGGATAAACTCGAGGTTTTTTCTGGATGAAAACCCCTACAAAACTCCACCCAATACACAATTAGACACTAGCAATCCCCGTCTATATGCCACCCCAACAAAATATCATTACAATGTAATGTCAATGTGTATGCATAGATTGGAGGTTGAAGATGAAGAGAGAAATATTCTAATTTTATGGTTTTTAACAACTTGGAATAATGCATGAAAGAGTATTTATAGTTTTGAAACATTTAGGGCAAAAAGGGATAAATTCGGAATAAAAGAAACTAAAAAATTGGCCTACTCAAATAGTATGTGTTGACCTAAGAATCGTATGTTTCGACACATACATAATTTTTGAATAGAATCTGTTGACCTATAAAGACACATGAGTCGACCAAAGAGTTACATAGGTTGCATCCTTTAAAATGATAGCAAATGTGTCGACCTGAAAAGTAAATGCGTCGACACATAAAATAATTTTTTTTGTAATTTCAGAAAAGTTTCAGTATGTGTCAACCCGAAACATGCATGTGTCGGCCTAATACTTACATAAGCTACAAACTTTAAAAATTCATTACATGTGTCAACCTAAAACATGGATGTGTCAACACATGCAGTGAAAAATGATGCAGAAAACTGATTTTAATGACTTAGATCAACTTTGAAGTATTTCCTAATGAAGGTGCAAGCTTTTCTCAGTTTTGATATCATTCAAAAACATTTACCAATGAAGTTTGTACTCATAATTCCCCTCGACGAGGAAATGAACGACGAGGCATTGAGAGAAGAGATCGACTTTGTCGAAGAAGTTCGATCAAGGGAAGCCCTCTGTGAAGCCTCGTTAAAACAAAATATATCCATACAACATGAAGCCAAAGTCATAAAACACGAGTTTGAAAATTGCACCCTAGTTTTGAGAAGAAACCACAAAGATTATTGCAAGGGCAAACTGGTCGCAAACTGGAAAGTCCCCCTATCACGATCGAGAAAAACGGAAAATAGGGCCTACTACCTCGAAAACTTGCACGGGGAAGAACTTGCTCGACCATGGAACCCCGAGAAACTGAAACAACATTACACTTAGGTCTGACATTCAGTGTAGCCCTTTCAACAACGGCGAGGTGCATCCCGACCATAGAGGCGTGCTCGGGTACAAGCACATCATCCCATACTTAAACAAGAAGGAAAGTTTCCATTATTTGACGAGAAGATTCTTGATGTGACAGGGAAACCTCAACCGAGCTTCGTCATTCTCATACCATTTTGGGAAAACACCCAGCTCACGATAGGAGGTTCACGCTGTAGAGATAAGATCTCGATCAAGATTTTTCTACCGCTATTAGTCTGGAACCCACCTCTGGTAACTCGAAGAGCTCCATAAACTCTCAAGAAATAACACTTTCGAAGTAAGACCCCCTAATACTTAGTGAGAATAGTTTGCAAACAAACATTTTCTTACGAGTAACTCAAATCTATGAGCATCTAGAACGTCTACCTGGGAAAAATAAGTACTTGGCAAATAAGGAATACAAACAAGAAAAACTTAAATACGAGCCACATAAGATTATGGCATACACGAGCAGGTTAAAAAAATAAATTTTGATAAAAATAAAGACCACGAGGGTCGAGGATATCATAATATTACAAAAAATTGAGCAAAAGCCATTATCTAAATATTACAAAATAGTAGTGCGGAGGCCCGAACAAATACAAACAAAACAACAGAGTTAAACTTGGTCAGTCTTTGTGATTGAGATCCCCATCATTATACTCCCCCTTGTGTTTGGGCTCTTCTTCATCATCTTCATGCTCGTCATATGGAAAGTCAGGAAGAGCAATTATCTGACCGTTGACCCCTTCGTGGAGGAACTTGATCCCCTCAATGACGAGCTTAACACCAGCATTCATGATTTGGAATCTGAGCCAATGCATTGTCAAAACTCATCTTGATAACTTCCATGTAATCCTGCTCGAGGCTCCTAATCCAGGAAACCAGCTCAGTATGGGTCAACAAGGTTTTTGCCTTGGCAGCCTCATCCTCGACAGGCACCATAACAGCCTTCAAGGCAGCAATCTTGTCCTCAAAGGCCATTTTCTATACATCACGCTCAAGCATCAGAGCAGTCATGTTCCCGAATAACTTGGTAACTTCTTCCTTTTTATCGCGCAACTCGGTGACAATCTCACTCTATATATGATACTTCTCCTTATAGTTATCAAAAGTGCCCCCCCCCCCCCAACTTGAGCACCTTTGCTTCCATATTCTCATTTGTCATCTGCAGCTTCTCCAACTCACCAGCAGAGAAGGTCTCCTTGTTGTTAAGGACCAAAGCCATTTCTAGGACCCTCATTAAAGCGATCGCATCTTGAGCTAGTTCCTTTGTTCTTCACACCGCGTCGAGGCCCAGAATGGCCGAAGACTTTTCTCGAGGCATGACTAGAGAATGACCATCCTCAAAGAACCCCATGTTAAGATAGAAAGTGGGTAGCTCAAACTTGTCCTCAACAACATCCTTCATGAGATATACATATACGACATCCTTCATACGATGCCTTTTCTTGCTCGGGGTGTCCTGCTGAGGGGAACACTTATTGCATGTCGGTGAAGAGGAGGTATCAGAGTCATAATTGGACTGATTCAGGATGTGGACAAAGCGACTCTTAGAGATCTTCTTTGATCCCTTTACATCCTTATCTTTGTTCATCACCATCTTGATCACACGATCTTGACGGTCCGTCATTTTATTTGCAAAAAATAACAAGCACAAGTTAGTATACTGAGGAAGAAAAAACATACAATCATGTAAAAAGAAAAACAACTAACTAAGAGCAATATAGCATCTTCAACAAGATCACACTCGAGGAAAAATTCCATATTCCTAGTCTCCCACAGAGCAGGAGCAAAATTATCGACAAACTTCACAAGCTTGTGTAGCCACGTTGGTCCTTGGAGTCCAACCCCTTAGGCTTTGTGATATAATGATCCGTACTCTGCTCAAAATGGTTGCTACTCCACTGAATATGGAAATTCGAGACAATCATCGTCACCTTGTTCCCATCATCGTCGCACACACATTCCCATCTTCCTCGGTTTCAACCACCCGCTCAAACTTGAAATTGATGATTGCTCAAATCACTGGCTTAATCGCATAATACTGATCCTTAAAGGTGAAAACAAAGTCCATGAAAGTTTTGATCAGCTACTTCGGCTGCTTCAGGGACACCCGGTTGTGCTTCCCATTCGAAGCTTTTCGTTGAAGGTGGAAACAACTGAAGAATAGAGGAATAATGGCGCCGATCTCAAGATATTGACATACTATCTCGAGGGCCCGTATAAATGCAATCTAGTTCGAATGCAACTGAGAGGGATCTAGCTCTAACCAAGCAAAAATTCCCATTTGGAGGCCACTGAACGGGAACCGAAGCCCTAACTCATTGAAGTAAAAATCATAAACAGTGAAACGGTTCCTCAAGAAATATGAGCAGACCCACTCGTTTTGCTCAGTTTTATAAACCTCCCAATTCTCCAGAACCCCCAGATACCTCGTGCCTTCTTTGATGATCGTAAATGCGCTTTCTTGAAAGTCAGCAAAGTGAGAGGCTATCCCTCAAAGTTCCAGCCCGACCCAATGCAGTTCAGGATCACTGATGGTGTTGACCAGGTGGATGCCCTTGGCGTTACAAGCCATTAAAACCTGAAAAGCAGAGGACGACAATGAATCTGACGATCAAATCAAATCTATCCTTCCACTATGAATAAAGTGAAATGGAAAAGAGAGGCACGAGGACACTACCCTCAACCAAAGCCTTTATTCAACGGTAAGAAAATCATGAGGAGAATTAGTGAACAATCTTCACAAGGAAAAGCCTCCATGAATTGAAGCTTCATCATAAAACTCATGAGTTTTGTGGGGAGCAGCCTCCCCCAACACATGAATTTCATCATAAAATTCATGAATTTCTTCGAGAAGAGCCTCCCCGACGCACGAATTTCATCATAAAATTCATGAATTTCATTGGAAAGAGCCCCACCGACATGATTTTCATAATAAAACTCATGAATTTCACGGGGAACAACCTCCCTGACACATAAACTTTATCATAAAATTCATGAATTTTACGGGGAAGGCCTCCTCGACATAGAGTTTCATCATACAATTCTTGAGTCTCACCAGCGCCAACATTTGGGAATGGTTGAACCACCGTCAAACACCAACACCCACTGGAACCAAATGCAAAACACGGTAAAAAAGCAAAAGTCAAACGAAAAAAAGGAGAAATCAAAAGCAAACTTGCGTGATCTGAGGAAGAAGTGGAAGTTGACGATGGTTTTGGCAACAATAACGACGATAACAGAACTCTAAATTGCATAGAGAAAGTAGAGGGAAGAGGAGAGGAAACTTTGAAAATTACCCTTCATTCTTCCTATTTATAATTTATCTTAACTTCAAGGGCAAGCGTGCCACCACTTCAGGTAACGTGTCACCGTTTTGGCTCATAATTACCCTTATTCAAGAGCCATCATTACGTATTTAATAGTTCTGATGCATGGATCGAGGGGATAAATCATTCGTCCTTTTAAGTCCCATTAACCTTTGGGAACCCAAGACGTCGAGCACCTCTTGTCAAACACAAACAAAAAACTTTCGCATTCCCTCACGAGCATGGTATAACACCCATAACCCCCACACAATAATATAATATAATCAGCGTAAAATAGCATGCATATCAAAAGAGGGTGTCGCATGTATTTCAAAACTAACACAAATATACCCGTTATACTCATAACACACATTTAAAATCATGTTTTGTACACTAACAGATATGCATCTCGCAGAGGAATAATTTTCTTTTCAAAATGATACCAATAATTGAATCTCATAATAGAAATCATGTATTCAAAGCATTAGACACTAAAGACCAATCATCACATAATCCCAATACAACATAAATAAAAGAGAGTATAACAAACATCTCTTCAAACAACATGAGTTCAAACGTTCCTTGTGTTACATAGACCAGATTATGACTCACTACCTAATAAGTGGATAAATAAGGAACTAGCTCCTCCGGCTAATCTTCACAAGAAGCACCAATTTCTTCGGTACCTGAGGGTGTCATACAAAACATCATTTCAACAGAAGGGTGAGAATTTATATCATTATTAAAATATATAATAATAATTAATACATAACATACATTCATCAACATAATTCATCACACTTCATATATTCATGTATTGAACATTGTCCAATCTAATTCACATGTTTACATATACAACATTGCTCAACAATACATATTTCAAAGATAATCAATTACAAATACCACTAATGTATCATCCACACCAATATCACCCATTTCTAACCAATTCAACATTTCACATCGATACATGTGACTCGAATGCAACTCAATGCAATATACATATAGTACCAATTGTTATCCTTTAGGATTTTTACATTTAAACCGCGTCCATCTCTCAGACAGATAACCACCAAAAAGCCCGTCTTCTAAGCTTCAAACTAAACCTCTAGGTTTGGGAAAAGTCACTAGCCTCCACAAAACTAGCAAACAATGCCTCTTGACAACAAATAATACACGTGTAATCTCAACAATCATATGCAATTGAGACCATCTCTCAATCTTAGTTATACAAACATATAGCACATAATTCATCACATTTTGAATTATCTCGCCATTGCACAAACATACATATTTCATGTCTTCATTCTTATACAATGCATTCTCATAGAATTAGTCAACATACCATACCATAATAACACATAGAAAACAATTTAAAACCATGTTATTCTTATTCATCATCAAATCACAACATACATACACAAAATTCAAGTGTTATGTTTTCCTCAAAGAATCATTCAAAACCTATCCAATACATGTTTAATAAATTATTAAAATTCATGGAAATCCCTTATAAATAACAAACATACAAGACTCACAATCAATTAAATAAAATATAAAATTTCACATTGTAGGTCGCTCTAAGCGCCCTCAACTCAGTAGCTTTCGGCTCTGCGATTTCTATAGAAAAAGATGTGATGGCAGCAGCACACCAGTCAAAGTTTTAATTGCAAAAACCCCTTTTATCAACCAATTTTCTATGAGTTATGGTATTAAAACGCTTACCTAACATGTAGTTTCTATTTAGAACATCCAAACACGATTCTAACATCAATTTTATGGATTCCACTCAAAATCCTAACATGTCAAAATCTAGAAATTGAAGAACAAAACCCTTAAATCGTGGAACTACCCATTACATACATTTATATAATCCCATAATCAAATGAAAATCCAACCTTACCTTGGATATAGATATTTTAAGTTTCTTCCCTCTTCTCACGTCATTTCTCCATGTTTCTCCTCTTTTTTCTCTTCTCTTGTTTTTCTTTTCTAACTCTATATTTTCTTGTTTTATTAAACACCCACTAAACATATGTTTCACTAATGATCTTATCTCATCCAATCACACTAATTTAACACATATGGCCCAATTAATTAATAATATTAATCTCACACTTACTAGTCCCATACATATATAACACACATTCACAATTAATTCAAATAACTCATATATTCACAAAATCACATAATTTAATTAATTATTATATTATATAATAATTAATAAAATAAATAGCTAATAAAATAATTAATAAATAAAAATTGGGGTGTTACAACTCTCCTCCAATTAAAATATTTTTGTCCTTGGAAATTACCTCAAACAAATAACTCAGGATAAGACTTCATCATCTGACTCTCGAGTTCCAAAGTCACGTTTCCACTCGCCGGTCCTCCCCAATATACCTTCACCAAAAAAAATCTCTTTACCATGAAGTTGCTTTAATTCCTGATCCTCTATTTGCATAGATAATGTGTCCACAGTCAGAATATCTCTTACATGTACATCATCTAATTGGAACACATCATGGAGATTATAAAGTTACAGTGAAAATGCAATTTGATAAGCCACTTCACCCACTCTCGGGATTCTGATAAGGACCAATAAAATGCAGCATTAACTTAAGCAACTTCAACGCTCTAAAAACACCTGTAACTGGAGTAACTCTAAGAAATACATTATCTCCCTTCTCAAACTCAAGTGCTTTCCTTCTCTTATAATGATAACTCTTATGACGACTCTGAGAAGCTTTCATTTTCTCCTTAATCATTTTAATCTTATCTGTAGGACTATCTCAAGTCCAACCACTACACTCTCTCCCGATTCATACTAACACAAAGACGTCCAACACCTTCTACCATACAAAGCCTCAAACGGTGCCATTCTAATACTTGAATGGAAATTGTTGTTATAAGTAAACTCAATCAAACTAAATTAGATATCCCAAGATCTTCAAGTGACTGAATTATCCTCTCAGTTTGTCCATCTGTTTGCGGATGATAAACAGAACTCAAACGCATCTTTGTACCCAACACATTTTGAAAACTCCCCCAAAATCTCAAAGTAAATCTTAGATCCCTATCTGACAGAATGCTAGATGGAATACCATGCAAACTGACAATCTCCTCAATGTACAACTTTGCTAACCTATTGGATAATCCATTCTCATCAAAATAAAGTGAGCATATTTCATAAACCTCAAAAAGAAGTATCTTCACAAATCAAACTCATATCTCAAAATTGCTCAAGTTATTTCAACTCTTACACCATCAACATCGACATATGCAATGACTTTCTACTTAATGAATCAACCACAACATCTGCTTTACCCGAATGGTAGTTCAAACCAAAATCCTAATCCTTTAAGAACTCCAACCATCTCCTCTTCCTCATATTCAACTCTTTTTGATCAAATAGATATTTCAAACTCTTGTGATCACTAAACACATCAAATCTTGATCCAAACAAATAATGCCTCCAAAGTTTCAAAACAAACATAACAACAACTAATTCTAAATCATGAGTCAGATAATTCCTTTCATGCATTTTAAGTTGCCTTAAAGCATAAGCTACAACTTGTTAATTCTACATTAACACACCTCCTAAACCCATCAATAAAGCATCACAATATACAACAAATGGTTCTGCCAGATCAGGCAAAATCAAAATAGGAGTGAAGAAGTGAAAAAGACAAGAAGGGGGGGGGGGGGGGGGTGGTTGAATTGTAAAACTGAAAATCAATGCAATGAACAAGATATTTTTATCCTGGTTTGTTTGATCTCAAACTACTCCAGTCCACCCGTCAAGGTGATTTCGCCTCTCTCCAACGAGGTCTTAATCCACTATATTCAATTGAATATTACAAACTGCTTTAACAACTGCTAAAGCCTTCTTGATGCAAACCACAACCCGGTTTGTCAAGGAAACACTTTCTTACAAAGAAGATAAATCTAGGTGTGTGAATGTTTTCTACAAAACTATATCACAACTGTGATGTATACACAAATTAAGCTTATGAAACTAGATTGCTAAACAATGATTGAGTAAGGAGATATGTAGCGTTTAGCAAACTGAGAGAAGGAAGATTATGATTAGCTTTTAGGCGTGTAAAATGTTGGAGAGCATTAGCCAATTCAATCTTCATAGTCTTGTTTATATAGCACTGAGATTGTTGATTGTTGGAGCAATATTCTTGATTCAATGCTAATAACAAACTTTCCTTATCGAGCAGATCTTGTCTGGAATGAGGCCGTTGGTAATAATTTTCTTTCAATGCACAGTGTCGTTGCTTACTTAATGCATGTTCTGGCTTGGCTCATTCTGACTCTGCTTAACTGCTGATGAACTGTTGTTTTCTTTATCAGAGTGTTGAGCGCAGTTCTGTTCATCAAGATTTAGCATACACGTGAGTTGATCTTCTGATTCTGGTATTCTGATAGCAACTTCTGATGCTGATGTCAAGAACCAAATTTCTGATGCTGATTAAGTGTGCTCTTGCTGATACCTATCAGAGTTTCTGCAAAGCAGAACGTAATATTTTTAGGTAGCAAATAGTTCATACATGAGTCATATAACTAATATATCTTTTCATTTTGTTATCATCAAAACTTAAACATAGGGTAGTAGATTCAAACTTTGTTCTAACAATCTCCCCCTTTTTGATGATGACAAAAACTAGATATTTTTAATTGAGAATAACGTGAAAAGGTATCAGAGGTAACTGAATGATAAGATGTATCAGAGTAAGAAGTTATGAAAGATAAGGGATCAGAGATGAGGGATACTCCCCCTGAGCTTATTACTTCCCTTTTTGATTCTAAGAGTTCTTCAGGATCAGATCTTTTTGCCTTTCTTTGAACATCAGAATATCAGAGTCTTTGACTATCAGAAGCTTTAGATCAGCATATCAGAGCAGAGCTTCAGATCAGCGTATCAAAGCTTTTCTTGTCAGAGCTTTGCTTTGGGTCAGAGTATCAGAGCTTTAGTCTTCAGAGTATCATGGAGCTTTCTTGTACCTGTAGACTTAAGCAAAACAGAAAACATATTCAAGTATATCAGAGTTAGAATGTTCGAGAATTTCTATCTTAGTAATCCGTTATTATTTAAAATATCATTCTTGTTCTCCCCCTTTTTGTCAGCAATCAAAAAGTGTAAGTGATGTGCTAAAACATTTAAGGTAGAAAAACTTGTCATATTAAAAGGTTCAGAATCAAACAAAACAGTACAACAAATAATCAAAGAAAACATGAAAATGATATGAATGAAAAACTAAGGTTGGGGAGGAAGGCGTGTGAACAGGTTCTCCAGCATGGCTTTGATCTGATCAGCAGTCTCATTCTGCTTGTGTACCATGCTGACAACTGTGTCTATCTTGCTATCCTGCACATACATCCTTTCTTTCATCTTCTGGTCATTTTCATCCATCCTTTGCTGCAGACGCATGTCATTCAGCTTTAGCTCTTCCAGATTCTGCCTGTCCAAGGCAGCTTGAGAAACATCAGAAGCAGGGAGCTTCTGAGAGCTTTCTGCAACATCTTCTGCTTGACTTGCTTCAGCTTGAATGGTCTTGTCTTCTTCTGGTTGCACCTTTGAAGCTAGCTGTTTCTCAGACCATGGCTACTATCCAGAGGGAGCACGTCTTCCTGTGGCAGCTGACTTGCAACTTCCTTCAACAGTTTACTGAAGTTCTGTTGTGCCTGCTCATAGTTGACATCCTGCAACTTGAGGGTTTCAGCACGTACCCAAATTCTGAATTGTGACCAGAGCTGGTCAGAGGCAGCTGGGTCAATCATTCCAGGACAGACTTGCTTCAGAGAAGCAATCCACTGCTGCAAACCTGTTTCAAAATTCATAATACCAGAGCCAACATCTGGTTGTTTTGGTTTTGGAATGGCTATTTTATGTTTCAGATCAGCAAGACGGTCAAGGATTGTTAAGTCTATGAAGGTCCTGCTGGGGTTTTCGGTGGTTTGCTTGGGAGCTGTTTGTTTTGGAGATGGAGAGGGAGAATCAGAAATAATGATTGGACTGTTTGGTGTTTTGGGAGTATTTGGTGGTGTAGATTCTGAGGAGGATGGCAGCTGGGCCATTGTGACTGTTGTTCCACATGGCAGCTGGATTTCCAGAGGTGATGGTTGAGGTGAATGAGGTTCAGAAGGTGGAGGAGTTGAAGTTTCAGAGTGATGAAACTCAGGTTGAGGTGATGGTGGATGAATTTCTGGTTGAGGAGAGGGAGACGGAATTGTTGGTTTTGGAGAAGTTGTTGGAATTTCTGGTTGTTCAGGGATAAGAGGTTCTTCTGGAATGGATGAGAGAGGTTGTTGTTCTGGTTGTGGAGAAGGGACAATTTGTGGTTCAGAGTTTGGATTGATGGAGGAGTGATCAGAAGTGTGTTGATCAATGTCAGACAACACTTTGTCAATTGCTGATGTTGTTGATATTGTTGGTTTGGGATGTTTGGTTCGGGGTCTTCTGAGTTGTAATGCCTCAGAAGGGTCATCTTCTGGTTCAGTTTCATCTATTGTTGGGATGGGGATTGAGATTCTATGAGAGTTTGGAGGTGGAATTGATGCTGGAATAGTAGAAGAATTTAAAACAGAAGCAGCAGATAAATTACCTCTTTTCTTGGGTGTCTGCTGGGATGATCCTTCTGAAGGTGCCTTCCTTTTCTTCGTCTTCTTCAGTGTCACTTCTGGTTGAGATTGGTGCAGATCTTTGATCTTCAGATTGGGATCTGTACCATCAGCTTTGCACGCGTCCAGATATCTGAGCACTACCACTGGCTTGGATTCTATCTCAGAAAATAAAGGAAAGTCACTCAGTGGAACTCTTCTGCTGGTGATATCAGCAATAGGAGTAGCGCTGGGTTCCTTTTTGATATTCTCTATCAACTTCATTTTCTTCAAGTTCTTCGTGTTCAGAGGCTTCCCAACCGTTGGTTCAATGGTGCTTAACTCTTGAGCTTCTATTAGATGCTCTATCAGCCTATTCTCAGTCAGAATATCTGATATCAACCTTCCAAAGGGTATCCAATCCCTCTTTGTTCTTTCTTCTTCCCTGGTTTCCTTCACGCTTGTTCTGAGGTGGTTAAACAGAAGATGAGCCAAGTTGATTTTTACCTTCTGATTGATAAAGTAGATCAGAAACTGCTGATCTACATTTATGTAATCAAGGGAACTAGTTGGCTTCCTATGGTTAAAACACCCCAGAATTATCTTCGCCCAAACTATGTGATGATCCTTCAGATCTTTGATCTTGCTGCTGGGCAACCCAAGGGTAAAAATCTTTTCTGCTATGACGCCCACGTCAGCACATCTCTCAGCCATATCAATACAGCGGACTCCACCGCCACTGTAACCAATCAGCTTTGCTATGAGATCCTTCGTGATCACAATCTTCTTCCCCATAATGTAGGAGGTGACTTGATGTGTTGAAGCCGTCGCATGAATCCAGAACTCCTTGACTAACATAGGGAATGTTGGTCCAACCAACCTGTCAAAATACCTTTCCCATTCCTGTGCCCTAACTTCTTCTGTTAAATCAAAACCGTTTTCCTTCAGGCTTCCAAAATCAATGATCAATTCAGATAACACTTCAAGATTCTTCACAGGAGTGAGGAGTGTTCTGAATGGCACTTGATACTGTTCAGATGATGCTTTCTTCTGAGAACCTGCAGAAGCACTGCTGGAGGTTGCCATGTTCACACTTAGGGATTTTGAGAAAAATTGAGAAAAAGAGTTTGAGAGAGATGAACACAGAAAAATGCAGAAAATGCTTGAGAAATAGTGAGAAACTGTAAAAGATTAAAATGAGAGGTTAACGTGTTTAAATAGGGTTCAGAATATTTTGAAAGAGTAAACGTTTTTAAGAAAGAGAAATAAAATCATGATTACGTTTTAAAAATATGATTACTTTCATTTAATGCTTGCTGATTTTGGGGGATTTGAGAAAGATACTTAAAAACGGTTACCAGACATGTGTCTCAATGCACCCAATCAGCGTTTTGCCTTCTCAGAAGCGTGCACACGTTCTACTTCAGAGATTTGCTGATGATTGGATGACACTTGTTTGATGTAGTGATCAACACGTCTGTCTTTGAGCTTAGACTCTCAAATCTTTAGACTTGCATCTGATACAATCTGCATGTTCTATCTTTCTGAAAAGAGATTGATCAGAAGTTCACAGTAAAACAAATACATTCTGAAGATAAATATATGGAATTAAAACATTTTCACTCTGGGCAGATTTTCATGCTGAGATGTTTCAGAATGAAATTGAACCTATCTTCAGAAAGGGGTTTAGTGAAGATAGCATCCCATTGATGGTCTGTATCTATAAATTTTAAATTCAAAATTCCTTTCTGAATATAGTCCCTAATAAAGTGATGTTTTATTTCTATATGCTTAGCTCTAGAATGTAAAATGGGATTCTTACTTAAGCAAATAGCAGAAGTATTATCACAGAGTATAGGAATGTTACTCTCAAA
The DNA here is from genome assembly GCA_948472305.1 of Vicia faba. NCBI lineage: Eukaryota > Viridiplantae > Streptophyta > Magnoliopsida > Fabales > Fabaceae > Vicia > Vicia faba. The sequence goes on from OX451735.1 coordinate 1,054,352,108, forward strand.
AATCTGGAAGTCTTCAAGCTGACTTTTCATCCAGAGCATTTGTGTGCTACATCCTGCTGCTGCTATGTACTCAGCTTCTGCTGTTGATAGCGCAATTATTGATTGCCTTTTGCTGGACCAAGAGATCAGATTTTCTCCCAGAAACTGGCAGCTTCCAGAAGTACTTTTACGCTCCACTCTGTCTCCAGCAAAATCAGCATCGCAGTAGCCTACTAAACTGTAATCACTAGATTTTCTATAAAACAAACCCAGATTAGTAGTACCTTTCAGATACTTGAAAATTCGCTTAACAGCTGTTAAGTGAGATTCTCTAGGATCTGATTGGAATCTAGCACAAATACAAACGCTGAATAATATATCAGGTCTTGAAGCAGTCAGATAAAGGAGAGAACCAATCATACCTCTGTAGACTTTCTGTTCTACATTTTTGCTTACCTCTTCTCTTTCCAGAATGCACGTGGGATGCATTAGAATCTTTGATGGCTTACATTCTGAGAGGTCAAATTTCTTCAGAAGATCTCTGATGTATTTTCTCTGATGAATGTAAGTTCCCTCTGGAGTTTGATTGATCTGAATTCCTAGAAAGAATTTCAGTTCCCCCATGAGGCTCATCTCAAATTCTGCCTGCATACACTTAGAAAATTTTCTTCCAAGAGAAGGATTAGTAGAACCAAAAATAATATCATCAACGTAAATTTGACAGACTAAGATGTCATTCTTAACTGATTTACAGAATAAGGTAGTGTCCACCTTCCCTCTGGTGAATTCATTTTCTAACAGAAAGTTACTTAGCCTTTCATACCAAGCTCTGGGAGCTTGTTTCAGACCATATAGTGACTTCTTTAGTTTGAAAACATGTTCTGGATGTTTTGTATTTTCAAAACTAGGGGGTTGGTGCACATAAACTTCTTCTTCTATATAACCGTTTAAGAATGCACTCTTGACATCCATCTGATACAGAGTGATGCCTCTATTAACAGCAAATGAAATTAAAAGTCTGATAGATTCTAACCTGGCGATTGGGGCAAAGGTTTCTGTATAGTCTATCCCCTCTTGCTGACTATAACCTTGTGCAACCAGTCGTGCCTTGTTTCTGATGACTTCACCTTGTTCATTTAGCTTGTTTCTGAAGACCCATCTTGTTCCAATGACGTTGAATCCTTTTGGTCTGGGAACAAGATCCCATACATCATTTCTGGTGAATTGATTCAGCTCTTCTTGCATTGCCAGAATCCAGTCATTATCCAGAAGTGCTTCATCAATAGAAGAAGGTTCAATCAGAGACACAAGTCCCATGAGGGTTTCTTCAGAGTTTCTGAAGCTTGCTCTTGTTCTGATTGGATCTTCCTTTCTTCCCAAGATAGTCTTTTCTGGGTGATCCAAGCTGCTTCTGGGTAATCTCTTCTGAGGTTGATCAGCAGCTGTTATAGGATTGCTAGCAGTGCTCCTTTCAGATGTTGAAGGAGTGTCTGTGTTGAGAGCTTCTGATGACTTGTCTTCAGAACTTGTAAATTCAATTTCCATACCTGCAAAAACTTCATTCTGCTTTGACTTTTCAGAGTCAAGCTTATCATCAAAACTAACACTGATTGATTCTTCCACAATCTGCGTTTCTGTATTGTATACTATGTACCCTTTTGAGCGTTCAGAGTATCGTAACATAATACACTTCTGTGCTTTAGAGTCAAACTTGTTCAAATAATTCTTTGTATTTAACATAAAACAGGTACATCCAAATGGATGAAAATATGAAATGTTGGGCTTTCTGTTCTTCCACAATTCATATGGAGTCTTTTCCAGAATAGGTCTTATTGAGATTCTATTCTGAATGTAGCACGCTGTGTTTATTGCCTCTGCCCAGAAGATCTTAGCAACGTTTGTCTCATTGATCATGGTTCTGGCCATTTCTTGCAATGTTCTGTTCTTTCGTTCTACAACTCCATTTTGTTGGGGAGTTCTAGGACAAGAGAAATCATGCAGAATGCCTCTGTCATTAAAGAATGACTCAAAATCTTTGTTTTCAAATTCTCCACCATGATCACTTCTGACTTTAACGATTCTAAGATCCTTTTCATTCTGAACTTGATTACAGAAGGTAACAAACACAGAGTGTGACTCGTCCTTGTGTCTTAAGAACTTTACCCATGTCCATCTGCTATAGTCATCTACGATTACTAACCCATACTTCTTGCCACTGACTGAAGCAGTTTTAACTGGTCCAAATAAGTCAATGTGCAGAAGTTCCAATGGCTTAGAGGTAGAAACAACATTTTTAGATTTAAAAGAAGGCTTTTCAAACTTTCCTTTCTGACATGCTTCACACAGAGCATCTGAATTGAACTTCAAATTAGGAAGTCCTCTGACCAGATTGAGTTTGTTAATCTGAGATATTCTTCTCATACTAACATGCCCCAATCTTCTGTGCCAGATCCACTGCTCGTTGTTAACAGACATAAGGCACTTTACATTCTGACTTTTTAGTTCAGAAAGTTTGATTTTGTAAATGTTGTTTTCCCTCTTACCATTAAACAGGATAGTCCCATCTTTCTGACTAACAACTTTACATGATTTTTGATTAAAGATTATATCATAACCGTTATCACTTAATTGACTTATGGATAACAGATTATGCATTAATCCATCTACTAGCAGAACATTATTAATAGAGGGAAGATTTCCATTACCTACAGTTCCAGAGCCAATTATCTTTCCCCTCTGATTGCCTCCAAAGCCAACGTGGCCTCCAGGCTTAAGTTCCAGGCTTTGGAACATATGCCTTCTTCCCGTCATGTGTCGCGAGCAGCCAGAGTCCAGGTACCATGACTGGTGTTTCTGACTTGCTGCTAAAGATATCTGCAACATGTATTATTTTATCCTTAGGTACCCAGATTTTCTTGGGTCCTGATTTGTTAGTTTTACCAAAACTCAGGTTGAATTTTGGTTTCACAGAGTACTTACTGCTAGTGTATTTAATATCTTGTGTGTGACCATACACAAAATGTGAATTCAGAGGAGTGTGTTTAATGGTTAAATCCATGACATTCTTTGGTGTAGGAACCTTTCCTTGGTATCCTATTCCCTTCCTGCCGTTTCTGCTAACTCCATAGATCATTGAAGCCATTTTGCTTCAATCTATGCTTTTAGCAAGGAACTTCTGGAAACTGTGATCATACTCCTTGATGATCTCATCAGCGTTGCTGGGAGTTTCAGAAATTGGTTCCTTCTGAGAGTTTTGTAAAGTGTTTTCTAATTTTGAAATCTTATTTCTCAGCTCAGAATTCTCCAATTTGAGACTCTCAGTCTTATTAGAGTCAGATTCAAGATTCCTTTTCAGGTCTCTGAATTTAACTCTAATTTGCTGATACCTTTCCAGAATTTCATTAAGGCTTTCAGCAAGTTCAGCCTTGGTAAAATTAACAGCAAAGTTAGGAAATTCCTCTTCAGTATCTGATTCTGAGTCTGATTCAGAAGCTTCACTATCTTCTGAAATGTTAGCCATGAGAGCTATGTTTGCCCTCTCATCATCTGATTCTGAGTCAGCTTCAGACGAGTCAGAGTCATACCATGTAGCCATGAGACTTTTCTTCTTTTCTCTTCCAAACTTCTTTTTGGGCTTTTCCCTATGAAGCTTTGGGAAGTCACTCTTGTAGTGTCCTTGCTCATTGCACTCATAGCAGATGATGTCCTTGGTGTTTGGCTTTTTGCTACTTGAGGAGCCTTCAGATCTTCTGTATCCAGAGGAAGAATCTGTCCTTCTGTATCTGGAAGAGGACTCGTTCTGATCAGATCTTCTGGGATTCCTGAACTTCCTTTGCCTCTGCTTCCACAGTTGATTTACTCTTCTAGAGAGGAGGGAGAGTTCGTCTTCTTCTGATGAGGATCCATCAGATGTTTCTTCAACTGCCTGCAAAACTTTAGACTCAGATTTTTTGTTAGATTTTAATGCTAAAGGCTTACCTTGCTTCTGAGGCTCGTCAGCTTCTAGCTCTATCTCATGACTTCTGAGGGAGCTGATAAGTTCCTCCAGAGTGATTTTGTTGAGATCTTTTGCTAGCTTCAGAGCTGTAACCATTGGTCTCCACTGCTTGGGTAAACTTCTGATTGTTTTCTTGACATGGTCAGCAGTAGAGTATCCTTTGTCCAGAACCTTGAGACCAGCTACCAGAATCTGGAATCTTGAGAACATTGTTTCAATGGATTCAGATTCTTCCATTTTGAACGCCTCATACTTCTTAATGAGCGCCAGAGCTTTAGTTTCTTTGACCTGAACGTTGCCCTCATGCGTCATTCTAAGTGAGCAAAAAATGTTCTTTGCTGTGTCTCAGTTGGAGATCTTTTCATATTCAGTATAGGAGATGGCGCTGAGAAGGATGGTTCTGGCCTTGTGGTGATTCTTGAAGTCACGCTTTTGTTGATCAGTCATTGTTTTTCTATCAATCTTCTGACCGCTTGCATTCACAGGGTGCGTGTATCCATATGTCACCATATCCCACAGATCAGCATCATGTGCCAGAAAGAAGCTTTCAATTCTGTCTTTCCAGTAATCAAAGTTTTCTCCATCAAAGACTGGAGGTTTGCCGCTGAATCTGTCTCTGTCCTCATGGTTGTCATTGCTGGTGTGAGAATAGGTTCCTGCCATTGTGTTTTTCTGACGCTGGATCTTGTACTGACACGGTTAAGTGTTTTAGCTCAGAACCAGGCACTCTGATGCCAATTGAAGAAGTGAAAAACACAAGAAGGGGGGGGGGGGTTGAATTGTAAAACTGAAAATCAATGCAATGAACAAGATATTTTTATCCTGGTTCGTTTGATCTCAAACTACTCCAGTCCACCCGTCAAGGTGATTTCGACTCTCTCCAACGAGGTCTTAATCCACTATATTCAAATGAATATTACAAACTGCTTTAACAACTGCTAAAGCCTTCTTGATGCAAACCACAACCCGGTTTGTCAAGGAAACACTTTCTTACAAAGAAGATAAATCTAGGTGTGTGAATGTTTTCTACAAAACTGTATCACAACTGTGATGTATACACAAATTAAGCTTATGAAACTAGATTGCTAAACAATGATTGAGTAAGGAGATATGTAGCGTTTAGCAAACTGAGAGAAGGAAGATTATGATTAGCTTTTAGGCGTGTAAAATGTTGGAGAGCATTAGCCAATTCAATCTTCATAGTCTTGTTTATATAGCACTGAGATTGTTGATCGTTGGAGCAATATTCTTGATTCAATGCTAATAACAAACTTTCCTTATCGAGCAGATCTTGTCTGGAATGAGGCCGTTGGTAATAATTTGCTTTCAATGCAGAGTGTCGTTGCTTACTTAATGCATGTTCTGGCTTGGCTCATTCTGACTCTGCTTAACTGCTGATGAACTGTTGTTTTCTTTATCAGAGTGTTGAGCGCAGTTCTGTTCATCAAGCTTCAGCATACACGTGAGTTGATCTTCTGATTCTGGTATTCTGATAGCAACTTCTGATGCTGATGTCAAGAACCAAATTTCTGATGCTGATTAAGTGTGCTCTTGCTGATACCTATCAGAGTTTCTGCAAAGCAGAACGTAATATTTTTAGGTAGCAAATAGTTCATACATGAGTCATATAACTAATATATCTTTTCATTTTGTTATCATCAAAACTTAAACATAGGGTAGTAGATTCAAACTTTGTTCTAACAAGGAGCAGTTGTCAACCTTATCTTAAACTCTTGAAAACCAACTTCACATTGTGCAGTCCAAATAAAAGCTTGACCCTTCATAGTTAATTGCGTAAACGACAAAGCTAACTTGGAAAACCCTTCAATAAACTTTTGATAATAACCTTCTAAACCAAGAAAACATCTAATATCAGAAACAGATTTCAGAGCTTCCCATTTAGACATGACCTCAATCTTTGATGGATCAACAACAATACCACCACTCGATATCACATAACCAAGGAAACTCACTTCCTTCAACCAAAACTCACACTTATAAATTTTAGCATACAACTACTTCTCTTTCAACACAGATAGCACAATCTTCAGATGCTTAGCATGATCCTCTTCACTCTTTGAATAGATCAAAATATCATCAATGAAAACAACAAAAAACTTATCCAAATACTGATAGAAAATCATGTTCATGTATTCCATAAATACACCAGGTGCATTGGTTACACCGAACGACATCACAGAATACTCATAATGACCATACCTTGTTCTAAAGCAGTCTTCTGAATATCTTCAGCTTTCACACGAATTTGATGATACCCAGACCTCAAATCTTACTGAACACACTTTCACCAACCAAGTGATCCATCAAATCATCAATCCTCGGAAGTGGATACTTATTCTTGATAGTCACTGTGATTCGGTGGCAGAACCGACTGTTATACTGGTTTGCGTTTTTTGTTCAGAAATGTGCGGTAAGCAAGAGTCGTCACCGACTTTTATTTTATCCAACAAAGGAAAAGGAAAAAGAACATAAAAAAACCTTTTTTCGAGATGTTTGAGTACAGGAGTAGATTATAGAAAGGGAAGGTGTTAGCACCCTTTCTATCCATGGTTTTCCATGGGCTCTTAGGTATTTGCTCATTTTTGAAATTGCTTTCGTGTGTTTGCGTTTTTTGAAAAAGTTTTGAAATTTTTCCTTAGTGCGGCGTTTCACTTTATGGTAACCCTTGTATCAGTCCTCAAGGATGTGATAAAATGTTTTTTCAAAAAACTTTAGTTTGAAAAGCTTGTTTGAAAGTGTATGTGTAAAAATTGGTTATTTTGAGCAAGTACCTAAAAGTTTCTACCTACTCAAAAAAAAGTCTGTTCATTTTCTTATTTCCTTTAGGCAGCGCTATCCTACTATTAACGAGTAGGTAGCTCCATCGTTGGAGTTCAAGGGACAATTGTAAGGGACGAAAGGGACAATTACGATCACCAAAGCAATGGTTAGGAAACCTTAGTAATTACCCTAGAGTCCTAAAGATCTTTCCGATGCAACATTTGAATGGGTCATTTTTGATCTTTCGGGACTAGAGGACAATTACTAAGACTCCCTATACTTCATGATCGTTTATCGAAGGCAACCAAAGTGGGGTAAACCCTAGGAATGAGCATGTGCAAATGTTTATTTCTCAGTTTATTCATCTTTGCACAATTAGGGTTTTCTATGTTCATTTAATCGTTATCTTTCCATACAATCCTATTAGCCATTCATCTAAGCAGTTTATCATGCAGAAAATTAAAAGCGGAAAAGTAAATCTACGCTATTACAAGGCTTTGGGGAGGGGGTTACATAACCAAAAACTGGGGATTGAACAGTAAAATAATAAGCAGCAAAATAAACCCTAATTAAAAGCTATTACAAACTCGAAGCAAATACAATAATTGGAATTAAAAATAAAATATTGCGTGCGCGACGAATTAAATACGAGAATCAAAGTATAAAACCAAAGGAAATCAAAGAAAATATTTTTTGTTATTTTTTGATTGAATAATTTAACTATTTGCAAATTAACCCTAATTTTATAATTGATTTTAATTATGGAAAAAAAGAATTTAAATTTCCCTAGTTAAATTAATCTAATTAATGAAATAAAATATTTTATGAAAAATCTGATTTTAATGTTTTTGTGATTTTTTGTGATTTTGATTTAATAAAAAATGATTTTGTTTTGTAAAAATAATTAAAACAAATAAAAGAAATTAAAAAGAAATAGTGGTCCTGGTGGGGGTGCATTGCTGAATTCTATTCAAGCCCAAATCAGATTGGCCCAAGAAGACGTGGAATCCAGTGTGTTTGGATCACGAGAGTCTGTCATGGGGAGCACCATCAGGGAGCATCATATCTGAGCCAATATGATCCAATGATGATGAATTGAAAGCCTATGGTGAGCGCACTTGTGATAGTAACATGGAATTTGCAAGCAATTATTAGGAAAAATAATAGAAGCACACGCCTAGGATCAAACCCAGGACATTTGCTTCATAGGCACGCTCCTCAACCATCTGCGCTAGCTGGACCATTTGTACATATAATGAAACAAATAAAATATAATGGAAACAAAGTGCCTTGCCCAGAAACACGCGGCAAATTCAGATGAGTCAGTGTCTGGCTGCCACGTGATCGTCTTCCTCCCAGAACTGTTGTTTTTGGTATTAGATTTTTACCTACAGACAAAACCGTCACTAAAGGCTATAGTGACAGTTTTTGTCTGTAGCTACATCCCTGCAAGATTCAAAAACATAATATAAGCAAATAAATCCTATCTAAAGGCATAGGTCGATAGGAAATCATGCCCTAAGTCAATTGGTACCCATAATCTGGTCCAATTTTCCCTAGGGAAGGAAACTCCAAATAAGAGCTGGCGAACCCTAGCCATGGAAAATGCTTATACCTGCACTTAAACTTAGATTAAACAATCCAGAAACATTGTAAATATGATGATAGACACGAATATATGATCAAAACATGTTTATGATGGGTAAATCAATGGATTCGAGTTTGGATAAAAGAGACAAGCTGTGATGCTGTAAGGGCACGATTCTGGACATTTCAGGCCTTGTGGAGGATGGGAATAGCTTCTTGAGTATGCGTGTATGATTACTCAAAACTCAAAAATCCTTGAATTGGCCTATGGAGAGGGATTTGATCTGCACTTTTTCCAAACTTTGCAACTTTGTTCTTGCTGGTTTACATGACCAACCCTCGTCCTTATGCTTTGGCAATGCTATGTACTTATAATAGACTGATTTAGATTAACAAAATTGGACTGTATCTTCACACATTATTGAGATTTAATTTGATATTGTTCCTTGCATTATTTGTTTCTAAAACAAGCCAAATCATGATCTTTTCCAATCAATTAGCTTTGGCACAAATTTTCTGATTTGCAAGTTGTTCATGGACTCATAATATGCTCATAAAATCAAATCTTAGATTTTATTTCATTATTCCATTATTTAAATTGATTTATTTTGATTTAAATGAATAAAAAATCAAAACAAATAATAAGAATAATAAAATAATAAGTGAATAAGCTCAGGGGTCGTGGGTCCTCTTAGGAACAAGTTTCAAACAATAAAACACGGGCCCATTTGGAAAAAAAGTCATTTTGATCAATGTTGACTTCATGCACATTTCCAAAAATTGGTCAACTTTGACAATGCATATCTCTCTCAATTATGACCCTAAGAGGGTGTTATTTGACTGTTTAGAAAGCTTAGGATGTCCTATAAACAACCCTTTTGGTTTCATCTCAATTGGGTCTTCCATGTTCATGTAAGAATCTTTGACCCAAAAGTTGTTTTGTTAACTTTTTGAAATGACCTATAATGTCTGAATTTATATCTTTTCATGAGTGCATTTTTTGAACTTGAGGGATGAAGATGAGTTTTAAGGGAATTGAATTCTCTTCAAAATGAGCCTGGGATGAGAAATTTCTGATATAGTATGAGAAAGTTATGTCTGGTCAACGTTTGGTTGACTTTTCCTGTAGAAACCCTAATTTAGCATTTTTTTACTTTTGAAGAATTTGGGGCATTCCTTTAGAATCATGATAAACCCTTTATAAAATGATGGATAATACTTCAAAATATGTTTGTTGACCAAAAATCTTGAAGTTTGACTATATGTGGGCCATAGTTGACTTTTGACCTAATAGAATTGACTTTCAGGCATTTGAGCAGTTGACTGAGCTAACTTCTTGTGCAAGGCATGAAACTTGGAATGGAAGATATTGAGAACATATTAGGGCAATGGAAGTCATTTAGGACCCTTGGAACTCAAACATCTTGATGAAAATGGAAACCCTAGTTTGAGGCTCATTGTCTTAGGAGGAGGATTTGTCTAGTCAATCCTTAGTCAACTTGAGCAATTGAGGACCTCTAGGAGTATGTTTTGAATAAAGTGAGAGGGAAAATTTTGGGGTAAACATTCACCTTGTTCAATTGTCTATAATCCACACATAACCTTATTGTACCTTCTTTCTTCTTAACCAACAAAATTGGTGCACCCCACGGTGACACACTAGGACAAATGAATCTCTTCTCAAGAAAACCCTCAAGTTGACTATTTAACTCTTTCAATTTAGATGCTGACATCCGATATGGAGCCATCGATACCAGAGTAGTTCCAGGAACTAAGTCGGTCGTAAACTTCATCTCACGCTATGGCGAGAAATAACTTACATCTTTAGGAAATACCTCAGGAAAATCACGAACCATTGCTTATTCACCAATCATTCATTTCTCATTGATATTCAATGTTTCCATCAAAGCCAACAACATAACACCATCCTACACAAACTCATTCACTTTCTTGGCTGAAATAATCAAATCTTTCTCGAAACTAGTATCAAGAAAAATAACTGTCTTGTCAAAACAGATGATATAAACATGATTGAATTCCAACCAATTCATTACAAGAATAACATCAAGTTGATCTAATGGAAGACATACTAAATCAATCCCAAAGTCTTTACCAAAAATACTCAACAGACAAATCAAACACACATATGAAGTAGTCACTGAACCCATGGCAGTAGTATCAAAAAACATACTTCCAATCATATCAGATAACTCAAGATTCACTCTCTAAACACAATCCAAAGAAACAAAAAAATATGTCGCGCCAGTATCAATAATAGAAATCAAAGGTGTTTCATAAATAAAGCACGTACATCGGATTAGCCTATCCTCAGCAGTAGTCTCAGAACCAGATAAAGCCAACACTTACCCTCTAGCTTTCTCCTTATTCGGCTTGACACACTTGGTACTAATGTTCCCTTTCTCACCACATTTATAGCAAGTCACCCTCGCACCTCCTCTTCAATCATAAGACTTGTGACCTAGCTTGCCACACTTGAAACACTTCACATCAGCACTTGTGCACTCAGGAGCATGATTTCCTTCAAAACCATACTTGTAGCACCTAACCGGATTAGAAGCTCCCCCCACTCAACTTCCTTTCATAACCAACTTACTGTTTCCCCTTATCAGCAGGAGTCACATAGGGTTCCCTCTGAATTAACCTTTTCCCTTTTTATCATTCAAAGACTTATAGCGAGAAGAATTGTCTCTACTATCCACATCATAGATCCTACTCTTGTTAACCATCTCAAAAAATCACCTAATCTCTTCATAACCAATAGCCTTCTTGATTTTAGGTCTTAAACCATTCATAAACTTAAGACACTTAGATCTCTCGTCATTAGTAGTGTTGTAATGAGGACAAAACATAATCAACTCCTTGAACATTGAAGCATACTGAGCCACAACTCCATTACCCTACTTCAGCTCAAGAAACTCAATCTAATTTTCCCACGGATATCCTCTGGAAAATACTTCTCCAGAAATGCATCTCTAAAAAGTTCCCAAGTAACCTCAATCCCATATTCTTCGAACCTATGAACAATGTTACCCCATTAATCCTCAGCTTCCTTCTCTAGCATATGGGTACCAAACTGCACCCTCTATGCATCCGAACAATTCATGACCCAAAAGATCTTCTCAATCGCTTCCATCTATATTTGTGCCTTGTCAGGTTCACGAGCTCCCTCAAAAATTGGCAGATTGTTCCTCTGGAACTTCCCCAAAGCACAAAATTCATCATCATCTCTGTTACCAACATTGAAGTGCGACTATTTCCCAATCACACCGCCCAACATTGCCAACACCTCAACAATAGCATCATCATTTATTCAAGCAATAATCGTCTTGATATTCCCAAACAACTAATAATTCTCATCAGATAAACAATACCGATTGTGCCATATACACATATCGAATACCAAAAAGGAAATAAACACATTAATAACCTGGCCAATTGGATGATTATGCTCTGATACCACTAATGTAAGACCCCATAAACCCCCAGTCAATAATATAGTATAATAAGAGTAAAATGGCATGCATATCAAAAGAGGGCATCACATGTATTTCAAAACCAACACAAATATACCGACCATGCTCATAACATGCATTTAAAATCATGTTCTGTACACTAACATACATGCATCTTACAGCGAAATAATTATCTTTTAAAAACGATACAAATAATTGAATCTCATAATGGAAATCATGCATTTAAAGCATTAGGTACTAAAGCTCAATCATCACAAAATCTCAACACAACATAAATAAAAGAGAGTATAACAAACATCTCTTAAAACAACATGAGTTTAAATGTTCCCCGTGTTACATATACCAGAGCATGACTCACTACCTAAAAAGTAGATAAACAAAGAACTAGCTCCTCCGACTAATCTTTACAAGAAACACCATTATCTTCGGTAACTGAGCGATATCGTATAAAACATCATTTCAACATAAGGGTGAGAATTCATATCATTATAGAAATATATAATAATAAGTAATGCATAACATATATTCATCAACACAATTCATCATACTTCATATATTCATGTATTCAACATTGTCCAATCCAATTCACATGTTTACATATACAACATTTCTCAATAATCCATAATTCAAAGATAATAAATTACAAATACCACGGTAATATGGTGGGAGAACTGACTTTTTTGTTTTATCTCAAATGTTGCGGTTAGCAAGAGTCACCACCGACTTTTTTTTATCCAATATTTAGGAAAGGTGAAAGGAACAGGAAAGACCTTTGATAGATTTTGAGTTCGGGGGGTAGGTTATGAAAAGGGAAGGTGTTAGCATCCTTTTCATCCATAGTTATCTACAGGCTCTTAATTGCTTAGCTCACTTTAAACTTGCTTTGTGTGTGTGTGATTTGTTGAAAATATTTTAAAATGCCAATGTAAGGCTAACTTTGTAATAATTCTTGTATCAGTCCTCAAGAATGTATACAAAGTACTTTTTTGAAAATATTTGTTTTAAAGTGATGTGTAAAAATGTTTTGAGTTGTGAAAAAGGTTGTGAGCAAGCATTTAAGAGTTCTTACCCACTAAAGTCTTTATTGTTATTTTCCTTCTCCTTTAGAGATAGTACTATCCATACCATTAGTTTGTAGGTAGCCATATCTATCGGATGTGAAGAGACAGGAGTAGGGTCACCGTATGGTCATCGAAGGCAACATGTAAGGATACTTTAGCAATTATATCAAAGGGACTATCATTATTTTTCTCTTAGGTTCATCGAAGGGACTAGATCATTTTGTAGGAAACTCGGAGGGTCATCGAGGGACTATGATCTTTATTCGAAAGGGACCATGATGATATTGTTAAATCGAGGGAATTTTGCTTAAGTATCCCCATTTTCGAGGGACATGACCAATATTCGTAAGGCAACAAAGAGAGGTTACCCTAGAGGTGAAGTGTGCAAAGTGTATTAATTCAGTTATTTAGTCTTGAAAAATAGGTTTTCTATGATTTGCTTTTAGTCTTGCCATACAAACCCTAACTACTAGCAGTTAAATATGTACAATAAATTAAAGTGCAGAATATAAAGTGCGAAAAATTAAATCTAAGCTATTATATTCTGTGAGCAGTTACATAATTATAAAATAATACGGGAATGTAAATCTACGTTATTACAATAAAGAGTGCGACCTATGCACTTGTTCTAGGAAAATTATATAGCAAAAAAAGAAATAAGAAAATGTTAGAAAAATGTTTAAAGACCTAAAGTTCTAAGTTAATGTTTTTAGTGTTTTTTTGTAGAAAATAATTTAGGGTTAGGGATGATATTTAAACCTAATAACTAATTAATTCAGTTAATTAAAAAAACAAAAACCTAATTAGAAACCCTAACGTCTAATTAATTAAGAAGAATTATTTGGATAAAACCTAAAACTAATTAATTTTAATTAAAACCTAAGGTCTAATTAATTAATTAATTAAAATCCAAATCTTAATTCTAGTTAATTAAAAAAAATGAGCCTAATTTGGTTAAGGGTTAATGTTTAATGACTTAAGATTAATTAGTTAAAAATAATAAGAAAATGAAATAAAATCTAGGGTTAGTAAAAATAAGAAAAAACAAATGCATAGGATGGGAGTTGAACCCACGCCCTTGATGACACAGGTCTGCCTCCTACCACTGCGCCATACACAGAATTTCTGTTTGAGAATATGAACCAATCAATTTGGTATTAACCTGCACGTTAGCCTGAAAAACAAATTTATTTGACAAAAGTTGGAATCAAACCCACACCCTTTGCAATAACAAACATATCACTCACCACTACGCCATTTGTGTTTCACGTTAACTGATTATGAATTAAACAATAAATAATAAATGCGCGTTAGTTTTGGAATTTTCAAATGAGTCAAAAGTGGACCCTAGTGGCTTAAGTGAGTACCAATCATGAGGCATCCTCACGTAATGCATGCTTTACCGGAGTCAAACAAAACACAGAGACACCAGAGTCAAACTCCGGTCGTCTTCTCTGGCGGCCTTAAAACTTAACCTGCATAAATAGAAAGAATCAAAGATCAAGAGGGATCGTGTCCCCCTAATTTGGACGTCTTGAATCCATTGGTGATCTTATTTTGTCCTGAAAACGTCTGTAGAGTGAGTTTCGAATAAAATGTTTCAAACTGCCCTAAAAATGGTAGATCTCTATTCCTGCGTCAAACCTCACAAGTAATACGTCAAAACAATTCCACACATCAATATGAACATGAGTGTATGTATCAAATTCATTTAAATTGCATGAATTAAAAGTTTGAAATTCAAGAATGTTACCAAACCGGTGCAGTCGAGGTGTGTTGTTTTGGCATGCTTCGAGCTTGAATAAGGATAGGAATGACTTCTTGGGAACTTCAGGAACATGATTTTAGGCCTTGTTTTGATTTAGAGTGGCTGGAAATAAGGGATTGAGTTTGCCTTAGTTCTTGAAAAATTTGAGGTTTTTAGGGTTTGTTCTTGATGCAGCTTTTTTGTCCTTTGATATTTGAACATGTTATGTATTTATAGGAGAGATGATTAGTTAAAATGGTGGGATTGGATATCTCATGAAATCATATCTTTGATTTTGTTTTAAAATAAGTTGAAATCTTCCAAAACCAATGAAGATTTATTTCAAATATAGGCCACACGATTTCTTCAGCTTCAAGGTAGATTTTTGGGACTTCAACATGATTAAAACAAAAGTCAGTTGCAACCAAAAATTTACCCGCTTGATTTAGGCTTATGTTTCGTCATAAACATCATATTGCATTGCATCCACACATTGTGATGAGATTAAAGTACTTTGGTTATAAAGTCTTCCTCAAGCTTTGGAAGTTGATTGTATTGACAAGTTGCTCAATGAGAGCCTAATTATATTAACTTATGGATCTCTCAAGTATCAAGGATCTCTCATGTCTCCATATATCTAATTTGTCTCATTGGTTTATCAAGAGTTGAAATATTGCAAAGATTTAAAGAAGAATCCATACGTCTCTTCCATTTGATGAAATTAGGGTTTTTGACCCACTGTGTGACTTGAAGCTTGTCTAAGCCAATTTCTTGACGCATTATCTTTTTATTATCAATTGAGGCAACTTTGTTCAAAGAATTTCTCAATAAAGTCTAGTGGAATTAGGGTTTTGAAGCTTGAGCATCATTCTCCTATACAATGACCAAATTAGGGTTTTGGATTTAATCAAGATTTCTCTTACTTTTTCACCCAAATGTGTTTCCATGTTTCACTACATGTTAATGGGCACCTATGATTGAAAGATTGGTCATCAATTTGGATGGGAGTAGGTTCAATTGATCAAAAGGGGCAAAATGGTCATTTTCATCATAAATTCAACAAAATCAGGAGTTAACCAAGTGGACTTTTAGTCAACCCTAAATTCAAAAATCCTCATTTCATATTTCATGGCTAATTTCATTACTCAATCAAAAGAATTGAAGAAATTGGAGTTTACTTGTTCATGAAGTTACTTGAATTTTTGAAATTTCTAAGTGTCCATAGTACACAACTTTGGTCAATCACAACTTGAGTTTGATTAATTTGATTGAAGCAAATGATACATATTTAGAAAACTCTTGAAAAATCCTAAATGTTTGTCATTGTGTGTGGAAGGCTCAATTATGAAGCATTTAAGAGAAAATTAAGTGGGAAGTTCTGTGCACAAGCCTTGCAAGATGACCATCAACTTGACATGTCCAGCTAGGCATTTCAACAAACACATGGCATGCCATTTTGAAGGCTTAATAATATTTGATTCAAAGACCAATTAGAAAAATGCTTGAAGGGATATTGTAAACAGTTATGAGAGCTTATCATTGAGCTCTGGATCACTCAATTTTGCCAAGGAATGATTGAGTTATGGTGTCCCCAAGTTGGTTCCTTGAGATGATCAAACATGCCCATATGTATGCCCATGCACGCGCGTGGACCTTGCCTAGCCAGTCTTGTTTTTCTGAACTTCTCTCCAGTATATCTCCATCATCCAAGCCCCAAATGGAGAAATGTAAAATACCATTGTCATCTACATGTTGCAAGCTTTCCAAAGGCCTCTTGAGCATCCAATTCGCACAAATAAACTAAGAGAATTTGGACTAGAAAGATAGCTGACCAATGGGCTATGCATGTAATCATCAGATTAAGATTTTTGTGCACATTTGAAAGTTGTTATTGTAAAAATCTTTTGCACCCTTTCCCTCCAGACATTTCTTCTAATTTTCTTTTCCAAAATAAGCCAAGCATTAGTCTACCAATATTCTATCAAATATTTCAAAATTGGAAATTTTCTTTGGATCCCAAGTTACACCATGTGCGTGTGCTGGCCACCTCACACCCTCACAATATTTTCATTATGCTCTTAGCATCAAAACACAAGTAGGTACTGAATGATATCACATAAAACGCATGACACCATCTCACTCTCTCATTTTGTTGTTTTGCTTCCAACGGTTTTTTAAGCCCTTCAAAGACCCTTATACCCTCATTATGCACTCTATAAAAAGTCACACCTTCACTCTCTCTAGGGAACGCTTCATTTGATCAAAAAAGTTGGATCTGAGTTCTCTCTCTCTCAAGCAAAGTGAATTCCGCATTCATTATTTTCTCTTCTTATAGAGCCAATTTATTTCTCATTTCTACTTCCTTGAAGCAAAAAAGTAAAGATATAAGGGTTTCTCAATGTTTCAGAGGCACTTGTTGAGTTTATTTCTCAACACGAAAGCTAAAATTCAAATATAAAATTCTCGTAATCTAGCTCATTTCCAATGATTCTAAGCTTGTAGTCATGTTCGTAGCTGGCCAGGTACTAGACCTGATGTATATTTTGGCTTGATTTTGAACAGTGAAGCTTGTTTTGAACTTTTGAGTTTTTTGCATTTTTGTGTTTTCGTGGTTTTCTGGCTTTGATTTCTTACTCCATGGTTGATGATTTTGAATTCTATGAGTATCACGTTGTAGCTTGTTGCCTGGTCTTTAAATTGTGTTTTGAATCATGTTATTTGGCTAATATTTGAATGCGAACGGAGATCTGGAAGTTTGGTTGTGTTAAACTGTAAAACACGCGTTATAGGGTTTGTCTTGAGGAAGAAGACGATTGTGTGGTTGAGTCTGATTGGCTGATTTGATTTTTAATGCAAAATTTATATTATTTCATTTAATTGATTTCTCTGATTTTATTTCTTGATCAAAACATTTTCAAATATTATGAAACAAATACCATAGGTAGATTTTAATATCTAGTATTTGATTTTAATTTATTTGGAATTTTTAAAAATAGTATTGTTGTACCCCAAAATTTTCCCTCTCATATTTTTCAAAACATGGCAAGAAAAATCTCCAAGTGGATCAAGATTGCTCAAGAGTTGGACAGGCAAGCTATCTCCTAAGGCAGTCAATCTCAAATTAGGGTTTTGTGTTGCATAAAGGTCCTCGCATCCAAATGACCTCAAGTGCTACACAATGTCCTAATATGTTCTCAAGATCATCCATGCCAAATTTCAAGCCTTGCAGAGGAAGTTTGCTCAGTCAATTGCTCAAAGGGTCCAAAAATCGACTATGCTAGGGCAAAAGTCAACTGTGACCCAAATACAGTCAAGCTTCAAGATTTTTTGTCAACATTATCATTTTTAAGGATATTTCATCATTTTATCAAGGGTTGATCATGATTCATCAAGGATTGCTCAAAATTCATCAAGACTCAAAAGTTGCTAAATTAGGGTTTTATAGGAAAAGTCAACTCAACTTTGACCAAGCATAACTTTCTCATACTTTATGCTAAATGACCCATCCAAATCTCATTTTGAAGAGGATTCAATTTCATACAATCCATCTTAATACCCCAAGATCAGAAAATGCACTCACAAGAAGTTACAAATTTGGACATTATAGGTCATTTTTGAAAGTCAACAAAAACACCATTTTTGCCAAAGATTATAACTTGAGCATGGAATATAAAAATGATATGAGACCAAAAGGGTTGGTTATAGGAAATCTAAAGATTTATAAAAAGTCCATGAACACCTCCAAAAGTTCAAAATTGAAGAAGTTATGAATTGTTGAAGTTGGGAATTTTTGCAAAATTGCCAAAAGTCAACTATCCCCAAAACTTCAAATTTTGTCAAATGGGCCCATTCTTTTCAACTTGATTTGATCTTGTCACATTGCACACGTGTCCTAGCTTCAGCATTGTGTCCATTTATTAGTTTTTCTATTTTATTTGGTTTTTTATTGAATTATTTCATTTTAAATCAATTTAAATCAAATAAAATCCCAAAACTTGATTACATGAGATCTTTTTCTATTTTCAGGACCTAATCACCATCAATATCATGATCAAACTCGTATCAAGCATTCCATGTGCAAAAAGATTGGATTTTTGGCAAAATTGGAAAGTTATCAATGGAGGATCAAATCAAATCCTATAGCCATAATGTACAAGGATTCAGTCCACAAAAGTTGACATAATACATTGCATTATACACATACAAGGCAAAGGCACGAATTGGAGACCTAGAGGCTGCAGAATCATCAAGAACCAAACTTGAAAAATTGACAAAAAAGTGAAAAACTGAAATCATTCTTAGAGGCAAATTCAAAGGCAAATCTCAACACCAATCGCTTGCTGGACCATCATTGAAGCAAAACCAACCCAAAACCAATCTCCATACACGTTCTAAAGCGATGTAAGTATCTCAAAATATCGCCCTTCTCTTGAATTCGTAACTCCTATTTCTTGCATCTTTGGAACAAATTATGGGTATATTCATAATCCTTGTTCAATTTACAAGCTTTTTGCATTAGCCAATTGCGTTTATCTGGCCTGTAACCCCCTAGCCGAATCTAGGGTTCGTGGTTTGTTTTTTTTGGCGTTTCTTTTTCAGGTAAAATCAGGCCATTGATGGACATGGATGTAATCAGGGGAGATAGATGAGCATGACCATGTGCTTGGAATCAATTTCCGTGGCCTAGAATAGATTTTAGGATGTACATGCGAATTTAGCTGCAGATATAAATCCGCAGGTAAATTTACAGGGTTGAACGAAGAAGACGATGACGCGTCTCCCCCTGGTTGGCCGGTTCAAACTTCGCGCGTTTATTTTTTTTATTTCTGGCATAATACACGTTTTCCTATTTTATTATTATTGTCCAATATGTATACAACTAACGCACATTGGTTGAGAGGTAGAGGCATTGTACAATGATCAACAGGACCTGGGTTTGAATCCCAGGTCCCCCCATTGCATTTGTTATATTTTTTTCTTCAGGTGATCCAATACAAAACCAAGCGCGTGATGCATCATACTCCCTCATTCAATCACCTTCCAGATGGCCCCAGGCCAGATCTGGTGGTCCAGATGGGTTGCCCACCACACTCCCTAGTCAAAGTGCCACGCTGGATCCAAAAAGTCCACCAGGCTTGCACGTTAGTGGGCCTTGGAGATTGCTGAATAAACCCCCTAATCAGGCCCAAACCCTAACCTTTTTTCCTCTTTTCTTTTATTTATTTCTTTTAATTATTTATTGTTATTATTTTTATTACTTAACTAACCAATTAAAACTTTTTCTTAATAAAATCAAAAAAACCAAAAAATATTTTCATTATTAAAATTAATTTCCAGCATTTTATTTTTGTTAATAAATATTAATTGAATTAATTTAGTTTTAATTAGGAATAACTTTTAATATATTTTACAATAATTAAAATTAACTTAGACGATTAGGTTTTATTAACTTTGATTAAATTTATTTTTATTTCTTAAAATACCAAAAACCCAAAAAGATTTTTATTAATTAATTAATTTATTAATTTAATAATTAACTTAGTTTAATTCCTTTTTAATTCAAAAAATAACCAAAAAGTCTTTTCATTCAAAAGACAAAGGGTCAAAACCCTAGAACTCGCCCGGTTTAATTTCCCGCACGCGATCCAGTTTATTTCAATATTGTATCTGTTTCCGGAATATAATAGCTTAATAGGACTTTACTATTTTTTATCGCCTTATTTATTTTCCGCATTTTAATTTCAAGGGTTGCTTTTGGCGATGTAAATACCCGACACCTTGTAATAGTTAGTGTAATTTCCGCAATTTAATTTCCGCAACTTATAAACTGTTAGATGTTTGGTAATAGGGAATGCATGACAAGATCGAATGTTTAACCTAAAAATCAACATAGATAACCATTGACATGTACAAAGATAAAATAAACTGAAAACAACACACTCGCACATGCGCACTCTTAGGGTACACCTTACTTGGTTGCCTTCGAACGTGGTCATTGAGTATAAGTTTTAGAGGTCGCCCTCTTGTCCAAAGATCATAGTTTCCTCGAAACGGTCGCCTCGGAAAAATGATCTAAGGCATTAGGGTTACCGTTAAGGCATCTTAACATTGCTTTAGTGACCGCACGTCCCTTAATCGAATTGACCCTTAAAACTCCAATGATGATGCTACTTACTCATCAATAGTGGGATAGCATTGTCTAAAGGACATTAGCACAGATTGATTCCCTTTTCGAGTAGGTAGATGGTTCTTAAGTACTTGCTCTTTCAAAATGAAACAACTTTTCACACTTACACTCCTTTCAAACAAAAACTCTTTTCAAACCCACAAACACAAAGAAAAGCAAATTTTGGAAACACTTTGAGCAAGTACCTAAGAGCCCATGGATTACCATGGATAGAAAGGGTGCTAACACCTTCCCTTTCTATAATCTACCCCCCGGACCCGAGAAACATCTCAAAAAAAGGAATTTTTCTGTGCTTTTTTCCTTTCCTTGTTGGATAAAATAAAAGACGGTGGCGAATCTTGCTTACCGCGACATTTTGCGAAAACAAACGCAAAACGCAAACCAGCATATCCAAAAACAGTCAGCTCTTTCCCACCGTATCACAGAACTGGCGACTCTACTGGGGAGTGAATAAGTGGGGTGTACCTTAGGATTAGATCATTGTGTTTTCAATTGTTTTCTTTGTATGCTTTATATTTGTGGGCTTGTATCGGAGTTACTATAGATCCTAACTCGGATCTGGGGGTACCCTTTAGGTAAGTAGCAATAAACTGTGAGGGAACTGTACGGTATAGATCGATACGGTTGAAGCAAAAGATACATTGGTGTGGCACTTTAGATTGTACTGATATCCCTTGTGTTGGACTAAGGAGAATATGGGTCATCTAAGGGGTCATTAAGCATCAACTGACCTTAGAACCTTTAAATTGACCAACTTGGACATAGAACAGTATCAGTATGCTACACTCATTGAGACTAAACTCTCGCGATGATTCCGGCCGCAAGAAAAGGTTTCTAAACTGGAATTATGACCGATTGAGGGTAGTCAGTGATATTGAGATCCTCTAGAACCCGGTTACTGTTTTTAGGACAGGTTTAAACCAACTGAACTGAAAGAGGGTAGTACCTAAGCTCCTTGCTAGCCTGAAATCCAAGGGCTCTCTGTGTGACTTGTGTGCCTTTACCATGTTTGTTATTTATGGATACTTGTGATGTGCTTTCTATCATGACATCATGACATCATAACATTGCATACATCTTGCATTGGACTAACCTATTTCAAAGACAGGAGGGATTCATCTTTGTTCTGTTTTGTAGGTCATGATGCCCATGGGTAGGAATACCATCCGAATCAACTTTGTCCAGGTTCCCACCATGCTTAAAGAGTTGATTGCAAAGATGCCTGATACTATCTCCTTCATCAGAAGACATGGGTGTTGTACCCCAATTTTTCCCCCTAAGATTCCTCTATCATATCATATCAACTCGATCATAACAAGATCACATTAGGGTTGGTTCTTCCTCTTTTTTCCTATCTTTAAGTTTTCTCTTGAGGAATCTCCAAGCACCTTGGTTGTGTATTTTGTATATGTGTTGTTGACTAACTTCTAATAAAAATACAAAAAAATATTTGTCTTTGTCTTTGTATATTTTTGTTTTGTAGGTACCAAGTCGAAGCATCTGACAAATATGGATTTCTGGTATTATTTTCCTAAAATCTCTATTTTGCAAAGAAAAAGAATTAAAATTTTTCATTTTTTCACTGATGCAATCGATTGCTCTTAAAGTGCAATTGATTGCACATAGTGTATTTTGCACCATTTTTGAAAAAAATACACTGTGCAATCGATTTGCACTGTAGTGCAATCGATTGCACATCGTGAAAATTAAAAAAAAAAAATCAGCATTTTAAACTTGTCAAATTTTGGCTCCAATTTTCCTTCACTTTTGAAAGATGTATCCTTAATTCAAATTTTAGTGCCAATCTTTCATTTTTAAAAAAGAATTATCATTAATTCAAATTTTGGCTCTAATATTTGAAAGAATTATCATTAATTCAAATTTTGGCTCTAATTTTTGAAAGAGTTATCATTAATTCAAATTTTGGCTCCAAGAATCAATTACCAAATTACCACTAATCCCAATCCTAAAACTCTATAAATAGAGCTCTAATTTCATTCAAATTTCAAGCTTTTGATAGCCAAATCCACCTTGCTAAAAAATCTCTCAATTCTCTCCATCTACCAAATTCACTCAAAGCTCCATTTTTAAAAAAGTTAGTAAGCTTTGCATTGAAGCTTACTAATCTTTGAGCTAAACCTTCATCCAAACACTTTATCTCCATCAATTCTCTACATCCAATCTTGGTCAATTGATTCTTGTAGTTGAATTGAAGCAAATTCTTGAAGTTGTTTTGATAATTCTCTAGATCTACCTTTGGTAAGTTGGATAATTCATCTTTCACAATGTGATCTCTTGGTGATCTTTGGGATTGATTCTTTGAGCATTATTTTGTGATTCCAATGGTGTTATTTTCTCATAATTTTATGGAATTTTCGTGCTCAATTGGATCCATGATCATAAGGTGTTTGATGGAAAGTTTGAACAAGAAATTTCCCTTTTAAAATGTTGTTTTTGCTACTGAAACTGTGTGCAATAGATTTGCACTGTAGTGCAATCGATTGCACAGAAGCAATTTCACGCAGATTTTTGAAAACTGTACTGTGTAAATCGATTTACACAATAGTTCAATCGATTTACACAGGGACATAATGCACTTTTTTGCCTTGTTTTGGGGAAACTTTGATCCAAAATGCTTTTTCTACTCACTCCTTTTGGTTGTTGGTTTGGATTGCAATTTTAAATGTCCAATTTGTCTTTAAACTCAATGGACTTTGTGATGTAGATGAAGTTGGATAAATGTTCATAAATTCAAATCTACCTAAGAGTGAATTATTTAATTCATTTTTGGTGCTTTGGATTAATGATATGTTTAGTTCTTTAATCCATCTAGAGGAGTGGTTGAATTTAAAGATGAAAGAAATTTGAAATGGTGATCCAAATTAGCTTATCATTTCCCTCCCTCTTCATCTTATCCCTTTCTTTTTTTAATTGTGCTACATGTTAAGGGATGGTGATCTCTATATCATTTATCCAAACATGAAGTACATAGATTTCTATTGACCGGCCTCAAAATAGGTGTGACTTCTATATAAGTCCACATACAATTGCTTAACATAGCGCTAAATTTTGTCCCGATTCAAATAAATGATCATTCGTGGCCCAAACTTATGATTGCAAGCCCAAGTATGTTAATTTGATCTCTTTGATCCAATAACCTTGAGATTCATTGTGTGGAGGCTTTGGTTCTACCAATCCTCTAATGGATCTACAACACCTTTGGTCAACGCGGATCACTTAAACATTGTTGATCATTACATGTTGCCTTGTGAGAATTCCAAAATGGATGATATACTTGACAAAAAGCAAATGCAACTTGTTGTGTGGAGGCTTTGGTTCTACCAATCCTCTAATGAGTTCCAAATGCAAGTTTCAAGATGGTCATCCAACTAACCACTAATTACTAACAATTAACTTTACTTTACGCTTTTATTTTCATGTTTTATGTACCATTTACTTTTAACATTTTACATTTCATGCTATTTTCATCTTTGCTCACTTGAGCATTTACTTTTATGTCATTTTTATTTTGCTCACTTGAGCTTTTCTTTCTTTTTAAAGACACCTAATAATCAACATGAACCATAAAAATCATTAATGATACTTGGACTACATGGTTACTATCCTTTGCATTATGGAGTGATGGACTTCTTGGACTTAGGATTAGAGACCTTGGCCAATCTTGGAGACTTTGTGACTTTATTTGATACTTTGTCTGGAGTTCTTGAGGTTTACCTCAAGATATTGGGTTGTTTGTTTGTTTTGTGTGCAGGTTATTGAGATTACGATCTTTGTTTGTAATCTGGAATTCACCCGTATACAGCCGTTACTCTTCCCAATTTTTGCGAAGACTTAAAACACTTGAAGTTTGGTTCTCTCAAGAGGTCTAGTATCTTTGCTTGCTTGGTTTCAATCCGAAGAATGGGAATTCTATATTGACTCATAATGTCAAGTATTGGCTTCTTGTTGGTTAGATGGTTCTTATCCCTAGCTTTTACCTTATGCTTTAGGATAGCCTCTTTTTATCCTCCCATCTTCTTTAATTTCAAAAATCTTCTCCCTCCTTTAAAAAAAACTCTTCTTGTTTTGAAACTTGAAACATTTTCATAATAAACTTGGACTTAGGTCCATGCATCTTCGAAACATTTTCATAAATAAATTTCAATAAATTTAATAATACCTTGACCTTTTTTTTGTGAGAAGACTAAAAGTCAATCAATCTCATTTCAAACCATTTTGCCACTTTGGCTTTTATCTTTAAACTTTTCTCAAAAGATTAGACTCTTGTCAATCCTTGTAGTGATGCAAACAACTATACTTCTACAATATGTAGTGAAGTGAGATATTTTCCACTTGGGTGTTGAGTGAGGCATTGTTGATTTTAAAATCCAAGCCATATCCTCCACTTTGATATGATGCAAATTCTCCTTTCTCATGATTGTGGGTAGTAAGTATGTTTTTCACACGGACAATTGCGATGATGTCTTATCTCATAAAATCAACCAACACACTTGTGTTTCAAATTTTAAAAAGAAGAACTACGTGTACCCTGATCCCCTATTGCATGAAAGGTGGTACGTAGGCACTAAAGGTTCACAACCGCGGCGGGTGCAAAAATCATAAAAATATTTCTTTTCTCACCTCCACCATCCATTTTATATACAACACATTTTTATAGCCAAAATATACAGATTTTTCAAAGAGGTTCCTGCGGAGTACCGTAGATGTTTAGGGTGCTAATACCTTCCCTTTGCATAACCAACCCCCTTACCTTGAATCTTTCCCCCTCTTTTTGGGTTATTCGCTCTTTTCCCATTCCTTTGGAAACAATAAAGCGCGGTTGCGATTTTTATTTTGATTTGTATAAAGTCTAGTCAATCCAATGGCTTAGTCTTGCACATTTCTACCGCTACATAAAAATGGAGACTTCACTGGGGAGAGATTGACCTCTTACTGGTCCATCCCTAAGTGGGTTAAACCTATCTTTGTTTATATCTGTATATGTGCTATTGTTGTTTATGTGTTATATTTTGTATATATGTTTGTCTGGATTTTCCTGGTTTACAGGGTGCTTGGTGATTACTCATAAGTCCTATACCCGGACTTGGGCAAACTTTAAGATATGACGGGCGGTATAGTCATGTTAACTTTGAGGGAGTAATCCCAAAAAAGGAGGCATGAGATCCCCCACTCAGTGGAGGCCCCTTTGACTGTAGTGTCGTTTACCGGGTAATCGGGAAGACGTACTGCTTTCGTCCTGGGAGCCTGCTGAAGCTGAGGACCATAGATTACCTAACCACTCTTGGCCTTTTAGGTGTAGTGCGGAAGCTATGACGGAGTAATCCGGAAGTAGTTGTCACGCGATACTACGCTCGGACGAGTTTTTTCTTGAGAATATTACTAATTACCGAGTTAATCGGGAAGTTGGTAATATCCGAAGGAAGGATGTAGACTCTGGGAACCTCTTAGAACCGTGTTCAGTAAGTGATAAATTTTTAGACCAACACCTTATGGGTAGTACCTTCGACCTCATGCTCGTGACGTTGAACCTATGAACCCTATATGTGTGATCTTGTGTGTGATTGTTGCATCATGCATCCATGCACTCATAAGCATCTTTTGAAAAAACAATATTTCAAGGGACTTAAAGGTTGACTATTTGTGAATATCTCAGGTACTTTTAAACCATGGATTCTGGAAAGAGAAACAAAAGACTTATTACTTGGATGTTAGCAACGTGTCTATAAACCATAAATCCCTTGAAATATTAAATAAAATAATCACGTGCATTGCATATCATGCATCATATTGAACATATTTCTTGCATTTGTTATGCATATCCAGGTGCCTTACCCAGCTTCTTTACTTCATTCAGCAAGCTGACTCATCACTACAACACTCGGGCTAATTTCAAAAAGAAGATGGAAAACTTAGAACAGGAAAATCGCGAGCTGCACGAAGAAGTTTCTGCTTTGAAGGTTGGCTTGGCCAACTTGACTACTCTGATGGAAGCTCTGGTGGTTGCTCAGAAACAACCACCGAGTGTTCAACCTCAACCAACAAGGGCAAGTACTGAAGTTCTGACTGTTCCTGTATCCGCTACTCCGGCTGTTGTTCAAAACCGTATGCCTCAGGGTTATCCGTGGGGAATGCCAGAGAATTTTGCACCTGAAGGTTTCAATCTGGGTCCTCAAGATGCTCCAGTGGTTCCAAATGTTGTTAATCCTGCACCTCCTGTGGTGCATACTGTTCCTCCTGCACCTCATGTGGTGCACACTGTTCCTGCTGAACCTCCTTCGGTGAGTTTGGTTCCGTTTGTTAATGAAGATGTGTGTCGTCCTTTCCCTCCGTCGAGTGAAGACTTAGGTCTTTATGATAGAATGGATGATTTCCAAGAGCAGTTTGATAGAATGCAAAGAGAGATGAAGGCTCTTAGGGGAAAAGAGTTGTTCGGGCAGAATGTGAATGAGTTGTGTTTGGTCCCGAATGTTAAAGTGCCTGCTAAGTTCAAGGTCCCGGAATTTGAGAATTACAAGGGCAACACTTGCCCTCGTACTCATTTGGTGATGTATGTGAGAAGGATGTCTACCCATACTGATGATCAGCGTCTACTGATTCATTTTTTCCAGGATAGTCTGACCGGTGCTGCGTTGAAATGGTACATGAGTTTAGACAGCATCAACATCCATACTTTTAATGATTTGGGAGAAGCATTCATTAAACAATACAAGTACAATGTGGACATGGCGCCTGAACATGACCAACTTAGGGCCATGGTTCAGAAGGACAGAGAATCGTTCAAAGAATATGCACAAAGATGGCGTGAAGTGTCTGCACAAGTGATTCCTCCCATGGAAGAGAAGGAAATAACTAAAAATTTTCTGAAGACGCTAGGCGCTTTCTACTACGAAAGAATGGTAGCAAGTGCCCCAAGTGATTTCACAGAGATGGTGGGCATGGGTGTCCGTTTAGAGGAAGTTGTCCGTGAAGGTCGTTTATCTAAAGACGGGGACTCGTCAAATGGTGCTAAGAAGAATGGTGATAGTTCTTCCAAAAAGAAAGGGAAAGACTCATATGCTATACTTAGTGGTAGGCAAGGGAGATCTCATAATAGGAATCAACAAGTTGCTTATATGACTCCATTTGTCAACAAGACTCCGACTGCTGTTGCATATCAGGGGGCACCTCAACAAGGAAATCAAGGGCAATGTCATCAGAGGAAAATGAGCTTTGATCCAATTCCAATGACATACACAGAGCTGTATCCTTCTTTGTTGAAGAAGAATCTGGTTCAAACTCGAGCTCGACCAGTTGTTCCTGAAAAACTGCCAAGAGGATATAAGGATGACGCTTCTTGTGCCTTTCATTAGGATGCTCCTGGGCACGATTTAGAAGATTGCTTTGCTTTGAAGGTCGAAGTTCAGAGGTTGGTCCGAAGCAGTATCTTGTCGTTTAAGGACATTGGCCCTAATGTTCAAAACAATTCGTTAGCAGGGCATGAATGAATCTTTGTTGTTGATAGTTCCAAAGCTTTGGAAATGTTACCTTTAGCGCAAGTCCAGATAAGAGATTTATCTTAGTTTATTATCATTTTTACTGCTTTCTCATTTGTAATCTTTCTTGTTTATCATTGCACTGTTTGCATGTAAGAACTTGTTTACATTTGAATGTTTAATCTTAATACAATGAGTATGTTAGTCTTGAAGAAATTCATTCATTTCACTCGTATTTGTTTTCAATTTTAAATTACTTTATGATACCAACTTGTTACCCATTCTCTTGCCTAGGCAGAGATTGGGAGGAGGATGATGATATTAAAACACAAATTTTCTGGTTGTATGCTTTTGGATAAAACCCTGTTGACGATGTACAGGCATTGTTTCAAATCCTCAAACACTGGAGATATAAGGGAGTGAAACCTTCATTAACCCCTTTGAGCCTTTAAGTAGGAGTTACTTTTTCTATTCAGAAAAAAACCCTCACGTTTTTTAAAACCCGGGGTAGGATAGTGTTCTGTTAATCTGATTGAGCATTCAAATCTCATCAAGAGTGCGTATCTAAGGATACAATAATGGTTATCTTTCAAGAGGTTGAGGGAATTCAAAACCGCAATGTTTAACCTCCGCATATCAGTAGTCTGCATCAAAAGAAGATGTTATCCCAATAGGGTATCTCTCACATATCAGGGGATCAGCAGATGACGATACAATAATGGTTATCTTTCATCTACCCAGAAATAAGGCAGTCACAATTCTTCCGACAAGTCACAAATGACTCAAAGTCACGCGACATGTTCAAAAAGAAAAAGAAAAAGATAATATGAATAAAAAAATTATCATGAAAAAGAAAGAGACAAAAAGCCCCGCTAAGTCGGAACTTGAAAAAAAACAAGTCGCTTAAGCAAAAGTCAGGGTATCCTGCTGCACTTCAGATTCAAAGTCAAAACGAATTTGTCCAGAAGGCAAGGAAGAAATGGAAATCCTAAAATGCGATAAAGGATTACAATGTGAAATCCTCAGCAGCGAACAGAGTCACGTGACAAGAAACCCAAAAGAAGCAGAAATTAGTGACTTGCATGTCCAAAGAAAACCTTGTTTGAATCCTCAACCATCTTGAAATTTCTTTTGAGAGAGGAATGTTCGTGTCAAGTTAACTGAACTTAGGACTGAAGAACATCATGAAGGGGGTGGGCACCAAATATTTTTGAGCCTTAAATCTTTTTTCTAAAACTGTGAACCAGGCCACGTTACAACCCTCAAAAGTCCTAATTAAAACAGGGTTTATTTTGAAAGCATACTCCAATGAAATAATGGTTCCTGACCCCCATTAATTTTGATAAATTATTGTGATTGGTATCATATGCTTTTGTTATCTTTCACAAAAAAAAATCCATGTCGCATCCTGGCTAGTGATTCGTTCACAGGGTTTTGCAACATATTTTCAAATAAAATCTTCAAGACTTACATAATTGTTGCATTATATTTTTCATTCTTAGAATAAACATTTTCTTCTTGTAAAACAACTGCTTGATATCATGAAAGTTTACATTTGAGTATCAGCAAAAGGCATGTTGCCGAGAAGAGTTATGGAGCAAAGAGGATGAAATATTCAGCCAATCTAGGGCAGTTACGTCAAGATTCAACAAATCTCTAGAATCCATTTGATCAGAAAAGGTTATCCTAAAAGCATGTAGCTAAGGGAAAGTTATGAAAGTTACCTTGATCAACACGGTAAGCTTGGGACACCAGATTGGTTTCCAAGGGCATATCCAGATTTCGTCAAGATAGTTACTATGTCTACCCCAAGCTGAGAACCTTCCTCAAGTTGTGTTATGATGTTGGATTCATAATCCCATTTTTTTTCCAGTCTTGCTGCAAACTTCTCTAGCTGAGTGTGATTCTTTACCCAGCCAAGTGGTGATCAAACAAAGATTAAAAAGATCTATGAAGCCTTTGCTCATTTGATGGAGTTCTTTCTCCATTTTTATTGATATGGAATCTCTTGTAGAGCAGTGTTTTCTGCAGTTACGACATTATTGTTGTTATGTGCTTCCCAAGTAGCTAGACAAGGGCATTATATATTCTAAGAGGTGTTGATACAACTGACAAGTTTTTGGGATTTCTCTCACCAAGTGTTGTGTTTGATTTAAAATCCCCATAATTCTGACTGTACTGTTAACTTCTTGGTTCCCCTTGAAGGTTTTGCGCAAGCCATTTTGCTGGTATGTGTGCAATCTTTGTGTGCTTCTCAGATAATTAAAGACGATACCAGTTGGCGTAAGGTACAGTATTATGTTTGTGATCCCATGATCCCCGGCCAAGTCTTGGGTCGCTTTTAATTTTGGGTTTGCATGGTTAGAAGCCTCTGTCCCAGGTTCCCCAGCGAATTTTTCCCTCATATGATGAACGGTTTTATTCCCTTGGTGTGCTAAGATATCGCTCTTTCTGCAGTATTGGCATTAGTGTTGACTTCTTGATTTCCCAGGAAGACTACACCAGGGCATCTTTTGTTGGAATAGGTTTGGTTGATATGAAGACTCAATCCAATACTCTCCAGTGAAGGCCTCGTTTATTTGATAGAAGTCCTTTCTCCCCAAAGAAGTTGGTGCAATAATTACTCTTGAAGAACGTGTCTCCGGTTTCTCCAATGAAGAACGTGTCTCCGGTTTCTCCAGTGAAGAACGTGTCTCCGGTTTTTCCAGTGAAGAACGTATCTCCGGTTTCCCCATTGGAGCACGTATCTTGGTTTCCCCTCGATGATGTGGTTTTGTCCTCCCCATTAAAGTCAGCATGAAGTTCCCAGTAGATGTCTCGATGATGAAGCATTGTCTCCCTTAGTGAAGTCCGTATATTTTTTCTTCCTTCAAAGTGGGCCTAAATTCCCCAGTGAATGTTTTGACAATTTGGTTTCCATCTGCCTTATTCAAGATCATTTTTGCAATATCCAAAAGAAGTGAGAACCGTGAAAAACTTTTGTTTCCCCATTGAAGTATGTGTGCTAATCCCCGGTGAAGCCTGGAGAAGAATGTTATATCCCTATATCTGAAGAGTATACCAGGGTATCTCTTGTTGGATCGAGTATTCATGATGAAAAGTTTTCAATCCTCAGTTTTTTTTCTCTCCAGGGAAGTGGGTTTGAATTCCTCAGTAAGGTTTGGTTGTCTCGGCGTCAATCTGCTTTATTTGAGACTAGGTTTGCAATCTTCAGTCACCATGTTGTTTTTGGAAAACTGGTTTCTCCGATGAAAACGGAAGAAAGATGTTCTATCCCGGTATCTGTTTGATTTAGCTACATCCGGATTATGTTTCTCCTCAGTGAAGTTAGGACAGACAATAGGTTTGGTTTCCGCAGTTGCTTTTACCTTTCTTGGATTTATCTTTCTGGTTGAAGTTTAGACCAATGTTGTTAGTACCTGAGGCAGTTTTGTTCGATTATGTATCCTTTTACCAGCATATGCATGATATCACTCATACATTCATACATGCATCATGCATTGTTAGAAATCATTTTTTATTGACATTGTGTTCAAACCTTCCTGCAGCACTCCTTGCTTAGTTGGATTTGGTTTTCCCTCTTGAGTTTATTTCTCAAAGGATGTATCTTTTTGGGCCGTCTTGCTCCAATTTGTTTCTAATTGGATTCGTGGTTGCATGACAATATTATTTACTCTGGATTTCTGAGGACTTTGAGCTTTGATTTGTGCATTTATTTTGCACGAGAAGACTTTATCTCTTCAACAGGAATAATGTGGCATTTCCCCAGGAAGTCATATCTCATTTCCCCAGGAAGTCATATCTCATTTCCCCAGGAAGTCATATCTCACTTCCCCAGGAAGTCATATCTCATTTCCCCAGGAAGTCATATCTATTTCCCCAGGAAGCCACATTTCTATCCCCAGAAAGTCGTTTCTTTTTGCAATCCTCCATGATAACAAGCAACAAGTATCTTTGTTTGAGCAACTTGTGCTTCCCTGTACAAGTCGACGTAACTTTTTTTTGCTATTTCCTCTATGAGTGGTTAGCTTGCAGTCTGTCATCAGTTTACGCCAGTGGAAGACAAGACTTTCAAATTCACAGAAATTGCTCGTTGTGAAATCTTTGTAAGTGGAAGTCTCTTTATTTGAGACAACTTACATATTACCCTTTCCAGGCGGAATTCCTTGGTTAAGGAAGAAGTTGAGACCCGTTCTAGGTGAAACACCAGAAGTTTGGGGAACATATGATATTTTCAAAATCTACCTTCAGTGAATGTTGGTAGTGCATCGGTAGTGAACGTTAGTGTTTATTATCTTTTTGCTATCATTAGTGAATGGTGGTGGTTCCTCGTCAGGGAACGACGATGGTATGATATTTTCAAAATCTACCTTCAGTGAATGTTGGTAGTGCATCGGAAGTGAACGTCGGTGTTTCTTATCTTTTTTCTATCATCAGTGAACGGTGGTGGTTCCTCGTCAGTGAACGGCGATGGTATGATATTTTCAAAATCTACCTTCAGTGAACATTGGTAGTGCATCGACAGTGAACGTCGGTGTTTCTTATATTTTTGCTATCATCAGTGAACGGTGGTAATTCCTCGTCAGTGAACGGCGATGGTATGATATTTTCAAAATCTACCTTCAGTGAATGTTGGTAGTGCATCGGCAGTGAACGTCGGTGTTTCTTATCTTTTTGCTATCATCAGTGAACGGTGGTGGTTCCTCGTTAGTGAACGGCGATGGTATGATATTTTTAAAATCTACCTTCAGTGAATGTTGGTAGTGCATCGGAAGTGAACGTCGGTGTTTCTTATCTTTTTGCTATCATCAGTGTACGGTGGTGGTTCCTCGTTAGTGAACGGCGATGGTATGATATTTTTAAAATCTACCTTCAGTGAACGTTGGTAGTGCATCGGCAGTGAACGTCGGTGTTTCTTATCTTTTTGCTATCATCAGTGAACGGTGGTGGTTCCTCGTCAGTGAACGGCGATGGTATGATATTTTCAAAATCTACCTTCAATGAACGTTGGTAGTGCATCGGCATTGAACGTCAGTGTTTCTTATCTTTTTGCTATCATCAGTGAACAGTGGTGGTTCCTCGTCAGTGAACGGTGATGGTATGATATTTTCAAAATCTACCTTCAGTGATAGTTGGTAGTGCATCGGTAGTGAACGTAGGTGTTTCTTATCTTTTTGCTATCATCAGTGAACGGTGATAGTTCCTCATCAGTGAACAGCGATGGCATGATATATTTTCTCTTCTACCTTCAACTATTGAGTTGGTAGTTTACCGTCATCTGTGAGTCGGTATATCTTCTTCTCTCTACCTTCAATGAACGTTGGTAGACATCGGCAGTGAACGTCGATGCTTGTTATCCTCCTCTCTGGTCCTATTCTTTTGGTCCACCAGTGATTTATTTTCCTGGTGGGGTTACTCCTTTGTTTCTTCATTTTTGTGGTATCCCCATTGTTACTTTGCGTCTCTTTTATTCTGTTCATATGCATCCATAATCATAAGCATTGCATGGCATCTTAGAGACAAAAATAGGGCTTGTTTTATATTTAAGTATCTTCAATCGCGTCGACACGAAGATTTGTAACCTTCGTATCTCCGGATAGAAGACACTTAAATAAGGGCAACTGTTGTACCCCAATTTTGGCCCCTAAGATTCCTCTATCATATCATATCAACTCGATCATAACAAGATCACATTAGGGTTGGTTCTTCCTCTTTTTTCCTATCTTTAAGTTTGCTCTTGAGGAATCTCCAAGCACCTTGGTTGTGTATTTTGTATATGTGTTGTTGACTAACTTCTAATCAAAATACAAAAAAATATTTGTCTTTGTCTTTGTATATTTTTGTTTTGTAGGTACCAAGTCGAAGCATCTGACAAATAAGGATTTCTGGTATTATTTTCCTAAAATCTCTATTTTGCAAAGAAAAAGAATTAAAATTTTTCATTTTTTTCACTGATGCAATCGATTGCTCTTAAAGTGAAATCGATTGCACATAGTGTATTTTGCACCATTTTTAAAAAAAATACACTGTGCAATCGATTTGCACTGTAGTGCAATCGATTGCACAGCGTGAAAATTAAAAAAAAATTCAGCATTTTAAACTTGTCAAATTTTGGCTCCAATTTTCCTTCACTTTTGAAAGATGTATCCTTAATTCAAATTTTAGTGCCAATCTTTCATTTTTAAAAAAGAATTATCATTAATTCAAATTTTGGCTCTAATATTTGAAAGAATTATCATTAATTCAAATTTTGGCTCTAATTTTTGAAAGAGTTATCATTAATTCAAATTTTGGCTCCAAGAATCAATTACCAAATTACCACTAATCCTAATCCTAAAACTCTATAAATAGAGCTCTCATTTCATTCAAATTTCAAGCTTTTGATAGCCAAATCCACCTTGCTAAAAAATCTCTCAATTCTCTCCATCTACCAAATTCACTCAAAGCTCCATTTTCAAAAAGTTAGTAAGCTTTGCATTGAAGCTTACTAATCTTTGAGCTAAACCTTCATCCAAACACTTTTTATCCATCAATTCTCTACATCCAAGCTTGGTCAATTGATTCTTCTGGTTGAATTGAAGCAAATTCTTGAAGTTGTTTTGATAATTCTCTAGATCTACCTTTGGTAAGTTGGATACTTCATCTTTCACAATGTGATCTCTTGGTGATCTTTGGGATTGATTCTTTGAGCATTATTTTGTGATTCCAATGGTGTTATTTTCTCATAATTTGATGGAATTTTCGTGCTCAATTGGATCCACGATCATAAGGTGTTTGATGGAAAGTTTGAACAAGAAATTGCCCTTTTAAAATGTTGTTTTTGCTACTGAAACTGTGTGCAATCGATTTGCACTGTAGTGCAATCGATTGCACAGAAGCAATTTCATGCAGATTTTTGAAAACTATACTGTGTAAATCGATTTACACAATAGTTCAATTGATTTACACATGGACATAATGCACTTTTTTGCCTTGTTTTGGGGAATCTTTGATCTAAAATGCTTTTTCTACTCACTCCTTTTGATTGTTGGTTTGGATTGCAATTTTAAATGTCCAATTTGTCTTTAAACTCAATGGACTTTGTGATGTAGATGAAGTTGGATAAATGTTCATCAATTCAAATCTACCTAAGAGTGAATTATTTAATTCATTTTTGGTGCTTTAGATTAATGATATGTTTAGTGCTTTAATCCATCTAGAGGAGTGGTTGAATTTAAAGATGAAAGAATTTTGAAATGGTGATCCAAATTAGCTTTTCATTTCCTTCCCTCTTCATCTTATCCCTTTCTTTTTTTATTGTGCTACATGTTAAGGGATGGTGATCTCTATATCATTTATCCAAACATGAAGTACATAGATTGCTATTGACCGGCCTAAAAATAGGTGTGACTTCTACATAAGTCCACTTACGATTGCTTAACATAGCGCTAAATTTTGTCCTGATTCGAATAATTGATCATTCATGGCCCAAACTTATGATTGCAAGCCCAAGTATGTTAATTTGATCTCTTTGATCCAATAACCTTGAGATTCATTGTGTGGAGGCTTTGGTTCTACCAATCCTCTAATGGATCTACAACACCTTTGGTCAATGCGGATAACTTAAGCATCGTTGATCATTACATGTTGCCTTGTGAGAATTCCAAAATTGATGATATACTTGACAAAAAGCAAATGCAACTTGTTGTGTGGAGCCATATCCTCCACTTTGAGATGATGCAAATTCTCCTTTCTCATGATTGTGGGTAGTAAGTATGTTTTTCACATGGACAATTGCGATGATGTCTTATCTCATAAAATCAACCAACACACTTGTGTTTCAAATTTTTAAAAGAGGAACTACGTGTACCCTGATCCCCTATTGCACGAAAGATGGTACGTAGGAACTAAAGGTTCGCAACCGCGGCGGGTGCAAAAATTATAAAAATATTTCTTTTCTCACCTCCACCATCCATTTTATATACAACACATTTTATAGCCAAAATATACAGATTTTTCAAAGAGGTTCCTGCGGAGTACCGTAGATGTTTAGGGTGCTAATACCTTCCCTTTGCATAACCAACCCCCTTACCTTGAATCATTCCCCCTCTTTTTGGGTTATTCTCTCTTTTCCCATTCCTTTGGAAACAATAAAGCGCGATGGCGATTTTTATTTTGATTTGTATAAAGTCTAGTCAATCCAATGGCTTAGTCTTGCACATTTCTACTGCTACAATGGGTATCTTCTCAGTCTGGTCACTTCCAAATTGGACGAGCAGATGATGAGTGTCCTAGTCCAGTTCTATGATCCGCTGTACCATTGCTTTACTTTTCAGGACTACCAGTTGGTTCCCAGCTTAGAAGAGTTCTCTGAGCTGCTCGGTATCTCTATTATGGAGCAGACCCCGTTTACTGGTTGGGAGAAGATCCTTAGGCCAGAAGAGATTGCTTCAACCCTTCATATGACAAAGGATGAGGTAATGGCTAATTGGGAGACTAGAAGTGGAGCAAAGGGCTTTCTGACTAAGTTCTTGGTTGGAAAGGCTAATTATTTCTGGGATAGTCTAGACTTCAAGGCATTCGCAAATATTCTGGCTCTTCTGATATATGGCTTGGTATTGTTTCTGAACCCTGACTCCTTCGTTGATGTGAATGCGGTGAAAATCTTTATCTCTCGTAATCACGTACCCACTCTCTTGGGTGACATTCTTCATCAGCTTTATGCTCGTACTGCCCGAAAGCGGGGAACCTTGATGTGTTGTGCTCCGTTATTGGCGAGGTGGTTTATTTCGCACCTCCCCAAATCAGTGCTAAAGAACAAAGAAGGCATGGGTTGGGCCTATAGGGTTATGTCTCTCTCTCATAATGACATCATCTGGACTATCAAGGGTATGGATGAGGTGGCTATCATTGATCGCTGTGGGGAATACCCCAATCTTCCACTGATAGGAACCAATGGAGGAATTTCTTATAATCCATGCTTGGCCTTACGTCAGTTTGGGCGAGCCAGAAGAGAAGGACCTCATGAGCTGCTAATGCCTAGTATCATCTTTGATTTTCAGAGGGATAGCGACAAGCAACGCCGCTGATTCATAAGGTCTTGGGATAGAGTCATAGATCTGATCCACACGAGATGGGCCCAAAGACTTCACTTCCGATGGAGCCATATCTCAGATGGGTCTGTATCCGTGCCCAAAAGCTGGGTATGCCGTATGAATCCGTCCTTCCTATCATTGTTGAAGTTGCTAATGAAGAAGGGGTTCTTCCGACCATCCTCCATCCTCATATGCCCACTGACATTAGGGCACTGAAAAGGTCTTGGATGAAGCTGAGAGAAGAGCGGGATGCTTACCGAGAAAAGTTTAACGAGCAGGAGCAGAAGATCCAGAAGTTGACTTGGTAGCTGGAGAACGAGCGGATTCTCAAGGACTATGTCCGCACCGACAAGAAGCGACCATGGGAGCACTGATTGTCCTTTGATTGTATTTCCAGTTTTTATTTACTTTTCAGTATTTCCTTTCTTGTAACGCCTTAAGGGCAATCAGTTGAACAATTTGAATTTTAAAGTTTATCTAATAAAGTGTGTTTCCTTTCTGGTTTACAAATTTGAATCTCTCGATTGTCTTTAAAATCATATCATACACATTTCATCCCATGCACTTCATAACAGGTACCCATTACAGGTCTCTTATCTTCTTTGTTGTTTATTTCAGCACTCATCATGTCTGCTGAACCATCAATGGAGCAAGCAATCAAGGCCCTACAGGCCCAAAATGCCCAATTCCAAGAGTTGTTCATGAATCTAGCTAAGGGTCAGCAAGATCTGAAGACCCTGATTCTGAAAGAGAAGAAGAAGAAGAAGAAGAGGACAGTCTTGTTTAACACAGGTCACAGGTTTGGGAACAAGCTATGGGATGAAGTTGATTTGACCACCTTATCTGGAGGGAAAGATAATCAGGAAGAAAGGAGGGCTCCTAGCCCCGTGGTCTCAGACAACGAGACGGACTTCGACGAAGACCAGTATCCTCCGCCTGAGGATAGATACAAACAACTGGAAGACCGATTGAGTGCGATGGAAGTTCAGAAGATGCCTGGTCTGGATTTTGGTGATCTGGGTCTATCATATGGAGTGGTGATTCCCCAAAAATTCAAAGCACCAGCCTTTACTAAGTATGACGGAGTTTCTTGTCCGAAGCTGCACCTCCGGTCATATGTAAGGAAGATTCAGCCGTACACCGCTGATAAGAACCTATGGATCCACTTCTTTCAAGACAGTCTCTCAGGGACTCAGCTTGAGTGGTTTTACCAGCTAGACGGAGCCAGTATTCGTAGTTGGGAGGATTTGGCTACTGCTTTCTATAGGCAGTACCAATACAATTCCGACCTCGCTCCCACGCGTACCCAACTCTAGGGTATGTCAATGGGAACGGGTGAAGGTTTCAATGATTATGCTCAGAAGTGGAGGGACCTTGCCGGAAGAGTGCAACCACCCTTGAATGATCGGGAGCTTGTGGATATGTTTCTGGGGACCTTGTCTGGTCCATTTTTCAGCCATCTGATCGGAAGCTCTTCGTTTGGGTTTACAGAGTTAATCATGACCGATGAGAGGACTGAGGCTGGTATTAAGGCTGGTAAAATACAGAAGCGTGCTTCATCAAGCACCGAGAAGAAGCCTTTTAAGAAAGAGTCCAATGCTGTCTACGGTTCGAAAAGACAGAATAAACCTGAACACTGCCAAGCTGTTAATGTGGTTGTTATTTCAAGACCTGCTGGTGCTCCTCAGCACAATAATCAACAAAAGGACGAGAGACCTCGAAGGCAATTCACCCATCTCAACATGACTTTGTCTCAGATTCTGCCGCAGTTATTGAAAACTAATCTGGTGATTCCATGGGAAGCCCCGAAGAATCCAAATATAACATCACCAAAGTACAACCCTAATGCCCGCTTTGCTTTTCACTCTGATAGCCCGGGGCATAATACAGATGATTGTTGGGCTTTGAAGAACAAAATACATGACTTAATTAATGCTAAGGAGATTGAGTTCGAAGCGCCCGAAAGATCTAATGTCGTGACTGCTCCTATGCCCAAGCATGGAGTGAATGCTATAGATGAAGACTCGTTTGTGGTTTCTGTGAACGAAATTGTTACCCCTTTAATGACTGTGAAGAAGAACCTTTTGCTAGCCGGTTTATTTCCAGGCTGTGACGAAGGTTGTTGTATGTGTTCTGCCCTACCAATCGGTTGCCATCTCTTGAAATCAGGTGTCCAGCGCCTGATGGATAGTAAAGAAATTCTGTTTGAGAAGACCATTGTTCCTTTAGTTCGTACTGAAGAAGTTGCCATTATCACCATTTTCGACAATTCTTCCAAGGCTTCCTCGAGAAAGCTTGTTAGAATTACGTCTGCTCCAAGAATCGCACCATTGATCATCACTGTTCCTGGGCCTATCCCCTACACCTCTGATAAAGCTTTCCCTTGGCATTACGAGGCTGATGTTTATTTTCATGGAGTTAAACAAGAGTTGGATATTGATACTGACGTCAGCAATATTATTGGACCTGCTAAAGTCACCCGCAGCAGAAGACTTTTCTCACCTGATATCTCTCTGCCAACTGCCCGAAAACCTGTTGTTATTATACCTGCCAGTGTACCTGCTACTATTCCTGTTCAAGTTCGTATTCTTACCCCTGTCGCCGAGTCTTCTGACGCTCGGGGCAAAGGGACCACCAGTGAGCCTGCCCAGACGGAGGCAGCGAAGACAATTGCTGTTGAAGCTTCTAGAAAAGAGATGGAAGAGATTCTGAAAATCATCAAAAAGAGCGACTACAATGTAGTCGAGCAGCTGGGGCAAACCCCGTCCAATATTTCTATGTTGTCACTGTTGCTATGCTCAGAGGCCCATGCCAAGGCTTTGATTGCATTCCTGAAGACTGCACACATACCGCCAAAAACGTCAGCTGATCAGTTTAAAGATCGTGTGGCTAGTCTGACTGCTGATAATGGATTGGGTTTCTCTGACGCCGATTTGACGGCTAAAGGAAAGAATCACAATGATGCCTTGCATGTCTCCATTGAATGCAGGGGCACCACTCTTGCTCATGTATTGGTGGATATTGGTTCCTCGTTGAACGTTTTGCCTAAGAAAGCTCTAGACCGGTTGGACTGTGAAGGGTTGGAGTTGAAACCAAGTAACATTGTCGTCAGGGCCTTTGATGGGTCTAAGAGGATGGTGCACGGAGAAGTTGATATCCCGATTAAGGTTGGTTCTCAGGTTTTCAACTCTACATTCTATGTGATGGACATTCAGCCATCTTATTCTTGTTTGCTGGGTCGTCCATGGATCCACAAAGCTAGGGCAGTAACCTCAACGCTCCACCAGAAGCTGAAGTACCCGGTCAAAGGGAAGATTGTGACAGTACAAGGAGAGGAAGAGTACATGGTGAGCCACCTCAACTCTTTCCGATATGTAGAGATGGATGGGGAGTTCATTGAGACCCCATTTCAGCATTTTGAAGAGGTTCCCTAGACACTGGCATCAACTGAGACTTTTGTTGAAGATTCTCCTATGAAGATGGCTTCCTTTAAGGATGCTCAAGCTGTTGTCGAGAAAAGTGGGTGTGTGAATTGGGGCCAACTCCCTGATTTTACACAGAAGACTAACAAGTTTGTTTTGGGTTTCACTGCAGAAGCTCAAAGGGTTGTTCGGAATGCACGGATCGGGAGACCTCCCCTGTTCATCAGCAATTCAGGAGTAAAGGCCATTGAAGACGACGTTGAAGAGTCTGAGTTCGACAATTAGATATATCCAACGACCGACGATGGACTAAGCAACTGGACAGCAAAGGACTTCATCCCTATTAATTTTGTTACCCAGTAATGAAACTTTTTGTTTTGAATTTGTAACAGACAATGTTTTAAACTTTATGGCCTGGTGTCTTACCCGGGGCACCGTGGCTTCATTTGTGAGGGATTTATGTGTGTCATTTTCATATATCATTAATAAAAGAATTGGACGTTTCTTGCATTTCAAATTTTGCGCTCCTTGTTTTTCTTTATTATATATTGCAAAACAGCTATTTTACACACACTCACATATACAGATCTACATCCACTTTGGATCCTACTGGTAACGACTATGCTACTGCCAGTTATGACTTCGACAATCTGATCAACTTAGCCGAAGACGAAGGTGAAGATGATTGCGAAGTGCCTGGTGAACTTGCAAGACTGTTACTTCAGGAAGAGAGGGCAATACAGCCGCATGAAGAGCCAGTGGAATTAGTGAATCTGGGTACAAAGATAGACAAAAAAGAGGTCAAGATCGGTGCCAATTTGGAGCTTAGTGTGAAGCAACGGTTGATTCAGATGTTGCGTGACTATGTTGAGATCTTTTCCTGGTCTTATGAAGATATGCCTGGTTTGGATACCGACATTGTGGTTCATCGCCTGCCTACCAAGGAAGACTGTTCTCCAGTGAAACAGAAGGTTCGCCGAATGCACCCAGAGATGTCTGAGAAAATCAAGGCTGAAGTTATGAAACAGTTTGACGCCGGTTTTCTAGCAGTTACTTCTTACCCTCAGTGGGTGGCCAATGTGGTTCCTGTGCCGAAGAAGGATGGTAAGGTTCGAATGTGTGTTGACTACAGGGATCTGAACAGGGCGAGTCCCAAGGATAATTTTCCTTTACCTCATATCGATGTTCTAGTTGACAACACCGCTCATCATAAAGTCTTCTCCTTCATGGATGGTTTCTCCGGTTATAACCAGATTAAAATGGCTCCCGAAGACACGGAGAAGACAACTTTTGTTACTTAGTGGGGTACTTTTTGCTACAAGGTCATGCCCTTTGGATTGAAGAATGTTGGGGCAACGTATCAGCATGCCATGGTTGCTTTGTTTCATGACATGATCCATCATGAGATTGAAGTATAAGTCGATGACATGATTGCATGGTCCCAAACTGAGGAGGAACACCTTGACCACCTTCAGAAGTTGTTTGACAGGTTGAAGTTGTACAAGCTGAGATTAAACCCGAACAAGTGCACCTTCGGGGTGAGATCTGGTAAACTACTGGGTTTTGTCGTAAGCGACAAAGGTATTCAAGTGGATCCTGCAAAGGTGAAAGCTATACAGGAGATTCCAGCTCCCATAATAGAGAAAGAAGTCAGAGGCTTTCTGGGACGTCTGAACTACATTGCCCGATTCATCTCGCACCTAACTGCTACTTGTGAACCAATCTTCAAGTTACTGAAGAAAGATCAAGTAGTACATTGGAACGATGAATGTCAGGCCGCTTTCGAAAGGATCAAAGAGTATCTCCAAGAGCCACCCATTCTGATGCCTCCAGTTGAAGGGAGACCTTTGATCTTATACTTGACAGTACTCGATAAGTCAATGGGGTGTGTGATGGGTCAACATGATGAGTCTGGCCGAAAAGAGCATGCTATTTACTACCTTAGCAAAAAGTTTACCGACTGTGAGACCCGATACACACTGCTCGAGAAAACTTGTTGCGCTTTGGCATGGGCTGCTCGCCAGATGAGACAGTATATGTTGACTCACACTACTTTGTTGATATCAAAGATGGATCCAATCAAGTATATCTTCAAAAAGCCTGCCTTATCCAGAAGAATAGCGAGA
Organism: Vicia faba; assembly: GCA_948472305.1. Taxonomy (NCBI): domain Eukaryota; kingdom Viridiplantae; phylum Streptophyta; class Magnoliopsida; order Fabales; family Fabaceae; genus Vicia; species Vicia faba. The sequence continues at coordinate 1,054,395,056 of OX451735.1, forward strand.
TGGCAGATGATCTTGACTGAGTATGACATCCAGTACACGACCCAAAAGGCAATCAAGGGAAGTGTGTTGGTAGACCATTTGGCACATTAGGAAATGGATGATTACCAATCTATGAACTTCGAATTCTCGAACGAGAATATCATGTTGATAACTGATTGTGAGACACCTGGACCGGATGAAGGACCTGAGAAAGGATCCCGATGGTCTATTTGCTTTGATGGAGCTTCGAACGCTTTGGGTAATGGCATTGGCGCCGTGATCATATCTCCTAAAGGATCTCATACTCCGTTTACCACCCGACTATGTTTCACCTGCACCAACAATATGGCGGAGTATGAAGCATGCATCATGGGTCTTCGAGCAGCAATTGACCTAAGGATTAAGTTTCTGAGTGTCTTCGGAGATTCTGCTCTCGTGATCAGTCAGATCAAAGGCGAGTGGGATACGAAACACCCTAATCTTATCCCCTATAAGGAGTATATGATGACATTGCTTCCCCATTTCAAAGAGATAACCTTCGAACACTTCCCTAGAGAGGAGAATCAGTTGGCGGACGCGCTGGCTACGATGTCTTATATGTTCAAAGTTAATTGGGACAACGAGGCTCCCCAGATCATTATTGAAAGGATGGACGAAACAGCACATTGCTATGATATTGAGACTGAAGAGGTAACAGAAAAGCCCTGGTTTCATGAGGTGAAGAGGTATCTTGAAACTCAGGAGTACCTCGAGGGTGAATCTGTTAATGACAAGAAGTTTCTGAGGAGGTTCGTGGCGAAGTTCTTCATCAGCAATGGCATTCTTTACAAACGTAACCATGATTCGACCTTAATGTGATGTGTGGATAAGACCGAGGCAGAAAGAATCATGGCAGAATTACATGAAGGTACTTTCGGGACCCATTCCAGTGGACACACCATGGCAAAGAAAATCCTTCGGGCAGGATATTATTGGTCCACAATAGAAGCCGACTGTTATCAGCATTCTCGGACATGTCACAAGTGCCAAGTCTATGCTGATAAGGTGCACATACCTCCATTTCCTCTAAACGTCTTGACGGAACCTTGGCCTTTTGCAATGTGGGGCATTGATATGATCGGTGAGATCAGACCTACAGCGTCCAACGGGCATCGTTTCATCTTGGTAGCAATTGATTACTTTACAAAGTGGGTTGAAGCAGCTTCCTTTGCTACTGTAACCAAGAACGTCGTGGCACGGTTCATTCGGCACAATCTGATCTGTCGATACGGTGTATCGGAGAGGATCATTACAGACAATGGTACCAACCTCAACAATAAGATGATCACTGAGCTCTGCAAGCAATTCAAGATACAGCATCACAACTCTTCTCCTTACTGGCCAAAGATGAACGGGGCTGTAGAAGCGGCTAATAAAAACATTAAGAAGATTGTGCAGAAGATGACAGTGACGTACAAAGACTGGCACGAGATGTTACCATTTGCTCTTCATGGGTACCGTACCTCAGCACTGACGTCAATAGGGGCAACACCTTATTCCTTAGAATATGGTATGGAGGCAGTCTTGCCCATTGAAGTTCAGATATCCTCTCTTTGGATTATGAAGGATGCAGGTTTGAGCGAAGATGACTGGATTCAGACCCGACTTGATCATCTGAACCTAATTGACGAAAAAAGACTTACTGCTATTTGTCATGGTCAGACATACCAGAAACGGATGATCAACGCATTTAACAAGAAAGTTAAACGACAAGAGTATCAAGTTGGGGATCTGGTAATCAAGCGCATCATCTTACCTCAAGGTGATCCCAGGGGCAAATGGACCCCTACTTACGAAGGGCCATTTATGGTTAAGAACATTTTCTCAGGAGGAGTTATGATTCTAACCACCATGGATGGTGACGACCTTCCTCACCCCGTCAATGCAGACATAGTGAAAAGATACTATGCCTAATCAAAGACCCGCTAGGTTGACTGGCCTAGGCAAAAAATAAGGGCTTCCCGGCGAACCAAAAGGGTTCGGGCAAAAATAAGGGATGAAAATGAAAAAAAAATTGTACACCCGGCAAGTCGAAAACCTGAAAAGGCGACTTGGGCAAAAAGGGTATCCCGGTGGACTAAAAACCCGAAAGGGAGGTCCAGGCAAAAATTAGGGATCAAAGCGTAACACTATGTCTCATTGGATCACCTTGCATCCAGACTTCAGTATTAACTATCAAGCTCAGACGGCACTAATCAATCTGATCTACCTTCAACCAGTAGCAAAGTGATGAGATGCTCGAGGACATAAAGGCAATAGCAGAGTTGGAAGCCAGTGGGATTATTCACATATCTGTTTTGTTTATTTTTTACAAAATGTATAAACTCTCTTGTTCGGCGGTGTTCTCTTACTAGGACTTCAGCCTCTTGTACAAAAGCGCCTATTTACAGGCCAAACTTCAAATCAATACAAATTCATTTTCATACAAATTTCAAACTATTTTTTTCTTTATTTGTTTTGTTTTACAAAGAACGTCCAATGTTCATTTTTGATATATGCACTTGACATTAATTGCTGCTCATAAATATTTACATACAAAACAAAAGATGAATTACTGGTAATAGCAGAAACAGGGGTAGTAAGAAGTTTCCAAGTGGTATAGTTGCTCTGTCCACCAAGTGCCAAGGTAGATTCAGCTAAAGAATATGGCTAAGATACCTTCACTCCCCACAGAGTAAGACAGTAACGATTAGCTCTCCCCAGCTGAGACTTGCAACTGTGAATGAATCGGTAACATTCTCCCCCAAGAAGAGTATTATCTACCATCAACACTGAAAAGGTTTAATATCCCCAGCATTCTTAATATTTCCCAATGGAGTATAAGAATGTTCCCCGGCATAATACAAGATACCCCCAGTGGAGTTAAAATTTGCGCAGCGCAGTCTGAAAAAGCTTCCCCAAAGGAGTTGAAGCATCATCCCCAGTAGACTCTGGAAGTTTATCCCCAGCAAAGTACAAAAATAAATCTCCCCAGCCAAGTTCAAAGGATCATTCCCAGCAGAACTCAGAGGATTATACCCATAAGAGTCTAAAGGTTTATCCCCAGCAAGTTACAACTTAAAGATCATCCCCAGCGGAGTCCATTCCTTTCACAAATAGGAATTCATTCCCCCAACAGATTCGATATCACCAGCAATAATAATTCATCCCGACGGAATTTATCAGTGGAATCCTCAACAGAGCATCTCTTCCCCACAGAGTAATCTCCTCATCAGTTTATCCCCCAACGGAGTTATCTTCTTCTGCAGGTTTATTCTCGCAATCACCTTCGTTCACCATCCCCAGCGGAAGCGAAGAATTCAACTCTATTCTCCAGCAGCTATCCTGGATTTATTTTCCCCTGCTAAAACATCACATTTCCATACATCATGATACATGCATATGTGCATCATACCACACAATCTCATTTATTTTGAGAGCATCATTACTTGATATATATCATGCATCATGACATTGCATATGGCTAACTCTTTACCTTTTCAGGGAAAGACGAAGCAATAAACACCACTGACTACTCATATGACCTAGTAGTCCCCTCAAAAGAAAACTACATCTATGGAAGACTTTTTTCTGGTCCAGTTAAATCGATCCTAAGATTTTTCTGATGTCGATCAAGTCAAAGTTAATCCAAGACCTTCTCTAGTTCAGTCAGATCGACCCTAAGATCTCCCTGATTCGTATTCCAGTTGAAGATATTCCAAGACTTTTGTCTGGTCCAGTTAAATCGATCCTAAGATTTTTCTGATGTCGATCCAGTCAAAGTTAATCCAAGACCTTCTCTGGTTCAGTCAGATCGACCCTAAGATCTCCCTGATTCGTATTCCAGTTGAAGATATTCTAAGACTTTTGTCCGGTCTAATTAAATCGATCCTAAGATTTTTCTGATGCCGATCCAGTCAAAGTTAATCCAAGACCATCTCTGGTTCAGTCAGATCGACCCTAAGATCTCCCTGATTCGTATTCCAGTTGAGGATATTCCAAGACTTTTGTCTGGTCCAGTTAAATCGATCCTAAGATTTTTCTGATGCCGATCCAGCCAAAGTTAATCCAAGACCTTCTCTGGTTCAGTCAGATCGACCCTAAGATCTCCCTGATTCGTATTCCAGTTGAAGATATTCCAAGACTTTTGTCTGGTCCAGTTAAATCGATCCTAAGATTTTTTTGATACCGATCCAGTCAAAGTTAATCCAAGACCTTCTCTGATTCAGTTAGATCGATGATAAGATATCCCTGATTTGTATTCCAGTTGAAGTTCAGACCACCTATCAACAATCTCCAAATGGCATCTGTAAGCCCATTCCCGACATCACCAAGCTGAAACCACTTCATGCGAATGCAAATTTTTGGGCACTCTAGTGTTCAATAATCTTCCACCTTCGGATCACGAAAGGCCCGAAGGCCAATCTATATCCTCAGGTTTAAGAAGATTTAACAGGGGCAGCTGTTGTACCCCAAAATTTTCCCTCTCATATTTTTCAAAACAAGGCATGAAAAATCTCCAAGTGGATCAAGATTGCTCAAGAGTTGGACAGTCAAGCTATCTCCTAAGGCAGTCAACCTCAAATTAGGGTTTTGTGTTGCATCAAGGTCCTTGCATCCAAATGAACTCAAGTGCTCCCCCAATTTCCTAATATGTTCTCAAGATCATCCATGCCAAATTTCAAGCCTTGCAGAGGAAGTTTGCTCAGTCAATTGCTCAAAGGGTCCAAAAATCGATTGTTCTAGGGCAAAAGTCAACTGTGACCCAAATACAGTCAAGCTTCAAGATTTTTTGTCAACATTCTCATTTTGAAGGATATTTCATCATTTTATAAATGGTTGATCATGATTCATCAAGGATTGCTCAAAATTCATCAAGACTCAAAATTTGCTAAATTAGGGGTTTGTAGGAAAAGGCAACTCAACTTTGACCAAGCATAACTTTCTCATACTTTATTAGAAATGACCCATCTAAAGCTCATTTTGAATAGGATGCAATTTCCTACAATCCATCTTCATACCCCAAGATCATAAAATGCACTCACAAGAAGTTACAAATTTGGACATTATAGGTCATTTTTGAAAGTCAACAAAAACACCATTTTTTCCAAAGCTTTTAACATGATCATGGAATATCAAAATGATATGAGATCAAACGGGTTGGTTATAGGACATCTCAAGCTTTCTAAAAAGTCCAAGAACACCTCAAAAAGTTCAAAATTGAAGAAGTTATGCATTGTTGAAGTTGGGCATTTTTGCAAAATTACCAAAAATCAACTATCCCCAAAACTTCAAATTTTGTCAAATGGGCCCATTATTTTCCACTTGATTTGATCTTTTCACATTGCACACGTGTCCTAGCTTCAGCCTTGTGTCCATTTATCAATTTTTCTATTTTATTTGGTTTTTTATTGAATTATTTCATTTTAAATCAATTTAAATCAAATAAAATCCCAAAACTTGATTACATGAGATCTTTTTCTATTTTCAGGACCTAATCACCATCAATATCATGATCAAACTCATATCAAGCATTCCATGTGCAAAAAGAATGGATTTTTGGCAAAATTGGAAAGTTATCAATAGAGGATCAAATCAAATCCTATAGCCATAATGTACAAGGATTCAGTCCACAAAAGTTGACCTAATACATTGCATTATACATATACAAGGCAAAGGCATGGATTGGAGACCTAGAGGCTGCAGAATCATCAAGAATCAAACTTGAAAAATTGACAAAAAAGTGAAAAACTGAAATCATTCTTAGAGGCGAATTCAAAGGCAAATCTCAACACCAATCGCTTGCTGGACCATCACTGAACCAAAACCAACCCAAAACCAATCTCCATAAACGTTCTAAAGCGCTGTAAGTATCTCAAAATATCGCCCTTCTCTTGAAATCGTAACTCCTATTTCTTGCATCTTTGGCACAAATTATGGGTATATTCATAATCCTTGTTCAATTTACAAGCTTTCGGCATTAGCCAATTGCGTTTATCTGGCCTGTAACCCCCTAGCCGAATCTAGGGTTCGTGGTTTATTTTGTTTGGGCGTTTCTTTTTCAGGTAAAATCAGTGCCATTGATGGACATGGATGTAATCAGGGGAGATAGACGAGCATGACCATGTGCTTGGAATCATTTTCCATGGCCTAGAATAGATTTTAGGATGGACATGCGAATTTAGCTGCGGATATAAATCCGCAGGTAAATTTACAGGGTTGAACGAAGAAGACGATGACGCGTCTCCCCCTGGTTGGCCGGTTCAAACTTCACACGTTTATTTTTTTTATTTCTGGCATAATACGTGTTTTCCTATTTTATTATTATTGTCCAATATGTATACAACTAACGCACATTGGTTGAGTGGTAGAGACATTGTACAATGATCAATAGGACATGGGTTCGAATCCCAGGTCCCCCCATTGCATTTGTTATATTTTTTTCTTCAGGTGATCCAGTACAAAACCAAGCGCGTGATGCATCATACTCCCTCATTCAATCACCTGCCAGATGGTCCCAGGCCAGATCTGGTGGTCCAGATGGGTTGTCCATCATACTCCCTAGTCAAAGTACCATGCTGGATCCAAAAAGTCCACCAGGCTTGCACGTTAGTGGGCCTTGGAAATTGCTGAATAAACCCCCTAATCAGGCTCAAACCCTAACCTTTTTTCCTCTTTTCTTTTATTTATTTCTTTTAATTATTTATTGTTATTATTTTTATTACTTAACTAACCAATTAAAACTTTTTCTTAATAAAATCAAAAAAACCAAAAAATATTTTCATTATTAAAATTAATTTCCAGCATTTTATTTTTGTTAATAAATATTAATTGAATTAATTTAGTTTTAATTAGGAATAACTTTTAATATATTTTGCAATAATTAAAATTAACTTAGACGATTAGGTTTTATTTACTTTGATTAAATTTATTTTTATTTCTTAAAATACCAAAAACCCAAAAATATTTTTATTAATTAATTTATTTATTAATTTAATAATTAACTTAGTTTAATTCCTTTTTAATTCAAAAAATAACCAAAAAATCTTTTCTTTCAAAAAATAAAGGGTCAAAACCCTAGAACTCGCCCAGTTTAATTTCCCGCACGCGATCCTGTTTATTTCAATATTGTATCTATTTCCGGAATATAATAGCTTAATAGGACTTTACTATTTTTTATCGCCTTATTTATTTTCCGCATTTTAATTTCAAGGGTTGCTTTTGGCGATGTAAATACCCGATGCCTTGTAATAGTTAGTTTAATTTCCGCAATTTAATTTCCACAACTTATAAACTGTTAGATGTTTGGTAATAGGGAATGCATGACAAGATCGAATGTTTAACCTAAAAATCAACATAGATAACCATTGACATGTACAAAAATAAAATAAACTGAAAACAACACACTCGCACATGCGCACTCTTAGGGTACACCTAACTTGGTTGCCTTCGAACGTGGTCATTGAGTATAGCAAGTTTTAGAGGTTGCCCTATTGTCCAAAGATCATAGTTTCCTCGAAACGGTCGCCTCGGAAAAATGATCTAAGACATTAGGGTTACCGCTAAGGCGTCTTAACATTGCTTTAGTGACCGCACGTCCCTTAATAGAATTGACCCTTAAAACTCCAATGGCGATGCTACCTACTCATCAATAGTGGGATAACATTGTCTAAAGGACATTAGCACAGATTGATTCCCTTTTCGAGTAGGTAGATGGTTCTTAAGTACTTGCTCTTTCAAAATGAAACAACTTTTCACACTTACACTCCTTTTAAACAAAAACTGTTTTCAAACCCACAAACACAAAGAAAAGCAAATTTTGGAAACACTTTGAGCAAGTACCTAAGAGCCCGTGGATAACCACTGATAGAAAGGGTGCTAACACCTTCCCTTTCTATAATCTACCCCTCGGACCCGAGAAACATCTCAAAAAAATGAATTTTTCTGTGCTTTTTTCCTTTCCTTGTTGGATAAAATAAAAGACGGTGGCGACTCTTGCTTACCGTGAAATTTTGCGAAAACAAACGCAAAACGCAAACCAGCATATCCAAAGACACTCAGTTCTTTCCCACCGTATCACAAGTATTCTTAGTGAGAAAGATTCGTGAATTGATTAGGTTTACTTAATTGTTTTATTGTGTATTATTTTTGTTAATTTTAGTTTCTGACTTTTATTTCACACAAAAATTATACCAAAAATATTTTATGCACTTTAATTAGTATATTTTGAGTTTCTGAATTTTATTCAAGAATTTAACTTATTTTGGTTAATCAAATAATTTGTGACATTTAATTGTTTTTTAGGCTTGTTTACAATTAATTTAATCATTTTACTTAGTAAAAAAATTCACAAAAAAATATCTTAGGTCAAATGTACGATTCCTAGGATTTAATTATGTATAATTAATCATAATTCTCATATTTTGGTTTTATTTCCGAATTCCCTTTAATGCTAAAAATACCAAAAAATAATTTCTGATCTTTTGATGCTCTTAGATTGATCTTTGAATTTTGTTGCAATTTTATCTTGTGTTTTCCATTTATTTTGATAATTTGATCTTTAATTGTGTGATTTTTCCAATTTTGTTTGCTTATGTCATAAGTTAGAGTTTAATTGCCAATCTTCCTTAACCTTCAAGACCAATTATGTTTATATTAGGTTTTTTAAGTGTATTAGGACATTAGAAGTTAATTTTGGATGTTTTTAGGTTTTGGTTTGCTACTTTTCCCAATTTATTTAGACTAAGATCCCTAATTAGAGGCTTTTCTAGGCTAGTTTTGCTTATGTGATTATGTTTCCATTGTGTCTTAGATGATTTTAATCTTTGTGATTGCGCTTCTTACTTGTATGTCTATCTTTGACCTAAAAGAAATTTTACTCGATTTTTTTATAAGCAATTTTCCTAATTTTGTGTGAATTAAGTTGCTTATAAGTGTTGTTGTGCTTATTTGATCATGAGGAAAAGGGAATGCACTTGTGCAATCCATAAGGGATCATATCGTCTTATCTTTTTAATCCTCTACACAAGATTAGAGACTTGAGTTCATCAAGTAACCATTCAAGATCTCATTACTGGCTTGTTTTTGTTTGATACTTATTTGTGACCATTATTTAAGAGGTAGCTTTTGCGCACCACTCTTTATGTATCATTTTGATTCATTTTGATTTGAATATTTTGTGATTATGACTTTTTATGGTTTTCTTATTTTCATACAAATCTCCTTTGGTCCTTGATTGGCATTTCATTTCTCATTCAACATGGTGACAGGATAGGAGCCACATTTCATTAGTTCTTGACCTCATTTGTGTTTCCTTTCTTGAAAAGACTTTTAAGTCTCACATTTATTAATGTTTAAACTTTTATTTTAATTCTTTTATCATCTCTACTCTCTATGCTCATATGATCCATTTGTTTAGTGCTCACTTGCTAATTCATCATGGTGACACAATGGGAGCTACATTTACCCCTTGCTTTTGTTGAACTTTGAATTTTTAGTTGTTAATGTTTGTTGTGATTGTGAAACTTGTCTCAACCTTGTGCCCTGACTTTGGTGGTTACCTATAAAGTCCAAGGACATTTATTTTAAAATTACCATGATATTTTGCTTATAACTTAAAGGACAATATTTCTCCAATGTCATGATACTTAGGTATGTTACCTTGTTAACACCTCTTAATGTTTTAAATTCATGACTATTATCTTATATGGGTTTTATCATCACCCAAGGACAAATAATATGCTTCATTACTTTGATTTGGTCTTTATCAATTTCATTTGATCTAAGGTAGAATTCCTTTACTTTCCTTTTAGATGATTTTGCTCATCAATTAGGTGGCTTTGTTCATGTAAGAAGTCTCAACTTATACTTGGTTACTATTGAGTCTCATTTTGAGATAACCTATTATATATGTTACACATTCCATTATTTTCAAATCATGCACCCTTTGTTTAAATCCATGCTTGCTCAATATAAACTTGTTTGTTTGTTCCTTTTCAATACTCCTCTTTGTAGGAAGTATGTGTAACTTTTCTTGTGTGGCTTATAATATTTGAATGTGATCTCTAGATATTGGTTTGCTACTGACTTATATGATAGGATACTTCCCTAACCATTTTCATCCCTCACTTACCCTTCCCTCCTACCTCACTCACTCTTAGAGTTAGTCTAGGTTTGATTATGGGCCTAGTTTTATATCTAAGATTATTTTAGTAGATTTATGTTAGGGCTTCCATAGTTTCTTAGGGAACTTTAACCTTTTTATGTTTACTTCTGATCTCATCATCCCTTAACTTGTATTTCCTTGATCATTTGGTCGTTTACCTAGGCGCACTTCACTACACCATTTCGTCAGATACTAGTTCATTTGCTATCGAATTTGTACTACGCTTTAAGATGATTAACTGAATGCTTTCTTAAACCTTGATGGATGATACATGAATAACATGTTTATATTCATATTTCATCTTACCTTGCTAAATACTAATCATTTTGTTTAGCTGTGCGAGGTATGTCATGGACATTCTTTACTTTATTTTCCACTTTATTTGTGGGATACAACTACGCTTTTGAGATAATCTATCTGGATTCTCATGTCTGTGAGATATACATATATATTTTCACTATTTGCATGCTTTGTCTATTTGTATTACCTTTTAGAATATTTGTATGGTCATGTCCGCTACACACCATTTGTGATTTATTTTCACATTGAGGCTTTGATGTTTTATGATTGACGATGCAACTTATGACATGTTTCTTTGATTGATTCTAGCTCGTTTGAAGATCTCGTGGTTTCGTTAATATTTAGTTGCTTATTTTCAGATTACATCCGTTTGGTACTTTCTTATCCGATTTACTTTTTACCCGCATTTACTGCTTACTTAGGGTTAGGAGTCTGTGCAACTTGGCAGGCAATTATGGAAGTCGTCACTAGGAGGCCATGTTTTTGTTTGTTTAATAATTTTTCCCGAATTATATTACAGTTGATAAGGGATCTTTGCTCCGAACACGTGCTCAAGATCTGAATGAATTTAAGCCTTCAAAGGCGAGTGAAAAGGGATCTTGCTATCAGATCCCCACACTTTCTTTAGCTCACGTTGGCTAACGCTGATGCTTAGTATACTCACACAGTATGTCTATTCCCCAAGATCTTTCTTGCCTGGTAATTGATACTATGGTTAAGGACCCCTTATATTCCCACAATCTTATGGATTGGTTGACTCGGGTGATTCACTCCCATTGGCTATGGCTTTACCCCTGGTATGATGCTTGGTTGCTTGTCTATGGCGGGACCTTCCCTTTTACTACTTTTCCTGCACCTTGTAGGTGTTTGATATTCGTGTGATGCTCTAGCTTTTGACTGCCCCCAGATGTTTTATCATCTATTTGCTTGATTTTTGCCACTGGATCTTTGACATTTTATTCGCCATGTTCCCTTAGGATCGCTCATTTAGGCTAGTTGTCGAGCTAGACATTAGGATATCTATCCATGCATGTTCACTTAGGTAGATATTTCCCCTTTAATTCTAGACATAGGGCCATCTTTGTATGATTACACTAGGGCTAGTGCTAGGCTAGTCTCCCTTAGTTGTTTCTTTTCTTTGCATATTGCATCTTAAACTAAAACTTTCTTTTTCTTGGCAAATCATAAAACATCTCTAATGAACTTAAATCCTTCTTCAAGGTAAAAAATACAAACCAATTTTAATTGTTTATGCGCCTTTTGGCTTTGTTTTAAACCTTGTTAAGTTGACGTCTTACCGCCTTTGCCATGGTATCTTGCTATTTCTTTGTCGATGTTTTGCCATCGCTTATGTTTGTTATCTTACTTTGATTTTCAATATCATTGTTAGGTGTGATGTTTTATCATCTAAGTTGTGATGTTTTGTCATCCTTGCCATGATATTTTTTCATCTCTTTGTCGATGTTTCACCATCGCTTATGTTTGTCATCCTACTTTGATTTTTAATATCATTGTTAGGTGTGATGTTTTATCATCTAGGTTGTGATGTTTCACCATCCTGTCCATGATATTTTTCTATCTCTTTGCCGATTTTTCGACATCTTTTATGTTTGTTATCCTACATTGATTTTCAATATCATTGTCAGCTGTGATGTTTTAACATCTAAGTTTTGATGTATTTCCATCTTTGCCATGATAATTTACTATCTTTTAGCCGATGTTTCGTCACCACATATGTTTGTTATCCTACTTTGATTCTCCATATCATTGTTAGGTGTGATGTTTTAACATCTTATCTAATATGTTTCTATCATGATGATGTGTTATCATCTTATCTGAGTTTGTGTTGCCATGTGATGTCTTTTTGTCCTTGTTTTGATGTTTTATCATCGTTGCTGATGTTTTGTAATTTTGTATGATGTTTTTCCATTTTGATTATTTCTTTTGTATTTTTTAACTAAAAAACACAAACCAACCAAAATATTTGAGCCGAACTACGGTTGCTCTGATTCCTTAAAAAGGATACATAGGCATTGGGGTAGGGCCTGAACGAGCACAACGTTTTATTTTCCCTACATTATTTTCTCTTTTATTTTGCATGCATTCCCTCCTTGCATCTTCCCTTTTTCAGCTTTAAGCCTTAGACATAGAGTTTAACCACACCCATTAGATTAGATAATAAGAGTGGACACCGTAGAGTACTACGGGTGTGTGGGGTGCTAATACCTTCCCCTCATGTAATAGACTCCCTTACCCGATCTCTCGGTCGCAAGACCATGATTTCACCCTTCTAAGGTTTTCTCTATGTTTACCTTTCCCTTCTTATGGGATAAAAGATATTCGGTGGTGACTTCATTTATTTTATATCAAATGACAGTTCGGACGGTTGTTTCAGCTGGCGACTTCACTAGGGAAATGTTGACCTATTGCTGGGCCATCTCGGAGTCGATCCTAGCTCTTGTTTTCTTTTCCTTGGGTGTTTATTTTTATGATTTATAGATTGTTCATTTTATACATGTTTATTTGAGCATATATTTGCATTAAATTTTATCGTTTTCCATATTTGGTTATCTATTGTGTTGGCTCTACTTTCATGTTGGGTGGGTGTTACAAGAGGTAAAAGGCCCACTACCCCGGCCAAGTGACAACTATAGGAACCTTAGGAATAGAGTGGAACATGAACGGCTAGTCGACTTTGGTTTTCTAGTACATTCATGTCGTCCATGCTAATATGAGATTACAAATAGGGTGCTATCGTTTCACATAGGTGTTTCAAAGATAGTGGCTTCGGGAATATCCATGATTCTGAGTTATCCTTGCCTTACCCTAACCTAGTTTACACCTGTCAGTGGGGAGGGAATTTTGATTCATACAGGTGTAGGTACCATTGGTGACTCATTTTTGTTGGTGACATGGGTTTTATGGATAACCGTTCATTTTATAGAGTTTCAGACCTTGGACCTTGGTTTTCTCGGCGTATTCTAAACAACACAATAGATACCTCAATGCCCATATGTCTGCATCGCATCATGGCATATTTATTTTTCAAAAGAAACTAAAAAAAAAGAATAATAATATATATGTCTAATTCATATATGCATATCATTTTCTGGGTACTTAGAAGTTGTCACTGGCATCAAGGATGAATAACAACATGGGCACAAGCGCATAAACCCTTAGTAAGAAGGTTGTCTATATGTTAGTGTTTTTTGGTGGTCAATTGCGAGAATTAGGAGCTCTTGTGAAGGGTCTGAATGAAAACATCTTCAGAAAGTGATATGGGAACTTATTGCCACTAGTGAACAATTATTATGAGGAATGGGCTTTGAGATTGCTTCTTCAGTTCTACGATCCCTAACTACGATGTTTTACATTTCAAGATTTCCATCTAGCGCCAAATCTCGAAGAGTATGCATATATTCTCGACATGAAGATTACATACAGTGTTCCTTTTGCTCAAGTACCAAAACCCCCTACTACGTGGCTATTGCTAAGGCTCTCTATTTGACCATTAGAGAAGTGGAAGGAAATTAGATCAAGAAATGTGACATGCATGGTATTTCGCGGGATTATCTAATAAACAAGGCAAAAAGGTTTGCAGAAGAAGGGAATTGGACAACTTTCAATGCATTACTGGCAGTGTTAATTTATGGCTTGGTACTCTTACCTGTTGTTGAAAAGTTGGTGGTTTTAACAACAATTTGTGTCTTTATGAATGATAATCTGGTACCAACCCTATTAGCTAATACTTATTATACTATTCATTCTCGATATGGTAAGAGGGGGATGTTGTATGCGGCACAACTTTACTCTACATGTGGTTTATGATGCACATGCCTACAAGAGAACCATTTGTTGACACTACTGAGACATCTCTTTGGGCCACGAGAATCATGGGACTCACTTCCTATGACATTATCTTGCACAACATGGGAATTCGGAAGGAGTTTATTATGAGTTGTGGCGAGTTTCCTAATGTTCCACTCATGGTAACAAAAGGTTGTATCAACTATAATACAATTTTGGTGCGTCGCCAATTTGGGTTCGTAATGAAAAATGGACCTACTGAGTAGGAGGTAAGGGAAAGCGTTTATTTCAGAAAAGGAGGAAATGTTGCTATGCTCAAAAGAGTAAAGGTCGCTTGGAAACATATTTATCGAAAAGGAAAGCAGTCCTTCGATAGAAATGGAGGTGTGGCTCTTAATGCCTATTCAAACTGGATTCAGAACCGGGTGAAGGTGTTGTTATTACCTTATAATAGGGAGGAACCGTTGTACCCGCAAACTGTGTAAATTCGTTGACAGATTATTTCCCATCTTCTGAAAGGGGGATTGATCATCTTTTCCATGCTAAGACGTCTTCTAAGCAATTTGTGCCAGGAGAATCCGAATTTGTATCGGTGGAATGCCTCAAAAATGCAAAAGTTGAGAATATTAAGTTACAAGAAAATATGGAAGATGAAAATATTTAACTCTCCTTTGCTTTTCAATAAAAGAAAATACTTTTGCAAGAAAACTGAGAGAAGGATCGTCTACTAGAGTGTCGCGGATTGCTTGAGCAGTCAAAGAGGTCAAGGATTGAGAATTCTAGCGTAACTAATGTTTAGTATGATGCACTATTGAAGAGTCAACAAAATATCAAGAGTCTACAAATAGCAGAAGCAAAGTTAAAAGCAAGTCATAGAAAGAAGGTTAAAGAACTAGAAAGGAAACTCAACAAAGTCAAGTTACAAGACCAGAGACGTGAAAAGCAGAAGACTCGTGTGATTGAAGAAAATGCTAAGCTTAAAGACCAGATAGAAAAGCTGGAAAATACGCCCATGCTTATTCCTTTACCAGAATGCAAAGAATGTGATCATTTTCTTGAGCAGTGTAAGTATTTAGAAGGCCAGCTATTCCAAAAAGATGTGGTGATCAATAGTTTTGGTCATGGACGAGATTGTGAGGAGACAAAGAAGTTGTTCAAAGAAACCAAAGAGTGGAGTGAAGAATACTTTCGGCAAGGAGGACCGTTGTGCTACATAGAGATTAGGGATCCACTACAGTGATGTTTGTCAATCACCACCAGACTTGTTGGATGGGACTGTTTTTTTAATTTTATTTTGTATTTTGGTTTGTTTTGTATGAACTCATTTGATTCTGAGGACTATTATTATGATTGAAAAAACATTATCATTTCTTTTTATTCGTTGATTTCTTTTTTCTTTCTTATTATGCGCCCATTCTCCTTTATCATGCTTGTTAGATATCCTTAATGGTAGAAAAAGCTCTTGAATACCCGTAAATGACAAAACATATCATACATATCATGCATCTCATACATGACAGGTTATCTCAGGATCGTGTTCTTATTTTGATTCTGCCTTTATTATCCAGAGTTCAAGACGACTATTCACTGATACTCAACCAGGAACAACTTTCCAAGACAGATGGAACAGGTCTAGGATGAACTCGCTAAAATAAGGGCCCAGATGGACACTCATATGACTCAATTCATGGAGGTCATTACTAATGTGAATCGCCGACAGGATGAGTTGGCTGCTCTCATCAAAAATCAACACTGCAATCAGGTGGATGGTGGGAACCAAGGGCTTTATCAAGATGTTCCTGTTTAACTAGGGGAGGCACAGGACCAACCTTTTGTGAATCTTCACGTGTCGCCTAGTAATCCTTTTATACGTATCGGTAACATGGGGCATTTTCCTCAATCTCCGGGAGCTCGCCTTGTAGGTAACCGAAGGGACAATCAGGGTGTGAGGAACTATCAGGAGTAGGATTATGACTATGATGAGGATGAAGATCAGTTTTGTGTGTAACATTCTGAGCCAGAAGTTCAAGTGGAGGATAAAAGGTACCGACTACTATAAGAGTGGTTGAAAGTTGTGGAAGGACAAGGAGTCCTTGGCATGGATGCCAATGATCTTGGGCTGAAGTTTCCCCCTAAATTCAAGCCTCCCGTGTTTGAAAAGTACAACGGTTCGTCATGTCCTATTACTCATGCAACTGCTTATTTCCGAAAGATGTTAGTTCAAACTGAAGATCAAGAACTTTTTATTCATTATTTCCAGGATAGCCTATATGGGGCATCTTTGGAATGGTACATGAACTTGGAAAAAACTCATATCCGATGCTGGAATGATCTTGCTCGTGCTTTTTTCAAACATTATCAGTACAATATGGATATGGCACCTAATTGCACTCAGCTATACAATTTGGAACAGGGACCAAAGGAACCTTTCAAAGAGTACACCCAAAAATGGTGTGAACTGGCTACAAGGGTTCAACCTCCACTCATAGAGAGGGAACTCATTGATATGTTTAATAGCACTCTGCAAGGGCCTTATTATGATCATATGGTAGAGAGTGGTTCAGCAGGATTTGCAGAATTGGTTATGGCTGGTGAGAGGATGGAAGTAGGTTTGATGTTGGGAAAGATTCAAGCTAGTAATTCCAATGGCTCATCAGGAGGGGTTGGTAAGAAGCCATTCATTGCTTATCCTAAGAAAAGGGAAGGTGATGCAAGTTCAGTATATTCTCATAGAGGAAGAGGTGGAGATCGTCAGCACCAACAAGTCAATGATGTTTCTATTCCCATTAATGTTCCTCCACAGGAAAGACAAAATCATGAACCCCGGCAACAAGGACAGAAAGACGCTCCTCGTTAGTACAATAATAATCAGCAACAAAGGCAGCTAAGAAAGTTTAATCCCTTTCCAGTATCTCTTACTGAGGCACTCCACCATTTGCTTGATTTGAAGTTGATTAATTTAAGAAATATGCCAGCACCCACTGGAATACTTCCTGCTAATTATGATGCTAATGCAAGATGTGAATTCCATTCTAGCGGAATTGGCCATTCTACTGACAACTGTTATACGTTGAATTGCAAAGTGCAAGACTTGTTGGATGCCAAGGAAATTGAGTTTACTCTAGTGAATGGTCCGAATGTTGTTCAAAACCCAATGCCTAAGCATGGAGGGACTATTGTTAATATGATTGATGATGATGGTAAAATGTTGAATTTGGTTATGGATGTAGAACAGGTGACTACTCTGTTGTCATATGTTAAACGATACTTTCTTGACAATTCTGTCTTCCCGGGCTATACTTCTGATTATGTCAAGTGTAAAGAGCAACCAAAAGGTTGTGATGATTTAAAAGATGAAATCCAGTTTCTAATGGATGAGGATTCCCTACAGTTTGATAGAAAACCAAGATGCCAGAAAGTTACTGAGAAATATATTATTGTGATATATATTCCTTACACTCCTGTGCGTATTCTTGCTCCGTCTAGGGCGCCTCCTTTGATGATTATAGTACCTGGTCCCATACCATATACTAGTGAGAAGGCCATCCCATGGAATTATGGTGCCAATGTATATTACCATGGGGTGAGGCAAGAGACAAATCCTCGTCCTTCTGAAGAAAAATCTACTGAAGATAATGAAGTAGATGTTCATAATTTCTCTGGTGTGGGTCGAATGACCAGAGCGGAAGAGTGTTTCGTCCTTCCAATATACAAGATGACGTGGATGCCTTAGCAAGAGAAAAAGGCAAACAATAATTCGAGGGTTACACCAGCCAATGTGACTCAGCTGGTTCATGTGCCAGAAACTTCTTCAGTTCTCGATGAAGTTGAAGAATTTATGTGAATTATTAGGAAAAGTGATTATAGTATAATTGATCAGTTGAATCATACCCATTCCAAAATGTCTATTTTGTCATTATTGATTTATTCAGAGCCCCGCATAAATGTTTTGATGAAGTTGCTGAAGAATGCGTTTTGCCACATGAAATAACAATCAATCAGTTTGAGAATGTTTATCCTAACGTATCTGTTAGAAATTTTCTGGGCTTTACAGATTTTGACGTCCCCCTGAGGGACGAGACCATAACAAGGAAATGAATATTTCTATGGAGTGTAGAGGAACTACTTTATCCCGGGTTTTAGTGGACATTGGGTCATCTTTGAATGTGTTACCTAAACAGGCGTTGATGAAAATTTATTATTCTGGTATTGAGGTGCATCCTAGTGACTTGATGGTGAAAGCATTTCATGGGTCCCGAAGATCAATATTTGGAGAGGTAGAGTTACCTATCAAGGTTGTTCCTTGCACCTTCACTGCTACGTTTTTTGTTATGGATATACAATTGACATATTGTTGTTTGTTAGGGCGTCCATGGATTCATAAAGCAGGGGCAATCACTTCTACTCTTCATCAGAAACTCAAGTATCATGCAGTTGGAAAAGGGATAACTATTTGCGGTGAAGAAAAGCATATTGTGAGTTATTTCACATCGTTTAGCTATGTTGAAGTTGAAAGTGAGATACATGAGACTCCTTTACAAGCTTTCGAGACAGTCCATACGGTTAATATTCCTCCTCCAGTGCAGAAAAGGAAACCAGAAACATTTATGTCTTCTCTCACAGGTGCCAGAGTTGTGGTGGAAAATGGTAACCTTGAAGGTTGGGGTCAGGTGTTGGATGTTATCCCTAAGTTCAACAAATTCGGTCTTGGTTTTAGTCCAGGTCAGCAGAGCACAGCTCGCAAAGCACCCGGTCTATCTACTCCAGTGATGTTTTCCCGTCCTAGTACTTTTCAAGAAGGATACACCAATGCAGTTAGTGATGACGAGGATGGTAGCTACAACATTGAAGATTAGATTCGTCTAAGTATTCTAAGCCAAGAACTCAACAACTGGACTTATGTGGATGTTGTCCAAGTTTCAAGCGCTAAGGAGTAATTTTCTTGTCTTCTTTTATTATCATGTCATATTTCCCACACTCTGCCCAAGGCGTAGTGAATCATTTGTGTAGGGCCACCATGTTTGTTTTCAAAAAAAATTCATGAATAAAGGAAGTTTTTGCATTCAAATATTTTGTTCCCTTTCTTTCTTTTATTATTTTTCTCCAAATGGAAATGTTTCCTTTTCACACACTATCACTAAAACATCAAAATATCATTTACGGAGATGCACTTCCACCATGGATTCTATTGATAACGACTCTAATATCACTCACTATGACTTTGATAATCCGATCTACCAAGCTGAAGAGGAGGCATATGAGGATTGTGACCTTCCCAAAGAATTAGCAAGATTGTTGAAACAGGAGGAAAAGGTTATCCAGTCAAATCAAGAATCAATTGAGGTGGTGAATATTGGCACATAAGAAGTGAGAAGAGAAGTCAAAGATAGGGGGAGATCTCGAAGAAAGTATGAAGGAATTTTGATTGAGCTGCTTCGAGAGTATTATGATGTTTTGCTTGGTCTTATGACGACATGTCATGGCTGGACACAGATATCGTGGTGCATTGGTTTCCGCTTAAGGAAGGGTGTTTTCCTGTCAAATAAAAGCTCTGAAGAACTCATCCAGAGATGTCCCAAAAGATTAAAGAAGAAGTGCAAAAACAATTGGATGCAAATTTCTTGAAAGTCATCAGTTATCCTCCATGGATTGAAAATATTGTGCTTGTGCCTAAAAAAGATGGTAAGGTCAGGATGTGTGTGGACTATAGGGACTTAAACAGAGAAATACCTAAAGATGATTTTCCTCTTCCCCACATTGATGTGTTGGTCGATAATACAGCTCATTCTAAGGTGTTCTACTTCATGGATGGTTTTTCAGGCTATAATCAGATTAAGATGGCGCCAGAAGATATGGAGAAGACAACATTTATCACACCATGGGGAACCTTTTGTTATAAGGTGATTCCATTTGGGTTGAAAAACGCAGGGGCAACGTATCAGCGTGCCATGGTCACTCTCTTTCATGATATGATTCACAAGGAAATCGAGGCCTACGTGGATGATATGATTGCTAAGTCTGATACAGAGGAAGAACATCTTGTTTATTTCGAAAATTTATTCGAAAGACCGAGGAAGTTCCCTTTGAGGTTGAATCCAAATAAGTGCACCTTTGGGGTGAGATCCGACAAGTTGTTGGGTTTTATTGTAAGTGAAAAAGGTATCGAGGTTGATCCCGCTAAAGTAAAAGCAATACAAGAAATGCCTGAACTGAAAATAGAAAAAGAAGTCAGTGGTTTCTGGGGGAGGTTAAACTACATTTGTATATTTATCTCTCATCTCCAGCCACGTGTGAACCTTTATTCAAATTGTTAAAGAAAAATCTAACGGTCAGGTGGAATAAATATTGTCAAAAGGAATTCAATAAAATAAAATAATATTTGCAGGAACCTCTGATACTCATGCCACCCGTAGAAGGGAAGTCAATGATCATGTATTTAATTGTGTTAGAAAACTCCATGGGTTGTGTCCTTGGTTATCATGACGAGACGGGGAAGAAGGAACAAGCCCTTTATTACTTGAGTAAGAAGTTTACATAGTGCGAATCAAAGAACTCCTTACTCGAAAAACTTGTTGTGCACTTGCTTGGGTTGCCAAACGCTTGAGACAATATATGTTGACCCACCCAACTTACTTGATATCCAAAATGGATCCAATCAAGTATATTTTAGAGAATCCATCTCTCACAAGCAGGGTAGCCCATTGGCAGATGATACTCACCGAGTATGATATCCAGTACACTACGTAAAAGGAAATCAAAGGTAGTATATTGGCTAATCATCTCGCTCATCAACCCATGGACGATTATGAACCAATGAAGTTCGAGTTTCTAGGATAGGAAATAGTGTACATTTGGGATTGTAATATCCCAGGCCCGGACGAAGGACCCGAACCGGGATCGTGTTGGACACTTGTGTTTGACGGTGCCTCTAATGCTATGGGCAATGGTGTTGGAGCTATTATTACATCACTTGAAGGATTCCATATTCCTTTCACAGCTTGTATTTGTTTCAATTATACCAACAACATGGCCGAATATGAAACTTGCATTTATGGTATTGAAGCGACAATCGACTTGTGATTCAAATACTTGAAAGTTTACGGGGATTCCAATCTTGTCATCAGCCAGATTAATGGAGATTGGGAGACTCGTCATTAGAACCTGATTCCATATCGTGAGCATCTTATGAATTTGATTACATACTTCGAAGAGATCAAGTTTGATCATATTTCTAGAGAAGAGAACAATCTAGCTGATGCACTGGCAAGTTTGTATTCTATGATCAAAGTTAAGTTGGCAAACAAAGCACCTTCCATCACCATCAGAAGGTTGGATGAGCCAGCATTTTGTTTTGAAGCTGAATTGGAAGAGGATAACAATCCATGGTTCTATGATATTAAAAGATACCTTGAAACTCAAGAGTAGCCCGAAGAGGCGTCTGTAACAGATAAGAAGTTTTTGAGAAGGTTTTTGGCCAAGTTCTTCCTTAGTGGTGGTGTGTTGTATAAGAGGCATCATGATGGTTTACTGCTCAGATGTGTTGACAAGAAAGAAGCAGCTAGAATCATTAAAGAGATGCATGAGGGTGCCTTCAGGACTCATTCCAGTGGATATACCATGGCCAAAAGGATTTTGAGAGTTGGATATTATTCGTCCACCATGGAAACTAACTGTTATAACCATGCACGGATTTGTCACAAATGTCAAATTTATGTTGACAAAGTGCATGTCCCGCTTGTGCCGTTAAATGTTTTGACTTCCCCTTGACCTTTTTCAATGTGGGGCATTAATATGATTGGTAGAATCGAACCAACTTCTTCCAACAGACATCGTTTCATTTTGGTTTCCATTGATTATTTCACCAAATGGGTCGAAGTTGTATCTTATACAAATGTTACCAAGCAAGTGATGGCTCAGTTCATTAAGCACAATATCATTTATCGTTACAGAGTGCCTGAAAATATCATCATCGATAATGGTCTAATTTGAACAACAAAGTGATGAAGGAGCTTTGTGAGTCCTTCAAAATCCATCATCATAACTCTTCTTCGTATCGACCAAAGATGAATGACGCTGTTGAAGCGACCAATAATAATATTAAGAAGATTGTGCAGAAGATAGTAGTAACCTATAAAGATTGGCATGAGATGCTGACTCTCGCATTGCATGTTTATCGCACCACTCTGTGTACTTCGATTGGGAAAACCCCGTTTTTGTTGGTTTATGGCATGGAAGCAATTTTGCCTGTAGAAGTCGAAATTCCTTCTCTAAGGATCATGAAAGATGTTGAGCTTAACGAAAATGAATGGGTTCCGAATCGGCTGGATTAGTTGGAACTCGTTGATGAGAAGAGGTTGACGGATGTGTGACATAGTAAAGTGTACCAACAGATGATGTGGAAGGCTTTTGACAAGAGAGTGCTGCCTCAGTATTACAAACCAGGTGACCCTGTGCTGAAGATGATAATTCTTCCTCAGGGTGATCCCAGGGGCAAGTGGACTCCAACTTATGAAGGACCATTCGTGGTCAGGAAGGTTTTCTCTGGTGGATCAACGATTCTTGCAACCATGGATAGTGAATACTTCCCACTCCCTATGAATTCTAACATAGTTAAAAAAATACTTCGCATGAAATAGACCCGCTGAGTTGATCGGCTCAGGCAAAAAAGCGCATCCCGACAAACCACAAAAAGGAATAAAGGTTCGGGAAAAAGTTAGGGATAGAAAAGAAGAAATGAAAAGAATGAAAAAGAAAATAAGTACACCCGCTAAGTTGAAAATCTTAAAGGGCAGCTTCGGCAAAAAGCGGTATCCCGGTAAACTGAAAACACGAAAGGGAGATTCAAGCAAAAGTTAAGGATTTAAAGCGAATGACTTCGTTCAGCATCATATCCCAGATTTCAGTTTCATCTACTATTTCTATTGGTCACCTTGAAAAGGTTTAGAATCAATTCAAGTATGCTTCGTCAGAAAGCAAGGAGATGAGAGCGTTGAAGTTATAAGAGTTATAGTAGAGTCAGAACCTGATGGATATTCATATTCATATTTCCAATTGTAAACACTCTTTTGTATTGATTTTGAAATTACCTCTTTTTTAGGGATTGCTTCCAAATGTAAAATGCCTTTTTCACAGGCTGATTTACAGATCAATAAAGGATCCTCTTTTATTCAAATATGTGCTCATAATTTTCTTTTAGTGTTTTGTTTACAAAAAATGTCCAACATTTTGATAAACATTTACATATAAACTTTGTTGGATCTACACAAACATGATAATCTAAGTTACAGTTTACTTGCTTTTTTTAAAAAACATGTTTGAAATTTGGATAATAGATACAACTGTCATGTTGCGTGGGGAATGTTTGATGTTCCTCTTGGTAAAACACTCACATATTTGTTTGTGTTTATTTTCTTATCCCTAAATGGATTCATTACCCCCAATAATGGAAAAATTTTACTCCTCCTCAGTAAATGCCCATTCCTCTAGAAAAATAATTTAAAGATATTTGAAGACCTCTTGCCTAAGATTTTCTCATATCCCCATTAAGGTGGATTCATGGATATCTTTTGTCCAAGAATCTTCGTTCCCTCATCAAAATCATTTCTTTCTTATTCATACTTTATCTTTATTTAGTAGACTTTAATCTTAGATGATGATATAGTAGAGTGTGCTTTTGTGATTTCTTGACCCAATGTCAAAAAGTCCGGTAAGTTTCGCCTCGACTAAAGTGCACCTTTATTCCCCAGTGAAGCTGAATGCTCTCGTTTTTCCAGTTGTAGCATATTTTGATGAGCTTCCCATGCAAAGAGTATCACATCACCGACAAGGGTTTTGTTCATAAGGTCTCTTATCCTTGGAAGTATGAAGTTTTGTTGTCCCCAGTGAGAAATTGACAGGTTTTTCAAACAAAGTTAGGTGGATTGTAATTTCCTGCATGCCCCATTTTTTTAGTGCTCTCTCCAGCAAAGTTCAATGTCCATTTGGCGTCCCACTACAGAGTTGATAAGTTTCAATCTAATCTTCTCCAGCAAAGTTTGCAATTTATTTTTGAAACTCGTCTTAGTATTTGAAGCATGTTTCTATCAGTGGCTCAGTTGATAACCCCGACAGAGTTTCAACTCTTCAAGGATTTATTTCCAGAGGTTCTTCATATTTTCTCCTCTCCAGCAGATTTTGCAATTTATTTTTGAAAGTCCTGTTAGAATTTGACTTTTTGGTTGTTGACTCCTCGATTGCCCATTTCCCAATGAAGCACTTAAACATGTATCATTATATTGCATCTACGAAAATGCGTAGCATTTCCATTATATGGAGAATTACACTATAAAAAATTCAAACATGCATCATAACATAAGCCATTACTGTTTCTATTTTCCCTAGTGGATTTGCTAGAAACTTCAAATTATATCCCCCAACAAGGTCTTCATCTTCAGTATCTCACTTTCACCCCATACAAATATCTTGTTGATGGTAATCACTTGAATGATTGAGTGTCTACTTTTAATTGTAGTTCAGTTTTACCCTAGCACAGTTTTCTTGGGTCTAGTCTTTATTACCCTTGTTGGTATGTTGCAATGTCTATTGATGTACCTTTTGAATACCAGTTTCGTCATGTTGTTCACTTCCAGCAGGTTTTTAGTACTACGCCCTAATCACCTTGCTTTTGGTCGAGTTTTGAGTTTCATCTCCTCACCCACGCATGAAATCCAGTTTTCGTTTTGGTACTGATCTAGTTTAGTTTTGCCTAAATAGTTATAATGAGTCGAGTATCATATCGTTTTTTTTTCATACCTTGGACTTCTATCAGTGTTTGATTACTGAACCCTTTATCAGTTTTTGTTTACCGATTATTTTTGCAGTGTTTGTTTAGCTGCGTCCTTGGTTGAAATCAGTCTATTTTTTCCTTGGATTCTTCTATAAGTTTTTGTTTACTGTTTATCCATTGGTCTGAGACTAGAAAGTGCTCTGAGAAACATGCACTCTCATCATTTTGCTTTTGGTAGAGTCTTGATCTCGTCGCCTATGCATAAAATCCTGTTTGTTTTTCCCTAGTACTCATCTAGTTTGTCTTGCCTAACTAGTTATTATGAGTCGAGTTTCGTCTCGTTTTGTTTCTTTCCCTGGACTATTCTATCGGTGTTCGTTTACCGTGTCCTTGGTCGAAACCCCCATCTCACTCTTTGGACGTCTATCAGTTTTTGATTATTGAACCTTTGACAATGTTTGTTTACTGTATTACGGCTTTCATTTGTTGGATCCATCGACTTGCGATGTCTCTTTTATATCTATTCAGGTCTTAGTCAATTTTTGTTTACTATTTACCCATGGTTAGAGACCAGCAGGTGCTCTGAGAAACATGCACTCTCATCACTTTGCTATGGGTCGAGTTTTGCCTGGTTACCCATGCGTGAAGTCCATTTTTTTTTGTCCTGGTACTCGTTTCTAGAAAGTTTTGATCTTATAGTATTATTGAGTCTAGTTTTCTCTTGTTTGATGTCATTCCTTGGATATTTATCAATTTTTGTTTACTGAGCCTTTAACAGTGTTTGATTACTGTACTCCAACTTTTGTTTGTGATAAGTACAAATTGTAACTATTTTTGTATATACTTTTTGTTGCACTTATCGAATTTTTGTTTGTTAATATTGTTGAATAATCCCGACTTTTGTGTAAATTTGTTTAGTTTATGTTTAATTTTGTTTTTGTGTACATAGTGTATTGTTTGATGTTTTTCTATTCATTTTATAGGTATTGACGCGTATTTGGATCATGAGCAATAAAGTGTCGAAGACACGACTTCAAACTGGGATTTTGAGCAACTCATCAATAAATAAGGCTCAAAATCAAAGAATAAGAAATCATAAATTTGGTTTATATTTTGTCATTGTTAGAAATAGCATTGAATAAGCTTTCCAACGCTTCGATCTAGGCACGAATATGAGTTGATTTTTCAACCTTCTGTCATTTGTTGTCGGGCGACGCTTTTGGTCGTCGGGCGACGCTAGGCGAGTTGTAGCATGGGAAAAACACTTTTTGGTTGCTGAGCGACGCTAGACAATCAGAAATGCGTATTTAGGTGTAAAAACACATTTTTTAGTATGGTTTTGGGTATTTTTGATCCCAACTCCATCAAACTTCATTTTTGGATAGGATTAGCTTAGAAAAAACATTGAAGCTTGCATAAGGATGATCCGGGGTGGATTGCTCATCAATCGGTGTTGACAAACCGGGAGATTTGTGGTTTATTTCTCTTTATCTTTGTGTATTCTTTATGTGTTGAGTTTGTACATGTATTTACTCTGAACTTATGTATATTTGTCGCCCATCGCGTTATATTAAACTTGCTTTACAAATCTTTGTCGATTATCTTCTTAGATTTTTGCTCTGTGCTAGGGATTTAAGTTGTTATAGGCATATACTGCTTAGATTCTTATCTAGGATGATCATCTATTAGTTTCTAAACTCTATAGATAGATTTAGAGATGACATCTACTTGGGTATTAGAGTTTAATTCCTCTGTGTTGTTGCACTGTACTGAGAGATCGTCAATGTGATTACATAGTTGTCTTCTTTATTGTTGAGGAGGTAGAGAGATCATTTCCTTGGTGATAATGTCGGTCTCTCAATTTGGGTTAGAAATGACTTAGGTTGTGAGTGATACATAGTGACATTGATGAGTATTGTTAGGTTGAATGTAACTGGTTGGTAGATTTAAGTCTGTGATGAGTAAATTATATGCAGGCTTGATAAGTTCTTCCTTAGTTTTTACTTTTGTTTACATTTATTTTCTGTTGATAACATTTTCTATACCATTTATCCCCAAACTCATAAACGCGAGAATTTTTCAAACAACAATTCAATGACCAATCTCTGTGGATCCGATAAATTCCTGGATAAATATTTCCAAAACATTTGTTGCTTGGCGCTACACCGCTTTCGACAAAATGGTGCCGTTGTCGGGGATTAGTTGTATTTTCTTCGCATTGCGATAATTCTTTGGTTTTTTAGTTTTGTAATTAATGTATATGTTGTATAGAAATTGTATGTTAAATTGTATATGATATTTGTACATATATGTGTTTTCACGTATTGTTGTATGATTGTTAGGACACTTTCTTTAGGTTTGCACGGTGTGACAATCCATGGCATGATGAGAGGAGGTTACTAGATCGCACAATAAAGGCTTCGAGCTTACAACGTAAAACAAGCATGTTTGTTTGTATTTATTTATGTGTGTGGTGATTTGTGCTTTAACAAATTGAAACAAGGAAATGTTCTGAATTTTAAATCTTCACTTTTCAACTTGTTAATTCATTTTTACCCGGTTTTCATATTATTATATGTATTTATTTTGTTATGTCAATTTGTGTTTTCCGAAAGCTTGTCGTGTTTAGCTTGAGGAGTTTTGTTCGTTGTATATATTTTAAATTTTGTACATTGAAATTTTGTAGGAGTATTACTTTTCTAATTCTTTTGTTGTTGTTGGCACTCATGTTTTGGTCTGGTAACTTGTAGATTATTTAGGTGATTTGTCAAGTTTGACCGTTTCGACTTGCAAATGTGTTGTAATGATTTTGTTAAAGTTTTGTACACATTGAGGTATGTGTTTATCGCTTTCTTTACTTTAGCATATTCATGATACTTAGACTTTTTACAATTTTTATGCCATTCATTCTTTTGTATACTTGTTCATTTGTGAATCACTTTAGTTCCTACCCTTTTTGTGAGGTAGCTTTCCATTGTTCACATATGCTAGAGGCCATAATTCTTGTTTTAACTGGATTTTAATATGCTTAATATTTTGTTTGTGTTGATTGTATGAAAGCTTGAACATGATCAAGGCATTTTTTTTGTTTCATTTTGAGCACAACTACATTGGCCAAATAAGTCAATTCACCTTGTGAGTGAGTGATCATTAGTAACCCCTTTGAGCTTTTTGTCGATATCCATGTTTTATTTGCTAAATGCTTGACTATGAGTGTTTCGTAACCCTTTTTGCATGGATGTTGATTCGTTGCTTTCTTGAACCCTCAACAATTGTTTTGATTTGAATTTATACCTTGCCTTAGAAAGTAAGGAGTATTCACTTTAATGTATGGTTGAATTCAAGTTTGGGAGAAAAATGATTGTGTATTTATTGGTTGATTGTTATGAATTGAAAAGAAAAAGAAAAAAAAGTGAGAAAAGAAATGAAAAAAAAGTGACAGAAAAAGAAAGGAAAAAGTAGAAAATCTTTGAAAAAGAAAAACAAAAAAGAGTATGAAATAATGTTGTGTTAATAAGTGATGTGTGTTGGTGTAAAATTTCTGATGAAGAAGAATTTTGATTGAAATTATATTGTTTGAAACTTTGTGGAAGTAATTACTCCCTTAGGTTTAGGCAAGTTTTTTTTTTATTAGCTTTAGTACTTATCACTTGTTGGTTAACCAAGCCACATTAAAACCTTGAAAATCCCTTGAGATTCTTGTTTTTACATTTTCAATATAAAATTTTGGATGAATGCATAATTTAGTCTATTATTTGCAAGATTGTTGGATGAGTGAAAATACCCAATTTTTGTGTGTTTTTCATCTACTCATAATTATATTTGCTAGGGGTGATTCATTTGTGACCAAGTATTTTTTTATAATGTTTGGAATATTCTATGTATTTAGCCTTTGTTTCATGTCTATGTTATCGTCGTAGTTTAGTGGTAAGTATGTTTCTTGGTGTGTACCGTTTTTCATTTGAACCATTGCATTTGTATTCCGTTTTCAAAACTTGTTGATTCATGAAATTTTGGTTGATTAATTTTGGTTCTTTGAGTTGTTTGGCTTTGTTTGAGGACAAAAAAGTTTAAGTTGGGGAGAGTTTGATAAGTGCAAATTGTAGCTATTTTTGTATATACTTTTTGTTGCACTTATCGACTTTTTGTTTGTTAATATTGTTTAATGATATTGAGTTTTGTGTAAATTCGTTTAGTTTATGTTTAATAGTGTTTTTGTGTACATAGTGTACCGTTTGATGTTTTTCTGTTCATTTTATAGGTATTGATGCATATTTGAAGCATGAGCAATAAAGTGTCGAAGACACGGCTTCAAACGCGGAACTTTGAGCAACTCGTCAATGACTAAGGCTCAAAATCAAAGAATAAGAAATCATAAATTTGGTTTATATTTTGTCATTGTAATAAAGAGCATTGAATAAGCTTTTCAACGCTTTGAACCATGTGCGAATCAGAGTTACGGTTCAAATGTTATGGCCGAAATAGTGCAAAATGCTGTGCTAACTTTTCAACCTTCTATCATCCTTCGTCGGGCGACGCCATTGGTCGCCGAGCGATGCTAGGCGAGTTGTAGCATGGGAAAAACGCTTTTTGGTCGTCGGGTGATACTGGACAGTCAGAAATGTGTATTTTGGTGTAAAAACACATTTTTGGTTATGGTTTTGGGTATTTTTGATCCCAACTCCATCAACCTTCATTTTTGGATAGGATTAGCTTAGAAAATAACATTGAAGCTTGCATATGGATGATTCAGGGTGGA
Source organism: Vicia faba (assembly GCA_948472305.1). Taxonomy (NCBI): domain Eukaryota; kingdom Viridiplantae; phylum Streptophyta; class Magnoliopsida; order Fabales; family Fabaceae; genus Vicia; species Vicia faba. The sequence continues at coordinate 1,054,424,849 of OX451735.1, forward strand.
TTGCTCATCAATCGGTGCTGACAAACCGGGAGATTTGTGGTTCATTTCTCTTCCTCTTTGTGTATTCTAATTGTGTTGAGTTTGCACAAGTATTTACTCTGAACTTATGTATATTTGTCGCCCATGGCGTTATATTAAACTTTCTTTACAAATTTGTGTCTATTATTATCTTAGATTTTTGCTCTGTGCTAGGGATTTAAGTTGTTATAGACATATACTGCTTAGATTCTTATCTAGGATGATTATTCGTTAGTTTCTGAACTCTAGAGATAGATTTAGAGATGACATGTACTTGGGTATCAGAGCTTAATGCCTCCGTGTGATTGTGCTATACTGAGAGATCGTCAGTGTGAATACATAGTTATCTTTTATGTTGTTGAGGATGTAGAGAGATCATTTCCTTGGTGATACAGTCGGTCTATCAATTTGGGTTAGAAATGACTTAGGTTATGAGTGATATGTAGTGACATTGATGAGTATTGTTACGTTGAATGTAACTGGTTGGTAGAGTTAAGTCTGTGATGAGTAAATTATATGCAGGCTTGATAAGTTATTCCTTAGTTTTTTATTTTTTTTACATTTATTTTCTGTTGATAAAATTTTCTATACCATTTATCCCCAAACTCATAAACGCAAAAATTTATCGAATAACAATTCAATAACCAATCTCTGTGGATACCATAAATTCCCGAATAAATTTTTCCAAAACCTTTATTGCTTGCCGCTACACCTCTTCCGGTAGTTTGTTGTATCCTTGGTTGACCAGTTTCTTTTGAGACTAGCAGGTGCTCCTAGATTCACGCGGTCTAGCCACTTTTATGTGCATACTTTTCTAGAGTTTACTTTTGCCTATTCTCTGTAGTTTGAGTCTTATCTCACCCCTTTTGTGGTCCGGTTCTATCCTGACACATCACTCTAAAGTTTTGTTTCATCTACTCTTCTAAAACTTTGAGTTTTGTTTTAAGTTTGTTAAAAGTATGCTAGCTTCCTTTGTCTTTGACGGAGAATTTTGTTTTTCAAGAGTGTAAGTTTTTTGGTTCTTTTCTATTCAATCATATTCAACGCTGAACGTTCGAAAGCTATCGCTTTTCTCCCTTATCATGTTTAAGACGATTGAATAGGGGCAACTGTTGCACCCAAAAATTTACCCTCTTGATTTAGGCTTATGTTTCATCATAAACATCATATTGCATTGCATCCACACAGTGTGATGAGATCAAAGTACTTTGGTTATCAAGTCTTCCTCAAGCTTTGGAAGTTGATTACATTGACAAGTTGCTCAAGGAGAGCCTAATTATCTTAACTTCTGGATCTTTCAAGTCTCAAGGATCTCTCATGTCTCAAGATATCTCATTTGTCTCATTGGTTTATAAAGAGTTGAAATATTGCAAAGATTTAAAGAGGAATCCATATGTCTCTTCCATCTGATGAAATTAGGGTTTTTGACCCATTGTGTGACTCGAAACTTGTCTTAGCCAATTTCTTGAAGCATTATCTTCTTATTATCATTTGAGGCAACCTTGTTCAAAGAATTGCTCAAGAAAGTCTATTGGAATTAGGGTTTTGAAGCTTGATCATCATCCTCTTATACAAATGACCAAATTAGGGTTTTGGATTTAATCAGGATTTCTCTGACTTTTTCACCTAAATTTGTTTCCATGTTTCACTACATGTTAATGGGTACCTATGATTGAAAGGTTGGTCATCAATTTGGATGGGAATAGGTTCAATTGATCAAAAGGGGCAAAATGGTCATTTTGATCAAAAGTCAACAAAGTCAGGAGTTAACCAAGTGGACTTTTGGTCAACTCTCAATTCAAACATCCCCATTTCATATTTCATGGCTAATTTCATCATTCAATCAAAGGATTTAAAGAAATTGGAGTTTACTTGTTCATGAAGTTACTTGAATTTTTGAAATTTCTAAGTGTCCATAGTACACAACTTTGGCCAATCACAACTTGAGTTTGGTTAATTTTATTTAAGAAAATGATACATATTTAGAAATCTCTTGAAAAATCCTAAAAGTTTGTCATTGTGTCTGGAAGGCTCAATTATGAAGCATTTAAGAGAAAATCAAGTGGGAAGTTCTGTGCACAAGCCTTGCAAGATGACCAGCAACTTGTCTTGTCCAGCTAGGCATTTCAACAAACACATGGCATGCCATTTTGAAGGCTCAATATATTTTAATTCAAAGACCAATTTGAAAAATGCTTGAGGGGATATTGTAAATAGTTATGAGAGCTTATCATTAAGCTTTGGATCACTCAATTTGGCCAAGGAATGATTGAGTTATGGTGTCCCCAAGATGGTACCTTGAGCTGATCAAACATGCCCCCATGCATGCCCATGCACGCGCGTGGAACTTGCCTAGCCAGTCTTGTTTTTTATTAACTTCTCTCCATCATATCTCCATCATCCAAGCCCCAAATGGAGAAATGTAAAACACCATTGTCATCTACATGTTGCAAGCTTTCCAAAGGCCGCTTGAGCATCGAATTCGCATGAATAAACTAAGAGAATTTGGACTAGAAAGATAGTTGACCAATGCGCAATGCATGCAGTCATCAGATTCAAATTTTTCTGCACATTTGAAAGTTGTTGTTGTACAACTCTTTTGCACCCTTTCCATCAATGAATTTCTTCTCATTTTCTTTTCCCAAATAATCCAAGCATTGGATTTCCAATATTCTATCAAATATTTCAAACTTGGAAATTATCTTTGGATCCCAAGTGTTGTACCCCAAAATTTGCCCTCTCATTTATCAAGACTTTTCTAACAAGATCTCTTTGACTCAAGACTGGATTAGGGTTTGGTCAGCTCAAGATATCTCATCTTGCACTAATAACCCAAAATTAGGGTTTGAGTTTGCACAAGGATTTTTGGACTATCAATGCTTCATATGACTTTCAAACATCATTATGGATCCCTAAGATCACTCATGACAAGTTTCAAGCCTTGAACCACATTTTTTATCAGTCAATTGGACAGTTGACTTAAAAATCAGCTGTATTGGGGAAAAAGTCAACCATAGCCAATTTACAGTCAAACTTCATAATTTTTTATCCACATCAACATTTTAGACTCATATGTACCATTTGATCAAGTTTAGATTACAACTCCTCAAGAAATTTGATCAAATCATCAAAAGGGCAAAATGGTCAAAATTAGGGTTTTGACTGAGAAAGGGCAATTTCTGATTTTAACCTAGCCAATGATCAATTGAATTCAATCATGATTTAAAGGATTCAATGGCATCATATTGACTTAATTACATGGTTCAAAAAATTTCAAATTCATTGGGATGACAGATGAAATTTGCAATCAACTGATTAAAAGTCAACTGTATACTTAAAAGTCAAACTTTGACTTTTTGGTTAAAATCAAGTACCAAGAGTCATAATTCATCAAGATGTGTCAAAATGTGAAACTTGTTCACCAAGAAATCCAAATTTGAAAATTAGGGTTTGAATTTGAAAATTTTCATAACTTAGAAATTTTCTAAGTATAAAAATTTTCTTATTTTTTCTCAACTTTACACCACTTTTTCACCATGATGCATATTGATTCAAGGAAAGATCCCAACATGAAAGTTGTAGACCTCCATGAAATCTACAACTTTTCTTCACAAACATTTCCCTAAAGATGCTTGTATCTCAAGATATAAATTTGTGAATACATGGTCATGAACTTCTTAACTTAGTGAAATTTTGCCCTAATTTAGGCAGGTTTTGGACCCAACTTCATGGCAATTTTTCACCTAGTTCCAAGAGGTATATTAAAATGCATTTCAAATATGGATTATAAAGCACATTGCAAGCTTTCCAAAATGTCCAAGAACACTCCAAGATCATTTTTTAGTATGGAGAATCGAAGAGAGGAAATTAACATTTTCTCACTTTATTGTTCAAGCAATTTCATGAAGAACCAAGTTGCAAATCAAACCTATGTTGGCTATTTCATGCTGTACAGGTCCTAAACTTGATACACACTCCTTAATTAAATTCTTACTCAGTTGACAAAGCCTCTATCCATGCTTTTGAACCTTTACACAACTTGTAATTCCATTTATGGCAAAAAGGCTCCATTGCCATTTTCGTAAAGGGCAACTTTTGCAAGCTTTGTAATCTTGAGCATTGGACTTGTCCCCTTGATACATGCAAGTACCACAGACCAAAGGCAACTTTTAGGGAAGAAATACCAACCCTAAGCAAGCTAGTACAAGCATGTGAGTTTTGTCTTGTCACTTTGCTTCAAGTACAAGAAAAGTTGCAAAAAGGCTAGGGCTTGTACAGCTGATAGAGAGCTGACTTGAAACCATTTCTATACTAATATGAAAAGAAGATACAACACATAACACGTTTGAAAAAGACCTGAAACTATCTAAAACTGAAAAACACCCAAAACCTGTCAAAAACTGCAGACTCTGCACAAGCTCACTCATCTTCCATTTGGCTCGTGCATTTTGTGTTTAGATCACTCCAACACCTTATATACTTGATATCAAACCCATCCAAACCATCATACATGTTCTGTATTCTCTTTTCCACCATCTTCCATTGTTAACTTTGAAGCTTGCAGTTGGACTTGGTCATGGAGTTCTAGCCACTTTCAGAGCATGGTAAGGGTTGGAATAGATTCAGGGAAGCTCAAGAAAGCTCAAGCAAGCATCAGGCCTACATTAAAGTCACTACATTTCCATATACGATTCCAGCTGAAGGAGGTAATTTTTCAAACTCTATCTCCTTGTACAGGCAACCTCAAGCCACGATTTGTGAATAAAAAGTGTAGTTCTCATCCTAACGAAGCTATACATATCATTATCTTGCATTTATTTTACTTGTACTAGGAGAATTTGGAAGTTGAAATCTCCGAAAATTTTAGGTTAGAATTTAGGGATTTTAAAATTCTCTTTGATCTTTGATAGTTAGATAACATAATTTATATGGTTGGAATCGTGAGTTTAAATGCTACATTTTTCATGTTATAAGTTTTCATTTTTATGCAAGCATGAGGAAGTTACAGGTTGAACTGGCCAAGGCGTGAGGAAGAGGAAGACAAGACAGGGACGAGTCTGTTTGGGCTTTTTTCTTCCTGGGCCTTTTTTTTTGTTTTTGCTAGCATCATCACTACTGATTTGTTATCTCACCCCCTGCTAACTCTTTTCATATTTTATTTTTTCATTTTTATATTTAATACTTTTAATTATTTTCTTTAATGATAAAAAATCCTAAAAAATAATTTATTTATTTTTACACTTTTATTTTATTTTTTTTATTATTTCTCACATAAAAAATTTAGTTTATTTTGATAGGATATAATTTATTTTCTTAATAAACTTATAAATATAATTAAAAATACTTAGTATTTTTATTTTACCTTTCATATTTACAAATACCTATTTTTTTGCATATATTTAATTTTAATATTTATATACATTATTATTCATTATTTTCATACAAAAAAGATGCACAAAATAATAATATAGAAACATTATTTTATTTTAAATAAAAATTAGGGTTTAATCCCTTTCAAAAATTTAAATCTTTTTCCTTATATTTTTTAGGTTTAAGTTAAATATCCTTTTACACAAAAGCAAGACACAAAAACCTTTTTACATGTATATTGCATTACATTTTAAATATTGTATTATATTTATCTTAATTCGCAAAAATTCGATTTGGTTGTAATAATTTATTTAGCCTTATATTCTTGCAAAATCCCCATTCAAATGTGTATTCCCCCTTCCTATAAATTGTTGTAATAGTTTAGATATATTTACATTACGCAATTTATCGCTTTATATGCCATGATTTGTAATTAGGGTTTACATGACAAGAACAAAACAAAGCAAATAGAAAACCCTAAATACAAGACAAAATCAAAAGCATGAAAATAATGAACTTTTCACACAAGCACCCTTAGGGTTCCTCCCACTTGGTTGCCTAAAATAAAGTGGCCATGTTACGCATGTGAAGTATCTTGGAAAAACAAAACAAATTTAAGATCATAGTCCATCAATGTCGCTATTCAAAAGTTGCCTAACAAAAATGATCTTGGTCCCTCAAAAATGCTAAGATACTTTGCAAACATTGCTAATTATGGTTATACGATGACCCACGCCCGTCCCGTTTACATCCAAAGATAGGGTTGCTTACCAAATCAATGGTAAGCCAACAATGTCAAAGGAATAGAAAATACATAAGAAAGACATTTGAGTAGGTAGATAGCTTCTAATTACTTGCCCCCCTTTTAAACAACAAATCCTTGCTATTTTCAAAACAAACACACACATTTCAAAACATCTTACAAACATTGAAAACATTTTTCAAAAGACAAACATCTTTGTATACATTCTTACGAACGAGAATCATTACAAAGATTGCCTAAACGAATGGTCTCTTTTACAAAATACTTTCAAAACCACACCAAACATAATTTCAAACAAACAAAAGCAAGTGATCTAAAGCAAGTAACTAAGAGCCCATGGAAAACCATGGATGAAAAGGGTGCTAGCACCTTCCCTTTTCATAATCTACCCCCCTAACTCAAGAAACAATCTCAAAGGTCTTTCCTGTGCTTTTTCACCTTTCCTTTTGGATAAAAGAAAAGTCGGTGGTGACTCTTGCTAACCGCAACATTTGCGATAAAACGCAAAACCTCAAGTCAGTTCTCCCACCATATCACAGAACTGGCGACTCTGTTGGGGAAAATTCTAAAAGTGGGGTTACCTTAGGGTTTCAGATCACATTTATTTGCTTACATTGTTTGACTTGTTTGCTTTACATTATGGTTGTTTGTTTGGGATTGAATCCTCTACCCGGATTTGGGAAACATTATAGGTAAATAGCAATACGTTGTGGAAACTGTGCGGGGTATACAGACATGGTCTAAGCAATAGTTATGTTAGTGTGACATATTTGTGGGTACCGGTAGCCTTGGAGTTAATCAAATAGAATACGAGGCCGCTGAGTGATGTCATGAAGCACTAATGAAATTCTAGAACCTTTTACTTGACCAACTTGGCTTTTAGGATGTAGTGAGATGATCGACTTTGGTGCAGTCCGAAGTTGGTAGATACTCGATACTACACTCATTAAGGGTTGGTTTCTTAGGATATTTCGGTAACCATTAAAGAGGCTTGAGATGAAACAATGACCAAGGAAACAATCCAGTGATATTGAGCTCCTTAGAACCCGGTTACTATTGTTAGGACAGGTTGAGCCAACTAAACTTCAAGAGGGTACTTACCTATAAAAACCCCATGCAAGCCTAAACTAAGAACTTGTTTGTTTTGCTTGTATATGCATATTTGTACATAACATCATGGACATCATGAACATCATATGCATTCACTAACCATTTCAAGGATTTTGGAGATTCATCTTTGTTCTTGTTTTATAGGATATGGATTCACTTCGCAGAAAGACTATCCAAATCAACCTTGTAAGAATTCCTTCACAACACAAGGAGCTAGATTCAAGGATCCCTGAGAACTCTCCATTCACCGAGAGGCATGGTCATCTACTCAACTTGGTCACCTCCAACACAGAGGAGGATATGATGAAAGTTCTCTTCCAGTTCTTTGATCCTTTGCATCACTGCTTCACATTTCCTGACTATCAACTTGTGCCTACTTTGGAAGAATTCTCCCAACTCTTGAGGATCCCTATTATCAATCAATTATATTTCAATGGTACGGAAAGAGATCCAAAGCCAGAAGATATTGCTCAAGCCCTGCACTTGCACTCATCTGATGTCACAACTCATTGGGAAACTAGAAGTGGTGTCAAAGGCTTCTTGGCAAAGTTTCTGTTCGAGAAAGCCCAAAGCTGTTGGAATTCCCTAGACTTGCAAGCTTTTGAAGATATTGTAGCTCTTCTCATCTATGGGATGGTCTTGTTCCCCAATCCTGACCAACTCATAGATGTGAGTTTTGTCAAAGTCTTCATGTCACACAACTCGGTGCCTACATTGTTAGGGGATATCCTACACTCTTTTCACACTCGTACAATGAGGAAAAGAGGTGTCCTTATGTGTTGCACTCCTCTCCTGGAAAGATGGTTTATTTCTCATCTTCCCCAATCAGTCTTAAAGAATGAGCAAGGTTTGAGGTGGTCACAAAGGTTAATGACGCTTAAACATTCAGATATTCATTGGTGCTCTCGATCCAAAGAGAATGTTATCATTGTTGACCGTTGTGGGGAATTCCGTAATGTCTCTCTACTTGGAATTAGGGGAGGCATCACCTACAACCCGTGCTTAGCTCTAAGGCAGTTTGGTTATGCCTGAAGGGATGGCCCGCATGATATGTTGATTCAAGGCTTGGTATTCGACTACGACAACGACGATCAAGGACTTCGCCAGAGATTCATCCGAGCTTGGAGGATGCTAAACAAGGTGGATAGCAAGACTTTGGGATACAAGAGTTCCATCCCTCTTGAGCCCTACCTCAAGTAGGTACGAACCCACGCTCAAAGTCTTATGATGCCTTATCCCTTCATTCTACCAGTGATTATTGAGCCTGTTAAGGAGGGAGAAGTTCCATACAATATCCTACATCCTGACATGCCCACATCACTCGAAGACCTACAAAGGGATTGGATACAGCTCAAAGGAGAGCGTGATACTTTCGAAGCCCAATTCTACGTAAGCGAGAAGAAGGTTTTGGAACTCACTCGGCTACTTCATGAGGAGCAGACTCTAAATACCTACATTGCACCAAAGAGGATGCGCAATGTCTTTTTATTTTAGAATTTTGTATTATTTTGCCCAAGGGGCATTGATGTACTCAAATTCTATCTTATTAATATAACGTGTGTTTCTTTTTGTTTAAACCAAATTTGAATTTTTAAATCCTTGAAAGCATTGCATGTATACATATCATTCATCATGACATAAGCAGGTCTATTGCAACCAGTTCCCTCATCTCTCTACTGTTTATTTCAATAAAATAGATCTCGAACAGACGGTCAAAGACCTTCAAGCTCAAAACACACAATTTCAACAGTTACTCATGACCTTAGCCAAGGGGCAAGAGGAGCTGAAGACTCTGCTAGCAAAAGAGAAAGAGAAAAAGAAGAAAGAGAAGAAACCAACTGGTGTGGTAATCATGGGAAGAAGGTTTCAAGGACAGGCTAGAAGAACCTTGGATTTTCCAGCAACATCTGATGAAGGAGAGAGAAACGGAAAAGAAACAGCATTTCCGTCAGACTCTGAAGAAGAGGATGAAGAGGAAGACTACTCTGAGGAACAGTATCCTCCGGCTGATGATAAGTACATAAACCTGGAAGAGCGTTTAACCGCTATGGAAATACATAAGGTACCGGGGCTAGATTTTGAGGAATTGGGGCTAGTATCAGGAATTGTAATCCCACCAAAGTTTAAAGTGTCGTTATTTACGAAATATGATGGGGTGTCTTGTCCTGAAATGCACCTCCGATCATATGTCAGAAATATTCAGCCACACTTTGTCGACAAAGACTTGTGGGTCCATTTCTTCCAAGACAGCTTATCCGGAACACAACTTGATTGGTTTTACCAATTGGAAAGGGCCGACGTCCAAAACTGGGAAGAACTTGCCGCAAATTTCTATAAACAATACCAGTATAATTCAGATTTGGCGCCTACCCGTACTCAACTTTAGAGTATGGCTATGGTTTCAAATTAGGGTTTCAAAGAGTACGCGCAAAAATGGAGAGACCTAGCTGGAAGGGTGAAACCTCCACTGTCTGAAAGGGAGTTGGTGGATATGTTCTTGGGCACCCTATCAGGCCCTATCTTCAACCATCTGATTGGGAGTTCATCTGCTGGGTTTACTGAGCTAATATTAACCGGAGAAAGGGTGGAAGACGGTATAAAAAGTGGAAAGATTCAGAAGGATGCGTCAGCCTCTACAGTTGTGAGAAAACCTTTCACTGGGAAGAAGGAGGTGTCTGTTGTTTATTCACAGAGGAATCAGGGAAGAACTGAACGCCGACCAAAGGTGGGGGCCGTTATGATTCCAAAGCCTACATCTGATCAACCAAGAAATAACTAGCCAAGGGTGGAAAGGCCAGTCTGGCAATTCACCAGGATTAATATGACTCTAGCCCAGGTTTTACCACATCTTCTAAAATTGAATCTAGCAACTTTAAAGGAGGCCCCAAAGAATCCCAACATGGCGTCCCCTCATTATCACCCGAATGCCAGATGCGCATACCATTCTGAAAGTCCAGGGCACGACACCAACAACTGTTGGGTATTAAAAAACAAAATTCAAGACCTCATAGATGCCAAAGAAGTTGAGTTTGACGCACCAGAGAAACCAAATGTCATTTCCGCTCCGATGCCTAGGCATGGTCACAATGCCAATTCTATCGAAGAAGATTTGTTTGTTGCTACAGTAGATGAACTCTTGACTCTGCTCCCGATCATCAAAATGAACTTGTTGAAAGCTGGGATATTCCCAGGTTGTGATAAAGACTGTCGTATTTGCTTATCCTCGTCAACTGATTGCCTCTGCTGAAGACAGGTATCCAACGTCTGATTGACAACCAAGAAATTATGTTTGAGAATGCTCCCGTCTTACCCGTTCCTGTTAAAGAATTTCAATTATAACCATCTCCGCCAATCCTTCGAGGGTCCCTAAAAGACCCGTTAGGATTACATCTGCTCCAAATACTACTCCACTTAAGATTACAATGCCCGTGCCGGTCCCGTACGAACCAGATAAAACAGTACCATGGAATTACGGTGGAGAAATCTACTACCATGGTATTAAACAAGATGGGTTGGCCACCGAAGAAGAGAGCTCCGAAGAAGACAATTACGACATTTGAAATATTGCCGGAACTAGCAAGATTACCCGTAGTGGTAGAATATTCTCTCTAGAGATTGCCCCTCCAAAGGCAGTTTTTGGACCCGTGACCATTCTGAAGATTACCTCTGTACCAGTGATCATACTTGCAAGTGTACCTACCGACAAAGATGACGCGACCCTTGTTGTTATCCCTACCAACACTTCTGCCGTTGAGAATCGAGGAAAAAGCTTTCAAGAGGAGCCTGTCCGGACGAAGGCTCAATCACTAGCTATCCTCGAAACATCCAAGAAGGAAATGGAAGAAATCCTAAGGATAATAAAGAAAAGTGATTATGATGTAGTTGAACAGTTGGGGTAGACTCCCTCCAAGATCTCCATGCTAGCCTTGTTGCTGTGCTCTGAGGCACATGCAAAAGCTCTGGTAAAATTTTTAAAGACAACCCATGTGCCACAAGAGACGTCTGATGACCAATTCCAAGATTGTGTGGCCAGTTTAACAGCTGATAACGGCTTGGGCTTCTCTGATGCTGATCTGACACCTAGAGGGAGAAAACACAACGAGGCTTTGCATGTCTCTGTGGAATATAGAGGAACGACTCTGGCCCGTGTCTTGGTGGACACGGGATCATCTTTGAACGTCTTACCGAAGAAAGCCCTTGATAGATTGGATTGCAAAGGGCTGGCATTAAAACCCAGTAATATAGTGGTGAGAGCATTTTATGGTCCGAATAGGATGGTCCACGGGGAGGTGGACATCCCGATAAAGGTGGGAACTCAGATTTTCAATTCAAACTTCTACGTGATGGACATCCGCCCCTCTTACTCCTGTCTATTAGGACGCCCCTGGATCAATAATGCCGATGCTGTTACCTCCACACTACATCAAATGCTGAAGTACCCGGTCCAAGGAAAGATCATAATTGTCCATGGAGAAGAGGAGTACATGATTAGTCATCTAAATTCCTTCCAATATGTGGAGTTGGATGGCGAGTTCATTGAAACCCCTTTCCAACATTTTGAAGAAGTCTCTCAGGAAGTAGCGGTGATCAAGGCGGTATCCTCGATTCCCAAGATCACAAGACCTCCACTTCGGATGTCATCTCTAAAGGACGCCAAGGCGGTAGTAGAAGAGGGTGGATGCACCATCTGGGGGAAGCTTCCGGACATCCCGTATAAATCAGACAAGTTTGGCCTGGGGTTTACTTCAACAGCTCAGAAGGTTGTGCGCCATGCCCGTGCTAGAGGGCCACCTTTGAAGATTAGTAACCAAGAGGTCAATGCCGTGGAAGATAGTGAAGAAGATGGCAGCTTTGAAGATTGGATATTTCCTACTGTCAACGGAGGACTACACAACTGGGAAGCTAGAGACTTTGTCCCAATAACTTTCATCTCTCAGTAATTTGTCTTTTACATTTCTGTTGGACTTGTAATATTCACAAACAATTCACACTTTAAAAACCTTGTGTCTTACCCGAGGCACAATGGTTCATTTGTAAGGGTTTTATTTCATATTCATATGACATTCAATGAATCATGGACGCTTTTTCACATATAAACCTTTTGTACTCATTGTCTTTCTTTTACATTTTATTGTTTAAATATGGCTATACCCTTACATACACCCACACTCACAAATGTAGGTACCCCTCCATTCCGGATCCCATGGGTAACGATACTGCTATAGCCTTCAGTGACTCTGAAGATCTAATCTACCAAGCCGAGTACGAAGGTGAGGAATATTGTGAGGTGCCAGGGGAATTGGTCAGACTACTACAACAAGAGGAAAGAGCTATTAAGCCTCATGAGGAACTGTTGGATACAATCAACTTGGGTACCAAGGAAGATAAAAAGGAAATCAAAGTGGGTGCCAACCTAGAGCCGAGTGTCAAGGAACATATAATTCAGCTATTGCATGATTATGTTGAGATCTTTTCCTGGTCATACGAAGACATGTCGGGACTTGATACAGACATCGTGGTACATCATCTACCCACAAGAGAAGACTGTCCACCAGTGAAACAAAAAGTCCGCCGCATGAGATCCGACATGTTAGAGAAGATCAAAGCGGAAGTCATGAAGCTGTTCAATGTTGGATTCTTAGCCGTCACTTCTTATCCTCAATGGGTTGCTAACATTGTTCCCGTGCCTAAATAGGATGGAAAAGTACGAATGTGTGTGAATTATAGAGATTTAAACAGGGCCATCCCTAAAGATGATTTTCCACTTCCCCACATCGACATCCTTGTTGATAATACAGCCCATCACAAAGTGTTTTCCTTCATGGATGGATTCTCAGGTTATAACCAGATCAAAATGGCACCCGAGGACATGGAGAAAACTACATTTGTCACACAGTGGGGAACATTCTGCTACAAAGTGATGCCATTCGGACTAAAGAATTCCGGGGCAACCTATCAACGCGCCATCGTAGCTTTGTTTCATGATATGATACATCATGAGATAGAGGTCTACGTAGATGACATGATAGCCCGATCACAAACTGAAGAGTAACACCTTGATCACTTGCAAAAGTTGTTTGAGAGGTTGAAGGAGTAAAAGTTAAGATTGAATCCAAACAAATGCACATTCGGAGTCCGGTCCGGTAAACTCTTAGGTTTCATTGTTAGCAACAAAGGCATCAAGGTTGACCTGCCAAGGTTAAAGCGATACAAGAAATGCCCGCTCCTCGTACTGGGAAGGAAGTCAGAGGATTCTTGGGACGCCTGAACTATATTGCCAGATTCATTTCTCACCTAACATCTACTTGTGAGCCAATATTCAAACTGTTGAAGAAAGATCAAGTAGTCAGATGGAATGATGAATGCCAAATTACTTTTGACAAGATCAAAGAGTACTTACAAGAACCTCCTGTCTTAATGCCACCAGTCGAGGGAAGACCATCGATCATGTATCTGACCGTTTTAGAGAACTCAATAGGGTGTGTATTGGGGCAACATGACGAGTCTGGCCGAAAAGACCACGCTATTTACTACCTGAGCAAAAAGTTTACCGACTGTGAAACCAGATATTCACTGCTCGAGAAAACTCGATGCGCTCTGGTATGGGTTGCTCGCCGGCTAAGACAGTATATGTTGACTCATACCACTTTAATGATATCTAAGATGGATCTGATAAAGTACATCTTCGAAAAGTTTGCTCTGTCTGGAAGAATAGCTAGATGGCAGATGATCTTAACAGAATATGACATACAGTACACTACCCAGAAAGTTATAAAGGGAAGTGTGCTAGCTGATCATCTTGCTCATCAAGCTGTAGAAGATTATCAGTCCATGAAGTTTTAATTCCCGGATGAAGACATCATGACATTAGACAGTTGTGAAGAAATCAGACCATATGATGGACCTGGACAAGGATCCCGATGGACCCTATTCTTTGATGGGGCATCCAATGCACTTGGTAATGGTATCGGCGCTTTACTCATATCTTCGGAAGGATGCCATACTCCTTTTATCGCCAGACTTTGCTTCAACTGTACGAATAACATGGCGGAATACGAAGCTTGCATCTTTGGTCTCAAGGCTGCCATAGACTTGGGAATCAAATCTTTAGTTGTATTTGGAGATTCAACTTTGGTCATCATTCAGATCAAAGGAGAATGGGACACTAAGCACCCAAACCTTATCCCTTACAAAGAACATGTTTTGACATTGTTACCACATTTAGAGCAGATTACCTTCGAGCATTTCTCGCGAGAAGAAAATCAGCTAGCGGATGCTCTAGCCACAATTTCATCTATGTTTAAACTTAATTGGGATAACGAGGCTCCACAGATCAACATCGAACGAATGGATGAACCAACACATTGTCACGAGATTAATACTGAAGAGGTAGTGGACCAACCTTGGTTTCATGAAGTCAAAAGGTATCTCGAGGTTCAAGAATATCCAGAAGGAGCTTCAATCAATGATAAAAAGTTCTTAAGGAGATTCTCTGCTAAGTTCTTCCTGAGTAATGGCATCCTGTACAAACGTAATCATGATTCTATTCTGCTCCATTGTGTTGATAAGATTGAAGCTGAAAAGATCATGGCTGGATTACGTGAAGGTACCTTTGGCACTCACTCTAGTGGGCATACGATGGCAAAGAAAATTCTACGGGCAGGCTATTATTGGTCTACCATGGAAGCAGACTGCTATCAACACTCCCGGACCTGTCATAAGTGTCAAATCTATGCAGACAAGGTGCACGTGCCTCCGGTTCCTCTAAATGTCTTAACAGCTCCTTGGCCCTTTGCTATGTGGGAAATCAATATGATTGGGGAGATCAAGCCTACAGCCTCCAATGGACACCGTTTCATTCTAGTGGACATTGATTATTTCACAAAGTGGGTCAAAGCAACTTCCTTCGCATTCGTTACTAAGAATGTTGTTGCCCGCGTCATCAAGCAGAATCTCATTTGCCGGTACGGTATCCCAGAAAGGATCATCACTGATAATGGTACAAACCTTAACAATACTATGATCATCGCCTTTTGCGAGCAGTTTAAGATTCAACATCATAATTCTTCCCCCTATCGGCCAAAGATGAATGGTGCAGTCGAAGCTGCAAATAAAAATATTAAAAAGATCATACAGAAAATGACAGTCACCTACAAGGACTGGCATGAAGTGCTACCGTTTGCTCTCCACGGGTACCGTACCACGGCTCGCACATCAACTGGGGCAACACCCTATTCTTTGGTTTATGGCATGGAGGTTGTCTTTCCTATTGAGGTTCAAATCCCCTATTTGAGAATTATGAAAGATGCAGGTTTGAGTGAGGACGATTGGATCCAGACCCGGCTTGATCAACTGAATTTAATTGATGAAAAGAGGCTTACTGTTGTTTGCCATGGTCAGATGTAGCAAAAACGGATGATTAAGGCTTTCAACAAGAAAGTCAGGCGCCAAGTATATCAAGTTGGAGATCTAGTTATCAAACGCATTATCTTGCCACAAAGTGATCCCAGGGGCAAATAGACTTCTACATATGAAGGACCATTTGTAATCAAGAACATCTTCTCCGGTGGGGCAATGATCTTAACCACCATGGACGGCGACGATTTTCCACACCCTGCAAGCGCTGACATAGTCAAAAGATATTACGCATAAGAGACCCGCTAGGTTGACATACCTAGGCAAAAAAAAGGGCATCCGGGCGAACCAAAAAGGTTTGGGCAGAAATTAGGGATAAAATAAAAAAATTTGTACACCCGGCAAGTTGAAAACCCGAAAGGGTGACTTGGGCAAAAAAAGGGTCTCCCGGTGGACTGAAAACCCGAAAGGTCGGTCCAAGAAAAAGTTAGGGAATTAAAGTGTATGACTATGTCCCGTTAGATCACTTTGAAGATAATCTCTTCATTGACAAACTCAAGGTTTCTGATCAATTTAATCATCTTCGGACGAAGCGACAAATAGACAAGATATTCAGAGATATGGAGGCTATAGCAGAATGGGAACCCCATGGGATTATCACACATAGCTGTCTTTCTTTGTATAAAGTTTTTTTACTTTTATGGAACCATCCTCTTACTAGGATGTTTGTCTCTTTTGTACAAAATACTTATTCAAAGTAAATACAAAGATATCTCTTTAAAGTACAAAAAATTGTTTGTCTTTTTTCCTTTACACTTGTGTTTTATTTGCAAAAACGTCCAATGATTCATTAATGAACATATGCATTTGAACATAATTACCATTTACAAATAAACAAAATGAAAAGGACAATTACTGATAGGTTGAAGAAACAGGAAAACATTCCTAGACCACTCCATATTCCCCACAGAGTTTTCAATAATCTCCAGCGGGACAAAACTCCCAACTACCCAACAGAACGAAGCTTCTAGTTTATGAATCCCCGGTGGAAACCATCCAGTTCCTCCAAATTCCCCAGCGAGTCGTTTGAAGCCTGAAATCAATTCGGACAACAATTGACTTCTGAAACTCCCCAACAGAAAAATACTCCCATTTATTAACTCCCAGTAGAAGTCATCAAAATTCTCTGGATTCCCCAAGCAGATTCTTCAAGCAGTACATGGCATTACTCTCACAACGGAATTTTTGTAAATACTCCAACTTCAAGACATGAAGAATCCACATGTCCTCAGAAGCAGTCAAGGATTTATTTTCCTCAGCAATACAGCAAATCAGCTTACATGCGCATACATTACATCATCATATCATAAACATTGATAAAACACATATATTGCATCATATATTTCATGCAACATAACCTTGTGTTCAGCTAACATTTTACCCTTTTCAGGATAAGATTAACAAGCTACCATTCACAATATGCAATCTAGATACAGTACGGATACGCTCCAGACACGGTTGCCATTCTATTATACATTCAGATTCAGCTTTCAGATACAGTATAGATACGCTTCAGACACGGTTGCCATTTTGTTACTCATTCCGATTTTAAAGTTCAGATACGCTTCAGACACGGATGCCATCCTGATACTCATTCAGATTTTCAAATTTCAAATACGCTCCAAACACGGATGCCGTTCTGATACTTATTCAAATTTCAAGTACAGATATAGCTCAGATACGTTCCAAACGCGGACATCATTCTGATACTCATTCTTTCAGCTTGCAAATTATAATTCAATAAACATCCTTGGATGGCACCTACAAGCCCATCTCCAACAATATTCTATCACCTCTCCAAATGGCATCTTTAAGCCCATTCCCTCAACTACACTTTGTCAAGTGCAAATTTACGGGCACTCTAGTGTCCAATCATCTTTTACCTTCGAGTCGCGAACGACAAAACTCGCCAATCTAACTCTTCAGGTTCAAGAAGATTGAACAGGTGCAGCTGTTGTACCCCAAAATTTTCCCTCTCATTTATCAAGACTTTTCTCACAAGATCTCTTTGACTCAAGACTGGATTAGGGTTTGGTCAGCTCAAGACATCTCATCTTGCACTGATAACCCAAAATTAGGGTTTGAGTTTGCACAAGGATTTTTGGACTATCACTGCTTCATATGACTTTCAAACATCATTATGGATCCCTAAGATTACTCATGACAAGTTTCAAGCCTTGAACCACATTTTTGATCAGTCAATTGGACAATTGACCTAAAAATCAACTATATTGGGGAAAAAGTCAACCATAGCCAATTTACATTCAAACTTCATAATTTTTATCCACATCAACATTTTAGACTCATATGTACCATTTGATCAAGTTTGTATTACAACTCCTTAAGAAATTTGATCAAATCATCAAAAGGGCAAAATGGTCAAAATTAGGGTTTTGACTAAGAAAGGGAAATTTCTGATTTTTAACGTAGCGAATGACCAATTGAATTCATGCATGATTTCAAGGATTGAATGGCATTATCTTGACTTAATTACATGGTTCAAAACATTTCAAATTCATTGGATTGACAGATGAAATTTGCAGTCAACTGATCAAAAGTCAACTGTATACTGAAAAGTCAAACTTTGACTTTTTGGTCAAAATCAAGTACCAAGAGTCATAATTCATCAAGATATGTCAAAATGTGAAACTTGTTCACCAAGAAATCCAAATTTGAAAATTAGGGTTTGAATTTGAAAATTTTCATAACTTAGAAATTTTCGAAGTATAAAAATTTTCTTATTTTTTCTCAAATTTACACCACTTTTTCACCATGATGCATATTGATTCAAGGAAAGTTCCCAACATGAAAGTTGTAGACCTCCATGAAATCTACAAATTCTCTTCACCAACTTTTCCCTAAAGATGCTTGGATCTCAAGATATAAATTTGTGAATACATGGTCATGAACTTCTTAACTTAGTGAAATGTTGCCCTAATTTAGGCAGGTTTTGGACCCAAATTCATGGAAAATTTTCACCTAGTTCCAAGAGTTATATCAAAATGCATTTTAAATATGGATTATAGAGCACATTGCAAGCTTTCCAAAATGTCCAAGAACTCTCCAAGATTATTTTTGAGTAGGGAGAATCGAAGAGAGGGAATTGGCATTTTCTCACTTTTTTGTTCAAGCAATTTCATGAAGAACCAAGTTACAAATCAAACCTATGCTGGATATTTCATGCTGTACAGGTCCTAAACTTGCTACACACTCCTTAATTAAATTCTTACTCAGTTGAAAAAGTCTTTATCATTGCTTTTGAACCTTTACACAACTTGTAATTCCATTTATGGCAAAAAGGCTCCATTGCCATTTTCATAAAGGGCAACTTTTGCAAGCTTTGTAATCTTGAGCATTGGACCTGTCCCCTTGATACATGCAAGTACCATATACCAAAGGCAACTTGTACAGAAGAAATACCAACCCTAAGCAAGCTGGTACAAGCATGTGAGTTTTGTCTTGTCACTTTGCTTCAAGTACAAGAAAAGTTACAAAAAGGCTAGGGCTTGTACAGCTGATAGAGAGCTGACTTGAAACCATTTATATACTAATATGCAAAGAAGATACAACACATTTCCATACATGATTCCATTAAAGAAGGTAAGGGTTGGAATAGATTCAGGTAAGCTCAAGGAAGCTCAAGCAAGCATCAGGCCTCCATTAAAGTCACTACATTTCCATACACGATTCCAGCTGAAGGAGGTAATTTTTCAAACTCTATCTCCTTGTACAAGCAACCTCAGGCCACGATCTGTAAATAAAAAGTGTAGTTCTCATCCTAACAAAGTTATACATATCATTATCTTGCATTAATTTTACTTGTGCTAAGAGAATTTGGAAGTTGAAATCTCTGAAAATTTTAGGTTAGAATTTAGGGACTTTAAAATTCTCTTTGGTCTTTGATAGTTAGATTACATAATGTATATGGTTGGAATCGTGAGTTCAAATGCTACATTTTTCATGTTATGAGTTTTCATTTTTATGCAAGCATGAGGAAGTTACAGGTTGAACTGGCCAAGGCGTGGGAAAGAGGAAGACAGGACAGGGACGAGTCTGTTTGGGCTTTTTGCTTCCTGGGCCTTCTTTTTTTTTTTTGCTAGCATCATCACTACTGATTTGCTATCTCTCCCCCTGCTAACTCTTTTCATATTTTATTTTTTCATTTTTATATTTAATACTTTTAATTATTTTCTTTAATGATAAAAAATCCTAAAAAATAATTTAATTATTTTTACACTTTTATTTTAGTTTTTTATTATTTCTCAGATAAAAAATTTAGTTTATTTTGATAGGATATAATTTATTTTCTTAATAAACTTATAAATATAATTAAAAATACTTAGTATTTTTATTTTACCTTTCATATTTACAAATACCTATTTTTTTGCATATATTTAATTTTAATATTTATATACATTATTATTCATTATTTTCATACAAAAAAGATGCACAAAATAATAATATAGAAACATTACTTTCTTTTAAATAAATATTAGGGTTTAATCCCTTTCAAAAATTTAAATCTTTTTCCTTATATTTTTTAGGTTTAAGTTAAATATCCTTTTACACAAAAGAAAGACACAAAAACCTTTTTACATGTATATTGCATTACATTTTAAATATTGTATTATATTTATCTTAATTCGCACAAATTCGATTTGGTTGTAATAATTTATTTAGCCTTATATTCTTGCAAAATCTCCATTCAAATTTGTATTCCCCCTTCCCATAAATTGTTGTAATAGTTTAGAAATATTTACATTACGCAATTTATCGCTTTATATGCCATGATTAGTAATTAGGGTTTGCATGACAAGAACAAAACAAAGCAAATAGAAAACCCTAAATACATGACAAAATCAAAAGCATGAAAATAATGCACTTTGCACACAAGCACCCTTAGGGTTCCTCCCACTTGGTTGCCTAAAATAAAATGGCCATGTTCCGCATGTGAAGTATCTTGGCAAAACAAAACAAATTTAAGATCATAGTCCCTCGATGACACTATTCAAAAGTGGCCTAACAAAAATGATCTTGGTCCCTCAAAAATGCTAAGATAATTTGCAAACATTGCTAATCATGGCTATACGATGACCCACGCCCGTCCCGTTTACATCCAAAGATAGGGTTGCTTAACAAATCAATGGTAAGCCAACAATGTCAAAGGAATAGAAAATACATAAGAAAGACATTTGAGTAGGTAGATAGCTTCTAATTACTTGCCCCTCTTTTAAACAACAAATACTTGTTATTTTCAAAACAAACACACACATTTCAAAACATCTTACAAACATTAAAAACATTTTTCAAAATACAAACATCTTTGTATACATTCTTATGAACGAGAATCATTACAAAGATTGCCTAAACAAATAGTCTCTTTTACAAAATAATTTCAAAACCACACCAAACACAATTTCAAACAAACAAAAGCAAGTGATCTAAAGCAAGTAACTAAGAGCCCATGGAAAACCATGGATGAAAAGGGTGCTAGCACCTTCCTTTTCATAATCTACCCCCCTGAACTCCAAGAAACAATCTAAAGGTCTTTCCTGTGCTTTTTCACCTTTCCTTTTGGATAAAATAAATGTCGGTGGCGACTCTTGCTAACTGCAACATTTGCGATAAAAGGAAAACCTCAAGTCAGTTCTCCCACCGTATCACACCAAGTTACACCATGTACATTTGCTGGCCACCTTACACCTTTGCAATATTTTCATTATGCTCTGAGCATCAAAACGCAAGGAGGTACTAAACGATATCACATAAAACGCATGACACCATCTCACTCTCTCATTTTGCTGTTTTGCTTCCAACGATTTTGTGAGTCCTTCAAAGACCATTATACCCTTATTATGCACTCTATAAAAAGTCACACCTTCACTCTCTCTAGGGCACACCTCATTTGATCAAAAAAGTTGGATTTGAGTTCTCTCTCTCAAGCAAAGTGAATTTCGCATTCATTATTTTCTCTTATTACCGAGCCAATTTCTTTCTTATTTCTACTTCCTTGGAGCTACAAAGTAAATGAAGAAGGGAAAAACACAAGAAGGGGGGGTTGAATTGGGATCTCAAAACATAATGAAAATAACACGTTGATATTTATCCTGGTTCATTTGAACTCAACTACTCCAGTCCACCTGCCAAGATGATTTCGCCTCTCTCCAACGAGGTCTTAATCCACTAATCAATCTTGATTACAAAACTACTTTGACAACTGCCAAAGTCTTCTTGAGTCCAAAACCACAACCTGGTTTTCTCAAGGAAATACCTAAACAGTAATTGAATAAATGTGTACAATAATGTTTATAATAAAACAGTATCACTAACAATGATGTTTTACACAGTTTGAATATGAACGTTTAAGGATGAAAGGTGATTGTTGCGTTACTGTACTTTCACGTGAATTCTTCTTTTTGTGTGCAGTAGTTCATCACTTGAATTTCTTCTTTTTGTCTTCTTTATATAGGCCATGCAACAGTGACATAAAGAAGATGCTTTGGTATGTTCATAACACGAGTTAATGAACTTTCCAAACCAGTAGATCCTTGTCTGTTTGCAGCCGTTACTATTGATATTACATTGATAAATTGTAACGCTTCATAACTTCTCAAATCAAAGGTTGAATGTTACCGTTGAGAGTCCCTTACTGCTTGTATCAGAATATTACAGATCAGACTATCAGAGATCCTGTTTCACAGCGCTGGTGCATGCAGAA
This sequence comes from Vicia faba, assembly GCA_948472305.1. NCBI lineage: Eukaryota > Viridiplantae > Streptophyta > Magnoliopsida > Fabales > Fabaceae > Vicia > Vicia faba. The sequence goes on from OX451735.1 coordinate 1,054,447,243, forward strand.
GTTGTAACAGAACTTCTTCATATAAGTGTGTCACACATATTTTCTTCTAAGAAGGATGCGTATAATTCTATCATGGTACTCTCATCTTCTATGCTCGCATAATCAGAACTTCTTGTGATGTTCTGGTAGAACTTCTAGTGCTCCTTACATCAGAACATCTTTTTCAAATCATAACTTCCTGCATGGAAAGATACTTTTATTAGCGAGCATATTTGTTCTTTATATATATCATGTGTTTGTTATCATCAAAACTCTTGCAGGGATGTAGAACCAAATTATGTTCTAACAATCTCCCCATTTTTGATGATGACAAAAACTTGTATATTTTATGGAGTATAAAGAACAAAGAATAAAAAACTCCCCCTGAGTAGAATATTCAGATAACGAGCAAATAAAATACTTCCCTAAAGATCTTCTGATAAAGAAGATTTGCTTCTAATAGGAGTCAAAATATCACTGATTCTCCCCCTTTTTGTCAATAATCAAAAAGCAGTAATTTGCTTGAGAAGGTGTGACAATCGTCTTCTGGATTCAACTGAGATTCTTTACAGAGCTTCCGATGTTGTATTCTCATTCCCATTCCCAATAGTTTCAAAGCCAATAAATTTTTGTTTCTGATTTCCTCTGAAGCTTGCGAATCCTTTAAATTCCAGGCTTTGGAACATATGCTTTCTTCCCGTCATGTGTAGTGAGCATCCAGAATCTAGGTGTTAATACTGGTGTTTCAACCTTGCTATTAAAAATATATGCAACATAAATGATTTTGTCCTTTGGTACCCATATCTTTTTGGGTCCATGACTGTTAGAGTTTCCAAAATTCTGTTTAAATTTTGGTTTAGCAGAAAACGCTTTACTGGTATGTTTTATATCATGTGTTTTCCCAGAAGTGAAGTGAGAATAAAGAGGAGTGCGTTTAATAACCAGATCCTTAACTTTCTTAGGTTGGGATACTTTACCTTTGAGGGTTCATCTGGAGGACTTGTAATCTTTCTTCATCATCAAGTTTATTCTTGAAGTGATTTTATAATAAACCTTTGAAGAGAAGCATGTCTTTGGAACCACTCAAAAATACCAAAATATGAGTAAGATATACCCCTTTGAAGTTCAAAACCCTAGCTCCTAGAGCAAGAAAGTGCCTTGGGAAACCTTTGCAATTTTGACCTACTCTTTAGACAAATACTTTTGTGATGTGAATATGAGTTGTTGAGGATGATAAGGAGAAACCATAGCAACCAAAACCACTTTCAAATATTGAGAATTGTAGTAGATGTGCAGTTTTGATCAATGAATCAAGGGTTTGCCAAGTTGAGTCAAACTTCTTCAATCAATCCTTGTACCTTTGAACCATATTTAACAACTTGAAGTATGATGAATCATAATAGACTTTGTCATGATATTGCTTCAAAGTATCTTCAATGTTGAGGCTTGAGTCTCAAAGAAGCTTTGTTTAGGAAGGCATAGAAATGAACTCATGAATCCATAGATCAATCTTGATGGAATGTGTTATGCTTCCTCCTATAATCATCATCAATTGAGGAAAACACTTATTGTATTAATCCGTTAAAGGATGATCAAAACATAGATGATCAACAAAATACAAGTCAAGGTGCTTTGTAATTCCCCATAGAGCAAAGCTAAAGATAGGAAGAAGAACCAAACCGTACTGTGTGATCTTGTTGTGATTAAATTTATATGATGTGATAGAGGGATCTTAGGGTCAAAAATTAGGGTACAAAAGATGCCCTTATTTAAGTGTCTTCGTTCTGGAGATGTGAAGGTTAAAATTCTTCGTGTCGACACGATCGAAGATACTTAAATATAAAAAAGCCCTAATTTTGGCCCTAAGATGCCATGCAATGCTTATGATTATGAATGCAGATGAATAAATATAAAAAAGGCGCAAATATCCATTAAGGATGTAGTGCATAAACAGGGATCAAAAGAGGAACTCGACCGGGAAAATAAATCAATGGTGAACAAAATACAAAACTTTGTCGGGGTAAAGCCCAAATAGGAGATAAAGCGTCATCAACTCAAATATTGAGGAGAGAATGTGATGGATAATGGTGACCAACAGATGACTATAAACCATCATTCACTGAGGAGATAGAAAAAAACTTACGTTGACTCACCAAGGAAAGAAATTATAAGATAAAACTAGTAAATTTCAATAAGCAGTCAGTAGTCATAACCAAAAATAAATGAACTTCTTCAGAGCAATAGAATCTTAACGACGAACTACCTTCCATAGTGACATGGCTACCATTCATAGGAAAAAGATCTCAATAACGAACTACCTTCCATATTGACAAGGCTACCATTCATTGGAGAAACAAATCTCAACAACAAACTACCTTCCATAATGACAAGGCATCCATTCATTGGAGTAACAAATCTCAACAACAAACTACCTTCCATAACGACGTGGCTACCATTCATTGGAGTAACAAATCTCAATAATAAAATACCTTCCATAATGACAAGGCTACCATTCATTGGAGTAACAAATCTCAACAACAAACTACCTTCTATAATGACAAGGCTACCATTCATTGGAGTAATAAATCTCAACAACAAAATACATTCCATAATGACAAGTCTACCATTCATTGGAGTAACAAATATCAACAACAAACTACCTTCCATAATGACAAGGCTACAATTCATTGGAGTAACAAATCTCAACAACAAACTACCTTCCATAATGACAAGGCTACCATTCATTGGAGTAACAAATCTCAATAACAAACTAACTTCCTTAATGACAAGGCTACCATTCATTGGAGTAACAAATCTCAACAACGAACTATCTCCATTAATGAAGATACTATCATCCATTTGAGTAACAAATGAATCTTCTCCGGGAACTAACAGACTTACCGGGGAAGTACAAGTTACTCAAATAAAGAGAACTGCCACTTGTTGTTATCAGAGGGAATTGTAATAATGACTTCCTGAGGAAATGCCAATATATTCTTGCTGAGGAGATAAAATCTTCTCGTGCAAAATAAATACACATTCTCAAAACAGGATACAAAGCTTTCAGAGATCAGAGTAATAATGTTTCCAGGAACCACTGATTCGAACCAGAAATAAACCGGAATGAAACGGTCAACCAAGATAGCATCTGATGAGAACTAAACTCAAAGAGGAAACACATATCTAATCAGACAATGAACTGAAATAGGAAGACTGAGGCAAAAATATTCCACGAGGGATGACTCAGTGGGGAAATTGAAAGAATATACACTTTCTGCTTAAGGTTGACATTCTATTGGAGAGAAGATAACATAACTCTGCAAATAGGGTAATATGTAAACAGAATAATAATGAATGCATATGAGCAATGAATTGCTAAATTCAACTATGCATGATGTATGTATGCATGTATGAATGTTATCAGGTATATGCTGACAACATAGACATATAACAGTGGGGATAACCAGGTAAAACCAAATTGGGTAAAGTTAATACTCGGCTAAATCAAATCCAGAAGGAAAATTTAAGAGAGTAAGCACCAACTGAGGACACAACTTCCTACTTCACGACTTAACTTCACCGGGAAGGAACATAATCCGAAACTAATCAAATCATAGCAATAAATCAGCACAAATACAGGGGTATAACATCCTACTTCAGGCTTCACCGAGGAATATCACACAGACTTCAATGGGGAAAACAAATGTTTCAAGGTCGGTACTTCTATTGGGGATTGCAATGTTGATTTCAACAGGGTAGATGGAAACCACATCATCGATATATCAATTGGGGATTTCCCACTGACTTCATCAGGGAGGGAAACACCATATTATCGAAGGGAACCCAAGATACATTCTTCAATACCGAGAGTGAGGATTGCACCAATTTCTCTGGTGAGAAATTATGAAAATTTACCAGATAGCCATATCTAGGGATTTAAGAAGTCAAACATTACAGCAAGAAATCAAACTTATGGGGATTTTAAATTAAATCAAGCACATGGCAGGAGAAAACCCAAAAGGTTGACAACTATTTCACCATTTCTTAGAAAACACATTGCCCTTGTCTGGTTGCCTCATTGGAGAAAACAGGATAGAGACCTCAGACCCTGCTGTTGCGACTGGTTTTAAATCAGAGTCGCCATACTAGTTTTTATCCTAAGGAAGGGCATCTAATAGGAAACCCTAATTCACAAAGACAAAGATTCTAAGTATCGGACTTCATTAGACGAAAGGAAGGTGTTAGGCTCCTTTCATCTACCTTATTCTTAAGGATATTAGGTTTTAGGTTTAGGTTTCGAGTAAAATAGGGTTTTAATTTTTAATAGGGGAACTCGCCGCGATTTTAGTCGTATGCCTATGTATCCTCTTATGAGAAATTAGAGTCCCAAATCATAGTTCGTATGGGTTTGTGTTTTTTAGGGGTTGCAAATGTATTTTGAATCACCTAGCATTTTAGCAGGGAGTAGAGATTGTGGAATTTTGGATTAATCGCACGATTATTCAAAATACGTTGGAAACCCTTTTGCAAAAGAATGTTGTTTAGCTTAGTTTATTGCAAAAAATAGTTTGAGATTTGTTGAGTATATTTTAAAAATATTAATTGCGAAATATCTTAATTAATGCATGACTAAAAATATTTAATGCAATAATATAGGAAATAATATATATATATATATATATATATATATATATATATATATATATATATATATATATATATATATATATGATTTTTAAATAAAATAATTTAGATAATAATAATATGATAATAAAAATCAATATTAATAATAACAATAATTATTATAAAAAAGAAATAAAAAATAAAAAGAATATATGAGTCATAAAAAATAGAAAATTAATTAATTAACTCAAGGGGGTGCAGTTTGTTATGCGTTTTAGTAAAACAAGGGAAGGGTGGTGTGGAAATTAATTGGGCTAGGCCCATAGGCAAATTTAAGAGGAGTCTGAATGATTGGGTAGGCGAGGGTGTATGGAGGCTATAGTGGACCTGGCCTCATGGCCGTCTACTGATGATCAAAGGGAGGAGATCAATGGTGCACGTCTGTTACGGTGAGCGCACGTGCGTTGGAACAACATAACATAAAATTGCTTTTAACATTCTTATTTCATTTATTTCATTTATAGTAAACCCTTCATCTTTCTCTCTCGCATGCAGCCCCTTTCTTCTCTTTCAAAACCTTAATAAAAACCACCCCTCGCGGCGGCGTTATCTCAACGAAACCCCTTCACTATAAACACCTATAACCCCCCCCCCCATCCCCCCCCCCCCAAATACAAGATCAATTAACACAGAGAGCTAAGATATTTTTTCTACCCCTTTCTCTATTTTAGCTTCTGAACTTCCGAGCCTCTTCCGCTACGCTAATCTCTCTTTGTCTTCTTCAATTTGTAGGTCACGGCGGAGCTCGAGGGTGGAAGCGGCGACGACAAAAATGTGATTAGGGTTTCAGATGTTGAAACCCTAACCGCGGTCTTCTTTGTTCTTCAACAAACTGGAGGTTTATTCTTCGTGTTCTTTGCTTGTCTTCGAGTTCTCCTCCGTCTCTGTATCTGGTATCGCCCTTCTGTTAATTCTTTCTTCCAATTTGTTCCTTGTAATTGACCCCCCTCCTTCTGTTAATTCTTCTTCTGTATTTATAAGCTTTAGATTTTTAGGGTTTTAGGAATTGTTGTTAGATTAGATTTAGGGCTTATAAATCAATTAGGGATTGTAATTGATTGAGTTTTTGAGATTTTCTCCTCTGTAAATTAAGGATTCAAATTGTTTGTAATGGAGATTTCTGGGCTTGGACTCTATTGTATTTGATTTGCAATTGATTTTAGGATTCAATAATTTTAGATTTTATACTGTAAAAAAATATGGAATTTTCTTTTTAGAAGATTTGATTTGCAGATTTAGTGTTAAATTTCTACAGTACTTGTTATATTGGTGATAAATGTGCGTAAATATTGGGTAATTGATACAGTGCATGTTTTTGATTCAATTGGGCTTAAACGTTCTTGGTCCAACATTTTCAGCCACACGTTTTTTCTTTTTACTGCACTTGGATTAGGCTTCGCGCTAGTTTTCTTACGGTCCAGCTTATTTTGAAATTGGGCCTTTACTATTTTTTTTTCAAAAACTCGATCCAATATCTTTTTAAACAACACTCTTTAATAACTAAATTATATAAATAATTATTAATGAAAACATTACTGTAATAAAAAATTTTATGAGCAATATATTATTTTTTTCCTTTTTAACAGAGAAATATATTTTATTTATTTATTTTTTATTAAAATAATAATAAACCGTTTTAATATTAATGCTTCTTTTTTACACGAGACAGCAAAATCCCAAGAAGACAAATGGGCTCAACTTTAATAAATAAACAGTAAAATAATGTTTAAACAAAATAGGATGATTTTCAAAAATATATCAAATGGGGCTAATAAGACACAACCCCCTCTCTTACCTAAACGAAAATAGGCCATCTCAATGTTTTCAATTTCTTTGGGCCTGTAACTTGAAATTTCACCCCCCCCCCCCCTTTGTTAATTACTAACAACAATAACAGCCTAATGGACCATTATACAAGTAAAGTTTTAGTTTCCTTTTAAGATACTTTTAATATTCGAATATCATGGGTCATTGGCAAACATGCTTCGCGAATGGGCCTACGGGTATATGCTGAACCACTCCCTTGAATTAAACTGCACCCCCTGGTTGTCTTGTATTTTAAGAATGGGCCATCAGATATTGCTGAACCATCCCTAATTAAAACATTCTCTTTTATTTTTAATCTTGAAAAACACAGTCATAGAGGTAGGGCAAATTTGGGGTACGACATATGCCCTTATTCAATTATCTTCCAATCGAATAGCGTGAGAATACGCAGGTCTTGTGCATTTTGATTGGTATTTATTGAATACTTGGAATACCCTATAATTTTTCCGACAAACATAAGGTTACGCTGATATAGCGCACCCTTACGAGTCTTGAGAAAATAGGTAAAGCTGATGATATATCGCTTACCAGGATTTGACAATGAGACAGATGGTTCAGAGCTTGAGAGGATGATGTTGTATGTCTTGGTTTGGCTTTGCTTATTCATCCATTTGGGGGGATGAATAAAACAACGCTTGATAACGCATGGCTTCTTAGAGACTAAGGCAATGGGTTATATTCGGGAATCACTGCGTGGAGTCTTAGGCGATGAGCTAGGTTTTGGTTTTTGAGCAACGCTGCTTGGAGTCTTAGGCAATGACCTATGTTGGGGAGGGTCGCACATTACTGCAAGGAGTCTTAGGTAATGAGTAAAGATAGGGAAACACATCGATGCATGGAGTCTTAGGCAATGGGTTATGTTACACTGATGTCTAGGGTCTTAGACAATGAACTAACATTACAGCCTGAGGTCTTAGGCAATGGGTATGGAGAGGAGAATACATCACTGAATGGAGTCTTAGGCAATGTACAAAGCTTCGTACATTACTGCATGGAGTCTTAGGTAATGAACTAAAGTTTCGCACATTACTGCCTAGGGTCTTAGGTAATGGGTAAGGAGAGGGGAACACACTGTTGCATGGAGTCTTAGATAATGGGTCATATTACACTGCTGCATGGAGTCTTAGGAAATGAACTAAGTTTCGTGCATTACTGCCTGGGGTCTTAGGTAATGGGTAAGGAGAGGAGAATACATCAATCCATGGAGTCTTAGGCAATGTACCAAGCTTCATACATTACTGCATGGAGTCTTAGGTAATGAACTACATTGTAGAGGGAAAACATCACTGCATGGAGTCTTAGGTGATGGGTTTAACATGTCATGGCATGGAGTCTTAGATGGAGGATCTTATTTGGCTTTTGAACATTGCGGCATGGAGTCTTAGGCAATGTACTGGGGTTTGTACATTACTGCATGGAGACTTAGGTAATGTACTAGGTTTTGTACATTACTGCATGGAGACTTAGGTAATTCTATGTTGTAAGGAACACATCACTGCATGGAGTCTTAGGTGATGGGCTGAATACATCACTGCGTGGAGTCTTAGGTGATGGCTCAGATTTGTAGGAGAAGTGGGCTTTGATGACTGACCCTTAGATTGCTAAATTGAGGGTGAGATTGTTTGTTTGTTGTATGACGCATGCATATGCCGTCTAATATTGCTATGGAACCCTGAGTGTATGTGTGTTGAATGTCTAATGTTGATATGGAACCCTGAGTGTATGTGTATTGAATGTTTGTATGTACCAAGTAGTTTGAAAATGTTTTTGATAATTATCCTTTGTTAAACCATTGGTTTTGAGTTATCAATTCCCCAATATGATGAATTGGTGTGGACATGATGAAGAGTGTCTTGACATTTTATCATAGGCGCAGGCGTAGGCGTGGACATGGTCACAGGCGTAGACATGGACGTAGGTGTAGGCGTGGTTGTAGAAATAGGTGTGGATGTGGATGTAGGAGTGGATATAAATCATAGATAAGCTTCCTATTGAGATTTTGTTGTGAAGATGTGAAAAACACAAGAAGGGGGGGTTGAATTGTAAATCTTAAAATCAAAAGCGCAAACAACACTGTATTTTTATCCTGGTTCGTTTGATCTCAAACTACTCCAGTCCACCCGTCAAGGTGATTTCCCCTCTCTCCAACGAGGTCTTAATCCACTATAATCAACTGATTACAATAACCACTTTAACAACTGTTAAATCCTTCTTGAGTATAACCACAGACCGGTTTATCTCAAGGTAATTCTCTTACAGATAATTTAACAAAAGTGTGTTTGATGATTTCTAAGAAAAACTATATATCGCAAATGTTATAATACACAATATTAAGCTTAGAAAGAAACTGAATTGCTAATGCTTTTGAGTAGGCGTGGTTGAAAGCTTTAGCAATTTGTATGAGTGTGTGCGCGTAGATTATTAGCTTAGGCGTGTATATGCGTGTAGAGTATTAGCATTTTCTTTTATCACACTGACTTGTTTATATAGCCTAGGAAGAGATACGTTGTTGTTCATAAAGCCATTTCAATGCTAATAACGTTCTTTCCTTTTTGAGAAGATCTTGTCTTTGAATAAAGCCGTTGGTAATTAATATGTCTTGAATGCATAGTAACGCTTCAGAGTGTTCTGCTAATGATAATCAGAGTGTTCTTTCCTTTATGCTGACGCTTCTGAGTGCTGATGACTTGGTAAGGATCTTGATCAGAGTCAGAGTATTTTATGCACAAATTCTGTTCATCAGGCTTCAGCATGTGATCTGGTAACTTCAGCGTGTAGCACATGTTTGATCTTCTGATGCTGATGTTGATACTGATCTTCTGATGCTGATTCCATCAGAGTTTCTGTAAACATAAAACATAATTTTAAGTAGCATATATGTCTTATATATAAATCTTACAATTTATTTATTCTCGTATTTTGTTATCATCAAAACTCTAATTGAGGGTTGTAGAATCAAACTATGTTCTAACATGTTGGCGGAACCTTTGACGATTGTGTTCATTGTCAAGCGAGGTAGCTATAGAAAAGTGAATGGATAATGCTGAGCTTGGATTTGAATTTGGGTTTGTCTTAGCTGGTAGTCATGCCTTGAGTTTTTTCCACGGTTTTTTATGGGCATGTATGATTGAATGTAATGCATGTATGCATGTTTGATATGATTATTCTTTATGTATGCATGATGTATGGTATGTATGCTTGATATGATAATGTTATGAATTGAAATGATGCGATGATTGATAAATGCAATGCCCCTGTTATTTGAACTGCGGAACAAATTCTCAAGGAAGACTATTAGCCAAGACTTATTCTTTATGAGAAGCCATGCCAATTAGGGTCGGGCTTTTGAAAGTATATGCTAGACGGGAACTAGGATTTTGAAAAGACGGGCCAGACGGGAACTGGGCTTTGCACCCATATCCATATGGTTGCTTGAATAGTATCAACTTGGTGGCTTGGAAAGATGAAATGAATAGAAAGGTCGCTAATATTGGTAAGGTTACCTAGAGACATTAATTGGATAGTGTGAGGTTGCTCACGACTTTTACATAAGGCTACTTACGTAAGATGGATGATGAATGCATGAGGTTGCTCATGCCTCGTATGGCTGCCTATGAATGAATAGTGGGTGAGGTTGCATGAGGCTGCTCACGTCTTTTTATGAGACGCGGATACAAAAAGATATGAGGCTTCTCACGTCTTGGACAACTGTACATAAGGCTGCTTACGATTTAGTTTGACGAAGAATGCTTGTATCATAAACTCACTCAGAGGGATAGTCATAAAGATGTGGACCGTCTTTCCCTAATTTTTTGTAGGATCTTGGAGAAAGATCCATTAGAGATTATGAAAGTACGCGGGGAGCTTGCCTTTTTGTGGACTGTCTTTCCCTAATTTTTGGTAGGATCTTGGAGGAGATTCTCATTGATATGAGCTTGGAAGTAGTTTGATCATAGTATGGATGACCTCACGATTTCACACTTTGAAACATTATTCCCTTGACTAATGGGCTCTTGGATGATTTTCCCTTGATGGGCTATTTTTTTTTACCAAATTCTTTTGGATGAGCTTCGTAGCAGTATGCCTTAACATTTTCACTTCTTGAAAGGTAATCCCCCAATCTCCAGAATTTGGAGGAGGTACTCTTGAATGATTTTCCCTTGATGAAATGTTTTTGAATTAACTCTTTTTGATAAACCTCGCAGTGGTTTGCCCCACAATTTGAATTTTGAAAGAGGTGCCACTCAATTTCCTGGATCTGGAGGAATTACCCTCAGAAAGAACTTAGAACTCACCATGAACTTTGATATAGATTTCCCCAAGATTTGAATCTTTGAAAATTTTGTACTTGAAGTTGCTTGAAGAGGAACTTGGACCCTATGGGCAGTAGGATGAACCTGATATGTATTGCCCCAACATTTGAATCTTGGAAGATTTCCCGTTGAATCAAATCCTTGAGAGATTTATTAAAACGAGGGAACTGGGTCATACCCTGTTATGATATGATTTGATTAAGGAATGTTCCTTCAAAAGGTATGCCCCTAATTGAACAATGCTTTGAAATTTGATCCAGGTTGATTGAATTTTGGAATGATCACCCCTTATCAATAGTATATTCATGTGATATACATCTATGATCATTACTATTTTCCCCTGTTTATAGGAGTCCTCTTAGATGCTTTACCCCTAGTTAGAAGCTTCTTGGAAATGTTGCCTTTAATCAGACCTTTTTGAAATATCCTTGAGGCTAAGTATTAATTCGTAGATAAAATTGTACATTTTGAAAAAATAATTCTTAGTGATGTACATGCAAGTTTTGAAATCGGATTTTGAATAGAAATGGATGATTAGAGATGGAGATTCAAAGAAGCGAAGTAATTAGTAATAAATTTAACAAACTTAGGAGTCAGTTTAACACAAATTTTGCTTAGTATGCTTTCATAGTTAACCTCGCTTCAGTTAGGACTTTTGAAGGTTGTAACGTGGCCATGGTTAGTGGTTTGAGAAACAAAAGATATAAGGCTAAAAATTTATTTAGCCAACCCCATTATCCTTGATGTTCTTCAATCCTAATTCAATTAATCCAACAGATGCGTTCAATCCTCAAGAGAAGTTTCGTAGTTGCGCAGATGATGAGAAGCGTTGATAAGATCCAAGCATCGATAAGATCCATGCGTTGATGAGAAGCCTCTGAGGTGGCAGTCACAAGATTTTTCTCCAATTTTGTTTTCAATCCCTTATTTTTGCATGGACAAATTGTTTTTGAATTTTCCGGTCCATTTGGATGCCCTAACTTTTGCCTAAGTCAATTTTTTTTTGCTTTTTGTTTTTGACTTAGTGGGCTCTCTCTTTTTTTTTTTGAAATTTTTTGTTTTGAAATTTTTTTGTTTTTCGATTTTGAAAATTCGTGACTGCCACGCCGATTGTTGTAAGCTTCATCTTCATTGTTTTACTTGATTTTGAATGATGTATTGAGGAGGAAGATGTTGAGAGCTTCATGGATTCCTCATTCTTGATGGATGTGAGGAAAAGGATATGCTTGAACCCTTGCTTAGATTATTTCCTCAATGATGTATCAAGGAAAGAGATATGCTTGAACCTTTTGTTTAGATAAATCACTTCTCTTGAGAATAGAACACGCCATTGAATTAATTGAAATACTACCCTGCCCCTGGTTGAAATTAAGTTTTTTTTTAGAAAATAGAAACAACTCCAACTTCTGGCTCGAGGAGGTTGACTATGGATTAACTCCTTATTTCTCCACTATTTAGGAATTGAACCAATTCCTTACATCTTCAGCTCAGTCTTACTTTGAAAGCATAGCTTAGCAAAATTCAGTTATTTGATTTTCATCATTCTCTATCGAAGTTTGTTAATTTAAAAATGGAAAAGAGTGAAGATAGAAAGTTGTTGATTTTTGTGGATTGAATCGATTTCAAAAATATGCATGCTTATTTTATTAAAATTACTAATACAAAGATACAAATTTACACCAAATGAACCTTAGCAACTAGGAAATTACAATTTGTACTTGATAAATCCTAATGATTTTATGGAAGTGCTCATTTGTTGATCCTCGTGACTTCAGGAGATCTTCTTAGTTATTGGACTTGTCAAAGCGTGAGGGTGACCTTTGACTTTTCTCGGGCATACCTATTTTGTTGATAAGGCAGTTGCTCTTGATGTAGAGGAATAACCAGTGGTAGTGGCATTTGAAGCACTGTGTAGGACTATTGTTGTCATGGTGAAGGGCTTCCTTCTCTCTCCAATAAGACTTGTATCTCTTGAATTTCTCCATAACTTTTTTAGTTCATTTGCGAGTATCGAGAAACCTGCTAGCAGATGATAGTTGGATAATGGCAAAGGTGGAAATGAATGAGATGTAAACGTATGGGTGTATATGAATGCATGGGTATGAAAAAATGTTTTTGGCTTTAGGGTATGATGCAAAAAGGGTTCATGGATATGCGATGTGATGCAGCCGTAGTATGAGGGTAGACGCGGGGGTACCCTATACAGGTTTGATGGTAGATATGAAAATGATAATATCCTACACTATTTCAGAGATTAAGACAAGTAGGAGCTCCTTAAGGGTGAAGATAATGATGGAAACGCGGGTATCCTACATTGACTCAGAGATTGAGACAGATAGGAATTCCTTAAGGATGAAAATAATAAATATCGATTTAATGATAACCTACACCGACTCAAAGATTGAGACGGATATGAATTCCTTAAGGATGAAAATAATGATAGGCATGGAAATGGGGATACCCTACATTGACTCAGATATTGAGATAGATATGAACTTCTTAGGGATTACGGACCATAGAAGACGAAGAGGAATCCCTACAAGCTAGATATTGTAATTGAGGGACGAGAATTCCTACCAGCTAGGGATTGTAATAAACTAATGGACGATTGAAGAATCCATACATGCTATGGGTTGTGACTTATGAAAGATAGACCCTAAAGGCTATGGATTGTAGTATACTGGAAGTAACCCTTGCGAGTTTAGGGATAGCCGAAATGGGATTATATGAATGATATCCTTAGAAGGTAGGCTCCTAGTTTTGACCTACATTAGTCTATCCTCCCCAAAAGGTGGCTTCCTTAAGGGTATCATGAATAACACCAGAGGGAAAAGGCACAAGGTCCTCCCTTAGGTGGAGCCTTTTTACGAACCGAGACTTTCGTCTCAAAGTCGTGAAAGGTCTCGTCATGAGATTTTTGTTAAGGTCGTTACAAAGAGTCATGGGTGGCATCCCAAAGTCTTACTCGTCAAGAGGATATCTCCCTATAAGTATTCCTTTTGTGGAATTCCACCGACTCTAGGAGAATTCATCACATAAACTCGCAGGAATGATGTATCCCCTAAGCTAATAGACGAACCTTCTTTCTAAGGGTTATTTGAGATTTGTTTTGAAGTAAAAACTCGCCACACACTAAATATATAATGATAAAAATAAACAGGAATAAACAAATGCAATAAATAAATATATAAATAAAACAAAAAACCAAAATAAACCTAAAACCTAAAGTTGAGGGTCCCCAACAGAGTCGCCAGCTGTTACGACTAGTTTTTAAATCAGAGTCGTCACTACTAGTTTTTATCCTAAGGAAGGGTATCTAATAGGAAACACTAATTTGAAAAGAAATAGATTCTATGTTTTGGACTTCATTAGAAGAAAAGGAAGGTGTTAGGAACCTTTCATATACCTTATTCTTAAGGATATTAGGTTTTAGGTTTAGGTTTCGGGTAAAATAGGGTTTTAATTTTTAATAGGGGAACTCGCCAAGATTTTAGTCGTATGCCTACGTATCCTTTTTTGAGGAATCAGAGTCCCAATTCGTAATTCGTATGAGTTTGTGTTTTTTAGGGGTTGCAAATGTATTTTGAATCACCTCGCATTTTGATCGAGAGTAGAGATTGCGGAATTTCAGACTAAACACGCAATTAGTCAAAATACGTTTGAAACCCTTTTGCAAAAGAATGTTGTTTAGCTTAGTTTATTGCGAAAAATAGTTTGAGATTTGTTGAGTATACTTTAACAATATTAATTGCGAAATATCTTAATTAATGCAATAATAAAGAAAATAATATATATATATATATATATATATATATATATATATATATATATATATATAATTTTTAAATAAAATAATTTATATGATAATAATGATAATAATATGATAATAAAAATCAATATTAATAATTATTATTATTATTATAAAAGAGAAATAAAAAATAAAAAGAATATATTAGTCATAAAAAAATAGAAAATTAATTAATTAACTCAGGGGGTGCAATTTGTTATGCGTTTTAGTACAACAAGGGAAGGGTGGTGTGAAATTAATTGGGCCAGGCCCATAGAAGAATTGAAGAGGAGTCCGGATGATTGGGTAGGCGAGGGTGTATGGAGGCTATAGTGGACCTGGCCTCATGGCCGTCTATTGATGATAAAATTGAGGAGATCAAGGGTGCACGTCTGTTACGGTGAGCGTGCGTGCATTGGGAAAACATAACATAAAATTGTTTTTAACATTCGTATTTCATTTGTTTCGTTTACAGTGAACCCTTCATCTTTCTCTCTCGCGCGCAACCCCTTTCTTCTCTTTCAAAATCCTAAAAAAACAACCCCCTGCTGCAGTGTTATCTCTACAAAACCCCA
Organism: Vicia faba; assembly: GCA_948472305.1. Taxonomy (NCBI): domain Eukaryota; kingdom Viridiplantae; phylum Streptophyta; class Magnoliopsida; order Fabales; family Fabaceae; genus Vicia; species Vicia faba. The sequence continues at coordinate 1,054,462,407 of OX451735.1, forward strand.
TCACTAGAAACACCTATCAAACCCCCTCAAATACAAGAGAAATTAACACAGAGCTAAGATATTTTTGTTACCCCTTTCGCTATTTCAGCTTCTGAATTTCCGAGCCTCTTCCACTTTGCTAATATCTCTTTGTCTTCTTCAATTTACAGGTCATGATGGAGCTCAAGGGTGGAAGCAGCGACGACAACGATGTGATTATGGTTTTAGATATTGAAACCCTAATCACGGTCTTCTTTGTTCTTCAATAAACCAGAAATTTATTCTTCAAGTTCTTCGCTTGTCTTTGAATTCTCCTTCGTCTCTGTATCTGGTATCACCCTTTTGTTAATTCATTTCTTCCAATTTCTTCCTTGCAATTGATCCCCCCTCCTTCTGTTAATTCTTCTTCTGTATTTATAGGCTTTAGAACTTTAGGGTTTTACGAATTGTTGTTAGATTAGATTTATGACTTATAAATCAATTAGGGATTGTAATTGATTTAGCTTTCTGAGATTTTTGCCTCTGTACATTAGGGATTCAGATTGTTTGTAATGGAGATTTCTAGGCTTGGACTCTGTTGTATTTGATTTGCAATTGATTTTAGGATTCAATCATTTTAGATTTTATACTGTAAAAAAATATGGAATTTTCTTTTTAGAAGATTTAATTTTCAGATTTAGTGTTACGTTTCTACAGTACTTGTTATATTGAAGAAATACGTGTGTAAATATTGGGTAATTGATATAGTGCATGTTTTTGATTCAATTGGGCTTAAACGTTCTTGGTCCAACATTTTCAGCCACACGTTTTTTCTTTATACTGCACTTGGATTGGGCTTCGCGCTGGTTTTCTTACGGTCCAGCTTATTTTGAAATTGGGCCTTTACTATTTTTTTTTCAAAAACTCGATCCAATATCTTTTTAAACAACACTCTTTAATAACTAAATTATATAAATAATTATTAATGAAAACATTACTGTAATAAAAAAATTTATGAGCAATATATTACGTTTTTTCCTTTTTAACAGATAAATATATTTTATTTATTTATTTTTTATTATAATAATAATAAACCATTTTAATATTAATGCTTCTTTTTTACACGAGACAGCAAAATCCCAAGAAGACAAATGGGCTCAACTTTAACAAATAAACAGTAAAATAATGTTTAAACAAAATAGGATGATTTTCAAAAATAGATCAAATGGGCTAATAAGACATACACCCCCCCCCCCCCCCCCCTCTTGCCTAAACGAAAATGGGCCATCTCAATATTTTCAATTTCTTTGGGCCTGTAATTTGAAATTACACCCCCCTTTTGCTAATTACTAACAACAATAACAACCTACTGGACCATTATACAAGTAAAATATTAGTTTCCTTTTATGGTAATTTTAATATTCGAATTTCATGGGCCATTGGCCAACATGCTTCTCGAATGGGCCTACGAGTATATGCGTCTTCCTGATTTAGAAAGCCTCACTCACTTGAATTAAACTACACCCCCTAGTTGTCTTGGATTTTAAGAATGTGCCATCAGATATTGCGGAACCATCCCTAATTAAAACATTCTCTTTTATTTTTAATCTTGAAAAATACGATCATAGAGGTAGGGAAAATTTAGGGTACGACACCTGCAAACCAGCAAAAGTGCCTTGGTAGAATTTTCTTGGGGAAATCAAACTTTTAAAAATTTCTGAATTTGTCCATCACTGGAGTCACTATTTTTTGTTCTCCTTGCGTCATAAAATCTAAAGCAATAAGTAATTTGTAAATTCTTTTCAAAAAATAATTTTGTTATTTAATATGTTTTCTTTGATCATTACTATCAATAATAAATAAAGTCTTTGTAAGCTAAATAAAATAAGAATCACAAAGCATTGGATAAAAGCTCAAACTTTATTAATATGATGGTAGTCTACGAATGGCGAGACTCCATAGATGATTACAATGTTTGAAAAATGGTAATACACATTGGAAAATATGCATTGAGTTACAATGACCACTATTCCCTTAACAACTTTGAATTCTTGAGCAGAGATTTCAGTTGAAGAGTAATGAAAATCCAAGAAGATTGTGGCTTCAATGATCGAGTCTTGTCTGATGTAGTTACTTTCCAAGAAATCCATAACTTTTTCCTAGGTTGCCCTTGCGGGTTTTCAACCTACCAAAAAGATTTATTCTGTTTTATGTCCCTAATTTTTACCTAGACATCCCTTTCGGGTTTTCGGCCTACCGAAACGCTCCTTTTTTTGCCTAAGCCGCCATTTCGGGTTTTCGACTTAGCGAGCTGTTCTTTTATTTCTTTAGGAAAATTATTTCTTGAATATATCAGCATTCACAGGACGTGGAAACTCCTCACCATCCATAGTTTCAATAATCAATGCACCGCCAGAGAAGGCTTTCTTGATAACATACGAGCCTTCAAAATTGGGAGTCCACTTGCCCCTAGAATCAGCGTTAAAAGACATGATCTTCCTGAACACGAGGTCGCCTTCTCTAAATTCACGAGGTTTAACCTTCTTATCAAAAACTCTCTTCATTCTCTTCTGGTACAACGGACAATGACACAAAGCCGTCATTCTCTTTTCTTCAATTGGATTCAGCTGGTCAAACCTGTTCTAGACCCATTCAGCCTCTGACAACTTGGCTTCCATTATCACGCGCAAAGAGGGAATCTCAACCTCAACGGGGAGCACTGCTTCCATGCCATACACAAGAGAGAACGGGGTTTCCCCTGTTGAAGTGCATACGAATGTTCGATACCCATGTAGAGCAAAAGGGAGCATCTCATGCCAATCTTTATAAGTAACAATCATTTTCTGGATGTTCTTATTAACGGCTTCAACAACCCCATTTATGTTTGGCCTGTAGGGAGATAAATTGTGATGGGAAATCTTGAACTCTTCACAAAGTTCCCTCATCATCTTGTTATTCAAGTTTGAGCCGTTTTCGGTGATAATCCTGCTGGCCACACCATACCGACAGATTAAATTATTCTTGATAAATCGCACTACCACAGACTTAGTGACATTAGCATATGAAGCTACTTCCACCCATTTGGTGAAGTAGTCAATTGCCACCAAGATAAAACAATATCCATTTGACGCCTTTGGTTCAATCGTTCCAATCATGTCAATACCCCACATAGAGAAAGGCCACGGGGAAGAAATAAAATTGAGAAGTGTCAGAGGCACATGAATTTTGTTGGCATAAATCTAACATTTATGGCACTTCTTTACAAATTTATAACAGTCAGATTCCATTGTCATCTAATAATAACATGTCCTAAGCATCTTCTTTGGCATCGAATGTCCAATGGCATGAGTACCAAGGTAACCTTCATGGACTTCATGCATTAATATGTATGCTTCTTGTCTATCCATGTATCTTAGTAAGACCATGTCATAATTTATTTTGTATAGCACATCTTCGTTGAGGAAAAAGCTGCCTGCCAACCTTCTCAATGTCTTTCTATCTTTATTTGACGCACCAACCGGGTATTCCTGAGTCCGGAGAAAATGCTTGATATCATAATACCAAGGTTTTTCATCTGACACTTCCTCAACTGCAAACACATGAGCCGGTCTACCCAAATGTTGCACTATCATACGAGGCACATCGTTCCAAGTATTCACTTGATACATAGAAGTCAGAGTCACCAAAGCATCTACTATATGATTCTCATCGTTGGGAATATGATGGAATTCAAATTTGTTAAAGAAAGGCAGTAATCTCCTAGCATAATCTTTGTAAGGGATCAAGCTTGGGTGACGAGTATCTCATTCACATTTAATCTAGTTAACTACCAAAGCTGAATCACCATATACATCTAAAACTTTGATTCTTAGATCAATGGCTTCCTCGAGACTCATGATACAAGCCTCATACCCCGCCATATTTTTGGTACAATCAAATGTTATCCTTGTAGTAAAAGGAATATGTGATCCATGAGGAGTGATAATCACAACACCAATTCATTTTCCGTAAGCATTCATTGCTCCATCAAATACCATACCCCACCAGGATTCAGGATAAAGACCTTCTTCGGGTAAAGGTTCATCGCAATCTTCCGCTTTTAAGAACATCGCATCCTCATCAGGGAAATCAAATTTGACAGATTAATAATCATCTACCGGTTTGTGAGCAAGATAATCCTCCAGCACACTACTTTTTATAGCCTTCTGAGTACGGTATTCAATATCATATTCAGACAACAACATCTACCAATGGGAAATTCTTCCAGTAAGAGTGGGCTTTTAAAAAATATACTTAATTGGATGCATTTTGGAAATCAACCAAGTAGTATGATTCAACATATATTGCCGCAACCATTTTGCCTCCCAGGATAGAACATAACAAGTCTTTTCCAACATAGAATACCGTGACTCACAATAAGTAAATTTCTTACTGAGATAATAGATGGCATATTCTTTCTTTCCTATTTCATCCTGCTATCCCAAAATACACCCCACAGAACTATCCAACACTGTTAGATACATGATTAATGGTCTTCCTTCCACGGGAGGGAGCAAGATGGGAGGTTCAAGCAGATATTCTTTGATACTTTCAAATTCCCTTTGGCAATCATCTGCCCACACACAACTTTGATCTTTCTTTAACAACTTAAATATCGGTTCACATGTTGAAGTCATGTGGAAAATGAATTTGGAAATGTAATTCAAACGCCCAAGGAAGCCTCTAACTTGCTTTTCAGTCCTTGGCGCAGGCATTTCCTGAATTTCTTTAATTTTATCAAGATCCACTTCAATCCCTTTTTGGCTGACAATGAAACCTAACAACTTCCCTGATCGGACACTGAAGGTGCATTTATTTGGATTTAAGCAAAGATGATACTTCCTAAAACACTGAAACAATTTAAACAAATCTTCTATATGCCCTTCTTCAGTCTGTGATTTGGAAATCATGTCATCAACATATACCTCAATTTCCTTGTGCATCAGATCATGGAATAGGGTTGTCATAGCCCTCTGGTACGTTGCACCAATGTTCTTCAACCTGAAGGGCATCACTCTGTAACAGAATGTTCCCCAGGGTGTGATAAACATTATTTTTTCCATGTCCTCAGAAGCCATTATGATTTGATTATATCCGGAAAATCCGTCCATGAACGAGAATACTTTTAATTTTTTACTGCTATCAACCAACATATCAATGCGCGGCAATGGAAAATCATCTTTTGGACAAGCTTTATTTAGATCTCTGTAATCTACGCACATGCCAATTTTTCTGTCTTTCTTTGGTACACTATATTGGCAATTTGTCATACCCCAATTTTTGACCTAAGATCCTATTTTCATTTTGCATTTTATACACAAGTCAAGGTCATGAAATACGGTCGGTTTTAACCTCTCACCTTCGAGCATTAACTATGCAGAGATTGTCAATTGTTTTGAACATTTTTAGCCTATGTATCACTAACTTCTAATCGCATACAAAGGTTCATGTTTGTGTTTTCTTTTGTTTCATGTGTAGGGACAGGTCTGAATCAAGGGCATCGGGCGTCGCGTCTCAATTAGGGTTTTGAGTCCCTCGAGCCAGAAGTACGATCAATTGTGGATTCTCCAAGATTGATTCATCAAGGCACAACCTCTAATCTCAGAGAAATTTTCTCAAGCATTATTCAATCTCATTCTGATCAAAGATGTCTCAAGTGTGATAGCTTATGTCTCAAGGAACTTCAGAGGATCGTATGTTTATTTCCACGCCTTGTTCGATAAGTGGTCTCAAGCTTCTCCAAATATCCTCCAAGAACAGTCAAGGTTTCATTATCACTGGTTCACATGTATTTCACCATGATTTCACCATGCTTGATTAAAGTTGCAACAAAACCTGTCAAAACTGTTACAAAACAGTCCAAAATCAATTCAGTACAAAGCAAAAAAACAACCCTATGTTACCTGCCCATAAGCCCCCTATGCAGCCCTACATCATCTGCAAAACAACCTTGTAAACTGGTCCATAACAATAGTCCAAAAACCTGTTACACACCACAGAAAAAAAATCAGTCCAATCTCAAAAGGAAAAGAGAGGGAAAATACATGTCACAAAACCAGAAAGTACAAGAGGAAAATGACATCCATTAACATATTGCTACTCTGTTTTCCTCTGCATACTGTCCATAAACAAGTCAAAGCTCTACACAAACTAACTCCACCATAATGCTGCCCCAAACCAGAAACAAACCTGCATATCATTCCGAATAATTTGCACCAAATAAGCAACACAAATCCTACATCAGAAAGTAAAAAATCAGCATACCACATTAGTCCAAGACTCACCAATTTTCCCCCCAAAAAACCACACTAGTTCCATTATTAAGGGAAGATGACAGCATACAAAGAAAAAAAAAACATCATCAGTTAAGACAAAAAAAATCCAACTTGTCAAAAAAAAACCCGCCCTGTATTACATGACAGAAAACACAAAAAAATGATTGGTATACAAATTCACATCCATGTTTCAAAGGTACCAAGCAGCCACACCAGAAATTAAGGAAGAAAATTCCAATAGAACCAACACTAAGATGAAAAGAACTTACAGCCTTGCTTGAATCCTGAGCCCATGAACTCAAGACACCACCTTTTCCATAATTTCCAACCTGTTGGTTATAAGGTGCTCCTTCCTATGTCTGGCCCGACTCTTGAATGCGGCCATATTATTGAAAGTTGTACATTGTAACGACTGCCTATGAAACATAAGCAACATAACTTGGATTTCTAAATTTAAAGGAAATAGAAATGATTGGATCGATCCTTTGACATATTTGGATCTGTGTGGAAGTTCTGAAGTCTTACAACATAAACATCTGCAGTATAACTCATGATATCCCATTTGATTATGAGATTTCCATTTGGATCCAACTGATCATAAGCTACTATTTCATCACCGCCAAACTTCCAACCTGCAGGGACAAGTTACCCGATTCATCAAGACTGACAACAACACCTGATTTTCTTAAATCAAACTTCATGCAGAGAAAGAAAGAAGTAGAAGAATAAAGAGGGATAATTCATACCTTAAAACTTGAAGACCCGCCGGAGGTACTCCGGTCCAGTAACATTCATTTTTCGTCATTCTATGTTCCGCTCTATTGATTGTTGTTATCATTTTTTGATGTTCTGAATCTTGAGATTAAGCTATTGTTGTTGTTGAGCGATCAAGAGAGTGCATGAAGAGTGAGAGCTGAGATAGGTTGATAACCAGAGATAAGAGCGTGAGAGAGAGGAATCGATGAAGAGGCGCGAGGAGAGTGCTGGGATTTTTCTTCTATGAATGTTGACGAATGGTGGTGATACATGAGAGAGAGTCGGAACATTGTTGATGTTCATTTTTTAAGAAGAAGGAACGATTCACAATCAGAATCTTAATTTCTCTCTGGCAATTTGTGTTAACGTGAATACTCTTAGGGTTTACCACCCACATCGTTTGAAGTTAGAACTGGGTCCGGACCCCTCTAACCCGGTCCAACGCAACTATATTTTTCTTTAAGTTTTTTTGTTTAATCATCCTCTTATTATCATAACTTGGGCCTGCCAGTTTATTTTCTTAAGCCTAGTCAATCTAAAATATGTTTTCACTCACCTCCTTGTTTAATATTTTCAAGCCCATGTTCTTATTTACATTTAATTTCCTTTTGTTTATTTTAGTTTATTTTTTACACTTGTTAATTGTTAATATAAATTAATTAGACAATCGATTGTTATTCAGTTTGACTAATTCTTTCTAAATTTCATTAAGTAATTTCAATTAATTTAATTCATTTTTGTTTTGTTAAATTGTTCAATCATTTAATTGTTAGTTGTTTAATCATTTTTTTTGTTTATTTAATCTTTGTATCTTGCTTGTGTTAAATCCAAGGGAAAGAATTAATTAGTTGACTTCATATCATCGAACATATCCAATACGATTGTGCGAAACTCTTTCATACATTTTAGTTTTTGTTAAACTTAAGTTGAATCTCCTAAAAATATCAATTTTTAAACTCCCACCCTTTTAAGCCAAAAATTCGACATTTGGTCGTCGCATTTTCTAAATATCATCCCACACCCATTTTAACAAACAAACAATCTTAATCATAAAAACAGATATTTCAAAAGGTTCTTACAGAGTACCGCAAATGCATTGGGTGCTAGTACTTTCCCATTCCATTACCAACCCCAGAACTATCGATCTCTTTCAAAAAATGCATTATATTTTAATTACTTTTAAGTGTTATTTTACATTGCATATTTAAGGTTTTATTTCGCTCTTTTCCCTTTTCCCTTGGAAACAATAAAGTGAGGTGGCGACTCTTGCTTATTTACGAGTCAAGTTAATTAATAGTTTGATCTCCGATTTTCACTGCTACAGAATTGGAGACTATTCTGGGGACAAATTAACATCTTGCTGGTCCATTCCTAAGTGGGTTAACCCTGATTTGTCATATCTGTTTTTATTATTATTTGTTTATTTGTGTTATTATATGTGATATATTGTTGTTATTTGGGTGTTGATAACAAATGACAAGTCCTATACTTGGACTAAGTTACACTTAAGAATAGGATGGGAGGTATAGTCATGTTAACTTTGAGGGAATAATCCCGAAGAAGGAGACGTGAAATTCCCCAATCAGTGGAGGCCTATTGAATGTAGTATTTGTTTACCGAGTAATCGGGAAGATATTGTTGCTTTCGACCTGGGAGCCAGAGAAGCTGAGAACCGTAGAACCCTGAACCCATCTTGGCCTATTAGGTGTAGTGTGGAGACAATAACAAAGTAATCCAGAAGACGTTGTCACGCGATGATGTAGTCAGACGAGTTTCTCTTGAGAATATTTCTAATTACCGAGTAATCGGGATGTTGGTAATATCTTATGGATGATTGTATACTCTGGGAACTTTTAGAACCTTGTTTTACAAGTGTGATTAAACCTTTAGTACATACATTGGGGGTGGTCTTTACCTTTGACTCCATGCTCGTGACGTTGAAACTTTTGACTGTGTTTGTGACCTTGCTTGTGGTTGTTACATAGCCATGCCTTCATGCCTCCATGAAACTCTTTTTTTCCACTTGATTTGCAAGGAATTTGGAGGTCTTTCTTTGTAAACATCACAAGTTTCGTCAAGCTCAATGGATCTTGGGTGTTGATGGGGTGAAAACCCTAATCCACCAAAATGGATGATTGATCTTGATGATAACTTGATCAATGTTTTGATCCAATTTAAAATTCATCTTCTATCTTCGTAATTTTATGTTTACAACTTAATATATTGAGTTCCTTGAAAGTCAAATAAAAACTATCTTTTTCATATCATACATCATTCTACATTTTTTGTTTCACTTTCAAAGGTCTTTTTCCAAGTCATATTTTTCCTTTGGTCTCACCAGTACGACATTCACGCTAAGAGAACAATGGATAATATCAAGCAAGAGGTTTTTGAACTCCGCAAAGATATGAATAATTTGAAACCTAGTATGGAGCACTTAACTAGTTTGGTTGAAATTTTGGTGGCCGTCCAAGTCAATCCTTATAGGAAGAAAGAAGTGATGGAAAAGGTCTCCACCGAAACTCTGAAGTCATTATTTCATGAGAAGATGATAATTAATGCACCTAGTGACTTTCTTGACAAGGTGAATGTGGGAGTGCGTCTAGAAGAAGATGTCCGAAAGGGATGTTTATATGAAGATGGTGGCTTAGCTAGTGGTGTGAAGAAGTTTGATAATAAATTTCCCAAGAAGAGAGTCAGAGAAAGAAATAATCATCTCCAGAATCATCATGTTTCTTCTATCATCCCTGTGTTCAATTTACCTTCTGCAGCTCCAGTTCATCAACAGAGTCAGCAAGTTCCTAATCAGAGGAAAACTCAATTTGATCCAATTCCAACAACCTATACGAAGTTGTTTTCTGCCTGATGCAGAGGAATCTGGTTTAGACTCGACTTGCACCGAAGGTTCTTGAGAAGATTTCGTGGTACTACAAAGCTGATTTGACTCGTGCCTTTCATCAGGATGCTTCTGGGCACGATTTGGAAGATTACTTTGCTTTGAAGGTTTAAGTTCAGAGATTGGTCAGAAGTGGTATTTTGTCATTTAAAGATATTGGTCTTGAGGTTAAAGTCAAGTAATTACCAAAGAATAAACATGGTTGAAGGATACCTTGGAGTTTAATGAAGAGAATCTTCTCAGTTTAATTAGCATTTTACTGCTTTTTCATTTGTAATCTTTCTTGTTTATCATTACATTTTTCGCATGTAGAACTTGTTTACATTTGAATGATTATCTTAATACAATGAATATGTTTGTCTTGAAGAAATTCATTCATTTCACTCATATTTGTTTTCAAATTGTAAATTTCTTTTTGATACCAACTTGTTGCCCATTATCTTGCCTAGGCAGGAATTGGAGGGAGGATGATGATCTGAAAAACGCAAAAATCTATGGTTGTATGCTTTTGGATAAATTCTTACTGAGGAAGTACATGCATTTTTTAAAATCCCTAAACACCAGAGATATAAGGAAGATAATCCCTTGCTAACCCCTTTTGAGCCTTGAAGTAGGAGTTTCTTTTCTATACAAAAAACCCTTAATTTTAACTTGGGGCAGGGTAGTTTTCAGTTAATCTGATCAAGTGTTCAAAATTTATAAGGAAGTTATTTCTTAAGAGAAACTGTGATGGCTATCCTTCATATATCATGAGTCCAGGAGATGTGAAACCATAATGGTTATCCCTCATCCATCAAGAAATGAGTCGGTCACAATCCTCTTGACAAGTCAAGACAAGTTAATGTCACACGTTTTATTCAAAAATCAAGAAAAGAAAGCCCGCTAAGTCGAAAAGTTGAAAACAAGAGACTTAGGCAAAAATCAAGGCATCCCACTGGACTATCAGTTCAAAAGAATTAGTTCAAGAAAAAGTTAGGGAAAATAAAAAATTACAAAGAAAGGATTACAAAGAAAAGTCCACAGCCAAGAACGAATTCGTGTGACTACAAACGCAAAGACATAAGGGTGGCTACTACACCGAAAGCCTCGTCGTTTCCTTAACTGTCACAAAATCTTTTCTAAAAGATGAACATGAATGTTGAATTAACTGAACTTAGGACTGTAGAATATCACGAAGAATGGGTGGGCACCAATAAAATTGAGCCTAAAAATCATTTTTTTTTCTGAAAACCGTGAACCAAGCCATGTTACAACCTTCAAAAGTCCTAATTGAAGCAAGGTTATTTCGAAAGAATACTTCGACGAGATTTATTTCATGACTCTCATAATTTTTGTTAAATATTTGTGTTGGTATCATATGCTTTTGCTATACAAAAATAAATGTTTCTCTAACTCGCAAAGGTCGTGCGATATCTTTTCAAAATTTTCAAGACTTACATAATTGTTACATTAGAATTTTCATTCTCAAAATAAACTCTTCTTCTTATAAATCATTTGTTTGATATCAATGAAGTTTACATATAAGAACTAGAGATGGGTTTATTCTTTTAAGGCTTAAGGAGTCTGTTGAGTAAATTGGTGAATCATTTCAAAGAATGATCATATCCAGAGGCATGTCGCCTGGAGACCTTAAGCATGGGCAGGTTGCTTTTCCCAGTTGATGCTTTCCCAACTTGGTTACCCTTGTGGGGAAAAATTTGAAGACTTTGTTGGGCCAAATACAGTCAATCTGGGGCGGTCACGTCAAGATTCGATGAAACTCTCCAAAAGTTTGAAAACACTAGGGCAGTCTGGATGCCATGTTTTCTGTAAAATCCTCTTGAGACGAATTCTTATCATCAATCGTATAACTTGGGGCATTTAAGAAGTGAAGTTATTCGCAAGAATTATTGTGCACCATGCAGTTTATCAGCAGTAAACTTTGGGGCATACAAAATTAGTTTTAGGGGCGATCCAAATTTGTCAAGATATGGGTGGTGTTCCCAGTATCGCTAGCTAAGCAAGACTTTTTCCAACTGAAGCATTGTTCGTGTTGTTATCCTTTCAATGGATTATTGACGTTAGCATATTGGACTTTGGTTTTTATACTGAAAAATATCTTCCTCTCCAAAGAGATTTAAGCCTTGTAAAAGGACTTTGCTACATTGATGGCTTTTGGTTCTATCTCCAGTAATATTCCCATCTTGTTGAGATTAGCCGAGTGTCTGGTTGTACTGTGATGTCTTATCATTTTCAGTTTATCTCCTCTATCTGTTTTGTCAGCATATAGATTCCATTCATTTATTCGTTCGCACTTGCATCATGCACGCACATTCATATTTGTTGAGGTTCTTGATCCGTATACTTTGGTTATCATATTCCCTCTTCTAAAATAGAGTTTCAACTTAAGCATAAAGCACCTCCTTTATAATTCCCCAATGATTTTATTCCTCGTGGAAGAGTTGTTGTTTTAGTATTCCTTTCCATCTCAGGATAGGATGAGTCCCAGTTGAGTTTATTCCTCATCTGGTAGAGTCTTGCTTGACTGTTTCTCAATAGTATGTTCTTGGATTGAGCTTTGTCTCTTGCATATGCTACCCCAAGGATTTCTCTAGGCTGTGAAACCTAGATGGAGAGTGCATTGACCTGACATATTTAAATACTTGTTCCCCTCAAAAAAATCTATCCATGGTTCCCCATTGAATATGAGCTTTATTATTTAGTAGTGTTATCACAACATTCTACTGGAATATCAACGTGACAACAAGCGGCTGGCTCTTTATTTAAGCAGTTTGATTATTTCTGAATTTCTTCATGTTATGACAAATGACGGTCTCTTCATGAGAAGTTTGTCTATCCCTGGAGTTATTGATTCCCATTTCCAATGGTATCTTTACAACATTCTTTTGGATCTCAATATGACAACAAGTGGCAGGCTCTTCATGATCAGCTTGTGTATTAGATATCTTTGGAAGTAGAAAGTGGCAGACTCATCATGAGCAGCTTGTGTATTTGATATCTTTGGAAGTAGCAAGTGGCGGACTCTTCATGAGAAGCTTGTGCATTATTGATATCTTTGGAAAGTAGCAAGTGGCGGAATCTTCATGAGTATCTTGTTCATTATTGATATCTTTGGAAAGTAGCAAGTGGCGGACTCTTCATGAGCAGCTTGTGCATTATTGATATCTTTGGAATGTAGCAAGTGGCAGACTCTTCATGAGAAGCTTGTGCATTATTGATATCTTTGGAAAGTAGAAAGTGGCAGACTCTTCATGAGCAGCTTGTGCATTATTTATATCTTTGGAAAGAGGCAAGTGGCAGACTCTTCATAAGCAGCTTGTGCATTATTGATATCTTTGGAAAGTAGCAAGTGGCAGACTCTTCATGAGAAGCTTGTGCATTATTGATATCTTTGGAAAGTAGCAAGTGGCGGTCTCTTCATGAGAAGCTTGTGCATTATTCATATATTTTGAAAGTAGCAAGTGGCAGACTCTTCATGAGCAGCTTGTGCATTATTGATATCTTTGGAAAGTAGCAAGTGGCGGACTCTTCATGAGCAGCTTTTGCATTATTGATATCTTTGGAAGACAACAAGTGGCAGCCTCTTTTTTTAAGAATCTTTTGTGTTGTACCCCAAAAATTTCCCTCTCATATTCCTCAAACATTTCAAGAAAAATCTCCAAGTGGCTCAAGGTTTGCTCAAGAGTGGGTCAGACAAGCCATTTCCTAAGGCAGTCTTCCCCAAATTAGGGTTTTGTGTTGCATCAAGATCCTTGAGTACAAATGACCTCAAGTTCCTCCTAATGTCCTAATATGTTCCCAAGATCATCCATGTCAAAATTCAAGCCTTGCAGAGGAAGTTTGCTCAGTCAATTGCTCAAAGGGTCCAAAAATCGACTGTGTTAGGGCAAAAGTCAACTGTGACCTCTAAACAGTCAAACATCAAGATTTTTTGTCAACATTCTAATTTTGAAGGATATTTCATCATTTGATCAAGGGTTGATCATTATTCATCAAGGATTCTCAAAATTCATCAAGACTCAAAAGTTGCTAAATTAGGGTTTTGTAGGAAAAGTCAACTCAACTTTGACCAAGAATAACTTTCTCATACTTTATGATAAATGACCCATCCAAATATCATTTTGAATAGGATTCAATTTTCTACAATCCATATTCATACCCAAAGATCAAAAAATGCACTCATAAGAAGTTATAAATTTGGACATTATAGGTCATTTTTGAAAGTCAACAAAAACACCTTTTTTCCAAAGCTTATAACTTTAGCATGGAATATCAAAATTATATGATACCAAAAGGTTTGGTAAAGGACATTTCAAGCTTTCTAAAAAGTCCAAGAACACTTCCAAAAGTTCAAAATTGAAGGAGTTATGCATTGTTGAAGTTGGGTATTTTTGCAAAATTGCCAAAAGTCAACCATCCCCAAAACTTCAAATTTTGTTAAATGGGCCCATTATTTTCCACTTGATTTGAGCTTTCATAGTTGCCCAAGTGTCCTAGCTTCAACCATGATCCCATATTCTATTTTTATTATTTTATTTGATTTTTATTTGAATTTATTCATTTTAAATCAAATTAAATCATATAAAATCCAAAACTTTGATTACATGAGATCCTTTTGCTATTTCAGGTCTTTATTATCATCATTAACACCATCAAAATTCATATCATGCAATCCATGTACAAAAATATTGAAAATTGGAAAATTTGGAAGGTTTATTAATGGAGAATCAAATCAAATTGGAAATCATTATTGGAGCAAGATTTGAATCAAGTTTGTAAGACCTCTTTCTTTTCTGATTTTGTTATCCCTGTTTTTTGCCTGAACTGCTTCTTTTGTGATTACAGTCAGCGGGATGCCCCGGTTTTGTAAGTCTCCTTCATAGGTTTTGACTTATTGGGCTTTTGTTGTTGAAAGATGATGACTGCCTGTCTTTATGATTATTCGGAACCATCAATGTCTTTTGTTTGGTAAGGACTTCTTTGGTGCCATTCATTGTGCACTTGGATCAACTGAGAGAACTACCCTGTCCCAGGTTATGATTAAGGGTTTTAATTTTCGAAAAGAAAAACTCCTACTTCTTTGGCTCAAAGGGGTTGACGAGGGATTATCTTCCTTATAACTCCAGTGTTTAGGAATTAAAACAATGCCTGTGCCTCATCAGCGGGGTCTGTTCAAAATCATAATGTAAAGATCATGGTATCGTTTTCGTCATCCTTCCTCAAGAGGCTTAGAATTTTTCAATCAAGAGTTGATCATCACAAAATATGAAAACAGTTTGAATATAGCGAATGCGAATATATTGATTCAAAACAGACATATGCGATGCATTGATAAAGTAACAACGTTTGACATGAATAAATGTTTAAACAATCAAAGAAAAATACAACTTGAACATTCGAATGAACAAAAGTTCTCTAGTCTCAGGACTTGTCACTTCAAATGGTGAACCTTGGAGGGATGGTAGAAAAACTCAGCCTGACCATCTTGTGTGAACTCCAATGCTCCTTCATCAATCAGGTCCTGGATCTTGTTCTTCAGAGCCCAACAATCATTTGTGTCATGTCCTGGACTGGCAGAGTGGTAGGCACACCTTTTATTGGGATGATAGGTAGGAGCTGATGTGTTGGGATTCCGGGGAGGAGCCCTTAATGTGATCATATTCAATCTCAACAGGCGTTGTAAAGCTTGAAACAGCGACATGTTGAGCTGGGTGAATTTCCTCCTGGGCTTGTCTGGCTTGCTCTGATCAATCCATTGTTCTTGGTGAAGTCGTTGTTGGACTTGTGAAGTAGTGGCAGCTTGGAGAGGTCTATTTTTCACCATGCCAGACTCTTGTCCTCTTGGAAGCTGATCAATGACCTGGTCCCTGACTTGGACTGGTTGCTTCATGTTTTATCTGTCTTGATGAAGCTGACTGATCATGGTCCTCAACTCTTCTTGCTCCCGAGCTAAGCCTTGGATGAGAGCCATTTTATCCAGCATCTGGGTTCTCATTGCATCCACCTCAGCTTGCAGATGTTTCAGCCGTTCATCCTTACTGTCTTCTGGACTGTTCTTGACCATAGTCCCCATGAGGAGTGTTCTCAGCTCTTCTTGCCCCTTGGATAGGCTTAGGAAGATCTCCCTGAACTGAGTCTCTTGAGTACGGAGATCCTGGTTGTCTGGTTGGAAAGCCATTGCTGAAATAAACAACGAAGAGGGTAAGTGACCTGCAACAAGGGTACCTGTTATGCAATGATGTGTATGATATGCATGCGATGTTTTCAAGGATCTCGCGGGTTAAACAAGAAAATTGTTAGAATTTGAATCCGGTAGCTTGATTGAAGGAACTTCCTGTTGTTGAGAGTCCTTCTTCAAGAGTCAAGGCTCACCATATCGAGTGGGTCATAGCCCCTGACTTAAGTTACCCTGTTTTGATCTCCGAACAACCTTGGCTAGAGGAAAATAAATCCCCTTTGCCCCTTGCTAGACGTTTGGTTCGTCATGACCTGCATCACAAACCCTTGAGATACTTGAAATGGATTAGTCCTTATGTAGGATGTATGCAATGGTATGATGATGTTATGCTATGCGTGGAGTGATGTAAGTAAACCCTGTTATAAGCCCAGATTAAGGACTGTAAACAACACCTGCAAGGAACTCATGTGTCAGATAACAAGAACATGCAAGTAATCAGGTTTGAAGGCACACAAGTCACACAAAATAGCCCTTAGATTTCAGGCCAGCATGAAGTTTAGGTACTACCCTCTTTCAGTTTCGTTGGTTAAGACCTGTCCTAGAAAATAGTAACCGGGTTCTAGAGGATCTCAATATCATCTACTACCCTCGATCAGTCATAACTCCAGCATCGCAATCTTTTCTTGCGGCCAGAACCATCGCGGGAGTTTAGCCTCAATGAGTGTAGCATACTGCTACTGTTCTATGGCCAAGTTGGGTCAATTTAGGGTTCTAAGGTCGGTTGGTGCTTAATGACTCCTTAGAAGACCCATATTCTCCTCGTTGCAACACAAGGGATATCGGTAAGACCAAGGTATCACACCAACGTAGCCACTGCTTCACCTGTGTCGGTCTACGCCAGACAGGTCCCTCACAGCTTATGCTACCTAAAAGGGTATCCCCAGATCCGGGTTAGGATCTATGAAACTCCGATGCAATGTCCACAAATATAAAGAAATCAAAACATACAATTGAAAACATAAGAGTGGTCTAATCCTAAGGTACACCTCACTTATTTAAGAGTCCCCAGCAGAGTCGCTAGTTCTGTGATCGGTGGATCTAGAACTGACTGTTTAAAGCTGGTTCGCGAAATATCGCGGAAGCAAGAGTCGCCACCGTCTTTTATTTTCTCCAACATGGACATGACAAAAGCACAACAAAATTCCTTATGAGATAGTTTCTCGGTTCGGGAGGTAGATTTATAGAAAGGGAAGGTGTTAGCACCCTTTCTATCCATGGTTATCCATGGGCTCTTAGATACTTGCTCATTTGTGTTTTCAAAATGTTTGTTTGCTTTTCAAAATGTGAGTGGGTTTGAAAAAGTTTCATTGAAAACTTCAATTCGACTCTTGTATCAGTCCTCAAGAGTGTTGTGAAGCGTTTGTTTTGAAATCTTTTAGAAAGTGTCAGTGTGAAAAGAGATTTTTGTTTGTTTTTGTTTGAAGAGAGAAAGTACCCAGGAGTTGTCTACCTACCCTAAGGAATTAGGCTGTGTAGAAGTCCTTAAGGTAGTGTCATCCCACCATTGAGAGGTAGGTAGCACCACCGTTGGAGGTGTTCGGGTCAATTTGATTGTTAGGGACAGTGTGGTCACCAGAGCAACAGTAGGACACCTTAGAATCTACCCTTATGCCATTGATCATGGACATAAGGACTTACTAAAACGTCCTATACTCGACGACCACGTTTCGAAGGCAACAGTGAGGCGTACCCTAAGAGTGGTGTGTGAATTTGTGTGTTGTTTTCATGTTATATTTTATCTTGTACATGTATCATGGTGATCTACGCTTGTTTTTAATTTAGGCCATACATTCTTTCATGCAAAGTTTAGAATTTAAAAGTGCGGAAAATAAAATCCTACGCTATTATAAGGCGCGGGTCTATACATCGCCAAATTAACAAAGACCCGTTTTAATAAAAGATGCGGAAAATAAATAAATTCCTACTTACTATTACAAGGCTTGAGCAATTACATAATATTGAAAAAGGAAAATAAGAATAAATGCGCGAAAAGAATAAAAAATGGAACCTTCGAGGGCGTTGGACCCTTTTGCAAATAAATTGAAATTAAAAGTTAATTAATTATTAAATTAAAAGAAAAGAAATGTTTTTTAGGTTTTTTTTGTATTTATGAAATAAAGAGATTAAAATTGAAGAGAAACCCTAATTCTAAGTTGTTTTTAATTATTAATAAAAAATATTCAAGTTTAACCTAATTTACACTAATTAATTAATTACATGGGTATTTACAAAATAAATTAGTAATTAATAATAATGATAATAAGAAAAATTTATTTATTAAGAGAAAAAAGAAAGATGCTAAAAACCCTAATTTTTACATATTTTAGTTATTTAAGAAAAAATGTTAAAATTTGAAAAAAACCTAATTTATTAAACTAAATTATTATTTAAAGTTTATTTACGAAAATATTTACTAAATAAATTAATTGACATATTTTAATTTCTGATATTTTTATTATGAAAATTAATTTTATGGTGAAAAGAAATAATTAAAACATTAAAAAGAATTTAAAGAAAATCAAACAAAAAATCAAAAATAATGCAAACCATGTGGGGTATCTGGCCATTTTTGGAGGTGTGTTTGAAGCATTTTGGCCCATCAGAATGAGGCCCCTTTTGACTTTCTAGCGTGTGTGTGGAGTGGTTGACTAGCGTTCATGGTGGAATCCACGCTATGGCCATTGGATTGATCCTCTGGGACACTTGGCAAGCCTGAGCGTTGGGTTGTATGGTAGGGCATTGATGGCATGCTGCATAGAAACATGTTAGGAAGAAAAATATGAAATATAAGAGGGGGACCTGGGAATCGAACCCAGGTCCCAATACTTGCCAGGCAGCTCACCCACCAACTGAGCTAGTGCGCGCATCTGTTAATATTATGGAACATAATTAATATAAGAGAAAAGCAAGCATTATTGGTAGAAAGCAAAAATCACGCGCCAAGATTTGAGTCACCCAGTCATGTATGGACACGCCAGCTTCGTCTTCATCCTTTTACCTGTAACATGAACAAATAGCAGGGGTTTTAAACCCCCACTAAACAAGACCAGGAAAAATAGCGATTAGACAATGGGCAATTATAAAAAAGGCGCGAGGTGTGAGTTCAGTTCGTCTTGTTGCCAGGAATCCATTGGCATAGGTTTTAAGGCCTAATTTTTCCACATGAAGAAGACCCCAATTCGAAGCTTTTGAAATCCTAGCAAGCGTTAATGGCAAATCTCTATACATGCGTTGTTAGTTCAATCAAAGGATACCATTAGCTTCAGAACATCCATATTAGTATAAATCAATAGTTAAAACATGTGAATAATGCATGAGAATTGAAAAACGATAATGGACAAGTTTGAGAAAAGTGTGATGTCGTTCTACCAATTCTAGAGGTCTGGAGACTTGGTTTTGATTGCAAATGCTTCCTAGGTGTCTCAGCAATGTTTTGGAACACTTTTGAAGCTTAATGGGTCGTGCATAGCCTTTGGGTAATGATTCATGGAAGAATTTGTGGCCCATTAGCATTTTTGAAGCCTTTTGTGCAAAGTTGACTTTTCAAAATTCCCAAAAATTTCCCAACATCTACAAGGCATATCTTGCTTAATTTTTAAGCTTTGATCATGTTTTTGGACATTTTGGAAAGGTCTTGAAGTCCTATAACCAATGTCTTTGGTCCCATGTAATTTTGATTTACCAATCGCAAGTTATGGTCCTTGACTTAAAGTGCCTTTTTGTTGACTTTTGAAAATGACCTATAATGTTGAAATTGATAACTTTTTGTGAGAGCATTTCTTGGACTTGAAGTGTGAAGATGAGTTGTAGGAAATGTCATTCTCTTCAAAATGAGCTTTGGATGGGATTTTTCTAATAAACCATGAATAAGTTATGCCCTGGTCAATTTGCAGTTGACTTTTTCAGTTGTCCAAAAATATAAACTTTTGCATCTTGAGACTTTTTGAGCCATGCTTTGAGAATCATGATCAAGAATTGATCAAATGATGTTTGTGGCTTCAAAATAAGATGTTGACCAAAAATTTTGACTTTTGACTGTCAAATGACCATTTTTCCCCTGCAGTTGACTGTGAAGCAGTTAGGTTTTTTTACTGTGCAATTTGATGCTGTGAGTCTTGAAACTTGGCCTGTGGATGCTTGATAATGTATATAGGCATGTGGGACTTGATTGGACCCTTGAAAACTTCAATTTCTTTGTCAGAACCAAAACCCTAATTTGGACTGTGTTAGGCGACAATTGGACTGTGCAACCTTTGAGAGATTTTGAACCCTGATCTTGGCAAATCCTGAAGAATTTGGGAGGGAAAATTTTGGGGTACAACAGGCGGTCCAGGAAAAAATTAGGGATCAAAGCGTAACATTATGTCTCATTGGATCACCTTGCAACCAGACTTCGTTATCGACTATCAAGCTCGGATGGCACTAATCAATCTGATTCATCTTCAACCAAGTCGCAAAGTGATGAGATGCTCGAGGACATAAGGGCAATAGCAGAGTTGGAACCCAATGGGGTTATTCACATAGCTGTTTTGTTTTCTTTTACACAAAATGTATAAACTATTTGTTCGGCGGCGTTCTCTTACTAGGACGTCAACCTCTTGTACAAAAGCGCCTATTTACAGGCCAAACTTCAAATCAATATAATTCATTTTCAAAGAAACTTCAAACTGTTTTTCCTTTATCTGTTTTGTTTTGCAAGGAACGTCCAATGTTCATTTTTGATATATGCATTTGACATTAATTGCTGCACATAAATATTTACATGCGAAACAAAAGACCATTACTTGTAATATCAGAAACAGGGGAAAATAAGAATTGTCCAAACTGTACGGATGCTTTATCCATCAGGTACAAAGGTAGATTCACCTAAAGAATATGGTTAAAGTGATTTCACTCCCCGCAGAGTAAGACAGTAATGATAGTTCTCCCCAACCGAGACTTACAACTGTAAATGAATCGCTAATATTCTCCCCGAGCAGATTTTATCTACCCTCAACACTGAAAAGACTTAATATACCCGGCAGTCTTAATATTCCCCAACGGAGTATAAGAATATTCCCCGGCAGAATACAAGATATCCCCAGTGGAGTTTGAAATTGTTTCCTAGCGCAGTCTAAAAAAGATTCCCCAGTGGAATTTAGAGAATCATCCCCAGTAGACTTCAGAAGATTGTCCCTAGCATAGCTCAATGGATTATCCCCATTAGAGTCTAAAAAGTTATCCCCAGTGAAGTCGCAACTGAAAGATCATCCCCAACGGAGTTCTTTCCTTTCACAAACAGAATTCAAAACCCCAACAGGATTCAATATCACCAGCAACAGTAATTCATCCCCAACGGAATTTATTGGTGGAATCCTCAGTTGAGCATCTCTTCCCCACAGAGTAATCTCCTCATCAGTTTATACCCCAACGGAGTCATCCTCTCCTGCAGGTTTATTCTCGCAATCATCTTCGTTCGTCATCCCCAACGAAAACGAAGAGTCCAACTCTATTCTCCAACAACTATCCGGGATTTACTTTCCCCAGCTAAAACATTACATTCCCATACATCATGATACATGCATATACGCATCATACAACACAATCTCATTTATTTTGAGAACATCATTGCTTGATATATATCATGCATTGCATATGACTGACCTTTACCTTTTAGGAAAGATGTAGTTATGTTCTCAGCTATGTCGAACTACTGACCGGTTCTTAAATCTCAACTGAATTAGTCTCGGTTGAATTACAGATAAGGTTCTAAATCTCGACAATTTTCCTCTGTCGAAGTGTGGACGAGTTCTTAAATCTCAACATAATTATCCTCCGTTGAAGTACAGACTGTTCCTAGATCTCGATGAAGATGTTTCCCTCAGTCGAAGTACTGACCGGTTCTTAAATCTCAACTGAATTAGTCTCGGTTGAATTACAGATAAGGTTCTAAATCTCGACAATTTTCCTCCGTCGAAGTGTGGACGAGTTCTTAAATCTCAACAGAATTACTTCCGTTGAAGTACAGACAGTTCCTAGATCTCGATGAAGATGTTTCCCTCAGTATAAGTACCGACCGGTTCTTAAATCTCAACTGAATTATTCTCGGTTGAACTACAGATAAGGTTCTAAATCTCGACAATTTTCCTCCGTCGAAGTGTGGACGAGTTCTTAAATCTCAACAGAATTATTCTCCGTTGAAGTACAGACAGTTCCTAGATCTCAATGAAGATGTTTCCCTCATGTCGAACTACTGACCAGTTCTTAAATCTCAATTGAATTAGTCTCGGTTGAATTACAGATAAGGTTCTAAATCTCGACAATTTTCCTCCGTCATAGTGTGGACGAGTTCTTAAATCTTAACAGAATTATACTCCATTGAAGTACAGCCAGTTCCTAGATCTCGATGAAGATGTTTCCCTCAGTCGAAGTACTGACCAATTCTTAAATCTCAACTGAATTAGTCTCGTTTGAATTACAGATAAGGTTCTAAATCTCGGCAATTTTCCTCCGTCGTAGTGTGGACGAGTTCTTAAATCTCAACAGAATTATACTCCATTGAAGTACAGACAGTTCCTAGATATCGATGAAGATGTTTCCCTCAGTCGAAATACTGACCGGTTCTTAAATCTCAACTGAATTAGTCTCGGTTGAATTACAGATAAGGTTCTAAATCTCGGCAATCCTCCTTAGTCGAAGTACTGACCGATTCTTAAATCTCAACTGAATTATTCTCGGTTGAATTACAGATAAGGTTATAAATCTCGACAGGTTTCCCCCCAGTTGAATTACAGACAAGTTCTTAAAACTCAGTAGAGATGTTCTCTCAGCTAAGATACAGGAAAGTTCCTAAATCTTAACAAAGATCAGGCTTCCCCAGCGGAACCTTCCACAACAACAGGTATGCAAGCTCTCGCTAAGGAATCTCTTATGCGATTGACACTCATGAAGATGGCATCTTTAAGCCCATCCTCCCATCATCAATCTCCAAATGGCATCTGTAAGCCCATTTCCGACATCACAAGGCTGATACCACTTCATGCGAGTGCAAATTTCTGGGCACTCTAGTGTTCAATCATCTTCCACCTTCGGATCACGAAAGGCACGAAAGCCAATCTACATCCTCAGGTTTAAGAAGATTGAATAGGGGCAGCTGTTGTACCCCAAATTTTCCCTCTCATATTCCTCAAAACATTTCAAGAAAAATCTCCAAGTGGCTCAAGGTTTGCTCAAGAGTGGGTCAGACAAGCCATCTCCTAAGGCAGTCTTCCCCAAATTAGGGTTTTGTGTTGCATCAAGATCCTTGAGTCCAAATTACCTCAAGTTCCCCCTAATGTCTTAATATGTTCCCAAGATCATCCATGTCAAAATTCAAGCCTTGTAGAGGAAGTTTGCTCAATCAATTGCTCAAAGGGTCCAAATATCGACTGTGCTAGGGCAAAAGTCAACTGTGACCTCTAAACAGTCAAACTTCAAGATTTTTTGTCATCATTCTCATTTTGAATGATATTTCATCATTTAATCAAGGGTTGATCATGATTCATCAAGGATTTCTCAAAATTCATCAAGACTCAAAAGTTGCTAAATTAGGGTTTTGTAGGAAAAGTCAACTCAACTTTGACCAAGTATAACTTTCTCATACTTTATTTGAAATGACCCATCCAAAGCTCATTTTGAATAGGATGCAATTTCCTACAATCCATCTTCATACCCCAAGATCAAAAATTGCACTCACAAGAAGTTATAAATTTGGATATTATAGGTCATTTTTGAAAGTCAACAAAAACACCTTTTTTTCCAAAGCTTATAACTTGAACATGGGATATAAAAATGATATGAGACCAAAAGGGTTGGTTAGAGGACATTTGAAGCTTTCTAAAAAGTCCAAGAAAACTTCCAAAAGTTCAAAATTGAAGGAGTTATGCATTGTTGAATTTGGGCATTTTTACAAAGTTGCCAAAAGTCAACCATCCCCAAAAATTCAAATTTTGTCAAATGGGCCCATTCTTTTCCACTTGATTTGGGCTTGCATAGTTTCCCACGTGTACTAGATTAATCCATGAGCCCATATCATATTTTTATTATTTTATTTGATTTT
Organism: Vicia faba; assembly: GCA_948472305.1. Lineage (NCBI taxonomy): Eukaryota > Viridiplantae > Streptophyta > Magnoliopsida > Fabales > Fabaceae > Vicia > Vicia faba. Next base: position 1,054,486,646 of record OX451735.1, read on the forward strand.
TATTTGAATTTATTCATTTTAAATCAAATTAAATCATATAAAATCCAAAACTTTGATTACATGAGATCTTTTTGCTATTTCAGTGCTTGATTATCATCATTAACATCATCAAAATCCGTATCAAGCAATCCATGTAAAAAAGATTGAAAATTGGCAAATTTGGAAGGTTTAGTAATGGAGAATCAAATCAAATTGGAAATCATTATTGGAGCAAGATTTGAATCAAGTTTGTTACTCTAATACATTCCACACTACATAAGCAAGCCAAAGGGACGTGAATAAGGGTTGGAGGCTGCAAGAAGAGGCAGAACAAAGTTTGAAAAAAGTGACAAAAAGCTTGGAATCAAATCCATAGCTAGAGGCAATTTCAGAAGCTGAGACCGGTCCCAATCTCTTCCTGGGTGTTCACACAAGCGATTTGGATCAAAAGCAAGCATTCTCAGACCTTCACAAGCGCTGTAAGTGTCACGATAATCACCTTGGTTCTTGAATTCAGTTTGATCTATTCTTGTCTCTATAACAAAAATTAATTGCATATTCATGATCATCCTGTCATTTGCTAACCTTCTATAACAGCCAAATCCATTTATATGTTCTGTGGCGCAAACCACCATTGTTAGGGTTTTGCCTCTTGGTTTAGGGGTTTTTGTTTTAGGTAAAATCAGCCTTAGTAATGGCTATAGGCGTGACCAGGAGAAGAAGGCGAGTTTGACCATGGCATCAGAAGGCATTTCTATGGCCTATGGAGGATTTTGGAGCATGACAGGCTTGTAGCGACGGACTTCCAGCCGTAGGTATAACATCATGGGTTTTTAGCAACGGATTGAGGACAGGGGTGATGAGTTGTCATCCACCCATTCGCCTATTCAAATATGGCACGCGTATTTTAGTTGCTGACCAATAATTATTGTTTTTGAATTATTATTATTATTTTATATTCATATAACAAATGGAATAGTTTGGCGTAGTGGTAAAGCAAGCAACATATCACTTTCAGGACCTGGGTTCGAATCCCAGGTCCACCAATTTCTATTTGATTTTGCATTTCAGGCGATTGTGTACATATCCAAGCATGCAGCATACCATACACCATCAAGCATCTAATGGCCAGATGGCCAAAGGCCAGATCTGGTGGCCAGGATCTGAAGGTCCACCATGGAGCCAAGTCAGCGTGTGCACACCAAATCCAAAAAGTCAACGAAGGATCAACAACATTGGGCTTCAGATTGTTATCTACACCACCAAAATCAGGCCCAAACCCCTTTCTTTTCTATTTTATTTATTTAGTTTTATTAATTGTTTTTATTGTTTTATTTTATTTACTAACCAATTAAAAAAATTATTTTCTTTATAAAATAAAAACCACAAAAATATTTTCTTCATCAAATCAAATTTTTATTTTTATTTTATTAATAAATACTAATTAATAGATTTAGGTTTTAATTAGAATAACTTTAACATATTTTTGTAAATAATTAAAATTCAATTAGATTTAATTAGGTTTTTACTAACATTAATTATTTTATTTTATTTCTTTCTTAAAATAACAAAAAAACCAAAAATAATTTTTTCATTTAATTAATTAATTTATTAATTTAGTAATTAATTTAAGTTAATTTCTTTCCTAAAATAAAAACAACAAAAAAGATATCTTCTTTCAAAAAAGGGTCAAAACCCTAGAACTTTGCGTTCGATTTAATTTCCCGCATGTGATTTACTTTCTTTTACCAATGATGTATTTGCCTCCGGTTTGTAATAGCTCAATAGAACCTTTATTTATGTTTTATCGCTTTATTTATTTTTAAAGGGTTTGTCTTTGGCGATGTAAATACCCGATGCCGTGTAATTTAAATTCCGCATTTTATTTCCACCAATTATAACTGTTAGATGTTTGATAATAGGGATGCATGACAAGACTGAATGTTTTAACTTAAAATCAACTTAGATCACCCTTAACATGTACAAAGATAAAATTAACTGAAAACAACACACTCGCACATGCGCGCTCTTAGGGTACACCCCACTTGGTTGCCTTCGTACGCGGTCATTGAGTATATGTCACTTTAGAGGTTGCCCTCTTGTCCAAAGATCATAGTTGCCTCGAAACAGTTGTCTCGGATGTTGTTGCCTCAAAACAAATGATCTAAGACATTAGGGTTACCGCTAAAGCGTCCTAACATTGATTTAGTGATCGTAAGTCCTGCATTTGAATTGACCCTTAAACTCCAACGACGATGCTACCTACTCATCAATAGTAGGATAGCATTGTCTAAAGGAAGATAGCATAGAACGATTCCTTTTTCGAGTAGGTAGATGGTTCTTAGATACTTGCTCTTTCAAAAACAAAAACTTTCCACACTTACACTTTTCGAACAAAGTTTTCAAAACACTTCATACACTCTTGAGGATAGAAGCAAGAGTTAAATCTAAGTTTTCAAAACAAAATCTTTTTTTTTTCAAACCCACAAGCACAAAGAAAACAATTTTGAAAACAATTGAGCAAGTACCTAAGATCCCGTGGATAACCACAAATAGAAAGGGTGCTAACACCTTCCCTTTCTATAATCTACCCCACGAACCCGAGAAATATCTCGAAAAAGGAATTTTTCTGTGCTTTTTTCCTTTCCTTGTTGGATAAAATAAAAGTCGGTGGCGACTCTTGCTTACCGCGACATTTTGCAAACAAAAACGCAAAACGCAAACCAGCATTCCAAAAAACAGTCAGTTCTTCCCACCGTATCACATTGTGCATTATTGATATATTTGAAAGTAGCAAGTGGCGAACTCTTCATGTGAAACTTATGCATTATTGATATCTTTGGAAAGTAGAAAGTGGCAGACTCTTCATGAGCAGCTTGTGCATTATTGATATCTTTGTAAAGTAGCAAGTGGCGGACTCTTTATAAGCAGCTTGTGCATTATTGATATCTTTAGAAAGTAGCAAGTGGCGGACTCTTCATGAGCATCTTATGCATTATTGATATCTTTGGAAGACAGCAAGTGACGGCCTCTTTATTTGATTAACTTGTGCATTATTGGTATCTTTGGAAGTAACAAGTGGCAGACTCTTCATGAGTAGCTTGTGCATTATTAATATCTTTGGAAGTAACAAGTGGCAGACTCTTCATGAGCAGCTTGTGCATTATTGATATATTTTTAAAGTAGCAAGTGACAGACTCTTCATGTGAAGCTTGTGCATTATTAATATCTTTGAATGACAGCAAGTGGTGGCCTCTTTACTTGAGCAACTTGTGTATCCTAAGCAATATGTTTTTTCAACAGCAAATGGCATCTCTTTTGAGAAGTTTGCTCATTGACAGTAAATGGCATCTCTTCGAAAAGTCCCACATAGAAGTTTGTATATTACCTTTTTCCGAGTGATATCTTAGATAAAGAACAAACTATTCTCCATTCTAGGTGAAATCTAGAAGATATAGAATTTCGTTACTTTTTTCAAGTGGAAAAATTGATAAAGAAGGAAATTGGAACCCATTTGTCTTTGAAAGATTTATTATCTTTTTCTACCTTCAATTAAATTCGGTATTTCACCTTCAGTAAAAGTTGGTGTATCTTTTCTACCTTTAACTATTGAGTTGGTAGTTTACCGTCATCTGTGAGTTGGTATCTCTTACTTCTTACCTTCAACTACTGAGTTGGTAGTTTACCGTCATCTGTGAGTTGGTATCTCTTACTTTTCTACCTTCAACTATAGAGTTGGTAGTTTACCATCATCTGTGAGACGGTATCTCTTTGATTTTCTACCTTTAACACTAAGTTGGAAATTTACCATCATCTTGAGTCAGTAACCATTTATCTTTTCACAGCCTATGCAAGGCGGCTTCTCTGATAGAGTCAATAATTTTTTCTCTCAAAGTTATTCCCTGATAAGAGTCTATCATTCGAAGACCGTGGCTCAGTTTCTCCAATAGAATTATAATCTCTTCCCCTATGGGATTATTTTATCATGTGCTTGGTTTCTCCAACATTAGTTTGTCTCATGCGGCATCATTCCCCATAAGATTCAAATATTACATTCATATCATATCATAAACACAATTGCGGTATCTTAAGACCAAAAGTTGTGTATTCTATATTTAAGTACCTTCAATCTCGTCGAGACAAAGATTTCAATCTTCATATCTCCGAATAGAAGAAACATAAATAGGGGCAGCTGTCATACCCCAATTTTTTACCTAAGATCCTATTTTCATTATGCATTTTATACAGAAGTCAAGGACACGAAATACGATCAGTTTTAACCTCTCACCTTCGAGCATTGACTATGCAGAGATTGTCAATTATTTTGAACATTTTTAGCCTATGTATCACTAACTTCTAATTGCATACAAAGGTGTAAGTTCGTGTTTTCTTTTGTTTCATGTGCAGAGACAAGTCTGAATCAAGGCCATCGGGTGTCGCGTCTCAATTAGGGTTTTGAGTCCCTCGAGCCAGAAGTACAATTAATTGTGGATTATTGAAGATTGATTCATCAAGGCACAACCTCTAATCTCAGAGAAATTTTCTCAAGCATCATTCAATCTCATTTTGATCAAAGATGTCTCAAGTGTGATAGCTTATGTCTCGAGGAACTTCAGAGGATCGTGTGTTTATTTCCACTCCTTGTTCGATAAGTAGTCTCAAGCTTCTCCAAATATCCTCCAAGAACAGTCAAGGTTTCATTATCACTGGTTCACATGTGTTTCACCAGGCTTTGGAATAGAAGGAAAAATTAAGTTTCCAAGTCGATTCGAAGCACTTCGACCAAAAGTTAACTTTTGTAAGATCAAGTTCAAACGGTTGTAACTTCTTCACTATTCCGTATTTTTGAATGGTTCTTTTTGCGTATGAATCTCCTTGACATCATCTCCAACTCCTCTTTACCAGTCAAGATCTAATTATGTGTGGAGGATCATCAAAAATTCAAATACTGTAGAGGTCATTTTGTGAGTTTGACCTAATCACAAGAAACTCTTGTCCAACTTTCGAGGTTCATAACTTCTTCAATTCTCAACATCATTAGGTGATTCTTTTGTGAAGTATCACGAATAGCATTTTCTATGAGATTACTTCGAGGATCAAGGTCAAATTGTGCTTGTTTCAAATTATGCCACAGACGTTTTCTCAAAAGACGTTTTATTCTTATGTTGGGATAATTCATGAAACTAGAGTTCTAGTTCAATGATTCAGTAGTTGCTTGTCGCCTGCCTCAAGTCATTTTCAATTGAACATTAGCGATCATTGGATTAAGGTGGATTATTAGTTAAATCTTTTAAAGGCGCAATTTGTACTATTGGCTCATATTGAAAGTTACCACGAATTAATGATATGGTTTTGTAAAGGAGAAGATTTGAGGAACAATTTGAATAATTCTTTTTGATTTCAAATTGATTCAAGTGTGCGAAGCGCAATTCATTCATATGAATTTGATTTTGGATTCAAGATATACAAAAGAACTAATTTCTCATGATGCAAGTTTGCTCAATTTTGAAGATCAAGTCATGTAATTTGTTTTGAATTTTAGGAGCAAATAAAAGATACTCATTCATCTACCATTCAAATTTCATTCAAAGTGTATATTGAAAACCCAAACACATTTTCACATAATTTACTCTACTAGGATTATTCAAGACTTCTTTGGATTTAAGTTCCAAGATACATCACCATCATTTTTGTGTTACAAGAGGAATTCCTAATTTCTTATGTCATAATTTCCAAGTACATCATGATAATTCAAATCCAATGACAAATACTTTACAAACCATTCAACTTTGATCTTGTATAAAATATTTTTTAACCAATTTTTTATCACAAGAATATGTCATGAGTTTATTAAGAGAAATCGCTCAAGTTATCTTTTCATTCAAGCTTCAAAAGTCACATAAATTTTGAGTCTAAGCTTTGAGTAATCCTACTCATGTTTTGCAATATCCATTCAAAGAGTTCAATACAAGATTTAAAACTCATTGCAAGATGAAGTGGTTACAAATTATCATGTTATTACATTTTGAAATATAATGAAATTACATGAAATTTGTCAAAAATTCTAATCTTCAAGCCTAAACATCAAGTTCAATCTTCATGCTCAGCCTTCAAATTGCCATGCATTGCCTTGCTTCATTATTTCATCATCTAAAACCAGTTCATGGCAGCCTTATATCCAAAACACAAAAACAGTTCAAAACCTTGATTAAAGTTGCAACAAAACCTGTCAAAACTGTCACAAAATAGTCCAAAATCAGTTCAGTACAAAGCAAAAAAATAGGCATATTGTACCTGCCCATAAGCCCCCTATGCAGCCCTACATCATCTGAAAAACATCCTTGTAAACCGGTCCATAATAATAGTCCAAAAACCTGTTACACACCACACAAAAAATCAGTCCAATCTCAAAAGGAAAAGAGAGGGAAAATACATGTAACAAAACCAGAAAGTACAAGAGGAAAATGACATCCCATTAACCTGTTGTTGCTGCTTACTCTGTTTTCCTCTGCATACTATCCATAAACAAGTCAAAGCTTTGCACAAACTAACTCCATCATACTGCTGCCCCAAACCAGAAACAAACCTGCATATCATTCCAAATAATATGCACCAAATAAGCAACACAAATCCTGCATCAGAAAGTAAAAAATCAGCATACCACATTAGTCCAAGACTCACCAATTTTCCCCCAAAAAAACCACACTAGTTCCATTATAAAGGGAAGATGACAGCATACAAAGAAAAAAATTTCATCAGTTAAAACTAAAAAAATCCAAATTGTCAAAAACAAAAAAAACCCGCCTTGTATTGCATGACATTAAACACAAAAAAAAAGATTGGTATACCAATTCACAACCCTGTTTCAAAGGTACCCAGCAGCCACACCAAAAATTAAGGAAGAAAATTCCAATAGAACCAACACTAAGCTGAAAAGAACTTACAGCCTTTCTTGGATCCTGAGCCCATGAACTCAAGACACCGCCTTTGCCACAATTTGCAACCTGTTGGTTGTAAGGTGCTCTTGCCTATGTCCATCCCGACTCTTGAATGCGACCATATTATTGAAAGTTGTACATTGTAACGACTGCCTATGAAACATAAGCAACATAACTTGGATTTCTAAATTTAAAGGAAATAGAAATGATTGGATCGATCCTTTGACATATTTGGATCTGTGCGGATGTTCTGAAGACTTACAACAAAACCATCTGCAGTCCAACTCATGATATCCCATTTGATTGTGAGATTTCCTTTTGGATCTAACTGATCATAAGCTACTACTTCATCACCGCCAAACTTCCAACCTGCAAGGACAAGTTACCCGATTCATCAACACTGACAACAACATGATATTTTCTTAAATCAAACTTCACGCAGAGAAATAAAGAATAAGAATAACAAAGAGGAATAATTCATACCTTAAAACTTGAAGACCCGCCGGAGGTACTCAGGTCCGATAACATTCATTTTCCTTCATTCTATTTTCCGCTCTATTGATTGTTGTTATCGTTGTTTGATGTTCTGAATCTTGAGATTAAGTTATTGTTGTTGTTGAGCGATCAAGAGAGCGCATAGAGAGTGAGAGCTGAGATAGGTTGAGAACCAGAGATAAGAGCGTGAGAGATAAGAATCAATGAAGAGGTACAAGGAGAGTGCTGAGATTTTTATTCTCTGAATGTTGAAGAATGGTGGTGATACATGAGAGAGAGTTGGATCGTTGTTGATGTTCGTTTTTTTTAAGAAGAAGGAATGATTCACAATTAGAATCTTAATTTCTCTCTGGCCGTTTGTGTTAACCTGAATACTCTTAGGGTTTACCACCCACACAATTTGAAGTTACAACTAGGTCTGGACCCCTCTAACCCGGTTTGGCCCAGCTATATTTTTTTTAATGTTTTTTTGTTTAAGCATCCTCTTATTTTCATAACTTGGGCCTGCCAGTTTATTTTCTTAAGCCTAGTCAATCTAAAACCTGTTTTCACACACCTCCTAGTTTAATATTTTCCAGCCCATGTTCTTATTTACATTTTATTTCCTTTTGTTTATTTTAGTTTATTTTTGACACTTGTTAATTGTTAATATAAATTAATTAGACAATTGATTGTTATTCAGTTTGACTAATTCTTTCTAAATTTCATTAAGTAATTTCAATTAATTTAGTTCATTTTTGTTTTGTTAAATTGTTCAATCATTTAATTGTTAGTTGTTTAATATTTTTTTCGTTTATTTAATCTTTGTATCTTGCTTGTGCTAAATCCAAGGGAAGGAATTAATTAGTCGACTTCATGTCATCGGATATATCCAATACGATTGTGCGAAACTCTTTCATACATTTTATTTTTTGTTAAACTTAAGTAGAACCTCCTAAAAAACTCAATTTTTAAACTCCCACCCTTTTAAGCCAAAACTTCGACATTAGGTCGTCGCATTTTCTAAATCTCATCCCACACCCATTTTAACAAAGAAACAATCTTAATCATAAAAACAAATATTTCAAAAGGTTCTTTTAGAGTACCGTAGATGCATTGGGTGCTAGTACCTTCCCATTGCATAAACAACCACTGAACTCTCAACCTCTTTCAAAAAACGCATTGTATTTTAATTACTTTTAAGTGTTATTTTACATTGCATATTTAAGGGTTTTATTTGGCTCTTTTCCCTTTTCCCTTTGAAACAATAAAGCGTGGTGGCGACTCTTGCTTATTTGCGAGTCAAGTTAATTAATAGCTTGATCTCCGATTTTCACCGCTACACAATCCACTGAGGATACACTGATGTCTCAAGAAAACCGACATTTATCTGCTTTAACACTTCTTCTTTAATTTTTATTGTCATATCAGGGTGAGTTCTTCTTAACTTTTGCTTGACCGACGGGAACTCTGGATTCAAAGGCAAATGATGTTCCACAATATCAATATCTAGAACAGGCATATCTTGGTACGACCAAGCAAAGATGTCTACATACTCTTTCAATAGTTCATTCAACCTGCTCTTTACATCAGGATGCAACAATGCCCCAATTTTGACTTCCTTTGGATCCTCCTATGAACCAAAACTTATGGTCTCCAACGGCTCTTTATACAACTGAATGGCATTTTCCTCGCACTCGAGCAACCGTGAAACCTCTTCTGGAATCTCATCATATTCTTCTTCTTCCTTCCCAAACACAGGGTATTTAAAGTTGGGATAGGATGCAGGGTCATTGTATTCAACAAGTCTATTAATTAATCTGCACAAGTGATTTATGATTGCTTTTTAGAAACTGACACATATATCAAGTGATTATGCAAATTTGTTTACAATTATTATTTATTCCAAAAAGGGTTTTTTATGATTACCATTTCCCAAGAAAAACCAGAAAATAAAGACACAATTTGGGAAATCAAAGACAACTTTTATTTATGATTTTAATGAGCAAAGAAAACAGATAAGCCCGTACCATATTAAATTTCACCTTGGGCAGAGTGAAAGCTTTTTGCAAAGATAAACAAAAACAAATTACTTTGAGATAGGGATGCAAGTGGGAACATGAATAGTGACCCAGTTCTGGACTCTGACTCCTGGCGTCACATAATTTGGCATCTCTTGTTCTTCTCCATTCTCCACAATAGCATTAACTCCAATAACAGTTGGATGGAGGTAGCTTCTGCTGCGAAAAATATCCTGATAGTTGCTCACAGTATACTTTGATTTCAAGCTCTCAATTTTGCTATTCTTTGCAGCGATTCCCAAACCAACCATGTTCTTGTTTACCGGAGGATCAACAATCTCCCTCCATACATTACTTGGACTATTGCGCACAACCTGCTGAGCATCTTTAAACAAAGCCATATAATTCTCATTATCTCTTACATTATCAACGGACATATCTTGGAAATGCGTCCCAACAACATCTTCGTCTGCTTCTACAACACTGAAAGATGATAGATGAGATATCAGCAATGCTTGCTCTCCATTTATAATAACCACTTTGCCTTCATGCACGAACTTCAGCTTTTGGTTTAGAGTGGAAGTGACATCCCCTGCTTCATGTATCCATGGCCTTCCCAAAAGACAATTGTATGCGGGCACAATATCCATGACTTGGAAAGTGATTTGGAACAAGTGATGGCCTATGTGAATAGGCAGATCGACATCCCCAATAATTGACTTCCTTGATCCATCGAAAGCTTTGAAAATAATACCACTTGGGCACATGGGAGCCCCTTGATATTTCAAATTCATCAGCGTACTCCTCGGTATAACATTTAAGGCAGACCTATTATCAATCAGCACATTTGACAATGAATCATTTTTACAGTTCATGGATATATGGAGAGCCAGATTGTGATTCCTCCCTTCGTCAGCCAATTCGTCATCGCAAAAGCTTAGGTTATTACAAGATGTAATATTACCTACCACACTATTGAATTGACCTAACGGCATATCATATTCCACGAAGGCTTGGTCCAACACCCGTATTAAAGATTCCCTATGGGCAGCAGAATTCATTAACAATGCTAGGATATATATCTTTGAAGGAGTCTGTAATAGCTGATCTACAGTTCTATAATCACTAACTTTGATAATCTTCAATATATCATCCACATCTTTTTTCAGGGTAGCACCACTAGACTCTCCTAAAACTTTCTTATTCTCAACACTTTTTGTAACTTTCTTCTCAGCACTAACAATTCTCCTAATAACTTGTGCAAATACACGACCACTACGGGTCACCCTGCTAGTTTCAACAATATTCTCAATACTAGACAAAGGCTGGATGGGAACCTCCACACCATCCTCTAAAATAGTGGCATTTTACTTGTACGGTACAACTTTATCTAAATTGTAAGGAACGGGCCCTGGCAAGCAAATCACCACTGGGGAAACAACTGACTTGCTACAGTATTCAATTTCAACAGGAACACAATCATTAAAACAAGGCACAATTACGTTCACACCTTCTTCAGAAAATTTGGGTATCAAAGAATCAACGATGGAGAACATATCCTCATCTGAGGAAAATAATTCATCCTCCGAAGAATATTCATCATCTGATTCATCTTCAGTTAAGCAAACCTCGATCATATTAACCTCATGGCAATCATCTTTTTGGACTGACACCTTGATTGTTCCATTATCCAATAACAACTGAATACCTATTCTTACAATGGAACATCCTCGAGAATCCCTGTAGCAAACCCGACAAGATCCATAGTGATGCTCTACTTGACCAGCCATGTGGTAGAAAGTAGTTTTCAATTTCACGAGATCATTATTCATATTGTCCACATTAAAGATGTTGAACTCTCCAGGACATCCAAAGACCATGTTCACTTCCTCCTCATATTCTGCCCTAGGCCTGATTATATGGACGAGGCCCTCATCCATCATCTCCTACAAATCAACCTTTATCTTATCACAACCTGCATGATCATGGGTATAGTAACTAAACTCACAGAGGTTTGCATGCATCTTTACCAAGTCTCCTCTGACAAAGTGGATATCATAAATCCGAAAATCCCCTGGGCAACCAGAAACCATGTTGACAACATTCGTTACTCCATGCTTTGGCAGAGGATTATCTTTTACATTAGGACTGACATCTTTGAAGGACAAAAGGCCATATCTAACTATTTTCTATACCTTGGATTTCAGAGGATAACAGTTTTCCACATTATGCCTAGGTGCACCCTGATGGAAAGCCCACGTTTGATTTGTCTTATAGTACCAAGGCAAATGGGCTGGTATAATAGGGGGTGGCCTAGTCTGGACCAAATTTTTTTGGATCAATGCTGGGAGTAGCTTTGCATAACTTAAAGGGATGGAGTCAAAAGGTTCTCTTCTTTGATTCTGCCCTTGACTTCCTTGAGGGGCTGGTCTTTGATTAGAGATTGTAGTCGGAGCAACATTTACAACCAGAGTCACTGAGGCAACATGTTGATGGTGTTGTTGACTTCTTCTAGGAAGATTAACCCTTTGTTTATCCTTCCTTGTTCTTAACAAATCCAAATGATGGTTTTTTCATATTGTCGGAATTTTCACTCTTTTTCAGACGACCTTCTCTTACAACTTCTTCTAAACTGACGCCCATTCCCACCATTTCGGTAAAATCACTAGGTGCACTCGCCACCATTCTTTCATAATAGAATGTACCTAGTGTCTTCAGAAAAATCTTTGTCATCTCTTTTTCTTCCATTGAAGGAATCACATGGGCAGCTACTCCACGCCATCTCTGTGCATATTCTTTAAATTACTCCTTGTCTTTCTGGACCATGGCCCTGAGTTGATTACGGTAAGGTGCCATTTTCACATTGTATTTGTAATGTCTGATAAACGCTTCACCCAAGTCGTTGAAAGAATGAACATTGGCACTGTCCAGGATCATGTACCATTTCAACGCTGCACCGGTCAAACTGTCTTGAAAGAAATGAATTATCAGGCGTTGATCATCTGTATGGGTAGACATTCTCCTTACATACATTACTAAGTGAGCACAAGGGCAAGTGTTGCCCTTGTAATTTTAGAACTCCGATACTTTGTGTTAGAACATAGTTTGATTCTACAACCCTTATAAGAGTTTTGATGATAACAAACACAAAGAACAAATATGCACTCTAAATTTGTGTTGTATGTTGTACAGAAGTTTTGACTGAAATGGCATCAGAAGTTAAGACACAGAAGCTTTCAAGCTGAGCAATCAGAATGTTCTGAAGAATGATGATCAGAATCTGTGCTAAAGTAAAAGGTATTTTGATTCTGAACAGAAGTCTAACGCGCCCACAAATCCTCATGTCTCTGAGTTATCAAAGTTATGAAGTAAAGCAGCATGCAAGATTCCCAAGTTCTGAAGCGTTACTTTTCCATTAAAGACAGTATCATATGCAATGGCTTCATTAAGACAAGAATCTTCTCAGTATGGAAAGTTCATTAAGTGTCCATTAGAACGTTTCAATTTGGATAGATTTCCACGCCTATATAAACAAGCTCAAAGGGTAAACCGTTTACGATTTTGCTAACAACTGCTCTATACTATCTCAAAAAGATGCAAATATTCATATTCATTCTATACTCATATTGTGTAATACATCACAGTAGTGATACAGTTTTTGTAACGAAAAACAAATAGTACATAGTAAATTTTTCTTTGATTAAGATATTGTTCCTTGAGATAAACCGGGTTGTGGTCACACTCAAGAATACTTTGGCAGTTGTCAAAGTAGATTTGTAATCTGTTTGATTAATGGATTAAGTCCTTGTTGGAGAGAGGAGAAATCACCTTGGCGGGTGGACTGGAGTAGTTTGAGATCAAGCGAACTAGGATAAAAATCTTGAGTCTATTGCACTTGTTTTTTTTAAGTTTCAACTCAACCCCCCTTCTTATGGTTTTAACTTCTTCAATTGGCATCAAAGCGTCTGGTTCTGAGTTTATACACTTAACCGTGTCAGTACAAGATCTAAGCTTTAGAAAAACACTATGGTGGGACCAAGCCAAAACATCAACAATGACTATCATGATGACAAGGACAGAATCAGCGGAAAACCTCCAGTCTTTGATGGAGAAAATTTTGACTACTGGAAAGACAGAATTGAGAGCTTCTTTCTGGCTCAAGATGCTGACCTATATGACAAGGTAATTGATGGATACATACATCCAGTGGATGAAAGTGGTCATAAGATAGATATAAAAAGAACGTCTGACCAGCAAAAGCGTGATTTCAGAAACCATCATAAGGCCAAAAAAATTCTTCTTAGTTCCATCTCATACTCAGAGTATGAGAAGATCTCAAACAGAGAGACAGCCAAAAAAATGTTTGGCTCTCTGATAATGAAGCATGAAGGCAACATACAAGTTAAAGAAACCAAGGCCCTTGCTCTCATTCAGAAATACGAATCTTTCAAGATGGAAGACAGTGAATCCATAGAAGCCATGTTCTCGAGATTCCAGATTCTTGTTGTTGGGCTGAGAGTTCTTGACAAAGGGTATTCTACAGCTGATTAATGTAAAGAAGATCATCATAAGTTTACCAAAGCTATGTAGGCCAATGATCACTACTCTTAAGCTGGTTAAATATCTCAACAAGATATCTTTGGAGGAACTTGTTAGCTCCCTCAGAAGCCTTGAGATAGAGCTAGAAGATGATGAGCCTCAGAAGCAAGGTAAGCCTTTAGCATTAAAATCTAACAAAAAACTTGTTGAGATTTGTCTCTTCAGAAGAAGACGAACTGTCTCTTCTCTCTAGAAGGGTCAATCAGCTATGGAAACAGAGGCAAAGAAAATCCAGAAATTCCAGAAGGTCAGGGAATCAGAATGAATCCTCCTCCGGATACAGAAAGTCTGAGCCCTCCTCTAAACACAGAAGATCTGAAGCTTTGTCTGGTCACAGAAAGTCAAACAACAGAGACATCATCTGCTATGAGTGCAATGAACAGGGGCAATACAAAAGTGATTATCCAAGGCTTCAGAAGGAGAAGCCCAAAAAGAAGTTCTTCAAGGAGAAGAAGAAAAGTCTCATGGAAACATGGGATGATTCAGATACTTCTGACGCAAACTCAGAATCAGATGATGAAAGAGCAAACATTGCTCTTATGGCTAATGTGACAGAAGACAGCGAAACATCTCAGTCAGACTCAGAATCAGACACAAAAGAGGTATTTCTTGATTTTACTGTTAATTTCACTAAAGCTGAACTAGCAGAAAGCCTGAATGAGATTCTGGAAAGGTATCAGCACATCAGAGTCAAATTCAAGAACCTGAAAAGGGATCTTGTCTCTGACTCTGAAGAAACTGTGAGTCTTAGATTAGAAAATTCTGAGCTAAAAGAAAAGATTTCAAAACTAGAAATTGATTTACAAAACTCTCAGAAAGAAATAATCTCAGAGGCTCCCACTAGTGCTGATAAAATCATAAAAGAATATGATCACAGCTTTCAGAAGTTTCTGGCTAAAAACATAGATAGAAGCAAGATGGCTTCAATGATCTATGGAGTTAGCAGAAATGGGAGAAAAGGAATAGGATACCAAGGTAAGGTATCTCCACCAAAGAAAGTCATGGACCTAGTAATAAAACGCACACCACTAAAATCACACTTCACATATGGGCACACACATGATCTGAAATACACTAGCAATGATTATTATGCCAAACCAAAATTCAAACAGAATTTTGCTAAAACTAACAAACCAGGACCCAAAAAGATATGGGTACCTAAGGACAAAATTATATATGTAGCAGATATCTTTAGCAGCAAGGCTAAAACACAAGTCATGGTACCTGGACTCTGGATTCTCTGGACACATGACGGGAAGAAAGCATATGTTCCAAAGCCTGGAACTTAAACCTGGAGGCTACGTGGGCTTTGGAGGCAAACAAAGAGGGAAGATCATTGGCTCTGGAATAGTAGGTAATGGTAATCTTCCATCTATTAATAGTGTGCTATTAGTCGATGGATTGATGCATGACCTGTTATCCATAAGTCAATTATGTGATAACGGTTATGATATAATCTTTAATCAAAATTCATGCAAAGCTGTTAGTCAGAAATATGAAACTATCATGTTTAATGGAAAGAGGAAAAAAAACATTTATGAGATAAAACTTTCTGAACTAAAAAGTCAGAATGTAAAATGTCTTCTTTCTGTTAACAATGAGCAATAGGTCTGGCACAGAAGATTGGGGCATGTTAGTATGAGAAGAATATCTCATATTAACAAACTCAATCTAGTCAGAGGACTTCCTAATCTGAAGTTCAGCTCTGATGCTCTGTGTGAAGTATGTCAGAAAGGAAAATTTTCAAAACCTACTTTTAAAGCTAAAAATGTTGTTTCCACCTCTAGGCCATTAGAACTTCTGCATATAGACTTATTTGGACCAGTGAAAACTGCGTCTGTTAGTGGCAAGAAGTATGGGTTAGTGATCGTAGATGACTATAGCAGATGGACATGGGTAAAGTTATTAAGACACAAGGACGAGTCACATTCTGTGTTTGTTGCTTTCTGTAACCAAGTTCAGAATGAAAAGGATCTTAGAATTGTCAAAGCCATAAGTGATCATGGTGGAGAGTTTGAAAACAAAAAATTTGAAACATTTTTTAATGAAAAAGGCATTCCACATGATTTCTCTTGTCCTAGAACTCCCCCAACAAAATGGAGTTGTAGAACGAAAGAACAGAACATTGCAAGAATTAGCCAGAACCATGATCAATGAGACTAACATTGCTAAGATCTTCTGGGCAGAAACAATTAACACATCGTGTTATATTCAGAATAGAATCTCTATAAGACCTATTTTGGAAAAGACTCCATATGAATTATGGAAGAACAGAAAGCCCAACATTTCTTATTTCTATCCTTTTGGACGTACATGTTTTATTCTGAATACTAAAGATCGTCTGAACAAGTTTGACTCTAAAGAAAAAAAGTGTATTATGTTAGGATACACTGAACGCTCGAGAGGGTACAGATTATACAATACATAAACACAAATTGTTGAAGACTCAATCAGTGTTAGATTTAATGATAAGCTTGACCCTCAAAAGTCAAAGCAGAATGAATCTCTTGTAGATATAGAAGTTGAATTCATAGGTGCTGAAGGAAACACATCAGAAGTTCCCAACAGAGACGCTCTAACAATGTTAGAAGGAAATGTCACAAGCATTCCAGTACCTTCTGTTGATCAACTCCAGAAAAAGTTATCCAAAACCAGCATAGCTCACCCAGAAGATAAGATTCTGGGAAAGAAGGATGATCCAATCAGAACAAGATCAACATTCAGAAACTCTGAAGAATCCCTCATGGAATTGGTATCTCTGGTTGAACCTAAAACAATTGATGAAGCTCTTCTGGACAATGACTGGATTCTGGAAATGCAGGAGGAGTTAAACCAGCTCACCAGAACTGACGTATGGGATTTGGTTCCCAAACCAAAAGGATTCAACGTCATTGGAACAAAGTGGGTGTTCAGAAACAAACTGAATGAGCAATGAGAAGTCATCAGAAACAAGGCTCGACTGGTGGCACAAGGTTATAGTCAGGAAGATGGGATAGTTTATACAGAAACCTTTGCTTCAGTCGCAAGGTTAGAATCTATCAGAATCTTAATCTCCTTTGCTGTAAATAATGGCATCACTCTGTTTCAGATGGATGTCAAAAGTGCATTCTTAAATGGTTACATTGATGAAGAGGTATATGTGCACCAACCTCCTTGGGTTTGAAAATTACAAACACCTAAAATATGTTTTCAAACTAAAAAAGTCACTTTATGGTCTGAAACAAGCTCCCAGAGTTTTGTACAAAAGGCTAAGTAACTTTTTGTTAGAAAAGGAATTCACCAGTGGGAAAGTGGACACAACCCTGTTTTGTAAGACATTTAAGAATGACATTTTAGTTTGTTGATTTACGTAGATGACATTATTTTTGGATCTACTAAACCTTTTCTGGGAAAAGAATTTTCTAAGTGCATGCATGCAGAGTTTGAGATGAGCTTAATGGGGGAACTTAAATTCTTTTTGGGCATTCAGATCAACCAGACTCCAGAAGGAACTTACATTCACCATATCAAATACGTCAGAGAACTTCTGAAGAAATATGACCTCTCAGAATGTAATCCCTCAAAGACTCCAATGCATCCCACGTTCATTCTGGAAAAGGAAGAGGTAAGTAAAAAGGTAGAGCAGAAGATATACAGAGGTATGATTGGTTCTCTCCTTTATCTGACAGCTTCAAGGCCTGATATTTTATTTAGCGTTTGTTTATGTGCTAGATTCCAATCAGGTCCTAGAGAATCTCACTTAACAGCAGTTAAGCGAATTTTCAAGTATCTGAAGGGTATTACTAACCTGGGTTTGTTTTATAGAAAATCCAGTGAATACAACTTAGTAGGATATTGTGATGCTGATTTTTCTGGAGATAGAGTAGAGCGTAAAAGTACTTATGGAAGCTACCAGTTTTTGGGAGACAACCTGATATCATGGACCAACAAGAGACAATCCATAATTGTGTTGTCAACAGCAAAAGCTGAATACATAGCAGATGCTGGGTGTATCACACAGATGCTCTGGATGAAAAGTCAGCGTGAAGACTTCAATATATTTTAGAGTAACATCCCTATCTTCTGTGATAATACTTCTGCTATTTGTTTATCCTGAAATCTTGTTATACATTATAGGGCTAAGCATATAGAAATAAAACATCATTTTATCAGGGATTATATTCAGAAAGGAATTCTCACTTTAAAATTTATTGACACAGACCATCAATGGGCTGATGTGTTTACAAAACCCCTTTCTGAAGATAGATTCAATTTCATTCTGAAACATCTCAGCATGAAATTATGTCTAGAATAAAATGTTTTATTTGCATATTCTAACCCTCAGAATTTTATTGTTTTCTGTGAAGATCTGATCAAATTGTCTTAAGAAGTTAGGAGTATAGTTGCCTCAGAATCTATCGATGAAGATCTGAACTTTTCATTTCAAAGATAGAGCAAGCAATTAACACCATTAAAAATCTGTCATCCTCTCACAAGCTACCTTCTGAGGTTGAACACGTGTTCAAATTCCGAAGGGTCCAAAGCTCTGATTGGATGCATTGAGACACTTGTCAATGGTAACTGTTCAGTATCTACACGAAATTCCCTAATTTCAGGTTTCATTAATTCAGTATAATCATTACTCATTTTCTCTTTCTTACTGATTAAGTTTTCAAAAGTGTTTATAAACTCAATTTACTATTTCATTCACTTCTTACTGATTTCACTATTCTCTCTCGCTATAGTTTTCCAAAAAACCCTTTCTCAGTTTTCTTCAACGAATCCGTGTGAACAATGGCATCCTCACGAAGCATCAAAAATCTCAACAGTGCTTCTGGTTCTTCTTCAACAGAACAGTATGAGGAACCCATTAGAACACTACTCACTCTGGTTGACAACCTTGAAGTTCTATGTGAATTGATCATCAATTTTGAGAGTTTAAAGGAAAACGGGTTTGATTTGTATGAAGACGTAACAGCACAGGGATGAAACAGATAATTTGATCGTCTGTTGGGTCCAACATTTCCTATTCTTGTTAAGGAATTATGGATTCATGCTACCTCATCCAACCATCAGGTTACGTCATATGTTATGGGAAAGAAGATAATGATTACAGAAGACTTGATTGGAAAACTTATTGGGTACAATGGCGGCGGAGTCAGATGCATTGACATGGCTGACAAGTGTTCTGACCTAAAATCTATTGCTAGGGTCATTTTCACTTCTTTGCAGCCATCCATCAAGATAAGAGACTTGAAAGATTATTACAGAATCTGGGCTAGGATCATTCTAGGATGTATCAATCACAGGAAGCCTACAAGCTCTCCTGATTACATCAACATTGATCAGCAATTTCTGTTATACTTCATTGCAAAGAAGACCAAAATAAATCTTCCACATTTGCTTTTCAACCATATGAGAACAAGTGTGATAGAGAGAAGAGAAGAAGAAAGAACTAAGAGGGATTGGATTCCTCTGGGAAGATTGATTTCAGATATTCTGACAGAAAATTGGCTGATAGAACATCTGACAGAGGCTCAAGAGATCAGCACTCTAGAAGCAACTGTTGGGAAACCACTAAATGCCAAGAATATAAAGAAAATGAAGATTATTGAAAGCATTAAGAAGGAACCAACAATTGCTTCTCATGAGGTCATCACATCTAGGATAATCCCTCTGAAGGATTTTCCACTATTCTCTGAGATAGATGCTTCTCCAGAGATTATGGTCAGATACCATGAAGCCTGCAAGGAAGATGGGACTATTCCAGAAATCAACATCTGTGACCTGCACAAGGAAGCTCCAGAGGTTGTGCTGAAGAAATCCAGAAAAAGGAAGGCAGCAGGAGAAGGATCCTCTAAGAGGATACCCAAAGCTGTGAAAAAGAAAGGTAACACATCTTTTGTTTCTGTTGTAGAATGTATAGCTTTTCCAACATCTGAAACCATTCCACCTCAACCAACAAAAAACCCCTCACCACAAACATTTGAGGATTTTGACATAGAGTTTGATCCATCTGTAACTCTTGGAAGTTTCTTAAATGAACCTCACTCCCACAATCCATATCCAGAACAAAATCAACCAGAACTTGCAAGAGTTCTCTCTGATATTGAACTTTTTGATCAAGACTTTCACTCACCATTCCCAAAAAATCCATATATCCAGTCACAACAACCAGAAAATCCACACCCACACTCTCCTCAACCAGAACATCAAAACCTCAACTCACCTCAACTAGAAAATGAAAACCCTCTCACTCCTCAATCTGAAAATCCAAATTCTGAAACACCTGAACCAGAAAATCAGAAGACTCTGATACCACTACCCTAATTTCTGGAATAACAGAACCTCTTATGGTTCATTTACCTCTCTCCGTCCATGATATTCCAGAAATACCTTCACCATATGATTCCACACCACCAAACACTCCTTACTCTCCAATCCTGATTTCTGATTCTCCTACCCCCTCACCAATTAACCATTCAACTGATCATCTAAGAACTGTCATTGATCTAGAAGCGCTGGACCATCTAGCTTCTACCTCAAATAAAATTGTTATTCCCAAACCCAAACCAACCTTAACCAAATCAGATGTTGGTAATAACTTGTTGATTTTTGAAACAGAAATACAGGAATGGGTTACTTCTTTGAAGCAAGCAAGTCAAGAGAATTATAATCTTGCTGCTTCTGATTCTCTGTGGGATAGATTCAGAAAATGGTTCAACTCTGAATCCTAGAGGCTGAAAGAATTGAGCTATGAGATGGCTCAGTAGAACTTCAGCGATCAGCTGAAAGCCTTCAAAGACCAAGTTCTAAGTCACTGGAACAAGAAAGAAATTCTTCTGCTGGAAAATGCTACCTGGAAAGAGCACCAACCTTTAGAAGCCACTGAACCAGATTCTGATAGTCACCCTCTGACTACTACTCCAGAAAAGGAAATTTCAACAGAAGAAGTAGTTCAATCAGAAGAGGCTATAGAGTGCTCCAACCAAAAATGCAACCTCTGAGGATACATCAACTTCATCTCTAGTCATGCAAACTCTAGAAGAGTTGAAGAAGGAGAATGATTTAATCCACGCAAGGTTGGATAAGCAAGAAGACACAAACAAAGAGATAAGGGACATACTGGACAAGCAAGAAGATACAACAAAAGAAATCAAGGATACTCTGGGAAAGTAGGAAGAATCAAGCACTCAGATTAAGAGCTTGCTGGAAGCGTTATTCACACGACTTCCCCCTCCATCTTAGATTTTCTTTAACTTATATTCTATATTCTTCATCTTATCCTCACTATTTCTAAAAAATGTCATTGCAGTCTATTTTCAATACAAATCATCATCTTTTTTACTCTGATTATATTGCTTTTTGATACCTGACAAAAAGGGGGAGAACGTAAGATATTTTCAATAACAGTATACCTGACATTCTGAATATCTTAACTTCTATTTTTCTCTGAAAGCATGAATAAGAAAATATTCTGATAAAGACAGAAGGAGATGCATCAAAAGCTCTGATGAGAAGAAACTTCAGGGAAGTAACTCAGGGGGAGACTCTCTTAAGCTTTTTGTTCTATAATTTTTTATTGAAAATCCTAGTTTTTGTCATCATCAAAAAGGGGGATATTGTTAGAACATAGTTTGATTCTACAACCCTTATAAGAGTTTTGATGATAACAAACACAAATAACAAATATGCACTCTAAATTTGTGTTGTATGTTGTACAGAAGTTTTGATAGAAACAACATCAGAAGTTAAGCCACAGAAGCTTTCAAGCTGATCAAAGAATGTTCTGAAGAATGATGATCAGAATCTACGCTAAAGTAAAAGATATTCTGATTCTGAACCCAAGTCTAACACGCCAACAAATCCTCATGTCTCTGAG
Organism: Vicia faba; assembly: GCA_948472305.1. Classification (NCBI taxonomy): domain Eukaryota; kingdom Viridiplantae; phylum Streptophyta; class Magnoliopsida; order Fabales; family Fabaceae; genus Vicia; species Vicia faba. Next base: position 1,054,508,518 of record OX451735.1, read on the forward strand.
TTATTAAAGTTCTGAAGTAAAGCAACATTCAAGATTCCCAAGTTCTGAAGCGTTACTTTTCCATTAAAGACATTATCATATGCAACGGCTTCATTCAGACAAGAATCTTCTCAGTATGGAAAGTTCATTAAGTGTCCATTATCACGTTTCAATTTGGACAGATTTCCACGCCTATATAAACAAGCTCAAAGGGTAAATCGTTTAGGATTTTGCTAACAACTGCTCTATACTATCTCAAAAAGATGTAAATATTCATATTCATTCTATACTCAAATTGTGTAATACATCACAGTAGTGATACAATTTTTGTAACGAAAAACAAATAGTACACAGTAAATTTTTCTTTGATTAAGATATTGTTCCTTGAGATAAATCGGGTTGTGGTCATACTCAAGAAGACTTTGGCAGTTGTCAAAGTAGATTTGTAATATGTTTGATTAGTGAATTAAGTCCTCGTGGGAGAGAGGCGAAATCACCTTGGCGGGTGGACTGGAGTAGTTTGAGATCAAGCGAACCAGGATAAAAATCTTGAGTCTAGTGCACTTATTTTTTTTAAGTTTCAATTCAACCCCCCCTTTTTGTGTTTTTCACTTCTTCGCTTTGAACTTTTCAGGTATCTTCACATTTGGCACTAAACACATATCATTTACATTTCCCCCAAACAACTCTTTTCCTTTGAGGGCCTTCAACTCTTTCTACATCTTATCAAACTGGTCCTGAAAATCGTCCATTCGATCATAGAAACCCAATATTTCAATTGATGGAGGAATATGGAAATACACTTCATCATTAGCAAACGGGATCACATTCATCGAGGGAGGTGCAGCATAGTGAATCTGATTTCTCTCAGCAGGGGTAACATGCACTACAGGAGGTGCATGTGCAGCAACAATTTGAACAAGTGGTGCAACTTGAGCATCTTGATTATAACCATCTGGTATAAATTTATCTAACATTCCCTAAGGGTATCCTATAGGCATACGATTTTGAACAATAGAAGGTGGAGTAGCAGAAATAGGAACAATCGGATCTTCGGTAGTGACCATTGTCTGTTGAGGCTGAGCAATTGGTGGATGATTCTGAATAGCCACCAAAGATTCCATTAGAACAGTGAAGTTGGCCGTACCGGCCTTCAGAGCAGAAACTTCCTCGTGCAACTCGCAATTCTCTTGTTCTAGATTATCCATTTTCCTTCTGATATTAGCTCGAGTATTATACTGATGAGACAACTTGCTGAACAAAGTAAAGAAGCTCATTAAGATACCTGTATATGTACAAAAAATGCAAGAAGTATGTGTAATATGATGCATGATATGCAATGCACATGATTTATTAATATTTCAAGGGACTCAAATATTTATGGACAATTTGAAAATATTAAAGTAATAACACATTTGAAATACTGAAAAATATCATTATAATAATCTCAAAACAGATTACACTTTTTAGTACAAGTTTCAATAATCCCAAGTACAAGATGAACATAAAGTCTAAAACCCTATAAAAGCAAAGTTGATGGACATCACTCTACACACTGACACTTCCCTGTAAGCTTGGAAATCTGAGTCTTCAACCTTTGGTTTCTTCCGCATACCTGGTGGCGACCTCCTTGCACTCATTAGAGTCAGGAAGTGAAAAACTAGGTCCTGGTTGAGGCTTAGAGGAAAATAAATCCTCTTACATGTCCATCGCCTATACAGCACCACTCTCAAGAATATCAATCAAGTCGTCTTTCTCTTTCAGGTCTGCTCGGTAGGACACCTCTAAAGTCTAGCACTTATTCTTCCAGTCATCCTTTTCTTGCTGCATCCTAACTAAAGTGATATGAAGTTCTTCCACGTCGTCTAATAGGGGAGGGGAGGTCTTAACAAACGTGTCAGACACGTGTGCTTCATGGGAATACATCATCTTCAACCGAATGGCTCTTGCTTGTACCCATTGAAGATAAGGCTCTAAAGAAACAGCCCGTCTAGGTCCCAAATCCTTCCTACTCTTCCTGTGAATGTGACGCCAAGCCTTCGCAATCTTCTCTTTAGATTCCTTATGAACTTCTCCATCTTTAAGGAAGAAACCACTCAAATTAATACTATTTGGTTTATCCCTCATCAGATATCCAAGTTGTCGTCGTGCAAGAATAGGGTTATAGTTGATTCCTCCCTTTGTACCAAGAAAAGGTAGATTGGGGAAACTACCACAACTGTCGAAAATCTCTACACCATAGTATGCCTGATGATACCAAACAATATCTAAATGAGTGAGGGCCATAATTTTCGGAGCCCGACGAGGTTTCTTCCTAACATCCCAGAAAGAATCAGATCGAGGTAAGTGAGAAATAAACCAATGATACAACAAAGGCGTGTAGCAAATGATCATCCCTCCATGGTAAGAATATCGAAGATGAATAGAGAAATAAGCATCACCCAATTATGTAGGAATTTGATTTCCAATCATAAAGGTCCTGATGGCATTGATATCCACAAATTTGTCGACACTGGGAAATAGGAACAAACCATAAGCAAGTAGAGTAAAGATGACCTCAAAAGCAACCGTACTCTTCATCCTAGCGAAGTAGCAAGCTTTCTCCAATAAGAACTGAGCTGATAATCCTTTAATCCCTCCTTTGGTAGTCATGTGGGCTTTAAACTTAGACTTTCCCAAATGGATCAAAGTAGCAATCCCATGGGATTTTGGCTCCCCCTCCAAACCAGTAAAAGGAACACGATCGGTAATAGGTAAACCCAACATATAATAATACTCCTCTAATGTAGGCATCAACTGATAATCAGGAAAAATAAAGCATCGATACATCCAATCATAGAACTACACCAAAGTCGAGAGAATGCCCTCCTTCATCCTGAGCTTCATAAGAGAAATGATGGACCCATACTTCCTCCTAAAATTGGTAAAACTCTCGATATCGGGAATCATACTCATCAACTCATATATCTTGGGATCTTTGAAACTGTATTTCCCAATCTTTCTCTTTCCATAATCCATGGTCAAAAAGTACTTAAGATATTCACAAAGAGTCAAATTTTAAGTCCCTTGAAACAAAATGTCTTTAGAAGATGCTCATGGGTGCATGAATGCATGATGCAACAATCATACACAAGATCACAAACATATGGTTCATAGGTTTAAAGTCACGAGAATGAGGTCGAAGGTACTACCCACAAGGTATGATATAAAAGTTATCACCTGTCGAACAAGGTTTTAAAAGGTTCCCAGAGTCTACATCCTTCCTTCGGATATTACCAACGTCCCGATTGACCTAGTAATTAGCAATATTCTCAGGAAAAACTCGTCCGACCATAGTATCACGTGACAACCATTTCCAGATTACTCCGCCATAGCTTCTGCACTACACCTAAAAGGCCAAGATGGGTTAAAGGTTCTACGGTCCTTAATTTCAGTAGGCTTCCAGGTTGAAAGGAACACGTCTTCTCGATTACTCGGTAAACGACACTACAGTCAAAGGGACCTCCAATGAGTGGGGGATCTCATGTCTCCTTTTTTGGGATTACTCCCTCAAAGTTAACATGACTATACCGCCTATCCTATCTTAAGTTTTCCCAAGTCCGGGTATAGGACTTATGAGAAATCACCAAGCACCCTGAAAACCAGGAAATCCAGACAAACATTTATACATCATATAAGATACAACACATAATAGCACACACACACACACACACACACACATATATATATATATATATATATATATATATATATATATATATATATATATATATATATATATATATATATATATATATATATATATATATATATAAACAAAGATAGGCTCAACCCACTTAAGGATGGACCAGCAAGAGGTCAATCTTTCCCCAATGAAGGCACCATTTTTTCTGTAGCGGTAGAAATGTTGAGACTAAGCCATTGGATTGACTTAACTCACACAAATCAAAATAAGAATATCCACTGTGCTTTATTGTTTCCAAAAGAATGGGAAAAGAGCGAATAACCCAAAAGAGGGGGGAAAGAAACTAGGTAAGGGGGATGGTCATGCAAAGGGAGGGTATTAGCACCCTAAACATCTATGGTACTCCACAGGAACCTCTTTGAAAATATGTATATTTTGGCTATAAAATGTTGTATAAAAATAGATGGTGGAGATAAGGATAGAAATGTTTTTATAATTTTTGCACCCGCCGCAGTTGTGAACCTTTAGTGCCTACGTACCACCTTACATGCAATAGGGGATCAGGGTACTCGTAGTTCACCTTTTAAAAATTTTAAAAACAAGTGTGTTGATTAATTTTAAGAGATGAGTCGCCATTGTCATTATCCGAGTGGAAAACATACTTACTATCCACAATTATGAGAAAGGAGAATTTGCATCATCTCAAAGTGGAGGATATAACTTGGATTTTAAAATCAACAAAGCTTCACTCAAGACCCAAGTGGAAAATATCTCACTTCACTACATATTGTAGAAGTATAGTTGTTTGCATCACTACAAGGATTGACAAGAGTCTAATCTTTTGAGAAAATTTTAAAGATAAAAGCCAAAATTGCAAAAATAGTTCGAATGAGATTGATTGACTTTTAGTCTTCTCACAAAAATGTTAAGGTATTATTAAGTGGATTAAAGTTTGATTAAGAAAATATTTTAAAAATGCATGGACCTAAATCCAAGTTTATTATGAAAGTGACTCAAGTTTTAAAACAAGAAGGATTTTCAAAAGGAGGGAGAAGATTTTTGAAATTAAAGAAGATGGGATGAGATGAAGGGACTATCCTAAAGCATAAGATAAAAGCTAGATAAAAGAACCATCTAACCAATAAGAAGCCAACACTTGACACAATGAGTCAATGTAGAATTCCGTCATTTGGATTTGAAACCAGATAAACAAAGATGATAAACCTCTTAAGAGAACCAAACTTCAATTCCATTAAGTCTTCACACAAAAATTGGGCAGAGTAACAACTATATACAGATGAATTCCAGATCACAGACAAAGCATGTAACCACAATAACCTGCACAAAAATTAAACAAACAACCTAATGTCTTGGGGTAAACCCCAAGAACTCTAGAAAAAATAATAATTGAGGTCACAAGGTCTCCAATATAGGTCAATGTCCTTAATCCTAAGTCCAAGAAGTCCATGTCTCCAAAATTCCAAGGATAGTAACCAAGTAGTCCAAGTTACATTAAAATTTTTGTATGGTTCAAGTTGATTATTAAGTATCTTCAAAAAGAAATGAAAAGCTCAAGTGAGCAAAATAAAAATGACATAAAAGTAAATGCTCAAGTGAGCAAAGATGAAAATAGCATGAAATGTAAATGCTAAAATAAATGTGCTTAAAGTAAAGGCATAAAGTAAAAGCATAAAACAAATTTAATTGTTAGGAATTAGTGGTTAGTTGAATGACCATCTTGAAACTTGCATTTGGTACTTATTAGAGGATTGATAGAACCAAAGCCTCTCAACAACAAATTGAATTTGCTTTTTGTTAAGTATATCATCCATTTAAGAATTCTTAAGGCAACATTAAATGATCAATGATGTTTAAGTGATCCAATTTGACCAACATTGGTGAAGATTCATTAGAGGATTGGTAGAACCAAAGCCTCCTAACAATGAATCTCAAGGTTACTAGATTAAAGGGTTCAAATCAACATACTTGGGCTTACAAATATGGGTTTAGGCCACGAATGATCATTTCTCGAATCAGGACAATATTTAGCGCTATGTTAAGCAATCGTAAGTGGACTTATATAGAAGTCGCACATATTTTTAGGCTAGTCAATAGAAATCTATGTACCATGTGTTTTGAGATATGATATAGGAATCATGCTCCAATAACATTTAGTACAATAAGAATGGGATAAGATAAAGAGGGATGAGGTGAAAAAAATAAACCACATTTGAACTAAAAATTTAATCAAACTATTATTAAAATCATTCATCCATTTTTATGGAGTTAGACTCAACACCATAAATCCAATGATGTTAATAAAGTTCATGATAAAAATTTCATAGTCCAAGATTAACCAGAATATGTACAAAAAATAAAATAATATTTAAAATAAAAGAAAAAGGTTTTAAATGATTTTAAATTTGGAAATAAGGGGAAAATAGCAATTATATTCTAAACACTCAAGAAAAATTAAGTGAGACCATAGAAAAATCAGAAATGAACTCAAATATTTTTATGAAATTTTTGGTAATTTTTTAAAGTCGGAAACTATTTTTAAACTAACTTAAATGAAGATAAAAAGATCAAAAATAGTATAAAAAAAGATAAAATTCAATAAAAAATTCAGAAAGTCAGAAAATGATTTTTATAAAAAATTTCAGAATTTAAAAATGTTAGAAAGTAATTTTAAAACAATTAAAATAAAACAAACAAAGCAAAAATTATGAAAAATATCAAACATCAAAATAAAAAAATGAAAAAATATTCACAATGTCAGAAATAATTCAAGGTATTTCTGTATTTTTTTTTTATATTTTTGGATAAATTATAAAAGTTATGAAATTTTGAAATTTAAAACAATTAAAATATAAAATCAGAAAATAAAAATAAAATAAAAAAGACGTGGACCATCATATCATAGTCAAAACGTGTTAGTAAGCTGATCAAGTGGATCAGACGCGTTGTGCTTGATATGGTCCTTATTTAAAAACACATTGGATCATAAAAGACCAACCAATAAATATAAAACAATTGGCGTGTTATCATTGGTTGAGCGAGACATGTCATATTCTTCAACCTCCAAACACACTACAAATAGGGCAAACCTCAAGCCATTAAATCTGTAAATTTAGGAGCTCATAATGGTACCAATAGATGCATCTCTTCAAGACGATCACAACCATATCCTCACTCCAAATTTATATAAAACACAGCATAGTCGATTTGGAAAAAACTAGGGATGTTTAAAAATGTCAAAATCGAAAACCAGAAGTATCAAATCATTGTTTCTCCAAAATCGAGTTAATAGCAAGCATCAGCGAATATCATAGACCATTCCAGTAATTTGAGTTAGAAGATTTTGTGCCTTAAACTACCTGAACGGAGTCAGATGAAGTTTCTCTGCAAGTTGACTTGGCTAGCACGATTCCGGGCACCTCAAGGCTTGATTCTTCTTCTGTTAGCTTCAGGGAAGTTCAATGATGAAGGATCAAGGAAGAAATTGAATTGAAAAGTGGTAGAAATAAGATTTCTAAATCTCATAAAAGGGTTTTATGGAGAGAGTTTGAAAGAGTGATTTTGGCTCTTCAAGCTTGAGAAAATGAATGAGGGGTGATCCTCTATTTATAGGGAAGTGAATGGAATGCTCAAGTGTGTGAATGATGAAGTTTGGAGGGAAATCGTGTGAAGTTGCAAACAAGAAAAGTGTGACTTGTAATTTGATCAAAAGTCATATAATTCTTGCATTTTATCTTTCTAATCATTTCTGAAGGTTCACTAAACGTGATTAGAAGCAAAAACATGCAGCAATTTTGTGTTTAGAACCCAAAACAAGGATTTCAAATTCTGACTTTTGGAGAAATTTCAATTTCAAGTTACCAAATTCAAATCAATGGAATTCTCACTCAAGGAGTCTTAGGACATGATTCTTAAAGCTTTAGTAAGATGAGGTTACAATATTTACAATGTGCAAATAATGGGATCAGATGGATGCTTGAGTTGAAAGTTGTGATGAGTCAAAGTTGAGAAAAAGAGGTTGACTTTCTATACAATTTCTTAGTTTTTTCTTCAAAAATGACTTATAATATCTTTCATCCATACATGGCCTTCCACTTGAAATTTTATCTTGATCAAAAAATATGGCATGAATTAGACTTCTTGAATGGCATTTTGAGACTTGAACTATTTAAAATCTCCAAGAATTGAGAACGTTATGACTTGTTGAAGTTGGAAAAAATTCATGGAATGACCTATAATCTTTTGCATCCTTAGGGCATCTTCCATCCATTTTTACACTTTTCACTTAAAATATGGGTTCAATTTCACATCTTTAAGATAATTGTGGATAAATAATGGGTTCTAGGTGATAAAAATTGACCAAGTTATGATCATTTGAAATCACCTAATGGAATTTGAGGGTTCATCTGGAGGACTTGTAATCTTTCTTCATCATCAAGTTTCTTCCACACAAAATTTCCTTGAAACTTTTGAAGTGATTTTCTAATAACCTTTTGAAGAGAATCATGTCTTTGGAATCACTCAAAAATACCAAAAAATGAGTAATATATACACCTTTGAAGTTTAAAACCCTAACTTCTAGAGCAAGAAAATGCCTTGGGAAACCATTGCAATTTTGACCTACCTCTTTAGAAAAATACTTTTGAGATGTGAATATGAGTTTTTAAGGATGATAAGTAGAAACGATAGCAACCAAAAACACTTTCAAATATTGATAATTGAAGGAGATGTAAACTTGTGATCAATGAATCAAGGGTTTGCCCAGTTAAGTCAAACTTCTTCAATCAATCCTTGTACCTTTGAACCATCTTTGACAACTTTAAGTATGATGAATCATAATATAATTTGTCATGATATTGCTTCAAAGTATCTTAAATGTTGATGCTGGAGTCTCAAAGAAGCTTTGTTGAGGAAGGCATAAAAATGAACTCATGAATCCATAGATCAATCTTGATGGAATGTGTTATGCTTCCTCCTGTAATCATCATCAATTGGAGAAAACACTTATTGCATTCATTAGTTAAAGGATAATCAAAACATAGATGATCAAAAAAAATAAAAGTCAAGGTGCTTGGTAATTCCCCATAGAGAAAATCTAAATATAGGGAGAAGAACCAAACCCTAGTGTGTGATCTTGTTGTGATTAATTTGATATGATGTGATAGAGGGATCTTATGGTAAAAAATTCGGGTACAACACACGAGTACGACAAACAACCCTCTGAGCCTCTAAGGTGAACCCCAAAGAAAATTTGATGGAATTGTAAGGAATATCGGGAAGCTGACCACAAATAGTGATACCACCTTCTTCTACCACAACCTTAGTGTCTTTCAGAGAAGCCATTCTTGGTGGAATCCTGGTAACCTTAGGAACAGTAGGATCAACTTTATCAATAGGTGTTGTCTGAGGAATAACTTCAAAGGTCTGGCAAGGAGTCTAGAGGAAATCACCATCCATCTCAACATACTTGAAGGAGTTCAAATGGCTCACCATGTATTCTTCTATGCTGCAAAGTGGAATGATTTTTCCTTTCACGGGATACTTCAACTTTTGGTGTAAAGTAGAAGTAACAGCGCCTTCCCCCATGAATTCAAGGGCGTCCAAGAAAATAGGAATAAGCTGGATGAATGTACATCACATAGAAAGTATATTTGAATACATGGGAACCCAATTTTATTGGAAGATCAACCTCTCCATGCACCATTCTCTTTGAACAATAAAAAGCTCTCACCACAACGTCACTGGGTTTTAGCACAAACCCTTCATAGTGAAGTTTTTCTAAAGCAACTTTTGGCAATACATTCAATGAGGAACTCGTGTCCACCAACACATGAGATAAGGTAGTGCCCATACATTCAATAGAGACATGCAGGGCCTTATTATGGTTCTTTCTTGTAGGAGTTAAATTAGCTTCATAAAATCTTAGCCCATTATCAGTTGTCAGGCTAGAACATAATTTTTGAACTGATCAACAGATATTTCCTGCGGTATATGAGCACATTTCAAAAACTTTACCAAAGCCCAAGCATGGGCTTCATAGCACAACAACAGAGACAACATAGATATTTTGGAGAGGGTCTTCCCTAACTATTCAACAATCTTATAGTTATTCTTTCGAATAATTTTCAGTACCTCCTCAATTTCTTTCTTGGAGGTATCTTCAATAATAACCTCTTTCGGTTCCCCATTTTGGGCAGGCTCAATCATATGTTCTTTGCCTCGATTCTCAGTAGTTGATTCAATATTAATGATATAAACTAGTGTAGTAATAGCCTTTGGAGAGATCTATTAAGAGAAAACTCTTCCACTTTTGGTAACCTTACTAATCCCAATAATATTGCCAATATTGAGATCAATAACTTCAGTATTTTCATCTTTGACAGCCAATGGTTCTTGTTTGACGCCATGGTAATAGACACCAGCTCCATAATTCCAAGGGATAACCTTGTCAGAGGAATATGGAATTGGCCCAGGTGTGGTAACGATCAGAGGAGCAACCCTAGGCTCGACAGTAATCTTCACAGAACCCTTCGGTGTGATCCTTACAGGAGTGCTGGAAATTGTAATCACAGACACGTCTTCAAGCTTCAGGCCTTGAGACATACTTTTACATAAGCTCTCCATAGAAGGAGCCTTATCAAATAGAATTACATGGTTATCCATCAAATTCTAAATACCTTCTTTCAGCAGTACACAACCATTGGATTGGGACGCACATTAGTAGCAGTTTTTAACACAACCCATAAATAAATTGGCTTGCAATAGATTCTTCTTAACAATCATCAGAGGAGTAGTCAAGTCACTTATAGCAGAAACATAAGAAATATCATCAATAGCATTAATGCATTTGTCATGATTAGGCATAGGTGCAGTTACCACATTAAGAGTCTCAAGAGGATCAAATTCAATCTCGTTAGAGTCAATATATATAAAATCTTATTTTTCAGAGCCCAACAGCCATTAGTGTCATGTCCAGGACTGTTGGAGTTATATGTACACGTTGCATTGGGATTGTAACTAGGATAATAAGTATTGTGATTCTGAGGAGGATCCTTCAATGTTATCAACTCTGCCTTCAACATGTGTGGCAACGCTTGAGACAACAAAATGTTGATTATTATGAATTGTCTCGTGGGTGTGACTTTCCTATGCTGATTATTCTGTTGTTGTTGCAATGGCGTAGGATTAGAGGTCAGAACTGCCCCCACATATTAGTTGCGGTCACTCTTATTACGAACCTTCTGGCCGTACATAGCTTTGGATTCTTTCTTACCATTGTATGACTTTGCAATATTCGAAGATGCAGCCACCTGAATTTTACCACTTCTAATTCCATTCTTGACATGTTCCCTGTTAATATCAGTTCAGTGAAACCGACTGAAGAACTTCCAAGTAGGTGATTATAGAAATGACCTATTAGTGTACTCATGAACATGTCAACCAATTCCTATCAGCCAAAGGAGGTTGAACTCTTACTGCAAGATCTCTCCATTTCTATGCGTACTCTTTAAAGCCTTCCTCGGAACCCATGGACATACTATGTAGTTGCATGCGGGTCGATGCCAAATCATAATTATACTGATACTGTCTACAGAAAGTTGCAGCCAAATCTTCCCATATATGGATATTGGTACCTTAGAGTTGATAATATCATTGCAATTGTGTTCCAGACAGACTTTCTTGAAAGAAATGCAACCATAACTTCTTGTCAGCAGTGTATGGTTGAATTTTCCAAACATATGATCTCAAATGGAGGTCCAGGCAAGAAACGACATCATACTTAGAAAAGGTATGAGTTTTGAACTTAGGAGGAATGACGACTCCTAAGACTAAACCCAATTATTCAAAGTTTAAGCTAGACACCTTATGGATCTCCATGGCTTTCAGACGCTGTACTAACAGCTTATACTTCTCACCAGCAGGGGATATTGTTCATCCAAATAATCCTCTTCCTCTTCGTCATAATATTTGTCAGAACTATGATTGCTTTTTTTAGTTTTAACCCTCTTACCATCTTTATCTCGTTCGTCATCTTCGTCCAATGGGATATCAAGATCTTAAGCTCGCTTGACTGGACCTCTGAACTTTCTCCCCATGTTAGTGTTGTCGATTGGTTTCTTTGTCTTCTTCTTCTCGTTGATGAGTGCCTTCAGTTATTCTTGCCCTTGGCTAAACTTAGGAACATCTCTTGGAGCTGAGTGTTCTGAGCCTGGAGTTCTTTGACTGTTTGTTCGAGAGCCATTTTTTGCTGAAATAAACAACAAGAAGATGAGAAACCTGTCTTGGAAACCTGTTATGCAATGATATGTATGGCATGTAGATGCATATGCAATGTTTTCAAGGACCTTGGGGGATTTAAATTTGTTAATCAAAAGGGAACAAAAACAAAGATTCTTATTAGTAAGTTTAAATTATAACTGCCTCTTAATGAAAATAATGAAAACAAAAAGGGTTACAAGGAAAAAAATTATGAACTCCTAAAACCTAAGACTCAAGTCTCCCACGGACGCTTCCTCTTTGTGTTGACATATGCATTAAGGCTCTGCTCTTCGTGAAGTTTTTTTGTCAGCTCTAACACTTTCTTCTCACTAGCATAGAAATGAATCTCAAAGGTCTCCCATTCCTCTTTCAATTGAATCTAAGACTTATGTAGTTTTTTAAGGTTTGTAGGCATATCTAGATGAAAAATGGTATAAGGAATATCTCCTTCAATAGCAGGCTCCACAATTACTGGTAGGACAACAGGATATGGCATTATAATATTTTGAACACGAGATTGTAACCATCTGAGGTAGGGCTCCAAAGGGATGGAGTTTTTCTGTCCCAAAGTCTTGATATCAATCTTATTCATCATGCCCCAAGCACGTATAAACTTTTGATGCTAACCTTGAGGATTGTTCTCGTAATCGAATATAATATCCTGGATAAGCATATCATGAGGACCATCTCTTAGAGCATAACCAAATTAATTTAGGGCTAGAGAAGGGATGTAAGTAACACCTCCCCTTATGCCAAGGAGCAGCACATTAGAGAATTCCCCCACATCGGTCAATAATAGTGATGTCTTCCTGAGATCGGGAACACCAATAGATATCTGAATGAGAGAGTGACATCATCATTTGAGACCACCTCTAACCTTGTTCATTCTTCATCATTTATCGGGGAAGGTGAAAAATAAACAACCTGGATAGTAATGGCATATAACACATGAGAGTCCCTCACTCCCTCATAGTACAAGTGTGAAGAGAGTGAAAAATATCTCCAAGCAAAGTAGGCACAGGATAATGAGTAAGAAATATTTTGATGGTGTTCACATCTATGAGTTGGTATAGATTAGGGAATAGTACCAAACCATAGATCATCAGAGACAAGATCTCCTCAAAATCATGAAAACTCATAGCATCTAGAAACAATTGAGCCTTCTGTATCAAAAATTTAGCAAGAAGACCTTTAACTCCACTTCTTGTTACCCAATTAGACACAATGTCTGACTGCTTCAGATGTAAGGTTGCTGCAATAACTTCAGGTTTTGGAACTTTCTCTAAACCAGTGAAGGATGCCTGATCAAGAATAGGTACTTCAAGTATCTTAGAAAACTATTCCATTGTGGGTACCAACTGATAATCTGGGAAGGTAAAATAGTGATGCTTAGGATCAAAGAACTGGAACAGAACACTTATCCTGTCTTCTTCAAAACCTGAGGTAACCAAACTAAGTAGATAACCATGCCTCTTGGTGAATTGAGAGTTTTCGGGAACCTTTGAGACTAAATCCTTAAGCTTGGAAGGTACCCTTACAAAGTTGATTTAGATAGTATTTCTGCGAGCGAAGGCCATAACCTGCAACAAGGAACAAAGATAAATCCCTAGGTCCTTGAAATGGTTAGTGAAAATGTTATGTTACGATGATATAATGTTATGATGTTATGTTCATGTTAAATAAGTAGCAAACACAAACAACTCAGACAAGAGCCTTAGGTTTAAAGGCTTGCATGAAGTCCATAGATAAATATCCTTCCCAAATGAAGTTAATTTGGCTCAACCTTTCCTAAAATAGTAACTGTGTTCTAAGAATCTCATATCACAGATCTTTCTCGGAGGCTTTATTTTAGCACGGCATCTGGCTTGCCACCAAAACATCCTGAAAGTCGAATCTCAATGAGCGTAGCCTCGAGTATCAACCAACTTTAGACTGCACCAAAGCTAGCTAACTCACTACTTTCTAATGGCCAAGATGGGTCAATTAGGATTCTAAAAGTAAGTTAGTGTTAATGACACCACGTAGAAGCCTAATTTTATCCTCGACTGACTCGAGGAACATCAGTACAAACAAAAGTGTCTCACTAACTGTAGCTATCATGTTAACCATATCGGTCTACGTCGTACAATATTTATGATCTATTGTTACTTACCTAAGGAGTCACTAGATATGGGTGTAGGATCTTTCACACAAACAATAATACCCAAACAAGCCCTTAAATTTAAATTAAACAATTCAAGCAATTAAAGCAAGTAAAAGTGATCTAAACTCTAAGGTAACCCCTACTTTTTTTAAGTAACTCCCCAGCAGAGTCACCAATTCTGTAATACGGTGGGAGAATAAACTTTTTTGCTTTATCGTAAATGTTACAGTTAGCAAGAGTCCCCGCCGACTTTTCTTTTATCCAATATTCAGGAAAGGTGAAAATAATATGAAAGACCTTTGATAGATTTTTAGTTCGGGGGGTAGGTTATGAAAAGGGAAGGTGTTAGCATCATTTTCATCCGTAGTTATCTACGAGCTCTTAATTGCTTAGCTCACTTTAAACTTGCTTTGTGTGTGTGTGTGTGTGTGATTTTTTTGAAAATATTTTGAAATGCCAATGTAAGGCTAACTTTTAATAATTCTTGTATTAGTCCTCAAGAATGTATACAAAGTGTTTTTTTTTGTTGAATGTATTAGTTTTAAAGTGATGTGTAAAAATGTTTTGAGTTGTGAAAAAGGTTGTGAGCGAGCATTTAAGAGTTCTTACCCACTAAAGTATTTCTTGTTATTTTCCTTCTCCTTTAGAGATAATAATATCTATACCATTAGTTGGTAGGTATCCCTATCTATTGGATGTGAAAGGACAGACGTATGGTCATTGTATGGTCATCGAAGGCAACATGTAAGGATAATTTAGCGATTGTATCAAAGGGACTATCATCATTTTGCTCGAAGGGTCATCGGAGGGACTAGATCATTTTATAGGAAACTCAGAGGGTCATCGAGGGACTATGATCTTTATTCGAAAGGGACCATGATGATATTGTTAAATCGACGGTCTTTTGCTAAAGTATCCCCACTTTCGAGGGATATGGTCAATATTTGTAAGGTAACAAATAGAGGTTACCCTAGAGGTGAAGTGTGCAAATGTATTAATTTAGTTATTTAGTCTTGAAAATTAGGTTTTCTATGATTTTCTTTTAGTCTTTCCATACAAACCCTAATTACTAGCAGTTAAATATGTACAGGAAATTAAAGTGCGGAATGTAAAGTGCGGAAAATTAAAACTAAGCTATTACATCCTATGAGCAATTACATAATTAGAAAAAAATATGGGAACCCAAATCTACGCTATTACAATTGAGAGTGCGACCTATACACTTGTTCCTGGAAAATTAAATAGCAAAAAAAGGAATAGGAAAAATGTTTAAAGACCTAAAGTTCTAAGTTAATGTTTTTGGTGTTTTTTGTAGAAAATAATTTAGGGTTAGGGATGATAATTAAACCTAATAACTAATTAATTAAGTTAATTAAAAACAAAACCTTAATTAGAAACCCCTAACGTCTAATTAATTAATAAGAATTATTTGGCTAAACCCTAAAACTAATTAATTTTAATTAAAACCTAAGACCTAATTAATTAATTAATTAATTAATTAATTAAAAGCCAAACCTTAATTCTAGTTAATTAAAAAACTGAGCCTAATTTGGTTAAGGGTTAATGTTTAATGACTTAAGGTTAATTAGTTAAAAATAATAAGAAAATGAAATAAAAACTAGGGTTAGTAAAAGTAAGAAAAAACAAATGCATGTGGTGGGAGGTGAACCCACGCCCTTGAAGTCACAGGTCTTCCTTCCTACCACTGCGTCATGCCTGCGTTTATGTTTGAGAATAAGAACCAATCAATTTTGTATTAACCTGCACGTTATCCTGAAAAGCAAAATTATTTGACAAAAGCTGGGATCGAACCCACACCCTTTGCAATAACAAACGTATCCTCACCACTAGGCCAAATATGTTTCACGTTAATTGATTATGAATTAAACAATAAATAATAAACGCGCTTTAGTTTTGCAATTTTCAAAGGAGTCAAAAGTTGACTTCAGTGGCTTAAGTAAGGACCAATCATGAGGCGCCTCATGCCATGCAAGCCCTACCAGGGTCAAACAAAACACAGAGACACTGGAGTCAAACTCCGGTCGTCTTCTCCGGCGGCCTCAAAACTCAACCTGCAAAAACAACAAGAATCAAATATCAAGAAGTATCGTGTCCCCCTAATTTGGACCTCCTAAATCCATTGGTGATCTTATTTTGTCCTGAAAACGCTTGTAGAGTGAGTTTCAAATAAAATGTTTCAAACTGCCCTAACAATGGTAGATCTCTATTCCTGCGTCAAACCTCACGAAGTAATATGTCAAAACAGTTCCAAACATAATTATGTACATGAATGTATGCATAATTCATTTAAATTGCATGAATTAAAATTTTAAAATTCAAGAATGTTACCAAACCGGTGGAGTCGCGGTGTGCTGTTCTGGCGTGCTTCGAGCTTGAATAAGGATTGAAATGACTTCTTGGGAACTTCAGGAACAAGATTTGAGGCTTGGTTTTGATCGAGAGTGACTGGAAATAAGGGTTTTATTTTTCCCTAGTTCATGAAAATTTTGATATTTTTTGGGTTTGTTCTTGATCTTACCGATTGATCAGAACCAGTGAAGTGGCTGGAAGATGATTTATAGTCGGGCAGTGATGTCGAGGAGGAAAATTGGGGTTGTACCTACAAGTCACTTCGTCGATCAAGTAAGACTGGGAACAAGGAGATACAAACAAAGTGTTAAGGTATTGGTGGTGAATATTAAATATTTGATACCTGGCCCTCATTGGTGTGAGGGTTTATATAATGCCCCTAGTGCATGGCCATTTGTTCCTGATTTCACGCCTAGATATATGGGTCCGTAAAATCAGGTAACTGCCAGGACGTAGTCAAACCGGGCAGATGTGCCTGTAACTAGTCGTTGGTTCCGAGGAGGGGGTAAGTTACGAGCATCTCTCTGGTCGATTCCTTGTGGCCTGCACGACGTTGTTGTCGGGCAGGCTAAGAGGATGATCAACAATCATCCTAGGCCATTATTGGTTTGGGAGGGAAAATGGTCGATATTTCCGGATGGATAGCGGAAGGTTCGGGTCATGGTCGTGCAGGCCGTACCAAGGGAAATGTCTAGACTGGGCCGAGTCAAGTTGTCGGGCCAGTCCGAAACAGTAGCCCCCCAAGTCGTTGCTTCTGGGTACAAGAGTGGTGACTTTAACATCTGCTCATAGAACGGAGCATGTCTTACAGGGAATATGAGTGTTTCCCATTACTCCTGTCTCACAGGGAGACGAGGAGTTGGTCTTTAGGATTCTTGAATTTGGAGAGGTGGCGTGTTTTGGGAAGTGTGCTAGCGAAGCGGCGCAATGATGACCTATGGGCTACGGTGTAATGATGACGGACCTAGGGTTTCCCAGGCGCGTGTCTTGCATGCACGAATTATTTCATCTATAAATACGAGAGGAGAATAACGTTTAGTGTTTTTCGTCTTATCTCTCAACTGCTCGTATTAGCTCAACTGTCGGCCACTGTTGTTCGTTGAGTTTTCTCGCACACATCTGCTTACTTCCATCCTTTCTTCTTCAATAAATTGGTAAGTTTCCAGTGGTTGTACCCCAAAATTTTCCCTCTCATTTCACAAGGGATCACCCTGGATCCCATGTTTGCTTCTATCAAGTTTCCAGGCCTTGAATTATCAATTTTCCAAGAAAAATCACTCACAAGGGCAAAATGGTCATTTGCATATTGAAAAGTCAAACTTTAACTTTTGGACCAAAATCAAATTTCAAAAATCATATTTCATCAAGACATGTTGGAATATGAAGTTTGTTTCATCAAGAATTTCAAAAGTCAAATTTTACTTTGGAAAAGTAAAATTCTAAATACTTAAAAATTTTTCTAAGTGTTTTAGAAATATGACAATATCAGAACTTCTGACCAGATTATCACTAAAGCACTCAGTAAATTCTGGACACTCTCAAGACAGAGTTTGCTCAGAACTTTTGGGCAAGTTTTCACAAAAGCTTCAGTCAGAGTTTGCCAGGGTAATTCAAAGAAGGTTAAGAAGCGTGCTGCAAGCTTTCTAGAAAGTCTGAAAGCTCCTTCAGAACATGCTGGAGCCAGAAGATAAGAGGGTCAGAAGATGAGATGCTACGCTGAAGAAGAACTTCTAATCCAGAGTCAAGCAAGGATGCAGAGTTTCACATGGCAGGATTTCTGATTTGATAAATCTCATCATCATTTAATGCTCATAATCACTTGTGAGTTTTTATCCAAAGTATTTCCCCCACGTGTACCCCTACTGTCTTGGGAAGACAAATTGTTGTGCAAAAGTATGTTAAGCCCATGCGCTGTTTCTACTTTTCCTTAATTCATGCTGACAAATCCAGCTTAGGCGCTGTTAACCATCCTACTTGATGCATTGAACCACACTTGTTTAAGCTTACTTCAAGAGTAAGTCAGCATCTAGCATATGATGCTGGTGCCACTTTACCCCTCCAAACTACAAAACCTTTGCCTATAAATAGAACACCTTTGGCCATTGAAAAGAGGTCGGAAAAATTTGAGAGGAAGGTGTGAAATTTGAGAAAGAAATGCCTTGAACCCCTGCAAAAATTCCAAGAGTCCAAAAAGATTGCAAACACAAAAATACAAAACATTAGCATTTGATTCTTGCATTAAAGCTCCATTTTTTCTTAAGTTGTTGCCTGACCAAAACCACCCATACAGTTCCTAATATACATTCAAAAGCCATCCAAAATTCTGTAATCAAACAGTAACACATTCTCCACCAATATCCACTTCAAAAGATCAGAACTTTATCCCTTGGTTGTTCTGAAATTTTCTAAATCATTTACAACCCAAGTTGAAAGTTTCCAACCTGCTGAAAACGTGAGGAAGCTGCTCAGAACACCACAAGTGGTCAGAATCAGATTCCAGCTCCCAGAATATTTCCCAACTACAAGGTAAGTTCCTGCTGACTCTCATCATATTATTTAGGCATTGTCAGATCTTGCATATTTAACACAATGTAGATATTTTGATCCTGATGATGTACATATTCTGAGATTTCATGCATCTGCCTACCTAAATAGAGGGAATTCCAGTACAAAGTTTCATAAAGAAATTAGGACTCAGAATAAGGATTAGTAAACTCATGCTGCTTCTGATTTGTGTTTCTGATATTTCTTGAAACTTGTCATAATTGTCATGTGTGCAACTTCTGTTCTGTTAAGAAATGACTAAGTTGCAGATGTTCTTACTAGCTAGGAGAGAGACAAAGTTCTGACATTTACATCAGAACTTCTGAAAACTTATGAATCCTCAGAAGATCCAGAACTTCTGAACTTCCATATTTCTACTAACATTGTTTCTGTTTGTGCAGTAAGTCAGAGTCAGAACTTCTGACTTCTTCTATTTTCAGCATTTGCACTGATTCTGTTTTTTTCTCTTTTATTATTTTTTTGCCATCATCTTTATTTTTCATTAATCAAAAATACCAAAAATATTTCATATTCACATATTATATTTTCTTTTAACATAAAAAGACAAAAAATATTTTCTTAAACAAAACTTATTTCTTTTCTTAAATAAATAAGCATTTTACATTTCCTATACATTCTTATCTATTTCAATATGGTTGTAATAGTAACTTAGGGTTTAATTTGCAATCCCCATTCATAAATATGTACCCCCATCCCCAAAATGTTGTAATAGCGTAGGACTTTACATTTTCGCACTGTTATTGCTTTCATATATTGTTAGTAACTAGGGTGTGTATGGCAAGACTAAAACCAATGTTAGAAAACCCTAATTCAAGACTAAAATTATGCATGCAATCAAATACACTTGCACACTAGCACCCCTAGGGTGATTCCACTTGTTGCCTTACGAAAATGGTCATGTTATGCATGTGGGATGTCTTAGCATAAACAAAATAAAAAATACAAGATCATAGTCCCTCGATGATGCTATCAAAGTTGCCTTTCAAAATGATCTTAGTCCCTAAAATAAAAGTGCTAAGTCATCTTACAACATTGCTATCATGGTCATACGATGACCCAATGCCCGTCCCTTCACATCTAACGATGGGGCTTCTTACCAAAACAATGGTAAGATAGCAACATCTAAAGGAAGAGGAAAAGCACATCTAAGACCTTTTGAGTAGGTAGATTACTTTCAGTTGCTTGCTCATTTATAAAAAAAACATCCTTGCTATTTTCAAAAACAATCACATACACTTTCAAAACACTTTCCAAACGTGAAATATTTCAAAAGCTCAACACTTTTGTATGCATTCTTACGAACGAGGATCATTACAAAAGTTTGCCTAAATGATGGCGCCTTTTCAACATACTTTCGAAAACCACACAAATCACATTTTTCAAACAAAATCAAGTGATCTAGAAAGTAACTAAGAGCCCATGGAAAACCATGGATGAAAAGGGTGTTAATACCTTTCCTTTTCATAATCTACCCCCCCGAACTCAAGAAAACATCTCTAAAGGTCTTTCCTGTGCTTTTTCACCTTTCCTTTTGGATAAAAGAAAAGTCGGTGGCAACTCTTGCTAAACCGCAACATTTACGAACTCAAACGCAAAACCTCAAGTCAGTTCTCCCACCGTATCACAGAACGGGCGACTATGCTGGGGAGAATATCTAAAAGTGGGGTTACCTTAGGTTTAGATCACATTTACTTGCTTTCTTTGTTTGATTTGTATTTACATTATGGTTCTCTATTTTGGGCTTGCTTTGATCCTCCACCAGGATTTTGGATACCTTATAGGTAAGTAGCAATACATTGTGGAAACTGTGCAGGGTATACCGACACGGTCTAAGCAATAGCTACGTTAGTGTGACATATTTGTGGATACTGGTAGCCCTTGAGTAGTCAAGGAAAATATGGGGCCACTGAGTGATGTCATGAAGCACTAACTGACTTTTAGAACCTTTACTTGACCAACTTGGCCATTAGGATGTAGTGAGATGACCGGCTTTGGTGCAATTCGAAGTTGGTAGATACTCGATACTACACTCATTGAGGTTTGGTTTTTTGGGATATTTTGGTCGCCATTAAAGAGGCTTGCGCTGAAACAATGCCCGAGAAAACAAACTAGTGATATTGAGCTCCTTAGAACCCGGTTACTATTACTAGGACAGGTTTGAGCCAACTAAACTTCAAGAGGGTACTTACCTATGAGACACCATGCAAGCCTAAACCTAAGGACTTGTTTGCTTTATTTGTACATAACATCATAAGCATCATAAGCATCATACTCATACTCACTAACCATTTCAAGGATTTTTGGATTTATCTTTGTTCTGTTTTGTAGGACATGGCTTCTGCTCGTAGGAACACTATCTAAGTCAGTCTCGTGAGGATACCTTCACAACTCAAGGATTTAGTATCAAGGGTCCCTGAAGATTCTCCATTTACCAAAAGGAATGGTCGACTCCTTAGCTTGGTTACCTCAAGTATTGAAGAAGATATGGTAAAGGTGCTTGTCCAATTCTTCGACCCTTTGCATCATTGCTTCACTTTTCCTGATTACCAACTTATGCCCACTTTGGAAGAATTTTATCAACTCATGGGGATCCCTATTCTTGATCAGTTACCTTTCAACGGTATTGAAAGAGACCCTAAACCTGAGGAAATTGCTCGAGCTCTATATTTGCAACCATCTGACATAGTAGCAAATTGGGTAACAAGGAGTGGTGTCAAAGGGTTCCTAGCAAAGTTTTTGTTAGAGAAGGCTCAAGAGTGTTGGAACACTTTGGATCTACAAGCCTTTGATGAAATTTTGGCTCTTCTCGTCTATGGGTTGGTACTATTTCCCAATCCTAACCAACTTATAGATAAAAATGCGATCAAAGTTTTCATATCTCGTAATCCGGTTCCTACATTGCTTGGAGACATCTTACATTCTCTTCACTCTTGCACTTTGAAGAAATGAGGGACTTTGATATGTTGCACTCCTCTTTTGGCTAGGTTGTTTATTTCGCACCTACCTCGATCCGTGGTGAAGAATGAACAAGGTATGAGGTGGTCTAAAAGATTGATGTCACTTTCACATGCTGATATCCGTTGGTATTATCGCTCTTTAGAAGACATTACCATCATTGATCGCTGTGGGGAATTCCCTAATGTCCCTCTACTTGGCATTAGGGGAGGCATTACTTACAACCCTTGTTTAGCTTTGCGACAATTTGGATACGCTAGAAGAGATGGCCCTCATGAGGTACTCATCCAAGGAATTGCGTTTGACTACGAAAGTGATACCCAAGGTTACCCCGTCAAAGATTTATACGAGCTTGGGGTATGGTTAACAAAGTTGATAGCAAGACATTGGGCGTAAGAATTCCATTCCTTTGGAACCTTATCTTAAATGGGTGTGGTCCCGCACTCAAAGTCTTAAGAAGCCTTACGAAGTCGTCTTACCAGTTATCATGGAGCCAGTAGTTCAGGGAGACGTTCCATATACTATCCTCTATCCTGATATGCCTACTTCTCTTGAAGATTTTCAAAATTCTTAGATTCAGTTAAGAGGATAGCGAGATACCTTTGAAGCTAAGTTCTATGAGGGCGAGAAGAAGATATTAGAGCTTACAAGGGAGCTTCATGAAGAAAGGAGTTTAAACACCTACATTGTTCCAAAGAGGATGCACACAACTTTTCTGTCTTAGGAGTTTACTTTATGCTTATTTCTGTTGTTGTAAGCCCAGGGGGCGTGTTTGTATTCAAATCAGAACTCTTTAATGCAAGTTAACATTTGTTCCCTATTTGTCTATACAAATTTAAAATTTTTAAATCCTTGAAATCATTTGCATATACATATTCATGCATCATATCATAAGCAAGCTTTTCACAACAGGTTTCCTTATCTTCCTACTATTTATTTCAGTAGAGATGGCTCTAGAGCAGACTATCAAGGACATCCAGGCTCAAAACGCTCAACTTTAAGAGATGTTCTTGAACCTGTCCAAGGGGCAAGAAGAGGTGAAAGCTCTCCTCACAAGGGGGATGGTCATCAAAATTCCGGAGGGAACCAAGGATGATCAGTTGGAAAGGCTACAAATTGAAATGGCAACAGTGAAAGTCCAGATGATGGGACAACTTATGGGCCAGATGGCTCTTATTCAAAACCTGGCTCAAAGACAAGAAGAGCTGAAAGTTCTCATCAACAAGCTTCGTCGAGATGGATGTAACCAAATGGGGAAAACATCTAGGATTGGGGATCAAGTCATCATCTAGCCTCCCATGAGACAAGAAGTCGGTGTAAGGGAGAGAAGACCTCCCCAATTTGCTTCCACTTCACGAGCCCAACAACGACTTCGTCAACATCAACCGGAAAATCATCAAAGGCAAAGCGAGCCCAAAAGACAGTTTACCAACATCAACATACCACTGTCCCAAGCTTTGCAACACACGCTGAGGATGAATCTAATTACACCAATAAGACCTCATCCAAATCCCAAAACTTCTTCTCCCAGCTACAATCCCTATACCAGGTGTGCCTATCATTCTGATAGTCTTGGGCATGATACAAATGATTGTTGGGCGCTGAAGTACCAGATTCAAAACCTGATCGACAGAGGAATGCTGGAGTTCACACAAGATGGCCAGACTGAATTCTTCTTCCATCCCTCAAAGGCTCACCACCTAAAGTGTCAAGTTCATACAAAGAGGCTTATGTTCATTTAAATTTTCAGTTGTAATTTCTTTTGCTTGTTCAAACAATTATCTATTAATGTCAGACTTTGTTTCATTAATGCATTGGATATGTTTGTCTTGAATTCATTCATTCGTTTTCTCTATATTTAAACTATGTTTTTTGCTCTCCTTATGAAATTTTACTCTTGCTAAAAGTTACAAGCCTTTATAGGGAGGATGACGAAAACAATGCCATAATCTCATACAGTATGCTTTTGGACAAACCTTGTTGACGATGTACAAGCGTTTTTTTCAAATCCTAAACACTGGAGTTATAAGGAAGATAATCCCTAGTCAACCCCTTCGAGCCAAAGAAGCAGAAGTTTTCTTTCTTACACAAATTGAAACCTTTGAATCAAAACCTGTGGCAGGGTAGTCTCTCAGTTGATTCAAGCGCATGTTTGGTCACAAACTCTCATCTCATAATACAACGAATGACATCAAAAAAATTCCTCTGGAATCAAAATACGGTGATGGTTCCCTACCAAATAGGCAGTCATTATATCTCAAAAAGAAAACCTACAAAGGAGACTTAAGAAAAAAAACTGGGGCATCCCACTGACTGTAATCTCAAAACAGGAACAGTCAAGAAAAAAATATGGATAAGAAATCAAAAGAAAGAGGTCACTACAAACCCTCAACAACATGAAAAAAATGTTGCAAAAATGACTGCCATCCGACAAACTTAACTTGTTTGAACCATCACCAAAATGTCATTCCAGTCTCAACTGGAGTTCAAACGCACAATTAACTGAGTTTAGGACTGAAGAACGTCACGAAGAGCGGGTGGGTACAAATACATTTTGAGCCTTTATCCTTTGTTTTTTAAAACTGTCAACCAAGCCACGTTACAACCCATCAAAATTCCTAATTGAAGCATGGGTTAGCTCGAAAGCATACTGTTACAAAAGGTATCCTGACTCCTGTAAGGCTTTACTCTAAATCCTGAGTTTGAATTTTCTTAACAAAATTTATTTACTTGTTAAAACGCATGTTTCAAAAAAAATTCAAGACAAGCATAAACTTTGCATTACTTGAATATCACTGTTTGCATATGGCTATTTGTTTGACAGCGGAGAAATTCACACAATGAATATCCAGTGAACGAAAGCTCTCTCAATGAACAAAATTAATTCAAGAAGGATGACACTTCCATTGTTAAAACTCTTATCAATAAGGGGACATGACATGTCACTATCCAGCACACCTGGAGAAGTCCAGTCAAGATTCCAGGAAACCCCTCAAGAAGTGCAGAGTAACCAGGGGCAAGTCACTATCTCCGTCACTTGGGGCATTGAACGTCAATCTCAGCAAAGGGTTACGTACAATCAAACATTTTTTTGGCAATGCCACAAACATTTTCTGCTAGGGGCAAGGACAAATCTCCCCAAAATCCTTCTCATAGGATGACTCCCAGCCAGAGTTTCAATCTCTAAAAACCTTTCCCCAACGAAGTTGCCCATAAAATCTCTTTGCATAAGACAATCCCTGGCCAAAGTCTCGACCTCTTGGTCGCTTTTTCCCCAGCGAAGTCAATTTTGAAAAGATTGAAGCCTGGGAAATTTCTTCCTAAAGGAAATTCACATCCTCAACAAGGTTTATTCCCCAACAGAGTTATGTCCCTAGCCGAGTTCAAAAGCCTCAACATACAACAATCAAGACACCACAAATTTCCCAGCTGAACCCGTCATCCCCAGCTGAGCCCATCATCCCCAGTTGAGCCCATCATCCCCAATTGGGTGTATCCTCCCCAAGCTGAGTCTGCCTTACCCGACAGAGTCTATACTCTCCAGTTTGAATTTCCCTTTCAGATTATTACAAATCTCAGGGCCACAAACCCTAATCCCCAGTAAAGCCACCAGCTAAGCCTTTACTATTTCCAAGAGATGCTTTGAAGCCTGGATCTGACCAGATATTAGCACAACTTTCGAGTTATTACTGAAGCCTAGACCCAACCAGATAACAGTTTGACTTCTTCAATTAGTGAAACATGGACCCGACCAGATAACTGTTTGAGTTACTGAAGCCTGGACCCGACCAGATAATAGTTTGACTTCTTCAATTGCTGAAACCTGGACCCGACCAGATAACAGTTTGAGTTACTGAAACCTGGACCCAACCAGATAACAGTTTGACTTCTTCAGTTAGTGAAACCTGGACCCGACCAGATAACAGTTTGAGTTACTGAAACCTGGACCCGACCAGATAACAATTTGACTTCTCCAATTAATGAAACTTGGACCCGACCAGATAACAGTTGATCTCAACTCCAAGATGTTATGAAACCTAGATCTAACCAGATATTAGCACAATTTTCAAGTTATTACTGAAGCTTGGACCCGACCGGATAACAGTTGATCTTAAAGATGCTATAAAACCTGGACCCGACCAGATAGTAGCCTAGCTCTTCAAACATATAGAAGAACCTGGACTCAATTCGACCAAGGTTTAACATCTTTTCCCCAGTAGAGTTGCCTTCATATCCCCAACCAATGGCTGAGAAACCTGGACCCGACCAGATATCAGTTTTCATTTTCATCCTTTAAAAAAAGCCGTTGTGAAGCCTGAATCCGACCAGATATCAATCACCCTCAAAGATTCGTTATGAAACTTGGAAACCGACCAGATAACAACTAAATCTCCAAGAAGTTTATTGTGAAACCTGGACCCGACCAGATAACAATTGACCTTATCAAACTCAGAAATCTGTAAAGCCTGGACCCGACCAGATAATAGTTTTCAAGCAGTTTATTGTGAAACCTGGACCCGACCAGATAACAATTGACCTTATCAACCTCAGAAGTATGTAAAGCCTGGACCTGACCAGATAAAATTTTTCAAGCAGTTTATTGTGAAACCTTGACCCGACCAGATAACAATTGACCTTATCAACCTCAGAAATCTGTAAAGCCTGGACCTGATTAGATAACAGTTTTTAAGCAATTTATTGTGAAACCTGGACCCGACCAGATAACAATTGACCTTATCAACCTCAGAAATATGTAAAGCCTGGACCCGACCAGATAATAGTTTTCAAGCAGTTTATTGTGAAACCTGGACCCGACCAAATAACAATTGACCTTATCAACCTCAGAAATGTGTAAAGCCTGGACCCGACCAAATAATAGTTTTCAAGTAGTTTATTGTGAAACCTGGACCCAACCAGATAACAATTGACCTTATCAACCTCAGAAATCTGTAACGCCTGGACCCGACCAGATAACAATTTTCAAGCAGTTTATTGTGAAACCTGGACCCGACCAGATAACAATTGACCTTATCAACCTCAGAAATCTGTAAATCCTGGACCCAACCAGATAACAATTTTCAAGCAGTTTATTGTGAAACCTGGACCCGACCAGATAACAATTGACCTTATCAACCTCAGAAATCTATAAAGCCTGGACCCGACCAGATAACAGTGTTCAAGCAGTTTATTGTGAAACCTGGACCCGACCAGATAACAATTGACCTTATCAACCTCAGAAATCTGTAAAGCCTGGACCCGACCAGATAACAGTTTTCAAGCAGTTTATTGTGAAACCTGGACCCGACCAGATAACAATTGACCTTATCAACCTCATAAATCTGTAAAGCCTGGACCCAACCAGATTACAGTGTTCAAGCAGTTTATTATGAAACCTGGACCCGACTAGATAACAATTGACCTTATCAACCTCAGAAATCTGTAAAGCCTAGACCCGACTAGATAACAGTTTTCAAGCAGTTTATTGTGAAACCTGGACCCGACCAGATAATAATTGACTGCATCGACCTCAAAAATCTGTGAAGCCTGGACCCGACCAGATAACAGTTTTCAAACAGTTTATTGTGAAACCTGGAGCCCGACCAGATAATAATTAACTATGATCCCCAGAAAGACACTATGAAGCCTGGACTCGGCCAGATAATAGTACAGCTTTCCAAAAACCATGAAGCCTGGATCCGACCAGATAGTAGTTGCCATTCCAAGTTACTGTGAAGCCTGGATCCGACCAGATAACAATTAACTTCTATATCCCCAGCAAGTTATTGTGAAGCCTGCACCCGACCAGATAGTTGTTGACTACTTCATCCTCAACAACTGTGAAGCCTGAATTCGACCAGATAACAGCTGACATTGGAGCAATCTTCCCTAGCAAAAGCGTTCTTTCAACAAAATTTGAAGATATGCATATTCTTCATCTCCAACAGGCAATCAGGGATTCAATCTCCCAGAATTTCCACGGCAGTAGTAAGGGATTTATTTTCCCGAACAAAAACATACACTTCGCATTCATACATCATAGCATGTACATACCATACGCATTTGGCATGATACCACATCTGGTGAACATCATGCAAACATCTGCATTTTACTAACCCTTTTCTCACAGGTAAAACATCAAGTTTTAGTATAAAATCAACAAGAGATTTGTGCTGATACTTCTTCCAGCGTTTACCAACACTCCTCCAAATGGCATCTATAAGCCCACTCACCATCCATCTTCGAGTGCAAATTTCTGGGCACTTTAGTGTTCAAATCATCTTTCACCTTCAAGTCACGAATGGCAGATCCGCCAATCTAACTCTTCAGGTTCAAGAAGTTTGAACAGGGGCAGTTGTTGTACCCCAAAATTTGCCCTCTCATTTCACAAGGGATCACCCTGGATCCCAAGTTTGCTTCTATCATGTTTCCAGGCCTTGAATTATCAATTTTCCAAGAAAAAGCACTCACAAGGGCAAAATGGTCATTTGCACACTGAAAAGTCAAACTTTGACTTTTGACCAAAATCAAATTTCAAAAATCAAATTTCATCAAGACATGTTGGAATATCAAGTTTGTTTCATCAAGAATTTCAAAAGTCAAATTTTACTTTGGAAAAGTCAAATTCTAAATACTTAGAAATTTTTCTAAGTGTTTTAGAAATATGACAATATCAGAACTTCTGACCAGATTATCACTGAAGCACTCAGCAAATTCTGGACACTCTCAAGGCAGAGTTTGCTCAGAACTTCTGGGCAAGTTTTCACAAAAGCTTCAGTCAGACTTTTCCAGGGTAATTCAAAGAAGGTTAAGAAGCGTGCTGCAAGCTTTCTAGAAAGTCTGAAAACTCCTTCAGAACATGCTGGAGCCAGAAGATAAGAGGGTAAGAAGATGAGATGCTACGCTGAAACAGAACTTCTAATCCAGAGTCAAGCAAGGATGCAGAGTTTCACATGGCAGGATTTCTGATTTGATAAATCTCATCATCATTTAATGCTCATAACCACTTGTGAGTTGTTATCCAAAGGATTTCCCCCACGTGTACCCCTACTTTCTTGGGAAGACTTACTGTTGTGCAAAAGTATGTTAGGCCCATGCGATGTTTCTACTTTTCCTTAATTCATGCTGACAAATCCAGCTTAGGCGTTGTTAACCATCCTACTTGATGCATTGAACCACACTTGTTTAAGCTTACTTCAAGAGTAAGTCGGCATCTAGCATATGATGTTGGTGCCACTTTACCCCTCCAAACTACAAAACCTTTGCCTATAAATATAACACCTTTGGCCATTGAAAATAGGTCGGAAAAATTTGAGAGGAAGGTGTGGAATTTGAGAAAGAAAAGCCTTGAACCCCTGCAAAAATTCCAAGAGTCCAAAAAGATTTCAAACACAAAAATACAAAACCTTAGCATTTGATTCTTGCATTAAAGCTCCATTTTTTCTTAAGTTGTTTCCTGACCAAAACCACCCATACAGTTCCTAATATACATTCAAAAGGCATCCAAAATTCTGCAATCAAACAGTAACACATTCTCCACCAATATCCACTTCAAACGATCAGAACTTTATCCCTTGGTTGTTCCAAAATTTTCTAAATCATTTACAACACAAGTTGAAAGTTTCCAACCTGCTGAAAACGTGAGGAAGCTGCTCAGAACACCACAAGTGGTCAGAATCAGATTCCAGCTCCCAGAATATTTCCCAGCTGCAAGGTAAGTTCCCGTTGACTCTCATCATATTATTTAGGCATTGTCAGATCTTGCATATTTAACACAATGTAGATATTATGATCCTGATGATGTACATATTCTGAGATTTCATGCATCTACCTGCCTAAATAGAGGGAATTCCAGTACAGAGTTTCATAGAGAAATTAGGACTCAGAATAAGGATTAGCAAATTCATGCTGCTTCTGATTTGTGTTTCTGATATTTCTTGAAACTTGTCATAACTGTCATGTGTGCAACTTCTGTTATGTTAAGAAATGACTAAGTTGCAGATGTTCTTACTAGCAAGGAGAGAGACAAAGTTCTGACAGTTGCATCAGATCTTCTGAAAACTTTTGAATCCTCAGAAGATCCAGAACTTCTGAACTTCCATATTTCTACTAACATTGTTTATGTTTGTGCAGTAAGTCAGAGTCAGAACTTCTGACTTCTTCTATTTTCAGCATTTGCGTTGATTCTGTTTTCTTTCTCTTTTATTATTTTTTTGCCATCATCTTTATTTTTCATTAATCAAAATTACCAAAAATATTTCATATTCACATATTATATTTTCTTTTAACATAAAAAGACAAAAACTATTTTCTTAAAAAAAACTTATTTCTTTTCTTAAATAAATAAGCATTTTACATTTCCTGTACATTCTTATCTATTTCAATATGGTTGTAATAGTAACTTAGGGTTTAATTTGCAATACCCATTCATAAATATGTACCCCCATCCCCAAAATGTTGTAATAGCGTAGGACTTTACATTTCCACATTGTTATTGCTTTCATATATTGTTAGTAACTAGGGTGTGTATGGCAAGACTAAAACCAATGTTAGAAAACCCTAATTCAAGACCAAAATTATGCATGCAATCAAATACACTTGCACACTAGCACCCCTTGGGTGATTCCACTTGTTGCCTTACAAAAATGGCCATGTTATGCATGTGGGATGTCTTAGCACAAACAAAATCAAAAATACAAGATTATAGTCCCTCGATGACGCTATCAAAGTTGCCTTTCAAAATGATCTTAGTCCCTAAAATAAAAGTGCTAAGTCATCTCACAACATTGCTATCATGGTCATACGATGACCCAATGCCCATCCCTTCACATCCAACGTTGGGGCTTCTTACCAAAACAATGGTAGATAGCAACATCTAAAGGAGGAGGAAAAACACATTTAAGACCTTTTGAGTAGGTAGATTACTTTCAGTTGCTTGCTCAATTTCAAAACAAACATCCTTGCTATTTTTAAAAACAATCACATACACTTTCAAAACACTTTCCAAATGTGAAATATTTTCAAAAGCTCAACACTTTTGTATGCATTCTTACAAACGAGGATCATTACAAAAGTTTTCCTAAATGATGGTTCCTTTTCAAAATACTTTCAAAAACCACACAAAGCACATTTTTCAAACAAAGGCAAGTGATCTAGCAAGTAACTAAGAGCCCATGGAAAACCATGGATGAAAAGGGTGCTAATACCTTCCCTTTTCATAATCTACCCCCCGAACTCAAGAAAACATCTCTAAAGGTCTTTCCTGTGCTTTTTCACCTTTCCTTTTGGATAAAAGAAAATTCGGTGGAGACTCTTGCTAAAACCTCAAGTCAGTTCTCCCACCATATCACACCAGTCTTCCATCTTTGTTCGCTTTTAGTAGTTCGTATTTTTGTTGTTTACTTTCTAGAGATGCATGTGGTTAGGGTTTAGGGTTCTGTTTGCAAGGATACCATTAGAAAGTGTTGGAGGTAGACGGTGTTTATGTAGTTTAGAATTGCCGGAGCCGTCGTGGAATCTCCCCGAAGACATCGTGTTGTGTCGTAGATTTCCCATTAGGACTTAGGGATTTTTCTGTAACTTCTTCCCGTTGATGCACAATAGTGAGGGTTCTGGTCAGGGACACGATCCTTGTTTATCAGCGCTCTTTCGCTTGATTAGTGGTGGAAGGGTGGTTCTGGCATTGATGTCGAGCTCATCTTTTTCCTCTACTTTTGAGGTGATATGGCTGACAACGCCCGGGTCGATATCTCGAGTGAATCCACACAATCTTCAGGAAGTTCCTCAGACGAGATGAGTAGCTCGTCGAGCATCCTAGAAATTTCTAGGGATGCACAAAATCAATTGGAATAACAAACGAGGGAAGGTGACATGGAGATGACTTCCGCATATCAAGGTTTCTTATTTCACCCTGGTGACAAGGAGAATCCTCAGGCTTCGTTCGCGAATGACCCTTGGGATTGGCCTTCGTATTTTTATGAGCACCGGGAGGATGTCTTTATAGACGTGTACACTCACGAGGAGGGGGGCCAAGTTGAATGGTCGTTATACATCCCCCAGGAAAGAGAGAAGAATCTGCTCAAAATACGATAGGAGGCAGATACCAATGTATGACATCGCATTTCATAAGATGGGTCTTTGCCTCCCCATCTCTGACTTCGAGGTGGCTGTATTCAGGCACTTGCGCATGTCTCCTTCCCAACTGCATCCGAACGACATCACATTCATGTGAGCATTCGAAACAGTTTGCGACCACTTGAAGATAGGGGCCACCATTCCCTTGTTCTTCTATTGCTTCCACCTCCTGAGGATCAAGGTCGAAGGAAAATGGGGATGGGTTTCCTAGAAGAAAGGAAACGGGAAACTATTTAAGGCTTATTTGGAGTCTGCCTGCCACTTCAAAGATAAATACATTTTTGTCCAGCCTTCTTCAAGCAAGGTGATGTTAAACGTCTCCAGGACCATGCTGGTGAAAAACGAGAATGGTACTCCCTGTCTGAACGAGCTAGGAGACCACATTATGATATTGGTTGACAAGTTCATATTCCAATGGACTATGAATCATTTTGATAGTGAATTAGGCTCCTATGTCTGGAGGGAGGGGTAGCTCGGATTTGAGGACTTTGAAAGCTTCTCAATCCTGACAGTGTTCGTGGCTTGACTCCCTCGCATTCAGCGAGTTGGTCGAGGAGGAATGCATGTGATGGACAAGAACGGGGAGCCTGTATACGAGTCGGGCCTGATAAACGTCAAGGAGCCCCTCTGAAGCGAGGACCCCATTAAAAACTTGGGTATATATATATATATATATATATATATATATATATATATATATATATATATATATATATATATATATATATATATATATATATATATATATATATATATATATATATATATATATATATATATATATATATATATATATATTTCTAAGAGTAGTAAGTGGTCGTCATTTATTTGACTCCTCGTTTGCTGACTATGATTCTTTTTATTTGTTTTACAGATAGCATGAATCTCGCTAAGGAGTGCTTAGCCAAGACTCTTGCTGCCAGACCGAGGAGGTCTCAAAAGGATGCACAGACTGGCTTGGGGCTCGCTCCTTCCTCGGGGTCGGGCGACTCATCTTCGGCCTATGCTACAATCGCTCTTTCTCCCATGGCTGTTTGCTCGAAGGCAAAGAGGCCACGAGCCGAGGGGAGCGTCGACCTGACTGGGGAAAAGGGGAAAGGAACGTACGACCTGCCCCCTTCTGGTTGGAGATATCTTTTTTCAAGGGTGCACCTTTCCATCTTCCCCATGCCGAATCTCTTCATCTCGAGGGAATGGGCCGCCCAGAGAAGAGGGCAATGCTGGCGCAAGATGCTGGCGATTTCATGCTGATATTGGAGATGAAAGTAGCCTACACCGAGTGAAGTTCCTCTCAGGAGCCAGAGATAAAGAACCTTCGAGCCAAGATGGCTACGAGCGAGAAGGCCTTGGTCGAGAAAGAAAAAGCCATGAAGCTGCCTGATGAAGAATCAGGGAGACTCTCCGAGGAACACATGGTTCTCTTGCTCAAGAAAAAGGACCTTGAAGAAAAGGTGGCATCTGTGACTACCAATATTGCACCCGCTGAAGACGAACTGGAGGATACCAAAGATCTGAAGACTCGCTCCGAGTTGGTTGCTCATTTTCAGTTGGTCATGGATGATGCTCAGGTTCCTTTCGAGGGGAGTTTCTGAAATGCTGTAAAGAAGATGTGTGTGTTAAACCCTGGTGTTGAGATCAACACCTCGGGGATGGGGGTCAATTATTACGTGGCTACCATTTAGATTCTTCTCCCTGATTATCTCAAGGATTTTTTCGCTCATCCGACCAGTGGTCCCACCCAAATGTCTCTCATTGCTGAAGAAAAAGTGGAAGGATGATTGTTTTATGTTTATTTCGGTCTGTGTGCCATATTTATTTCATTTTTTTTCCGGGCTTTTGCCCGTTTATTTAATATTCGCATATTAGTGGCCCAAGTGGTCGTTTTATTTAATTTCCGGCCAATGATCGTTTGCTTTGAATATTTAACTTGTGATGTTAACATATTTGTTGACAGACTAGCCTGTTTAGGGAATTTTTTATTTTTCAAAGAGTTTATCGCGAGGATTTTCTCGTTTAGTATTTTCGTCAGTGTGGGGAAAATGATCAAAAGGCCAGGGTGAATATCGGGCATGGGCCGAAACCCATGTCTCATTTCGAGGGACCCGAGTTCGGCAGCGTGAGCTTCCCGTCACGAGTCAGGCGTTCTAGCTTCGTGGCACAAGGACTATGGAGCTCCGTGGAGTTGTCCATGTCGAGCTGAAGGTTTACTCGTCATAAGAGCGGAGCTTTGCCCCTTCTGAATACTTTGGGTGCTATGCTTGTGCCTAGGCATGTACGCATGGTTAGGCATGGGTGAGTTTGTCTTATTGACCAAACTCGCTGACTGCTCAGTGTCTTTAGCTATAATATTGTTTTAGCTTTTCAATGTTCCATGATCGAACGAGTTTTTCCCCTTATAAGTTTTCTAAGTAATACGCTCTAGTCCTCGTTTTCGTGTAGACGCAATAAGGACCTTCCTAGTTTGCTGCGAGCTTGCCCTCACGAGATTCTTTGTGATTTCTCTTTAAGACAAGGTTGCTGAACTTGAACTCTCGTCGTATGACCTTGGCGTTGTAGTGCATGGCTATTTTTTGTTTGAGCGAGGCCTCTCGTAGGGTCGCCTCTATTCTGATTTCTTCCACCAAATCCAGTTCTTCTCGGAGGGCGGCGTCATTCATCTCCTCGTAGGGAGGTGCCTCGGCTTTCCTGGATGGTTCCTCGATCTCTATGGGAATGATGGCCTCTGTCTCGTATGCTAGTCAGAAAGGAGTCTCCCCGGTAGACGAATATGTCATTGTTCGGTATCCCCAGAGTACAATGTGTAACTCCTCGACCCATCTTTTCTTTGTATCATCTAATATTTTCTTGAGGCCCCTGTGTATTACTCTGTTTGCAGACTCGGCTTGGACATTTGTCTGGGGATGCTCGACAGTGGCGAAGTGTTAGGTGGTGCCCAATTTGGTGACGAATTCCTAAAAGGTGTGGTATTGAACTGATTCGCATTATCAGTGACTATCGCTTGTGGGATGCCAAATCGAGCAAGGATATTTCTTTTATAGAAGCGAAGGATGTTTTGGGAGTTAATTTTGGCCAAAGCTTCGGCTTCTATCCATTTGGTGAAGTAGTCGACCGCTACGATTAGGTATTTGTTCTGATTGGTTCCAACCATGAATGGGACGAGGAGATCCAATCCCCACCAGGAAAAGGGCCAGGGGGAAGAGAAGGATTTAAGCTCGTTAGGTGAAGCTAAATGCATGTCTCCGTGCCGTTGGCATTTATCGCATTTTTTACGTGATCTTTTGCGTTGTGCTACATGGTGGGCCAATTATATCTTTCTCGCAATGCTTTTCTCGTGAGGGATCTCCCGCCTAGATATTAGCCGCTGATTCCCTCATGGATTTCTAGCAAGACACGCTCTGCCCCGCTTTGGTCGACAGATTTGAGGAGTGGAATGGAGAATCCTCTCATGTAAAGTTTTCCCTCGACCAAAACGTACAAGCAAGCTCTGCGCCTGACAATGGCCGTTTCTTTCGGGTTGTCGGGATGTTTTCCCTTAGTGAGGTAGTCGTGTTTGGGGGTCATCCAACAATTGATGTCCCTGATGGCGAACACTTCTATGGAAGAGCATGGATTTTGGGTGCTCGGTCGAGTAAGTATTTCCTGTATCACCGATTTATTCCATCCTTTTCTCTTCGTGCTCGCTAACTTAGATAAGATATCTTCACGGGCGTTATGCTCGCGGGGAACGTGATGTACGTCCACAGATTTAAATTTATTTTTCCTCTCCTGGACCAGGGCCCAATATTCAGCGAGTTGGTCGTTTTTGACCTGATATTTTCCTCGGACTTGAGAGGAGACCAACTGAGAGTCGGTGAATATTTTTACTTCTTCGGCTCCCAGATCTTCGGTCAGTCGAAAACCTGCGAGGAACGCCTTGTATTCAGCCTGATTGTTGAAGTTCAGAAAAGATAGAGTGAGGGAGACCTCGATTAGGGTCCCTTCTTCATTTTCCAGTATGATTCCAGCGCCGCTTCCGGTTGAACTGGAGGCGCCATTGACAAAGATCATCCAACGACGTGATCCATCGGGATCTGCAGGCAAAGTCATTTCAGCTACGAAATCAGCCAAGGCTTGAGCCTTAAGGGATTTTCTGCTCTCATATTGAATGTCGAATTCATAAATATCCAAGGATCATTTTGACATTCTGTCGGCTATGTCTGGCCTTACGAGCAGTTGTTTTATTGGTTTATCTGTTCAGACCATTATAGTGTGGGCCAGGAAGTAGTGTCTGAGTCTCCTCGCTGCATTAACGAGGGCTAGGGATACTTTTTCTATTTGTTAATATCATGCCTCTGGACCCTGCAGGGCCTTGCTCGTGAAGTAAATTGGCCTTTGTCCCTCTGGAGTTTCTCTTATCAGTGTCGCGCTTATTGCCTCGGAGACGACAGCTAGATAGAGGTAGAGGACCTCGTCTTTCTCAGACCTAGAATGACGGGCCGATGCGACATCGCTTGTTTTAAAAGAATGAGGGCTTGCTCACATTCGAGCGTCCACTCGAAGACGACTTCCTTGCATAAGAGTTTGAACAAGGGAAGCGCGTGTTGGATGGATTTTACCACGAATCGAGACAGGGAAGTGAGCATGTCATTCAAGATATGGATGAACTTTTTAAAGGTGTGTGTCGAAAACTCGGATAATTTCCTACATTTGTCGGGGTTTGCCTTAATTCCTCGTTCCGTTAGGTAGAATCTGAGGGACTTTCCTACCCGTACGCCAAAGGTACATTTGTCCGGGTTGAATTGCATCCGGCACTTTTGAGCCTGCTTGAACACTTTCTTTAAGTGGGAGGCATGGTCGAACTCCTCGTCGGATTTGACGATCATGTCGTCCATATAGACTTTGAGCATGTCATCTATCTCGTTGCAAAAAACTTTGTTTATCATGCGCTGATATGTAGCGCCCACATTTTTTAGGCCGAAGGGCATTACATTGTAGTAATATTTGCCCGACTCGGTCATGAAAGTGGTGTATTTTTTGTCTGTTTTCTCCATTGGGATCTGGTTATAACCAGATTATGCGTCCATAATTAATAGTAATTTGAAACCAGTTGAGTTGTCGACCAGTTTGTCAATATTGCGGAGGGGATAAGCATCTTTCAGGAAATCCCGATTGAGATCAGTATAATCAATACACATGCGCCATTTTCCATTTGATTTTTTCACAAGAACTACATTTGAGATCCAGGTTGTGTATTGGGCTTCAGAAATAAAATTTGTCTCTAGGAGGTCTTTTATAACTAGTTCTGCAGCCTTTGCTTTCTCAGACGACTAATTTCTTCTGCGCTACGTGACCACCTTGAGGGTAGGATCTATAGTCAAGTGATGGCATGCGACTTCTAAATCTAAACCGGGCATCTCGGCCACACTCAAGGTGAACAGATCAGTATCTCCCTTAGGCAAGCTTTGAGTTACCTTTTGCTAGGTCGGGGAGGTCTGCTCTTATCTTTACTCCTCTGATTGGATTTTCTCCGAGGGGAACAAGCTCGAAGTCACCATTCGGGATTGGTCATGTGTGAATTGAGAGTTCGCCGCGATCTGTAGAGGGGGTAAAACCTTCGTCTCCGACCATAGGATCTTTTCCCTTCCTTCTTTTCTCGACATAATCCTCCTTGGAAAAACGACTATCGAGGTCAATGGTGTCGACCCTCGGCAGTGGCTTGACTTCCTTAGAGTTGGAGGGAAGTATGGATCCAATGGTCGTTCGAGGTTAACCGTTGATGGAACTAAGGCCATTGGCTGAAGCTTTAAAACACCTTTTTACTGCATGGATGTCCCTGTGGAGGGTGGCGACCAAGCCTTCAGAGGTGTAGTACTTTATTTTGAGATACACGGTAGAGGGAACTGTGATGAGTTCGGCGAGAGTGGGTCTCCCAAAGATGCGCTGGTAGAGAGACGGGCAATCTACCACCAGGAATTGGGTCTTGATGCTCTGGTCGTTACTCCTCTCTCGAAGGTGACGATTAGCTCGACATATCCCCAGGGTTTTGTGATGGCTCCATTGAAGCTCTGAGGATCTGATCCCATGTAAGGGGTCTTATGGCTCTCATTCAACTGTAAAGTGGTGAACATCTAGGCGTACATGATGTCTACTGAGCTTCCTTGGTCAACTAGTATGTGTCGCACGTTGAAATTCTCCATGCGAGCTCTCACGAGCAGTGGGATGGTCGAATTTGGGGTTCTGCCCGACAATTCCTCTTTGTAGAAGGCGAGGCGATGAGATCCTCCTCGGAATTTATTAAACGTGGCGTCCATATCTGAGTTGGCTTTGATGAGCTGGTTGAATCTCCTCTTCATCGACCCAACTGTGTGCCTCTTGAATCCTCTGTCGGAGATGACCATGGTGGCAGGGAAGGATTCCCAAGAACTATGGGAGGAGAAGTATAGGGGGGACGTTCTCAATGTATGGATAATATAAATCTTATGGTCGTGAGATGCTCATGGCGACCGGAATGGTGTCGAGATCGGGGGACTTCTTCCCTTCCTCGATGTTTTTGGTTTCTGGCGCTTCTTCACGGCGCCCTCCTTCTTTTTATACTGCTTGAGGTGCCCGCCTCTAATCAGTATTTCAATTGAATCCTTGAGATGAATGCAATCTTCTGCATCATGCCCGTGATTTTTGTGGAACCTACAATATTTGCTCTTGTCGGTTCCCGGTTTGGATGGTGTTTGTCGGGGGAAGCGTACCTCGACTTGCTTAAATTCAGAATTGGCGCATTTATAAAGAATACACTCCCTTGATGTAGTCAGAGGGGTGTAGTCGTGGAAATGACCAGATGGCCCCTTGTAGTCCTTGGAATCGTGGGACTTGTATTCCCGTTTCTTCTCTCCCCGACAGGATGTCGAGGGCTCGTCGTTCTTCGAGGACTTGGCACTCTCTCTGTGCCTTAATTCCCTAGCGTTGTTGGTGGCTTCCTTCTTCTTGTACTGTATGTATGCCTTGGCCTTGAGGAGGAGGGAGTCGAGTGTGGTCGGCGTCTTAATGCCTATAGCTTTGGCAAAGTCACTGCGGGGACGGAACCCGCATTCGAGGAGATATTTCTTCTTGTTGTTGGTCATTGAGATCTGGACTGCTTCCTTGTTGAATTGTTCAATGTATGCC
This sequence comes from Vicia faba, assembly GCA_948472305.1. Lineage (NCBI taxonomy): Eukaryota > Viridiplantae > Streptophyta > Magnoliopsida > Fabales > Fabaceae > Vicia > Vicia faba. The sequence continues at coordinate 1,054,547,760 of OX451735.1, forward strand.
CGCAGGGACTCGTCTCTGCGCTGGATGATTGCTTCGACTGAAGCCTCCAATTTCGGGTGTCGATGAAAGGTGGTGAAATGCCTCAAAAATATCCTCATGAGCTGCTTCCATGAGGTGATGGATTCATCGGGAGGCTCTTGTATCAAGACATCGCCCCCTTACTAAGAGTGGTTTGGAAGAGTCCGCATTTGATGGCCCCCTGACTCCTCGATAGTCAAAGAGAGTATCAACGTTCCTGATGTGCTCATCAGGGTCTGTTGTTCCATCATAGGTTCCTAATGGAGGTGGCTTCTCCAGGCCAACAGGGAGTGGAGCCTCAATAATATCCCTTGATAGCGGGCCACGGGGTTCGTCGTCCTCACTATCCGCGGGATATGGAGAAAGGGAGTGATAGTTTCTTCCCCGTCGATCGTCACAGTCTCGTCGGGGGGGAGGGGCTCCTCTGTTTCTTTTTTAGTTCGGGTGAAGGAAATCGAGCGCGGTCGATTTGCCGGTTGTCTTTCCTCTTCTTGAATGAAGGGGAGTCTTGATCTCTTACAGGAGGTGTGTGGTTTCATTTATTGAAGAAAGAAACGCCACGCTTCTCCTTTCTTGGGGGTAGGCTATGCCTAGGTGGTGATATACTAGGGGAGTTTCATCGTTGGGTTCTTCGGGGAGGAGATATTGATCTCCTGTTCTCCCAGGCCCTCATCCTTTGATTCTGTTGTAGGATGAGGGCGTTGGTCTGATTGATAGCAGCGAGCAGTTCTGCCATGACCGCGTCGGTGTTCAGAGGGATGGTAATTGGTTGCATGATTTCTGGCAGTTCCTCGGTGGGATTCTTGGGGTGTCCTTTGTCTAAGAATTGGTCATCACCGTGTTGGGTGTCCGTTGAATCTAGAGACGTGGTTTGTCCGTCTCGAAAACCCAGGTTGTCCTCGAGGTTAGGATGTTTTTGACTTCCGTCGGTTTTGCGAGCAGGGGAAATAATAATCTTTCTGGGCAGATGAAGATCATCATGATCGGCCATGATTAGTGAGAGGGATCTTGAAAAGTTGCTTTTATCTTTATGTTTCAAGGAAATAAAGATGGGGAGAGAACTTCCCACATACGGCACCACTGATCTTTCCAATTGATCAGAACCTGTGAAGTGGTCGGAAGATGATCTGTAGTCGGGTTGTGATGTCGAGGAGGAAAAAAGGGAGTTGTACCTGCAAGGCACTCCGACGATCAAGTAAGAGTGGGAACAAGGAGATACAAGTAAAGTGTTCAGGTATTGGTGGTGAATAGTGAATATTCGATACATGGCCCTCATGGGTGTGAGGGTTTATATAATGCCCCTGGCATATGGCCATTGGTTCCTGATTTCACGCCTGGATATGTGGATCCACAAAATCAGGTAACTACCAGGACTTGGTCAAACCGGGCAGATGTGCCTGTAACTAGCCGTTGGTTCCGAGGAGGGGGTAAGTTACGGGCATCTCTCTGGTCGATTCCTGGTGTCCTGCACGACGTTGATGTTGGGCAAGCTTAGAGGATACTCGTCGATTATCCTAGGCCATTATTGGCTTGGGAGGGCAAATGGTCGATATTTCCCGATTAACAGTGGGTGATTCGGGTCATGGTCATGCGGGCCGTATCAAGGAAAATGACTAGACTGAGCCAAGTCAAGTTGTTGGGCCAGTCCAGAACAGTTCTTGAGGCGGCTTTTCGTGTCCTTTGATGTCTGAACATGTTATATATTTATAGGATAAAATATTAGGTCAAATGGTGCGCTTGGACATCTCATGAAATCATATCTTTGGTTTTGTTTGAAAGTAAGTTGAAATATTTCAAAACCAATGAAGATTTGTTTCAAATATAGGCCACATGATTTCTTCAGCTTCAAGGTAGATTTTTGGGCCTCCAACATGAATAAAACAAAAGTCCACACGCCTTGTATGATTTATTTGGTATTTTATTTGATTTATTTTGATTTTAATTGAATAAAATCAAAATAAAAAGAAATAAAACCACAAAAGTAAATAAATGGATTTAGATGTCTAATATGAGGTTATAAACACGTTTGAACCTAAAATCTTAGGACCATTAGCCCAAAAATTCAAGTTTTCTCAATTTGAACTTCATTCATTTTCTCAAAATTCCTCAACTTGCACCAATCATAACTCTCTCAATTTTTGTCATATGAAGATGATCTTGGTGTTTTTGGAAACCTCAAGATGTCTCCTACAACTTTCATGTTTGTCATTTTTCATTCAAAGCATTTAACTTGATGCGAATTTATTTGACAAAAGATGTTGTAATACGGTGGGAGGACTGACTTTTTTGGTTTTATCCAAATGTGCAAATAGCTAGAGTCGCCACCAACTTTTCTTTTGTCCAATAAGGAAAGGGTAAAAAGAACAGGAAGTACCTTGATAGATTTTGAGTTCAGGGGGTAAGTTATGAAAAGGGAAGGTTTTAGCACCCTTTTCATCCGTAGTTATCTACTGGCTCTTAATTGCTTAGCTCACTTTTGAAAATTTGCTTTGTGCGTGTGATTTGAAAATATTTTGAAAAGCCAAAGTACAACCAACTTTGTAATGGTTCTTGTATCAGTCCTCAAGAACGCGTACAAAGTGTTTTAGAAAATATTTTGAAAGTGTGATGTGTAAATTTTTTTTTAAATATTTTGAGCAAGCAATTAGGAGTTTCTTACCCACTCAAGGTCTTTCTTATTATTTTCTTTCTTCTTTAAAGATAGTACAATCCGTACCATTAGTTGGTAGGTAGCCCCATCTACTGGATGTGAAGGGACATGTGTAGGGTCGTCGAATGGTCATTGAAGGAAACAAATAGAGATACTTTAGCAATTTATCGGAGGGGTTAGATCATTTTTCATAGGCAACATAGAAGGGTCAACGAGGGACTATGATCTTTATTCGAAGGGACTTTGCTAAAGTATCACTATTTTCGAGAGACATGACCATGTTTCCGAAGGTAACAAAGGGAGATTATCCTAGAGGTGTAAGTGTGAATAGTGTGTTTAGTTCAGTTATTTATCTTGTATTAGGGTTATCTACCGATTATTTTTAGATCTTTCCATACATGCCTAGTTACTAGCAGTTGAATATATATAGAAGATTAAAGGCGCGGAAAGTAAATCCTACGCTATTACAAGGCTTTGGGGGCAATTACTTAAAAATATGCAGAAAGTAAAGTGTGTAAATTAAACACTAAACTATTACATCTCGTAAGAAGTTACATAATAGAAAAAATATGGAAAGATAAATCTAAACTATTACAAGAAAGTCGTGCGACCTATACAATTTCTCTAAGAATTTAAATATCAAATAAAAATGTTTAAAAATATTTGAATGTGATTTTTTATGAAATTAATTTGATGTTAATTAAAAAAAAACCTATGTCTAATTAATTTTAGTTATTAAGAAAATACTAATTAACCTAATTAATTGATAAATAAATAAAAAAGGTCAAAATTAATTATTAATTAAAAAACTAAACCTAATTTGTTAGGGTTTTTAAAAAAAATTAAATTAGGTTAATGGTTGATTAATAAAATAATTAAGGTTAAAGAAAAAATTAGGGTTAGTAATTAAAAAAGAAAAGAAAATAAGTTAGTAAGAATAAGAAGAAAATTTTGCATGGGATGGGTGTTGAACTCACACCCTCTTGCTTCACAGTTTCATTGCTTGCCACCAGGCCAATTGCTGGTTAGTGATAGAGAACATGCAACGTATATTATATTTGAAACTTGCAGGAATTGGAAAAAAAACAGCATAAAGTTACAAAAGGCAGGGGTCGAACCCACGCCCTTATATATAAATGCCTTAGCGCGCGTCCTTGCCACTGTGTTGGATGTTACATCTGGTTGTATAATTGAAATCATTAAATATAAAATAAAAAAAATAGTTGGACCATAGAGGCGACGGAGCCCTTGCTCTGGTCGTCTTCTCCGGTGAGTTTCTTTTTGTCAACCTGCAAAATAGAAACCATTAATGATCAAAAGAGACCTACCCCCCTAATTTGACCCTTACAAATTCAATGGTGGCCTTGGTTTTTGCTTAATCATCTTGTACAAATATGTTGTACCCCAAAATTTTCCCTCCCATTTATTCAAGAACATTCTCCTAGGGTTCTCCAATGCTCAAGAATTGATCAGACACATTCTCCTCCTAAGAAATGGACTTACAACTAGGGTTTCACTTTTCTCAAGAAAGATTGGGTTTCTAAGGCCTCAAGTGGTTTTCATGGTTTCTTATAGATATCCAATAATTATCATACCAAGTTTCATACCTTGCATCACAAGTTTGCTCAGTCAATTGCTCAGATGACTGAAAATCAACTATATTGAACAAAAAGTCAACTATGGACAACATACAGTCAAACTTCAATATTTTTGATCAAACATCAATATTTTTAAGTGGTATTCATCATTTGATCAAGGGTTGATCATGAATCATAAAGAAAACTCTCAAATCATCAAAAGTCAAAAGTTGCCAAATTAGGGTTTTCTTAAGGAGAAGTCAACTGAACTTTGACCAAGCATAACTTTCACATGCTTCACTAGATTTTTCTCAACCAAAGCTCATTGTCAAGAAAATTTCAATTCTATACAACATTGTCTCTCTAAGCTCAAGTCCAAAAACTGCTTCATTTGAGAGAAATGGGCCAAAACATTATAGGTGATTCTAAAAGTTAACAAAAAGACACTTTTTGTAAAGACAACTTACATCAAGATAAAGTCTTCAAATGAAAAAATGATAAACATAGATATTGTAGGGGACATCTTGTGATTTCCAAAAAGATCAAGATCACCTTCATATGATAAAAATTGAGAGAGTTATGAATAGCACGAGTTGGGAAATTTCGAGAAAATGCATGAAACCCAAATTGATAAAACTCGAATTTTTAGGCTAATGGGCTTGGGTTTCAAGGTCCAAACGTGTATTAAGCCTCATATTGAACCTCTGAACCTATTCATACACCCCCTTTGATTTTAATTCCATTTATTTAAATTCAAATTTAAATGAGATAAAGTCGAGGCTTTTCTTACAAGGTCCAAGCCCATAATGGTTTAACCTAATTCTTCTCTATATATTGCTCTTCATTCAGACATAACATCACATGAAAACCCTTGCAGAGAAAACTATTCCAAAACTTCCAAAAATTCAAAAAACTAGGACAACACAAAACCCTTGTTTCCAGCCCTTATCAATTGAAACCAAGCATTGCATTATCATCTTGAAGTTCCCAGGAATCCATCCCAATCCTAAAGTAGTCAAGATCGTGCCCAGAACATCACATTCATCCTCACTTGTTTTGATAGTTTTTTTTTAAATTCAAACATTGATTTATGCATTGTTAACTAATTTGATACACTTACATGTGTTCATATACATCATTAGAGCAGGTTTGATGCATAATATGTGAGCTCTGGCGCAGTGGTAAACCATGCACCATGGAAGACTAAGGGTGTGGGTTTAACACCCACCCTTGACATTTTGTGTGGTTTTGCTTCTAACATGTTATTTTTCCATATTTTTCCCTTAATGCAGCGTGGAAGGCTAAGGGCGTGGGTTCAACACCCACCTCTGACATTTTATGTGATTTTTCTTCTAACTTGTTCTTTTCCCCTATTTTTTCCCTTAAACCCTAAATTCACGTAACCATAAAACCACAAACCTTTTTTTTTACAAACCTAAAATAAATGTTTTTTGTAAACCCTAAAAATAATTAGGTTTTAAGTTTTTTATCATTAACCTTTTTTATTAATTTAATTAATCAATTATTTTGTTAATTAAAATTAATTAATTTTTAGGTTTTTTATTATTAACCTTTTTTATTAATTTAATTAATCAATTATTTTTTAAATTAAAGTTAATTAAATTTTAGGTTTTTCATCTTTAAACTTTTTTATTAATTTAATTAATCAATTATTTTTGTTAATTAAAATTAATTAGTTTTTAGGTTTATTCATCATTAACCTTTTTTATTAATTTAATTAATCAATTATTTATGTTAATTAAAATTAATTAGTTTTTTGGTTTATTTTAATTATCATTAAAAAAACCTTTTCCATAAAAAAATCATCAAAAATATTTCTTTTTTCTCTATTTTTATTTTATTTTATTTTCATAGATAAAGTGTATGGGGTTCACAGTTTGTAATAACTTAGATTTCTCGCTTTCCTTTTTCATTATTATGTAACTATTTTACCGGTTATAATAGCTTAGGGTTTTTACTTTTCGCCTTCTATTATGTAACTGCCCCAAATCTGTGTAATAGGTTTATGTTTATCTTTTCTGCTTTTACTTTCCGCACCTTTACTGTCTTTTCTATACTTGTTATATTACCGCTTAGTAATTAGGGTTGTATGGAAAGATAAAAAACAATAAATGGATAACCTAACTTCAATACAAAATAACTGAATACAAAACACTTGCACATGCACAACTCTAGGGTAGCCTCTCTTGTTGCCTTTCGATTAAATAGTCATGTCCCTCAAATGTGGGGACACTTTAGCAAAGTCTCTCTGATACAAAAGATCATAGTCCCTCGATGACCCTTTCGACGTTGCCTTTGGTAAATGATCTAGTCCCTTAAGCGATAATTGCTAAAGCATCTTTACGAGTTTGCTTTGATGATTGTATGATGACCCATGCTTGTCCCTTCACATCCAACAATAGGGATTCCTACTAACTAATGGTACATATAGCACTATCTAAAGGAGCGGGAAAAGTACAATAAAGACCTTGAGTAAGTAGAACAATGTTAATCACTTGCTCACAAGTCTCTTCAAAACAAAAACATTTCACACAGAAACTTTCGAATTATTTTCAAAACACCTTATAAACATTCTCGAGGACAGATATAAGATTCATTAGAAATTTCTCCTTACAATTGGCATTTTCAAAATATTTTCAAACATGAACAACACAAAGAAATTTTCCAAACAAAGTAAGCTAACGATTAAGAGCCTGTAGATAACTACTGATGAAAAGGGTGCTAACACCTTCCCTTTTCATAACCTACCCCCTGAACTCAAGAAAATATTGAAGGTCTTTTTGGTTCTTTTCACCCTTTCCCTATTGAATAAACAAAAATTCGGTGGTGATTGTTTCTATCCACAACATTTCCGATAAAATGCAAAAACAAGTTAATTCTCCCACCGTATTACAGAATTGGCGACTCTGCTGGGGACTACAAAAAAAGAGGGGTTACCTTTAGAGTTGGATCACTTTTAAATGCTTTCCTTGTTTTCTTTGTATGCTTTAAATTTGAGGGTTGTTTGGGATTATTTTTTGCAAACATCCGACACCCGGTTCTGGGGACATTTTAGGTAAGTAGCTATAGATCATGGAAGTTGTACGACATAGACCGATATGGTTGAAGTGATGGCTACGTTAGTGTGACACATTGGTTTGTACTGGTGTCCCTTGAGTCAGTCGAGGAGAATACTAGGATGTTGTGTGGTGTCATAAGCACTAACTGACCTTTAGAACCTTAATTGACCAAACTTAGCCATTAGAAGGTAGTGAGATGGCCGGATTTGGTGTAGTCCTGTCATACACTAATTTTTTTACCTAAGATTCCATCTTCATTTACATTTTTTATATATGCCAAGGTCATGAAATATGGTTGATTTCGAACGTCTCACCTTCGAGCATTTCCTGTGCAGAGATTACGAGTGTTGTGAACATTTTATCTTATGCATGACTAACTTCTAATTAAGCATGAAGTGTATGTTTTTTGTTTCTTTGATTTCATGTGCAGAAACAGGTTCGAATCAAGAGCATCAAGTGCCATGCCTCAATTAGGGTTTTGAATCACTAAATCCAGAAGTACAGTTGATCATTGATTCTCAAAGACTGATTCATCAAGAGAATCGTGTGTTTATTTACACGCTTTGTTTCAATAAGTGGCCTTAAGTTCCTCCAAAATTATTCATAAGAATAATCAAGGTTCCATGACCATTGGTTCACGTGTGTTTCGCCTTGCCTTGAAATACAAGAAAAGATCAAGCTAGGCAAGTCAATTTCAAACACTTCGACCAAAAGTCATCTTCCAGTTTTCTTTAAAAGTTGAAGACGAATTGTGTTTAGAAAGCCATGAAAAGCCTTTATGGGACGTCTGTCATGATTTAAGAGTTTCTGGATCTCTAAGTTCAGTTCATTGTGCCAATTTCTCAATGCGATAACATTTTGCCTCAAATCCCTCTTCTAGTGATCATTCGAAGCCTTTAAGTACGGCTCAATTTCTTATACTTACATGACGCGTGTTGAATTTTGTTAGAGTGGGGTGATTAAATTCAAGATCATTTTGGAAGAATTTATTTAGAATACTTGGAATTTTCATTATGTTAATTCAAGTGTTAATTTAATAGAAGTTATTAAAAGGGCTCATTCAAGATTAAAATTATTTCTCACATTGCATTTATTCAAGATTATTTTTGTTTCATTATTTTGATGGATTCCCACCATGGCCATTTGAATTCACATGAGGCATTTATTAAAGGAGATATTTGAAAGAGAAACTTGATTCAAATAATCATTCATCAAAAGAATAAATACATGATAGTTACAAGATCAATTCATGTAATTCATTTGGATCTCTAATACAAGATGCAAGATTTAGGTCTTAAGGCTTGCATCATTGTTTATTCATCATTCAAAAATGCATTCAAGTATCAATCAATTCTTTTCCAAATCCAAGTGGAAGATTTTTAATTTCATCAAGACTAATAAAGATTCAAGGTGTTTAATAATTATAAAGAAATTGTGAGAAAATTACATTCAAGACAAGTTTCCATTCATGTAACATAAAGAATTAAATTCTAGACCTATTGATATTAATTTCAAGGCATCAAATCTTGCCCCAAATTCTGCCAAAAATTGCTGTAAATTAGCCCAACAGTAGCCTGCAAATCAGCCCATTTTCCAGCCCTGTTTTAACATAATAACAATCCAATTTTGGTGGTATTTTGCTGTCCAAAACAGCAGCCAACAAAATAGTCAAAATTTTTCCAAAATGCTAAAAATCAGTCCAAAAAATAGCAGCTTGTAACAGTCCAAAAACTGTTGTAAAACTGCTAAAAAATCAGCCTAGACCAGTCTGCTACAGCCTGCTACCCTGCATCATAACAGCCAAGAAATTGCATCAAAATGTCAACTTAAAATTGTATGAAAAAAGGTATCAAAACAGTTTTCCAAAATAGTTCAAATGTCCTACTATCCCCCCCCCCCCCCCCTAAATGCCTTGTTCTTTCACTATAAAAGCCATCTTCATGGACATAAAAATTACACAAGAAAAAAACTCAAGGAGAGGAAAGACAACCACTTTGAAGGAGAGAAAAAACAGAAAAAGATAGGAAGTTTGTTCAAGTTTTAACAGCAAGAATCAAGTAAAAAGGAGCTTGAGCATCAAAGGGAGAACTTACTGTTTTTTAGAAGCTCCATCGGAGAGACTCCGATAGGTATTTCTTCTCCCTATTGTTTCTGCATAATTTTTCTCATACACATATCAATACATGTTTCCTTGCTTGCATAGAAACATTGGCATTGGTTTGAATCTTCTTTGCACCAGTTTTTTTGCCATACGATGTTTGATTTATCACATTCCTTTTGTTGTATTTTTGAGTTGCTGCAATGTGTTGGCATTTAGAAATTGTTTAGATAATAATAATAGTAATTAACAGCAGACAAAAGGTAGAATAAATGACATAAAATTCAGAGATAAAATTTACCTTTTTTTTATGAGTACAAATTTCAGACAGAAAAATCACCACCTTTATCTTCAAATTTCATCCGCCAGTAGCAGCCTCCGTAACTTCCCACCTTCGACTATCTCTATCAAACACTTGTCTTCGTTTCTCTCTAATATTACAATCGCATCTATCACAACATCCTCACCAATCTCCATCTCCCTTTCGTTTTCTGTCATCACCCGTTAACAACCCTTTCCGCTCTAAAACTTTATTCGCCTCAGAATTCAATTTCATCCTAAATCCAACAGCCACCTTCACCCTCTGTACATTCTATTTTCTCCACCCTTCTTCAACCTGCCGTCACGACAGCCATACTTCGTCAACCTCTATTTCACGACCGTCAACATCCATCACTTACCATCTGCAACGTAACCTCTATTTCCAGTTTCAAATTCCCAGACTCATCCTTACGATTTCGTCAACACCATTTATCTGTTAGTCTCCATCCCACCGCTCACTCCACCTAATCCGTTTTCCTTCGATCTACCTACAAACATCATTCAATCAAGTTTCTGGTGCACCGGGAAGATGTTGATGAAGGCAGTGATCAAAGGACAGATGAAGTGACTGATTCTAACTTGGATAAAGCCGAGACTAGTGCAACGCTCCACCAGAAATCAGGAATTGATCATTTTAACATTGAAGAAACCAATCCTTTGAAGTAAGGCGCCATGAGAAGCTCTCTTTGGGAAATCGATATTCTGTCACGGTTTTCTTTGTCTCTTGGAACTGGTTTGACAGTCAGGGGCAAAACAACTGAAGTTAATGTTGGTGATTTTAGTGGTGGTTCATACGCCACAGTACTTGGAGCTGAAATGCGGAGGGTAAAACAGGATCAAGGTTGGGATATGATTGTAGAAGGTTAGAGAGTTGATGATTTGTGAATAGGGTAGAAAGATTATTTTAATTTTGTTTCACGATAAGGCATATGGAATAGATTTTACTGGTAATAATAATGAAATATTACTATTCCATTTCCAAGACAGAAGCATGTGGCGCCCTCTTTGCTTTAGGGTTCCAAAGAACCTTCTTTGTCTCTTCCTAGAAGTCGGGTCATCCCAATGGGCATGTTGGCCCAATCCATTATCATCATTTCCTTTTATTTTAATTAAAACATAGTAATAACAGATAAATAGCATAGTTCAGTTGGCAAGGCATACCACTAATAACTTAAGGGACCCGAGTTCTACCCTTGCTGGGGCATTTTTTTTATTTTGTTCCTTTAGCCTTATTTCCCAATAATATTAGTTTTAGTTTATTTTATACATATAATTATTTCATGCCATTATAAAATATAAAAACATGCTATTAAATTAGTCTTTTATTTAATTTTTTTTATTTATTTAATTATTCAAATATATGCTAGTATAAATTAGTCTTTTATTTAATTTGTGTTGTCTATTTAAATACTTGCTAGTATAATTTTATTTTTGTTATTTATTCAATTCTAATTAACTTTTTTTAATCTTTATGTATTTCGTCCGTCTAAATTCCAAGGGTAATGTTTTGACTTTGTTGACTTCATGTCATCAAATATATCTTATACGATTGTGTGAATCCCTTCAATCATTTCTGTTTTACCATCTTGTTAATTTTAAAAGAACTCAATTTTAAAACTCACACCTTTTAAGTCAAAACATCGACACTAGGTCGTCGTATTTTCAAAATCTCATTCACACCCATTTTAACCAAACAAACAATTTTAACAAAAAAAACAGATATTTCAAAAGGTTCATGTGGAGTACCGTAGATGCATTGGGTGCTAGTACCTTCCCATTTTATAACCAACCCCGAACTTTAGATATCTTTCAAAAAACACATTGTATTTTCATTACTTTTAAGTATTATTTTACATTGCATATTTAAGGGTTTTATTTTTCTCTTTTCCCTTTTCCATTTGAAATAATAAATCGTGGTGGCGACTCTTGCTTTTGTGAGTCGAGTTAATTAATAGCTCGATCTCCGATTTTCACCGCTACATTTTTTATCGCTGCAGAATTGGCGACTCTGCTGGGGAACAGATTGACCTCTTGCTGGTCCATCCCTAATGGGGTTAAGCCTAACTTGTCATATTTGTTTTATTATTATTTATTTGTTTGATTATATGTTATATGTTGTGGTTATTTGGGTGTTGATGATACTTACAAAGGACAAGTCTTGTACCCAAACTAAGTTACAATTAAGAATAGGACAGGCGATATAGTCATGTTAACTTTAAGGGAGTAATCCCGAAGAAGGAGGCATGAAATCCCCCACTTAGTGGAAGCCCATTTGATTGTAGTATTCGTTTACCGAGTAATTGGGAAGATGTTACTGCTTTCGACCTGGGATCCAGAGAAGTTGAGAACCGTAGAACCCTTAACCCATCTTGGCCTCTTAGGTTTAGTGCAGAGACTATAACAGAGTAATCCGGAAGTAGTTGTCACGCGATGCTACACTCAGACGAGTTTCTCTTGAGATTATTTCTAATTACCAAATAATTGAGACGTTGGTAATATCCGAAGCAGGATTGTAGACTCTGGGAACTTTTAGAACCTTGTTTTACAGATGTGATTAAACCTTTAGTACATACCTTGGGGTGGTCTTTACCTTTGAATCCATGCTCGTAGCGTTGAACCTTTGAACCCCATGTTTGTGAACTTATGTGTAATTATTCATTATCCTTCATTCATGCATCCATAAGCATTCTTTAAACATGTTTTTCAAGGAACTTAACAATGATTTTTGCAGACATCTCAGGTACTTTTACCATGGATTTTGGAAAAAGAAACACTCGGAGTTACAGTTTCAAGGATCCTGAGATTAAAGAGTTGAAGAGTTTTATTCCCAAGATTGAGAACCTTATGGATTTCCGAAAGAATTTTGGATCTATTATTCCTCTTATGAAGCGCAAGATGAAGAAGGGTATCCTTACTACATTGGTTCAATTCTATGATATGTTGTATCGATGGTTCACTTTTCCTGAGTACCAGTTGATGCCCACTTTGGAAGAGTATTCTTATATATTGGTTTCCCAATCACCGACTGTGTTCCTTTCTCTGGTTTAGAAATGGAACCCAAGTCTCATGAGATAGCAATAGTTACCCAATTGATGAAATCTGATATTGAAGATAACATGACTACCAAGGGAGGAATCTGAGGCTTACCTGCACAGTTTTTGTTGAAGAAAGCTCATTACTTCGTCGAGATAAAGGATATTATCGCCGTTGAAGTTGTCTTTTCCTTGCTTGCTTATGGGTTATTCTTGTGCCCTGACATCGATAAGTTCATGGATATCAACGCCATTAGAATCTTTATGATTGGAAATCCAGTCCCTACGCTGCTAGGAGATACCTTCTATTCGATCCATCTTCGGAATTATTACCAAGGCGGGATGATTATCTATTGTGTACCATTGTTAAACCAGTGGTATTTTTCCCATTTACCAGGGTCTGATGTTTTTTGGGATCTCGAGAAGGAGCCATGATGGGCGCAAAAATTATGGCTCTTACTCATTCCGACATTGATTGGTATAATCAAGTTTATTATAATGTGAAGATCATTGATAGTTGTGGTGTTTTTCCCAACGTGCCTCTTCTTGGTACGAGGGGAGGAATTAACTACAATCCTGTTCTTGCGCGCCTCCATTTTGGATACCCAATGAAGGATAATCCAAACAACATTCATCTGAGTGGTTTCTTTCTCCAAGAAGGAAAGGATCACAAAGCAGCTAAGGAGGAGATTGAAAGGGCTTGGTACCATGTCCATAGAAAGAGAAGAGACATGTTAGGGCAGAGAGGTGTTGTTTCAATGGCTTCGTGTTTGCTTATAATAGTCAGACTTCACTTGCTGCTCCTTTGATTATCTGTCCACCTGGTCCCGTGCCTTATAACTCGAAAAAAGCCATACCATACAAATATAATGACACAATAATTGAGAACGGGGTAGAAGTCCCCATACCACCGATGCCATATTTTGTCAATATTGATAATGTGAGTAGAGTTACAAGGAGCAGGCGTATCTTTGCAGTTGTACCATCAAAAAGGAATGAAGTTCAAGTTAGAATACCTATACCAGTGGAAGTTCTGATGATGAATGTTGAGCCAAGGGTAAAGGTCGGCCGATCCGGTGGACCTAATCCACATCCTGATGATGATGAGATTTTGAAACTCATTAAGATAAGTGAATACAAGATCGTGGACCAACTATTACAAACTCCTTGTACGATTTTTGTGCTTGCTTTATTAAGAGATTCTAGTGCCCATAGGGAAGCTTTAATGAAGGTCATGGACCAGGCGTTCATAGATCGTGATGTGACGATAGCCCAATTTGATGTAATTGTGGGAAACATTACCTCCTGTAATAATATTGGTTTCAACGATGAAGAACTTTCGGAAGAGGGAAGGAACCATAGTGTTGTACCCCAAAATTTTCCCTCCCATATTCTTCAAAGTTTTGACAAGCATCACCTCAAATGGTTCAGAGTCTACTCAAAGGCTACCCAATCAACCACTCTCCTAAAGCCAGTCAAAATTAGGGTTTTGGTTCTTGCAAGGAAGTTGAGGTTTTCAAAGGCTCAATCAAGTCACATATTCTCATACACATTGTCAAGCACCTACATGTCAAGTTTCAAGGCTCACAAGGTCAAGTTGCACAGTCAAAAAACCCTAATTGCTCAACAGTCAACTCTAGGGGCAAAATGGTCATTTGGCAGTCAAAAGTCAAAATTTTTGGTCAACATCTTATTTTGAAGCCACAATCATCATTTTATCAAGTCTTGATCATGATTCCACAAAAATGGCTCAAAAATCATCAAGATGCAAAAGTTTCTATTTTTGGACAGCTGAAAAGTCAATTGTAACTTGACCAAAGCATAACTTTTTCATGGTTCATCAGAAAAATCCCATCCAATGCTCATCTTGAAGGGGAGGACATTTCCTACAACTCATCTTCACATTCCAAATCCAAGAAATGCTCTCACAAAAAGTTATCAATTTCAACATTATAGGTCATTTTCAAAAGTCAACAAAAAGGCACTTTAAGTCAAAGACCGTAACTTGATATTGGTAAATCAAAATGACATGGGACCAAAGGCATTGGTTAGAGGACTTCAAGACCTTTTCAAAATGTCCAAGAACATGTTCATAACTTCAAAATTGAGCAAGATATGCATTGGAGAAGTTGGGAAAATTTTGTGAAATGGCCAAAGTCAATTATCCTTGAAATTTCATTTTTTGACAAAAGGGGCCCACTTTTTCCACTTGATTCAGCTTGGCCATGCTTCCCACGTGTCCCACAATTTATTTCAAGATTTAAAATTAATTTTTCCATTTTTATTTAATTTTATTTGATTTAATTCATTTTAAATCTTTAAAATTCAAATAAAAATCAAAGAAATTAATGGAGGGATATATTTTGTATTGAAATGCTTTGAATCACCTTGAAACACATTCCAAATTCGTGCATGGCCTATTATGGGCATAAAAATTCAAAATTCCACAAATATGGAAAGTGGTTTCAATGAAGGTTATGGCAAAATCTCAAACATGAATGCAAGGCTTCAAGGCTCTTAATTCTGAATGAAACTCTTTACATAACACATGTGCAAGCTACCACAAGAGGATTCACGACCTAGAAAGCTCCAAAACGGCCAAACACTTTTCAAATTTTCAAGAGTAAAAAGCAAATCTGAAAACCACCTTGCAGCACGTTTTAAGCCTCCATTTCAATCCAAATACATCCCTGGCATCCCTAGGAACCTTTGGCAATCAGAACCAAGCGTAATCACTCAAGGAATCATCCCCACCAACCCACTCATATTTGAAAAGCAAACAAATCATTGTGAAAACATAAGAGCAAGTACCTAAGAGCCCGTGGATAACCACGGATAGAAAGGGTGCTAACACCTTCCCTTTCTATAAATCTACCTCCCGAACCGAGAAACTATCTCATAAGGAATTTTGCTGTGCTTTTGTCCTGTCCATGTTGGATAAAATAAAAGACGGTGGCGACTCTTGCTTCCGCGACATTTCGCGAACCAGCTAAAAAACAGTCAGTTCTATTTCCACCGATCACAGAACTGGCGACTCTGCTGGGGATATATAAAAGTGAGGTGTACCTTAGGATAGATCATACTTATGTTTTCAATTGCTTGCTTTGTTTGCTTTATTATTGTGGGCTGCATCGGAGTTTCATAGATCCTAACCCGGATCTGGGGATACCCTGTTAGGTAGCATAAGCTGTGAGGGACCTGTCCGGCGTAGACTGACATGGGTGAAACAGTGGCTACGTTGGTGTGGCGCCTTGGTCTGTACCGATATCCCTTGTGTCGCAACGAAGAGAATATGGGTCTTCTGAGGAGTCATTAAACACCAACCGACCTTAGAACCTTAAATGACCCAACTTGGCCAATAGAATAGTAGCAGTATGCTACACCCATTGAGGCTAAACTCTCACGATGGTTCTGGCCGCAAGAAAAGATTGTGATGCTGGAGTTATGACCGATTAAGGGTAGTCAGTGATATTGGGATCCTCTAGAACCCGGTTACTTCTGATAGGACAGGTCTTAACCAACAAACTGAAAGAGGGTAGTACCCGAACTTCATGTTGGCCTAAACCCTAAAGGGCTTGTCTTGTGTGACTTGTGTGCCTTATCATGTTTGCCTTTGTGAATATTTGTGGTGTGCTTTATCATAACATCATGCCATCATAAACATTGCATGCATCCTGCATAAGGATTGACCATTTCAAAGACAAAAGGGTTTCACCTTTGCTCTGTTTTTTAGGACATCATGATGCCTATGCGAAGGAACATTATCTGGTTCAATTTTGTTCACCCACCTGAGTTGCTTGAAGAGTTGGTTAGCAGAATTCCAAATACTACTTCCTTCATCCAAAGGCATGGTTCTCTTCTCAATTTAGTCACGACAAAGTGGGACCAACAACTGATGAGTGTCCTGACCCAGTTTTATGACCCTCTGTACCAGTGCTTCACCTTTCAAGACTTCCAGCTGGTCCCTACCCTGGAAGAGTTCTCTGATTTGCTTGGCATCCCTATCTTGGATCAGACTCCCTTCACTGGTTGGGAAAAGACCCTTAGGCTTGAGGAGATTGCTGCAGCCCTCCCTTTGACCCACAAGGAAGTAATGGACAACTGGGTGACTAGAAGCAATGTTAAGGGTTTCTTGGCCAAATTTCTGATTGGTAAAGCTAACAGTTTCTGGAATGACTTAGACTTTAGGGCGTATGAAGACATTCTGGCTCTCTTAATCTATGGTCTGGTTTTGTTTCCTAATCTTGATAACTTCATCAACGTCACTACCATAAGGATCTTCATGTCTCAGAACCCTGTGCCCACTCTCTTGGGTGATATCCTGCAACAACTCTATGCACGTACTGCCCGAAGACGAGGAACTCTGTGGTGTTGTACTCCTTTGCTAGTGAGGTGGTTTATTTCGCACCTCCCCAAGTTCATGCTGAAGAACCAAGAAGGAAGAGGCTGGGTTCATAGGTTAATGTCTCTCACTGATAAGGACATCATTTGGATTCTCAGAGGTTTAGATGAAGTGGCTGTTATTGATCGATGCGGAGAGTATCCTAATGTTCCATTGATCGGTACCCAGGGCGGAATCTCTTATAATCCATGTTTAGCTCTCCGTCAGTTTGGAAGAGCCAGAAGAGCAGGGCCTCATGAGATGTTGGTGCCTCACATCAGTTTTGAGTTTTAGATAGATAGTGACGAAATGCGCCGTAGATTCATCAAAGCTTGGGACAGAATTCACAAAGCTGACCCACATGAGTTGGGACCGAAGACTTCTCTACCAATGGAACCCTATTACAAATGGTTCCGCATCCGTGCTCAGAAGTTGGGTATGCCATATGAAGTTGTCAGGCCTATCATTCTTGAAAGTCCTGATGGAGACGGGGTTCCTCCAACCATACTCCCTCCTCAGATACCCACTGATGTTGGTACCCTAAAGAGATCTTGGGCGCAACTACAGGAAGAGCAGGATTATTATCTGGAAAAGTTCAACGAACAGCAACAGAAGATCCAGAAGCTGACCAAGCAACTGGAGAACGAGCGGGCCCTGAATGACTATATCCGTACTGAGAAGAGGAGGCCATGGGAGCACTGATGGGCTTTGGATGTTTCTTTTACAGCTTTATTTCCTTTTCAGTATTTTCATTCTTGTAACGCCTAAGGGCAGATTGTTGAACAATTTAAAGTTTGAATCTAATAAAGTGTGTTCCTTTTGTTTACAAAGTTGACTCTCGATTGTCTTTGAAAACATAATTCATACGCATTTCATTCATCATATGCATCACATATACGCTTTTTTCTACAGGTTACTTAATCTTCTTCGCTGTTTATTTCAGCACTCAAGCATCATGAATCCTGAACTCACTACCGAGCAAGCTATCAAGGCCCTCCAGGCCCAGAACGCCCAATTCCAGGAGATGGTCGTGAACTTGGCCCAGGGACAACAAGAGCTGAAGGCTTTGCTCCTAAAGAAGAATAAGAAGAAGAAGAGGATTGTGCTATTCAACACTGGGCGTAGACTCGGGAATACGCTGCAAAATGAAGTTGAGAGGACTACTCCATCTGTGGGGGAAGGCAGTCACCAAGGGAGAGAGGTCCCTAGTCCTGTGGTTTCTGACACTGAGGCAGACTTCAACAATGAACAGTACCCTCCTGCTGAGGACCGGTACAAACAACTGGAGGACAGGTTAAATGCTATGGAGATTCAACGTGTGCCTGGGTTGGATTTCGGAGACTTGGGGTTATCTTCTGGGGTGGTGATCCCGCACAACTTCAAGGCGCCGACCATTCTGAAGTACGACGGGGCTTCCTGCCCTAAGATGCACCTCCGTTCTTATGTAAGGAAGATCCAGCCTTACACAGCAGACAAGAACTTATGGATCCACTTCTTCCAGGAGAGTCTTTCAGGGACTCATCTCGAATGGTTCTATCAGCTGGATGGAACCAACATTCGTAACTGGGAGGATTTGGCCACTGCTTTTTACAAGCAGTATCAATATAATTCCGACCTCGCTCCCACGCGTACCCAACTCCAGGGTATGTCACTGGGAACGGGCGAAGGTTTTAAGGAGTACGCACAGAAATGGAGAGACCTGGCTGGCAGGGTGCAGACACCATTGACTGACCGGGAGCTAGTGGACATGTTCTTGGGGACCCTATCTGGTCCATTCTTCAATCATCTCATTGGTAATTCCTCTGCTGGGTTTACTGATCTGATCCTGACTGGCGAGAGGATCGAAGCTGGTATAAAATCGGGGAAGATACAGAAGGGTGCCTCCTCAAATGCTGAAAAGAAGCCCTTCAAGAAGGAGGCTAGTGCTGTGTATGGTCCAAGAAGGAAAAACAAACCGGAACGCCGCCAAGCTGTCAACGCGGTGGTTATTTCTAAGCCTGCTGCTGCTCCTCAACAGTACAACCAACCCAGAGCTGAGAGGCCCAAACGGTAGTATACTCGGCTCAGCATGACTCTCTCTCAGATCCTGCCGCAACTGCTGTCAACCAGCCTGGTAACCGTCAAGGAAGCTCCGAAGATGGTAAACACAGAATCTCCGAAGTACAATCCCAACGCCCGCTGCGCTTATCACTCTGATAGCCCGGGACATAACATAGATGATTGTTGGGCTCTGAGGAATAAGATTCAAGACCTTATTAATGCTAAAGAGGTTCAGTTTGAGGCGCCCGAGAATCTTAATGTGGTGACTGCTCCCATGCCTAACCATGGAGTAAATGCTATTGGGGATGAAGACGAAGTGGAAGAATCCGAGTTTGACAGCTGGATCTACCCAGCAACCAACGGTGGACCTAGCAACTGGACTACCAAGGACTCCTTACCTGTTACTTTTGTCACCCAGTAATGAACTTCTTTGTTTTGGATTTGTAATAAACAATAATTTGAAACTTTATGGCCCGGTGTCTTACCTGGGGCACCGTGGTTTTATTTGTGAGGGCTTTTGTTTGTCACTTTCATATATCATGAATAAAAGCATTGGACGTTTTTCACATTTCAAATCTTGCGCACCCTTTCTTTCTTTATATATTGCAAAACAACTGTATTTACACACACTCACTCGTACAGGTTTCAATCCACTCTGGATCTCACTGGTAACGACTCTGCTACTGCCAGTTATGACTTCGAAAATCCTATCAACTTAGCCGAAGACGAAGGTTAAGATGATTGCGAAGTGCCTGGCGAACTTGCGAGACTGTTACTCCAGGAAGAGAGGGCCATTCAACCACATGAAGAGCCAATGGAAACGGTAAATCTGGGTACTGAGACAGATAGAAAGGAAGTTAAGATTGGTGCCAATTTAGAGTTCAGCGTGAAACAACGGTTGGTTCAGATGTTGCATGATTATGTGGAAATCTTTTCCTGGTCTTACGAGGACATGCCTGGGTTGGATACCGACATTGTGGTTCATCATTTGCCTACCAAGGAGGACTGCCCTCCGGTCAAACAGAAGGTCTGCCGTATGCGTCCAGAGATGTCCGAGAAAATCAAAGCTGAGGTTATGAAGCAATTTGATGCCGGGTTTATAGCAGTGACTTCTTACCCTCAATGGGTTACCAATGTGGTTCCGGTATTGAAGAAAGATGGCAAGGTCCGAATGTGTGTTGATTACAGGGATTTGAACAGGGCCAGCCCTAAAGATGACTTCCCTCTGCCTCACATCGACGTTCTGGTTGACAATACTGCTCAGCACAAGGTGTTCTCCTTCATGGATGGTTTTTCAGGTTATAATCAGATCAAAATGGCTCCGGAAGATATGGAGAAGACTACCTTTGTTACTCAGTGGGGCACCTTCTGCTACAAGGTCATGCCTTTTGGGTTGAAAAATGTTGGGGCAACCTACCAACGTGCCATGGTTGCTTTGTTTCATGACATGATCCATCATGAGATAGAAGTATACGTCGATGATATGATTGCAAGGTCCCAAACTGAGGAGGAACACCTTGACCATCTACAGAAGCTGTTTGACCGGTTGAAGTTGTACAAGCTGAGGTTGAACCCGAACAAGTGCACCTTCGGGGTAAGATCTGGGAAATTGCTAGGCTTCATCGTGAGCGACAAAGGTATTCAAGTGGACCCTGCCAAGGTTAAAGCCATACAAGAGATGCCAGTTCCCAAGACATAGAAAGAAGTCAGAGGCTTTCTAGGACGTCTGAATTACATTGCTCGATTCATCTCCCACCTAACTGCTACCTGTGAACCAATCTTCAAGCTGCTGAAGAAAGATCAAGTAGTACGTTGGAATGATGAACGTCAGGCCGCTTTCGACAGAATCAAAGAGTATCTCCAAGAACCACCCATTCTTATGCCACCATTTTAAGGGAGACCTCTGATACTATACCTGACAGTACTTGACAACTCAATGGGGTGTGTGCTGGGGCAGCATGACGAGTCTGGCCGAAAATAGCATGCCATTTATTACCTTAGCAAAAAGTTTACCGACTATGAGACCCGATACACACTGCTCGAGAAAACTTGCTACGCTTTGGTATGGGCTGCTCGCCGACTGAGACAGTATATGCTGACTCACACTACTCTGTTGATTTCAAGGATGGATCCAATCAAGTACATCTTCGAAAAGCCTGCTCTGTCCGGAAGAATAGCAAGATGGCAGATGATCTTGACAGAATACGACATCCAGTATACAACTCAGAAAGCTATCAAAGGAAGTGTATTGGCAGACCACTTAGCACACCAGGCAGTGGATGACGACCAGTCAATGAACTTTGAATTTCCTAACGAGAGCATCATGATAGTGACTGATTGTGAAGTACCTGGACCGGATGAAGGACCTGAGGAAGGATCCCGATGGTCTATGCACTTTGATGGAGCCTCCAACGCTTTGGGTAACGGTATTAGCGCTGTGATCATATCCCCTCAAGGCACTCATACTCCACTTACTGCCCGGCTATGTTTCAACTGCACCAACAACATGGCAGAGTATGAGGCATGTATCATGGGTCTTCAAGCTGCGATTGACTTAAGGATCAAGTTTCTGAGTGTCTTCGGAGATTTCGCTCTCATGATCAATCAGATCAAAGGCGAGTGGGATACGAAACACCCAAACCTTATTCCTTACAAAAAGTGTGTGTTGACATTGATCCCCCATTTTACAGAGATAACTTTTGAACACTTCCCAAGAGAGGAGAATCAGTTGGCGGACGCGTTAGCTACGATGTCTTCCATGTTCAAAGTCAAGTGGGACAATGAGGCTCCCCGGATCATTATCTGGAAACTGGATGAACCTGCATATTGTTGTGATCTTGAGGCTGAAGAGGTAACTGAAAAACCCTGGTATCATGAAGCGAAAAGGTACATGGAAGCTCAAGAATACCCCGAAGGTGCATCTGTCAATGATAAAAAGTTTCTAAGAAGGTTCGCTGCGAAGTTCTTCCTCAGCAATGGCATTCTATACAAGCGAAACCGTGATTCAACCTTACCGCGTTGTGTGGATAAGACTGAAGCAGAAAAGATCATGGCAGAGCTACATGAAGGTACCTTCGGAACGCATTCTAGTGGACATACTATGGCAAAGAAAATCCTTCGGGCAGGATATTTCTGGTCCACAATGGAAGCTGACTGTTACCAACATTCTCGGACGTGTCATAAATGCCAGATCTACGCTGATAAGGTACACGTTCCTCCAGTACCTCTAAATGTCTTGACAGCACCTTGGACTTTTGCAATGTGGGGCATTGATATGATCGGCGAGATCAGACCTACGGCATCCAACGGGCATCGCTTCATCCTGGTAGCGATTGATTACTTTACAAAGTGGGTTGAAGAAGCTTCCTATGCTACGGTAACCAAGAACGTCGTGGCACGGTTCATTCGACACAACCTGATCTATCGATACGGCGTACCTGAGAGGATCATTACGGACAACGGTACCAATCTCAACAACAAGATGATCACTAAGCTCTGCGAGCAATTCAAGATACAACACCACAACTCTTCTCCTTACCGACCAAAGATAAATGGGGCCGTAGAAGCAGCTAATAAGAATATTAAGAAGATTGTGCAGAAGATGACAGTGACCTACAAAGATTGGCACGAGATGTTACCGTTTGCTCTTCATGGGTACCGTACCTCAGCAAGGACGTCAACCGGGGCAACTCCTTTCTCCTTGGTCTATGGCATGGAGGCAGTCTTGCCGATTGAAGTCCATATACCATCTCTCCGGATAATGAAGGATGCAGATCTGAGCGAAGATGACTGGATCCAGACTCGACTTGATCAATTAAACCTAATTGACGAAAAGAGGCTCACTGCTATTTTTCATGGTCAAACGTATAAAAAACGGATGATCAGGGCATTTAACAAGAAAGTCAGACCACAAGAGTATCAAGTTGGGGACCTGGTAATCAAGCGCATCATTCTTCCTCAAAGTGATCCCAGGGGAAAATGGACCCCTACGTACGAAGGGCCATTTGTGGTTAAACATGTGTTCTCAGGAGGAGCCATAATTCTAACCACCATGGATGGTGACGACCTTCCTCACCCGCCAATGCAGACATAGTAAAAAGATACTACGCATGACAAAAGACCCGCTAGGTTGACATACCTATGCAAAAATTAGGGCTTCCCGACAAACCAAAAGGGTTCGGGCAAAAATAAGGGATGAAATGAAAAATAATCTGTACACCCGGCAAGTCGAAAACCTGAAAAGGAGGCTTGGGCAAAAATGGGTATCCCGGTGGACTGAAAACCCGAAAGGGCAGTCCAGGCAAAAGTTAGGGATTAAAGCGTAATACTATGTCTCATTGGATCACCTTGCATCCAGAATCCGGTATCAACATCAAGTCCAGACGGCATTGATCAGTCAGCTTCATCTTCAACCGAGCAACCAAGTGATGAGACGCTCGAAGATATAAAGGCGATAGCAGAGTTGGAACCCAGTGGGATTATTCTCTTCACATAGCTGTTTTGTTTTCTCTTTGTACAAATTGTATAAACTCTACTCTATTCGGCGGCGTTCTCTTAGTAGGACGTCAGCCTCTTGTACATAAACGCCTATTTACAGGAAAATTCAAAAATCAATACAAATTCACTTTTTCAGACAAATTGCCAATTATTTTTCCTTTTTCTGTTTTGTCTTGTGAAGAACGTCCAATGTTCAAATTGTGATATATGCATTTGTCACTAATTTCTAATTCATAAATACTTGCATACGAAACAAAGGATTAATTACAGGTGACATCAGAAACAGGGGCAATAATGAGTTGTCTAAGCAATCTAATTGCTCTGTCCACCAAGGTACCAAGGTAGGCTCAGCTGAAGAACGACCAGGATACCTTCACTCCCCGAGAGAAAGACAAGACTCAACAATACTCTCCCCAGGCAGAGCTGGTCTCCCATCAGCCATGGAAATGCACAGTGTCTCCAGCAAGTCAGCAACACTCTCCCCAAGCATAGTTAAGCTACAGTCAGCCTTATGGAAGTTGGTTCCCCAGCAGATCTCAACATTCCCCAACAAACGGAGTATAGATATTCCTAAGCAAGCATCCCCGACAGTCTTAATATAAGATTGTTCCCCGATGGAATATCAGACATCCAGTGGAGCCATTCCCCAGTCCAAGCTGAAAGGTTCCCCCAGGAGAGTTCAATCAATCTCCCCAGTAGTAAGCTTATCCTCAGTAGATTCTGGAAGCTTATCCCCTGCAGAGCGAACGCATCTCCCCGGTTTTATTCAAAGGTTATTTCCCCACCAGGATATAACTGGGTTATCCTCAGCTAAAAACCACGGAAAGATCGTCCCCGGCGAAGTCTTCCCATCCCCACAGGAGTTCATCCAATCTTCCAACAGAAATTAACAATGGTATCCCCAGCGGAGTTATCATCAACCTCAGAAAAGTACCTCTCTTTCCCCACAGAGTATTTCCCCGCAGAGTAATCTATTCACCAAGTTTATTCCCCAACGGAGTCATCTTCTCCTACCGGTTTATTCTTGCAACCATCATCCCCAGCGGAAACGAAGAACTCTACTCTTCAACATCAGCCCAGGATTTGAACTCCCGGCATTCGTCAAGGATTTATTTTCCTAAGACAAAAAATACATCCATAAAAATCACAGCTTCATACATTATAGCATGCACATCCGCCTCATGAACATAAAATCTCATTTATTTTGAGAACATCACGCATGTCATACATCATGACATTGCATACAACTAACGTTTTGTCTTTTCAGGACCAAGATCAATACAAAGATGATTACTATTAATTGTCCCAATTCCAGATTCGATACCTGTAGCTAGCCAGGGCACATCTGTGAGCGACTATTTTCCATACTCGATTCCTGTATCCTGCCAGGGCACGTCTGAAGAGTTTAAAGATCTGATTCCTGTATCCTGCCAGGGTGTATCTGTTGACGACTATTTTCTAGACTCGATTCTTGTATCCTGCCAGGGCACGTCTGAAGAGTTTGAAGATCCGATTCCTGTATCCTGCCAGGGTGTATCTATTGACGACTATTTTCAAGACTCGATTCCTGTATCTTGCCAGGGCACGTCTGAAGAGTTTGAAGATCTGATTCCTGTATCCTGCCAGGGTGTATCTGTTGACGACTATTTTTCCAGACTCGATTCCTGTATCCTGCCAGGGCACGTCTGAAGAGTTTGAAGATCCGATTCCTGTATCCAGCCAGGGCGTATCTGTTGACGACTATTTTCCAGACTCGATTCCTGTATCCTGCCAAGGCACGTCTGAAGAGTTTGAAGATCTGATTCCTGTATCCTGCCAGGGTGTATTTGTTGACGACTATTTTTCCAGACTCGATTCCTATATCCTGCCAGGGCACGTCTGAAGAGTTTGAAGATCTGATTCCTGTATCCTGCCAGGGTGTATCTGTTGACGACTATTTTTCGGACTCGATTCCTGTATCCTTCCAGGGCACGTTTGAAGAGTTTGAAGATTCGATACCTGTATCCAGCCAAGGCATATCTACATGAAGAGTTTGAAGATCAACCCCTGTAACGGGCCAGGTAAGTATCTTTCTTTCTCAGGTACGCAAGTTCTCACTAAGGAATCTCTTACGCGATCGACAATCTCTCGATGGCATCTATAAGCCCATCTCCACAACTACCACTACAGTTCCAAATGGCATCTATAAGCCCATTCTCGACAAGGTTCTGTCACATCTCCAGATGGAATCTATAAGCCCATCCTCCTATCCATCATTCCTTCAAATGGCATCTGTAAGCCCATTCCCGCCATCACGCTGCTGACATTCTACTATGTGGGTGCAAATTTCTGGGCACTCTAGTGTTCAATCATCTTCCACCTTCGGATTACGAAAGGCACGCCAGCCAATCTACATCCTCAGGTCTAAGAAGATTGAACAGGGGCAACTGTTGTACCCCAAAATTTTCCCTCCCATATTCTTCAAAGTTTTGACAAGCATCACCTCAAATGGTTCAGAGTCTACTCAAAGGCTACCCAGTCAACCACTCTCCTAAAGCCAATCAAAATTAGGGTTTTGGTTCTTGCAAGGAAGTTGAGGTTTTCAAAGGCTCAATCAAGTCACATATGCTCATACACATTGTCAAGCACCTACATGTCAAGTTTCAAGGCTCACAAGGTCAAGTTGCACAGTCAAAAAACCTAATTGCTCAACAGTCAACTGCATGGGCAAAATGGTCATTTGGCAGTCAAAAGTCAAAATTTTTTGTCAACATCTTATTTTGAAGCCACAATCATCATTTGATCAAGTCTTGATCATGATTCCACAAGAATGGCTCAAAAATCATCAAGATGCAAAAGTTTCTATTTTTGGACAGCTGAAAAGTCAACTGTAACTTGACCAAAGCATAACTTTTTCATGGTTCATCAGAAAAATCCCATCCAATTCTTATCTTGAAGGGGAGGACATTTCCTACAACTCATCTTCACATTCCAAATCCAAGAAATGCTCTC
Organism: Vicia faba; assembly: GCA_948472305.1. Lineage (NCBI taxonomy): Eukaryota > Viridiplantae > Streptophyta > Magnoliopsida > Fabales > Fabaceae > Vicia > Vicia faba. Next base: position 1,054,574,445 of record OX451735.1, read on the forward strand.
ACAAAAAGTTATCAATTTCAACATTATAGGTCATTTTCAAAAGTCAACAAAAAGGCACTTTAAGTCAAAGACCATAACATGAGATTGGTAAATCAAAATGACATGGGACCAAAGGCATTGGTTAGAGGACTTCAAGACCTTTCCAAAATGTCCAAGAACATGTTCATAGCTTCAAAATTGAGCTAGATATGCATTGGAGAAGTTGGGAAATTTTTGTGAAATGGCCAAAGTCAATTATCCTTGAAATTTCATTTTTTGACAAAAGGGGCCCACTTTTTACACTTGATTCAGCTTGGCCATGCTTTCCACGTGTCCCACAATTTATTTCAAGATTTAAAATTAATTTTTCCATTTTTATTTAATTTTATTTTCTTTAATTCATTTTAAATCTTTAAAATTCAAATAAAAATCAAAGAAATTAATGGAGGGATATATTTTGTATTGAAATGCTTTGAATCACCTTGAAACACATTCCAAATTCGTGCATGGCCTATTATGGGCATAAAAATTCAAAATTTCACAAATATGGAAAGTGGTTTCAATGGAGGTTATGGCAAAATCTCAAACATGAATGCAAGGCTTCAAGGCTCTTAATTCTTATTGAAACTCTTTACATAACACATGTGCAAGCTGCCACAAGAGGATTCACGACCTAGAAAGCTTCAAAACGGCCAAACACATTTCAAATTTTCAAGAGTAAAAAGCAAATCTGAAAACCACCTTGCAGCACGTTTTAAGCCTCCATTTCAATCCAAATACATCCCTGGCATCCCTAGGAACCTTTGGCAATCAGAACCAAGCGTAATCACTCAAGGAATCATCCCCACCAACCCACTCATATTTGAAAAGCAAACAAATCATTGTAAAAACATAAGAGCAAGTACCTAAGAGCCCGTGGATAACCACGGATAGAAAGGGTGCTAACACCTTCCCTTTCTATAAATCTACCTCCCGAACCGAGTAACTATCTCATAAGGAATTTTGCTGTGCTTTTGTCCTGTCCATGTTGGAGAAAATAAAAGACGGTGGCGACTCTTGCTTCCGCGACATTTCGCGAACCAGCTAAAAAACAGTCAGTTCTATTTCCACCGATCACAGAACTAGCGACTCTGCTGGGGATATATAAAAGTGAGGTGTACCTTAGGATAGATCATACTTATGTTTTCAATTGCTTGCTTTGTTTGCTTTATTATTGTGGGCTGCATCGGAGTTTCATAGATCCTAACCCGGATCTGGGGATACCCTGTTAGGTAGCATAAGCTGTGAGGGACCTGTCCGGCGTAGACCGACATGGGTGAAACAATGGCTACATTGGTGTGGCGCCTTGGTCTGTACCGATATCCCTTGTGTCGCAACGAGGAGAATATGGGTCTTCTGAGGAGTCATTAAGCACCAACCGACCTTAGAACCTTAAATGACCCAACTTGGCCAATAGAACAGTAGCAGTATGCTACACCCATTGAGGCTAAACTCTCGCGATGGTTCTGGCCGCAAGAAAAGATTGCGATGCTGGAGTTATGACCGATTGAGGGTAGTCAATGATATTGGGATCCTCTAGAACCCGGTTACTTCTGATAGGACAGGTCTTAACCAACAAACTGAAAGAGGGTAGTACCCGAACTTCATGTTGGCCTAAACCCTAAAGGGCTTGTCTTGTGTGACTTGTGTGCCTTATCATGTTTTCCTTTGTGAATATTTGTGGTGTGCTTTATCATAACATCATGCCATCATAAACATTGCATGCATCCTGCATAAGGACTGACCATTTCAAAGACAAAAGGGTTTCACCTTTGCTCTGTTTTGTAGGACATCATGATGCCTATGCGAAGGAACACTATCCGGTTCAATTTTGTTCACCCACCTGAGTTGCTTGAAGAGTTGGTTAGCAGAATTCCAAATACTACTTCCTTCATCGAGAGGCATGGTTCTCTTCTCAGTTTAGTCACGGCAAAGTGGGACCAACAACTGATGAGTGTCCTGACCCAGTCTTATGACCCCCTGTACCAGTGCTTCACCTTTCAAGACTTCCAGCTGGTCCCTACCCTGGAAGAGTTCTCTGATTTGCTTGGCATCCCTATCTTGGATCAGACTCCCTTCACTGGTTGGGAAAAGACCCTTAGGCTTGAGGAGATTGTTGCAGCCCTCCCTTTGACCCACAAGGAAGTAATGGACAACTGGGTGACTAGAAGCAAAGTTAAGGGTTTCTTGGCCAAATTTCTGATCGGTAAAGCTAACAGTTTCTGGAATAACTTAGACTTTAGGGCGTATGAAGACATTCTGGCTCTCTTAATCTATGGTCTGGTTTTGTTTCCTAATCCTGATAACTTCATCAACGTCACTGCCATAAGGATCTTCATGTCTCGGAACCCTGTGCCCACTCTCTTGGGTGATATCCTGCAACAACTCTATGCTCGTACTGCCCGAAGACGAGGAACTCTGTGGTGTTGTACTCCTTTGCTAGTAAGGTGGTTTATTTCGCACCTCCCCAAGTTCATGCTGAAGAACCAAGAAGGAAGAGGCTGGGTTCATAGGTTAATGTCTCTCACTGATAAGGACATCATTTGGATTCTCAGAGGTTTAGATGAAGTGGATATTATTGATCGATGCGGAGAGTATCCTAATGTTCCATTGATCGGTACCCAGGGCAGAATCTCTTATAATCCATCTTTAGCTCTCCGTCAGTTTGGAAGAGCCAGAAGAGCAGGGCCTCATGAGATGTTGGTGCCTCACCTCAGTTTTGAGTTTCAGATAGATAGTGACGAACTGCGCCGTAGATTCATCAAAGCTTGGGACAGAATTCACAAAGCTGACCCACATGAGTTGGGACCGAAGACTTCTCTACCAATGGAACCCTATTACAAATGGGTCCGCATCCGTGCTTAGAACTTCGGTATGCCATATGAAGCTGTCAGGCCTATCATTCTTGAAAGTCCTGATGGAGACGGGGTTCCTCCAACCATACTCCTTCCTCAGATACCCACTGATGTCGGTACCCTAAAGAGATCTTGGGCGCAACTACAGGAAGAGCGGGATTATTATCGGGAAAAGTTCAACGAACAGGAACAGAAGATCCAGAAGCTGACCAAGCAACTGGAGAACGAGCGGGCCCTGAATGACTATATCCGTACTGAGAAGAGGAGGCCATGGGAGCACTGATGGGCTTTGGATGTTTCTTTTACAACTTTATTTCCTTTTCAGTATTTTCATTCTTGTAACGCCTAAGGGCAGATTGTTGAACAATTTAAAGTTTGAATCTAATAAAGTGTGTTCCTTTTGTTTACAAAGTTGACTCCCGATTGTCTTTGAAAACATAATTCATACGCATTTCATTCATCATATGCATCACAGGTACCCTTTTTTCTACAGGTTACTTAATCTTCTTCGCTGTTTATTTCAGCACTCAAGCATCATGAATCCTGAACTCACTACCGAGCAAGCTATCAAGGCCCTCCAGGCCCAGAACACCCAATTCCAAGAGATGGTCGTGAACTTGGCCCAGGGAGAACAAGAGCTGAAGGCTTTGCTCCTAAAGAAGAATAAGAAGAAGAAGAGGACTGTGCTATTCAACACTGGGCGCAGACTCGGGAATACGCTGCAAAATGAAGCTGAGAGGACTACTCCATCTGTGGGGGAAGGCAGTCACCAAGGGAGAGAGGTCCCTAGTCTTGTGGTTTCTGACACTGAGACAGACTTCAACGATGAATAGTACCCTCCTGCTGAGGACCGGTACAAACAACTGAAGGACAAGTTAAATGCTATGGAGATTCAACGTGTGCCTGGGTTGGATTTCGGAGACTTGGGGTTATCTTCTGGGGTGGTGATCCCGCACAAGTTCAAGGCGCCGACCATTCTGAAGTACGACGGGGCTTCCTGCCCTAAGATGCACCTCTGTTCTTATGTAAGGAAGATCCAGCCTTACACAGCAGACAAGAACTTATGGATCCACTTCTTCCAGGAGAGTCTTTCAGGGACTCATCTCGAACGGTTCTATCAGCTGGATGGAACCAACATTCGTAACTGGGAGGATTTGGCCACTGCTTTTTACAAGCAGTATCAATATAATTCCGACCTCGCTCCCACGCGTACCCAACTCCAGGGTATGTCACTGGGAACGGGCGAAGGTTTTACGGAGTACGCACAGAAATGGAGAGACCTGACTGGCAGGGTGCAGCCACCATTGACTGACCGGGAGCTAGTGGACATGTTCTTGGGGACCCTATCTGGTCCATTCTTCAATCATCTCATTGGTAATTCCTCTACTGGGTTTACTGATCTGATCCTGACTGGCGAGAGGATCGAAGCTGGTATAAAATCGGGGAAGATACAGAAGGGTGCCTCCTCAAATGCTGAAAAGAAGCCCTTCAAGAAGGAGGCCAGTGCTGTGTATGGTCAAAGAAGTTAAAACAAACCGGAACGCCGCCAAGCTGTCAACGCGGTGGTTATTTCTAAGCCTGCTGCTGCTCCTCAATAGTACAACCAACCCAGAGCTGAGAGGCCCAAACGGCAGTATACTCGGCTCAGCATGACTCTCTCTCAGATCCTGCCGCAACTGCTGTCAACCAGCCTGGTAACCGTCAAGGAAGCTCCGAAGATGGTAAACACAGCATCTCTGAAGTACAATCCCAACGCCCGCTGCGCTTATCACTCTGATAGCCCAGGACATAACACAGATGATTGTTGGGTCTGAGGAATAAGATTCAAGACCTTATTGATGCTAAAGAGGTTCAGTTTGAGGCGCCCGAGAAGCCTAATGTGGTGATTGTTCCCATGCCTAACCATGGAGTAAATGCTATTGGGGATGAAGACGAAGTGGAAGAATCCGAGTTTGACAGCTGGATCTACCCAGCAACCAACGGTGGACCTAGCAACTGGACTACCAAGGGCTCCTTACCTGTTACTTTTGTCCCCCAGTAATGAACATCTTTGTTTTGGATTTGTAATAAATAATAATTTGAAACTTTATGGCCCGGTGTCTTACCCGGGGCACCGTGGTTTTATTTGTGAGGGCTTTTGTTTGTCACTTTCATATATCATGAATAAAAGCATTGGACGTTTTTCACATTTCAAATCTTGCGCTCCCTTTCTTTCTTTCTTTATATTATGCAAAACAACTGTATTTACACACACTCACTCGTACAGGTTTCAATCCACTCTGGATCTCACTGGTAACGACTCTGCTACTGCCAGTTATGACTTCGAAAATCCGATCAACTTAGCCGAAGACGAAGGTGAAGATGATTGCGAAGTGCCTGGCGAACTTGCGAGACTGTTACTCCAGGAAGAGAGGGCCATTCAACCACATGAAGAGCCAGTGGAAACGGTAAATCTGGGTACTGAGACAGATAGAAAGGAAGTTAAGATTGGTGCCAATTTAGAGTTCATCGTGAAACAACGGTTGGTTCAGATGTTGCATGATTATGTGGAAATCTTTTCCTGGTCTTACGAGGACATGCCTGGGTTGGATACCGACATTGTGGTTCATCATTTTCCTACCAAGGAGGACTGCCCTCCGGTCAAACAGAAGGTCCGCCGTATGCGTCCAGAGATGTCCGAGAAAATCAAAGCTGAGGTTATGAAGCAATTTGATGTCGGGTTTCTAGCAGTGACTTCTTACCCTCAGTGGGTTGCCAATGTGGTTCTGGTACCGAAGAAAGATGGCAAGGTCCGAATGTGTGTTGATTACAGGGATTTGAACAGGGCCAGCCCTAAAGATGACTTCCCTCTGCCTCACATCGACGTTCTGGTTGACAATACTGCTCAGCACAAGGTGTTCTCCTTCATGGATGGTTTTTCAGGTTATAATCAGATCAAAATGGCTCCGGAAGATATGGAGAAGACTACCTTTGTTACTCAGTGGGGCACCTTCTGCTACAAGGTCATGCCTTTTGGGTTGAAAAATGCTGGGGCAACCTACCAACGTGCCATGGTTGCTTTGTTTCATGACATGATCCATCATGAGATAGAAGTATACGTCGATGATATGATTGCAAGGTCCCAAACTGAGGAGGAACACCTTGACCATCTACAGAAGCTGTTTGACCGGTTGAAGTTGTACAAGCTGAGGTTGAACCCGAACAAGTGCACCTTCGGGGTAAGATCTGGGAAATTGCTAGGCTTCATCGTGAGCGACAAAGGTATTCAAGTGGACCCTGCCAAGGTTAAAGCCATACAAGATATGCCAGTTCCCAAGACATAGAAAGAAGTCAGAGGCTTTCTAGGACGTCTGAATTACATTGCTCGATTCATCTCCCACCTAACTGCTACCTGTGAACCAATCTTCAAGCTGCTGAAGAAAGGTCAAGTAGTACGTTGGAATGATGAACGTCAGGCCGCTTTCGACAGAATCAAAGAGTATCTCCAAGAACCACCCATTCTTATGCCACCATTTGAAGGGAGACCTCTGATACTATACCTGACAGTACTTGACAACTCAATGGGGTGTGTGCTGGGGCAGCATGACGAGTCTGGCCGAAAAGAGCATGCCATTTATTACCTTAGCAAAAAGTTTACCGACTATGAGACCCGATACACACTGCTCGAGAAAACTTGCTGCGCTTTGGTATGGGCTGCTCGCCGGCTGAGACAGTATATGCTGACTCACACTACTCTGTTGATTTCAAAGATGGATCCAATCAAGTACATCTTCGAAAAGCCTGCTATGTCCGGAAGAATAGCAAGATGGCAGATGATCTTGACAGAATACGACATCCAGTATACAACTCAGAAAGCTATCAAAGGAAGTGTATTGGCAAACCACTTAGCACACCAGGCAGTGGATGACTACCAGTCAATGAACTTTGAATTTCCTGACGAGAGCATCATGATTGTGACTGATTGTGAAGTACCTGGACCGGATGAAGGACCTGAGGAAGGATCCCAATGGTCTATGCACTTTGACGGAGCCTCCAACGCTTTGGGTAACGGTATCGGCGCTGTGATCATATCCCCTCAAGGCACTCATACTCCACTTACTGCCCGGCTATGTTTCAACTGCACCAACAACATGGCGGAGTATGAGGCATGTATCATGGGTCTTCAAGCTGCAATTGACTTAAGGATCAAGTTTCTGAGTGTCTTCGGAGATTTCGCTCTCGTGATCAATCAGATCAAAGGCGAGTGGGATACGAAACACCCAAACCTTATTCCTTACAAAAAGTGTGTGTTGACATTGATCCCCCATTTTACAGAGATAACTTTTGAACACTTCCCAAGAGAGGAGAATCAGTTGGCGGACGCGTTAGCTACGATGTCTTCCATGTTCAAAGTCAAGTGGGACAATGAGGCTCCCCGGATCATTATCTGGAAACTGGATGAACCTGCATATTGTTGTGATCTTGAGGCTGAAGAGGTAACTGAAAAACCCTGGTATCATGAAGTGAAAAGGTACTTGGAAGCTCAAGAATACCCCGAAGGTGCATCTGTCAATGATAAAAAGTTTCTAAGAAGGTTCGCTGCGAAGTTCTTCCTCAGCAATGGCATTCTATACAAGCGAAACCATGATTCAACCTTACTGCGTTGTGTGGATAAGACTGAAGCAGAAAAGATCATGGCAGAGCTACATGAAGGTACCTTCGAAACGCATTCTAGTGGACATACTATGGCAAAGAAAATCCTTCCGGCAGGATATTTCTGGTCCACAATGGAAGCTGATTGTTACCAACATTCTCGGACGTGTCATAAATGCAAGATCTACGCTGATAAGGTACACGTTCCTCCAGTACCTCTGAATGTCTTGACAACACCTTGGCATTTTGCAATGTGGGGCATTGATATGATCGGCGAGATCAGACCTACGGCATCCAACGGGCATCGCTTCATCCTGGTAGTGATTGATTACTTTACAAAGTGGGTTGAAGCAGCTTCCTATGCTACGGTAACCAAGAACGTCGTGGCATGGTTCATTCGACACAACCTGATCTGTCGATACGGCGTACCTGAGAGGATCATTACGGACAACGGTACCAATCTCAACAACAAGATGATCACTGAGCTCTGCGAGCAATTCAAGATACAGCACCACAACTCTTCTCCTTACCGACCGAAGATGAATGGGGCCGTAGAAGCAGCTAATAAGAATATTAAGAAGATTGTGCAGAAGATGACAGTGACCTACAAAGATTGGCACGAGATGTTACCGTTTGCTCGTCATGGGTACCGTACGTCAGCAAGGACTTCAACCAGGGCAACTCCTTTCTCCTTGGTCTATGGCATGGAGGCAGTCTTGCCGATTGAAGTCCAGATACCCTCTCTCCGGATAATGAAGGATGCAGATATGAGCGAAGATAACTGGATCCAGACTCGACTTTATCAATTAAACCTAATTGACGAAAAGAGGCTCACTGCTATTTGTCATGGTCAAACGTATCAAAAACGGATGATCAGGGCATTTAACAAGAAAGTCAGACCACAAGAGTATCAAGTTGGGGACCTGGTAATCAAGCGCATCATTCTTCCTCAAAGTGATCCCAGGGGCAAATGGACCCCTACGTACGAAGGGCCATTTGTGGTTAAACATGTGTTCTCAGGAGGAGCCATAATTCTAACCACCATGGATGGTGACGACCTTCCTCACCCCGCCAATGCAGACATAGTAAAAAGATACTACGCATGACAAAAGACCCGCTAGGTTGACATACCTAGGCAAAAATTAGGGCTTCCCGACAAACCAAAAGGGTTCGGGCAAAAATAAGGGATGAAATGAAAAATAATTTGTACACCCGGCAAGTCGAAAACCTAAAAAGGAGGCTTGGGCAAAAATGGGTATCCCGGTGGACTGAAAACCCGAAAGGGCAGTCCAGGAAAAAGTTAGGGATTAAAGCGTAATACTATGTCTCATTGGATCACCTTGCATCCAGAATCCGGTATCAACATCAAGTCCAGAAGGCATCGATCAGTCAGCTTCATCTTCAACCGAGCAACCAAGTGATGAGACGCTCGAATATATAAAGGCGATAGCAGAGTTGGAACCCAGTGGGATTATTCTCTTCACATAGCTGTTTTGTTTTTTCTTTGTACAAATTGTATAAACTCTACTCTATTCAGCGGCGTTCTCTTACTAGGACGTCAGCCTCTTGTACATAAACGCCTATTTACAGGCAAATTCAAAAATCGATACAAATTCACTTTTTCAGACAAATTGCCAATTATTTTTCCTTTTTCTGTTTTGTCTTGTGAAGAACGTCCAATGTTCAAATTGTGATATATGCATTTGACACTAATTGCTAATTCATAAATACTTGCATACGAAACAAAGGATTAATTACAGGTGACATCAGAAACAGGGGCAATAATGAGTTGTCTAAGCAATCTAGTTGCTCTTTCCACCAAGGTACCAAGGTAGGTTCAGCTGAAGAACGACCAGGATACCTTCACTCCCCGAGAGAAAGACAAGACTCAACAATACTCTCCCCAGGTAGAGCTGGTCTCCCATCAACCCTGGAAAGGCACAGTGTCTCCAGCAAGTCAGCAACACTCTCCCCAAGCAGAGTTAAGCTACAATCAGCCTTATGGAAGCTGGTTCCCCAGCAGATCTCAACATTCCCCAGCAAACGGAGTATAGATATTCCTAAGCAAGCATCCCCGGCAGTCTTAATATAAGATTGTTCCCCGGTGGAATATCAGACATCCAGTGGAGCCATTCCCCAGTCCAAGCTGAAAGGTTCCCCCAGGAGAGTTCAATCAATCTCCCCAGTAGTAAGCTTATCCCCAGTAGATTCTGGAAGTTTATCCCCTACAGAGCGAACGCGTCTCCCCGGTTTTATTCAAAGGTTATTTCCCCACCAGGATATAAATGGGTTATCCTCAGCTAAAAACCACGGAAAGATCGTCCCCGGCAAAGTCTTCCCATCCCCAGTGGAGTTCATCCAATCTTCCAACAGAACTTAACAATGGTATCCCCAGCGGAGTTATCATCAACCTCAGCAAAGTACCTCTCTTTCCCCACAGAGTATTTCCCCGCAGAGTAATCTATTCGCCAAGTTTATTCCCCAACGGAGTCATCTTCTCCTACCGGTTTATTCTTGCAACCATCATCCCCAGCGGAAACGAAGAACTCTACTCTTCAACATCAGCCCAGGATTTGAACTCCCGGCATTCGTCAAGGATTTATTTTCCTAAGACAAAAAATACATCCATAAACATCACAGCTTCATACATTATAGCATGCACATACGCATCATGAACATACAATCTCATTTATTTTGAGAACATCACGCATGTCATACATCATGACATTGCATACAACTAACGTTTTGTCTTTTCAGGACTAAGATCAATACAAAGATGATTACTATCAATTGTTGCAATTCCAGATTCGATACCTGTAGCTAGCCAGGGCACATCTGTGAGCGACTATTTTCTAGACTCGATTCCTGTATCCTGCCAGGGCACGTCTGAAGAGTTTGAAGATCTGATTCCTGTATCCTGCCAGGGCGTATCTGTTGACGACTATTTTCCAGACTCGATTCCTGTATCCTGCCAGGGCACGTATGAAGAGTTTGAAGATCCGATTCCTGTATCCTGCCAGGGTGTATCTGTTGACGACTATTTTCCAGACTCGATTCCTGTATCTTGCCAGGGCACGTCTGAAGAGTTTGAAGATCCGATTCCTGTATCCTGCCAGGGTGTATCTGTTGACGACTATTTTTCCAGACTCGATTCATGTATCCTGCCAGGGCACGTCTGAAGAGTTTGAAGATCTGATTCCTGTATCCAGCCAGGGCGTATCTGTTGACGACTATTTTCCAGACTCGATTCCTGTATCCTGCCAGGGCACGTCTGAAGAGTTTGAAGATTCGATTCCTGTATCCTGCCAGGGTGTATCTGTTGACGACTATTTTTCCAGACTCGATTCCTGTATCTTGCCAGGGCACGTCTGAAGAGTTTGAAGATCCGATTCTTGTATCCTTCCAGGGTTTATCTGTTGACGACTATTTTTCGGACTCGATTCCTGTATCCTGCCAGGGCACGTCTGAAGAGTTTGAAGATTCGATACCTGTATCCAGCCAGGGCATATCTACATGAAGAGTTTGAAGATCAACCCCTGTAATGGGCCAGGTAAGTATCTTTCTTTCTCAGGTACGCAAGTTCTCGCTAAGGAATCTCTTACGCGATCGACAATCTCCCGATGGCATCTATAAGCCCATCTCCACAACTACCACTACAGTTCCAAATGGCATCTATAAGCCCATTCCCGACAAGGTTCTGTCACATCTCCAGATGGCATCTTTAAGCCCATCCTCCTATCCATCATTCCTTCAAATGGCATCTGTAAGCCCATTCCCTCCATCACGCTGCTGACATTCTACTATGTGAGAGCAAATTTCTAGGCACTCTAGTGTTCAATCATCTTCCACCTTGAACAGGGGCAACTGTTGTACCCCAAAATTTGCCCTCCCATATTCTTCAATGTTTTGACAAGCATCGCCTCAAATGGTTCAGAGTCTACTCAAAGGCTACCCAGTCAACCACTCTCCTAAAGCCAGTCAAAATTAGGGTTTTGGTTCTTGCAAGGAAGTTGAGGTTTTCAAAGGCCCAATCAAGTCACATATGCTCATACACATTGTCAAGCACCTACATGTCAAGTTTCAAGGCTCACAAGGTCAAGTTGCACAGTCAAAAAACCCTAATTGCTCAACAGTCAACTGTAGGGGCAAAATGGTCATTTGGCAGCCAAAAGTCAAAATTTTTGGTCAACATCTTATTTTGAAGCCACAATCATCATTTGATCAAGTCTTGATCATGATTCCACAAGAATGGCTCAAAAATCATCAAGATGCAAAAGTTTCTATTTTTGGACAGCTGAAAAGTCAACTGTAACTTGACCAAAGCATAACTTTTTCATGGTTCATCAGAAAAATCCCATCCAATGCTCATCTTGAAGGGGAGGATATTTCCTACAACTCATCTTCACATTCCAAATCCAAGAAATGCTCTCACAAAAAGTTATCAATTTCAACATTATAGGTCATTTTCAAAAGTCAACAAAAAGGCACTTTAAGTCAAAGACCATAACATGCGATTGGTAAATCAAAATGACATGGGACCAAAGGCATTGGTTAGAGGACTTGAAGACCTTTCCAAAATGTCCAAGAACATGTTCATATCTTCAAAATTGAGTAAGATATGCATTGGAGAAGTTGGGAAATTTTTGTGAAATGGCCAAAGTCAATTATCCTTGAAATTTCATTTTTTGACAAAAGGGGCCCACTTTTTACACTTGATTCAGCTTGGCCATGCTTCCCACGTGTCCCACAATTTATTTCAAGATTTAAAATTAATTTTTCCATTTTTATTTAATTTTATTTGATTTAATTCATTTTAAATCTTTAAAATTCAAATAAAAATCAAAGAAATTAATGGAGGGATATATTTTGTATTGAAATGCTTTGAATCACCTTGAAACACATTCCAAATTCGTGCATGGCCTATTATGGGCATAAAAATTCAAAATTTCACAAATATGGAAAGTGGTTTCAATGGAGGTTATGGCAAAATCTCAAACATGAATGCAAGGCTTCAAGGCTCTTAATTCTGATTGAAACTCTTTACATAACACATGTGCAAGCTGCCACAAGAGGATTCACGACCTAGAAAGCTCCAAAACGGCCAAACACATTTCAAATTTTCAAGAGTAAAAAGCAAATCTGAAAACCACCTTACAGCACGTTTTAAGCCTCCATTTCAATCCAAATACATCCCTGGCATCCCTAGGAACCTTTGGCAATCAGAACCAAGTGTAATCACTCAAGGAATCATCCCCACCAACCCACTCATATTTGAAAAGCAAACAAATCATTGTGAAAACATAAGAGCAAGTACTTAAGAGCCCGTGGATAAACACGGATAGAAAGGGTGCTAACACCTTCCCTTTCTATAAATCTACCTCCCGAACCGAGAAACTATCTCATAAGGAATTTTGCTGTGCTTTTGTCCTGTCCATGTTGGAGAAAATAAAAGACGGTGGCGACTCTTGCTTCCGCGACATTTCGCGAACCAGCTAAAAAACAGTCAGTTCTATTTCCACTGATCACACATAGTATGGCCTTGCATATCTCAATAAATTATGGAAATAATACTTTGTCAAGTGTGCTGGTAGATACAGGTTCACCATTAAATGTAATGCCCAAAACTACATTATCTCGACTATCACATTAAAGTGCTCCTATGAGGTCTAGTGGGGTAATTGTTAAAGCGTTTGATGGTTCTAGGAAGACTGTCATCGGTGAAGCGGATCTCCCCATGACAATTGGTCCTCATACCTTTTAGATTACTTTCCAAGTAATGGATATTCATGCTGCCTACAGTTTCCTATTGGGTCACCCATGGATCCACGATGCAGGGGCAGTCACTTCCACGCTCCATCAAATATTGAAGTTTGTGAGGAATGGAAAGCTAGTAACAATTGGTGGAGAACAGGCTATGGTGGTAAGATACTTGTCATATTTTTCCTATATTGATGTTGATGAGGCTATTGGAACCCAGTTCTAAGCTCTATTTATCGCTAATAATGAAGTGAAGAAGCAAGGGGCATATATTTCTTCTCTTGAAGATGCGCGACGAGTGGTTGAGAGTGGTTCGGCTGAATGTTGGGGCCAGGTGTTGACTTTTTCTAAGAAGAAGTTTGGAGAAGGTCTTGGTTTTTATCCCGTGTCTGCAAGAGCTAAGCAAGATACAGTTACCCGTCCGATACAAGAAGTTTTCCGAAGCGCAGGTTTTATCCATCCAATTCCGCTCGAAGATGATGCTATAATGAAACATGATTCTGAAGAGGATTTACCTGACTGTGTAGCGCATAGAGTGGTTTTCCAGAATTGGACTGTTGTTGATATTCCTTCTGTGATACATATTTCTGAGTAATACTTTGTTCTATTTTGAAAAACCTTTTGCTCTGCCCAAGGCGAGAGAGTATTTGTGTCGGGCTATGTTAAAATAAATCCTTTTGCTCTGCCAAAAGAAAAAGAGAAGATGTTTGGGATTTTGTTTCAAGTATTTCCAATCATAAAAAAATATATGTTATTTTGTCCCCCCATATTGTTTTTACTTTTCACTTTTTCTAGAAAATAATAACAAAAATAGTAATAATAATAAAGAAATATAGTATTTTTTTATACATTTGTACAACCTTCGCATTAATGGAGTTCTAAAATAATGCATAAATCATATGTGCAGATTAATCCATGACCTAACCATTGAAAATAAGGCCCCTCTGCCCTCTCCCAACTTCGATTTCCCTGTGTTCGGAGCCGAGGAAGAGGATAGTGAAGAGATCCCTGATGAAATTTCCCGCTTACTTGAGCATTATGAAAGGATCATTCAACTGTTCAAAGAGCCCGTGGAGATAATCAATTGGGGTAGTGAAGAAGACAAAAAGGAAGTCAAGATTGGAGCGTTGCTTATCCCAGAGGTCAAAGAAAGAATGTTGGAGCTTCTCAGAAAATATGTAGACGTGTTTGCTTGGTCCTACCAAGACATGCCAGGTTTGGATGACAATATTGTGTAGCATCGATTGTCGTTGAAACTTGAATGCCCGTCGATTAAGAAGAAGTTGAGAAGGACTCGTCCTGATATGGCTGACAAGATCAAAGAAGAGGTCCAGAAACAAATTAACACAGGATTGCTCGTTACATCAGTTTATACTCAGTGGTTAGCCAATATAGTGCATGTTGCTAAGAAAGATGGTAAGGTTAGAATGTGTGTGGAATACAGAGATCTGAATAGAGCTAGCCCAAAGGATGATTTCCCATTACCACACATTGATGTTTTGGTCCATAGCACAACAAAGTTCAAAGTTTTCTTTTATGGATGGGTTCTCTGGTTACAATCAAATCAAGATGGCACCTGAAGATATGGAGAAGACAACCTTCATTACACCTCGGGGACCATTTTTTTATCAAGTAATGCCATTTGGTTTAAATAATGCTGGTGCAACATACTAGAGAGCCATGACTGCTATGTTCCATGATATGATGCATAAGGAGATAGAAGTTTATTTAGATGATATGATTTCCAAATCGCAGACTGAGGAAGATCATGTGGAGTATCTACTAAAATTATTCCAACGTTTGAGAAAGTATAAACTTTGTCTGAATCCTAACAAGTTCACTTTTGGTGTTCGTTCTGGAAGACTTCTGGGTTTCATTATCAACCAACGACGTATTGAGGTAGATCTTGATAAAGTCAAAGCTATTCGAGAGATGCCCACACCCAAGATGGAAAATCAAGTAAGAGGATTCCTTGGAAGGTTGAACTATATTTCCAGATTTATATCTCATATGACTGCTACCTGTGGGCCGATTTTTAAGCTTCTTCGAAAAAACTAAGGATGTGTATAGACAGAAGATTATCAGAGAGCTTTTGATAGCATCAAAAAATATTTACTTGAGCCTCCCATATTGATTCCTCCAGTGGAAGGAAGACCTCTAATCATGTATCTGACCATATTGAAAGATTCCACGGGATGTGTGCTTGGTCAACAAGATGAGACTGGAAGAAAGGAGCATGCCATATATTATCTGAGTAAGAAATTCATAGACTGTGAGTCTCGATACTTAATGCTTGAGAAAACCTATTATGCTTTAGCTTGGGATGCTCGCCGTCTGCGCCAGTATATAATTAACCATACTACTTAGTTGATCTCCAAAATGGATCCGATCAAGTATATCTTCAAGAAGCCTGCCTTGTCTGGAAGAATAGCTCGTTGGCAGATGTTATTGTCTGAATATGACATTGAGTATCACACTCAGAAAGAAATCAAAGTAAGTGTTCTAGCCGATCATTTGGCTCACTAACCAATTTATGATTATCAATCCATCAAGTTTGACTTCCCAGGTGAAGATGTTATGTACTTGAAGACCAAAGATTGTGAGGAGCCATTACTTGGAGAAGGACCTGATCCTGAATCCCATTGGGGTTTAATATTTGACGGGGATGTAAATGCTTATGGCAATGGAATTGGGGCAATCATTATCACTCCCCGAGGTACTCATATCCCGTTCATTGCGAGGTTGAAGTTTAACTGTACGAACAACATGGTTGAATATGAAGCTTGTATTATGGGTCTCGAAGAAGTGGTAGATCTAAGGATCAAGATTCTTGATATATACAGAGACTCAACTTTAGTAATCAATCAAATCATAGGATAATGGGAGAGTCGTCATCCTGGTTTGATCCCTTATAGAGATTATGCTAGAAGATTGTTAACTTTCTTCAACAAAGTAGAATTACATCATGTCCCTAGAGATGAGACCCAAATGGTTGATGCTTTAGCTACCTTGTCTTCTATGTTACAAGTGAATGATTGGAACGATATGCCTTTAATACAAATTATGCGCCTCGACAGACCCGCTCATGTGTTCTCAGTAGAAGAAGTCACCGACGACAAACCTTGGTTCTACGACATTAAACGTGTTCTTCAAACTCAAGAGTACCCGCCTGGGGCATCCAATAAAGGTAGGAAGATGTTGAGGAGGTTGGTAAGTAGTTTCTTCCTCAATGAAGAAGTATTATATAAGAAGAATTATGGCATGGTTTTGCTCAGGTGTGTGGATATATATGAAGCAGACATGTTGATGCAAGAAGTACACGAAGGATCCTTTGGCAATCATGCCAATGGAAATGCAATGGCTAAAAAGATGTTGAGAGCGAGTTACTATTGGATGACGATGGAATCCGATTGCTGTAAATATGTGAAGAAATTCCATAAGTGCCAAATTTATGCAGACAAGATACATGTGCCACCGACCCTCCTCAATGTTATCTCTTCACCTTGGCCTTTCTCTATGTGAGGCATTGATATGATTGGAATGATTGAACCCAAGGCTTCAAATGGTCATGGTTTCATCTTAGTGGCCATTGACTACTTTACTAAATAGGTGGAAGCAGCATCATATGCTAATGTAATCAGACAGGTGGTAGTCATATTTATCAAGAATCAGATCATTTATTGATACTGCATCCCGAGAAAGATCATCATTAATAATGGTTTGAATTTGAATAACAAAATGATGAGAGAGCTTTGCGAAGAGTTCAAGATCGAACACCATAATTCTTCACCCTACAGACCAAAGATGAATGGGGTTGTTGAAGCTGCTAGTAAAAACATCAAGAAGATTATCCAGAAGATGGTGGTGACTTATAAAGATTGGCATGAGATGCTCTCATTTGTTCTACATGGGTACCATACTTCAGTTCAAACTTCAATGGGTGCAACTCCATTTTCTCTAGTATACGGCATGGAAGCAGTACTCCCTGTGGTGGTTAAGATCTCGTCTATGAGAGTTTTGATGGAAGCTAAGCTTTCCGAGGCTGAATGGTGTCAAAGTAGATATGATTAGTTGAATTTGATTGAATAAAAGAGAATAACATTGTTGTGTCATGGCCATCTATATTAGCAGAGAATGAAGAAGGCATTTGATAAGAAGGTTCGGCCACACGAATTCAGAGAAGGTGACCTCGTGCTCAAGAAGATATTATCTTTTCAACCTTATTCTAGGGGAAAATGGGCTCCTAATTATGAAGGACCGTACGTTGTTAAGAAGGTTTTCTTTGGGGGTGCCATGATTCTTACGAATATCGATGATGAGGAGCTCCCGCGCTCCGTGAACGCTGATGCAATCAAGAAGTACTTTGCCTAATTTGAGATGACAACTCATTAAGTTGGAAACCCGAAGGGGCGGCGTAAGTAGGATTTTGATCAGACCAGACACAACAAATTTGAACACATCTTGGAATCCAAAGTTGTTAGGGAGAATAATGGTCATTGTTTTTGTACCCTTTTCTTTCATGTATTATTTTCCAATTTTTTTTAAACCTTTGGAGTCGCGCTATTAGAGGACTACCATCTTATTAATTAAATTTGAGTATTTATCTTTTTGTGTTTTTTTATCGGGCAAAATTTCAGTTTTTTATAGCAATATTTAAAACTAAGTTAACTAGAGTATTCCTATCTTGAAATGTGTCGTCAATACTGGAAGGAATATTAGCAGTTACTCTGAGAAAGGTTAAGCCTTGAAATGCAAAACAACATAGTAATTCATCCTTGTGTGATGAATAGTGGTTTCTTCCTTCAAAATCATCATGAGGAGTTGGTTATGTGATCTTGTGTTCCTAGTAGAGTACTAAACCTTGTAACTCCCCAGCAATCCCGGTTAAGCCTTGATTCAGTTATCTCTAGTTGAGCAAGACTTTTCTCCCTAACCGAAGTGAAGTACATTTTGTTATCATGTCAGTGATTTATTGATGTTAGAAGATTGATATTTGGGTATGGTCCTCTTAAAAGTGACTTGAGCCTTGTAATATGATACACTCTGATGATGCCTTTTGTTCTATCTCCAGTTATTTTCCCATCTCTTTGAGATTAGCCAAGTATCTGGTTGTTTTGTGATGTCTTATCATTTTCAGTTTATCTCCTCTATCTCTTTTGTCAGCATATACATGACATTCATTTATTCATTCACACTTGCATCATGTATGCACATTCGTATTTTTAGATGTTATTGCGTTCGTATACCTTGGTTATGTCCATTCAAACAGCGTATTTTCTCTTTCAAAATAGAATGTCAACTTAAGCAGAAAGTGTGCCTCATTTCTAATTCCCTAATCGAGCTAATCCTCGTGGAAGAATCTTGCTTTATCCTTCCTTTTCCATCTCTGGATAGGATAAATCCCTAATTGAGTTGTTTCCTCATTGGGTGGAGTCTTGTTTGATTGTTTTCTCTCCGGTTTATTCTTGGATTGAGCTTTGTCTCTTACATAGGCTACCACGTGGTTTTCTCTAGGCTGTGAAACCTAGATTAAGAGCGCACTTATTTTGAACATTTAAAATACTTGGTACCTCAGGAAGGACATATCCATGGTTCCCTTTGAAGAAGAACTTTATTCCCTAGAAGTGTTATCACAACATTCTTCTGGAATATCAACGTGACAGCAAGCCACAGTCTCTTCATTAGAAGCTTATGTGTTATTGACATCCTTGGGAGACAGCAAGCGGTGGTCTCTTCATGAGCAGCTTGTGTGTTATTGATATCTTTGGAAAATATCAAGTGGCAGTCTCTTCATGATCAGCTTGTGTGTTATAGATATCTTTGGAAGACAGCAAGTAGCGGTCTCTTCATGAGCAGCTTGTGTGTTATGGATATCTTTGAAAGACAGCAAGCGGAGGTCTCTCCATGAGCAGCTTGTATGTTATTGATATTTTTGGAAAACAACAAGTGGCGGTCTATTCATGAGCAGCTTGTGTGTTATAGATATCTTTGGAAGACTGCAAGAAGCAGTCTCTTCATGAGCAGCTTGTGTGTTATAGATATCTTTAGAAGAGAGCAAGCGGAGGTCTCTTCATGAGCAGCTTATGTTTTATAGATATCTTTGGAAGACAGCAAGCGGCGGTCTCTTCATGAGCAGCTTGTAAGTTATATATATATATATATATATATATATATATATATATATATATATATATATATATATATATATATCTTTGGAAGACAATAAGCGGAGATCTCTTCATGAGCAGCTTGTGTATTGATATCTTTTGAAGACAACAAGTGGCAGTCTTTTCATGAGCAGCTTGTGTGTTATTAATATCCTTTGAAGACACCAAGTGATGGCCTCGTTATTTGAGCAGCTTGTGTATTTATTAATATCCTTTGAAGACAGTAAGTGGCAGCCTCTTTACTTGAGAAGCTTGTGTATCCACGACCATATGTTATTTCAACAGCAAATGGTATCTCTCCGGTAAAGTCTCGAAGAGAAGTTTGTTATGAAAACTCTACCTTTAGTAAAAATTGGTAGTTCACTATTAGTAAAAGTTGGTATATCTTTTGTCTACCTTTGACCCTGAGTTGTAAACTCACCATCATCTTGGGTCAGCATCCAACTTTTTTCGCAGCCTATGCAAGGCATCTTCTTTGTTAGAGTCAGAAAATTGTTTTCTCTCGAAGTTATTCCCCAATAAGAGTCTCTCATTTGATTTCCGTGGCTTTGTTTCTTCAGTGGAGTTACAATCTCTTCCCATGTGGATTATTTTATCATATGCTTGGTTTCTCCAGCATTAGTTTATCTCATGTGGCATCATTCTCCATAAGATTCAAATATTACATTCATATCATAAACACAATGGTGGTATCTTAGGGCCAAAAATTGCGTATTTTGTATTTAAGTCCCTTCAATCTCGTCGAGACGAAGATTTCAATCTTCATATCTCTGGATAGAAGAAACTTAAATAGGGGCAGATGTCATACCCCAATTTTTGTCCTAAGATCCCATCTTCATTTGCATTTTTTTTATATACACTAAGCTCACGAAATATGGTCGGTTTCAAACATCTCACCTTCGAGCATTGCCTGTGCAGAGATTATCGAGTGTTGTGAACATTTTATCTTATGCATGACTAACTTCTAATTAAGCACGAAGTGTATTTTTTTGTTTCTTTGATTTCATAGGCAGAAACAGGTTCGAATCAAGAGCATCAAGTGTCACGCCTCAATTAGGGTTTTGAATCTCTTAAGCCAGAAGTACAGTTGATCATTGATTCTCAAAGACTGATTCATCAAGAGAATCGTGTGTTTATTTCCACGCTCTATTTCAACAAGTGCCCTCAAGTTCCACCGAAATTCTTCATAAGAACAATCAAGGCTTTATGACCATTGGCTCACGTGTGTTTTGTCTTGCCTTGAAATACAAGAAAAGATCAAGCTATGCAATTCAATTTCAAACACTTCAACCAAAAGTCATATGCATGTTTTCTTTAAAAGTTGAAGACGAATTGTGTTTAGAAAATCATGAAAAGCCTTTATGGGACGTCTGTCATGATTTAAGAGTTTCTGTATCTCTAAGTTGAGTTCAATGTGCCAATTTCTCAATGCGATAACATTTTGCCTCAAATTCCTCTTCTATTGATCATTCTAAGCCTTTAAGTATGGTTCCATTTCTTATGCTTACATGACGTGGGTGGAATTTCGTTAGAGTGGGGTGATTGAATTCAAGATCGTTTTGGAAGAATTTATTTAGAATACTTGGAATTTTCATCATGTGAATTCAAGTGTTAATTAAATAGAAGTTATTAAAAGGGCTCATTCAAGATTCAAATTATTTCTCACATTGCATTTATTCAAGATTATTTTTGTGTAATTATTTTGATGGATTCCCACCATGGCCATTTCAATTCACATGAGGAATTTATTAAAGGAGATATTGGAAAGGGAAACTTGATTCAAATAATCATTCATCATAAGAATGAATAGATGATGGTTACAAGATTAATTCATGTAATTCATTTTAGTCTCTAATACAAGATACAAGATTAAGGTCTTAAGGCTTGCATCATTGTTTATTCATCATTCAAAAATTCATTCAATTATCAATGAATCCTTTTCAAAGTCCAAGTGAAAGATTTTGAATTTCATCAAGACAAATAAAGATTCAAGGTGTTTAATAATTACAAAGGAATTGAGAGAAAATTACATTCAAGACAAGTTTCCATTCATGTTACATAAAGAATTAAATTCTAGACCTATTGATATTAATTTCAAGGCTGCAAATGTTGGTCCAAATTCTGCCAAAAATTGATGTAAATCAGCCCAACAACAACCTGCAAATCAGCCCATTTTCCAGCCCTGTTTTAACACAATAACAGTCCAATTTTTATGGTATTTTGCTTTCCAAAACAGCAGCCAACAAAATAGTCCAGATTTTTCCAAAAATGCTACAAATCAGTCCAAAAAACAGAAGCTTATAACAGTCCAAAAACTGCTGTAAAACTACTAAAAAATCAGCCTAGACCAGTCTACTACAGCCTGCTGCCCTGCATCAGCCAAGAAATTGCATAAAAATGGCAACTTAAAATTGTATAAAAAAAGGAATCAAAACAGTTTGTCAAAACAATTCAAATGTTCTACTATTTCCACCACCCCCCCCCCCCCCCCTAAATGTCTTGTTCTTTCACTATAAAAGCCATCTTCATGGACAGAAAAATTACACAAGAAAAAAACTCAAGGAGAGGAAAGACAATCACTTTGAAGGAGAGAAAAAACAGAAAAAGATAGGAAGTTTTTTCAAGTTTTAACAGAAAGAATCAGGGTAAACAAGGAGCTTGAGCATCAAAGGGAGAACTTACTATTTTTTAGAAGCTCCATTGGAGAGACTCCGATAGGTATTTCTTCTCCCTATTGTTTCTACATAATTTTTCTCATACACATATCAATATATGTTTCCTTGATTGCATAGCAACATTGGCATTGGTTTGAATCTTCTTTGCACCACTTTTTTTGCCATACGATGTTTGATTTATCACATTCCTTTTGTGGTATTTTTGAGTTGCTACAATGTGTTGACATTTAGAAATTGCTTAGATAGTAATCATAGTAATAAACACTAGAAAAAATCAGGCATTGATCATTTTAACATTGAGGAAACCAATCTTTTGAAGTCAGGCTCCATGAGAAGCTCTCTTTGGGAAATTGATATTGTGTCACGGATTACTTTGTCTCTTGGGACTGGTTTGACAGTCAGGGCCAAAACAATTGAAGTTAATGTTGGTGATTTTAGTCCTAGTTCTTACACCACAGTACTTGGAGCTGAAATGCGGAGGGTAAAACAGGATCAAGGTTGGGATATGATTGTAGAAGGTTAGAGAGTTGAATATTTGTGAATAGGGTAGAAAAAGTATTTTAATTTTTTTCATGATAAGGCATAGGGAATACATTTTACTGGTAATAATAATGAAATATGACTATTCCATATCCAAGACAGAAGCATGGGGCACCCTCTTTGCTTTAGGCTTCCAAAGAACCTTCTTTGTCTCTTCCTAGAAACCAGGTCAGCCCAATGGGCCTATTGGCCCAATCCATTATCATCATTCCCTTTTATTTTAATTAAAACATAGTCATAACAAATAAATAGTATAGTTTAGTTGGCAAAGCATACCACTAATAACTTAAAGGACCCGAGTTCTACCCTTGTTGGGGCATTTTTTTCCCTTTAGCCTTATTTCCCAATAATATTAGTTTTAGTTTATTTTATACATATAATTATTTCATTCTATTATAAAATATAAAAACATGCTATTAAATTAGTCTTTTATTTAATTTTTTCTATTTATTTAATTATTCAAATATATGCCAGTATAAATTAGTCTTTTATTTAATTTGTGTTGTTTATTTAAATACATGCTAGTATAATTTAATTTTTGTAATTTATTTAATTCTATTTTACTTTGTTTAATCTTTATATCTTTCGTCCGTCTAAATTCCAAGGGAAACGTTTTGACTTTGTTGACTTCATGTCATCAAATACATCTTATACGATTGTGCAAATCCCTTCATTCATTTTTGTTTTACTATCTTGTTAATTTTAAAAGAACTCAATTCTAAAATTCACACCTTTTAAGTCAAAACTTCGACACTAGGTCGTCGTATCTTACAAATCTCATTTGCACCCATTTTAACCAAACAAACATTTTAACAACAAAAAAAACAGATATTTCAAAAGGTTCTTGCAGAGTACCGCATATGCATTGGGTGCTAGTACCTTCCCATTGTATAAACAACCCCCGAACTTTAGATCTCTTTCAAAAAACGCATTGTATTTTCATTACTTTTAAGTATTATTTTACATTGCATATTTAAGGGTTTTATTTCGCTCTTTTCCCTTTTCCCTTTGAAATAATAAAGCACGGTGACAACTCTTGCTTTTTTGAGTCGAGTGAATTAATAGCTCGATCTATGATTTACACCGCTATATTTTTTATTGCTACAAGTCCAAATTTGGTCGATACTCGATGCTACACTCATTGAGATTCGAATCTCGGGATATTTCAGTGGCCAGTCAGTTTTACTGCTGAAACAATGCTTGGGAGAAAGATCGGTGATATGAGACTCCTGGAACCTTGTTACTATTTTTACAATAGGTTTAGCCAACTAAACTTCAAGAGGGTGCTTACCTATGAACCCCATGCAAGACTTAAACCTAAGGCTCTTGTATGCTTTGTTTATGTTTGTTATATGTTCAAGAATGATATCATAACACCATGACATCATACCATAGCATTTTCTTAACCATTTCAAGGATCTCAAGGGCCTGTGATGCAGGTGTATCATGAACCAGACGTCTTGCAAGGGGAAATAGGATTTATTTTCCCCTAACCAAATGTCGTCAAAGACTGAAGTACATTATCTGGAGTCGAAGGCTAGGACCCACTTGACATGGTGAGCTTGATTCTCACATAAGGACATTCAAAGATGCAAAGTTCTTTAGTTAAAGTTGCAGTCTGACTCAACTTCTAACATCTCTTTTGTTTATCCCGTGAGATCCTTGAAAACATCGCATCTACATATCATGCACATCATCACATACCAGGTTCTTTCAAGATAGACTTTCTCATCTTCTTGCTGTTTGTTTCAGTAAAAGATGGCTCTCGAACAAACCGTAAAAGACCTTCAAGCTCAAAACACCCATTTCTAAGAGAAGCTCCTAAACTTAGCCAAGGGACAGAAGGAACTGACGGCGCTCATCACCAAGAAGAAAAAGACTAGGAAATTGGCTGGTATACTCAACATGGGAAGAAGATTCAAAGGTCCCGCTAAACAGGTTCAAGCTGTTGATATTCCATCAGATGAAGATGATAATCAAGAGGAAGACTGTAGAAGTATCAAAACTGAGGGCGGGAAACAACCTTGGTTCTGGTAAAATTCCTGATGAAGAAGACTACTCTGATGAACAGTATCCTCCCGCTGACGACAGATACAAACAGCTGGAAGATCGCCTGAATGCCATGGAAATCCAGAAAGTTCCTGGGCTGGATTTTGAAGATCTAGATCTTATCTCGGGGGTTTTTATCCCTCACAAGTTCAAGGTACCCACTTTTTCTAAATATGATGGTGTGTCTTGTCCTAAGCTTCATCTGTGGCATGATGTTCGGAAGATCTAACCCCATACCGCTGATAGAATGTTTTGGGTTCACTTATTTCAAGAGAGCTTATCAGGTACACAACTGGAGTGGTTATATCAGTTGGAAGGAACCAACATACATACTTGGGAAGACTTGGTTGCTACCTTTTACAAACAATATTAATACAATGTTGACTTTGCACCAACTCGTGTTCAACTACAAAGTATGATTATGGGCTCGAATGAAGGGTTTAAAGAATATGCCCGAAAATGGAGAGATCTGGCTGGAAGAGTTCAACCTCCTATGTTTGATAGGGAATTGATTGATATGTTCATGGGCCCTTAGATAGGGCACTTCTTTAATCATTTGACCGGAAGCTCTTCATTTGGTTTTATCGAGCTGATACTAACTGGGCAGCATGTCAGAGATGGTATTAGAAGTGGCAAGATTCAAGTGGTTGCATCTTCAAGTACTGTAAAGAAGAAGTTCAACGGAAAGAAGGAGACAAATGTTGTTTATGGCCAGAAGGGTCGTGTTATAAGTGACCGCAATCAGTTTGTAGGAGCGGTCCTAATTTCTAATCATGCGCATGTACAACAACATCAAAAAATAATCAGCTTAGGTCATACGTACCTAGAAGACAATTCACTAAGATCAGTATGCCATTATCTCAGGCATTACAGCATCTTTTGAAAGCAGAGATGATGACGTTAAGGGACACTCCTCAAAATCCCAACATCTCCTCTCCTCGTTACAATCCAAATGTGAACTGTGCTTACCATTCCAAAATCCATGGGCACAACACCAATAGTTGATGGGCCTTGAAAAACCAAATTCAAGACATGATTGACAATAAAGAAATTGAATTTAATCCACCTGAAACTCCCAATGTGATTACTGCACCCATGCCTAAGCACGACAAGGGTGTGAATGCTATTGATGTTGTTTCTGCTGAAGAAGATACTGATAGTGACTATAACCTGGACAATTGGATCTTTCCTACCATCGGCAATGGGCTCAGCAACTGGAAGACTGAAGACCTTATCTCAATCTCCTTTATTCAGGAGTAATTTCTATTTTCTGTTTATTGCTTGCAAAGTTTTGGTTATGTAATTTTTAAACAATGACTTTAAGCCTTGTGCTTTACCCGGGGCACGATGGTCCATTTGTTAAGGGTTGTCATTTCATCCGCATATTTTCATTTAATAAAGAATTGGACGTTTTGCATTCAAATTTTATGCTCTTTAACTTTCTTTTAATACTTTTGAATACCTATATGTTCTGAAACACACCCACACAATAAATTGGAGATCTGAATCCACTCTGGATCCCGTTGATAATAATTCTGCTATTTCCACTTATGACTTTGAAAATTTGATCTACCAAGTCGAGGACGAAGGTGAGGAAGATTGAGAAATACTTGGAGAGCTTTCTAGACTATTAGTACAAGAGGAAAAAGCTATACAACCACATGAAGATCCAGTTGAAGTTGTTAACTTGGGTACTAAGGCCGGCAGAAAAGAAATAAAGATAGGTGTCAACTTAGAAGACAATGTCAAAAACAGGCTAATCCAAATGTTGCATGATTATGTTGGTATCTTTTCTTGGTCATACGAAGACATGCTAGGGCTCGATACTGATATTGTGGTTCATCGTCTGCCGACAAAAGAGGGTTGTTCTTCAATAAAGAAAAAAGTTTGTCGCATGCTTCCCGAGATTTCAAAGAAGATCAAGGCCAAGGTTATGAAGCAATGCAACACATGGTTCTTAGTCGTTAGATCATATCCTAAGTGGGTTGCAAATGTGGTTCTGGTACCAAAGAAAGACGACAAGGTACGTATGTGCATAGATTCCAGGGATCTGAAGAGGGCGAGCCCCAAGGATGACTTTCCGCTTCCATATATTGATGTTCTGGTCGACAATACCACCCAACACAGGTATTCTCCTTCATGGATGGTTTCTCGGGTTATAATCAGATCAAGATGGCACCTGAATACATGGATAAAACTACCTTTGTTACACAATGGGGCAATTTCTGTTACAAGGTTATGCCTTTTGGGTTGAAGAACGTCGGCGCCACATATCAGTGTGCCATGGTAGCCTTGTTCCATGACATGATTCATCACGAGATAGAAGTTTATGTCGACGACCTGATAGCTAGGTCTCAGACTGAATAAGAACATCTTGATCATCTACACAAGTTGTTTGAGAGACTAAAGAAGTACAAGTTGAGGTTGAATCTGAACAAATGCACCTTTGGGGTGAGACCCAATAAGCTCATAGGTTTCATTGTAAGTAGTAAAGTTATTGAAGTTGATCCTACCAAGTTTAAAGCTATTCAAGAAATGCCTACTCCCCATACTGAGAAGGAAGTAAGAGGTTTCTTTGGAAGACTGAATTATATTTCCAGATTCATTTCCCATTTGACCGCTACTTGTGAGCCAATCTTCAAGTTGCTGAAGAAAGATCAAATAGTGAAGTGGAACGATGATTTCCAGATAACCTTTGACAAAATCAAAGAGTATCTCCAAGAACCTCCGATTTCGATACCACCATTTGAAGGAAGACCTCTAATCATGTACCTAACAGTGTTAGAGAACTCAATGGGGTGTATATTGGGCCAACATGACGAGTCTGATCGAAAAGAGCATGCAATATACTACCTTAGCAAAAAATTTACCGACTTTGAAACAAGATACTGATTGCTCGAGAAAACTTGTTGCACTTTGGCATGGGCTGCTCACCGACTAAGACAGTATATGTTGACCCATACTACTTTGTTGATCTCTAAAATGGATCCCATCAAATACATATTCGAGAAGCCAACTCTCTCTGAAAGGATAGCCTGATGGAAAATGGTCTTAACAAAATACAACATTAAGTACACCACTCAGAAAGCAATTAAAGGAAGTGTATTGATATACCATTTGGCACATCAAGCCGTAGACAACTACCAATCTGTGAATTTCGAGTTCCCGGTGAGAATATTATGCTAGTTACAGATTATGAAGAACATGGACCATGTGAAGGAACTGAGCCAGGATCCCGATGGACTATGATTTATAATGGAGCTTCCAACGCACTTGGTAATCAAATTGGTGTTTTGATCATCTCCCCTAAGGGTTACCATATGCCCTTTACTTTCAGACTTTGCTTTGACTACACCACCAACATGGCCGAATATGAATCGTACATCATGGGTATCAAAGCCGCTATTGATATGAGAATCATGTTTTTGAATGTATGTGGGGACTCAGCCCTAGTAATAAGTCAAGTTAAGGGAGAATGGGACACGAAGCATCTGAATCTCATTCCTTATCGAGAGCATGTGTTGGATTTAATTCCATACTTCGAGGAAATCACTTTTGAGCATATTCCACAAGAAGAGAATCAGCTGGTAGACGCATTAGCTACCATGTCATCTATGTTCAAAGTTATATGGGAAAACAAAGCTCCTCGAAATACTATCAAAAGAGTGGATGAATCGGCACATTGCTACGAAGTTGATACTGATGGAGTAGAAGAGAAGCCTTGGTTTCATGAAGTGAAAAGATACCTCGAGGCTCAAGAATATCCCGAGTGGGCATCTATCAATGACAAAAAATTCCTACAGAGGTTCTCTACTAAGTTCTTCCTGAGAAATAGAATTATGTACAAGCACAATCACGATTCAACTCTACTTCATTGTGTAGACAAGAAGGAAGCAGAGAAAATTATGGAAGATATGCACGAAGGTATCTTTGGTACTCACTCCAGTGGAAATAATATGGCTAAAAAGATTATGAGAGTAGGTTACTATTGGTCGACTATGGAAACTGATTGCCATCACAACTCCAGAACTTGTCAAAAGTGCCAAATCTATGCTGCCAAAGTACATGTGCCTCCGGTTCCTCTGAATGTTTTGACTGCTCCTTGGCCATTGGTAATGTGGGGGCATTGATATGATTGGAGAAATTAAACTTACTGCTTCTAATAGACATCGCTTTATCCTCTTCGCCATTGATTATTTCACCAAATGGGTTGAAGCGGCCTCATTTGCTTCTGTTACCAAGAATGTTGTTGCCCGATTCAATAAGCATAACCTTATATGTCGGTATGACATCCCCGAAAGGATTATCATGGAAAATGGTACTAATATTAATGATATTATGATCACAGAGCTCTGCATACAGTTCAAGATTAAGCACCATAACTCTTCTCTATATCGACAAAAGATGAATGGCGCAGTGGAAGCCGCCAATAAAAACATCAAGAAGATTATACAGAAGATGACGGTGAAGTATAAATATTGGCATGAGATGTTACCATTTTCTCTTCATGGCTACCGCTCTTCAGTACGAACATCAACTGGGACAACCTCATTCTCCCTGGTCTATGGTATGGAAGTTATCTTGCCAGTTGAAGTCCAGATTCCTTCTCTAAGGATTATGAAAGACACAAATCTAGAAGAAGACGAGTGGATTCTGACTAGGCTAGACCAGTTGGATTTCATTGACGAGAAAAGTCTTGCGGCTGTTTGTCATGGTCAGATGTACCTGAAGCGTATGATTAAAGCCTTCAACAAGCAAGTCAAGCATCGGGTATATCAGGCTGGCGACTTGGTAATAAAGTGCATCGTCTTACCACAAGGAGATCCCAGGGGAAAATGGACCCCCACCTATGAAGCGTAATTTGTAATCAAGAAGATATTTTCTGGCGGCGCTATGATACTTACCACCATGGACGGTGAATACTTTCTGCACCCTGTGAACGTGGACATAGTCGAAAAATACTATGCATGAATATAACCCGCTAGGTTGACTGGCCTAGGCAAAAATAAGGGCATCCCGGCGAAGCAAAAGGGTTCGGGAAAAAATTAGGGATATATATAAAGATTTTACACCAGGCAAGTAGAAAATCTGAAAAGGCGGCTTGGGAAAAAAATGGTATACTGGTGGACTGAAAACTCAAAAGGGAGGTCTAGGAAAAAATTAGAGGTTAAAATGTACGACTATGTCCCGTTAGATCATCTACATACAATAAGTTTCGTTACCAATGTCAAGTTCAAACGGTACAGATCAATTCAGTCAACGTCTTCTGATTGCGAAGGATGAGATGCTTGAAGACAAAGGAAATAACAGAGTTGAAACTCAACGAGATTGTTTCCACACAATTGTTTTCTCTTTGTTTTACTTTGTACTCTTTTCATTTTATGATGATTTCCTCTTACCGTGATTTTTGTATCCTTTGTACAAAACCGCCTATTTTTAGGAAAATTATCAATACAAGTCAAATTCAAAATTCAACTTTGTTTTATTTTCTTTGTTTTGTTTGCAAAAACGTCCAATGACTTAATTAAATGAACATATGCATATGAATATGTTACTGTTAACAAATATATGCATAAAAATATGAATAAGAACTTAACTCAAGACTCTAGGAATTGGGATAACGTTCAAGTCGTCCAAAAATCCCCGCCAAGAAAATCTCCGTAGAAAAATCAACACGGAGCTGCCTTCACAAGCTCATCCCCGACGGAGATACATTCCCTGCAAGTCTAAAATGCCTTCAGACAGAAGTTGGGGCGTCTTCCAGCTATTAACATGACCATACTCCCCAACAGACCCCCTAGTTGATAGAGGAGTTTTATCATTTCCCCATGCCACGATGGAAATTTCCTCAACACAGTCCACATAACTTAATTCCCCATCTGAGATTATTTCTCCAACATTACAAAATCCCCTACAAGATTCTCTCCTCTAGCAAGGCTCATTTCCTCAGCAGAGTCAATTTCCCTAGTAGGGTTTATCTTCCCAACGAAATTTAATTTCCCAAGCAGCATTTATTTCTCAGATTACTGCAAATCCCCGGTGAATTCTCTTCTCAAGCAAAATGTAGTCAAGGTTTCTATCCCCAGATAGTTTCTACGGAATCTGAAACCGAGCCAGACATCATTTAACTTTGTCCTCCCCCAAAAGAGTTGTTACCATACCTAAAACTTGGTCATGCAGCTTCTCGGAAGATTATCCATTTCTTTTATCCCCCTGCCAGGGTATACAAGAATTAAAATCCCCAGTAGAGAGATGAACGACCAATGTTCCTGAACTCTTCTATCCCCAAGTAGAAGTCAAACATTCCCAACAGAGTATCCTCAAACAGAAAGCAGATATCCCCAGTGGAGACATTCTAAACAAGATTGAAGATTCATATCCTTCATCCCCAGTGGCAGTCGGGGATTTATTTTCCCCATAAAAGATGTTATTTAAAGATACCAATGCGCTTCAACGATATCTCACATCCATAAATCTTTCACAAATATCATAGCATATGCATCTCAAACGCATATAGCACATTCTCATTTACTTTTAGAACATCATTCCGCAATGAATTACATACATCATGAAATTGCATAAAGACTAAATTTATCTTCTCATGTAAAGTCTACAAACAGACGAATATCATCAACAATTTTCAAACAGGTCACAGATTAGTTCCCGAAACAAGATAGGACAACTATATGTATGACCAGGTCCAAGATTAATTCCCGAAATAGGACGGGGCAACTGTTTGTACGACCAGGCGATATGAATTCCTGAAACAGGACGGAGCAACTATCTATATGACTAGGCGGTATGAATTCCTGAAATAGGACGGGTGCGCCAATAGTAAGAAGGTCAAAGATTAATTCCAAAAATAGGACGGGGAAACTACTTACATGACTAGGCAAAGATTAACTCCCGAAACAGGATGAGGAAACTATCTTTATAACCAGGAAAACATTAACTCCTGAAACAGGATAAGGAAACTATCAACATGGCCAGGTGGTATGAATTCCCGAAACAGGACGGGTTTACCAACAAAAGGAGATTGTAGATCAATTCCCGAAACAAGACGGGGAGACTATCTACATGACAAGCATTTCCATCAGAGGCTAAATCTGACAAGCATTCCCCTCAGAGACTAAATCTGACAAGAAGCTACTTAAGCACCTTCCCCAGAGGTTCATTCTGGAAAGCATTCTTCAAATATTGTCAAGCATAGACTCATTCTGATACTCCTATCAACAGTCACTTGGGATGGCATCTGTAAGCCCATCACCGTCATCTCTCCAATGAAATCCTTAAGCCAATTTAAGCAATATTACATCAACCAACAATGTCACCTCCTGCACAGGCGAGTGAAAATTTCTAGGCACTTAAGTGTTCAATCCTCTTCTACCTTCAGATCACAAATGACGGATATGCCAATCTAACTCCTAATGTTTAAGAATATTGAACATGGGTAGCTGTTATACCCCAAAATTTTCCCTCCCATTTATTCGAAAACATTCTCCTAGGGTTCTCAAATTCTCAAGGTTGCTCAAGAATTGATCAGACAAATTGTCCTACTAAGCAATGGACTTACAACTAGGGTTTCACTTTTCTCAAGGAAGATTGGGTTTCTAAGGCCTCAAGTTGTTTTCATGGTTTCTTATAGGTCTCCAAGAATTCTCATACCAAGTTTCATGCCTTGCATCACAATTTTGCTCAATCAATTGTTTAGATGACTGAAAATCAACTGTATTGAACAAAAAGTCAATTATGGTCAACATACAGTCAACTTCAAGATTTTTGGTCAAACCTCAAGATTTTGAAGTCGCATTTATCATTTGATCAAGGGTTGAACATGAATGTGATACGGTGGGAGAACTGACTTGGGTTTTTTGCGTTTTATCCTAAATGTTGTAGTTTAGCAAGAGTCGCCACCGAATTTTCTTTTATCCAAAAGGAAAGGTGAAAAAGCACAGGAAAGACCTTTGAGATTGTTTCTTGAGTTCGGGGGTAGATTATGAAAAGGGAAGGTATTAGCACCCTTTTCATCCATGTTTTTCCATGGGCTCTTAGTTACTTGCTAGATCACTTGCTTTTGTTTGAAATTGTGCTTTTGTGTGGTTTTTTAAAGTATTTTGTAAAGAGGCCATTGTTGAGGCAAACTTTTGTAATGATTCTCGTTCGTAAGAATGTATACAAAGGTGTTCATCTTTTGAAAATGTTTTCAAGTTTGAAAGATGTTTTGTAAAGAGACCATTGTTTAGGCAAACTTTTGTAATGATTCTCGTTCGTAAGAATGTATACAAAGGTGTTTGATATTTTGAAAATGTTTTCAAGTTTTGTAAGATGTTTTGAAAGTGGAGGTGTTTGTTTTGAAAATAGCAAGGATGTTTTGTTTTGAAATTGAGAAAGTAATTAGGATCATTCTACCTACTCAAAAGTCTTTCATGTTCATTTCCTTTTCCTTTGACATTGTTATGTTACCATTAATTTGGTAAGCAACCCTACCTTTGCAGGTAAACGGGACGGGCGAGGGTCATCGTATAACCATGATTAGCAATGTTGCAAGGTATCTTAGCATTCTCTTTTAGGGACTAAGATCATTTGAAAGGGCAACATGGATAGCGTCATCGAGGGACTATGATCTTGTATTTTTCTTGTTTTTGCTAAGATACCTCACATGCGTAATATGGCTATTTAGTAAGGCAACCAAGTGGATTTACCCTAGGGGTGCTTGTGTGCAAGTGTATTGTTTTCATGCTTGGTTTTGTCTTTGATTAGGGTTTTCTAATTGATTGGTTTTAGTCTTTCCATACAAACCCTAATTACTAGCATTTGTATATAAAGCGATAAATTGCAGAATTTAAAATTACTGCTATTACAATACTTGTGGTAGGGGGTACAAATTATAAATGGGGATTTCAAGAAAATAAAGCCTAATTATCTATTACAACCATATTGAATTTGTACAAGAATTGAAGTAAATAATGTACCAAATAAATAAATATACAAGGATGTGAATGTAAAGTAAATGGATATTTTGTTTGGATTTTTTAGGAAAGGGGGTTTTGTTTTAACCTAATTAACTAAAAGAAAAATAATTAATTAAAAATAAAACCTAAATTTACTAGGAAAAGAAATTAAATAAAACCCTAATATATTAATTGATCAAAAAGAAATTAAGTTTATAAGAAAAGTATATTTTTGGTATTTTTGTCTTAAAAATAATATATAGTGTTATAAAATATTTTTGGCCTTTTTAAATATTAAAATAATATATTTAAAATGTGTAAAAGAAAATAATTAAAACCCTAGTTTTTAAATTAAATTTATAAAATAATTAGTGAAATAGATAAAGTATGATTAAGTAAGATAATTTTTTGTGTAAAATAAATAAATAAACTATGTCAAAATATAAATCTAATATTTTTATATTTTTTATGATTTTTTAGTATTAGAAAAATATTTAAGAAAATAAATAAATAACAATAAGAAAAGAAAAATAAAATGGGCCAGGGGTGTGGATAGCTTGCAAGGGGGGTTAACAGTAAGAAAAAAAGCAAAAAGGCCCAAGTGAGGCCCAGGCACCTGTCCAAAAAAGTCAGAATGTGCAAAAAATATAAAAAAAAACCAAAAGGGTACCACTGGGGCTTAATCCCAAGCCCCTCCAGTCACAGGCGCACGCTTCTACCACTGGGGTGGCTATACATCTGTTTATATAAATAAAATAATAAATATATGATAGTAAACAAACCCATGGCCTGAACTTCATCTTCAACCTCACGCCCAGCCAGAGCCTCTATCTTATTCAAATCTCAACAAAAATGAAAACTGTAAACAGGAAACTTGTAGCAAATTTCCTCACGATTTCAGAAATGCAAAGAAATAAAATTATAAATCAAAGAGAAACATGAATTTTAATGTCCCTAATCTGAACCCTAAAAATTTCAGAAACTTCAATCCTAAAATTCTCTAAGCTCAAGAAAAATTAATGAAAACTATGAACATGGTTAGATTTAAGGAAATGATATTTACATTTTTCATTCACAAATAAACCATTAATGATGTTTGTATGAAGAGTTCAAAAGTCAGAAAACTTACCTTGCAAGAGGGTATCGGGTTTGGAGTTTGAGTAGCTTTCAGTGAGTTCCAATGATTGGATTAGCTTCCTCAAGTTCCCAGGAAGCTAATGGGATGCTTAGCTTGAGCTGGAAGTGTCTGAGGAGTTCTGGAGAAGTCAAGGTGCAAGGTGCTGTTTTTGAAAATGGTGGATGATGATGGAGTTGTTACAGTGGTGCTGCAGGTGTTGGGATCATTTGTATATGTTATTTAGAATCTTTTGAAAGTAAAAGGCCGAGAAACGCACGAGTAAATTTGGAGATTGGATTCAAAACTCAGAAATGACAAGTTTTGAAGTGTTTTTGGTGATTTTGTGTTCTTGGTGTTTTCAGGGATTAAGCATATGTGGGATTTGTGGAAAATGTCTTGTGTATGTATAAGCAAAAAGGTTTGAGTGCTTTTGAAAACCAGAAGTACAAGTTACAAGATAAATGCTAGGTTACTTGATTTTGAAGAAAAGTGGGAAAACAAGTTTCAAGAGGAGGTACAAGCATGGGCTGAGTGATTGTAAGTGTCTAACAAGTTTCTCTTGAGTTATAAGACATGTATGATCAGAAGAGAACAAGTGCAAGGCTCAAGAACAAGTTTTGTGCAAAAAGTCACTTTATCAAAATGGCAATGTGCACTTTCTTCCCAAAATGGATATAAAGCATGCCCTTGCATTGAATGCTTGAAATGAGACCTCTAACAGCTGCACAAGCAATTAATTATGGAGTGCCTAACAAGTTTGAGGCCTGCAAAGTAGAGGTTAAGCAGCATAAGTTTGAATTTTGAATTTGTTCATCACAAAATGACTTGTAATTCAAGTGATAAAACCCTAACTTCATCTCTTCCATTCTCCCTACTCAAAAATGATCTCAAGGAGTTATTGGACATTTTGGAAAGCTTGTAATGTGCTATACAAGCCCTATTTGAATCACTATTGAAAATTCGCCTTGGAACTATATGAAAAAGTGTCATGAAGTTAGGTCAAAATCCTGACCAAAACTAGGGCAAAATTTCACTAAGTGTCCAATTTCAAGACCATGAATTTATGAACTAATAACTTGAGATACCAACACTTTTAGGAGAAGTTGTGTAAATAAATGTTGTATATATCATGAAGATCTACAACTTTCATGTTGAAAGTTTCTTCTTAATCCTCTTGCGTCATGGTGAAAAATTGGCTTAAAGTTATGAAAAAACATGAAGTTTAAACACTTAGAAAAATTTCTAAGTTAGAAAACTTTGACTTTTCAAAATGAAATCTTGACTTTTTAATTTCTTGATGAATAAGATTCATATTTTGACATGTTTTGATGAATTGTGATCTTTGACATTGAATTTTGACCAAAAAGTCAAAGTTTGACTTTTCAGTGTACAGTTGACTTTTAATCAGTTGACTGAAAATTCACTGTCAATCCAATTGATCTTGAGCAATGTTTTGGGTCATGACATTAGGTCAAAATTATGCAATTTAACTCTTGAAATCATGCTTCAAACCAATTGACTATTTGTTAGGTCAAAAATCAGAAATTTCCCCTTCTCAATCAAAACCCTAATTTTGACCATTTTGTCCTTTTGATGATTTGATCAAATTTCTTGGGGAATTGTTGTCCAATCTTGATAAAACGATACATATGAGTTTATAATATTTATGTGGATCAAAAATTATGAAGTTTGACTGTAAATTGGCCATAGTTGACTTTTTTCCTAATACATCTGGTTTTTAGGTCAACTGCTCAATTAACTGAGCAAAAGTGTGATCCAAGGCTTGAAAATAGACATGAGAAATCATGAGGGTATATAATGATCTATGAAAGTCATATGGGGCATTGGAAGTTCAAATATCCTTGTGCAAGGAGGTGTCTTGAGTTGATCAACCCTAGTGCAGTCTTGAGTCAAAGGAGATCTTGTGAGCAAATTTTTGATAAGTGAAAAGGCAAATTTTGGGGTACAACAATGACTCATCAAGTAAACTCTCAAATCATCAAAAGTCAAAAGTTTCCAAATTAGGGTTTTCTTAAGGAGAATCCAACTGATCTCTGACCAAGCATAACTTTCACACGCTTCATTAGATTTTCCTCAAACAAAGCTAATTGTGAAGGAAATTCAATTCTCTACAACTTTGTCTCTCTAAGCTCAAGTCCAAAAAATGCTTCATTTGAGAGATATGGGCCAAAACATTATAAGTCCTTCCAAAATTTAACAAAAAGAAACTTTTTGTCAAGCCAACTTACATCAAGATAAAGTCTTCATATGAAAAATTGATCACCATAGAGATTGTAGGGGACATTTTGAGCTTTCCAAAAAGTCAAAGATCACCTTCATATGATAAAAATTAAGAGAGCTATGATCGGCACAAGTTGGGAAATTTCGAGAAAATGCATGAAACAATTGATTAAACTCGAATTTTTGGGCTAATGGGCTTGTGTTTCAAGGTCCAAACATGTATTAGGCCTCATAGTGAACCTCTGAACCTATTCATACACCCCTTTGATTTTTATTCCATTTATTTTTTATTTTATTTATTTAAATTCAAATTTAAATAAGATAAAGTCAAGGATTTTCTTACAAGGTCCAAGCTCACAATGGTTTAACCTAATTTTTCTCTATATATTGTTATTCATTGAGACATAACATCACACGAAAACCCTTGCAGAGAAAACTATTCTAAAACTTACAAAAATTTAAGAAACTAGGGCAAAATAAACCCTTGTTTCCAGCGTTTCTCAATTGAAACCAAGCATTGCATTATCATCTTGAAGTTCCCAGGAATCCATCCCAATCCTCAAGCAGTCAAGATCGTGCCCAGAACATCACGTTCATCCTCACCGGTTTTGGTAGTTTTTTTTTTTTAAATTCAAACCTTTGATTTATACATTGTTAACTAATTTGATACGTTTACATGTGTTCATATACATCATTAGAGCAGGTTTGATACATAATATGTAAGCTTTGGCGCAGTGGTAAACCATGCAACGTGGAAGGCTAAGGGTGTGAGTTCAACATCCACCCCTGACATTTTGTGTGATTTTGCTTCTAACTTGTTCTTTTTTCCTATTTTTTCCCTTAATGTAGTGTGGAAGGCTAAGGGTGTGGGTTTAACACCCACCTCTGACATTTTATATGGTTTTGCTTCTAACTTGTTATTTTTCCCTATTTTTCCCCTTAAACCGTAAATTCACCTAACCATAAAACCACAAACCTTTTTTTTACAAACCTTAAATAATTGTTTTTTTTAACCCTAAAAATAATTAGGTTTTAGGTTTTTTATCATTAACCTTTTTTTATTAATTTAATTAATCAATTCTTTTGTTAATTAAAATTAATTAATTTTTAGGTTTTTTGTCATTAACCTTTTTTATTAATTTAATTAATCAATTCTTTTGTTAATTAAAACTAATTAATTTTTAGGTTTTTCATCATTAACCTTTTTAATTAATTTAATTAATAAATTATTTTTGTTAATTAAAATTAATCAATTTTTAGGTTTATTCATCATTAACCTTTTTTATTAATTTAATTAATAAACTATTTTTATTAATTAAAATTAATTAGTTTTTAGGTTTATTTTAATCATCATTAAAAAAACATTTTTTATAAAAAAATCATCAAAAACATTTACTTTTTTCTCTATTTTTATTTTATTTTATTTTATTTTCATAGATAAAGTGTATGGGGTTCGCTGTTTGTAATAGCTTAGATTTCTCACTTTCCTTTTTCATTATTATGTAACTGTTTGTCGGGTTGTAATAGCTTAGGCTTTTTACTTTCTTCTTTCTATTATGTAACCGCCCCAACACCATGTAATTAGGGTTGTATGAAAAGATAAAAACTAATCGATGGATAACCTAACTTCAAGATAAAATAATTGAATACAAAACACTTGCACATGCGCACCTCTAGGGTAGCCTCTCTTGTCACCTTTCGATTAAATAGTCATATCCCTCGAACGTGGGAACTCTTTAGCAAAGTCCCTCTGATACAAAAGATCATAGTCCCTCGATGACCCTTTTGATGTTTCCTTATGTAAATGATCTAGTCCCTTAAACAATAATTTCTAAAGCGTCTTTACGAGTTACCTTCGATGATTGTACGATGACCCACACATGTCCCTTCACATCCAACGATAGGGCTTCCTACTAACTAATGTACAGATAGTACTATCTAAAGGAGGAGGAAAATTACAATAAAGACCTTGAGTAGGTAGACCGTTGTTAATCACTTGCTCACAAATCTCTTCAAAACAAAAACATTTCATACAGACACTTTAGAAACATTTTCAAAACACCTTGTACGCATTCTCGAGGACAGATACAAGAATCATTACAAAGTTCCCCTTACAATTGGCATTTTCAAAATATTTTCAAACATGCACAACACAAAGAAATTTTCAAAACAAAGTGAGCTATCGATTAAGAGCCCATAGATAACTACGGATTAAAAGGGTGCTAACACCTTCCCTTTTCATAACCTACCCATCGAACTCAAGAAAATCTCGAAGGTCTTTCCTATTCTTTTTACCCTTTCCTTATTAGATAAAAGAAAAGTCAGTGGAGACTCTTGCTATCCACAACATTAGTGATAAAATGCAAAAACAAGTCAGTTATCCCATCGTATTACAAAATAAATATAAAGAAAACAAAGCAAATCGGTTCAAACATGGTTATCCATCATCCTGGAATTATGGGACTCATGCAAGGGTTCAATCCATTATAGTTTTGTCTCAGAAACACATTGCACGCGTTAGTTTCAATAAAAGCATAACAAAAACTAAAATACTAAATTCAAGAAAACATGTAAATCAATGATGCATGTAGTGCTTGTTTCAGGCTTCTTTGATCATCAAGAATGGTCAATACTTACTCTATAGCACCTCAGGAGTCAATTTGGATGGCTGATTTGCTTTGAGAAGGGCTAGAAATAGGGTTTCAAGTTTTCCCTAATTTTGACAAAAGTTGATATTTTTTGAGGGAGTGTTCTTACAGGGTTTTTTTCCGTTTCCCTCTTGTCTAAACATGTAGTTTATTTATATATATATATATATATATATATATATATATATATATATATATATATATATATATATATATATATATATATATATATATATATATATATATATGGTCAAGAAAAGTGGGCTTGGACCTCTTTGTAAAACACCTTGATTTTGTTTGAAAAATATATATAAATCTTTCAAAACATGAAGATTTGTTTCACAAAATAATTCCACACGGGTTTTGTATGATCTTGGGGCCCCAAACAAAATCAAATCTTAAGCCCTTTATGCTTTATCCCTTACTTGATATTTATTTGATTTAATTTTGAATTTAAATAAATAAAATCAAAATAAATAAAATAAAAAATTAAAATGGTTTATGAATATATTTAGAGGAACATTATGAGGTCAAGAACGGGTTTAGACTCTAAAAGATAAGCCCATTAGCCCAAAAATTCAAGTTGGCCCAATTTGGGTTTCATGCATTTTCTCAAAATTGCCCAACTTGCATCAATCATAACTCTCTCAATTTTTTCATATTAAGGTGATCTTTTACTTTTTGGAAAGCTCAAGATGTCCCCTACAATCTTAATGTTGGTCATTTTTCCATTTGATAAATTTATCTTGATGTAAATTTCTTTCACAAAAAATGTCTTTTTGTTGACTTTTAAAATGACCTGTAATGTTTTGACTCATCTCTCAAATAAAGCATTTTTTGGCCTTGAGCTTTGAGATACAAAGTTGTATAGAATTTAATTTCCATCAAAATGGGCTTTGGTTGAGAATTTTTTGATGAGGCATGCGAAAGTTATGCTTGGTCAAAGTTCAGTTGACTTCTCCTAAAGAAAACCCTAATTTAGCAACTTTTGACTTTTAATGAATCTTGAGTTTTTTTGATGAGTTATGATCAACCTTTGATCAAATGATGAATGCGACCTCAAAATCTTGATGTTGACCAAAAATCATGAAGTTTGACTGTATGTAGACCACAATTGACTTTTTGTCTAATACAATTGATTTTCACTTATCTGAGCAATTGACTGAGCAAATTTGTGATGTAAGGCTTGAAACTTGACATGAGGGTTATTTAAAGCATATGAAAAACCACGACACTCACTTGAGGCATTAGAAGTCCCATTTTCCTTGAGAATACCAAAACCCTAATTATAGGCCACTACTTAGGAGGAGGATTCATCTGATCAATTCTTGAGTAGTCTTGAGTACTTGAGCACCTTGAATCAATTTGCCTTTGAAAAATAAGAGGGGAAATTTTGGGGTACAACAGATGTATTTTTGTTGACTTTTAAAATTACCTGTAATGTTTTGGCACATATCTATAAAATGAAGCATTTTTTGCTTTGAGCTTAGAGAGACAAAGTTGTAAAGAATTGAATTTCCTTCAAAATGAGCTTTGGTTGAGAAATTTTTTTGATGAAGTATGTGAAAGTTATGCTTGGTCGAAGTTCAATTGACTTCTCCTAAAGAAAACCCTAATTTAGTAACGTTTGACTTTTGATGAATATTTAGTTTTCTTGATGAATCATGATCAACCCTTGATCAAATGATGAATTTGACTTCAAAATGTTGATGTTGACCAAAAATCTTGAAGTTTGACTGTAGATTGGTCAAAGTTGACTTTTTGTCCAATGCAGTTGATTTTCAATCATCTGACTAATTGACTGAGAAAACATGTGATGTAAGGCTTGAAACTTGGTATGAGTGTACCTTGATATATATGATAAACCATGAAATCCACTTGAGGCATTAGGAGTCTAATTTCCTTTTAGAGAAGCAAAACCCTAGTTGTAGGTCAATTGCTTAGGAGGAGAGTTTGTCTGGTCAAATCTGGAGTAGTCTTGAGAAATTGAGACCTTCATAAGTATGAGGAGGTATCTTCAATAAATTTGAAAATGGGACGGCAAATTTTGGGGTACAACAGATGCCCCTGTTCAATCTTCTTAAACCTGAAGAGTTAGATTGGCATGCTCGCCATTCGTGATATAAAGGTGGAAGGTGATTGAACACTTAAGTGCCCAGAAATTTGTGCTCACATGTGCACGAAGTAACATTGTTTGTTGATTGTACTTCTTGAACGAGCTTAAAGATGCCATTCGGAAAGGTGATAGCGTGTTGTAGGAGATGGGCTTATAGATGCCATCCTATAATACGGTGGGAGAACTGACTTGGTTTTGTGTTTCATCGCAAATGTTGCGGATAGCAAGGGTCGCCACCTCCTTTTATTTTATCCAATAAGGAAAGGATGACAAGAACAGGAAAGACCTTGAGATTTTTGAGTTCGGGGGGTAGATTATGAAAATGGAAGGTGTTAGCACCCTTTTCATCTGTAGTTATTTATGGGCTCTTAATCGCTAGCTCACTTTGTTTGAAAATGCTTTGTGTTTGTGTGTTTGAAAATATTTTGAAATTTGCCAATAGTTAGTGTGATACGGTG
Source organism: Vicia faba (assembly GCA_948472305.1). Taxonomy (NCBI): domain Eukaryota; kingdom Viridiplantae; phylum Streptophyta; class Magnoliopsida; order Fabales; family Fabaceae; genus Vicia; species Vicia faba. The sequence goes on from OX451735.1 coordinate 1,054,616,669, forward strand.
GGAGAACTGGCTTGAGGTTTTGCGTTTGTGTTCGCAAATGTTGCGGTTTAGCAAGAGTCGCCATCGACTTTTATTTTATCCAAAAGGAAAGGTAAAAAAGCATAGGAAAGACCTTTGAGATTGTTTTTGGGTTCGGGGGGTAGATTATGAAAAGAGAAGGTGCTAGCGCCCTTTTCATCCATGGTTTTCCATGGGCTCATAATTACTTGTTTAGATCACTTGCTTTGATTTTTTTCAATTGTTTAAAATGGTGCTTTGTGTGGTTTTTGAAAGTATTTAAAAAAGAGGCCTTTGTTTAGGAAATCCTTGTAATGGTTCTCGTTCGTAAGAATGTATACAAATACGTTTGTCTTTTGAAAAATGTTTCAATGTTTTGAAAGTTGTTTGGAAATGTTTTGCAATGTGTGTGTATGTTTGAAAATAGCAAGAATTGTTTTTGAAATGATCAAGTAACTAGAAGCATTCTACCTACTCAAAAGTCTTTCTTGTACATTTTTATTCCTTTGACATTGTTGTTTTACCATTGCATTTGGTAAACAACCCTATCTTTGGATGTTAAACGGGACGGGCATGGGTCATCGTATGACCATGATATCAATGGTGCCAAGTATCTTAGCAAGTTTTAGGGACTACGATCATTTGTTTAGGCAACCTTTTTTTATAGCGTCATCGAGGGACTATGATCTTTTGTTTTGATTGATTTTGCCAAGATACCTAGCATGCATACCATGGCCCTTTTGTTTAGGCAACCAAGTGGGTGAAACCCTAGAGATGCTTGTGTGCAATATGTTGTCATTTTTTCATGCATTTTTGTCTTGGATTATGTCATTCTATTTGTTTGATTTTTGTCTTATCATACAAACCCTAATTTACTAAACATGCATATAATGCGATAAATTGCGTAAAGTAAATCTAAGCTATTACAACAATATTATGGGAGGGGGGATAAAAGTTTTGAATGGGGATATTTGCACAAAATAAAACCCTAATTCACTATTACAACCCAATTGAATATTGTACAAATAAATAAATAAACAAGTATTTAAATATGCAATAAAAATGTAAATATGCAAAAAATGTTTTGTAATTGTTTTATGTATGATAAAAATAGAATTATCTAAGTCCTAAAAATAATGAAAAATAATATTATTATTTTTGAAAGGGGAAACCCTAATTTTGTTTTAAAAGAAAATATATTTTCTATATTATTTTATTCATTTTTTGTTCAAGAAAAAAAATAAAAATATTATGTATAAATATTAAAAATTAAATATGTATTACAAATAAATATTTAATATGTATAAAATAATAAAATAAAAATATTTAAGTACTTTTATTATTTACAAGTTTATTTAAGAAAATAAAACCTAATAATCTATTTTTATGCCAAAAAAAATAAAAATAAAAAAATAAAATAAAATGCAAAAAATCAAGAAAATATTTTTGGATTTTTTTAATGTTCAAAAAAAAAAAAGTGAAAAATATAAAATATGCAAGAAAATACAAAAAAAAATAAAAATATGCAAAGGGGGGTGCAAAAGTAAAATGAGGGGTGCAAAAAGAAGAAACCAAAAAGGCCAGAAACAAAAAAAAAGCCCAAGACATCATCTTCATCCCTGTCCTCTGTCCCTGTGCGCGTTTCTTAGCTTTATTATGTTCTTGCTCATGCTTGCATGAAATCAAAAACTTACGACATGAAACTTATAGCATTTTTAATCACGATTCCAACCATATCCATTTTGTGACCTAACTCTAAGAAACCAGTGAGAATTTCAGTGGCCCTAATTCCTGACCTAATTTTTTCATGAACTTCAACAATCAAATACTCTTAGCTCAGTTAATATAAATGGAAACTATGCATATGTACAGCTTAAGCAAGTTAAGGACTACATTTTTGCTTCACAAATCGTGACCTAAGGATGCCTAAATAGAGAGATAGAAACTTGACAAATACCTTGTTCAGTTGAGTTTAGATATGGCAATGTGAGAACTTTGAGTGAGGCCTGAAGATCGTGTGAGCTTCTTTGAAGTTCCCTCAACCTTTTCCAATGCTCAACTTGCCTTGTAGATGCCTGAATCTCCCTGTAGAAGTCAACCTACAAACCTTCAAAATGAAAATGGTAAAGCTTGAAACAGGGCACAGAATTGCAAGATAAAGGCCTGGATAGTTTAGGTGTGATGTATGGAAGGTGTTTCAAGGGTTGAATCAAGAAACGCACGAGCCAATATTGATTTGGCTTGAGATTTGCAGAAGCTGCCCTGTTTGGGCAGAAAATGGTGTTTTTTGTATTTGAGGTTGTTTTGGAAGTTAAACACTCGTGTATTTTCTTGTGACAAAGTTCTGAAGTTGTGTAGAATAATGCCAAGGCTTCTCTTTTATCAGATATCCAAGTTCTATTGACTTTTTCAAATTTTCTTGCTTTTGAAGAAAATTGGAAATGACAATGACAAAGTGCTTTACAGGCTAACTCTAGGTCTGCAAGGAGTTGATAAACTTTTTCTGATGTTTGTGAATCTTTCTTGCAATAAAAGATTAGGTCCATGGCTCAAGATTTGCAAAGTTGCAAAAAGCATGCTTTATCAAAATGGTATTATGCACTTTATGCCATAAATGGATTAATTCATTGTGTAAGGCTTCAAAGATCAGAATAAAGCCAATATCCAATGTGTTAGCATTCAATTATGGAGTGTAGAAAGGATTAGGACATGTAATTATAAGTACAAGCATGTTTGAAACTGATTTGCAACTTGTAACATTGTGAAAATGGCTTAAACAAAAGTGATAAATTGCCATTTTCATTTCTTCGATTCTTTGTAACCATAAATGATCTTGGAGAGTTCTTGGACATTTTGGAAAGCTTGTAACATGATCTAAAATTCATATTTGAAATTCATTTTGATATACCTCATGGAACTAGGTGAAAAATTGCCATGAAGTTAGGTCAAAAATCTGCCTAAACTAGGGCAAAATTTCACTAAGTTAAAAAGTTTATGGACCCCTATTCATAAATTTATAACTTGAGATCAAAGCATCTTTTGGGAAAACTTTGTGAATAAAAGTTGTAGATTTCACGGAGGACTACAACTTTCATGTTTGAAGTTTTGTCTTAATCCCATTGCATCATGGTGAAAAAGTTGTGGAAAGTTGGAAAAAAATAAGAAATTTTTATAACTTAGAAAATTTCTAAGTTATGAAAATTTTCCAAATTGAAACCCTAATTTGCAAAGTTGATTTTCTTGATCAACAAGTTTCATATTTTGACATATCTTGATGAACTATGACCCTTGGCACTTGATTTTGACCAAAAAGTCAAAGTTTGACTTTTCAGTGTACAGTTGATTTTTGATCAGTTGACTGGAAAATTCATCTGTCAATTCAATGCATTTGAGATATTTTGAACCATGTGATTAGGTCAAGATGATTCCATTGAGTCCTTTAAATCATTCTTGAACCCAATTGGTCATTGGCTAGGTTAAAAATCAGAAATTGCCCTTTCTCAATCAAAACCCTAATTTTGACCATTTTGCCCTTTTGATGATCTGATCAAATTTCTTGAGGAATTATGGTCCAAACTTGATCAAATGGTACATAGGAGCCTATAATGTTGTTGTGGATCAAAAATTATGAATTTTGACTGTAAATTGGCCATGATTGACTTTTTCCCCTATACAACTGACTTTTAGGTCAACTGTCCAATTGACTGGGCAAAAATGTGATTCAAGGCTTGAAACTTTGTATGAGCATTCTTAGGGGTCCCATATGGTGTATGAAAGTCACATGAAGCATTGATGGTCCAAAAATCCTTGTGCAAACTCAAACCCTAATTTCAGGCTATCAGTGCAAGGTGATATCTTGAGCTGAGCAAACCCTAATCCTGTCTGGAGTCCAAGAGGTCTTGTGAGGAAAAAACATAATAAATGAGAGGGAACATTTTGGGGTACAACAGCTGCCCCTGTTCAATCTTATTGAACCTGAAGAGTTAGATTGGCGAGCTTTGTCGTTCGTGACTCGAAGGTAAAAGATGATTGGACACTAGAGTGCCCGTAAATTTGCACTCGTCAAAGTATAGTTGAGGGAATGGGCTTAAAGATGCCATTTGGAGAAGTGACAGAATATTGTCGGGGATGGGCTTAGAGATGACATCCAAGAATGTTTGTTGAACTGCAAGTTGTAAGTCAGAAGAATGAGTATTAGAATGGTGTCCGTATTTGGAACGTATCTGAACTATATCTGGAGACTGAGTCTGTATGACCAATGGAATGGCATCCATGTCTAGAGCGTATCTGAGATGTAACTGTATTTGAATCTTGAATGAATAACAGAATGAATTCCGTGTCTGGAGTGTATCTGCACTGTATCATGATTGTATACTGAATCTGAAATCTGAATAAGAGACAAAATGGCATCCGCGTGTGGAGCGTGTCTGAGCTGGGGAGAAAGTCAGAATAAGTGACAGAATGGCAACCGTGTCTGGAGCGTCTCTAGACTAGAATATGAATAAATAGTAGAATGACTTTCGTGTTTGGAGTGTATCTGTATTGTATCTTAAGTTGAGATCTGAATGAGTAACTAAATGACTTACGTGTTTGGAGTGTATCTGTATTGTATCTGAATTTGAGATCTGAATGAGTAACGAAATGACTTCCGTGTATGGAGTGTATCCGTACTGTATCTGAAATCTTTGAACATTGTTAATGATAGATGTTAATCTTATCCTGAAAAGGGTAAAATGTTAGCTGAAACACAAAGTTATGTTGCATGAAATGTATGATGCAATAAATGTGTCTTATCAATGTTTGTGATATATGAATGTAAAGTATGCGCATGTAAGCTGATTTGCTGTCTTGCTGAGGAAAATAAATCCTTGATAGCTGGGGATAATAAAATCCTTGACTGATGTCGGGGAAAATAAATCCTTGACCGCTGTTGGAGATTCAAAATCTTTGATTGCTGAGGATGAGGAATCCTGGGCGATTGTTGGAGATTAAAAATTCTTGATAACTTTTGTGGGGATGTGAGGATCCTTCATGTCTTGAAGTTGGAGTATTTAACAAAAATTCTGTTGTGAGAGTAATTCCAAACTGCTCAAGAAATCTGCTTGGAGAAATCCAGAGAACTTTGATGACTTCTACTGGGGGTTACACAAAGGAAATCCTTGATCTGCTGGAGAAAAAGGAAGACTCTGATGACTTCTGCGGGGATTTAAGAATGAGAATCTTCATTCTATTGGGGAGCCATGAAAACTTTGGCGACTTCATGCTGGGGAGTAACGAAGACTATGGTAACTTCACTGGGGTAAGAATGAGAATCTTCATTCTGTTGGGGAGTAAAAACTTTGTGGGGGAAGAAGGCTTACTACTGGAGAGTAAGTTCAAGAGTTTTCGGTCGTCTGCCACTCTACTGGGGAAGTTATCCTAGGTTGGGGAGAGACAAAAGTTAACTGTTATCTGGTTGATTTCCAGACTTCAAGATAACTCGCTGGGGAAATTGGATGGTTTCCGCTGGAGATTAGAAGTCTTGACTCGACTGGGGATGAAGGTTTCAGCTCCGCTGGGGATCTGCAACTCAAAGCTTTGGCTCCGCTGGGGATTGGGAGTTTGAAAACTTAACTCTGACGGGAATTAAGGGTTTGAAATTATAACTCCGCTGGGGATATGTATTTCAAGGTTTTAGCTCCGTTGGGGATCTAAATGATATACTGTAGGAATTGCTCCTGGAATAGCCTAAAGACGTTTTCCTATCCTTTCAGTATGTCAGTAATTGTTCTTTTCCATCCTGTTTATTTGTAAACAGTAATTACGTTCAAATGCATATGATCATCAATGAATCATTGGACGATTTTGCAAATAAAAACACAAGTGTAAAAGAAAAAGACAAATAGTTTTATGTACTTTGAAAGAGATATCTTTGTATTAACTTTGAGTAAGTGTTTTGTACAAAGGAGACATGCATCCTAGTAAGAGGACGATGTCATAAAAGTAAAAAAAAAATTATACAAACAAAGATAGCTATGTGTGTAAAAAAATCCCATGGGATTCCCATTCTGCTATAGCCTTCGTAACTCCGAATATCTTGTCCATCTGTTGCTTCGTCCAAAGATGATTGGATTGATCAGAAGTTCCGGATTTGTCAGTGAAGAGATTGTCTTTAAAGTGATCCGACGAGACATAGTCATACACTTTAATTCCCTAACTTTTTCCTGGACCGCCCTTTTAGGTTTTCAGTCCACCGGGAAACCCTTTTTTTCCCAAGTCGCCCTTTTGGGTTTTCAACTTGTCGGGTGTATATATTTTTTTATTTATCCCTAATTTTGGCCTGAACCGCCCTTTCGAGTTTTTGATTCACCAGGATTCCCTTTTTTTTGCCTAGGTGTGTCAACCTAGCGGGTCCTTTATACGTAGTATCTTTTGACTATGTCTGCGTTCGCAGGGTGCGGCAAGTCATCGCCGTCCATGGTGGTTAAGATCATTGCCCCACCAGAAAAGATGTACTTGATTACAAATGGTCCTTCGTAGGTAGGAGTCCATTTTCCCCTGAGATCACTTTGCGGAAAGATGATCCGCTTGATTACCAGATCCCCGACCTGATATACCTGGCGCCTGACTTTCTTATTGAAAGCTTTGATCATCCGATTTTGATACGTCAGACTGTGGAAAACAGCAGTAAGTATCTTCTCGTCATTTAAGTTCAACTGATCAAGTCAGGTCTGAATCCAATCGTCTTCACTCAAACCAGCATCTTTCATGATTCTCAAGGAGGGAATCTGAACCTCGATAGGTAAAACAGCCTTCATGCCATATACCAAAGAATAGGGTGTTGCCCCAGTTGATGTGCGTGTCGTGGTATGGTACCCGTGAAGAGCAAATGGTAGAATTTCATGCCAGTCCTTGTAGGTGACTATCATCTTTTGTATGATCTTCTTGATATTTTTGTTCGCAGCTTTGACAACACCGTTCATCTTTGGCCGATAGGGAGATGAATTGTGATGTTGAATTTTGAACTGTTCGGACAAAGCGGTGATCATAGTATTGTTAAGGTTTGTACCGTTGTCAGTGATAATCCTTTCGGGGATACCGTATCGGCAAATAAGATTATTCTTGATGAAGCAGGCGACCACATTCTTAGTAACGGCTGCGAAGGAAGCTGCTTCGACCCACTAGGTGAAGTAGTCAATGGCCACCAGAATGAAGCGGTGTCCATTGGATGTTGTAGGCTTGATCGCTCCAATCATGTCGATTCCCCACATTGCGAATGGCCAAGGAGCTGTTAAGACATTTCGAGGAACTGGAGGCACGTGTACCTTGTCGGCATATATTTGACATTTATGACAAGTGCGGGAATGTTGATAACAATCAGCTTCCATGGTAGACCAGTAATAGCCTGCCCTTAGAATCTTCTTAGTCATCGTATGCCCTCTAGAGTGAGTGCCGAAGGTGCCTTCATGCAATTCAGCCATAATTCTTTCACCTTCAATCTTGTCCACACAACGGAGTAGAATAGAATCATGTTTGCGCTTGTATAGGATGCCATTACTTAGGAAGAATTTTGCCGAGAATCTCCTTAAGAACTTTTTGTCATTGATTGAAGCTCCTTCAGGATATTCTTGAGCCTCGAGATACCTTTTGACTTCATGAAACCAGGGTTGGTCCACTACTTCTTCGGTATTAATCTCGTGACATTGTGCAGGTTCATCCATTCTTTCGATGGTGATATGGGGAGCCTCATTATCCCAGTTAAGTTTAAAAATGGATGACATTGTAGCTAGAGCATCTGCTAGCTGATTTTCTTCTCGCGGGAAGTGCTCGAAGGTAATCTGCTCGAAATGTGGTAATAATGTCAAGACATGTTCTTTGTAAGGGATGAGGTTTGGATGCTTAGTGTCCCACTCTCCTTTGATCTGAATGATGACCAAAGTTGAGTCCCCAAACACAATCAAAGATTTGATTCCCAAGTCTATGGAAGCCTTGAGGCCAAAGATGCAAGCTTCATACTCTGCCATGTTGTTTGTACAGTTCAAGCAAAGCCTGGCTGTAAAAGGTGTATGGCAACCTTCTGGAGAGATGAGTACAACACCGATACCGTTACCAAGCACGTTGGAGGCCCCATCAAAGTAAAGGGTCCATCGGGATCCTTGTTCAGGTCCGTCATATGGTCTGAAACCTTCAACATTGTCCAATGTCATGATGTCCTCGTCAGGGAAGTCAAACCTCATAGATTGGTAATCTTCTACAGCTTGATGGGCCAGATGATCGGCTAGCGCACTCCCCTTTATAGCTTTTTGGGTTATGTACTGTATATCATATTCCGTCAGGATCATCTGCCATCTGGCTATCCTTCCGGACAAAGCAGGCTTCTCAAAGATGTACTTTATCGGATCCATCTTAGATATCAGCAAAGTGGTATGAGTCAACATATATTGCCTTAGTCGGCGAGCAGCCCATACCAAAGCGCAACAAGTTTTCTCGAGCAGTGAATATCTTGTTTCACAGTCGGTATACTTTTTGCTAAGGTAATAAATGGCATGCTCTTTTCGGCCAGACTCGTCATGTTGGCCCAATACGCACCCCATTGAATTCTCTAGGACGGCCAGATACATGATTAGCGGTCTTCCTTCAACGGGTGGCATCAAGATAGGAGGTTCTAGTAAATACTCTTTGATTTTATCGAAAGCAACTTGACATTCATCGTTCCATCAGACTACCTGATCTTTCTTCAACAGCTTGAAGATTGGCTCACAAGTAGACGTTAGGTGAGAAATGAACCTAGCAATGTAGTTTAGGCGTCCCAAAAAACCTCTGACCTCCTTCTCAGTGTGAGGAGCAGGCATTTCTTGTATAGCTTTGACTTTGGCAGGATCAACCTCGATGCCTTTGTTGCTGACAATGAAACCCAAGAGTTTACCGGACCGGACTCTGAATGTGCATTTATTAGGGTTCAATCTGAGCTTGTACTCCTTCAACCTGACAAACAGATTTTGCAAGTGATCAAGGTGTTCTTCTTCAGTTTGTGATCGGGCTATCATGTCATCTACGTAGACCTCTATCTCATGATGTATCATATCATGAAACAAAGCTACCATGGCACGTTGATAGGTTACCCCGGCATTCTTCAGTCTGAATGGCATCACTTTGTAGCAGAACGTACCCCACTATGTAACAAATGTAGTTTTCTCCATGTCCTCAGGTGCCATGTTGATCTGGTTATAGCCCGAGAATCCGTCCATGAAAGAAAATACTTTATGCTGAGCTGTGTTGTCGACCAGGATGTCAATGTGTGGAAGTGGAAAATCATCTTTAGGGCTGGCCCTGTTTAAGTCTCTATAATCCATGCACATTCTGACTTTGTCGTCCTTTTTAGGCACGGGCACAATGTTAGCAACCCATTGTGGATAGGAAGTAACAGCCAAAAATCCAGCATTGAACTGCTTCATAACTTCTTCTTTGATCTTTTAAGACATGTCAGGTCTCATGCGGAGGACCTTTTGTTTAACTGGTGGACAGTCTTCTCTTGTGGGGAGACGGTGTACCATAATGTCTGTATCGAGTCCCGGCATGTCTTCGTATGACTAGGCGAAGATCAAAACATATTCATGCAACAGCTGAATTAGGCGCTTCTTAACACTCGGCTCTAGATTGGCACCTATCTTGATTTCCTTTTTATCATCATCAGTACCCAAGTTAATTGTGTCCAACTGTTCCTCATGAGGTTGACTTGCTCTTTCCTCTTGTTGTAGAAGTCTGGCCAATTCCCCTGGCACCTTACAATCTTCCTCACCTTCGTATTCGATTTGGTTGATCAGATCTTCAGAGTCACTGAAGGCTATAGCAGTACCTTTACCCATGGGTTCCAGAATGGAAGGATACCTGCATTTGTGAGTGTGTGTGTGTGTAAGGGCATAACCATCTTAAAACAACAAAATGTAAAAGAAAGACAATGAGAAAAAAGGTTTATATATGAAAAGCGTCCATGATTCATTAAAATGACATATGAAATGAAAATAAGAACCCTTACAAATGGACCTATGTGCCTCGGGTAACACACAAGGTTGAAAAAGTACAAATTGTTTGTGAATTATTACAGTCCAACAGAAATGGAAAAGATTAATTACTGATTTATGAAAGTAATCAGAACAAAGTCTTTTGCTTCCCAGTTGCACAGTCCTCCGCCAACAGTAGGAAAAATCCAGTCTTCCAAGCTACCCTCTTCTTCACTGTCCTCTAGTGCATTAACCCCTTGATGGATGATCTTCACAGGTGGCCCTCCGGCACGGGAGCGGCGCACGGCCTTCTGAGTAGTCGAAGTAAACCCCAAGCCGAATTTTTCTGATTTGAAAGGAAAGTTGGGAAGTTGCCCCAGATAGTGGATCCGCCTTCTTCCACTACTGCCCTTGCATCTTTTAGAGAAGACATCTGAGGCATAAGTTTTGTGATCACAGGAGCTGAGGACACTGCCTTGGTCGTTGTTATTTCCGAAGAAACCTCTTCAAAATGTTGGAAAGGGGTCTCAATGAATTCGCCATCCAATTCTACATATCGAAAAGAATTCAGATGACTAATCATGTATTCCTCTTCACCATGAACAGTTATGATTTTCCCTTGGACGGGGTACTTCAGCATCTGATGCAAAGTCGAGGTTACTACACCGGCGTTGTGAATCTAGGGATGTCCCAACAGGCAAGAGTAGGAAGGACGGATGTCCATTACATAGAATGTCGAATTGAACGTCTGGGTACCCACTGTGATCGGGATGTCCACCTCTCCATGGACCATCCTTTTAGAGCAGTCAAATGCTCTTACAATGATGTTGCTGGGTTTCAGGGTTAGGCTTTCACAATCCAATCTATCCAAGGCTTTCTTTGGCAAGACATTTAGAGATGATCCAGTATCAACCAAAACATGAGCTATGGTGGTTCACCTACACTCCACCGAGACATGTAGCGCGTCATTATGTTTTCTCCCTTTGGAGGTCAAGTCTGCATCAGAGAATCCCAGGCCATTGTCAACTGTTAAGCTGGCCACACATTCCTGGAATTGATCAGCGGAGGTTTCTTGTGGCACGCGGGCCGTCTTCAAGAACTTGACCAAAGCTTTAGCATGTTCCTCAGAGCACAACAACAAGGCTAATATAGAGATTTTGGAGGGGGTCTGCCCCAGTTGTTCAACAACATTGTAATCACTTTTCTTAATAATCCTCAGAATCTCTTCCATCTCTTTCTGGGATGTTTCAGGAATGACTAATGACAGAGCCTTCGTCAAGACAGGCTCCACTTGAACATTCTTTCCTTTTTTTCTCAGCATCAGAAACAGGGATGGGAATTTTATTGTCATTGTTGGCGGGTACACTGGTAGGTATAATCAAAGGGGTAATCTTCGGGATGGCCGTGGGTCCAAAGACTGCTGTTGGAGGAGAAATCTCTGGAGAAAAGATTCTCCCACTACGATTAATTTTTCTTGTTCCAGCAATGTTACTGATGTCGGGATTATCTTCCTCAAAGCTTTCTTCTTCAATGGTTTGTTCAATCTGTTTGACACCATGGTAGTAGATTTCTCCACCATAGTTCCATGGTACCATTTTATCAGATTTATAAGGGGTTGGCCCTGGCATTGTTATCTTCAACAGAGTAGTCACTGGAACGGATGTAATCCTAACGGGTTTTTTAGGAACCCTGGAAGAATTGGCGTATATGGTTATTATTGAAACTTCTGGAATTGGAATGGGTGAGACAAGAGCTTTCTCAAAAAAACTTTCCTTGTTATCAATCAATTGTTGGATTCCTTTCTTCAACAGAGGACAGTCAAATGGGGAGGACAGGAAAGCATGGCAATCTTGGTCACATCCTGGGAACACCCCAGCTTTCAACAAATTCAACTTGATGGTTAGGAGGGGAGTTAACAATTCATCCACAGTAGAAACAAACAGATCTTCTTCCACAGCACTGGCATTGTGTCCATGCCTAGGCATTGGAGCAGATATAACATTAGGCTTTTCAGGAGATTCAAATTCAACTTCCTTTGCGTCGATCAGATCTTGAATCTTATTCTTCAGAGCCCAACAGTTGTTGGTGTCGTTCCCTGGACTTTCTGAATGGTAATCACATATGGCGTTGGGATGGTAATGTGGAGATGAAGTATTAGGATTTTTAGGTACCTCTTTAAACATGGCCAAATTCAACTTCAAGAGTTGTGGTAAGACTTGAGCAGGAGTCATGTTTATCTTGGTGAATTGCCTTACAGGCCTTTCCACCCTTTTCTGGTTATTCCTCGGCTGATCATTTCTCGGCTGATTGTTTCTCGGCTGGTCTGACGCAGACTTCTGAATCATAATGGCCCCCACAGTTGGTCGACGCTCGGTTCTTCCCTAATTCCTTTGAGCATAGACAACAGACACTTCCTTCTTTCCGGTGAAGGGATTTTTGGCAGCAACAGAGGTAGACACATCTTTCTGAATTTTCCCGCTTCTTATACCGACTTCTATCCTCTCGCCAGTTAAAATCAATTCAGTGAAGCGTGCAAAGGAGCTTCCAATCCGGTGATTAAAGAAAGGACCTGACAGAGTCCCCAAGAACATGTCCACTAGCTCTCTTTCAGATAATGGTGGTTTCACCCTTCCGGCTAAATCCCTCCACTTTTGGGCATAGTCTTTGAAGCCCTCATTGGTAGCCATGGCCATACTCTGTAGCTGAGTATAGGTTGGCGCCAAGTCGGCGTTGTATTGATACTGTTTATAGAATGTGGATTCCAAATCCTCCCAATTATGGACATCTTCTCTCTTCAACTGGTAGAACCAATCAAGCTGCGTTCCAGAAAGACTTTCCTGGAAAAAGTGGACCCACAGGTCCTTGTCAGAAGAATGTGGTTGAATTTTCCTGACGTAGGATCGCAGGTGCATCTTGGGACAAGACACCCCATCGTACTTAGAAAACAGTGGTACTTTAAACTTAGGAGGGATTACAATTCCAGAAACCAACCCTAACTCCTCAAAGTCTAGCCCAGATACTCTTTGTATCTCCATAGCAGCTAGACGTTCTTCCAAGTTCTTGTATTTATCATCGGCCGGAGGGTACTGCTATTCAGAATAGTCCTCATCTTCCTCTTCCTCAGCTTCAGACTCAGATGGCAGTGTAGTTCCTTTACCTTTTCCTTCCCCCTCTTCAGATGTTAATGGGAATTCCAAAGTCTGTCTGGCTTGTCCTTCAAACCTTCTGCCCAAGATAGCCACACCAGCTCTCTTCTTCTTCTTTTTCTCTTTTTCCTTCTCTAGCAGAGTTTTGAGCTCCTCCTTCCCCTTGGCCAAGGTCAAGAGTAGCTGTTGAAATTGTGAATTATGAGCTTGTAAGTCTTTGACCGTTTATTCAATATCCATCTTGCTGAAATAAATAGTAGAGAGATGAGTAAACTTGGTGTGAAGACCTGTTTATGCATATGATGAATGATATGTATTGATGTAATGCATTCAAGGATTCAGAAATTCAAATTTGTTTTAAACAAAAAAGAAACACACGTCATATTAATAAGATAGAATTTGTTAGTACATCAATGCCCCATGGGCAAAATAATACAAAATTCTAAGGTAAAAAGACATTGTGCATCCTCTTTGGTGCAATGTAGGTGTTGAGAGTCTGCTCTTCGTGAAGTTGACGGGTGAGTTCCAAAACCTTCTTCTCGCTTGCGTAGAATTGGGCTTCAAAAGTATCGCGTTCTCCCTTGAGCTGTATCCAACTCCTTTGCAGATCTTCGAGTGATGTTGGCATGTCAGGATGTAGGAGGGTGTATGGAAACTCTCCTTCCATAACAGGCTCTATAATCACATGGAGAATGGAAGGGTAAGGCATCATAATACTTTGGGCACGGGTTCATACCCACTTGAGGTAAGGCTCAAGAGGGGTGGAATTATTGTGTCCCAAGGTCTTACTGTCTACCTTGTTGGGCATCCTCAAAGCTCGGATGAACCTTTGATAGAGTCCTTGGTTGTCGTTGTCGAAGTCGAAAACCAAACCTTGAATCAGCATGTCATGTGGGCCATCCCTTCGAGCATAACCAAACTGTCTCAGAGCCAAGCAAGGGTTGTAGGTGATGCCTCCCCTAATGCCAAGTAAAGGGACATTAGGGAATTCTCCACAATGGTCAATGATGATGACATTCTCTTTTGATCAAGAAAACCAATGAATGTATGAATGTGTAAGAGTCATCAATCGTTGTGACCACCTCAGACCTTGCTCATTCTTCAAGACTGGTTGAGGAAGATGAGAAATAAACCATCTTTCCAGTAGAGGAGTGCAACACATGAGAACACCTCTTTTCCTCATTGTTCGAGTGTGAACAGAATATAAGATATCTCCAAGCAATGTAGGCATCGGGTTGCGAGCCATGAAGATTTTGACAGCACTCACATCTATGAGTTGGTCAGGGTTAGGGAACAAGACCATCCCATAGATGAGAAGAGCTAGAATCTCCTCAAAATCTTGTAAGTCCAAAGAATTCCAGCAGTTTTGGGCCTTCTCAAACAAGAACTTTGCCAAGAAGCCTTTGACACCACTTCTAGTTTCCCAATGTGTTGTGACATCAGATGAATGCAAGTGTAAGCACTATGCCAAACAAGGGATTAGACAGCACTTTTTTAGGCCTTTAACAGCGCTTAAAAGCGCTGCTAAAACCTCCGCTGCTAAAGGTAAAGACAGCGCTTTTTTTTTCAATCACTTTAGACAGCGCTTGGTAAAAGCGCTGTCTATTACCCCCCTTTAGCAGCGCTTTTCCTCTTTTTTTTTAATTTTTTTTTTCAATCACTTTAGACAGCGCTTTCATGAAAAGCGCTGTCTATTACCCCCCCCCCCCCCTTTAGCAGCGCTTTTCCTCATTTTTTTTTTCAATCACTTTAGACAGCGCTTTCATGAAAAGCGCTGTCTATTACCCCCCCTTTAGCAGTGCTTTTCCTCTTTTTTTTTTTTAATTTTTTTTTCAATCACTTTAGACAGCGCTTTCATGGAAAGTGTTGTCTATTACCCCCCATTTAGCAGCGCTTTTCCTTATTTTTATTTTAAAAAATTTTTTCAATCACTTTAGACAGCACTTTCATGAAAAGCGTTGTCTATTACCCCCCCCCCCCCCTTTAGCAGCGCTTTTCCTTTTTTTTTTTAAAAAAAAAAATTTTCAATCACTTTAGACAGCGCTTTCATTTAAAACAAAATGCTGCCTATCAAATTTATTCTCACCGTTTTTGCACCAGAAATTATAGCTTCATTATAACATTTTAAACAAAAACAACATTAATATATACCACAATGAAACAATATTATAACAACATCAATATTCATCTCTTAAATCCTTTTTGCACAATATACATAACAACAAGATTAATATATACCACAATGAAACAATATTATAACAACATCAATATTCATCTCTTCAATCCTTTTTGCACAATATACACAACAACAACATTAGTATATACATCAATGAAACAATATTATAACTACACCAATATTCATCTCTTCACTCCTTTTTGTACAATATACACAATAACAACATTAGTATATACAACAATGAAACAAAATCCACGATGAATATATAACTCTATCTTCTACATCGAGCTGCACCTATATAACCGAAAACAAAATCAAAAAATCAAAATTCATACAAGTTACCAAATAACAACAACAAAAACAATAATATTGTAACACAACTATAACGACATATATTATATTCTCAAAACTCAAAGTTATACCTTATAATAAAACTCTCAACTCCATAACAAATTGGCACCAATCCTCCATAAGTTCATCCAATTGATCTTTTGAGTATGAAGCACACTTGAATTCATCAAAGTACTACATAATAATATAACATAGTATGATTTAATTAAAATACTAAGTCATTTTATGAGAAATATGAAAATAATTCCTAAGTTAGAAATTCATACCGTGGATGGAATCTCTAATCGGTCCAAAAGAATAGTTTCTTTCATAAACCTCAACATAAAATAACCGCAATCTACACCATTGTGCTGACGAGGACACTACACATGGAAAGAAAATACGGATATACATCAAGATATACACCTTAACTTGTTTTATCAAGTATCATCGCTATATAATCAAAACTGTGAAAATCTATACCTCCACTTTGATCCAAGAAATATTGTTGACTCTACTCCTTGGTACTTGAATATATCTTTGTGCTCGAAAACTTTGTAGAATGCTATAATAAAATAATAACGAATATTTAGAACTATCGCACATAAATAATTAAATATACACAGTAATATTTTGGAACAATGTCACTTACGTGTCAATCGTCTTCTTCATATCTAAGTATGTTGTCCAATCATTGCCCAATGAATCCAGATAATATACAATTTCTCTCACAGGATTAATTGCAACCAATAACCAGTGTCCACTGGAATATTAAACAAAGGTTAGATGGAAATTTTCTGCACAACGTTAAAAAATGAAAAATTATAATAGAGGTAATTTAGAATGAAAATCTTACTTGAGGCCAGTATTATATGGTAAAAAGAACAATTTTTCTATATCTTTGCTGGCCATAAATAAACTGAGCACAAATGCTATTACTTCATATGGTTTTGCGATTATTGACCCTGCGTGGACAATGTTGGGATTTATGAAAGCGAATCTGGACTCCAATCCACGCGAGCGAATCAACTTGTCATACAGAAACCTTAAATAAAAACATCATTAACATTAATTATTCATTGAAATGAGTAAACACATTTTGCAATTAATTAAACAAAGTTGATTGGAGTATACCTGATGTATGTATTGATAACATCCATGCCTAATGTCAAGTGTCCAAAAACTTGTTCCAAATCCTCCTTACCAATTGGTGTCATGCCTTCAGAACCATAAATCCCTTCATGCAGGGGTATAAGAGAAGTACCACCTTGCGAAATAGTTGTGAAGCTTATAAATGTCTGAAGGCACGACCTATATTGTGAAGTAGTTTTCTTTCTAGCCCCGAACCTCTTAGAAACACTCTTTGTTTCTGTGGGAATGTTGCTAATTACAGGCTCCTTACCCCTACTTACAGCTTCAATCTCTTTAGCAGGAATAATCTAAATATCACAAAATTAGAGTGGTCAAGTATAGGACGACAAATTAACATTATCTAAGCATAAATATCATATAACTTTGTTGTACCTGTTTTTTTGCTGTCACTGACTCCTCTGGCCGCGTAATCCCTTTATCTTTTGGTTTGGGTTTTGTAGGAGTCTAACATTACCATGCAAAAAAATGTAAGTAAAACGAACGTAAAAAAGTTGAGTACTAAAAGGTTCATAAAGGTTTTAATTATACCTCATCATTTATGCGAACAAGCCTTGACGGCCATGCAACAAACGCTCCTATTGCCTCTCCCACCAATGTTGCATCTGAAACTTCATCTGGGATTGGTAATAACGCACCCTCCTCTAAAGCAATATCAATCGAAACTTTCAAATATCCAGAAGGGAGCGGTTTATGATGAAGTACTTCTCCCAGAGTGTTATGGACTTTTCCCTTGCCAACCATGCGATAAGTTGGTGTCTCTAAAAAGAGTTGACAAGGTGAAATTCCCTAAAATCAATAATAAATATGACATCGTTAATGTGTATATATGTCAGTTAAATAAATTACACTAATTTAATTTCATAATAATATATGTAAGTACCTCGGGAATACTCGGTTGAGCTGCACAATTGACACTAGCTATGTCACTAGCTTCTTTAACACTCGAAGCTTCCCTTTCTGATTGGTATTGTCTTGCTTTTTCCTTCCTCAATTCAAGAACTTCAGCTTCTAATGCATCCAACCTGGCCTGCAGTTCTTTATTGCTAGCAGATTTTGTCTTTGGATTGTTCTTTTTCAAGGAGGTTGGAGTAACCCCATGTCCTTTACCCCTCACCCGACCAGAATACTCACGAACATCTAATGCTCGACTAAGTATGCTCCTGCAATCATCTGGTGGAGATGTAGACTGAGACAGACTCTCCTGAAATTCATATGAATATTGGAAAAACATGAATACTATATGTTAATAAAATTTTGATTTAATTAGAATTAATGTTATACTTACGCATTTTTCAAAAATTTGTTGTACATCTTCTTTGAGAACTCCATCCTTACCCACACGGGCAGCCTTCCACAAAACATGCTCCGGAAGAGATGTTTCTGAACTACTCTCCTCTTTTAACTACACATTAACACAAAAAACAAGCTCAGTTATAACTATTGATGAACAAGTATATCATTGCAATTTGTAAATACTTACTATTTTTTGTTCTAATCGTGCATATCCCAAACGCCCTTTTTTGTATGGATATGCGGGAGATGATGCTCTTAGACGATTTACTTCACTAACACTCTGAAATTTTGGGGTTTTCCGTTTGGCTTTAAAAACATCCCATTCTTTAACTGAAATCACATTCGCATATTCTGCTGGACGCTCTGCATCAACAAATTTTTTTTCGGCATCTCTAAGATATTTTCTGTTTAAATATGTTCTAAACCATCTCAGTATTTTGCCGGCCAATCCAAGACAATAATCTTTTCTTTTGTCATCAATGTTGAAAGACCTCTACAAAAAACATACACAAAGTGCGTTAGTATAAGTAATTTAAAGACATAATTTAAAGTACATAATCGTAATTTAAAGACATAATTTAAAGTACCTGTATCTCACTCCAGATTTTGTTTTTATTATCATTCAGCTTATCATCTCTCCACTCATCACAAGTTATTGGAATTTCTCTCCTTACAAGTGTGCCAATGTAACTTGTCAATTTAGAACCGTTAGGCTCAATTAATTGGTCATTTGGACTCCAATGCACATCATATTTTATACCCTTATCTCTATCACGAATGATATTCTTCATTATAGTTTTTCCTCTTTTTATTTCTTTTTCCACTCCCTTACTGGATTTTCCTCCATCATTGTCTCCATCATTAATAGAATCATCGTGAAGGTGCTCCTCGTTACTAGCCATCTAACCTGTAATAAAGAAAAACATTAGTATCTAATGACAAATATTTAATTCCAAATATATAATTCCAAATATCTATTTAGTATATAAAATGACAAATATCAATTGAGTATATAAAATGACAAATATCAATTGAGTATATAAAATGACAAATATCAATTGAGTATATAAAATGACAAATATATAATTTATTAGAAGTTTGCTAAGTGTTAACAGGTATGGAGGAATATATATTACCTCTTTCACTAACATCTCTTTCTTTTCTTAGTTGGATTCCTAATTACTTGTCTCTTAAGAATGCGGACGGAGGGATTGATCCAACTTCCCTCATCATGATCTTTTTTGATATATGATTCATCCTTTGTAGTATCATCATCTCGATCGTTTCTAATATATGACTCATTCTCAACATCAACATCAACTTGATCCACACTTCTATCATTAATCACTTTGTTAGATAAAAGCACTATAGACCATTTCGTACTCTTCGGGTCTGTGACATAGAACACTTGTTTAGCTTGAGAGGCTAGAATAAAAGGCTCATCTTTGTACCCCACCCTACTAAGATCCACTTGCAAAAACCCTGACTTATCCATTCGTATGCCACTAGTATGTACCCACTTACAACCAAAGATAGGAATCTGAAACTTCTCATAATCAAACACCCAGATGTGATTGATAACCCCGAAATATGACAAATTTTCATATTTGGGGTTTAAGTCCTTCATACCAGAAATGTGCATTGCTTCACATACCACCGTGACACCACTATTTTGCATGGTACTTTTCTCATCTTGTTCTTTGGTATAAAATGTGTATCCATTAATTCTGTATCCTCTATAAGAGAACACAATCGAACTTGGACCATATGCCAAACATCTCA
Source organism: Vicia faba (assembly GCA_948472305.1). Taxonomy (NCBI): domain Eukaryota; kingdom Viridiplantae; phylum Streptophyta; class Magnoliopsida; order Fabales; family Fabaceae; genus Vicia; species Vicia faba. The sequence goes on from OX451735.1 coordinate 1,054,636,525, forward strand.
ACCTGTCTGATATTGAAGCGGGATCTGAATGAAACTTTGAATATATATGATCCTTAAACCACTGTATAAAACTTTGATTGTGCTCTCGTACTATCCAATTTTCATTTCTACTTTGATTCTCACCTCGGAGTATAGCCTTGTGCATTTCAACAAACGGCTCAACCTCAGTGTCATTGTGCAGAACATACAAATGCACTTGATCCCATTCATCCCTTGATACTGTCACAATTTCATTTCCAATTAATTTGTTACCTTCTTTTTTTTCGAAAAAATGAGATGTGGGGAGTCCAATGGATTTCACATTGGACAAAAAATCAGTACAAAACTCAACCACTTCTTCAACAACGTATCGCTCAACGATACAACCCTCTGGACGACTTTGGTTTTTCACGTACCCTTTTAATATTTTCATATAACGTTCAACAGGGTACATCCATCTCATATAAGCTGGTCCACACAATTGTGTCTCTTTCACAAGATGAACAACAAGATGTACCATAATGTCAAAAAATGATGGAGGAAAATACATTTCAAGGTCACACAGAGTAATAACGATTTCTTTTTGTAATACTGGTAAGATCTCAGGATCGATCACCTTACTACCAATTGACCTGAAAAAAAACACAATTTAGTTATAGCGCTTCTTACTTTTTCTGGAAAAATAGAACGTATACCTATTGGTAGAAAATGTTCCATTATGACATGGCAATCATGTGTCTTCAGACTCTTTAACTTGAGGTCTTTCATGGACACGATTCTTCTAATGTCTGAGGAGTAACCTTCTGGAACTTTAACTTCACTCAGAAACTTACACAATATTTTCTTTTCCTTTCTAGATAGAGTATAAGAAGCAGGTGGTAGATATGTTCGTCTTCCTTTCTTCACGGGTCCTAATTCAGTTCTTATTCCCATCTCTACCATGTCCTCTCTTGCTTTAAGGCCATCCGCGATGCTTTTCTCACCATGAAATATCCAACACGTATAACTTCGATCAATTCCACGCAACAGTAAATGTGATTTCAATCCATCTGCGTCAACCCGACCTACATAACAACAACCCAAGCAAGGACATTTCATTCTATTCGGGTCTTCAGCATGTTCAACAGCAAACTTAACGAACTCTAATACCCCATTCTCGTACTCTTTTGACAATCGATCAGCACACATCCATTTTTTATCCATGGTTTTAACTATTATGTATGTTTAACAAAAACACTAATTAGGAAAATCAATTATGAACTAATAAAATCAAAGTGCTACTTGACTATGAAATTCAAATTCAAATTCAAATTACAAAGCATAAAGCAATTTTGCTTTATGCTAAAAGCAAAATGTTCACTTTTGGTTAGTTAGTTAAATTACAAGACTCACTTAATATTATATTTGATAATAAAATGAGTAACATAAAAATACTTATTCACCCACATCAAAGAACTATATATTTTGAAAAGAAAAACACACACACACAAAATTTACTCGTAAAAAGTTATTAACTAACAAACTATAAATTAAAAAGGATCCATGAATAATTGTAATATATATATACTACTCATTTTTAATAAGAAAACACACTTATATAATTAAAATTACTATATTTTCTTATAATTACTTCTTCTTGTTTAATAGAAAGCACATTCATAGCCACATTCAAAAAAAAATGTTTTAGCTGCTTGCAAAAAATGGTTGATGCTATGCTAAAGAGAAATGGAAGGATTACATGATGACTCCACTTGTTTGCTCATGAAAAATTGAAAACTAAGCTTAAATGTTACAGAGCAGTAAATTAACTAAAGGTTATATTTTTTAGAAGCAACATCGAGACATTGCACTTAACTTTGCCTCAAAGAAATGCATCATAGAAAAGTTGAATTGTGCTCATAGTGTTCGTGCATGTGTCATATATAAGTGTTGGTGGCTAAATGAATGCAAGCTTCTACAACAAATTAATCAATCTATAATTAAGTTTTTCTATTTAAGCTGTCAAATCCCTTACTACCATATAATTGTTCTTTAGTTTCAAAACCACTAAACAGATCTCAAGAATTCTTAAACCATCATTAACCTCTCTGAAACATACATTTAGTTTGTATGTTGGTGTGCTTTAGTTTTGCTTCTTTTCAATGACTACTACGGTTGTGGTCAAGAATATTACTATTACAAGTTTCATTCCACACAATTTAAAATATTTGGTTGCACGAATTAACCTTTGAATTCTTTTTTGTTTATATGAACAATTCCACGTCAAATAAAGCAGCCTAATTTGTAGGTATCTATAATAAAACAAGCATATTCTTATATAAAACACAAGGATATCTCATCAATTCACAAGTATAACACTGAACAAATACATAAAACGAGCCGCAGCTATTTAACATATTAATGGTATGTGTAACACAACATTCACAGGATGCTTGAAAGGGCATTGGGGCAGTCTATCTCTCGAGTGGGGCGGATATTTTCACAATGATAAAAATTAAACAATCAAATAAAATCAGACAATATTTTCAAATTAATACAGGTACCATAGAAATACATTGATAGTCTTCGCGTTTCATATCATTTAAGCACACTGCCTAAGTTATTACCTACTGTTTAGAACAAACAAAATCATGGAGACCAGCCTAAGTTATTACCTACTGTTTAGAACAAACAAAATCATCAATTTTATCATCTAATAGAGCAAACAACAATGTTATTACCTACTGAAGCAAAACTGACAGAATCCTAAAAAATCATATTTGAGAGTTAATTTGCTACTCATCAACAATCAAAGCGGTTAAATTTGAATAAGGAGCTTATTTTTAAAAAAATACATTCATCAACCAAGAAAATAATTAATTAAAGCTCTACTGCAAGGTATGATTATTCAAGAAAAATGAAAAAAACTATTATTCACACACACATACAAACAAAGAATAAAGATACTGTTGTGATAAAGACTCATAATAAACATTCAAATTCTAATTTAAACATATAGAAAAGAAAATGAAAAAAAAATTGAATATACCATCTTATTCTTAACAGAAACATTCAAACATAACTAAGCTGAAGTTTGAACACTTAGTGTGATAAATGAGAGATTTTCAATTTCTTAATTAGATGCTCAATTTCATAATATGTCTCTAAGCAACAAGTTCTTGGTGAACTGATAATTTGAGACATGTAAAGTGTTTAACTTTAACCTTTGCAGTATAGTTCTAAACAGTTCAGTTTTGTTATTCATGGTTCAGTTTTAGTTCAAGAACTGTGATTGAATTAGTGATTCGGTTCTTGAACTATTATAATTGATTCAGTTACTTTCATTTCGATTGAGTTTAGTTCAACAATTAGGTCCCGTAAACAGTTTTTTTGAACACCCTGCATGTCTCATCCATAGAAGTTAACAATAAGCTCATTCCCTAGCAAACAATCTACCATTTTCGTTCCATATAAATACATAAATTATAACCTTATTAACCATGAAAAAAGGGTTGTATGTAAGAAAGAAACAGTATTTCACCAATCAAAACGGCAAGAAACAGTGAAAATTAATCAAAAAATATTCCGAAACCTAGAACCAGTGAAACGAAATTTCAGAGTAACAACAATGTCAGGACAAAATTAAAATCAAATGAAAAAACATAAATTTCAAAACGAAATTAAAATCAAGTCAAAACTATATAGTGCATTACTTCCAAATGAAATTCAAATCAAAACTAAATAGAATATTATTCACTTAACTATTGAACCCTAAATTCCTAAATCAAACCCCAAAGCTCACAGAATCCAGAAAATCTCAACACATAAATCACCTACATTCAACTAAACACTCTAGTCACGATGCACACCAAAAAGTGAATCCAAAAGCACAAGCTTTAATGATAGGAACACTTACTTGGATTGAAAAAATGAATTAGCCGTGGGCCGAAGATTCGAAGGTGATGCAACGGAGGAGGCTGCTGGTGTTGGTGATTGTACCGTTGATGCGAGGCGGAGGGTAATGGTTAGAGGACGACGAAGGGATGAAGGATGGAGACGGTTGACAATTAATGGTGGTGGTTGGTAACGATGAAGATGAAGCGGTTGAGAGGAGGGTTTGAGAGATGACGGAACAAAGGGAGTAATGGAGTGAGACAGGGGGAGTTTGGGAGGAGACGAGTGTTGAGAGGATGAAGAGAGAATGGGAGGAGACGAATGGAGAAGAAGATGAACAGCGATATGGGTTTAATTTTGTGTTTCTGGAAATCTGATTTAGGGGTTAGGGGTTTAGAAATAAATTAACAAACCAAAGGCAGCGCTTTCAAGAAGCGCTGCTAAAGGTACCCCCCTTTAGCAGCGCTTTTAGATTTACACAAAGGCAGCGCTTTCAAGAAGCGCTGCTAAAGGTACCCCCCTTTAGCAGCGCTTTAGGTTTACCCCACCTTTAGCAGCGCTTTTAGACTTACACCTTTAGCAACGCTTTTTGAAAGCGCTGTCTAAAGCATACCCTTTAGCAGCGCTTTTGTTAATTTTTTAATTTTAATTTTTTTTAAAACCATATAGCAGCGCTTAGGGAGAAAAAGAGCTGCCTTTGATAAGGCCTATAGCAGCGCTTTTAATAAGCGCTGTCTAAAGTATTTTTTTTTGGATACCTACAACAGCGCTTTTGCATAAGCGTTGTCTATGTAGTGGTGCCAAAACTCGTTTTTGGCGTAGTGAAGGCTTGAGAAATCTCTTCTGGCGTTGGATCTCTTTTCGTACCGTTGAAGGGTAGTTGATTGAGAATAGGAATCCTCAAGAGTTGAGAAAATTCCTCCAAAGTAGGCACAAGTTGGTAGTCAAGAAATGTGAAGCAATGATCCAAAGGGTTGCTCTGTGTTGGAAGTGACTAAGTTGAGAAGACGACCATGCCTCTCGGTGAATGGAGAGTTTTCAGGAATCCTTGAAGCTAGCTCCTTGAGTTGTGGAGGAATTCTTACAAGGTTGACTTGGATAGTTTTCCTGCGAAGTGAATCCATAACCTACAAAACAGGAACAAAGATGAAATTCCAAAATCCTTGAAATGGTTAGTGGATGCATATGATGCTCATGATGTCCATGATGTTATGCACAAGTATATATGTACAAATAAATCACACAAGTTCCTAGTTTAGGCTTGCATGGGGTTTCATAGGTAAGTCCCCTCTTGAAGTTTAGTTGGCTCAACCTGTCCTAGAAATAGTAACCGGGTTCTAAGGAGCTCAATATCACTGGATTGTTTCCTTGTTCATTGTTTCGATTCAGCTTCTTTACCGGCGACCGAAATATTCCAAGGAACCAACCCTCAATGAGTGTAGTATCTAGTATCTACCAACTTCGGACTGCACCAAAGTCGGTCGTCTCACTACATCCTAAAAGGCCAAGTTGGTCAAGTAAAGGTTCTAAAAGTTCGTTAGTGCTTCATGACATCACTCAGCGGCCCCGTATTCTCTTTGATTGACTCAAAGGCTACCGGTACCCACAAATATGTCACACTAACTTAGCTATTGCTTATACCGTGTCGGTATACCCCGCATAGTTTCCACAATGTATTGCTATTTACCTATGAATGTTTCCCTAATCCGGGTAGAGGATTCAAACCCAAACAATAGAACCAAAGTGTAAAGAAATCAAGTCAAGCAAAATAAGCATGTAAAGGTGATCTAAAACCCTAAGGTAACCCCACTTTTATATATTCCCAGCAGAGTCGCCAGTTCTGTGATACGGTGGGAGAACTGACTTGAGGTTTTGCGTTTGTGTTTGCAAATGTTGCGATTTAGCAAGAATCGCCACCGACTTTTATTTTATCCAAAAGGAAAGGTAAAAAAGCACAGGAAAGACCTTTGAGATTGTTTTTGGGTTCGGGGGGTAGATTATGAAAAGGGAAGGTTCTAGCACCCTTTTCATCCATGGTTTTCCATGGGCTCTTAGTTACTTGTTTAGATCACTTGCTTTGCTTTTTTCAATTGTTTGAAATGGTGCTTTGTGTGGTTTTTGAAAGTATTTTGAAAAGAGGCCTTTGTTTAGGCAATCCTTGTAATGATTCTCGTTCATAAGAATGTATACAAAGATGTTTGTCTTTTGAAAAATGTTTTAATGTTTTGAAAGTTGTTTGGAAATGTTTTGAAATGTGTGTGTGTTTGAAAATAGCAAGGATTGTTTTTGAAATGATCGAGTAACTAGAAGCATTCTACCTACTCAAAAGTCTTTCTTGTACATTTTTATTCCTTTGACATTGTTGTTTGACCATTGCATTTGGTAAACAACCCTATCTTTGGATGTTAAACGGGACGGACATGGGTCATAGTATGACCACGATAGCAATGGTGCCAAGTATCTTAGCAAGTTTTAGGGACTAAGATCATTTGTTTAGGCAACCTTTTTTGATAGCGTCATCGAGGGACTATGATCTTTTGTTTTGATTGATTTTGCCAAGATACCTAGCATGCATACCATGGCCCTTTCGTTTAGGAAACCAAGTGGGTGAAACCCTAGAGATGCTTGTGTGCAATGTGTTGTCATTTTTCATGCATTTTTGTCTTGGATTAGGTCATGCTATTTGTTTGATTTTTGTCTTGTCATATAAACCCTTATTTACTAAACATGCATATAATGCGATAAGTTGCATAAAGTAAACCTAAGCTATTACAACAATATTATGGGAGGGGGGATACAAGTTTTGAATGGGGATATTTGCACAAAATAAAACCCTAATTCACTATTACAACCCAATTGAATATTGTACAAATAAATAAATAAACAAGTATTTAAATATGCAATAAAAATGTAAATATGCAAAAAATGTTTTGTAATTGTTTTATGTATGATAAAAATAGAATTATCCAAGTCCTAAAGATAAGTAAAAATAATATTATTATTTTGAAAGGGGAAACCCTAATTTTGTTTTAAAAGAAAATATATTTTCTATATTATTTTATTCATTTTTTGTTCAAGAAAAAAAATAATATTATGTATAAATATTAAAAATTAAATATGTATGACAAATAAATATTTAATATGTATAAAATAATAAAATAAAAATATTTAAGTATTTTTATTATTTACAAGTTTATTTAAGAAAATAAAACCTAATAAACTATTTTTATGCCAAAAAAATAATTAAAAAAATAATAAAATAAAATGCAAAAAATTAAGAAAATATTTTTGGATTTTTGTAATGTTCAGAAAAAATAATAAAGTCAAAAATATAAAATATGCAAGAAAATACAAAAAAAAAATATGCAAAGGGGGGTGCAGAAGTAAAATGGGGGGTGCAAAAAGAAGAAACAAAAAAGGCTAGAAACAAAAAAAAAGCCCCAGACAGCATCTTCATCCCTGTCCTCTGTCCCTGCGGGCGTTTCTGAGCTTGATTTTGTTCTTGCTCATGCTTGCATGAAATCAAAAACTTACAACATGAAACTTATAGCATTTTTAATCATGATTCCAACCATATCCATTTTGTGACCTAACTCTAAGAAACCAGTGAGAATTTCAGTGGCCCTAATTCCTGACCTAATTTTTTCATGAAATTCAACAATCAAATACTCTTATCTCAGTTAATATAAATGGAAACTATGCATATGTACAGCTTAAGCAAGTTAAGGACTACATTTTTGCTTCACAAATCGTGACCTAAGGATGCCTAAATAGAGAGATAAAAACTTGACAAATACCTTGTTCAGTTGAGTTTGGATATGGCAATGTGAGAACTTTGAGTGAGGTCTGAAGATCGTGTGGGCTTCTTTGAAGTTCCCTCAACCTTTTCCAATGCTCAGCTTGCCTTGTAGATGCCTGAATCTCCCTGTAGAAGTCAACCTGCAAACCTTCAAAATGAAAATGGTGAAGCTTGAAACAGGGCACACAGTTGCAAGACAAAGGCCTGGATAGTTTAGGTGTGATGTATGGAAGGTGTTTCAAGTGTTGAATCAAGAAACGCACGAGCCAATATTGATTTGGCTTGAGATTTGCAAAAGCTGCCCTGTTTGGGCAGAAAATGGTGTTTTTTGTATTTGAGGTGGTTTTGGAAGTTAAGCACTCGTGTATTTTCTTGTGACAAAGTTCTGAAGTTGTGTAGAATAATTCCAAGGCTTATCTTTTATCATATATCCAAGTTCTATTGACTTTTTCAAGTTTTCTTGCTTTTGAAGAAAATTGGAAATGACAATGCCAAAGTGCTTTACAGGCTAACTCTAGGGCTGCAAGGAGTTGGTAAACTTTTTCTGATGTTTGTGAATCTTTCTTGCAATAAAAGATTAGGTCCATGGCTCAAAGTTTGCAAAGTTGCAAAAAGCATGCTTTATCAAAATGGTATTATGCACTTTATGCCATAAATGGATTAATTCATTGTGCAATGCTTCAAAGATAAGAATAAAGCCAATATCCAATGTGTTAGCATTCAATTATGGAGTGTAGAAAGGATTAGGACCTGTAATACCAAGTACAAGCATGTTTGAAACTGATTTGCAACTTGTAACATTGTGAAAATGCCTTAAACAAAAGTGATAAATTGCCATATTCATTTCTTCGATTCTTTGTAACCATAAATGATGTTGGAGAGTTCTTGGACATTTTGGAAAGCTTGTAACATGATCTACAATCCATCTTTGAAATTCATTTTGAGATACCTCTTGGAACTAGGTGAAAATTGCCATGAAGTTAGGTCAAAAATCTGCCTAAACTAGGGCAAAATTTCACTAAGTTAAAAAGTTTATGGACCCCTATTCACAAAATCATAAATTGAGATACAAGCATCTTTTGGGAAAACTTTGTAAATAAAAGTTGTATATTTCATGGAGGACTACAACTTTCATGTTGGAAGTTTTGTTTGAATCCCATTGCATCATGGTGAAAAAGTTGTGGAAAGTTGGGAAAAAATAAGAAATTTTTGTAACTTAGAAAATTTCAAAGTTATAAAAATTTTCCAAATTGAAACCCTAATTTGCAAAATTGATTTTCTTGATCAACAAGTTTCATATTTTGACATATCTTGATGAATTATGACCCTTGGCACTGGATTTTGACCAAAAAGACAAAGTTTGACTTTTCAGTGTACAGTTGAATTTTGATCAATTGACTGGAAAATTCATCTGTCAATCCAATGCATTTGAGATATTTTGAACCATGTAATTAGGTCAATATGATTCCATTGAGTCCTTGAAATCATTCTTGAACACAATTAGTCACTGGCTAGGTTAAAAATCAGAAATTTCCCTTTCTCAGTCAAAACCCTAATTTTGACCATTTTGCCCTTTTGATGATCTTATCAAATTTCTTGAGGAATTGTGGTCCAAAATTGATCAAATGGTACATAGGAGCCTATAATGTTGTTGTGGATCAAAAATTATGAATTTTGATTATAAATTGGCCATGATTGACTTTTTCCCCAATACAACTGACTTTTAGGTTTACTGTCCAATTGATTGGGCAAAAATGTGATTCAAGGCTTGAAACTTGGTATGAGCATTCTTAGGGGTCCAAAATGGTGTATGAAAGTCACATGAAGAATTTATGGTCCAAAAATCCTTGTGCAAACTCAAACCCTAATTTCAGGCTATCAGTGTAAGGTGATGTCTTGAGCTGAGCAAACCCAAATCCTGTCTGGAGTCCAAGAGGTCTTGTGAGGAAAAAACATGATAAATGAGAGGGAAAATTTTGGGGTACAACAGTTAGACAACTTTGTAATGATTCTTGTATTGGTTAAGAATGCATAAAAAGTGTTTATTTGAAAATATTTTAAAATTGTGATAGTGAAAAAGATGTTTTAAAATGTTTGCGAGCAAGCGATTAAGAGATATCTACCTACTCAAAGTATTTATCATTCTTTTCCTCTTCCTTTAGATAGTGTTATCCTACCATTAGTTAGTAGGAAGCCCTATCGTTGGATGTGAAGGGACAGGCGCGGTCATCGTACAGTCATACAGGCATCTCGTAGGGGCGCTTTATCAGTTTTATTGTAAGGGACTAGATCGTTTACCGAAGGCAACATTCGAAAGGTTCTTCGAGGGACTACAGTCTTTTTTATTGAGGGATAGTGCTAAAGCGTCCCCACGTTCGAGGGACACGACTGTGTTTCCGAAGGCAATAAGTGAGGTTAGCCTAGAGGTGCACATGTGAAGAGTGTTTTAATTAGTTGATTTATCTTGAAATTAGGGTTTTCTACAATTGTTTTCAATCTTTTCTTACAAACCTTATTAGCTAAACAGTTATAAGGAAAGCGATAAGTGCAGAAAGTAAAGGCATAAATTAAAGAGTCTTATGCTATTACAAGGCTTCGGGAATTGGGGTACAAATAGTAAAACGGGGGAAAGGTAAAACCCTAATTAAACTATTACTAACTGTAAACAAATACATAATTGGAAAAATGCGAAAATTATAAAAATACATGAAGCAAAATGGAAAAAGGAAATTGTCTTGTGATTGTTTGATAGAAAATTTTGATGGTTAACCTAATGGCCTAATTGATTTTAATTAGTTAAAAAAAGGAATTGATTGATTAAGTTAATCAAACCCTAAATTGATTTTAGTCAATCAAAAAACCTGAAAACCTAATTAATTTATTAATTAAAAAATAATTGATTAAATAAAAACCTAAAAATTAATTAGTTTTAATTAAAAAAACCTTAAACTAAACCAGGGTTTATTAAAAAAAAAGGTTTATTTGGAAAGGTTTTGTAAAAAAGGGTTTAGGAGGAAGAGTAAAAAGATAAACCAATTGTTAGGGGTGGGTGTTGAACCCACGCCCCCAGAACCTTCAAGCAACACATTCACCATCAGGCCAAGCGCGCCTTGGTGTTAGGATATGGCTTCAACGTGTTTTGTAAACTAACCTACAAAATATGAAAATGTAAGGAAAATAAATAGCAAAAGGCTGGATCGAACCCATGACCTTTGATACCAATGCCTTAACACGCGCGCTTCAACTGCTGGGAGGTGATACATCCATTAACTTAAATGAAATAAAACATATATAATATACAAATGATGCCTGAACCAGAGACACGCTAGATCCCTAGCTCCAGTCGTCTTCTCCGGTTGCCTTCTTTTGTCAAATCTGCACAATAAACAGAATTAGTAATCCAAAAACATCATACCCCCCAAAATCAAGGGCTGCGAGTTTGATGGGATGATTATTTTGGGCTAAAACAACCTGGTTTGAGAGTTATGGTGAAAACGTTGTAGATCAGTGTAGCTATGGTGTATCTCAATTTTGGTTTCATGGGACCTCCACGATGATCCAAACATGTACTAATGAATCTCAGAAACACGTTAGTAATGTTAGATTTAATCAAAACCATATGAAAATAAAAATTATGAATGCATGAAACAACGATAAGGTGGTGCTGCATGCAGGGGTGTTTTGAGCCCTTTATATCATTGAAATTGATCTCATCTTACCCTCTAATCTTCCTATGAATGAATAGGATGATTAGTTTGTGATGAAAGGCATCATAAATATGGTTTGAAGCTTTTAGGGTTCTTTGAAATTTTGTGAGATTTTTGATAATTTTTTAGGCAAGGTTTTTTTTTGTGTTGCTTGTATGAATGAGGAAGAATATATAGTGCTTGATTAGGTTAAACATATGATGGTCTTGGACTCTTGTAAATTAATAAAAAATCAAAAATAAATAAAATAAAAAAACCAAGGAGTGTATGAATGAGTTCTGATGTGTATAAGGAGTATGGAGCACGTTTGAACTCTGAAATAATGGCCCAATAGCCCAAAATATCAAGTTTTCCTAATTTGAACTTCATGCATTTGCTCAAAATTTACCAACTTGCAACGGTCATAACACTCTCAATTTTCATCTTTTGAAGGTGATCTTGGACTTTTAGGAAATCCCAAGGTGTCCTCAACAATCTCTATATTTATCATTTTTGTATTTGAATACATTATCTTGATGTAAGTTACCTTGACAAAAAGTGTATTTTTTTTACCTTTGAAATGACTTGTAATGTATTGGCCCATATCTCTCAAATGAAGCATTTTTTGGACTTGATCTTAGAGAGACAAAGTGGTAGAGAATTTAATTTCCTTCAAAATGCGCCTTGGTAAGGGAAAGTTGATGAAGCATGTGAAAGTTATGCTTGGTCAAAGTTCAGTTGACTTCTCCTAAGGAAACCCTATTTTGGCAAATTTTGACTTTTGATGATTTGAGGGATTTTCTTGAGGAATCATGATCAACCCTTGATCAAGTGATGAATATAACTTCAAAATGTTGATGTTGACCAAACATCTTGAAGTTTGACTATTTGTTGACCAAAAATCCTCACTATGCATGATCACTCTTCACAAACACACTATCTCTTATTGCATGATGCTTACTTTCTTTTTCTTCTTTGAATAACATGCTCCCTTAGGGTGTTCGTTTCATCTTCTTTAAGATGTGAACTAATTAGACATTAGGTTCTTATCCAAGCATGCTAACTTAGATAGAAGTTCCCCTTTCAAACCTAACCTTAGGGCCATCATCGTACGATAACACTAGGGCTAGAACTAGGTTAGTCTCCCTTAGACTTTTCTTTTGCATTGCATATTTCCTAATCTAAAACAAAAATTTCTTTCCTTAATCGAAAACCCAAAAAAAAATAATCATTATTCAAATCCATTTCACTTAACAAAAACACTCAACAAATCAAATATTTCTTCAAAAGGGCATGTCATCTTTGTTCTACCACGATACAGGCCGTTCCTATTGCTAGAATGTGTGTGTTAATGTTGCCCACTAAAAAACACCAACAAACCAACATTTTCTAGAAGAACTACGGTGTTCTGATTCCTTCATGGGATACGTAGGCAAAGGGTTGAGATACCCTCACGAATGCACTAATAAAAACCATTTCATTCCTCTTAGCCAGTATAGTTATAGATAGACACACCCTTAGAAGCAAACAATCAAAATGGATCCCATTGAGTACAACGGATGTGAGGGGTGATATTACCTTCCCCTTGCATAATCAACTTTCGTACCCTCTCTTTTGGTTACAAGACCATCTTATCCATCCTCTTGGGATTTTCTCGATATTTCCCCTTCCTTCGGGATAAATAAAGTTCGGTGGCGGCTCTATGTGTTTTTTTTCGGTCGCTTCAATCATTGACAGATTCCCTTTAAGGATATTCTTGAGTTTCGAGGTATCTTTTTACTTCGTGGTACCAAGGCTTTTCCTCTACTCTATCAATATCAACTTTGTAGCAATGCTCCGGTTCATCTAGTCTCTCAATATTAATTCAAGGAGCTTCATTATCCCATCTGACTTTGAACATAAATGACACGGTACCCAGTGTGTCTTCCAATTGATTCTCTTCTCATGGAATATGTTCCAAAGTGATTTCTTCGAAGCACAAAATTAATGTCAACACATGCTCTCAATAAGGAATGATATTTGGATGCTTCGTGTCCCTTTCTCCCTTAATCTGACTGATCACTAGGGCTGAGTCCCCATATACCTTCAAGAATTTAATTCTCATATCGATAGCAGCTTTGATACCCATGATACATGCTTTATACTTGGCCTTATTGTTGGTACAGTCAAAACACAATATGGCGGTGAATAGCATATGGAAACCCATGGGAGAGATAATCACAACACCAATTCCATTACCGAGTGCGTTGGAAGCTTCATCAAAAACCATAGTCCATTGGGATCAAGTTCAGGTGCTTTGCATGGTCGAGGTTCTTCATAATCAGTAACTAGCATGATATTCTCATCTGGGAACTCAAAATTCATAGACTGATAGTCATCTACAGCTTGATGAGCCAAATGATCTGCCAGTACACTTCCTTTGATTTCCTTTTGAGTAGTGTACTAAATGTCATATTCTGTCAAGACCATCTTTCCATCTTGCTATTCTTCCGGAGAGAGTGGGTTTCTCGAATATGTAATTTATTGGATCCATTTTAGAGATCAACAAAGTAGTATGAGTCAACCTATACTATCTTAGTTGGCGAGTAGCCCATGCCAAAGTGCATAAAGTTTTCTCGAGAAGTGAGTATCTTGTTTCACAGTCGGTAAACTTTTTGCTATGGTAGTATATTGCATGCTCTTTTCAACCAGACTCGTCATGTTGCCCCAATACACACCCTATTGAGTTATCTAATACTATTAAGTACATGATCAGAGGTCTTCCTTCAACTGGTGGCATCAGAATTGGAGGTACTCCTTGATTTTGTCGAAGGCTATCGGACAATCATCGTTCCACTTCATTACTTGATCTTTCTTAAGTAACTTGAAGATTGGCTCACAAGTAATTGTCAAATGGGAAATAAATCTAGCAATGTAGTTCAATCGTCCCAAGAAACCTCTAACTCGCATCTCAGTATGGAAAGTTGGCATTTCTTGAATGGATTTAACCTTGGCAGGATCAACTTCAATACCTTTACCACTGATGACGATACCTAGGAGTTTACTTGATCTTACCCCAAAGGTACACTTGTTTGGATTCAAACTCAACTTGTACTTATTCAGTCTCTCAAACAGCTTGTGCAGGTGGTCAAGATGTTCTTCTTCAGTCTGAGACCTGGCTATCATGTCATCAACATAAACCTCTATTTCATGATGGATCATATCATGGAACAAAGCTACCATAGCACGATGATATGTTGCAACGGCGTTCTTCAAACCAAAAGGCATAACCTTGTAACAGAAAATGCCCCACTGTGTGAAAAAAGTAGTCTTCTCCATGTCTTCAGATGCCATCTTGATTTGATCATAACCAGAGAAACCATCCATGAAGGAAAGTACTTTATGTTGAGCGGTGTTGTTAACCAGAACATCAATATGTGGAAGCAGAAATTCATCTTTGGGGATTGCTTTATTAAAATCCCTGTAGTCTATACACATACGCACCTTACTTTCCTTCTTAGGTACCGGCACCACATTTGAAACCCACTAAGGATAGGACATAACTGCTAAGAAACCTGCATTGAACTGCTTCATGACCTCAGCGTTGATCTTTTTGAATATCTCAGGATGCATACGACAAACCTTCTGCTTTATAGAAGGACAACCTTCCTTCATCAGTAGACAGCGGACCACAATGTTAGTATCAAGCTATGGCAGTCCTTATAAGACCAAGAAAAGATATCAACATTGTCACGTAACATCTGGATTAATCTCTTTTTGACACTATATTTTAGGTCGGCACCTATCTTGATTTCTTTCTTGTCCTCTTCAGTGCCCAAGTTCATAACCTCGACTGGATCTTTAGGTAGTTATATGGCTCTTTCTTCCTACTCTAATAGTCTAGCAAGCTCTCAAGGTACTTCACAATCTTCCTCACCTTCGTCCTCGGCTTGTTAGATCGGATTTTCAAAGTCATAATCAGCAATAGCAGAATTGTTATCAATGGGACCCACGATGAATATGGATCCATGATGAATGTTATCACAATCTTCCTGTCTTGGAAACCTTTTATTCAATGATATGTATGGCATGTAGATGCATATGCAATGTTTTCAAGGATCTCGTGGGATTTAAATTTTTCAATCAAAAGGGAACAGAAACAAATATTCTTATTAGTAAGTTCAAATTATAACTGCCTCTTAATGAAAACAATGAAAACAAAAGGGTTACAAGGAAAAAAAATTAGGAAATCCTAAAAACTAAGACTCAATTCTCCCATGGACGCTTCCTCTTTGTGTTGACATGTGCATTAAGGCTCTACTCTTTGTGAAGTTGTTTTGTCATCTCTAACAGTTTCTTCTCACTAGCATAGAACTGAGTCTCAAAGCTGTCTCTTTCCCTTTCAATTGAATCCAAGACTTATGTAGTTCTTCAAGGTTAGTAGTCATATTTGGATGAAAAATGGTATGAGGAATATCTCCTTCAACAACAAGCTCCACAATTACTGGTAGGGCAGTAGGATATGGCATTATAAGATTTTGAGCACGAGATCACACCCATATGAGGTAGGGCTCCAAAGGGATGGAGTTTTTCTGTCCCAAAGTCTTGTTATCAATCTTACCCATCATTCCCCAAGCACGTATAAACTTTTGACGCTAACCTTGAGGATCGTTCTTGTAATCGAATACAATACCCTGGATAAGCATATAATTAGGACTATCTCTTCGAGCATAACCAAATTGACGTATGGCTAGAGAAGGGTTATAAGTAATACCTCCCTTTATGCCAAGGAGCGGCACATTAGGGAATTCCCCATAGCGGTCAATAATAGTGATGTCCTCTGGAGATCGGGAACACCAATAAATATCTGAATAAGAGAGTGACATCATTCTTCGAGACCACCTCTAACCTTGTTCATTCTTCATCACTGATCGAGGAAGGTGAAAAATAAATCACATGGATAGTAAAGGCGTGCAACACATGAGAGTCCCTGGCTTCCTCATAGTATGAGTGTGAAGAGATTGAAAAATATCTCCAAGCAAAGTAGGCACGGGATTATGAGTAAGAAATATTTTGATGGTGTTCACATCTATGAGTTGGTCTGGATTAGGGAATAGTACCAACCCATAGATCAATAGAGCCAAGATCTCCTCAAAAGCATGAAAACTCATAGCATCTAGAAACAAATTAGCCTTCTCTATCATAAATTTAGCAAGAAGACCTTTAACTCCACTTCTTGTTTCCCAGTTAGACACAATGTCTGACTGCTTCAGATGTAAGGTTGTTGGAATAACTTCAGGTTTTGAAACTTTATCTAAACAGGTGAAGGGTGCCTGAACAAGAATAGGTACTTCAAGTAGCTTACAAAACTCTTTCATTGTGGGTACCAACTGATAATCTGGGAAGGTAAAACAGTGATGCTTAGGATCAAAGAACTGGATTAGAACACTCATCATGTCTTCTTCAAACCCTGAGGTAACCAAACTGAGTAGATAACCATGCCTCTTGGTGAATTGTGAGTTTTTGGGAACCTTTGAGAATAACTCCTTAAGCTTGGAAGGTACCCTTACAAAGTTGATTCAGATAGTATTTCTGCGAGCGAAGGTTGTAACCTGTAACAAGGAACAAAGATAAATCCCTAGGTCCTTGAAATGGTTAGTGAAAATGTTATGTTCTGATGATATGATGTTATGATGTTATGTTTGTGTTAAATAAGTAGCAAACACAAACAAGTCATACAAGAGCCTTAGGTTTAAATGATTGCATGAAATCCATAGGTAAATACCCTTACCCAATGAAGTTAAGTTGGCTCAACCTGTCCTAAAATAGTAACCGGGTTCTAAGAATCTCATATCACAGATCTTCCTCGTAGGCTTTATTTTAGCACGGCAACTGGCTTGCCACCAAAATATCCCGAAAGTGAAATCTCAATGAGCGTAGCCTCGAGTATCAACCAACTTCGGATTGCACCAAAGAGGACTATCTCACTACTTTCTAATGGCCAGGATGGGTCAATTAGGGTTCAAAAATTAAGTTAGTGTTAACGATACCACGCGGAAGCCTAATGTTATCCTCGACTGACTCGAGGAACATCAATACAAACTAACGTGTCTCACTAACTGTATCTATCATGTTAACCATATCGGTCTACGCCGTACAATTTTTATGATCTATTGCTACTTACCTAAGGAATCACTAGATCCTATTGTAGTATCTTTCACACAAACAATAGTACTCAAACAAGCCCTTAAATTTAAAGCAAACAATTCAAACAAGTAAAAGTGATATAAACTCTAAGGTAACCCGTCCTTTTTTAAGTAACTCCCCAGCAGAGTCGCCAGTTCTGTAATACAGTGGGAGAACTGACTTTTTTGTTTTATGGCAAATGTTGCAGTTAACAAGAGTCGCCACCGACTTTTCTTTTATCCATATTTAGGAAAGGTGAAAAGAACATGAAAGACCTTTGATAGATTTTGAGTTTGGGGGGTAGGTTATGAAAAGGGAAGGTGTTAGCATCCTTTTCATCTGTAGTTATCTACGGGCTCTTAATTTCTTAGCTCACTTAAAACTTTCTTTGTGTGTGTGTGCTTTGTTTGAAAATATTCTGAAATCCCAATGTAAGGCGAACTTTGTAATAATTCTTGTATAAGTCCTCAAGAATGTATATAAAGTGTTTTTTTTTAATATTTGTTTTAAAGTGATGTGTAAAAATATTTTGAGTTGTGAAAAAGGTTGTGAGAAAGCGTTTAAGAGTTCTTACCCACTAAATTCTTTCTTTTTATTTTCCTTCTCCTTTAGATATAGTACTATCCATACCATTAGTTGGTAGGTAGCCATATCTATCAGATGTGAAGGGACATGCATAGGTTCATCGTATGGTCATCGAAGGTAACATGTAAGGATACTTTAGCAATTGTATCGAAGGGACTATCATCATTTTGCTCATAGGGTCATCGAAGGGACTAGGTAATTTTGTAGGTAACTCTGAGGATCATCGAGGGACTATGATATTTATTCGAAAGGGACCATGATGATATTGTTAAGTTGAGGGTTTTTTTCTAAAGTATCCCCACTTTCGAGGGACATGACCAATATTTGTAAGGCAACAAAAAGAAGTTACCCTAGAAGTGAAGTAAGCAAAGTGTATTAGTTCTGTTATTTAGTCTTGAAAATTAGGTTTTTTATGATTTTATTTTAGTCTTGCCATACAACCCCTAATTACTAGCAGTTAAATATGTACAGGAAAACAAAGTGCGGAATGTAAATTGCGGAAAATTAAACCTAAGCTATTACATCCTGTGAGCAGTTACATAATTAGAAAAAAATGCGGGAATGTAAATCTACGCTATTACAATTGAGAGTGCGGCCTATACACTTTTTCTAGGAAAATTAAATAGAAAAAAAAAAGAATAAGAAAAATGTTATAAAAATGTTTAAAGACCTAAAGTTCTAAGTTAATGTTTTTGGTATTTTTTGTAGAAAATAATTTATGGTTAGGGATGATAATTAAACCTAATAAATAATTAATTAAGTTAATTAAAAAAACAAAACCCTCATTAGAAACCATAACATCTAATTAATTAAGAAGAATCATTTGGATAAACGCTAAAGCTAATTAATTTTAATTAAACCCAAAGGTCTAATTAATTAATTAATTAAAAGCCAAACCTTAATTCTAGTTAATTAAAAAACTGAGCCTAATTTGGTTAAGGGTTAATGTTTAATGACTTAATCTTAATTAGTTAAAAATAATAATAATATGAAATAAAAACTAGAGTTAGTAAAAATAAGAAAAAACAAATGCATGGGGTGGGAGTTGAATCCATGCCCTTGAAGTCACAGGTCTGCCTTCCTACCATTGTGCAATGCGTTGCGTTTTTGTTTGAGAATAGGAACCAATAAATTTGGTATTAACCTGCGCGTTATCCTGAAAAACAAAATGATTTGACAAAAGTTGGGATTGAACCCACTCCCTTTGCAATAACAAATGTATCACTCGCCACTACGCCATTTGTGTTTCACATTAACTGATTATGAATTAAACAATAAATAATAAACGTGCATTAGTTTGGAATTTTCAAACGAGTCAAAAGTGGACCCTATTGGCTTAAGTGAGGACCAATCATGAAGCACCCTCACACCATGCAAGCTTTATCCGAGTCAAACAAAACACAGAGACACCAGAGTCAAACTTCGGTCGTCTTCTCCGGTAGCCTAAAAACTCAACCTGCAAAAACAACAAGAATCAAAGATCAAGAGGGATTGTGGGCCCCTAATTTGGACCTCCTGAATCCATTGGTAATCTTATTTTGTCCTGAAAACGCTAGTAGAGTGAGTGTTAAAAAATATGTTTCAAAATGCCCTAACAATGGCAGATCTATATTCATGTGTCAAACCTCACAAGTAATACGTCAAAACAGTTCAACACGTCAATATGAACATTAATGTATGCATAAAATTCATTTAAATTGCATGAATTAAAAGTTTGAAATTCAAGAATGTTACCAAACCGGTTCAGTCGAGGTGTGCGGTTCTGGCGTGCTTCGAGCTTGAATAAGGATTGGAATGACTTCCTGGGAACTTCAAGAACATGGTTTGAAGCTTGGTTTTGATTGAGAATGGTTGGAAATAAGGGTTTGAGTTTGCCCTAGTTCTTGAAATTTTTTAGATTTTTAGGGTTTGTTCTTGAGACAGCTTTTCATGTCCTTTGATGTATGAACATGTTATGTATTTATAGTAGAGAAGATTAGGTCAAATGGTGGGCTTGGACATCTCATGAAATCATATCTTTGATTTTGTTTAAAAATAAGTTGAAATCTTCCAAAACCAATGAAGATTTGTTTCAAATATAGGCCACACGATTTCTTCTGCTTCAAGGTAGATTTTTGGGCCACCAACATGATTAAAACAAAAGTCCACATGCCTTGTATCATTTATTTGGTATTTTATTTGATTTATTTTACTTTTAATTGAATAAAATCAAAATCAAAATAAATAAAAACCACAAAAATAAATTAATGGATTTAGAGGTCTAATATGAGGTCATGAACACGTTTAAACCTAAAAACTTAGGCCCATTAGCCCAAAAACTCAAGTTTGCTCAATTTGAACTTCAAGCATTTTCTCAAAATTGCTCAACTTGCACCAATCATAACTATCTTAATTTTTTTCATATGAAGATGATCTTGGACTTTTTTGAAACTTCAAGATGTCTCTTACAACTTTCACGATGGTCATTTTGTCATTTGAAGCCTTTAACTTGATGTGAATTTCTTTGACAAAAGATGTCTTTTTGTTGACTTTTAAAATGACCTGTAATGTTTTGACCCATATCTCTCAAATGAAGCATTTTTAGCTTTGAGCTTAGAGAGACAAAGTTGTAGAGAATTGAATTTCCTTCCAAATGAGCTTTGGTTGAGAAATTTCTGATGAAGTATGTGAAATTTATGCTTGTTCAAAGTTCAGTTGATTTCTCCTAAAGAAAACCCTAACTTAGTAACTTTTGACTTTTGATGAATCTTGAGTTTTCTTCATGAATCATGATCAACCCTTGATAAAATTATGAATGTGACTTCAAAATGTTGATGTTGACCAATAATCTTGAAGTTGGACTGTAGATTGGTCAAAGTTGACTTTTTGTCCAATATAGTTGATTTTCAATCATCTGACTAATTGACTGAGCAAACTTGTGATGTAAGGCTTGAAACTTGGTATGAGGGTACCTTGATACATATGAGAAACCATTAAATCAACTTGAGGCGTTAGGAGTCCAATTTACTTTGAGAGAAGCAAAAACATAATTGTAGGTCAATTGCTTAGGAGTGGAGTTTGTTTGGTCAACCCTTGAGTAGTCTTGAGCAATTGAGACCTTAATGAGCATGATGAGGTATCTTGAATTAATTTTAAAATGGGAGGGAAAATTTTGGGGATCAAAAACTAATAATGTATCACCCACACCAATATCACCTATTTCTCACCAATTCAACATTTCACATCGACACATGTGACTCTAATGCAACTCAATGCAATATGCATGTGGTACCAATTCTTATCCTTTACGTTTTTTACATTTAAACTGCGTCCATCTCTCAGACAGATAACCACCAAAAAGCCCATCCTTTAAGCCTCTAACCAATCCTATAGGTTTGGGACAAGTCACTAGCCTCCACAAAACTACCAACCATTGCCTCTTGACAACAAATGGTGCATGTGCAATCTCAACAATCATATGAAATTAAGACCATCTCTCAATCTTAATTATACAAGCATATATCACATAATTCATGATATTTTGAATTTTTTCACCATTGCACAAACATACATATTTCATGTCGCCATTCACATACAATACATTCTCATAGAATTAATCAAATCAACACACCACAATAACACATAGCAAACAATTCCAAACCATGTTACTCTTATCCATCATCAAATCACAACATACATACACAAAATTCAAGTGTTATGTTTTCCTAAAAGAATCATTCAAACCCTATCAAATACATGTTTAATAAATTATTAAAATTCATGGAAATCCCTTATAAGTCATAAAAATACAAGACCCCTAATAAATTAAATAAAATATAAAATTTCACATTGCAGGTATCTCTAGGCGCGCTCTTTGGCGCTAAGCGGACTTAACTCAGTAGTTGTCACGTTAAGCGCATAAATCCTCTTTAAGCGTGCTCTACAATTTCTGCAGAAAAATCTGCAATGCCAGCAACACACCAGTCCGAGTTTTAACTCTAAAACCCCATTTTATCACCCAAGTTTCTATGATTTATGGTATTAAAACACATACCTAACATGTAGTATTTATTTAGAACATCCAAACATTAACTTCATGGATTCCACTCAAAACCCTAACATGTTAAACTCTAGAAATTGAAGAACAAAACCCCTAAATTGTAGAACTACCCATTATATACATTTATATAATCTCATAATCAAATGAAAACCCACCCTTACCTTGGATGTAGATACTCTAAGTTTCTTCCCTCTTCTCTTCTCATGTCTCCCTTTTTCTCCTCTTTCTCCTCTTCTCTTGTTTTTCTTTTCTAACTCTATATTTTTCTTATTTTATTAAACACCCACTAAACATGTGTTTCACTAATGGACTTATCTCATACAATCACACTAATGTAACATATAAGACCCAATTAATCAATAATATTATTCTCATACTTACTAGCCCCATACATATAACACACATTCACAATTAATACAAATAACTCATATATTCACAAAATCACACAATTTAATTAATTACTATATTATATAATAATTAATAAAATAAATAGCTAATAAAATAATTAATAAATAAAAATTTGTGTGTTACACATGGCCTCAGAGAAAAATTAAGGCAAATCTACAAACATCATGGAAACTCACGAGCAAAGCCAAATGCTCGACGCGAGAGCAAGTTAAACTCCCGACCATGATCCCCATAACACTGTCTTCCTCGCAAGCAAACTTCAACGAGTTACGAGTAGAATATTATCCCCGTGTATGCAAACGCAAAAGGAAAAGACATCCATGACGAGTATCATCTACAGCGGCGTAAGATCACTGAAATTCTGGAACTTGCAATACAGATGTTCAGACTGATGTCCCAACACCACACAATGTCAAGACATATGTTGACATAACACTTTCTAAATATAGTGATTATGCATAAAAGTAAATTGAAAAAAATTAAACAACTTAATTAGTTGTTAACCCTGTTCGGTGCAACGTTACCTACTTTGGGGGTTACCAAGCCGAGAAGGAAATCCACTATGATAGTATTAGTTCAAAGTTAAACCAACCCTAGTTTACAACTTCTCCCATAATAACTACCTTGTGAAACTTCTACCTAGAGACCAATAGATATGAGATCCCCTTCTCACATCCAATCACCACAGTCATATATCTACAGCCGCAAACCTTGTGACTAGACTTAAAGAACCAAATAGAAGATTACACTTCAAATAAACAATACTTAGTTTTTCTTAAAAGCCTCAACCAATAAAAATACTTAACTCTTTGCTTAAAAGCTCATGAGTGAGAGCAATAACTTGATATAAAATCAAGAACAATCAGTCAAACTCAATGCATCAAAAGATACATGAGTGACATACAAAGAACACAAACACTAAGAACCTAAAAAGACTCCCAAAACCCTAATCCTTATGTTGCATCCACAGTTTCTTCAATGTGAATGTTTTATATTTTAGGTTATAACAAGTCCTTATTTATAGACTCTTGTAGTATGGGATTGGACTCTTCAAATCCAATCTTCAATTTTTAAATCAGCTGCAAGATCTTCATATAAAAATATGAAGAAATTTTTCTAAAGTTTCTTTAAAAGTATCCAAGATCCTTTTTAATAAAACCAAGAGAATCAAATCAAATTAAATATGTCAAGAGAATAAAATAGAAGCACCTACTGCATAACGGACCAAGATTTCAAGACATCTGGCTCAACATATGTCTGATACACATCATAGTAAAACATGTCATGACATTTGATTAAGATGTTGTTACATTTTGCTCAACATCAGCCCAGAACCATGTTTTAGCAAAATTTAAGCTAAAATTAAAACCATGGATTAACACTCACGATCACAAGCCTGAATAAAGGCTTGTTTTGCAGAGTCCCTTGCTCCTCCTCGACATACGAGCTTACTCTAAGTCATTGATCTTCTTTCTAGAAGCAATGAATTGGGGGCTCATGTTCTGCATTGGGACTGTTGCTGACCCAACATCGAGCATAACCCAATCCAGTTCTATATCGAGTACGACCCAAAATTTTGGCCCAATTCGTTAGGGTCAGTGGAAAACACGCTTTCCACGTGCTCCTCGCCTGAGACACATCATCAACCAGACATGCATGCTTCACATGACTGACGAAACTGTTGTGTCCTTCATAACAGGGATGGTCATCCACTACCTGGAAAGTGAAGATTGGTTGACCCAAGACGATGACCATGGGCTGGCCATCTTTACTTTCACGTAGGAATTATGGCATTCATTCATTGTGGGCTTGAACACTCAGCCCATAACAGAGACCATTGGCCCAGTGTTTGGGGCACACTATAAAAATCCTCATATGTGGGAGGGTCAGGTATCCTATTCTTTACCCTTTCTCACTCACCTCTTCACCTGAACTGAGTTAATCATCAGAGTGTTTGTAGGTACACCCCCTTTTCATTGATCATTCGAATCTACGCATGCATCACCGACCACTCATCTGTTATGAGAAATAGTCAAGATCAGTAAGTAAATGGAAATAGCTTTATAAACTTACTTTGTCGTGTAGGGGGATGTGAAGCAAATCTTGTTGACAAGGGTTAGGAGTGGCATTCTCTACCAAGTCCATGTTTGGAGCAAAAGAGTGCCAGAATAAAACAAACAAGTACCTTTATGTGCATTTTTACACAAAGAACTATATAGTGGACAAAACGGTTGAACCTAGATTATATTTTACTATTTTATGTATGTCTCTTTGAAATTTTGGTTGGTATGACTCAAGATGCCCTATAGGATGTCGAGACATCTGATCCAACTTAAACAACATAGGAAAGGTATACAACATAAACACAGTACTGAAAAGCAATGAACAACACACATAATTATTAACCCAGTTCGGTGACAACAACACCTACTCTGGGGGCATACCAAGCCAGGAACGAAATCCACTAGACAATATCAATTCAAAGATAAACTCCTTTGTTTACAACTTATCACTTAAACACTACCATGTGCAACTTCTACCTAGGTCCTCCCTAGATATGAAAAATCCAATCTCACCTCCAATCACCACAATGATGTCTAACAGTCCCAATCCCAGTTAATGTATCGATGAACTTTTACCTAAATTAAGATTACACTTCAAATACAAAACTAGAAGATACATTTCCATGATAATATCTAGACAAGACTTACTTGACTAAGAACAATAAATAGAGTTTCTTACAAGCTTTCTCCAAGAAAAATACTACCTCTTGCTTAAAAGCTTCGAGGAGAACAATAATAGAGACTTACAACTCTATAATAATGTCCTACTTTCATATCAACATTATATTTTAGAGTCACACAAGTTGTATGAGACCATGTAACCTTTGTCCAGACTTCAAATCTGCAACAACACATCAGACAAATACCTAACTCTCGTCAAGTCATTTGCAATCAGTCACATGCATCAACTCATCAAAAGACAAAATTTCATCATATTCCTTCCTTCACAACATCCTTTAGAGGTACATGTTACAGATATAACTCCCTTCTCACAAATGGTTGACCAACAAAATCACAAGTGGATTCTTCATCAACCGCCATACATGAAAGATATCCATACCACAAACCACACCTAAGTCATATCAGGCTAGTTACTTGACTCCACCTTGAGTTTAAAACAAATACTTATACTTCACCATAAGCAACACAAACTTCCTTGTCCGAGGAAGCAAAACCTTTGAGACGATGTTCCAACATCAGATTTGACATCAATCTCAAACACACATGTAATACAGTGGGAGAACTGACTTTTGGTTTTGCATTTTATCACAAATGTTATGGATAGCAAGAGTCACCACCGAATTTTCTTTTATCCAACAAAGGAAAGGGTGAAAAGAATAAGAAATACCTTTGAGAATCTTTTGAGTAAGGGGGGTAGTTTATGAAAAGGTAAGGTATTAGCACCCTTTTCATCCGTAGATATCTACGGGCTCTTAATCGCTAGCTCACGTTTGAAAATGCTTTGTGAATGTGTAAGTTTGAAAATATTTTTAAAATGCCTAAGTGCGGCAAATTTTTAATGACTCCCGTATCAGTTGAGAATGCATACAAAGTGTTTATTTTAAAAACATTTTTAGAAAAGAAGTGTTTTGTGTGAAAAAAAATTATTTGTGAGCAAGCGACTACGAGCTATCTACCTACTCAAAAGTCTTTCGCATTATTTTCCTCTTCCTTTAGATAGTGATATCCTACCATTAGTTAGTAGGAAGCCCTATCATTGGATGTTTGAGGGATAGTTGCGGATTATCGTACATTCATAAAGGCAACTTGTAGGGCGCTTTAGCAATTTGTCGTAAGAGACTAAGATCATTTACCGAGGCAACATTGAAGGGTCATCGAGGGACTACGATCTTTTAACTTAGGGTCTTTGCTAAAGCGTCCCACATTCGAGGGACATGACTATTTTATCCGAAGGTAACAAGTGGGGTCACCCTAGAGGTGTGTATGTGAATGGTGTTTTTCTTTCAGTTAATTTGTCTTATATATTAGGGTTATCTAGCGGTTGATTTTAAGTCTTGCCATACATGCCTAATTAATATATAGTTATATATACTGACATATATACATACATAGGTGTGGAAAGTAAAGTGTGGGGAAATAAACCTAGGCTATTACATCCCATGGGCAGTTACATAATAGAAAAAATGCGAGGAAATGTAAATTACAACTATTACAAAATCAACCGTGCAACCAATACATTGATTTCTAGAAGTTTAAATGACAAAGAAAAATAAACGTTAGGAAAAATATTTTAATAACCCTAAGATTCTAAGTGTAAAAAATATTTTTTGATGTTTTATTTCTGTAGAAAAAGAAATTAAAGTGATAATAAAATAATTAATACCTAATTTTTTCTAATTTTTTCCTTTTTTAGAAAAATAAGTTAATTAAAAAAACCTAATGTCTAATTTTTTAATACAAATTAATTAATAAAAACCTAAGTCTAATTATTTTTAAATAAAAATTTATTTTTTGTATTTTTAATTAAATAAAATAAATGGATAAAAGTAAAAGAAAAATTAAATACAAAGAATAAAAAAAACAATATTGAGCCTGGTATGAAGAAAAATGAAGGGTGCAGAAAGGGAAGAGGTCTAAGCCAAAGATTCCAACATGGGATCTTGTGTGACTGGATCAAAGAGATTCACCGTGCATTTGTAGATCTGGGATCGTTGGATCATATCTATACAGATCTGATGGTGAGGCATGGCAGGGTGTAGGATGGGCTTATGGGAACACGCTACATTTGATTTGAAGAAGTTAGAAAATATGAAAAAATCACAAAAGGCAGGTATTGAACCCCTGCCCTTGTTCACTAAAGCCTTAACGCGCATTGTCAATTCCACTGGGATGACTATACATTCGTTCATGTAAATCAAACAAAAATAAATATATAATAAAGCTAAATTATTGGGTCGGAGAAGCGCCAGAGCCCTAGCTCCGGTCGTCTTCTTCGGTGAGCATCTTCTTCATCCCTGTAAAATAGAAGATGTCAGTGGTTCCCAAGGATGCTACCCTCCTAAATCAAGCCTCCTGAATCCAATGGTGGTGGCCGTTTCGCCTGAATGTGCCTGTATTCAAAGATACGAAGCAAACAACTCTTTATGCCCTAGTAATGGTGTGGCCTTATTCCTATGTTGAAACTCACATACTATGCGTCAAAATTATTCTAAATATAAATATAAACATGTATGAGTGCACGAAATCGATTAATAAAGCATGAATCAGAAGTTTGAAATTTGAGAAAACTACCAACACCGTGATGCTTGGTGGAACGATTCTGAGATGTCTTTCGCATGATGAATGTTTGGAAACAGTGCATGGGACCTTCATGATTGTAATGAGACACTTGGTTTAGCTTGAGAGTGGTTGGATCGTGTGATACAACTTTGCATTATTCTTGAGAATTTTGTGAATTTTAGAGGTCTGTTTGAGGTAATA
Organism: Vicia faba; assembly: GCA_948472305.1. Lineage (NCBI taxonomy): Eukaryota > Viridiplantae > Streptophyta > Magnoliopsida > Fabales > Fabaceae > Vicia > Vicia faba. The sequence continues at coordinate 1,054,664,563 of OX451735.1, forward strand.
TTTTCGTGTCCTTGTATCTGATGCTTGTCATGCTTATATAGAGGAAGGATTAGGGTAATCAAGTATGGCATAAAACAATGCAATCATGGCCAAATGAGACAAGAATAAAACATGTTTATAAACTTCCCTTTTGAGAAATTCTTGCCATATGAGCACACACGGTTTTTGCATGGCTATCATGAGTTGTCTTGGGCCTGAACTGATCCAAAAAAGCAAGCCCACGTGCCTTGGTGAATTGATATTATATTTTATTTGATTTAATTGCATTTAAATGAATAAAAATTCAAATAAAAGAAATAAAAATCATGAAAAATATGTGCATGCATTTATAGGTCTTCTAACACATTGTGAACATGTTTGAACATCAAAAGTTTGGCCCATTATTCTAAAATTTAAAGTTTGTTCACTTTACTCTTCATGCATTTTCTCAAAATTTCCCAACTTCAAATGGTCATAATTCTCTTAATTTTCATTTTTTGAAGGTAATATTTGACTTTTCCGAAATCTCAATATATCCTCTTTAATTTCTATCTTGATTATTTTTGCATTTGGAGACTTTATATTGATGTAAGATGTCTTGACAAAAAGTGTCTTTGTGTTGACTTTTGAAATGACCTATAACGTATGGGCCCATATCTCTCAAATGAAGCACTTTTTGGACTTGAGAATACAAATACACAGTTGTACAAAATTGAATTTCCTTCAAATTGGGTTGTGGTTGTGGAAAAGTTGATGAAGCATGTGAAAGTTATGCTTGGTCAAAGTTCAGTTGACTTCTCCTAAGGAAACCTTAATTTGGAAACTTGTGACTTTAGATGATTTGAGGGCTTTCCTTGAGAAATCATGATTAACCCTTGATGAAATGATGAATATCACTTCAAAATGTTGATGTTGACCAAAAATCTTGAAGTTTGACTGTATGTTGGCCATAGTTGACTTTTTACTCAATATAGTTAATTTTCAATCATCTGAGCCATTGACTGAGCAAACTTGTGATGCAAGACTTGAAACTTGTCATGAAGATTGTTGAAGACCTATGGAGAACCATGAAAACCATTTGAGACCTTTGAAACCCACACTTCCTTGAAAAGTATAAAACCCTAGTTGTGGACCCATTGCTTAGGGGGACATTTGACTAGTCAACCCTTGAGTAACCTTGAGTACTTTAGACCTTTATGAGCATGAGGATTTGTCTTGAATTAACTATCTTCAAAAACGGGAGGGAAAATTTTGGGGTACAACAACTGTCCTTGTTCAATCTTCTTTAACTTGAAGAGTTAGATTGGCATGTCCGCCATTCTTGACTTGAAGGTAGAATATGATTGAACACTTACGTGCCCAGAAATTTGCGCTCGCCTGTGTATAAAGTGACACTATTGGTCAATTATACCGGAAATGGGCTTAAAGATTCCATTTGGATAGGTGACGGAGATTCTTCGAAGATGGGCTTATAGATACCATCCGGGATAACAGTTGATAGGAAAATCAGACTAAGTCTACGCCTGACTTGGTCTTAGAAGATGTATTTGGAACGAGTCTACACCCGACTTTGTCCAAAAGAATAATCATAATAAATTTACATTCGATTTTATGTGAACCAAAAGATGTCTACGCCCAACTTCAACTAGGAGAGGTACCGGGAAGAGTCTACGCCTGACTTTTTCCAAAAAGAGTATCAGAAAGAAATCTACGCCTGATTTCATCCGAACTAGAAGATGTCTATGCCCGACTTCAACTAGAAAAGGTACCAGAAAGAGTCTACGCCTGACTTTTTTCCAAAAAGAGTACCAAAAAGAAATCAACGCCTGATTTCATCCGAACTAGAAAATGTCTACGCCCGACTTTAACTAGAAAAGGTACCAAAAAGAGTCTACGTCTGACTTTTTCCAAAAGAGTATCAGAAAGAAATCTACGCCTGATTTCATCTGAACTAAAAGATGTCTACGCCCGACTTCAACTAGGAGAGGTGCTGGAAAGAGTCTACGTCTGACTTTTTCCAAAAAGAGTATCAGAAATAAATCTACGCCTGATTTCATCTGAACTAGAAGATGTCTACGCCCGACTTCAACTAGGAAAGGTACCGGAAAGAGTCTACGTCTGACTTTTTCCAAAAAAGAGCGTTAGAAATAAATCTATGCATGATTTCATCCGAATTAGAAGATGTCTATGCCCGACTTCAACTAGGAGAGGTTCTCTTTTAGCATGATCTTCTGGCGAAAGTGCTTAAGTGATTATTTTTCAGATATAGCCTCTAAGGAATCTGCTTGTAGATTCTTACCTAAAAGATATAGAGTTAATTACATACAATGTCATGATGTATGAAATGAATTGCGTAATGATATTCTCAAAATAAATTAGAGTGTGCTATATGTATTTTGTATGCATATGCTATGATGTTTTTATATGATGTATGAATGTGAGATCTCGTTGAAGTATATTAGTAACTCCATTGAAGTGTATTAGATAATCTTGTGAGGATCTTTTCTATGGGGATATATGGACGACTTGAACATTATCCCAACTCCTAGAATCTTGAGCATATGCTTATTCCTGCTTTTATGCAAATACTTGTTAACAATAATCATATTCATATGCATATGTTCATTCAATTTATTCATTTGGACATTTTTTGCAAATAAAACAGAAAAAGATAAATCAAAAGTTTGAATTTTCAAATATATATTTCTATTGATAGTTTTCCCATAAACATGCGGTTTTGTACAAAGAGATAGAAATCATGGTAAGAGGAAATCATCGTGAAATGAAAAGAGTATAAGGAGAAAACAAAACATATAACTACATGGAAATAATCTGGTCAGGGTTCAACTCTATTATTGCCCCCTATGTCTTCAAGCATCTCATCCCTTGTTGTCGGAAGAAGTTGACTGAACTGATTTGTACCGTTTGAACTTGACGTTGGTAATAAAACTCGTTGTAAGTGATCCAAAGGGACATAATCATACATTTTAATCCCTAATTTTTTCCTGGACCGCCCTTTTGGGTTTTCAACCCACCGGGATACCCTTTTTTGACCAAGCCGCCTTTTTAGGTTTTCGACTTTCCAGGTGTACACTTTATATATATATATATATATATATATATATATATATATATATATATATATATATATATATATATATATATATATATATATATATATATATATATATATATATATATATATATATATATATATATATATATATATATATATATATATGTATATATCCCTAATTTTTCCCGAACCCTTTTGGTTCGCGGGGATGCCCTTATTTTTGCCTAGACCAGTCAACCTAGCGGGTCACTTTTTCATGCGTAGTATTTTTTGACTATGTATGTGTTCACGGGGTGCGGTAAATCTTCACCATTCATGGTGGTTAGTAGCATGGCACCGCCTGAAAATATCTTATTGACTACAAATGGTCCTTCATAAGTGGGAGTCCATTTTCCCCTGGGATTACCCTACGGTAGGATGATGCACTTTATTACCAAGTCACCAGCCTGATATACCCGATGCTTGATTTTCTTGTTAAATGCCTAGATCATACGCTTCTGATACATATGACTGTGACAGACAGTTGCAAGCCTTTGCTCGTCAATCAAATTCAACTAATCCAACCTAGTTTGAATCTAATCTCCTTTGTCCAAGTCTGCATGTTTCATAATTCTCAGAGAAGGAATCTGAACTTCGACAGGTAGGACAACTTCTATACCGTAAACCAGGGAGAATGGGGTTGCCCCAGTTGATGTTCGAGCTGAAGTTCGATAGCTGTGAAGAGCAAACGGTAACATCTCATGCCAGTCTTTGTTGTTCACAACCATCTTTTGTATAATATTCTTAATGTTCTTATTGGCGGCTTCCACTGTGCCATTTATCTTCGGTCGATACGAAGAAGAGTTATGGTGCTTTTTCTTGAGTTGTATGCAGAGTTTAGTGATCATAGTGTTGTTGAGGTTAGTACCATTGTCTGTAATGATTCTCTCGGGGATACCATATTGATAGATAAGGTTATGCCTGATGAATTGGGCCATGACATTCTTGGTAACAAAGGCAAATGAGGCTGCTTCAACCCACTTTATGAAATAATCAATTGCGACAAGGATGAAGCGATGTCCATTAGAAGAAGTAGGTTTGATTTCTCCGATAATATCAATGCCCCACAATGCAAACGGCCAAGGAGCAGTCAAGACATTGAGAGGTACTAGAGGCACATGTACTTTATCAACTAATACTTGTGACAAGTTCTCAAGTGGTGGTAACAGTCGGTTTCCATAGTCGACCAATAGTAACCTGCTCTGAGAATTTTCTTGGCCATAGTATGCCTGCTAGAGTGAGTACCAAAGATAAATTCGTGCATATCTTCCATAATACTTTCTGCTTCTTTCTTGTCCACATAACGAAGCAGAGTCGAATCATGATTGCGCTTGTACAGAATTCCATTGCTCAAGAAGAATTTATCCGAGAACCTCCATAAAAATTTCTTGTCATTGATTGATGCCCCTTCAGGGTACTCTTGAGCCTCAAGATACCTCTTCACTTCATAAAACCAAGCTTTTTCTTATACTCTGTCAGTGTCAACTTCATAGCAGTGTGTTGGTTCATCCAATCTTTCAATGGTGATTTTGGGCGCCTCGTTATCCCATCTGACCTTGAACATAGATGAGATTGTAGCTAATGCGTCTTCCAAATGATTCTCTTCTCGTGGGATGTGCTCAAAGGTGATTACCTCAAAGTACGGGATCAATATTAACACATGCTCTTTATAAGGAATGAGATTTAGGTGCTTCATCTCCCATTCTCCCTTGATCTGACTGATCACCAGGGCTGAGTCCCCATATACATCCAACAACTTGATTCTTAGGTCAATAACAGCTTTAATACCCATAATGCACACTTCATATTCGGCCATGTTGTTGGTACAAGCATAATCTGGCAGTGAAGGACGTATGGCAACCCTGAGGGGAGATAATTACAACACCAATTATGTTGCCAAGTGCGTTAGAAGCTCATTCGAAAACCATAGTCCATCGCAATCCTGGTTTAGGTCCTTCATACGGTCCAGGTTCTTCACAATCTGTAACTAGCATAATGTTCTCATCCAAGAATTCTAAATTCATTGACTGATAGTCGTCTACGGCTTGGTGTGCCAAATGATCTTCTAGTACACTTCTGTTGATTGCCTTTTGAGTGGTGTATTGAATGTCATATTCTGTCAAGACCATTTGCCATCGGGTAATTCTTCCGGAGAGGGCTGGCTTCTCTAATATGTACTTGATGGGATCCATTTTAGAAATCAATAGAGTAGTATGAGTCAACATATACTATCTTAGTCGGAGATGATCCCATGCCAAAGCGCATCAAGTTTTCTTGAGATGTGAATATATTGTTTCACAGTCGGTAAACTTTCTGCTAAGGTAGTAAATTGCATGCTCTTTTCGACCAAACTCATCATTCTTCCCCAGTACACACCCCATTGAGTTCTCTAGAACTGTTAGGTACATGATTAGAGGTCTTCCTTCAACTGGTGGCATCAGAATCAGAGTTTCTTGTAGGTACTCCTTAATTTTATCAAAGGATATTTGGCAGTTGTCGTTCCACTTTACTACTTGATATTTTTTCAGCAGCTTGAAGATTGGCTCACAAGTAGCGATCAATTGAGAAATGAATCGGGCAATGTAATTAGTCGTCCTAAGAATCCTTTGACTTCCTTCTCAGTATGAGGAGCTGACATTTCTTGAATGGATTTAACCTTGGCGGGTTTAACTTCAATACCTTTATCGTTGACGATGAAACCTGGGAGTTTATCGAATCTCACCCCAAAGGTGCACTTGTTCGGATTTAACCTTAGCTTATACTTCCTTATTCTCTCAAAGAGTTTATGTAGATGATCAAGATTCCCTTCTTCAGTTTGTGATCTTTCTATCATATCGTTTATGTAGACCTCTATCTCATGATGAATCATGTCATGGAATAAAGCTACCATGGCACGCTGATAAGTTGCGTTGGCATTCTTCAACCCAAAAGGCATAACCTTGTAGCAGAAAGTGCACCACTGTGTGACGAAGGTAGTTTATCCATATCTTTAGGCTCCATCTTGATCTTATTATACTCTGAGAAACAGTCCATGAAAGGGAGTACCTTGTGTTAAGCAGTGTTGTCGACCATAACATCAATATGCGGAAGTGGGAAATCATCTTTGGGGCTTGCCTTATTCAGATCCCCGTAATCTACACACATACGTACTTTTCCGTCTTTCTTTGGTACCGGAACAATATTAGCAACCCATTTAGGATATGATGTCACTGCTAAGAAGCACGCGTTGAATTGTTTCATAACCTCGGCTTTGATCTTCTCTTTCATCTCGGGACGAATGCAACGAACCTTCTCCTTAATTGAAGAACAACCCTCTTTCATTGGCAGAAAATGGACCATAATATCATTATCAAGCCCTGGCATGTCTTTGTATGACCAAGCAAAGATTTTAACATAGTCATGCAACATCAAAATTAACCTATTCTTGACATTGCTTTCTAAGTTGGCGCCTATCTTGACTTCTTTCTGGGTTGTCTTGGTACCCAAGTTTATAACTTCGATTGGTTCTTCATGTGGTTGGATAGCCTTTTCTTCTTGTATTAGGAGTCTGGTAAGTTCTCCAAATATTTCACAATCTTCCTCACCTTTGTCCTCGGCTTGGTAGATCAGATTTTCAAAGTCATGAGTGCCATTAGCATAATCACTATTGACGAGATCTAGAGTGGGTGTGGATCTGCAATGTAGTGTGTAGGTGTGTGTAAGAAGCACATAGATATATTTGAAAGCAATAAAGTAATGAAAAGACATAGAGCGCTAAATTTGAATGCAAAAACATCCAATGTTTTATTAGATAAGCATATGCGGGTGAAAGATAACAACCCTAACAAGTGGACCATTGTGCCCCGGGTAAGGCACAAGGCTTAAAGTTATTGTTTTTTAAATTAAATATCCCAAAAAACTTAAAAGCAATAAAATAGGAAATAGCAATTACTTATGACTAAAGGAGATTGATATAAAGTCTTTAGCCTTCTAGTTGATGAGTCCACCTCCAGTAGTAGGGAATATCCAGTTTTCCAAATCACATTCACTATCAGTGTCTTCTATAGCATTAACTTCATTATTGTTGATGCGGAAAGGTGTTCTCCCATCACGAGCACGACGAACCGCCTTCTGAGCCTCTGAGGTGAAACCCAAACCAAATTTATTGGACTTGTAATGAATGTCTGGAAGTTGGCCCTAAAAAGTGCAACCACCTTCTTCTACCATAGCCGTAGCATCTTTTAGAGAAGCCATTCTTGGTGGATCCTTGGTAATTTTAGGACTAGCAGGAGTAGCTTTAGTAACGACAATCGTCTGAGGGATTACTTCAATGGTCTGGCAGAGAGTTTCAATTAATTCACCATCCATCTCAACATATTTGAAAGAACTCAAATGGCTCACCATATACTCTTCTTCTCCATAAACTGTAACAATCTTCCCTTTCACAGGATACTTTAATTTTTTATGCAAGATAGAGGTAACAACGCCTGCCCCATGAATCTAGGGGAGTCCAAGCAAACAGGAATAGGCCAGACGAATATTTGTTACATAGAAGGTGGAGTTGAAGACCTGAGGCCCCACCTTGATTGGAAGATCAACTTCTCCATGTACCATTCTCCTTGACCCATCAAATGCTCTTACCACAATATCATTGGGTTTCAGGACAACCCCATCATAGTCCAGTCTATCTAGAGCACCTTTTGGTAATACATTTAATGAGGAACTTGTATCCACCAACACATGCGCCAAGGTAGTGCCCCTACACTCAATAGAGACGTGTAGGGCCTTGTTATGATTATTTCCTGCCGAAGTTAAGTCAGCATTAAAAAATCCTAACCCATTATCAGTTGTTAGGCTTGATACACAATTCTTAGACTGATCGACATAGGTCTCTTGAGGTACATGAGAAGTCTTCAAAAAATTTACCAAAGCCTAAGGATGGGCTTCGGAGCACAATAACAAGGATAACATGGATATCTTGGAGGGCGTCTTCCCCAACTGTTCAACTACATTGTAGTCACTTTTGCGGATGATCTTCAGTATTTCTTCCATCTGTTATTTGGAAGTATCTTCAATAGTGACATCTTTTGATGGTGCCTCTGTATGGGCAGGCTCACTCATCTTCTCTTTGCCCCGAGTGTCAGTAGTCGACTCAGTAGCAGGGATACGAACAAGTGTTATGATAGTATTTGGAGGAGAGATCTCTCGAGAGAAGGTCATTCCCATTCTGGTAACTTTACTAGTCCCGAAAATATTTGTAAGATTAAGGTTGCGCCTAAGAGGGGGGGTGAATTAGGTGATGGTCGATTTTTGACTTATTTTATACTTTCTGGTTTTGATATAGTGCTTTGAAAACTGTAAAGTGCAGAAAGTAAAGAGACACGGAGAATTATCCTGGTTCCTTCCACAACCCGGAAGTACGTCCAGTCCCCTTGCAAACACGCAAGAGATTTTACTATATTGTTAGAACTTTTACAAGACTCTTCCTAGTCTTATCCACTAAAGAACCTAACAAATAACCAAGAACACCCTCTTGGATTTCCAATAAGTCTAATGAGAACAATCCTCTCAAAAGATACCTCTTGTTTCCAATAATGGACAACAAGGAACAAAAAATAATCTAATACTTAATTCCAACAATCCTGGAAATAAGTTACACTTTGTATGTTTTTATGAAGTATGATTTCTTGAAAGATGTTGATCACTTAGAGTGACTTCTTTGAAGTTTCTTCTTTCTTCTCTTGTAAGCAATTCAAACTGTAACACAATGGTTAGATAATGCTCAAAGATTTCTGTTCTTTATATGTGTGAAAGTGCAGAAAATCTTTGTTCTTAAAAGTTAAGAAATATGAAGTTTGAATATTTTACAAAGTTCAGATTTTATTGCAAGAGAAGAGATGTTTATGATTTGAAATATTTTGCAATATATAGTAATCAAGATACCTTTCCAAAAGGACACTTTTCTGTTTGTAAAACTTGACAAGATGCAATGTTTGATCATGCAACCATTGGAGAAAAGGTATGAAGGATATCTTGAAACCATTTCAGATTTTTCAAAATTTTCAATGTGCAAATCGATTAACATAACATGCAAATCGATTGCACGTGTTTGTAACGTTCAGAATTTCAAAAAGTTTGAAGTGTAAATCGATTAGCATGTAGTGTCAATCGATTTACAAGTGTTAAAAAATCAGTTTGTTCTGTGATCAATCGATTTACACAACATGTCAATCGATTGCTGGCAGGAGCAAACAGTTTTTGAAAAAGCATGTGTAAATCGATTTACACAAGATGTTAATCGATTTACAGCAGAGAAAAACTTAAAAATTGTTTTTGAAATATACTTGAAGTGATGTGGCAAGTGTGTATATCATTTTTGAGCATTTCTAATCAATGTAGTTTAATTGAGAATTGATATACTTGATTGCTTGCCAAGATCCTTGAAGCTTTGAGTGAATGATGCTTTAAGATGATTTCCACTTCTTTTCCTTCTTTCCATAATGCTTGTTTGTCTTTCATCAAACTAGCTTGTTTGTCTTTCATCAAAACTAAAGTTGAGTTGAGGCTTGAGATTACATTCTCCCCCTTTTTGATGATGACAAACCATTTTCCTTTATGTGTTGATCAGAATTTTAGCAAAAGGTGTTTTCTCCCCCTGAGAAGATTTCTCCCCCTATGGAGAAAAAACTTTGAAAGTTTGCTCTGTAAAGACAATGAAAACAAACAACCATAAAGTGCTATTACATCCTTCTCCCCCTTTGACATTATCAAAAAGAAGGGAAAGATGTAACAAGAAAGTATACCAGAAAGAAATGTATAGGAACATGAATGAAAAAACACAAAACTTTCAAGATTATCGAACAAAGTTTTAAGAACACAGAAATCGATTTACACAGAACATTTTTCATAAAAAGTAATTTTCGTTCAGTGGTAAATCGATTTACATATTGTGTAAATCGATTTACACACAAGATTTTATTAAAAAAATGATTTGCTTCAGTAGTAAATCGATTGACATATTGTGTAAATCGATTTACACAGTAGATTTTAATAAAAGAAATGATTTGCTTCAGTAGTAAATCGATTGACATATGGTGTAAATCGATTTACTTAAAGAAAAATTTTAAAAATCATTATTTTTTAACATTTGAAACAATGTCTAACCACATATATATGTACATTAAGGTATAGTTAAGGATTGAGTGCACCTTAAATATCTTGTTCATCGAGGATTCCAAGTTCACGACGAATTTTGAAAAATGCATCCTTTGCAAGTGGTTTTGTGAAGATGTCCGCGAGTTGATTTTGAGTGTCCACAAATGTGATCTCGACATCTCCTTTGAGTACATGGTCTCGGATGAAATGATGTCTGATGTCAATGTGTTTCGTCCGGGAATGCATAACTGGATTTTTCGTAATATTGATCGCGCTTGTGTTATCACATCGAAGAGGAATGCATCCAAGGTTTACTCCATAGTCAAGTAATTGTTGTTTTAGCCAAAGAATTTGAGCGCATCCACTTCCAGCCGCAATGTATTCTGCTTCGGCAGTGCTGAGAGCTACGCTTGCTTGCTTTTTGCATGACCATGAAACCAAGGCATTTCCAAGAATGTGACATGTTCCACTTGTACTTTTGCGATCAGTTTTGCAACCTGCATAGTCAGCATCAGAATAACCAACTAGATTGCACATACTACCTTTTGGATACCATAATCCGACGTTGGTTGTTCCTTTGAGATATTTTATTATGCGCTTGACTGCTGCAAGGTGAGACTCTTTAGGATTGGCTTGATATCTTGCACATAGGCAAACGCTGAACATAATGTCAGGTCTACTTGCTGTTAAATAAAGGAGTGAGCCAATCATTCCACGATACTTAGTTATGTCAATAGAATTTCCTGATTCATCTGGGTCAAGATAGGTGCCGGATCCCATAGGAATTGCACTTTCTTTGCTACTTTCCATCTCAAACTTCTTTATAAGGTCTTTGCAATATTTTGATTGGTTCACGAAAATACCATGTTTGAGTTGCTTAATTTGAAGACCAAGAAAGAAATTCAATCTTCCCATCATAGACATCTCAAACTCTCCTTGCATCATAGACGAAAATTCCTTGCACATATTTTGGTTAGTTGAACCGAAAACAATATCATCTACATAGATTTGTACAAGTAAGGTATGATGATTAACATTTTTTATGAAGAGAGTGGTATCAACTTTACCCTTTACAAACCCTTTTTCACATAGGAATGCGCTTAGTCTATCATACCAAGCCCTTGGTGCTTGCTTCAGCCCATAGAGAGCTTTCTTCAGTTTGAAGACATGATTAGGATGTTTGAAGTCTTCAAATCCGGGAGGTTGCTTTACATAGACTTCTTCATTTATGAATCCGTTGAGAAATGCGCTTTTTACATCCATTTGAAAAAGTTCAAAGTCCAATGAGCATGCATATGCAAGTAATAGTCTTATTGCTTCCAAACGTGCTACCGGAGCAAAAGTTTCTTCAAAATCAATTCCTTCCTCTTGGTTGTATCCTTGAGCAACTAGTCTTGCCTTGTTTCGAGTGATTATTCCATTTTCATCCATCTTGTTTTTGAAAACCCATTTGGTTCCAATGATACGTTTATTTCCTGGATTAGGAACAAGTTCCCAAACTTCATTCCGCTCGAATTGGTTTAACTCTTCTTGCATGGCAAGGATCCATTGATCATCTTCTAGTGCTTGAGCCACTTTAGTAGGTTCAACTTGAGATACAAACGCCATATTTAAGCATGCATCCTTAAGATTTAGTCGAGTAGATACTCCTTTGCTAATATCTCCAATTATATTGTCAATTGGATGATCACGATGAGTTCTCCATTCTTGAGGAAGATCATCATCATTTTCATTTTGATGTGAAAGTTCATGTGTTTGTTCCGGATTGACCATTTTGCCATCTCCGCAGGAAATCTCATGAGATAGATCTATAGAATCATCATCATCACAAATAGCAACTTCCTCCTTCATCCGATTTTTCATCGAACTTACCGAGATTGTCTTTGTCGTTGTTAAGGACAAAACATTTGCACCCGAAAATATGAAAGTGAGAGATATTTGGTTTTCTTCCTTTGTAGATCTCATATGGAGTTTTCTTTAGAATAGGTCTTATGATCACGCGATTGCTTACATAACATGCCGTGCTTACCGCATCCGCCCAAAAATATTTAGGCAAACTTGAGTCACTTAGCATGGTTCTAGCAAGTTCCACCAAAGACCTATTTTTCCTTTCAACTACTCCATTTTGTTGTGGAGTTCTTGGTGCTGAAAAATTGTGGAAGATCCCATTTTCTTCACAAAATTCTTCAAATAGACTATTTTGGAACTCTCCACCGTGATCACTTCGGATTGATGTTATCTTTGATGACTTCTCATTTTGAACTTGTTTTGCATATCTCTTGAATGCCTTGAATGCTTCATTCTTGTGTACTTTGAGTTTTACCTCATTGGTTGCCTCATCCATAATAAGGCATTCTTCTTTGTTGAATTTGATCTTGAACCCTCTATCGCAAAGTTGACTTATGCTAAGAAGGTTGTGCTTTAATCCTTCAACATAGAGAACATCCTCAATTTGAATGGATGGAGGTGTGCCAACTATTCCAATGCCAAGAATCTTTCCTTTGGTGTTGTCTCCATAGGTGACATACCCTTTGGCTTTATGTACTAGATATGAAAATTGGTGTACATCTCCTGTCATATGCTTTGAACATCCACTGTCAAGATACCAAACATTTGAAGTGGATTTCAAGCATACCTACAAAAACAGATTATTTCTTGTTAGGTACCCAAGTTGCCTTGGGTCCTTCATAGTTAGTTCCCTTTTTCACCCATGCATAATGTCCACTAGCCATACTGAAATTTCTAATATAGCATGCATTTGGTGTGTGTCCAATAATACCACAGTAAAAACAGTTTGGAACAAATTTGCTCTTGTATCTAGGAATTTGTTTTCTTTTAGATACATTAGCCTTTTTCTTTTGATGATTATGAACAACTTGCTTCTTTTCTACTTTCTTGGGATTGGAACTATTACTAGCCTTTACAAAAACAGTGGGATTGTTACTTGGTTTCTTAGTATTCACATAACCAAGACCTCTTTTATCATTTGGATAACGTTGTTGGCTTAGTAATCCTTCCAATCCTATTTGTCCTTTTTCATATCGTTCAATGACTCTTTTCAATTGAACAATTTGAAAGACATTTGATTCACACTTGGAGCATGCAAAGTTTTCCTTTTCTTTTATAAAATTCTGTTTTTGAAGATCAAAATCTTTAGTCATGGTGTCAATTTTTTCTAGACAACTTAGAAGTTCTTTTTCTTGTTTTGACACCTTTTTGTATAAACTTTTGCATTCTTTCAAGAGTTCATCAATTGCACCTTGAACATCATCATCAAAAAGATTAAATTCATTACTAACCTCTTCTTCATTGTCGGAGTGATGCGATGCCATTAAGGCTAAGTTTGCACATTCGTCGCTTTCCGATTCCGATGAACTGCTCATATCATTATCTTCCCATGCTATGTAGGCTTTCTTTTGTTTTGAGTCCTTTCCTTTGAATCCATTTTTCTTTGGGAGATTTGGACAGTTTGGCTTGATGTGTCCTTGCTTTCCACATTCATAACATGAGACATCTTGAGTTGATGTGGAGGCTTCTCTTTTCTTGAAGTGCTTTCTCTTATATGCATGAGATCCGCCTTTGTCATTTCTGCCAAAAAACTTTCCAAGTCTTTTCACTAGAAGCATGAAATTTTCATCTTCTTCCGGATTGTCTTCTTTTACCACTTCTTTTGAATCAATTTTTAAGGCAATGTTTTTGGACTTCTTTTCTAGATTCTCATGTTTTTCAAGTCTACCGAGTTCCGTTTCGTATTCTTGAAGTTTGCCGAATAATGTAGCGGAAGTCATTGCGGAGAGACTCTTCTTTTCCGAGATTGCCGTTACCTTTGGTTGCCATTCCCTAGTCAATGATCTAAGGATTTTCAAGTTGAGTTCATCATTTGACAGGGTTTTACCAAGAGCAATTAAGTGATTTGTCAAATGCACAAATCTCTTTTGTAAGTCAAGAATGGATTCTCCGGGCTGCATTCGAAATAGTTCATATTCTTGACTCAAGGTATTTAGCCTTGATCTTTTTACTTCAGCCGTTCCTTCATGAGTTTGAACCAAGGTATCCCAAATTTCCTTTGCCGTTTTGCAGTTTGAGACACGAAAAAATTCGTCCATACTGAGAGCACCTTGAAGAAGGTTTATTGCCTTTTTGTCATAGAGAACTTTCTTTTTATCATCGTCGTCCCATACAGTTTTGGGCTTTGCAGACCCAACGCCATTGATTACCGTTATTGGGATAAATGGACCATTTTCAACAGCATCCCATACTTTCTCTCCTTGTGCTTCTAAATGCGCCTTCATGCGTATTTTCCAAAAGTCAAAATATTCACCACAAAATAGAGGAGGCTTGTTGTTACTACCACCATCTCTGAAAACTGGTTGATGATTTGCGGAAGCCATTCTGGATCTCTAGGAGCAGGTTACCTATAACCTGCTCTGATACCAATTGTAAGATTAAGGTTGCGCCTAAGAGGGGGGGTGAATTAGGTGATGGTCGATTTTTGACTTATTTTATACTTTCTGGTTTTGATATAGTGCTTTGAAAACTGTAAAGTGCAGAAAGTAAAGAGACACGGAGAATTATCCTGGTTCCTTCCACAACCCGGAAGTACGTCCAGTCCCCTTGCAAACACGCAAGAGATTTTACTATATTGTTAGAACTTTTACAAGACTCTTCCTAGTCTTATCCACTAAAGAACCTAACAAATAACCAAGAACACCCTCTTGGATTTCCAATAAGTCTAATGAGAACAATCCTCTCAAAAGATACCTCTTGTTTCCAATAATGGACAACAAGGAACAAAAAATAATCTAATACTTAATTCCAACAATCCTGGAAATAAGTTACACTTTGTATGTTTTTATGAAGTATGATTTCTTGAAAGATGTTGATCACTTAGAGTGACTTCTTTGAAGTTTCTTCTTTCTTCTCTTGTAAGCAATTCAAACTGTAACACAATGGTTAGATAATGCTCAAAGATTTCTGTTCTTTATATGTGTGAAAGTGCAGAAAATCTTTGTTCTTAAAAGTTAAGAAATATGAAGTTTGAATATTTTACAAAGTTCAGATTTTATTGCAAGAGAAGAGATGTTTATGATTTGAAATATTTTGCAATATATAGTAATCAAGATACCTTTCCAAAAGGACACTTTTCTGTTTGTAAAACTTGACAAGATGCAATGTTTGATCATGCAACCATTGGAGAAAAGGTATGAAGGATATCTTGAAACCATTTCAGATTTTTCAAAATTTTCAATGTGCAAATCGATTAACATAACATGCAAATCGATTGCACGTGTTTGTAACGTTCAGAATTTCAAAAAGTTTGAAGTGTAAATCGATTAGCATGTAGTGTCAATCGATTTACAAGTGTTAAAAAATCAGTTTGTTCTGTGATCAATCGATTTACACAACATGTCAATCGATTGCTGGCAGGAGCAAACAGTTTTTGAAAAAGCATGTGTAAATCGATTTACACAAGATGTTAATCGATTTACAGCAGAGAAAAACTTAAAAATTGTTTTTGAAATATACTTGAAGTGATGTGGCAAGTGTGTATATCATTTTTGAGCATTTCTAATCAATGTAGTTTAATTGAGAATTGATATACTTGATTGCTTGCCAAGATCCTTGAAGCTTTGAGTGAATGATGCTTTAAGATGATTTCCACTTCTTTTCCTTCTTTCCATAATGCTTGTTTGTCTTTCATCAAACTAGCTTGTTTGTCTTTCATCAAAACTAAAGTTGAGTTGAGGCTTGAGATTACAATATTTTCTACATTGAGGTTGGCAACTTCAGTATCTTCATCTTTGGCAATCCATGGTTCTTGCTTAACACCATGGTAATAAACTTTGGCTCCATAATTTCAGGGAACATCCTTGTCCGAGGAATAGGGGACTGGCCCCGGTGCAGTAATGATCAGAGGAGCCACCCTAGGCTCGACAAGAATCCTTATAGGACCTTTAGAGGTGATCCTTACAAGAGTATTGGAGATTGTGATTATATAAACATCTTCAAGTCTCATCAATTGAGACGTACTTTCACGCAAACTCTTCACGGAAGAAATCTTCTCAAACAGAATTTCACGACTATCGATTGTCGTAACCCAAATTTGTCATACCGCGACGATTTTATTTTTTGAGATTGAAATAAAGATAATACTTAATTAAAGACGGTACAACATTATCTGATGGTCCGTCTTTATCTGGCTAGGGGATGTATTTTTAATTCAAAAAAAACGGGGCTTTCTAAATCAGAGAGACTCGTATATCCGTGAATCCATTCGTGAGGCATGTTCGCCATTGGCCCATGCGATTCTAAAATGGGAAATTCAATAAGTTCTAGTTATTATTAGGTCATTTAGGATTTGTTGCTATTAGTGAAAATAAGGGGTGCAATTACCAATATTAAACCCATTAAAGGTCTTGTTAAAAGAAGCCAACACATTTGTCATTTGTTTTGATATTTTGTTTTAAAAAGAAAAATATTTTTTTATAAATGAGAATATCTTTTGTCATAAGATATTAAGCGCTTAAGAGTTTTTTAAATAAAAAAGAGGTTATTATTATTAAAAAAAAAGAATTGTTTATTATTTTTAAAAAAGAAATACCTTTTATTAAAAAAAACATATTGTATTGTCTTGGCTGATAAATCTTTTTTTGGATGATATCTAAGTTATTAGAAAAGGCCAATTGGGCCTAATAGTATTTAAAACCATTTTTTGCTGTATCAGAAAATTAATGTTGTTGGGCTTGATAATACAGTAACACGCTGGCCCGAATGTTCAGTAAAAATAACTACTGTTCAAATTCAGCTGGATTTACGCACGCTTATCCCAAAAAATAGGTACTGTAGGAATCCAGAACAAACTGAATCAAATTTTCTTAAAACACAATCTGCAAATATAACGCCAAATCTGGAAAAAACAATCTTACAGAGGATATATTACAAACTGAATCCAAATCTAACATAATATAGAATCTGGAAAATACTATACAAAATCCAATCAAGATCTTAAACATTTCAAATCCAATCAATTAGAAAGAATCATAATCAGTTAACAAGTTTCTAAATCCTAAATCGAAGGGCACAAATTGTAACTGAAAAATCTAAAACCCTAAAATACTAACTATATAAAGAACAACGATTTTCTACAGAAAGGGGGAGATTCTTTTTGACAGAAGAATAACAGAGAGGCGGAGGCTTGAGATGCAGAAGAACAAGCACAATGGGGATTTTTTTACATAAGACAGGGAGGGAGGATATACAGAGGAGGCGAGAAAATTGTCACAGTAGATCAAGAACAGAAGATTACCGTGAAAGGGGGTGATTGGGGTTCCACTACCAGAAACCAAAGTCACCATTGCAAACCTGATTGCTCGATCGTATCCTTCTTCGGCCTCCATCATAGTTTTACGACATGTCCCACAACCCCAAGAGCTGCCACACTTCACGTCGTCGAACCACCAGCCATCTCCAGATCCGCTCAACAACCACAAACAATCACCTTTCGAAGCAAGCACCCCCGGGCAATCACAGTACCGAATCAGCGACAACCACTGCGACACTGCACCGTCAACCACCCTCTACACAAACCTTCCGTCAATGACTCCCAGCCTCCGTGCAGACTCCCTTGTTAAGGTGAGATCGAACCTTCATCATCGGCCATTTAGATCAGGATCGCATTTTATGAAAGGTGGAGTTTTTTTTAACTGAAGAAAAACTTGAAGATAGATAAAAGGTGACGGAATCTTGTTTGTCTTTTTAGAACAATAAAAACTTTAATACTGTGATACACATGCGTTCTGTTTCAATGTCCGTATTTTGTTTTATTTTATTTTATTTAAATCATGGACACTTGTCAAAAACGGATTGGGTGGAAGATAAGTTGAAAAGTCTATATAATGTTGGGGAAGATTGAGTGTCATTCTCGGTTTTCTTTCAACACCCTCTTGCTGATATTTTTTTCTCCTTTGGTATTTTTTATTTAGTTATGAGTTAGGATTTCATTTGGAAGTTGGGCTTTGAGACCTTAGATTAAAAATTTGTTCGTCAATCCATACTCCCATGTTTCTATTTGCACTCCTGTTTCAACCTTTTACCAAATTCAACAACAACATGTATCCCCCTGTCCAGCCAGCAATAATGGGCCTAGTCTAAATTACTATAGCACCCCTATTATTTACTTCACAACTGAAAACACCCCCCCCTTTGATTTACTTATTTTTATATTTTATTTTATATAAATCTATTTTTTTATTTTTTTACTTATGCTATAAATATTTATTATTATTGGTAGTATTAAATTTCATTAATATTATATATGTATTTTTATATTATTATTTATTATATGTAAATAATATTATATTAGCATATAAATTATTTTCTCAAAAACTCATGTACATATATTATTTTCTCATATATTGCATTAAATCTTTTTTTATCATGCATTAATCAAGATTTTCGCAATTAATACAGTTAAAAAAACACAAACCAAGCATCAAACTATTTTGGCGAACAAAAATAAGCTAATCAGTAGTCTTTATTGCAAATGGGTTTCAAACTAATTTTGATTTACTGCACACACAGTCAAAATCTCCACAATCACTACTCCCGACCGAGTGCGAAGTGATTCAAAATATGTTTGCAAACCCCTAAAAGACACCAACCCCTACGAATTAGAACTTTGATTCCTCATAAGAGGATACGTAGGCATACGATCAAAAATCATAGCGACTTCCCCTATAAAAAACTTAAACCCTTTCCCCTATAAAAAAACAAACTATTTCCCCTAATAAAATTTAAATCTTGTTTCTCCGACTCAAACTTAAAACCTAGTATCCTTGTGAACAAGGTAGATGAAAGGTTCCTTTCGTCTAATGAATTCCGAAACCTAGAATCTCTGTCTGTGAATTAGGGTTTTCTATTACATTCCCTTCCCTAGGATAAAAACTAATAGTGGCGACTCTTGATTTAAAAATTAGTTGCTACAGCTGTCGTAACCCAAATTTTTCCTACCGCGACGATTTTATTTTTTGAGATTGAAATAAAGAAAATACTTAATTAAAGACGGTACAACAGTATCTGATGGTCCGTCTTTATCTAGCTAGGGGATGTATTTTTAATTCAAAAAGAAAACGGGGCTTTCTAAATCAGAGAGACTCGTGTATCTGTGAATCCATTTGCGGGGCATGTTGGCCATTTGCCCATGCGATTCTAAAATGGGAAATTCAATAAGTTCTAGTTATTATTAGGTCCTTTAGGATTTATTTCTATTAGGCAAAATAAGGGGTGCAATTACCAATATTAAACCCATTAAAGGTCTTGTTAAAAGAAGCCATCACATTTGTCATTTGTTTTGATGTTTTGTTTTAAAAAGAAAAACATTTTTTTATAAATGAGAATATCTTTTGTCATAAGATATTAAGCGCTTAAGAGTTTTTTGAAAAAAAAGAGGTTATTATTATAAAAAATAATAATTTTTTATTATTTTTATAATATAAATACCTTTTATTTAAAAAAAACATATTGTATTGTCTTGGCTAATAAATCTTTTTTTTGGATGTTATCTAAGTTATTAGAAAAGGCCAATTGGGCCTAGAAGTATTTAAAACCATTTTTTGATGTATCAGAAAATTAATGTTGTTGGGCTTGATAATACAGTAACACGCTGGCCCAAATGTTCAGTAAAAACAACTACTGTTCAAATTCAGCTGAATTTACGCACGCTTATCCTAAAAAACCGGTATTGTAGGAATCTAGAACAAACTGAATCAAATTTTCTTAAATCACAATTTGCAAATATAACGCCAAATCTAGAAAAAAAACATTCTTACAGAGGATATATTACAAACTGAATCCAAATCTAACATAATATAGAATCTGGAAAATACTATACAGAATCCAATCAAGATCTTAAACATTACAAATCCAATCAATTACAAAGAATCAAAATCAGTTAACAAGTTTCTAAATCCTAAGTCAAAGGGAACAAATTGTAACTGAAAAATCTAAAACCCTAAAATACTAACTATATAAACATCAGCGATTTTCTACAGAAAGGGGCCGTTTCTTTTTTATAGAAGAAGAACAGAGAGGCGGAGGCTTGAGATACAGAAGAACAAGCACAAGGCGGATTTTTTTACAGGAGACAGTGAGGGAGGATATACATAGGAGGCGAGAAAATTATCACGGTAGATCAAGAACAAAATATTATCGTGAAAGGGGGCGATTGGGGTTCCACTACCAGAAACCACAATCGTTGTTGTAAACTGATTGCTCGACCGTATCCTTCTCCGGTCGCCATCATAATTTTATGAAATGTCCCACAACCGCAAGCATTGCCACACTTCACGTCGTTGAACCACCAGCCATCGCCAGATCCGCTCAACAACCACAAATAACCACCTTTCAAAGCAAGCACCCCCGGGCAATCACAGTACCGAATCAGCAACAACCACTACGACACTGCACCGTCAACCGCCCTCTACATGAACCTTCCATCAATGACTCCCATCCTCTGTGCAGGCTCCCTGTCAAGGTGAGATCCAACGTTCATTGTCGGCCATTTAGATCAGGATCACATTTTATGAAAGGCATAGTTTTTTTTTAACTGAAGAAAAAGTTAAAGATAGATAAAAGGTGAGGGAATCTTGTTTGTCTTTTTAGAACAAGAAAACTTTAATACTCTGATACACATGCGTTCTATTTCAATGTCTGTATTTTGTTTTTTTATTTTATTTTATTTAAATCATGGACACTTGTAAAAAAACGGATTGGGTGGAAGATAAGTTGAAAAGTCTATATAATGTTGGGGAAGATTGAGTGCCATTCTCGGTTTTCTTTCAACACCCTCTTGCTGATTTTTTTTCTCCTTTGGTATTTTTTATTTAGTTATGAGTTATGATTTCATTTGGAAGTTGGGCTTTGAGGCCTTGGATTAAAAATTTGTTCGCAAATCCATACTCTCATGTTTCTATTTGCACCCCCGTTTCAACCTTTTACCAAATGCAACAACAACATGTACCCCCCTGTCCAGCCAGTATTAATGGGCCTAGTCTGAATTACTTTAGCACCCCCATTATTTACTTCACAACTGAAAACACCCCCCTTTGATTTACTTAGTTTTATATTTTCTTTTATATAAATCTATTTTTCTATTTTTTTACTTATGCAATAAATATTTATTATTATTGGTAGTATTAAATTTCATTAATATTTTATATTTTTTTTATATTATTATTTTTATATTATTAGTTATTATATGTAAATATTGTTATATTAGCATATAAATTATTTTCTCAAAAACTCATGTACATATATTATTTTCTCATATATTGCATTAATTCTTGTTTTATCATGCATTAATCAAGATTTTCGCAATTAATACAGTTAAAAAAACAAAAACCAAGCATTAAACTATTTTGGCGAACAAATTAAGCTAATCAACAGTCTTTTTTTTTGGCAAATGAGTTTCAAACTAATTTTGACTTACTGCGCACTCAGTCAAAATCTTCACAATCACTACTCCCGACCGAGTGCGAAGTGATTTAAAATATGTTTGCAAACCCCTAAAAGACACCAACCCATACGAACTATGAATTGGGACTCTGATTCCTCATAAGAGGATACGTAGGCACGCGATCTAAAATTGTGGCGAGTCTTGCTAATTAAAACTTAAAACCTTGTTTATCCCAAACCTAAACCTAGAGCTTAATATCCTTGTGAACAAGGTGGATGAGAGGTGCCTAACACCTTCCTTTCGTCTAATTGAATCCGAAACCTAGAATCCCTGTCTGCAAATTAGGGTTTTCTTTTAGGTTCCTTTCCCTAGGATAAAAAACTAATAATGGCGACTCTTGATTAAAAAACCAGTTGCTACAGTTGGCGACTCTGCTGGGGATTTCAAATTTAGGTTTTAGGGTTTTTTGCTTTGGGTTTTTTATTGCTTTATTTATTTATTGTATTCATTTATTCATTACATTTATTTAATTATTGTCTATTGTTTATCATCATATATACTGCGTGGGGGGATTTTTTATTTTCTCAAAATATTTTCAATAACCCTTAGAAAAAAGGTTCGTCTATTAGCTTAGAGGGTACATCATCCCTACGAGTTTATGTGACGACTTCGCCTAGAGTCGGTGAACTTCCAAAAAAGGAATACTTATCGAGAGATATCCTCATGACGAGTAGGACTTTGGAAGGTCACCTATGACTCTTTGTAACGACCTTAACCCAAAATCTCATGACGAGACCTTTCACGACTTTGAGACGAAAGTTTCGGTCCGTAAAGAGGCTCCACCTAAAGGATATTGCCTCTAAGCCGCAATGTATTATCCAAACTCAACACATTGCCTCTAAGCCGCGATGTATTATCCAAATCAACACATTGCCTCTAAGCCGCAATGTATCCTCAAACTCAACACGTTTCCTTTAAGCCGCAATGTATCCTCAAAAATCAACACATTGCCTCTAAGCTGCAATGTATTATCCGGATCCACGTGTTGCCTCTAAGCTGCAATGCATTATCAAAACACATCAAACCATTGCCTCTAAGCCGCAATGTATCCTCAAAAATCAACACGTTTCTTCTAAGCCGTAACACAGTACTCAAACTCGGACCATCATCTCAGACTTCATGCAGCGATGTTCGAAACCAAGGTTTAGCAAATCAGATCAAACGTCATGCAGCGATTCGCAAACGTAACCCATGGCCTCAGTCTTCAAGCAGCCATGCATCATCAATCATTGCTATACACACCCTAAAATGGGTGAATAAGCCAAGACATATAGAATTTCATTATTTGCCTCGTTATCAAACCCGGGTAAGCGATATATCATCAGCTTTTCCTACTTCCTTGAGACTTATAAGGGTATGCTACATCAGTATAACCTTATGTTTGTCGGAAAAATTTTGGGATACTTCAAGTATTTAAATAAACATTCAATCAAAACACCCAAGACTTGAGTTTTCTCACGCTATTCGATTGAAATATAATTGAATAGGGGCAGCTGTCGTAACCCAAATTTATCCTACTGCGACGATTTTATTTTTTGAGATTGAAATAAAGAAAATACTTAATAAAAGACGGTACATCAGTATCTGATGGTCCGTCTTTATATGGCTAGGGGATGTATTTTTAATTTTAAAAAAATGGGGCTTTCTAAATCAGAGAGACTCGTGTATCCGTGAATCAATTCACGAGGCATGTTGGTCATTGGCCCATGTGATTCTAAAATGGGAAATTCAATAAGTTCTAGTTATTATTATGTCCTTTAGGATTTGTTGCTATTAGTAAAATAAGGGGTGCAATTACCAATATTAAACCCATCATAGGTCTTGTTAAAAGAAGCCAGCACATTTGTCATTTGTTTTTATGTTTTGTTTTAAAAAGAAAAACATTTTTTTATAAATGAGAATATCTTTTGTCATAAGATATTAAGCGCTTAAGATTTTTTTGAAAATAAAAAGAGGTTATTATTATTAAAAAATAATTGTTTATTATTTTTATAAAAGAAATACCTTTTATTAAAAAAAAAGATATTGTATTGTCTTGGCTGATAAATCTTTTTTTGGATGTTATCTAAGTTATTAGAAAAGGCCAATTGGGCCTAGTAGTATTTAAAACCATTTTTTGTTGTTTCGAAAAATTAATATTGCTGGGCTTGATAATACAGTAACGTGCTGGCCCAAATGTTCAGTAAAACCAACTACTGTTCAAATTCAGTTGGATTTACGCACGCTTATCCGAAAAAACCGGTACTGTAGGAACCTAGAGCAAACTGAATCAAATTTCCTTAAAACACAATCTGCAAATATAACGCCAAATCTGGAAAAAAAACAATCTTACAGAGGATATATTACAAACTGAATCCAAATCTAACATAATATAGAATCTGGAAAATACTATACAGAATCCAATCAAAATCTTAAACATTACAAATCCAATCAATTACAAAGAATCAGAATCAGTTAACAAGTTTCTAAATCCTAAATCAAAGGGACGAAATTGTAACTGAAAAATCTAAAACCCTAAAATACTAACTATATAAACATCAGTGATTTTCTACAGAAAGGGGGTGATTCTTTTTTATAGAAGAAGAACAGAGAGCAGAGGCTTGATATACAGAAGAACAAGCACAAGGAGGATTCTTTTATAGAAGAGAGAGAGGTAGGATATACATGAGAGGCGAGAAAATTGTCATAGTAGATCAAGAACATAAGATTACCATGAAAGGGGGCGATTGGGGTTCCACTACCAGAAACCGCAATCGCCGTTGCAAACCTGATTGCTTGACCGTATCCTTCTCCGGCCGCCATCTTCATTTTCCGACACGTCCCACAACCGCAAGCGCTGCCACACTTCACATCATCAAACCACCAGCCATCGCCAGATCCTCTCAACAACTGCAAACAACCACCTTTCAAAGCAAGTACCCCTGGGCAATCACAGTATCTAATCAGCGACAACCAATGCGACACTGCACCATCAATTGCCCTCTATACGAACCTTACGTCAATGACTCCCAGCCTCCGTGCAGGCTCCCTTGTCAAGGTGAGATCCAACCTTCATCGTCGCCCATTTAGATCAGGATCGCATTTTATGAAAGGCAGAGTTTTTTTTAACTGAAGAAAAACTTCAAGATAGATAAAAGGTGAGGGAATCTTATTTGTCTTTTTAGAACAAGAAAAACTTTAATACTGTGATACACATGCATTCTGTTTCAATGTTTGTATTTTTCTTTTTTTAATTTTATTTAAATCATGGACATTTGTCAAAAACGGATTGGGTGGAAGATAAGTTGAAAAGTCTATAAAATGTTGGGCAAGATTGAGTGCCATTCTCGGTTTTGTTTCAACACCCTCTTGCTGATTATTTTTCTCCTTTGGTATTTTTTATTTAGTTATGAGTTAGGATTTCATTTGGAAGTTGGGCTTTGAGGCCTTGGATTAAAATTTTGTTCGCCAATCCATACTTCCATGTTTCTATTTTCACCCTCGTTTCAACCTTTTACCAAATGCAACAATAACATGTACCCCCCTGTCCAGCCAGCAGTAATAGGCCTAGTCTGAATTACTTTAGCACCCCCATTATTTACTTCATAACTGAAAACACCCCCCCCCCCTTTGATTTACTTATTTTTATATTTTTTTTATATAAATATATTTTTTTTATTTTTTTTACTTATGCCGTAAATATTTATTATTATTGGTAGTATTAAATTTCATTAATATTTTATATATATTTTTATATTATTATTTTTATATTATTATTTATTATATGTAAATATTGTTATATTAGCATATAAATTATTTTCTCAAAAACTCTTGTACATATATTATTTTCTCATATATTTCATTATCATGTATTAATCAAGATTTTCGCAATTAATATAGTTAAAAAAACACAAACCAAGCATTAAACTATTTTCGCGAACAAATTAAGCTAATCAACAGTCTTTTTTGCAAATGGATTTCAAACTAATTTTGACTTACTGTGCACTCAGTCAAAATCTCCGCAATCACTACTCCCAACCGAGTGCGAAGTGATTCAAAATATGTTTGCAAACCCTTAAAAGACACCAACCCATACGAACTATGAATTGGGACTCTGATTCCTCATAAGAGGATACGTAGGCACGCGATCTAAAATCGTGGCGAGTCTTGCTAATTAAAACTTAAAATCCTGTTTATTCCAAACCTAAACCTAGAGCCTAATATCCTTGTGAACAAGGTGGATGAGAGGTTCCTAACACCTTCCTTTCGTCTAATTGAGTCCGAAACCTAGAATCTCTGTCTGTAAATTAGGGTTTTCTGTTAGGTTCCCTTCCCTAGGATAAAAAACTAATAGTGGCGACTCTTGA
Organism: Vicia faba; assembly: GCA_948472305.1. Lineage (NCBI taxonomy): Eukaryota > Viridiplantae > Streptophyta > Magnoliopsida > Fabales > Fabaceae > Vicia > Vicia faba. The sequence continues at coordinate 1,054,690,649 of OX451735.1, forward strand.
TTAAAAAACCAGTCGCAACATCGATCAAACATTGAATACCCTTCTTCAGCCACATACAACCATCAGGTTGGGACGCACAATGGTAACAACTTTCAAGGCAACCCGAAAATAAACTGGCTTGCAACAGATTCTTCTTAAAGATTATCATGGGAGTGGTCAAGTCAGTTACAATGGAGACATAAGAAACATCATCGATAATATTAACACCTTTAGTATGACTGGATAGCAGAGGTATACAACACATGAGAGTTCCTAGCTTTTTCATAGTACGAGTGTTAAGTGAATGCAAAATATCTCCAAGCAAAGTAGGCACAAGATTACGAGCAAGAAATATTTTGATGGTGTTCACATCTATGAGTTGGTCCGGATTAGGGAATAATACCAACCTATATATTAACAGAGCCAAGATCTCCTCGAAAACCTAAAAACTCATAGCATCCAGAAACATTTGAGCCTTCTCTATCAGAAATTTAGCATGAAAGCTCTTGACTCCACTTATTGTTTCCCAATTAGATACAATGTCAGACCGCTTCAGATGTAAGGCTGCTGCAACATCTTCTGGTTTTGGATATTCCTCTAAACTAGTGAAGGGTGTCTGATGAAGAACAAGTAATCCTAGTAGTTTAGAGAACTCTTCCATTGTGGGTACCAACTTGTAATCTGGAAAGGTGAAAAAGTGATGTGCAGGGTCAAAGAACTGGAATAAGACACTCTTCATGTCCTCTTCAAAACCTGAGACAACCAGACTGAGTAGTCAACCATTCCTTTTGATGAATTGAGAACTTTCGGGAACCCTTGAGACTAACTCCTTAAGTTAAGAAGCTACCCTAACAAAGTTGATCTGGATAATGTTTCTGCGAGCGGAGTCCATAACCTATAACAAAGAACAAAGATAAATACCTTGGTCCTTGAAATGGTTAGTGAAAATGATATGGTATGATGTCATGTTCGAACAATTAATCATACACAAACAAAACACACAAGATCTTAGTTCCAAGCTTGTATGGAATTTGCAGGTAAGTACCCTCTTGAGTTTCAGTTGGCTCAACCTATCCTAAAAGAAGTAACCAGGTTCTAGGAGTCTCAATATCACTGATCTTTCTCTCGGGCATTGTTTCAACACAACATTTGATTTACGACCGAAATATCCCGAGAGTCTGATCTCAATGAGTGTAGTATCGAGTATCAACCAACTTTAGTCTGCACCAAAGCTAGCTATCTCACTACTTTTTAATGGCTAAGTTGTGTCAACTAAGGCTCTAAGGCCAGTTTGTTCTTATGACACCATGCGGCATCCTAGCATTCTCCTTGACTGACTCAAGGGACATCGACACTAACCAATGTGTCGCACTAACTTAGCCATAACTTCAACCATATCGATATACGCCGTACATTTTCCATGATCTATTGCTACTTACCTAAAACTCCCCTAGATCCGGGTATAGCATATTTTAAAAAATAAACCCTAGAAAAAACCCCGAAATGCAAAGCACACAAATAAAGCAAGTAAAGCATTTTAAATGTGATATAACTCTAAGGTAACCCCACTTTTAGTTCCCCCCAGTAGAGTCGCCAGTTCTGTAATATGGTGGGAGACCTGACTTTTGGTTTTGCGTTTTATCACAAAGGTTGCGGATAGGAATAGTCGCCACCGACTTTTCTTTTATCCAACAAAGGAAATGGTGAAAAGAACAAGAAATACCTTTGAGAATCTTCTTAGTAAGGGGGGTGGTAGGTTATGAAAAGGAAAGGTGTTAGCACCCTTTTCATCTGTAGTTATCTACGAGCTATTAATCGCTAGCTCACTTTTGAAAATGCTTTGTGAATGTGTACATTTGAAAATATTTTAAAAATGCCTAAGTGCGGAAACTTTGTAATGACTCTCGTATCAATTGAGAACGCATACAAAGTGTTTGTTTTAAAAATATTTTTAGAAAAGAAGTGTTTTATGTGAAAAAATGTTTTTGTTTGTGAGTAAGAGACTAGGAGTTATGTACCTACTCAAATGTATTTAACGTTATTTTCCTCTTCCTTTAGATAGTGATATCCTACCATTAGTTAGTAGGAAGCCCTATCATTGAATGTTTAAGGGACAGGCGCGGGTCATCGTACAGTCATAAAGGCAACTTGTAAGGCGCTTTAGCAATTTGTCGTAAGGGACTAAGATTGTTTACTAAGGCAGCATCAAAGGGTCATGGAGGGACTACGATATTTTAATGGAGGGTCTTTGCTAAAGCGTCCCACGTTCGAGGGATATGACAGTTTTATCCGAAGGCAACAAGTGGGGTCACCCTAGAGGTGCGTGTGTGAATTGTGTTTTGCTTTCAGTTAATTTGTCTTGTATATTAGGGTTATCTAGCGGTTGATTTTAAGTCTTGCCATACATGTCTAATTACTATACAATTATATATACAGACATATACATACATAGCTGCAGAAAGTAAAGTGTGGGGAAATAAACCTAAGCTATTACATCCCATGGGTAGTTGCATAATAGGAAAAATGCGAGGAAATGTAAACTACGACTATTACAAAATCAACCGTGCAAACTATACATTAATTTCTAGAAGTTTAAATGACAAAGAAAAATAAATGTTAGGAAAAATGTTTTAATAACCCTAAGATTCTAAGTGTAAAAAATTTTTTTTGATGTTTTATTCATGGAGAAAAAGAAATTAAAGTGATAATAAAATAATTAAAACCTAATTATTTCTAATTTTTTTCCTTTTTTAGAAAAATAAGTTAATTAAAAAAACCTAATGTCTAATTTTTTAATACAAATTAATTAATAAAAACCTAAATCTAATTATTTTTAAATAAAAACAAGTTTTATTTTTATTTTTAATTAAATTAAATAAATGGATAAAAGTAAAAGAAAAATTAAATACAAAGAATAAAAAAAACAATATTGGGCCTGGTATGAAGAAAAATGGAGGATGCTGAAAGGAAAGAGGTCTAAGCCCAAGATGCCAACGTGGGATCTGGTGTGAGTGGCTCCAAGAGATTCACTGTGCGTTTGCAGATATGGGATTGCTGGATCAGATCTATAAAGATCTGATGGTGAGGCATGGTAGGGTGTACGATGGGCTTATGGGAACGCGCTGCATTTGATCTGAAGAAGTTAGAAAATAGGAAAAAATCACAAAAGGCAGGGATCAAACCCCTTCCCTTGTGCACTAAAGCCTTAACGCACGCTGTCAATGCCACTGCGGTGACTATGCATTCGTTCATGTAAATGAAACAAAATAAATATATAATAAAGCTAAATTACTGGGTCAGAGAAGCGACGGAGACCTAGCTCCGGTCGTCTTCTCCGGCGAGCATCTTCTTCATCCCTGTAAAATAGAAGATGTCAATGGTTCCCAAGGATGCTACCCCCCTAAATCAAGCCTTCTGAATCCAATGGTAGTGGTCGTTTGGCCTGAATGTGCCTATATTCAAAGATATGAAGCAAACAACTCCTTATGCCCTAGTAATGGCGTGGCCTTATTCATTCTTTGAAACTCACATACTATGCGTCAAAATTATTCTAAATATCAATATAAACATGTATGAGTGCACTAAATCAATTAATAATGTATGAATCAGAAGTTTGAAATTTTAGAAAACTACCAACACCGTGATGCTTGGTGGCACGATTCTGAGATGTCTTTTGCTTGATGAACGTTTGGAAGCAGTCCCCGGGACCTTCAGGGTGGTAATGGGACACTTGGTTTGGTTTGAGAGTGGCTGGATCGTGTGATACAACTTTGCACTTTTCTTGAGAATTTTGTGAGTTTTAGAGGTGTGTTTGAGGCAATATTTATGTGTCCTTGTATCTGATACTTGTCATGCTTATATAGAGGAAGGATTAGGGTACACAAATATGGCATAAAACAATGCAATCATGGCCAAATGAGAGAAGAATCAAACATGTTTATAAACTTTCATTTTGATAAATCCTTGCCATATGGGCTCACACGGTTTTTACATCATTATCATGAGTTGTCCTGGGCATGAACTGATCCGAAAAAGCAAGCCCACATGCTTTGGTCAATTGATTTTATATTTTATTTGATTTAATTGCATTTAAATGAATAAAAATTAAAATAAAAGAAATAAAAATCATAAAAAACATGGGAATGGATTTAGAGGTCTTCTAACACATTGTGAACATGTTTGAACTTTAAAAGTTAGGCCCATTAGTCTAAATTTTCGAGTTTGCTCACTTTACTCTTCATGCATTTTCTCAAAATTTCCCAATTTGCAATGGTCATAATTCTCTCAATTTTCATATTTTGAAGGTCATCTTTGACTTTTTTTTAAATCTCAAGATATCCTCTTCAATTTATCTTTTGATCATTTATGCATTTGGAGACTTTATCTTGATGTAAGTTGCCTTGACAAAACGTGTCTTTTTGTTGACTTTTGAAATGACCTATAATGTACGGGCTCATATCTCTCAAATGGTGCACTTTTTGGACTTGAGCATACAGGTATAAAGTTTTAGAGAATTTAATTTCCTTCAAAATGGGCTTTGGTTGGGGAAAAGTTGATGAAGCATGTGAAAGTTATGCTTGATCAAAGCTCAGTTGACTTCTCCTAAGGAAACTCTAATTTGGCAACTTTTGACTTTTGATGATTTAAGGGATTTCCTTGAAGAATCATGATCAACCCTTGATCAAATGATGAATATAACTTCAAAAGTTTTATGTTGATGAAAAATCTTGAAGTTTGACTGTATGATGACCATAGTTGACTTTTTACTCAATATAGTTGATTTTCAATCATCTGAGCCATTGACTGAGCAAACTTGTGATGCAAGGCTTGAAACTTGTCATGAGGATTGTTGAAGACCTATTGAGAACCATGAAAACCAATTAAGACCTTTGAAACCTGCACTTCCTTGAAAAACACAAAACCCTAGTTGTGGACCCATTGCTTATGAGGAGATTTGACTAGTCAACCCTTGAGTATCCTTGAGTACTTGAGACCTTTATGAGCATGAGGAGGTGTCTTGAATTAACTATCTTCAAAATTGAAGGGCAAATTTTGGGGTACAACAACACGGATTTTACATTTACTATGATTTTGGAGGCAACATACATATTTGTTATACCCCAAAATTTTCCCTCCCATTTCAAAAGATCTCCCCTTGCTCCTAAGGTTCTCAAGTACTCAAGACTATTTAAGAATTGATCTGATGAACCCTCCTCTTAAGAAGTGGCCTACAATTAGGGTTTTGGTTTTCTCGAAGAAAATTGAGCTTTAAATGCCTCATCTGAGTTTCATGGTTCTTCATATGCTTCAAAGAATCCTTATGTCAAGTTTCAATCCTTGCATCCCAAATTTGTTCAGACAACTGCTCAGATGATTGAAAATCAACTGTATGGGATAAAAAGTCAACATTGGTCAACTTACAATTAAACTTCAAGATTTTTGGTCAACATCAATATTTTGAAGTCAAATTCATCATTTGATCAAGGGTTAATCATGATTCATAAAAAGTCAAAAGTTACCAAATTAGTGTTTTCTTAAGGAGAAGTCAACTAAACTTTGACCAAACACAACTTTCACTTTGTCAATATTTTAATTCTCTACAACTTTGTTCTCTCTAAGCTCAAGTCCGAAAATGCTTCATTTGAGAGATATAGGCCAAAACATTACAGGTCATTTTAAAAGTCAACAAAAAGAACTCTTTTGTCAAAGCAATTTACATCAAGTTAAAGACTTCAAATGAAAAAGTGACCAACATGAGTGTTGTAGGAGACATCTTGAGCTTCAAAAAGTGCAAGATCACTTTCATATGACAAATTTGAGAGAGTTATGATTGGTGTAAGTTGAGTAATTTTGAGAAAATGCATGAAACCACAATTGAGAAATTTTGGACTTTTAGGCTAATGGGCCTAACTTTTGAAGTATAAACGTGTTTATGACATGTTTAGGGACCCCTAAGTCCATTCATGCATTATTTTAATTTTTTATTTCATTTATTTTGATTTTATTCATTTAAATTCAAAATTAAATTAAATAAATATTAAATAAATGTACAAGGCATGCGGGCTTTTGTTTTGGATCATTTTGAAGCCTAAGATCACATATCCAATATAACAAAACCGTGAGGGATGAAGAAGGAAAAAGATATTCATGTTTTGGAAAGTTTTGCAATTGTTTTGGAAACAAATAATGCCTTTGATTGCACATGTTTCCTTCCAAGAATGTTAACTTAAAAATCATCTATTATAAATAGAGGAATCACTCCATAGGACAGGGGACAGATTGGCTTCCATAGAAACAAGTTCTCAAACACAAAATTTTCAAAGAATAGGTGCAAATCGTATCCCAGTTTTCCAGCCATTCTCAACTGAAACGAAGCCTCGAATCATCATCCTGAAATCCCCAGGAATTCCTCAAGTCCATAACCACGCTCAACCGTGCCTAGAATGCCTCCCATCAATCACACCAGTGGTAAGGATTTTCTAATTTCAAATTTCTTAATCCTTGTGTTATTAAAAAGTTTTATATGTCCAGATGTGTTAAACAAGAAACATAGGATAGGTTGGAACCAAGGGTGTGAAGAGAAGGAAGGGGGTTCGAACCCCAGCGATGCCAAAACCCTTATTACTTTACTTTCTTCATTTTCCTTTTTTTATTAGTTATTTTATTATTAATTAACTTTTTTTAATCAAAACTTATACATAAAAAAAATCAAAAAGAATCCATATAATAAAATCAACAAAAAATTAGTTTTAGGGTGTAAATTCATTAACTGATTTTTTGGACATTTAGATTTTAGGCTTTTTATTAATTAAAATCAAATAGAATTAGGATTTTAATTATTATTAATTAACACTTAAATTATTTTCGTAAAAACACCAAAAATATGAACTTAGATTTTTAGGGCGTTCAAACTTTTTTTCCAACATTTTCTTATTCTTTTTGCTATTTATTTTCTTAGACAATTGTATAGGTCGCATAGTTTAATGTAATAGTTTAGATTTACATCCCCACATTTTTTCTAATTATGTAACTCTCCCAAAGCCCTGTAATAGCGTAGATTTACATTCTCGCTTTATTTTTTGTCTTTATATGTTTGTATATATATAACTAATGTTTGTATAATAAGAATAAAATAAAACATATATAACCTAAATTTTCAAGAAAACATAATTGAAACCAATACACTTTGCACACTTCACCTCTAGGGTAACCTCTCTTAGTTGCCTTGCGATACTAATGGTCACATCCCACGAAAAGGGGAATACTTTAGCAAAGACCCTCAGTTAAACAATATTATCATGGTACCTTTTGAATAAAGATCATAATCCCTCGATTACCCTTCGAGTTTCCTACAAAATGATCTAGTCCCTTCGATGACCCTACAAGAAAAATGATGATAGTCCCTTCGAATTGCTAAAGTATCCTTACATGTTGCCTTATGTTGTACCCCAAAATTTTCCCTCTCATTTCATCAACATTTTCTCACCACAAGACTCTTGGGACTCATGATCAAGTTAGGGTTTGCTCTGCTCAAGACTCCTCCTTGCACTGTTGACCCAAATTAGGGTTTGGGTTTGCACAAAGATGTTTTGACCTAAAATGCCCAAAATGACTTTCATGCTTCATGTTGGACTCACAAGTTTATCCATACCAAGTTTCAAGCCTTGATTCCAATGTTTGCCCAGTCAATTGGACAGTTGACCTAGAAATCAGCTGTATTGGGGAAAAAGTCAACTGTGGTCAATTGCAGTCAAACCTCATGATTTTTGACCCACATCAACATTATGAACTCATATGAACCATTTGATCTAGCTTGGATCACAATTCCATAAGAAATCTGACTAGATCACCAAAAGGGCAAAAAGGTCATTTTTAGGGTTTTGACTGCACAAAGGCAATTTTTGACTGTTTGACCTAACCAATGGCAAACTAAGCTCATATATGGACTCAAGGACTCAATGGCATGGTTTTGACACATTCAACAAGTTCAAAAGATCCCAAATGCACAGGATTGACAGATGAATTTTCCAGTCAACTGATCAAATTTTGACTGTATACTGAAAAGTCAAACTTTGACTTTTTGGTCAAAATCAAGTGTCAAGATTCATTTTTCATCAAAACATGTCAAATTATGAAACTTGTTCATCAAGAGACCCAAATTGCAAATTAGTGTTTGGAATGAGAAAATTTCATAACTTAGAATTTTTCTAAGTTATGAAACTTCCTTATTTTTTTCCTAAATTTGTCCCATTTTTTCATCAAGATACATTTGGATTCAAACAAAACTCAAAACATGAAAGTTGTAGTCCATTGCAAAATCTACAACTTTGATTCACAAAGTTTCCTCAAAAGAAGCTTGTAGCTCAAGTTATAATTTTTGGAATAAGGGTGCAAAACATTCTTAACTTAGAAAATTTTTGACCTATTTTAGGCAGGATTTTTGCCCAACTTCATGGCCATTTTTCACATGCTTCCACTTGGAATTTCAACTTTCATTACAAAGATGGATTGTAGTACACATTCCAAGCTTTCCAAATTGTCAAAGAACTTCTCAAACACCCTTGTGGTTAGGGAGAATCGAATTTACAAAGTTGGGAAAAATCCACTTTTGTTCTTGACCAAGGCATGTTCATACACTTTGCATTTTCAAATTCAGCTTGCACAAACTAGATTACATGCCTCTAATCCCATTCTTACTCAATAATTAAATGCCAATCCATTGTGTTCTAGCATTATTTTGTCCATATAGTCATTACACAAAGAATTAATCCATATATGGAAAAAGCAGTTTTGCCATTCTTGTAAAGAAGTGCTTTATGTCAAATTCACAAATCAAAGAGGTACAAGCCAGATCTTTTGGTCACAAGTTTATGGAAAAATCTCACTGATCAAGAACCAAGTTTGCAGCATGCTTGAGGGGCCTGTAGTAGCCTATAATCCAACTTGACAATCTTTGCTTAGATAAGAAGAAACATTGCAAAACAGGTACCACATTCATTTCCTGCAAGCAAAGGCCTAAGAAAACTTTGTCCACATATTTCATACTCCCTAACTGACCTAAAGCACGACCAAACCACCTTCAATACCTCCTCATTCACAGAAATACCTTCTTGCTGCAAAAACAGAGTCCTTTCTGCAACTTGACTTCCACAAACACTTCCACTCGTGCGTTTTGGCCAAAGCTTGTTCAAACACACTCCCTACCATCCATTGAAGTTATTCCAAGCATTGAACTTGAACTGTAACATCCATAACCAAGGTTTCCATTTTCACTTTTCACCTGTGCAGGTTGACTTCCATAGCTCGATTCAGTTAGTTTCAAAGCAAGCTAAAGGTTGGAGGAGCATCCTTGAACCTCAAGCAAGTTGTACAAGTCCTCAAACTCCATTGAAGATACCTCCATTGATGTACACGACTCAAGCTGAACAGGTAAAAGTTTGAACTTCTATCTCTCTATCCAAGCATATTTAGGCTTAAGTTTGTGAAGAAAGTATGTCTTACTCATGGCCCTGAAGCTACCCATATAGTCACTTTTCATTTATATTATGTGTACTGAGAGAATTTGGGACATGAACTTTGGAAAAAACTTAGGTCAGAAATTGGGGGAGAAGAAATTCTCTCTCATTTCTGAGAGTTAGATCAAGTTTTTTATATGTATGAACTCGTGGTTTAATGCTCTACATTGTTTATGTTGTGAGTTTTGGCTAAAAGTCAAGGAATCAGGAGTTAGCATTGAGCAAGGAAGGGCGCGCGTTTTTGTTTGAATCTGGCTAGAGGTTGAAGACAGAGTTGACTTGGGTTGGGCCTGAGTCAACCTGCTTTTTGCACCCCTTTTTTAGTTTTGCATCCCCATGGCCCATTATGTGTTTTTCTAATCATTTTTTATTTTTTATTTTTGATTCTGACTTATTATTTTTTGCTCAAATATAAAAAATATTAAAAATATTTTTCCACCCATTTTTGCATTTATTTGGAATTTATTTGCTTTATTAAACTTATACATGTAAATAAATATATATACTTTTATTTAAAATACCAAAAAATAACATAAAAATATTTTTTTTTAGTTATTATTTTTTGTTTAGATTTTGAAAAAAAAAACATTTTCTAAAAACATACCCTTTTTATTTTTATAAATAATTAATATTTCATTTTGTACATATTTAGTATATTTAATATATAATATATATATATATATATATATATATATATATATATATATATATATATATATATATATATATATATATATATATATATATATATATATATATATATATATATATATATATATATATATATATATATATATATATATATATATATATATATATATATATATATATATATATATATATATATATATATATATATATATATATATATATATATATATATATATATATATATATATATATATATATATATATATATTATTAAATATTTAGGATAAAAATATAAAAATAATACATTTGCTAAATATCCCCCATTTGAACATTTGTACCCCCATCCCCATAATTATGTTTTAATAATTTAGGATTTTAATTTTCTGCATTTAAAAGCTTTCCAATTATGCCAAGATAGACCTAGGGTTTGTATGCAAAATCAACCAACAAATAGTTTGACCCAATTCAAAGATAAAAAAAAAGCATGAAAATGGACAACACCAATCAAACTTGCACCCCTAGAGTTACTCAACTTGTTGCCTTCTATAACGGGCCATGCTTGCATGTTGAGTGTCTTTGGCAAAACAAAACAAAATCAAAATGATCATAGTCCCTCGATGACGCTTTCACAAGTTTCCTAAAAATGATCAAGTCCCTTAAAGGAAAAATTGCCAAAGACACTTGGCACTATTGCATTCATGGTCTAAACGATGACCCGCGCCCGTCCCGTTAAAATCCTAACACAAGATTGTCCACCAAATACAATGGTGGAACAATACTGTTAAAAGGGTTAAAACATAGGAAAGATCTTTGAGAAATTTAGGGTAGACAGCTCTTGGTTACTTGACCAATCTTGCAAAGCAATCCTTGCCATTTTTCAAAACACACATCACAACACACTCTCAAAAACAACTTTCAAAAAATATTGAAAACTTTTCAAAAGACAAATACACCTTTGTATACATTCAAACATGGATCATTACAAAGGTTGCCACAACAATGGCCTCTTTTCAAAACATCTTCAAACCCACACACAAAGCACCATTTCAAACAATTGAAAGCACCATTTCAAACAATTGAAAATGCAAGGCAAGTGATCTAAGCAAGTAACTAAGAGCCCATGGATAACCATGGATAGAAAGGGTGCTAATACCTTCCCTTTCTATAATCTACTCCCCGAACCCAAGAAAACATCTCAAAGGTTTTTGCTGTGCTTTTTAACCTTTCCTTAGGATAAAATAAAAAGTCGGTGGCGACTCTTGCTCAACCGAAACATTTGCAAAAACAAACGCAAACCTCAAGTCACTTCTCCCACCGTATCACAGGACTGGCGACTCTGCTGAGGAAAAATTTAAAAGTGGAGTAACCTTAGGGCTTAGATCACCCTCTTGCATGACTAATTGTTTGATTTGATTGCTTTACATTTTGGTTCTCTTGTTTGGGCTTGAAAATCCTACACCCGGATTTGGGGAAACATTCATAGATAGCAATACGTTGTGGAAACTGTGTGGGGTATACCGACATGGTCGAAGCAATAGCTATATTAGTGCGACGTATTTGTGAGTACCGGTAACTCTTGAGTTCAATCAAGGAGAGTACGGGGCCGCTGAGTGATGTCACTAAGCACTAATGACCTAGAACCTTACTTGACCATCTTGGCCTTTCATTAGGGGTAGTGAGATGACCGGCTTTGGTTCAGTCTGAAGTTGGTAGATACTCGATACTACACTCATTGAGGGTTGTTTTCTTGGAATATTTTGGTCGCTAGTTAAATGGATAAACCAAAACAATGAACATGGAAAACAATCCAATGATATTGAGCTCCTTAGAACCCGGTTACTATTTATAGGACAGGTTTTTAAGCCAACTACACTCAAGAGGGTACTTACCTATGAAACCTCATGCAAGCCTGAAACTAGGGTTTTGTGTGCCTTGCTTGTACATATGTTTGTGCATACATCATGAACATCATAAAGCATCATATGCATCCACTAACCATTTCAAGGGTTTGGATCTTCATCTTTGTCTTGTTTTGTAGGTCATGGAAATTCTTCGCAGGAAAACTATCCAGGTCAACCTTGTGAGAATCCCTCCTCAACTCAAGGAGCTCACATCCAGAATTCCAGAAAGCTCTCCCTTCAGTGAAAGACATGGTAGACTGCTCAGCCTAGTCAACACCAACATTGAAGAAGACATGGTGAAAGTGTTGTTCATGTTCTTTGACCCCCTTCACCACTGTTTCACATTCCCCGACTACCAATTGGTGCCCACTTTAGAGGAATTTTCTCAACTCCTGAGGATTCTTATTCTTAATCAACTACCCTACAACGGTACGAAAAAAGAACCAAAGCCTGAAGATGTTGCTCAAGCACTACACTTGCAACCATCTGACATCAAGGGGCATTGGGAAACTAGAAGTGGTACCAAAGGCTTCTTGGCAAAATTCTTGTTTGAGAAGGCACAAGAGTGTTGGAATTCATTGGATCTACAAGCCTTTAAAGAAATTGTGGCACTCCTCATTTATGGGTTGGTCTTGTTCCCAAATCATGACCAGCTTATAGATATCAATGCCGTCAAGATCTTCTTATCCAGGAATCCCATACCAACATTGCTTGGGGACATCCTCCACTCATTTTACACACGAACAATGAGAAAGAGGGGTGTTCTCATGTGTTGTACTCCTCTCCTTGCAAGGTGGTTTATTTCGCACCTTCCACAATCTGTTTTGAAGAATGACCAAGGTTTAAGGTGGTCACAACAATTGATGACTCTCACACACTCTGATGTACATTGGTGTTCTCGGTCCAGAGAAAATGTCATCATCGTTGATCGTTGTGGAGAGTTCCCTAATGTTCCATTACTTGGCATTAGAGGAGGCATTACCTACAACCCTTGTCTAGCTTTAAGAAAATTTGGATATGCATGGAGGGATGGCCCTCATGACATGCTGATTCCTAACCTAGTTTTTTACTTCGACAACGATGCGTAAGGACTTCGCCAAAGATTCATCAGAGCTTGGAGGATGCCTAACAAGGTAGATAGCAAGACACTGGGGCACAAGAACTCCATCCCTCTTGAGCCTTATCTCAAGTGGGTACGAACCCGAGCCCAGAGTCTAATGATGCCTTACCCTCACATTCTCCCTTTGATTAAAGATCCTGTGAAGGAAGGAGAGGTTCCCTACACCATCCTACATCCTGACATGCCAACATCATGGGAAGAAATGCAAAAAAGTTGGATCCAACTCAAGGAGGAAAGGGATACTTTTGAAGCCAGCTTCTACGCCAGTGAGAAGAAGGTTTTGGAGCTTACCCGCCGACTCCATGAGGAAGAGACCCTCAACACCTACATCGCACCAAAGAGGATGTGCAACGTCTTTTTACCTTGAGAAGTTTTTGTAATATTTGGCTCATGGGCCATTTATGTACTAACAAATTCTCTTCTTATTAATATGACGTTTGTTCTTTTTGTCTGCAACAATTTTGAATTTCTAAATCCTTGAATGCATTACATGAATAAACATATCATTCATCATATGCATAAGCAGGTCTCCACACCAGGTTTCCTTATCTTTCTATTGTTTATTTCAATAAGATGGATCTCGAACAGACGGTCAAAGATCTACAGTCTCAAAACTCACAGTTTCAACATCTCCTAATGACCTTGGCAAAGGGTCGGGAAGATCTAAAAGCACTGCTTGGGAACAAAGAGCAAGAGAAAGTGAAGAAGAAGAAGAAAAGAGTCAGGGTAGCTACCTTGGGAAGAAGGTTTGAGGGTGAAGCCAGAAGAGTTCTTGAATTTCCCTCCGCATCTGAAGAGGAAACCAGTAAAGGAAAAGGGGCTGCACTACCTTCTGAATCCGAAACTGAAGAGGAAGAGGTTGAGGAAGATGAAGACTACTCAGAACAGCAATACCCGCCAGCCGACGACAAATATAAAAACTTGGAGGATAGACTAGCAGCTATGGAGCTGCAAAGGGTTCCCGGGTTAGATTTCAAAGATTTGGGATTAATTGCTGGAATTGTGATCCCCCCGAAGTTTAAGGTGCCAATGTTTGCAAGGTATGACGGGCTGTCTTGCCCGAAGATGCACCTAAGGTCGTATGTCAGAAGAATTCAACCTCACACATCCGACCGAAATCTTTGGGTACACTTCTTTCAGGATAACCTGTCTGGTACACAGCTAGACTGGTTTTACAAGCTGGAGAGATCAGAGATACATAGTTGGGAAGACTTGGCAGCTACCTTTTATCTCCAGTATCAATATAACTCTGACTTGGCACCAACCCGTACCCAGCTACAGAGTATGGGGATGGCCTCAGGTGAGGGATTCAAGGAATACGCCTAGAAATGGCGCGACTTAGCTGGGAGAGTGCAGCCACCTCTTTCTGATAGAGAACTTGTTGATATGTTCCTGGGAACCCTATCTGGCCCGTTCTTCAACCATTTGATCGGGAGTTCTTCCGCAGGGTTTACTGAATTAATTCTGACTGGCGAGCGGGTGGAAGCCGGGATTAAGAATGGGAAGATTCAAAAGGATGCCTCTGCATCTACAACTGTAAAGAAATCATTTCCGACGAAGAAGGAAACGACTGCTGTGTACTCTCAGAGAGGAGTGGGAAGAACTGAGCGTCGGCCGACTGTGGGGGCCGTGATGATCCAAAATTCATCAAATGATCAGCCTCATGGAAATCAGTCCAGACCAAATCAGCAACGGGTAGAGCGGCCACAACGGCAGTTCACCCGCATCAATATGACACCTGCGCAAGTTCTTCCACATTTGTTGAAGTTGAATCTGACTGGTTTGAAGGAAGCACCGAAAAACCCTAACACCACATCTCCATACTATCATGCCAATGCTAAATGTGCCTACCATTCTGATAGCGACGGACATGACACCAACAATTGTTGGGCGCTAAAGAATAAAATTCAAGACTTGATAGATGCAAAAGAGGTTGAGTTCGATGCTCCAGAGAAGCCAAACGTAATATCCGCTCCAATGCCGAAGCATGGTCGAAATGTCCATGCTATTGAAGAAGATCTGTATGTTTCTGATGTTAATGACCGGATGACTCCACTGTTGACGATCAAGTTAAATCTGTTAAGAGCTGGGATTTTCCCAGGATGCAAAGAAGATTGCTACTGTTGTTACTCTCTACCAATCGATTGTCCGTTGCTGAAGAAGGGCATCCAAGGCCTAATGAACAGTCAACAAATTCTGTTTGAAAAGATTCCTGCTATTCCAACCCATATCAAAGATGTTTCAATAATCACCATTTCCACCAATCTTTCCAAGGCCGTCAAAAAGCCTGTTAAGATTACATCCTCTACAAAGATTGTTCCCTTGAAAATAACTATGCCTGGGCCTGTCCCCCACATTTCGGACAAGTCAATACCATGGAATTACGATGGAGAAATCTACTACCATGGTGTTAAACAAGTTGAGATAACCGAGGAAAGCTCTGATGAAGAAGATGCCAGCATTGGAAACATTGCCGATACAAGCAAGATCACCCGAAGTGGGAGAATATTTTTTCCAGAGATTTCCCCCCCAAAGGCAATCTTTGGACCCTCATCTGCTGCCAAAGTTACTCCTGCACCGATAAAACTTTCCGCAAAAACTCCTTTGATTGAAGAAGCTGTTATTCTTGTTGTTGTCCCTCCTACTTCTGCTGATAAGGGGAAAGGGATCCAATGTGAGCTCGTCAGGATGAGGGCTCAACCTTTGGTCATCCCTGAAACCTCTAAGAAAGAGATGGAGGAGATTCTAAAAATAATTAAGAAGAGTGATTATGACGTGGTAGAACAACTGGGGCAAACCCCCTCGAAGATCTCCATGTTAGCATTACTGCTTTGTTCAGAGGCGCACGCCAAAGCATTGATAAAATTCTTGAAGACAGCCCATGTGCCTCAGGAAACCTCTGCCGACCAATTCCAAGATTGCGTGACCAGCCTTACCGCAGACAACGGCCTAGGTTTCTCTGATGTTGACTTGACCCCAAAAGGAAGGAAGCACAATGACACATTACATGTGTCAGTAGAATGCCAAGGAACTACTCTGGCCCATGTTTTGGTCGACACGGGTTCCTCTCTGAACGTGCTGCCTAAGAAGGCTCTCGACTGATTGGACTGTGAAGGCTTGGAGCTAAAGCCAAGTAACATCGTTGTAAGGGCATTTGACGGGTCAAAGAGAATGGTACATGGGGAGGTAGACATTCCCATTAAGGTAGGCACAGAGGTGTTCCCCTCAACTTTCTATGTGATGGACATCCGTCTGTCATACTCTTGCTTACTGGGAAGACCATGGATACATAATGCGGGCGCAGTCACCTCCTCCTTACATCAAATGCTGAAATACCCTGTCAAAGGAAAAATCATAACCGTCCACGGTGAAGAGGAATATATGGTCAGCCACTTGAACTCCTTTCGGTATGTAGAGGTGGAAGGTGAATTCATTGAAACACCATTCCAGCACTTTGAGGAAGTCTCTCCTGAGGTGGCAGTAGCAAAAACGGTAGCTGAAGTACCAAAGCAGATGGCCAGGATGGCATCTCTAAAAGATGCGAAGGCTGCGATGAAGGAAGGGAAGAGCTCAACATGGGGTCAGTTGTCTGATATTCCCTACAAAACAGACAAGTTTGGATTAGGATTCACTGCTGCAGGGCAAAAAGCTATGCGCCGCTCAAAAGTTGAAAGAACGCCCATCAAGATATCTCCTTATAGAATCAATGCTTTGGAAGGTGAAGACGAAGAGGCCAACATTGAAGATTGGATCTTCCCAACCATCGAAGGAGGACTACGCAATTGGGAGGCAAAAGACTTTGTCCCCATTACTTTTATTAATCAGTAATTATCTGTCAAACATTTCCTGTGGTCTGTAATAATTACTTTTGAACAATCTGCACACTACTTTTTCACCTCATGCCTTGCCCGGGGCATGTAGGTCCATTTGTAAGGGTTTTTATTATCTTCATATTCATATGCCATGTTTAATGATTCATTGGACGTTTTTCATTTATAAACTGTTGTGTTCATTTTCTTTCCTTTTGCATTTTTGTTTGTTTAAGGATGGTTATCCTTTACACACACCCACACTCTCAAATGTAGGTACCCATCCACTCTGGATTCTATGGGTGACTATTCTGCTATGTCCTTCAATAACTCTGAAGATTTGGCCAATCAGGCTGAGTATGAAGATGACGAAGATTGTGAAGTACCAGGGGAGCTAGCCAGACTTCTACAGCAAGAAGAAAGGGCCATTTTGCCTCATGAAGAGTTGTTGGAAACAGTCAACTTAGGAACAGAGGAAGACCAGAAGGAAGTACAAGTGGGTGCCAATCTGGAACCAAGTGTCAAGGAGCGCTTGATATAGTTGTTGAATGAATACGTTGAAATCTTCGCCTGGTCTTATGAAGACATGCCGGGATTAGACACAGATATAGTGGTTCACCGTCTCCCTGCAAGAGAGGATTGTCCGTCGATCAAGCAAAAAGTCCACCGAATGAGACCCGACATGTCTGAGAAGATTAAAGCTGAAGTAATGAAGCAATTCAATGCTGGCTTTCTGGATGTTACATCCTATCCACAATGGGTTGCTAACATTGTGCCAGTACCTAAAAAAGACGGCAAGGTCAGGATGTGTGTGGACTACCGGGATTTGAATAGGGCTAGCCCTAAAGATGATTTCCCGCTATCGCATATTGACATTTTGATTGACAACACGGCTCAGCACAAGGTGTTTTCCTTCATGGATAGATTCTCGGGCTACAACCAGATCAAAATGGCCCCCGAGGACATGGAGAAAACAACCTTTGTTACACAATGGGGTACCTTCTGCTACAAGGTGATGCCGTTCGGGCTGAAGAATGCAGGGGCAACTTATCAACGTGCCATGTTAGCTTTATTTCATGATATGATACATCATGAGATCGAAGTTTACGTAGACGATATGATAGCTCGATCACAAACGGAGGAGGAACACCTTAAACATTTGCAGAAGCTGTTTTCCAGATTGAAGGAATACAAACTCAGGCTGAATCCAAGTAAGTGCACTTTTGGAGTTAGGTCTGGTAAGCTTCTAGGGTTTATTGTCAGCAACAAGGGCATTGAGGTCGATCCAGTAAAAGTGAAAGCTATACGAGAAATGCCTGCTCCCCGTACTGAGAAGGAGGTTAGAGGGTTCTTGGGGCGCTTGAACTATATTGCCAGATTCATCTCTCATCTAACGTCTACCTGTGAGCCAATTTTCAAACTATTGAAGAAAGACCAGGTAGTCGAGTGGAACGACGATTGCCAAGCTGCTTTTGATAAAATCAAGGAGTATTTGCTAGAACCTCCTATTCTGATGCCACCCGTCAAAGGAAGGCCGCTGATCATGTATCTGACCGTCTTGGATAACTCAATGGGGTGTGTTTTGGGCCAGCATGACGAGTCTGGTCGAAAAGAGAATTCCATTTATTACCTTAGCAAAAAGTTTACCGACTGTGAGACTCGCTACTCACTGCTCGAGAAAACTTGTTGCGCTTTGGTATGGGCTGCTCGCCGACTAAGGCAGTATATGTTGACTCATACCACTCTGCTGATTTCCAAAATGGATCCTATCAAGTATATCTTCGAAAAGCCCGCTTTATCTGGAAGAATCGCTAGATGGCAAATGATCCTAACTGAGTATGACATCCAGTACACCACCCAAAAAGCTATAAAAGGGAGCGTACTAGCTGACCATCTAGCTCATCAAGCTATCGAAGATTATCAATCCATGAGATTCGACTTCCCGGACGAGGACATCATGAACTTGGACAACATTGAAGGTAACTGACCGTATGACGGACCTGAAAAAGGATCCTGTTGGACCCTGTACTTTGATGGTGCTTCAAATGCACTTGGAAACGGTATCGGTGCGGTACTCATTTCCCCGGAAGGTTGCCACACACCTTTCACGGCCCAACTTTGCTTCAGCTGTACCAACAACATGGCTAAATATGAAGCTTGCATTTTTGGTCTCAAGGCTGCTATCGACTTGGGGATCAAATCTTTGATCGTATTTGGAGACTCGGCTTTGGTTATCAGTCAAATCAAAGGAGAGTGGGATACCAAGCATCCTAATCTTATCCCATACAAAGAACATGTTTTGACATTGTTGCCTCATTTCGAGCAAATCACCTTCGAGCATTTCCCGCGAGAAGAGAATCAGCTAGTAGATGCTCTGGCTACAATGTCTTCTATGTTTAAACTCAACTGGGATAACGAGGCTCCCCAAATCACCATCGAGCGAATGGATGAACCTACGCATTGTCATGAGATTAATACCGAAGAAGTAGTGGAATAACCCTGGTTTCACGAAATCAAAAGGTATCTCCAGACTAGAGAATATCCCGAAGGAGCTTCCGTAAATGATAAGAAGTTCCTAAGGAAGTTTGCTGCCAAGTTCTTCTTAAGCAACGACATCCTCTATAAACGCAGCCATGATTGTGTTTTACTCCGATGTGTGGACAAAGCCGAAGTAGAGTTAATCATGACTGAGATACACAATAGTACATTTGGCACCCACTTGAGCGGGCATACAATGGCTAAGAAGATCCTAAGGGCAGACTATTACTAGTCTACCATGGAAGCTGACTTCCATCAACATTCCCGTACTTGCCACAAATGTCAAGTCTACGCTGACAAGATTCATATTCCTCCTGTTCCTCTCAACGTTCTGACAGCTCCTTGGCCATTTGCAATGTGGGGCATTGACATGATTGGAGAGATCAAGCCCACGGCATCCAATGGACATCGCGTCATCCTGGTTGCCATTGACTACTTTACCAAATGGGTCGAAGCAGCTTCCTTCGCCTCTGTTACTAAAAATGTGGTTGCCCACTTCATCAAGCAGAACCTCATATGCCGATATGGTGTTCCCGACAGGATCATCACAGACAACGGTACAAATCTGAACAATACTATGATCACCGCATTATGCGAACAGTTCAAGATTTATCATCACAATTCATCTCCCTATCGGCCGAAGATGAACGGTGTTGTTGAAGCTGCGAACAAAAACATCAAGAAGATCATTCAGAAAATGACAGTCACTTACAAAGACTGGCATGAGATGCTACCGTTTGCTCTGCATGGATACCGCACGACGGCTCGTACTTCAACCGGGGCAACCCCATTTTCTTTGGTATATGGCATGGAAGCTGTCTTACCCATGGAAGTTCAGATTCCTTCTTTAAGGATTATGAAAGACGCGGGTTTGAATGAAGACGATTGGATTCAGACCCGACTTGATCAACTCAATTTGATCTATGAGAAGCGACTCGCCGCTGTTTGCCATGGTCAGATGTATCAAAAACGGATGATCAAGGCTTTCAACAAGAAAGTCAGACGTCAAGTATATCAAGTCGGGGATCTCGTAATCAAATGGATTATCTTGCCGCAAAGTGATCCCAGGGGCAAATGGACTCCTACTTACTAAGGACCATTTGTGATCAAGAGCATATTTTCTGGTGGTGCAATGATTCTGACCACCATGGGCGGCGATGATTTACCGCACCCTGTGAACGCAGACATAGTCAAAAGATACTACACATAAAATAACCCGACAAGTCGAAAACCCGAAAGGGCGGCTTGGAAAAAAATGGGCATCCCGGTGAACCGAAAACCCGAAAGGGCGGTTCAGGAAAAAATTAGGGATAAAACAAAAAATTTGTACACCCGGCAAGTTGAAAACCTGAAAGGGCGGCTTGGGCAAAAAGGGGTTTCCCGGTGGATCGAAAACCCGAAAGGGCGATCTAGGAAAAAGTTAGGGAATTAAAGCGTATGACTATGTCTCGTCGGATCACTTTAAGGACAATCTCTTCATCAACCAGCTCCAAGCTTCTGATCAATCCAGTCGTCGGCAGACGAAGCATTGAATGGACAGATATTCAGAGTTGTGAAGGCTATAGAAGAATGGGATCCCGTGGAATTGTTTCACATAGCCATCTTTCTTTTGTATAAATTTTTCAATTTTTACAACGACATCCTCTTACTAGGATGCATGTCTCCTTTGTACAGAGATACTCATAGAAAGTTAATACAAATACTTTTCCAAATATAGAAATTTGCTTTGTTTTCTTTTTACACTTATGTTTTATTTGAGAAAAGTCCAATGTTTTGTTAAATAGGCATATGCATTTGAACATAATCATTTTCCTTACAAATCAGGAAAGATGATTGCTGATAGGTTAAAGGTACAGGTAGATATCTTGACTCCCTTTCAAGAGGAATCCCCAGCAGTTCTAAACTCCAAATTCCTCAACAAAGTCAAAATCTAGAACTTAATTCCCCAAGCAGAGTTAAAACTTCAGGATCCTTAGCAAAACAGAAGCTTTCTCAAAACTGATTTCCCCATCCAGAGAGCCTTAGAGAATTCAATTCCCCTCAGAGTTTCAGTATCCCCAGCGGAGCCTTAAATCTGAAAATCCAATCCCCAGCGGAGCTAAAAATTCCAACTATCAATCCCCAGCAGAACCAGACTAATAAACCTTCTCCCCACAGAGATGCTTCCCACCAAACTGAAGATTCTCAGTCATACCTCTCCAGCATGAGTCTATCAGGTTCTGAACTCCCCAGTAGAGACCATCAGAAATTCTCATTCCCCGCAGGTCACCAAGGAGTTCCAATCCCCAGCAGTGGCCCTAAGATCCCTCAACAATTGAAGATCTTGCATTCCCCAAGTAGAATGAAGACTCTCATTCTCAGTTCCTCACAGGATATTCAGATATTCCCCAGTGAAGATCTCCTCAGGACAGGACTCCCCAGTAGATTGGCATACAACCCAAGCTCCTGATTCTCCAACAATAGTCAACAAGGATGTCTCACCTTCAGCAATCAAAGATTCTTTCAATTCCCCGCAGCCATCAAGGACTCACTTTCCCTGGCAGCATTCAAGATTCTATTATCTCCAGTTATCCAGGATTCATCTATCCTCAGCAAGACAGCTCTTCAGGTTACATACGCATTCGTTTACATTCATATCATAAACATTGATATAACATATATATTGCATCATACATATCATGCAACATAACTTTGTGTTTTACCTAACATTTCATCCCTTTCAGGATAAGATTAAAAGGCTATCATTAAAAATTATTCAGATACAATATGGATACACCCCAGACACGGCGGTCATTCTATTACTCATTTAGAATTTCAAATCAGATACAGACTAGATACGCTCCAGACACGGCAGCCATTCTATTTCTCATTCAGATTCACTTATCCACCTCAAGGTTCAATGCATTCCAAACACGGATACCATTCTGACCCTTACAACGGCAGTTTGATTCTCCCCAGTGCGATCGCCACGGAAGTCATTCTGTCACTTATTTAGATCCCAGTTACAGTTTCAGATACACTTCAAACACGGAAGTCATTCTATTACTCATACGGATCTCAATCCCAGTTACAGTTTCAGATACACTCCAGACACGGAAGTCATTCTGCTACTCATACAACTTTCAATTTCAGATACAGTCCAGATACGCTCTAGACACAGTTTCCATTCTGTCACTCATTCAAAGTTTGTCCCCAGCACGCAGTTGCTCCATACAGATATCTCTCTGTTACCCAGATACAATACAGATACACTCCAGACACGGCAGTCATTCTGATATTCATTCTACCTTCAAACACAGTTACGGCTCGGATATGCCCCAGACACGGAGGCCATTCTTTTGCTCATACAAACTCAGTCTCCAGATTTAGTTCAAATGCATTCCAGACACGGATACCATTTTGACCCTCATTTTTCTGACCTATCACATTACAGTTCAACAAATATTTCCAAATGGAATCTCTAAGCCCATTCCCGCATCCATTGTTTTGACGAGTGCAAATTTAAGGGAACTCTAGTGTCCAATCTCCTTCTACCTTCGAGACACGAAAGGCCAACCTACCAATCTAACTCTTCAGGTACAAGAAGATTGAACAGGGGCAACTGTTGTACCCCAAAATTTTCCCTCTTATTTCATCAACATTTTCTCACCACAAGACTCTTGGGACTCAAGATCAAGTTAGGGTTTGCTCTGCTCAAGACTCCTCCTTGCACTGTTGACCCAAATTAGGGTTTGGGTTTGCACAAAGATGTTTTGACCTAAAATGCCCAAAATGACTTTCATGCTTCATGTTGGACTCACAAGTTTATCCATACCAAGTTTCAAGCCTTGATTCCAATGTTTGCCCAGTCAATTGGACAGTTGACCTAGAAATCAGTTGTATTGGGGAAAAAGTCAACTGTGGTCAATTGACAGTCAAACCTCATGATTTTTGACCCACATCAACATTATGAACTCATATGAACCATTTGATCTAGCTTGCATCACAATTCCACAAGAAATTTGACTAGATCACCAAAAGGGCAAAATGGTCATTTTTAGGGTTTTGACTGCACAAAGGCAATTTTTGACTGTTTGACCTAACCAATGGCAAACTAAGCTCATATATGGACTAAAGCACTCAATGGCATGGTTTTGACACATTCAACAAGTTCAAAAGATCCCAAATGCACAGGATTGACAGATGAATTTTCCAGTCAATTGATCAAATTTTGACTGTATACTGAAAAGTCAAACTTTGACTTTTTGGTCAAAATCAAGTGTCAAGATTCATTTTTCATCAAAACATGTCAAATTATGAAACTTGTTCATCAAGAAACCCAAATTGCAAATTAGGGTTTGGAATGAGAAAATTTCATAACTTAGAATTTTTCTAAGTTATGAAACTTCCTTATTTTTTCCTAACTTTGTCCCATTTTTTCATCAAGATACATTTGGATTCAAACAAAAATCAAAACATGAAAGTTGTAGTCCATTTCAAAATATACAACTTTGATTCACAAAGTTTCCTCAAAAGAAGCTTGTAGCTCAAGTTATAATTTTTGGAATAAGGGTGCAAAGCATTCTTAACTTAGAAAATTTTTGACCTATTTTAGGCAGGATTTTTGCCCAACTTCATGGCCATTTTTCACATGCTTCCACTTGAAATTTCAACTTGCATTATGAAGATGGATTGTAGTACACATTCCAAGCTTTCCAAATTGTCCAAGAACTTCTCAAACTCCCTTGTGGTTAGGGAGAATCGAATTTACAAAGTTGGGCAAAATCCACTTTTGTTCTTGACCAAGGCATGTTCATACACTTTGCATTTTCAAATTCAGCTTGCACAAACTAGATTACAGGCCTCTAATCCCATTCTTACTCAATAATTATATGCCAATACATTGTGTTCTAGCATTATTTTGTCCATATAGTCATTACACAAAGAATTAATCCATATATGGAAAAAGCATTTTTGCCATTCTTGTAAAGAAGTGCTTTATGTCAAATTCACAAATCAAAGAGGTACAAGCCAGATCTTTTGGGCACAAGTTTATGGAAAAATCCCACTGATCAAGAACCAAGTTTGCAGCATGCTTGAGGGGCCTGTAGTAGCCTATAATCCAACTTGACAATCTTTGCTTAGATAAGAAGAAACATTGCAAAACAGGTACCACATTCATTTCCTGCAAGCAAATGCCTAAGAAAACTTTGTCCACACATTTCATACTCCATAACTGACCTAAAGCACGACCAAACCACCTTCAATACCTCCTCATTCACAGAAATACCTTCTTGCTGCAAAAACAGAGTCCTTTCTGCAACTTGACTTCCACAAACACTTCCACTCGTGCGTTTTGGCCAAAGCTTTTTCAAACACACTCCCTACCATCCATTGAAGCTATTCCAAGCATTGAACTTGAACTGTAACATCCATAACCAAGGTTGCCATTTTCACTTTTCACCTGTGCAGGTTGACTTCCATAGCTCGATTCAGTTAGTTTCAAAGCAAGCTAAAGGTTGGAGGAGCATCCTTGAACCTCAAGCAAGTTGTACAAGTCCTCAAACTCCATTGAAGATACCTCCATTGCTGTACACGACTCAAGCTGAACAGGTAAAAGTTTGAACTTCTATCTCTCTATCCAAGCATATTTAGGCTTAAGTTTGTGAAGAAAGTATGTCTTACTCATGGCCCTGAAGCTACCCATATAGTCACTTTTCATTTATATTATGTGTACTGAGAGAATTTGGGACATGAACATTGGAAAAAACTTAGGTCAGAAATTGGGGGAGAAGAAATTCTCTCTCATTTCTGAGAGTTAGATCAAGTTTTTTATATGTATGAACTCGTGGTTTAATGTTCTACATTGTTTATGTTGTGAGTTTTGGCTAAAAATCAAGGAATCAGGAGTTAGCATTGAGCAAGGAAGGGCGCGCATTTTTGTTTGAATCTGGCTTGAGGTTGAAGACAGAGTTGACTTGGGCTGGGCCTGAGTCAACCTGCTTTTTGCTCCCCTTTTTTAGTTTTGCAACCCCCTGGCCCATTATGTGTTTTTCTAATCATTTTTGATTTTTTGATTTTTGATTCTGACTTATTATTTTTTGCTCAAATATAAAAAATAATAAAAATATTTGTCCACCCATTTTTACATGTATTTGGAATTTATTTGCTTTATTAAACTTATACATGTAAATAAATATATATACTTTTATTTAAAATACCAAAAAATAACATAAAAATATTTTTTTTTAGTTATTATTTTTTGTTTAGATTTTGAAAAAAAAAACATTTTCTAAAAATATACCCTTTTTATTTTTATAAATAATTAATATTTCATTTTGTACATATTTAGTATATTTAATATATAATATAAATACTTATATATATATTTTATTAAATATTTAGGATAAAAATATAAAAATAATAAATTTTTTATTTTTATTAATATTTGGCATCAAAAAAATACTTTTTTACAATATACTTCTCCTTTATTTATTTTTTGTATATAATTAATAAATATTGTATATAATATAAATAATAATTACTATTTATTTAGAAAACTAGGGTTTTGCCCTAAAACATAAAAATATCCAAAAATTGACTTTATTTATTTTTGTTTATATTTTTCATGAAAAATACTTTTACATACATACAAAACCATTTTTTGTGCATAATACATTTTGTATATTTATTTATTTAATTATTGTACAATTAAATAACTTGTATATTCAACTTGGATTGTAATAGTTTAGATTTAAATTTCTTGCTAAATATCCCCCATTTGAACATTTGTACCCCCATCCCCATAATTATGTTGTAATAATTTAGGATTTTAATTTTCCGCATTTAAAAGCTTTCCAATTATGCCATGATAGACCTAGGGTTTGTATGCAAAATCAACCAACAAATAGTTTGACCTAATTCAAAGATAAAAAAAAGCATGAAAATGGACAACACCAATCACACTTGCACCCCTAGGGTTACTCAACTTGTTGCCTTCAATAACGGGCCATGCTTGCATGTTGAGTGTCTTTGGCAAAACAAAACAAAATCAAAATGATCATAGTCCCTCGATGACGCTTTCTCAAGTTGCCTAAAAATGATCAAGTCCCTTAAAGGAAAAATTGCCAAAGACACTTGGCACTATTGCATTCATGGTCTAAACGATGACCCGCGCCCGTCCCGTTAACATCCTAACACAAGATTGTCCACCAAATACAATGGTGGAACAATACTGTTAAAAGGGTTAAAACATAGGAAAGATCTTTGAGAAATTTAGGGTAGATAGCTCTTGGTTACTTGACCAATCTTGCAAAGCAATCCTTGCCATTTTTCAAAACACACATCACAACACACTCTCAAAAACAACTTTCAAAAAATATTGAAAACTTTTCAAAAGACAAATACACCTTTGTATACATTCAAACATGGATCATTACAAAGGTTGCCACAACATTGGCCTCTTTTCAAAACATCTTCAAACCCACACACAAAGCACCATTTCAAACAATTGAAAGCACCATTTCAAACAATTGAAAATGCAAAGAAAGTGATCTAAGCAAGGAACTAAAAGCCCATGGATAACCATGGATAGAAAGGGTGCTAATACCTTCCCTTTCTATAATCTACTCCCCGAACCCAAGAAAACATCTCAAAGGTTTTTGCTGTGCTTTTTAACCTTTCCTTAGGATAAAATAAAAAGTCGGTGGCGACTCTTGCTCAACCGAAACATTTGCGAAAACAAACGCAAACCTCAAGTCAGTTCTCCCACTGTATCACACCTACTATGACCATACGACGATCCTACGCCTGTCCCTTCACATCCAATAGATAGGGTTACCTACCAAGTAATGGTGTGGGTAGTACTATCTCTAACGGAGAAGGAAAATAACAGGAACTACCTTTAGTGGGTAAGACTTAACAAATTGCTTGCTCATAACAGTTTCAAACAAACAAATTCATTTTTACACCTCACGTTTTAAAACAAATATTTTCAAAAAAACACTTTGTATACATTCTTGAGGACTGATACACGAATTATTACAAATTCTTCCTCACAATTGGCACTCAAAATATTTTCAAATCACACACATACAAATCAAGTTTAAAGTGAGTTAAGAAATTAAGAGTCCGTAGATAACTACGAATGAAAACGGTGCTAACACCTTCCCTTTTCATAACTTACCCTCCGAACTCAAAATCTATCAAAGGTCTTTCTTGTTATTTTCACCTTTCCTCATTGGATAAAATAAAATTTTGTGGTGACTCTTGCTAATCGTAACATTTGCGATAAAACGCTAAAAGTTAGTTCTCCCACTGTATTATAGAACTGGCGACTCTGCTGGGGATAATTAAAAGAGGGGTTACCTTAAGAGTTTAGATCACTTTATTTGCTTAATTCATGTGCTTTGTCTTATTTAACATTAAGGGTTTGCTTGTGTTTATTATTTGAAAGGTCCTACACCCGGATCTAGGGATTCCTTAGGTAAGTAGCAATAGATCATAAAGATTGTACGATGTAGACCGATATCGTTAATATGATGGCTATAGTTAGTGTAACGATTTGGTTTGTACTGATGTTCCTTGAGTCAGTCAAGGATAACATTAGGCTTCTGCGTGGTGTCATTAACACTAACTTACTTTTAGAGCCTTAATTGACCCATCTTGGCCATTATAAGGTAGTGAGATAGCCGGATATGGTGCAGTCTAAAGTTGGTTGATACTTGAAGTTACGCTCATTGAGATTTGACTATCGGGATGTTTTGGTGGTAAATCATTTTCCGTACTAAAATAAAACCTTTGAGAAAGATCTTTGATATAAGATTCTTAGAACCCGGTTACTATTTTAGGACAGGTCGAGCCAACTAAACTTCAGTTGTAGGAAGGTTACTTACCTATTGACTTCATGCAATCCTTTAAACCTAAGGCTACTTGTGTGACTTGTTTGTATTCACTATCTAACAACTTGAATTCCTCACAGGATTTGTTTATATAAACTCATTTGTTCTCATCACCTTACACTTTTGCTTACTGCATGGCATACACATCATGTCATTTCATAACATAGCATTGTTACTAACCATTTCAAGGATCTTAGGGATTTATGGTGCAATATTTGCAGGATTGTTATAAGCCAAATTTCTATCAAGGGGAAAGAGGATTTATTTTCCTCTAGCCAGATGTCGTCAAGATCAAAGTGCATTTTCTTGAGTCAGAGGCTATGACCCACTTGATATGGTGAGCTTGATTCTTATAGAAGGACGTTCGAAGATGAAAACTCAAAGTTCTTCAGACAAAGCTACAACTAAATTCAATTTCTAATGTTTCAAACTAGATCCCCTAGAGACCCTTGAAAACATTGCATATGCATCTACATACCATGTCATTGCATAACATGTTTCCAAGACAGGTTTCTCATCTCCTTGGTGTTTATTTCAACAGAAATGGCTCTTGAAAAAATAGTGAAAGATCTCCTGGCTCAGAATGCTCAGTTCCAAGAGATGTTCCTAAGCTTACCAAATTGGCAAGAAGAAATGAAGGCACTCATCGTCAAAGAGAGGAAGAAGAAGACAAAGAAACCAATTAGCATTATAGGGATAAGATTCAGAGGTCCAGCTAAACAGGTCAATGAGATTGAGATCCCAGAGGACAATGATAATGAATAGGATGACAATAATGAAAGTAATAAGCATGAGGAAAATAACAATAATGGTTTTGTCAAATATTCTATTGAATAGGAAGAAAATTATTTGGATGAACAATATCCCCTTGCTGATGAGAAGTATAAGCCATTAGAAGAGCGTCTGAAAGCTATGGAGATCCAGAAGGTTCATGGCTTGGACTTTAAAGAATTGGTTTTGGTCTCAGGAGTCTTCATTCCTCCCTAGTTCAAAACTCTTACCTTTGCTAAATATGACGGAGTTTCTTTCCCGAAGCTACATTTGAGGTCATATGTTCGAAAAATCCAACCACACGCTGCTGAAAAGAAATTGTAGGTTAGTTTCTTCTAAGAGAGCTTGTCCGGAACACAATTGGAATGGTTCTAACAACTAAAATGGACCAATATTCATACTTTGGAAGATTTGGATACCGCTTTCTACAAGCAGTACCAGTATAATATTGATCTCGCGCCAACTCGTATGCAATTATAGAGTATGTCCATGGGCTCTAATGAAAGCTTCAAAGAGTACGCCCAGAAATGGAGAGATCTTGCAGGCAGGGTTCAACCTCCTTTAGCTGATATAGAATTGGTTGACATGTTCATGAACACGCTGATAGGTCCTTTCTATAATCACCTACTTGGAAATTCTTCAACTGGTTTCAGTGAACTAATATTGATATGGGAACATGTTGAGAATGAAATCAGAGGTGGTAAAATCCAGGTGCCTACCTCTTCCGATACTCATAATAAGTCATACAATGGGAAGAAAGAGTCCAATATTGTGTACGGCCAGAAGGGTCATAATAAGAGAGACCACAACTAATTTATGGGGGCAGTACTGATCTCCAATCCTGCACCAGTGCAACAATGACAGCAGGGTAATCAACATAAGCAAGATACACCCAAAAGACAATTTACCAAAATCAACATGTCAATGGCTCAAGCGTTGCAACACATGTTGAAGGCAGAGTTGATTACGTTGAAGGATCCTCCTCAGAATCCCAATACTTCTGCTCCTAGCAATCATCCCAATGCACGGTGTTCATACCATTCTAATAGTCATGGACATGATACGAATGGTTGTTAGGTGTTTAAGAACAAGATTCAAGATATGATTAATGCTAAGGAGATTGAGTTTGACCCTCCTGAGACTCCTAATGTGATCACTTCTCCCAAGCCAAATCACGACTAAGATTGAGAGTATCAATTCATTTGAATTTTCGGTTGCAACTTCTTTTGTTTGTTCGAACACTTATCTTTATGTCGAACTTTGTTTTTTCTTTCCATTAATGCATTGTATATGTTTGTCTTGAATTAATATATTCGTTTTCACTATATTTAAACTATGCTTTTTACTTCCTTTTTGTGATACCCAACTCTCGTTAAAAGCTATAAGCCTTTAGAGGGAGGATGATGAAAATGATACCATAATCTCATACAATAAGCTTTTGAGTAGACCTTGCTGAAGATGTACATGCATTGCTTCAATTCCTAAACAATGGAGATATAAGGAAGTTAATCCCTAGTCAACCCCTTTGATCCTAAGAAGTAGGAGTTTTCTTTTTCATGCAAATTGAAACCCTTAATCATAACCTGGGGCAGGGTAGTTTCTCAGTTAATTCAATTGTACATTTAATCGCAAGATTTCCCTTCGTACACAGCAGGTAGTATCAAAGAAATCCTTCCAAATCAAAATTCGATGATGGTTCACTGTAATCATTAAGTCGGGCGGTCATTATCTTTCAAAAGAAAATCCCACTAAGTCGAAACCTATGAAGGAGACTTAGGAAAAAATTGGGGCATCCCGCTGAATGTAATCTCAAACAAAACTGTTCAGGAAAAAGTTAGGGATAATAAAGTCAAAAAGAGGTCGCTATAAATCCTTAACAAAAGAAAGATGTTACAAGAAAAAATGACTGCATTCTCAAATAAACTTCCGGTTTTTGAACCATCACCAAGTTTCAGTGTTATAATTCTAAACTCTATTGGAACCTAAATGCATAATTAACTAAGTATAGGACTGAAGGACATCATGGAGAACGGGTTGGGTATAAATAAAATTTGAGCCTTTATCCTTTGTTTCTTAAACCGTGAACCAGGCTACATTACAACTCTTCAAAGTCCTAACTGAAGCATGGGTTAGTTCGAAAACATACTGTTACAAAAAGGTATCCTGACTCCTGTAAGGCTTACTATAAATCCTGAGTTGATATCACATTCTTACAAAAAAATTTTTACTAAAAAATGCATTTTTTAAACTTCAAGACAGATATAAGCTTTACATTTTAATACCACTATTTGTATATGACTAAGTATTTGACAGTAGAGAAATTCGCATGACGAATATTCAATAAATGAAAATCTTCCCAATGGACATAATTACTTCAGAGGATGGGTCAAAGAGAAAGACACTTCTAGTAACAGGCCTTTCATGGACACAATTGGTTATAAATCAAGGGGGATGACATGTTTTTGTCCAACTAATTTATGGCAGTCAAGTCAAGATTCAAAGAATCTCTCAAAAGTGTTGAATAGTCAGTGGCAGATCACCATCTGAATCACTTTGGGCATGTTACATTAGTCATGAGTTTCAGCAAAATCCACTATGAAAATTGAATCTTTGATATCACCAAATTTCTTGTCTATGTCAGCAGTATTAGATGGTGTCATTCTGCCGTGACAGTTCTTAGAAAAATACTGAGGAAGGTCAAGACTATATGAAACCTGGTAATCAATGGTTGATCAATAACTTTAAACATCGGGTGCAGCAGACTAATCCCAGGGGAAAATGGACTCCCGCATACAAAGGGCCACGTATGATCAATAAAATATTTTCTGGCAGTGTTATAACACTTATTACCATGGACAGTGAAGATTCCCCGCGCCCTATGAACGCGGACATAGTCAAAAATACTACGCATGAAAAAGAGACCTGCTAGGTTGACTGGCCTAGGAAAAAATAAGGGCATCCCGATGAACCAAGAGAGTTCGGGAAACAATTAAGGACATATAAATAAAATTATACACCCAGCAAGTCGAAAACTTGCGAAGGCGGCTTGGGCAAAAAAGGGTATCCCGGTGGACTGAAAATATGAAAAGACAGTCCAGGAAAAAGTTAGGGATTAAAGGGTACGACTATGTCCCGTCATCTCATCACTTGTTTATCACTCTCATCAGCATTTACTAAAGACTCTAGGAGTTGGGATAATGTTCAAGTCATCCACAAATCTCCACAGAGTAATCTCCATGGAATTATCTCTATAGAGCTATCTTCACAAGCTCATCCCCAACAGAGATATATTCCCCAGCAAGTCTAATATGCCCTCAGACAGAAATTGAGGCATCTTCCAGCAGTTCACCTCCATATCCCTGGTGGATAGCTTGACATGATCATCTTCCCCAATAGGTCCCTTAGCATATAAGGAAGTTTGATCTTTTCCCCAGCATACAATGGAGACTTCCTCAGTGCAGCCTATGAATTTCCAATCCCCATCAGAGTTTATTTCCTCGAAGCGATCTACAAAATTTAATTCCCCAACAGAGTTTATTACTCCAACACCGTAAAACCCTAACAAAATTCTCTTCTCCACCAGGGTTTAATCAAAGTTGCTATCCCCACAAGAGTTGCTAAGGTATCTGAAACCTGGACAGATAGCACACCGGAGGGATATCCATCTCTTTATCCCCAGTCAGGGTACGTAAGAATCAAATCCTTCAACAAAATGAACGGCGACCGAGTCTCCTTGAATGCCTCTATCCTTAAGCAGAAGTAGAAAATCCCCAATGGAGCATCCTCAAATAGAAAGCGTGAATCCCCAACAAAATTATTCCCAATAAAAATTGAAGAATCACTTTTTTCATCCCCAGCAACAGTCCGAGATTTATTTTCCCCAGCTAGACATTGTTACAAGGAGCTACTGATACGCTTCAACGACATATTGCGTCCATACATCATTTCACAATACATCATAGCATATACATACCGAAACGCATATAACATTCTCATTTATTTCGAGAGCATCATTACACAATGCATTACATGCATCATGAAATTACATAAAGCTAATTTTGTCTTTTTAGGTAAAGTTTGCAAACTGACGAATAAAATTAGAAATTTTCAAACAGGTTAGAGATTAATTCCCGAAACAGGAAGGGGAAACTATCTATATGACCAGGCGGTATAAATTCTCGAAACAGGACGGGTATACAAACCAAAAAACAGGTTACAGATTAATTCCCGAAATAGGACAGGACAACTATCTATATGACCAGGCCGTATGAATTCCCGAAACGGGATGGGTTTACCAACAAAAAATAGGTCACAAATTAATTCCTGAAACAGGACGGGGCAACTATATATATGACCAGGCGGTATGAATTCCTGAAACGGGACGAGTTTACCAACGAAAAACAAGTCACATATTAATTCCCGAAACAGGATGGGGAAACTATCTATATGACCAGGCTGTATGAATTCTTGAAATAGGACGAATTTACCAACGAAAAACAGGTCACAGATTAATTCCTGAAACAGGACGGGGCAACTATCTATATGACCAGGCGGTATGAATTCCTGAAATAGGACGGGCTTACCAACGAAAAACAGGTCACAGATTAATTCTCGAAACAGGACAGGGCAACTATCTATATGATCAGGCGGTATGAATTCCTGAAACATGACGGGTTTACCAATAAAAAACAGATTGTAGATCAATTCCCTAAACAGGACGGGGTGACTATCTACATGACCAAATGATTTCTTTCAGAGACTGAATTCCGACGAGCATCCCCCCCCCCCAGAAACCGAATTCTGGAAAACATATCCCTTTAGAAGAATTATGAAAAGCATCTCCTTCAGGGACTTCGTTTTGAAAAGCATTCTCCTCTAGAGGTTTATTCTGAAAAGCATTCCCCCCAGAGACTGAATTCTGGCAAGCATTTTCTTCAGAGGTTTATTCTGAAAAGCATCTCCTTCAGGGCCTTCATTCTGAAAAGAATTCTCCTCCAAAGGTTTATTCTGAAAAGCATTCCCCTCAGAGACTTAATTTTGGCAAGCATTTCCTTCAGAGGTTTATTCTGAAAAGCATCTTCTTCAGGGCTTCGTTCTGAAAATCATTTTCCCTCAGAGATTTTCTGAAAAGCACCCTTCGGATACAGTCAGGTGTAGACTCATCCTGAAACTTCTATCAACAGTTACTTTGGATGGAATTTGTAAGCTCATCTCTGGCGACACTCTATCACCTATCCGAATGGCATCTTTAATCCCATTCAAGCAGTATAATCAACCAACAGCGTTACTTCGTGCACATGTGAGTGCAAATTTATGGGCACTTAAAGTGTTCAATCCTCTTCCAACTTTAGGTCATGAATGGCGGACATTGCCAATCTAACTCTTCAGGTTTAAGAGGATTAAACAGGGGAAGCTATTATACCCCTAAATTTTCCCTCCCATTTCAAAAGATCTCCCCTTTCTTCTAAGGTTCTCACGTACTCAAGACTATTCAAGAATTGATCAGATGAACCCTCCTCCTAAGTACTGGCCTATAATTAGTGTTTTGGTTTTCTCAAAGAAAATTGAGCTTCTAATGCCTTAAGTGAGTTTCATGGTTCTTCACGTGCTTCAAAGAATCCTCGTGTCAAGTTTCAAGCCTTGCATCACAAATTTTTATAGACAATTGCTCAGATGATTAAAAATCAACTATATTGGATAAAAAGTCAACATTGGTCAACTTACAGTTAAACTTCAAGATTTTTGGTCAACTTAAATATTTTGAAGTCACATTCATCAATTGATTAAGGGTTGATCATGATTCATCAACAAAACTCAATATTCATCAAAAGACAAAAGTTACCAAATTAGGGTTTTCTTAAGGAGAAGTCAACTGAACTTTGACCAAGCATAAATTTCATATGCTTCATTAGAAATTCCTCAACCAAATCCTACCTTGAAGGAAATTCAATTCTCTATAATTCAGCCTCTCTAAGCTCAAGGCCAAAAATGCTTCATTTGAGAGATATAGGCCAAAACATTATAGGTCATTTTAAAAGTCAACAAAAAGACATATTTTGTCAAAGCAATTCACATCAAGTTAAAGACTTCAAATGAAAAAGTGACCAACATGAGAGTTGTACGGGACATCTTGAGAGTTCCAAAAAGTCCAATATCACCTTCATATGAATAAATTGAGAGAGTTATTATTGGTGCAAGTTAAGCAATTTTGAGAAAATGCATGAAACCCCAATTGAGAATTTTTGGACTTTTAGGATAATGGGCCTAACTTTTGAAGTACAAACATGTTTATGACATGTTTAGGGACCCCTAAGTCCATTCATGCATTATTTTAATTTTTTATTTCATTTATTTTGATTTTATTCATTTAAATTCAAAATTAAATTAAGTAAATATTAAATAAATGTACAAGGCATGTGGGCTTTTGTTTTGGATCACTTTGTAGCCAAAGATTATATATCCAACATAACAAAACTGTGAGGGGTGGAGAAGGAAAAAGATCTTCATGTTTTGGAAAGTTTTACAATTATTTTGGAAACAAATAATGACTTTGATTGCACATGTTACCTTCCAAGAATGTTAACTTAAAAAATCATCTATTATAAATAGAGGCCACACTCCATAAGACAGAGGACAGATTGACTGGCATAGAAACAAGTTCTCAAACACAAAATTTTCAAAAAATAGGTGCAAATTGTATCCCAGTTTTCTAGCCATTCTCAACTGAAACGAAGCCTCGAATCATCATCCTGACATCCCCAGGAACCTCCTCAAGTTTATAACCACGCTCAACCAAGCCCAGAACGCCTCCCCTCATTCACACTGATGGTAAGGATTTTCTAATTTCAAATTTATTAATCGCTGTATTATTAATAAGTTTCATATGTCCAGGTGTGTTAAACAAGAAACATAGAACATGTTGGAACCAATCGTGTGAAGAGAATGGAGGGGGTTCGAACCCCAGCGATGTCAAAACCCTTTTTTCTTTACTTTCTTCATTTTCCTTTTTTTATTAGTTATTTTATTATTAATTAACTTTTTTTAATCAAAACTTATACATAAAAAAATCAAAAAGAAGTCATATAATAAAATCAACAAAAAATTAGTTTTATGGTGTAAATTAATTAATTAATTTTTTAGACAATTAGATTTTAGGCTTTTTATTAATTAAAATCAATTAGAATTAGGATTTTAATTATTATTAAGTAACACTTAAATTATTTTCATAAAAATACCAAAAACATGAACTTATATTTTTAGGGCATTTAAACTTTTTTCCAACATTTTCTTATTTTTTTGCTATTTATTTTCTTAGACAATTGTATAGGCCG
The DNA here is from genome assembly GCA_948472305.1 of Vicia faba. Taxonomy (NCBI): domain Eukaryota; kingdom Viridiplantae; phylum Streptophyta; class Magnoliopsida; order Fabales; family Fabaceae; genus Vicia; species Vicia faba. The sequence continues at coordinate 1,054,727,143 of OX451735.1, forward strand.
CATAGTTTAATGTAATAGTTTAGATTTACATCCCCCACACTTTTCTAATTATGCAACTCTCCCAAAGCCCTGTAATAGTGTATATTTACATTCACGCTTTATATTTTGTCTTTATATGTTTGTATATATATAACTGCTAGTAAATAGGCTTGTATGATAAGAATAAAATTAAACATAGATAACCTTAATTTTCAAGATAACATAACTGAAACCAATACACTTTGCACACTTCACCTCTAAGGCAACCTCTCTTCGCTGCCTTACGATACTAATGGTCACATCCCACATAAACGGGAATACTTTAGTAAAGACCCTTAGTTAAACAATATCATCATGGTCCCTTTTGAATAAAGATCATACTCCCTCGATGACCCTTCGAGTTGCCTACAAAATGTTCTAGTCCCTTTGATGACCCTACGAGAAAAAAGATGATAGTCCCTTCGAATTATTAAAGTATCCTTACATGTTACCTTCTATGACCATACGAAGATCTTACGCATGTCCCTTCACGTCCAATCGATAGGGCTACCTACTAACTAATGGTGTGGATAGTACCATCTCTAACGGAGAAGGAAAATAATATGAACGACCTTTTGTGGGTAAGACTCAACAAATTTCTTGCTCATAACAGTTTCAAACAAACAATTTCATTTTTACACCTCACGTTTCTAAACAAATATCTTCAAAAAAAAACTTTGTATACATTCCTGAGGAATCATACAAGAATTATTACAAAGTCAGCCTCAAAATTGGCATTCAAAATATTTTCAAATCACACACAGACAAAGCAAGTTTAAAGTGAGCTGAGAAATTAAGAGCCCATAGATAACTACGGATTAAAAGGGTGCTAACACCTTCCCTTTTTCATAACTTACCCCCCGAACTCAAAATCTATCAAAGGTCTTTCCTGTTCTTTTCACCTTTCCTCATTAGATAAAAGAAAAGTCAGTGGTGACTCTTGCTAACCGCAACATTTGCGATAAAAAGCTAAAAGTCAGTTCTCCCACCGTATTATAATATCAATCCATGTACAACTCTGGAAAGGGACACAAGAGTACACACCAGCAGCTGATCACCCTTCCAGATCATACCATAAGCACATGCAGTAACTTGCATAATACACATCTTAAGAAGCTCAATGATCAGTCTTTTTGTCTGACTTTAAGGTGTCAAATGCCAATATTCTCCACCTAAAGAGGAGATTCTCTCTAACAAGTATTTCGGTAGACTACAACAAACAGGGTATAAAACCAGCACCATACCACAAACACGTATACTTCTTATAATCCTCCAAGGCTTAATGATCCACTTTTATGCCTCGTACATAATCAAGTATTCCATCATGTACAGACACCATATAACTGGACCTAAACTTGAGAAGGACATCCCTTGATTGAACACACCTTGCTCCAATAAGGCATGATCAACCAACTCCATATTTCTCAAGACAAAAAAAACTGAAAGCTCATCCCAAACAGTTTGGATGATACTCCAACGGTGCAGACACCCATCAATCACTGAGCTGACTTTGATACATCTCCATACATTATCCCTCCTGGATAACTTTTCTTCTCTTAATAGAACAAGAGTTATATGCTCTCTTAGACTTTATAGTTATATCAAGTTTGAGTAAACAACCTCCATTATGTTTATAAGAATAAACATAAGCCATGCATCTTGAACAACTGCTACTTCAAATCCCTTTCTCTGACTTATGCACACAAATATTGTTCCTTTGGTTAGAGGAACCTACCAGATGTCAAAGATAATGTCCTCGACATTTAGAATGGACTTCATACACGAAGAATATTGTTGAGATGTTTTTAATAAGTCTCTATAAAAACACGCAAGCTCAACCTCTTCACTCCTACTTTCTTAGTTAAACTAGCCTAGAAAGTAATCAATATGTTTATCATGTCTTGAGCAAACATACTTTTCCAAGACATGCTTCTAGGAAAGAAACCTCTTAGACGTATAGCACAGATGCCTCCTCTTCCAGGTCATGAGTAGGTTCCAAATATATGTGAATATCACATATTTGTTTAGCACCCAGAGCATATATTATGCAATAGGGATCTGCACACCTGCTGACATGATGTCCCAACATCTGCTAGGACATCAGTTCCCTACTTCTGGAACACAAAACTGAGCTTGGTTCTGAAGCCATTACTGCTTCCATAAAATCAACACATCCCTTGATCACCTTCAAGGACTTCAAAAATAATCCAAGCTCTAGCTACACCAACAACAGTAAGACTCATATTAACTTTCCTAATTAGGTCAAGAATTAGAAAGACTCTTTTAGAGAACAAGATAAATGGCTATATCCTTTCTTCAATAATCAGTCAAATAAATGTGAGGTTTCTTGAAAAAAATACATCAACCACACACTAAAATACCTTTATGAGTGGAATTAAGAAATAAAACTCATGTATCGTTGGCAACTTTACAAAGTTGGTTGAAACAATCTTGCACATATCCCATCACCATAGGATAAACCTACTGAGGAGACCAAACCCTAATGACATGCCGACCAGGGTTACAACAGATACCATGCATAGGAAACACATATCAACCGCTCCTCAGATTTCTTCAGGCACAACATAAACCCTTGCACAAACATACCTCACTTCAAGTGCAAAAAGGTTAATATATGTGTAAAAATAAATCAAACCCAACACAACAGCTCTCCAGCAAAGCTACAAGCCTGATAACAACACACAGGTACATCACCACCCTGTCATGAATAGTGCATCCTCCACTTCAAGGGACCATTCAAACAACAATGTGAGCTAACCAAGTTGAAACATCTTTTTAGTAGATACCTTTTTCTTGCCCGTGACCAGAAAGTATCATCCCAAGATCTCACCCAGAATAAAACAGGACGACCAGGCTCTGATACCAATTGAAATTCCGGTAGGTCAACCTCAAGATGCCCTATAGAATGTCGATACATTTCATCCTATTAAAAAACACAGACAAGGTATAAAACATAAACACATTACTGAAAAGCAATAAACAACACACATAATTATTAACCCTGTTTGGTGACAACAACACCTACTCTAGGGGCATACCAAGCAAGGAAGTAAATCCACTAGACAATATCAATTCAAAGATAAACTCCCCCATTTACAACTTATCACTTAATCACTACTCTATGCAACTTCTACCTAGGTCCTCCCTAGATATGAGAAATCCCATTTCACCTCCAATCACCACAATAATGTCTAACAGTCCCAGTCCCAGTTACTCTAACGATGGACTTTTACCTAAATGAAGATCACACTTCAAATACAAAACTAGAAGACACACTTCCATGAAAATACCTAGACAAGACTTACTTGACTAAGAACAATACTTAGAGTTAATTACAATCTTCCTCCAAGAACAATACTACCTCTTGCTTAAAAGCTTCAAGGAGAACAACAATAGAGACTTACAACTCTATAACAATATCATATTCTCATATAAACATGATATTCGAGAGGCTCACAAATAACCAACTCTTATAGAGAGTGGCACAAAGACAAAGCCCTAATGATTCTACATCTTGGACACCTAAAAAACTAGGTTACAAACACTTCTATTTATAACATTTTTCCAACTAGATCTGGGCTTCAAAAATGCCACAGTAAGGTTGCACAAGGTCTATAAAATCATTCCAAGAAAATAGGTCTTCAATCATTAGTTTCCTAAAATGTCTCCATATTTAGAAAGTTTAAAATCTTGAAAACCAACATAATATCTTTGAATTATCAATCTTGGACGCCACATATGATTACTAAATATTCCTAGAATATTAAGTAATTAAATCACAACAGTTGAATCCATCTTGTCAGCTGTAGCAGACCTGATGTCCTATACTTTGGGTTAGGACATCCCATTCGACATATTCAAATAGAAAGTTGAAACATCTTCCAAGTTGCAGAGCTGTAACTGACCAGATGTCATATACTTTTGGTTAGGACATCACATTCAACATGTTGAATCTGCAAGTTGAAACATCTTGTTCAACATGTTGCTACAAAGTTAGTTTTACCAAAATTCATGTCAATCAAAATTTCAGAGAAATAACACTCTTGATAAAGGTAAATACATAATATTTACAGTATTACTGGTAGTTTTGAGAAATAAAGAGTAACCAAATAGTATCATAACATCACATCTAGTTTTAATTATTTTGTCATTTTAAGTCGAATCTTTGGTTAATACCAAATTTTTATAACAATATTTATGGTGCCTTAGATAAACCTTGACCCCTTGCTGCTTATTCAAACAAATCGGCACCCAAAAGATCCTCGCATATGCATTGTCTTGGTTAACTTTTCCGTTAACAACCTTACCTTCGATACATAGACCCAACCAAATATAGACTTCCTCTAGTGTGACGGTACATTCACAAGTACAAAGATGAAATGTGTATGTTTCGAGTCACCATCTTTCTAGTAATGCAAGGATAAATTCATAATCAACAAAGTAGGAAAAATGTTGAGGAGATTACTAAAACCGGCAAGTTGTAAATACGGTTCTATCAACACGTCGAGTGGAACATATTCATGTACACGACAATAAAATCTCTTTGGATCCTAACAAAAAAACATACAAAAGTTTTTTTTTAATTATTTAGGAAAATAAAAACATATATTCTCGCGAAATAAAAACTTACAAAATCCACAATGTTGTTGATGGTTCCTCTATATGTATCACCCATGGTCAAGACCGCCATTTTTTAGAAAGTTTGTGTGTGTTACTTGATGATAAAAATAAGGAAAGTGTGTTTGTTGATGATGAAAATGAACACTTCCCGACCTTCTATCTTCACGGGATATACTTTAACTTTCAGGTTATCTCTCACCTGTATATCATCTATTTGAATCACATGCGAAGGATCTGTAACGTATCTCCTCAATGTGGCGCATGCAGGGATGTAGTGTGGAATGCATGGAAAGTGCGAGTGTTAGTGTGGCATGCATGCAGAGTGCAGTCAACTTGACATGCATGCATGTGGGGTAGCTTTAAGGGATGCATCATTTGGAGTTGTATATTTTACTACACCAACCTCAACAGTCTCTGTTGTCTCTGATTATTGATCAGTCACAAGTTTTTGATCAAACTAACAATGATGATTAAACTAAATTCAATGTCGTTGACGGTGAAGAAGAAGAATCCTAGACACAGGTTTATTATATGGTGAACAATGACTATGTATACCACAAACACGAGCCATTGCCTTTAAGCCGTGTGTATTGTCCGCTTGAGCATATGAAAAACCTAAACTTGAATGAAGATGAGCATCCTCAGATATCTTTTATAACTCATATATGCAGACAGAGGGAGCGTTAAAATTGGGAGACAAGTTTAGTACAAAATAAGACTTTGTGAGAGCTATGAAAAAGTTTCACATGGAAAACTTTTTTGATTATACCGTAGATCGCAATGATTCAAGGAGGTACATAATTTCATGTTGTAATGTGCTTTGCATATTCCGACTAGCTGCATCTTCAAAAAGAGAAGTGATTCTTATAAGATAAGTTATATGGAATCAACTCCCACTTGCATTACCACCAATCTGATTCATGAATACTATAAACTAAGCTCTCATATTATATGCCAAGCAATATTGCCTCTCGCTAACTAGGATCCATCATTAAAGTTGAGTACAAAAATCTCCTATATCATTACACGATACAATTATACTCCCTCATACAATAAGGCATGTATATCAAGTACTAAGACTGTTGAACGAGTATATGTAAATTGGGAGAATTCGTAGAAAGATCTTCCACAATATTTCATGGCACTTAAGACATAAGCTTCGGGAACTGTTGCAATTTTTGAGACATTGTCGACATTTATGCCAGAAAGAACTTGTGTTAGTGAAAATAGAATATTCCATAGACTCTTCTAGCGTATCAACCATGCATCAATTTTTTTGCATTCTGCAAACCTTTTACTCAAATTAATGGAACATAGTTGTACGGGAAATATAAAGGAATATTAATCATGGAAGTGGCACAATATGGAAACAATAATGTATTTCCAATTGCCTTCACTTTGTTTAAAGGTGAGACTACTGGTGGCTGGAGTTTCTTTCTCAAGAATCTCTGAATATACATTACTTTGTAACACAACCTCTATTTGATTTCCGACAGACATGCATCTATTGAGATTGCATACAATAATACCAAAAAATGTTGGAAAGATCCTCCTTCTATGGATGTTTATTGCATTAGAAATATTTCACAAAACTTCATATGAGAGATCAGAGACAAGACACTTCAAAAAAAGTTGTGAATGCAAGGTATGCTTTAACTTAACCATCATTCTAACACAATTGCAAATAGATCATATTGTCAAATGTAGATGCGTTAAGGTGGATCGATAATATTCCAATGGAGATGTGGACCAGGGAATTAGATAATGGTTAACAATAGGGACACATGACAACAAATCTTGTGGAATCAATGAAATATGTCTTCAAAGGCATCCGAAATTTGTCCATAATCGCATTGGTGGGAGAAACTTGTTTTAGGTTAGGGTCACTATTTGCAACCAGAGGTTCAAAGTGGAGTTCATTTTTAGAATTATGGCAGTTGTTCAGTGAAAGCTGCATGAAATATACTATGGAGGAAATTTCCAAAGTTGACACACACATGGTTACAATTATTGATTGTCATAGACACACTTTCACTGTACAGAGGATAATGGACCATAATGAAGGGAGGCAAAGGGGATACTATCGGGTCGAACTAAATAGAGGTTGGTGCGACTGTAGAAAGTATCAAGTCATTCATATGCCTTGCTCCCATGTCATTGCAACATGTTCATATGCTCTCTCGGACTCTTCCAAGCATCAATCATCCGTTTACAAAGTCATAAACATGTTTAATGTGTACAACAATATCTTCCCGGTGGTAGAAAATGAGGAATATTGGCATACATATCAAGGGGGCATAGTTTGACCCAATGAATATATGGAAAGGAGAAAAAGGGTCGCCCTAACAATAACGTATTCGAACCAAAATGGATTTGAATGACAAAATGGTAAGCTTTTGTGGTATATGTCGCCAGTCCGAACACACACGGAAACATTTTGTTGTACCCCAAAATTTTCCCTCTCTTTTTCAATGATCCTCAAGGAATTGATCAGACAAAATCATCTCCGAAGCGCCGGGACCCCAACTTAGGGTTTTGACTGAGAATGACCAATATGTGACTTTTGACCTAGTACATGACTTATTGGTTCGAAATATGATCTCAAGGATTCAAGTACATCATTTTGACCTAATTGCATATTTCAATTCATCCCTTGATTGACAGATGAAATTTGGTCAGCTGATGAAAAAGTCAAATGTACACTGAAAAGTCAAACTTTTGACTTTTAGTCGAATTTGAGTTTCAAAAATCACATTTCATCAAGACAATTAAAAATATGGAATTTGATCATAAAAAATAAATAAAGTTAAAGGTCATTTTGGAAAGACAAACTTTACAAGACTTAGAAATTTTTCTAAGTGTTTGTATACTTATAATTTCATTGCTTCATGACATCTTTTCATAACAATTCGGAATAATTCAAGATGTTACAAATGATTCAAATTAGTACAAGGTTGCATTTTTTTGCAAATTAAAAATCCTAAAGCTTTTCCTTGTTTGAATTTTTCATTTGACTAAATCTCCAAAACCTTGCCACTATGTTGTCCACAAAACCAAACTGGTATCATGCTATAAATGATGCTATCAAGAAGAGCCCCAAAATATGATATGCTTCCAAGTCCAAGCTTGCTACTATAGGCCCAAAACTATGTTAAAAAATAGTTTGATGTCCTGCTACAAAACAGCCATGCACCAAGCTGCCACTTCACTCCAAAACTGCTACAAAACAGTCATGTTTTGCTGCCTCTAAACCTGCACTATATCAGTCCCATATTTGCACCAAATTTGCATATGGGAGCTACATCTTAAAAAAATGAGACATCATACCCAAAAAGTTCAAAAACTTATTTGTCCCCCCCCCCCAATCTTAGCCAAACTTCCTCTATAAATAGACTGTTTTCACAACACACAAAGGGTTGGCTTTGAGAGAGAGAATAGAGAGTTTTGAAAAAAAATCTAACATAACTTTTTTGTAACTTCTGCTCATTTTCAATTCTATCTTCATTCCAAAAACAGAAAAACCCTCAAACCATTATTCCACCTTACAAGCTCTCCCAAAAACCAGCCATCCAAACACTTCATATCACATAAAGATTGTTCAAACACAAGAATAATTTCTGTAGTGCCATTATCATCACCTTCCAAAACCTAAAAGACAGTATTGTATAACTTGACTTGTTTGGAATTGGTTCAGCAGCTTCCAATATATAGGAAGGACTAGAGCAGCTCCTTGGAGGTTCACTAAAGCCATCACAATATCTTGAAAGAGGTTCAGACTCAAAACAAATTCCAGTCTCAAGGTAAGTCTTCTTGAATATTAAACCTTTCATTTCAAGCATCAATAATGATTCACTTTTGAGGATAAAATGTAGCAATCATTGTCTTTTGAAGCTAACCATTTACTTGATGTTCATTTTTATCATTCATATGCTGTGAACTGACCTGTACAGACAATAAAACAATGTATAAGGCAAAAAACTGCAGCATGAGTCGACACATCCTCACATGAGTCGACTCATTTTAGTGACATAACAAGGTATGATCGACGCATGGCCTTATGAGTCGATACATACTGCTATCCAGACCCAAAAATAGAAAGACAAAAGGTGCATGAGTCGATATAAAACACGAATGTGTCAACACAAACAAGAAATGAGTCGACACATCATATTATGCATCGACTCATACTGAGTTGATTTGGTTTTATAGGGGCAATAAAAGTTATGTGTCGATGCATAGATGCATGTGTCGACACATAATGGTTAAAAAATATTTTTTCCTTTATTTTACATTGTTTTTATGTTTTCTATGTATTTTCTTCATTGCTATTCAATATGGTTGTAATAATTAAGCTTATTTCACCCCTGTTTGTAAATTGTACCCCCATCCCCCAACTGATGTAATAGCTTAGGATTTTTAATTTCCGCAAATTTATCATTTTCATATAATTGTTAGTAATTAGGGTGTGTATAGCAAGATAAAATCGACCGTTAGAAAACTCTAATCTCAAGGACAAAAATGTATGCAATCAAAACACAATTCACACAAGCACCTCTAGGGTAACCCCGCTTGTTGCCAATGAATAAATAGTCATGTCCTTCGAATATGGGCGCTTTAGCAAAGACCCTCGATAAAAAGATTGTAGTCCCTCGATGACCTTCGATGTTGCCTTCGGTAAAACGATCTTAGTCCCTACAAAAATTGCTAAAGCGTTCCATAAGTTGCCTTTTATGACTATACAACGAGCCACACCCATCCCTTCACATCCAAAAATGGGGCTTCTTATCAATAAATGGTAAGATAGCAATATCTAAAGGAGGAGGAAAAGAACAAAGATCCTTTTGAGTAGGAAGAAAGTTCGTAGTTGCTTGTTCACAAACTAAACCCATCTCCACACTCAGACTTTCAAAAACATCTTCAAAAACAAACATTTCCTTGACATATTTTCAAAACCAATACTTTGTATACATTCTTATAGAGACGAGAATCATTACAAAGTTTTCCGAAACAACATCATTTTCAAACTTACACCAACCACAAACACATTTCAAACAAAACATTTTCAAAGTGATCAAGCAACTAAGAGCCAGTGGATAATTACGGATGAAAAGGGTGCTAACACCTTCCCTTTTCATAACCTACCCCCCGAACTCAAGAAAATATCTCAAAAGGTATTTCTTGTTCTTTTCACCCTTTCCTTTATTGGATAAAAGAAAAGTTGATGGCGACTCTTGCTATCCACAACAATTGTGATAAAACGCAAAACACCCAAGTCAGTTCTCCCACCGTATTACAGAACTGGAGACTCTGTTGGGGATAAACTTAAAAGTGGGGTTACCTTAGAGCTAGATCACCTTTAAAATACTCTCATTGTTTGATTTATTTGCTTTACATTTATGGGTCCTTATTTGGGTTTTTATTGATCCTCCACCCGAATTGGGGAACATGATTAGGTAAGTAACAATAAATCGCGGGGACTGTGTGTGGTATACCGACATGGTTGAAGCGATAGCTACATTAGTGTGACACATTTGTCAGTACCGGTAGCCCTTGAGTTTAGTCAAGGAGAATACGGGGCCGTTGTGTGGTGTCATGAAGCATTAATTGACCTTAGAACCTTTAATTGAACAACTTGGCCATTAGGAAGTAGTGAGGTAACCGGTTTTGGTGCAGTCTGTAGTTGGTTGATACTCAATACTACACTCATTGAGATCGGACTTTTGGGATATTTTGGTCACCAATAAAGAGGCTTGAGCTGAAACAATGCCCGATGAAGAAAGATCAGTGATATTGAGATTCCCTAGAACCCGGTTACTTTCTAAGACAGGTTGAACCAACTAAACTTCAAGAGGGTACTTACCAATGAAACCTCATGCAAGCCTAAACCTAGGGACTTGTTTGCTCTGCTTGTGCATGTTTATTTGTACAAAATATCATGACATCATACCATAGCATTTTCAATAACCATTTAAAGGATTTCAAGGGTTTGTGATGCAGGGTTATATTGAACCAGGTGTCTATCAAGGGGCAAGAGGATTTATTTTCCCTTAGCCAAATGTCGTCAAAGACCAAAGCACGATAACTTGAGTCAAGGGCTATGACCCACTCGACATGGTGAGATTTATTCTCGTGGAAGGACATTCAACGATACGAACTTCTCCAATCAAAGTTGTGATCAAAGTCCAAAATATGACATTTTCTTGTGTTTACCCCGTGAGATCCTTGAAAACATTGCATCCACATACAGTGCATCATATCATGATAGGTTTTCCCCATACAGGTTTTCTCATCTGCTTACTGTTTATTTCAGTAGAGATGGCTATAGAACAGACTATCAAGGATCTTCAGACCTAAAATGCTCAGATTCAAGAAATGTTCCTGAATCTATCCAAGGGGCAAGGAGAAGTGAAAGAACTCCTCACTAAGAGCATGACCCAGAAGAATCCTGAGGACAACAGAGATGACCAGTTGGAACGGTTACAAATTGAGATAGAAACAATGAAAATCCAGATGATAGGATAGATGGTGGGTTAGATAGCTCTAATCCAAAACTTAGCTCGGGGACAAGAAGAGTTGAGAATTCTTGTCAACAAGCTTCATCAAGACGGGTGCAACCATACAGAACAAACAACTAGATTTTGGGATCAAGTCATTAACCATCCTTCAATGAGACAAGAAGTTGGCTTGGTCGAGAAAACACCTTTCAAAATGGCTGCTACACCAAGGGTCCAACAACAACCTCGCTAACCACGACAGGGTAGTCAGCATAAGCAAGATATGCCCAAAAGATAATTTACCGAGATCAACATGCCCTTGACTCAAGAATTGCATCATATGTTGGAAGCTGAGCTGGTTACATTGAGGGAGCCTCCTCAAAAACCTGATACTTCTTCTCCTCGCTATAAATACAATGAAAAGTGCGCATACCACTCCAATAGTCGGGGACACGATGCTAACCACTGTTGGGCATTGAAGAACAAGATTCAAGACCTGATTGACGAAGGAGTATTGGAATTTACATAAGATGGTCAACTAGAGTTTTTTTGTCACCCCTCAAAGACACACCATCTGAAGCGGGAAATTTAGGCAGAGAAACATTTGTTTATTCGAATTTTCAGTTGTAATTTCTTTGTTTGCTTAAACATTTGTCCTTATGTCAGACTTTGTTTATTCTCATTAATGAATTGTATATGTTTATCTTGAGTTAAACCATTTGTTTTCACTATACTGAAATTATGCTTTTACATCTTTTTGTATGATATTCAACTCTCAACTACAAGTTTAAAGCCTTTAGAGGGAGGATGACGAAAACAATACCATAATCTCATACAGTATACTTTTAGACAGACCTTGCTGATGATTTACATGCGTTCTTTCAATTCCTAAATAGTGGAGTTATAAGGAAGATAATCCCTAGTCAACCCCTTTTAGCCAAATATGTAGGAGTTTTCTTTTTGACACAAATTGAAACCTTTAATCAGAACCTAGCGCAGGGTAGTTTCTCAGTTAATCCAAATGCACATTCAGTCGCAAACCTTCACTTCATACACAACGAATGACATCAAAAACATCCTTTTGAATCAAAATACGGAGATGGTTCCCTGTAAAATAGGCAGTCACTATCTCTCAAAAGAAAAAGCCCATTGAATCAAAACCTAAGAAGGAGACTTAAGAAAAACTGGGGCATCCCGCTGACTGTAGTCTCAAAACAAAAACAGTCAGGCAAAATTAGGGACAATAAATCAAAAAAAGAGGTCGTCACAAATCCTCAACAACAGTAAAATGTTGCAAAACTGATTGTCTTCACAAATAAACTTAATTTATCTGAACCATCACCAAAATATCATTCCAGATTCAATAGGAGTTCAAACGCACAATTAACTGAGTTTAGAACTGTAGAACATCATGAAGAACTGGTGGGTGCAAATAAACTTTGAGCTTTATCCTTTGTTTCTTAAACCGTGAACCAGGCCATGTTACAACCTTTTAAAAGTCCTAATTGAAGCATGGGTTAGTTCGAAAGCATACTATTACAAAAGGTATCCTGACTCCTGTAAGGCTTACTGTAAATCCTGAGTTGAATTCATATTCTTGCAAAATTCTTTTGTTAAAAATGAATTTTCAAAAAAATTCAAGACAAACATAAATTTTGCATTGTTTGAATATCGTTGTTTGCATATGGCCAATTGATCGACAACAGAGAAATTCGCACGGCAAACATTTAATGAACGGAAAATTATCTCAAGAAAAAAAATCACTTTAAATGGGAAGACACCTCCAATGACAACTCTCCCATAAGTCGAGGGGCATGATATGTTGTTGTCCAACTGATCAGTGGCAGTCAAGTCAAGATTCCAAGAAATCTCTCATAAAGTACTGAAGAGCCAGGGGCAGGTCTCCATCAGAATCACTTGGGGCATTGAACATGAATTCCAGTAAAGGGGCATGTACGACCAAACAAACATTTTCTGGAAATGTTACAAAACTTACTACTATGGACTATGACAAATCCCCATAAAGTTCCTTTCATTAAGTGATCCCCGGTAGAGTCGTTGCATTCCCCAACATAATCGTTACTACTAGAAAATTACTGTGAAGCCTGGAAACCGACCAAATAACAGTTAATTTCAATCCTTTCAAGCAAGTTACTATGAAACTTGAAAATCGACCAGATAACAGTTAACTTCAGTAAGTTACTGCGAAGACTGGAGTTACTGTGAAGCTTGGGATCCGACCAGATGACAGTTCAACTTCATTCTTCCCAGTAAGATAATGTGAAGCTTGGAATCCGACCAGATAACAATCAACTTCAGCAAGTGGTTGCGAAGCCTGGAATCCGACCTGATAGCAATTGACATCGTCTATTTAATCAGTTACCTTGAAGCCTGGAATTCGACCAGATAACACTTAACTTCATTCTCTCAGAAATTTTCTACAAAGTCTAGACCTGACCAGATAACAGTTCGAGTTGCTGAAACTTGGACCCGACCAGATACCAGTTAACCTCAAGATCAAATTTCTGAAACCTGGACCCAACCAGATAATAGTTCGAGTTGCTGAAACCTGGACCCAGACAGATACCAGATAACCTCAAGATCAAATTGTAGAAACCTGGACCCGACCAGATAACAGTTCGAGTTGCTGAAACCTGGACCAGACCAGATACCAGATAACCTCAAGATCAAATTGCTAAAACCTGGACCCGACCAGATAACAGTTCAAGTTACTACAAAACCTGGACCAGACCAGATAATAGTTTAACTTCTTCAAATCACTAACAAAAATCCTCTTCCCCAATAGAGTTTTCCACTATCCCTAGTGAGTTTCTGCAAAGCCTGGAATCCGACCATATAACAGTTAACTTTATTACCCCTAATAAGTTGTTATGAAGCCCGGAATCGACCAGATAACAGCTAACTTCCTTTCTCTCCAATCAAGAGATAACTCCCCAATAGAGCAATGGGCAACTAAAACTCCTAAACTCTTTTCCTCAAGCAGAAATCAACACTCTCCATAGAGTTTCCCTCAAGCAAAGTCAATATGCCCCAGTGGAGTTCTCCTTAAACAACAAAACAAGAATCCCCAGCGGAAACATTCTAAAACAAGGTCTGAAGATGTGCATACTCTTCATCCCCAACAGCAGTCTGGGATTTAACTTCCCAAGGCTCCCCAGCATTTGTCAAGGATTTATTTTCCAAGACAAAGATACATTTCAACAACATTCATAGCATATGCATACAAAGCACATATAGCACAACCTCATTTTTGAGAACATCATTACACAATGCATTTCATACATCATGACATTGCATACAGCTAACTCTTTACCTTTTCAAGAAAGATCAATAAACCGATAATTATCATCAACAATTTTCAACAGGTCCAATATTAGTTCCTGAAGCAAGACAGAGCAACTATCTATGCAACCAGATGCAGTTTCACACGGGCTCATCATGAAGCAATCTTACACGGGTTCCTTCTAATTTCCAGATGCAGCTTCACACGGGCTCATCAAGAAGCAATCTTACACAGATTCCTTCTAATTTCCAGATGTAGCTTCACATGGGCTCATCAAGAAGCAATCTTACACGGGTTCCTTCTAATTTCCAGATGCAACTTCACACGAGCTCAACATGAAGCAATCTTACACGGGTTCCTTCTAATTTCCAGAAGCAGCTTCACACGGGCTCATCAAGAAGCAATCTTACACGGGTTCCTTCTAATATCCAGATGCGGCTTCACACAGGCTCATCATGAAGCAATCTTACCTGGGTTCCTTCTAATTTCCAAATGTTGCTTCGCACGGGCTCATCATGAAGCAATCTTACAGGGGTTCCTTTTAATTTCCAGATGCAGGTTCACACGGGCTAATCATGAAGCAATATTACACGGGTTCCTTCTAATTTCTAGATGCAGCTTCACACGGGCTCATCATGAAGCAATCTTACATGGGTTTCTTATAATTTCACGATGCAGCTTCACACGGGCTCATCATGAAGCAATCTTACACGGGTTCCTTCTAATTTCCAAATGCAGCTTCACACGGGCTCATCATGAAGCAATCTTACACGGATTCCTTCTCATGAATTTCCAGATGCAGTCTCACATGGACTCATCCCGAAGCAGCCTTACACAGGCTCATTCTCATACATTTCCAAATGAAGTTTCACACGGACTCGTCCCGAACTAGCCTTACACAAGCTCATTCTCGTACATTTCCAGATGCATTTTCACACTGACTCATCCCGAAGCAGCCCTACACACCCTCATTCTCATACGTTTCCAGATGTAGTTTCACACAGACTCATCCCGAAGCAATCTTACACGGATTCCTTCTCATATGTCTCCAGATGCAGCTTCACGCAGGCTCATCTGGAAGTAATCTGACACAGGTTCCTTTCAATACATTTCTGGACACGGCTTAACACGGGTCCATTCCAGCATATCATTCAGATTAAATCGACGAATGATTTATTCTGATATTTCTTCCAATTTCTACCAATAGTCACTCTGGATGGCATCTTTAAGTCCATCTCCGACGAATTCCATCATTTATCCAAATGGAATCTTTAAGCCCATTCCTGACACAATCAACTAACACATCATCGAGTGCAAATTTCTAGGCACTCTAGTATTCAATCATCTTCCACCTTCAAGTCACGAATGGCGGACCCGCCAATATAACTTTTCAGGTTTAAGAAGATTGAACAGGGGCAGCTGTTGTACCCCAAAATTTATCATTTCTTTTTCAAGGATCCTCCAGGAATTGATCATAGAAAATCATCTCCGAAAGGTCGGGACCCCAAATTAGGGTTTTGACTGAGAATGACCAATCTGTGACTTTTGACCTAGTACATGACTTATTGGTTCAAAATATGATCTCAAGGATTCAAGTACATCATTTTGACCTAATTGTATATTTTAATTCATCCCCCGATTGACAGATGAAATTTGGTCAGCTGATGAAAAAGTCAATTGTACACTGAAAAGTTAAACTTTTGACTTTTGGTCGAATTTGAGTTTCAAAAATCACATTTCATCAAGACAAATAAAAATATGGAATTTTATCATCAAAAATCAAGAAAGTTAAATGTCATTTCGGAAAGACAAACTTTACAAGACTTAGAAATCTTTCTAAGTGTTTGTATACTTGTTAATCTCATTGCTTCATGACATATTTTCATTACAATTCAGAATAATTCAAGATGTTACAAATGATTCAAATTAGTACAAGGTTGCATTTTTTACAAATTACAAATCCTAAAGCTTTGTCTTGTTTGAATTTTTCCTTTGAATCATTCACCAAAACCTTGCCATTATGTTGTCCACAAAACCAGACTGGTATCATACTACAAATGATGCTATCAAGAAAAGACCTAAAATATAATATGTTGCCAAGTCCAAGCTTGCTGCTACAGGCCCAAAACTATGTTAAAAAACAGTCTACTATCCTGCTACAAAATAGCCCTGCACCAAGCTGCCACTCCACTCCAAAACTGCTACAAAACAATCTTGTTATACTGACTCCAAACCTGCATTATATCAGTCCCATATTTGCCCCAAATTTGCATATGAGAATTGCGTCTAAAAAACAATGAGACAGCATACCAAAACAGTTCAAAACCTTATTTGTTTCCCCCCAAATCTCATCCATACTTACTCTATAAATAGACTGTTTTCACAACACAAAAAGTGTTGGCTTTGAGAGAGAGAATAGAGAGTTTTGAACAAAAATCTAACAAAATTTTTTTTGTAACTTCTGCTCATTTTCAATTATATCTTCATTCACAAAATAGAAAAACCCTCAAACCACTGTTCCATCTTACAAGCTCTCCCATAAACCAGCCATCCAAACACTTCATATCACATAGGGATGGTTCAAACACAGGAACCGTTTCTGTAGTGCCATTATCATCACCTTCCAAAACCTAAAAGACAATATTGTATAACTTGACTTGTTTGGAATTGGTTCAGCAGCTTCCAATACATAGGAAGGACTAGAGCATCTCCCTGGAGGTTCACTGAAGCCATCACAATATCTTGAAAGAGGTTCAAACTCAAAACAAATTGCAGTCTCAAGGTAAGTCTTCTTGAATATTAAACCTTTCATTTCAAGCATCATTAATAATTCACTTTTGAGGACAAAATGTAGCAATCATTGTCTTTTGAAGCTAACCATTTACTTGTTGTTCATTTTTATCAATCATATGTTGTGAACTAACCTGTACAGACAATAAAACTATGTATAAGGCAAAAAACTGCAGCATGAGTCGACACATCCTCACATGAGTCGACTCATTTTAGTGACAGAACAGGGTATGAGTCGACACATGGCCTTTTGAGTCGATACATACTACTATCCAGATCTAAAAATAGAAACACAAAAGGTGCATGAGTCGACACAAAACACGAATGTGTCGACACAAACAAGAAATGAGTCGACACATCACATTATGCATCGACTCATACTGAGTTGATTTGGTTTTACAGGGGCAAGAAAAGTTATGTGTCGATGCATAGATGCATGTGTCGACACATAATGGTTAAAAAATATCTTTTTCCTTTATTTTACACTGCTTTTATGTTTTCTATATATTTTCTTCATTTCTATTCAATATGGTAGTAATAATTAAGCTTATTTCATCCCCATTTGTAAATTGTACCGCCATCCCTCAAGTGATGTAATAGCTTAGGATTTTTAATTTCTGCAAATTTATCGTTTTCATATAATTGTTAGTAATTAGGGTGTGTACGGAAAGATAAAACCGACCGTTAGAAAATCCTAATCTCAAAGACAAAAATGCATTCAATCAAAACACAATTCACACAAGCACCTCTAGGGTAACCCCGCTTGTTGCCTACGAATAAATAGTTGTATCCTTCGAATATGGGCGCTTTAGCAAAGACCCTCGATAAAAAGATCGTAGTCCCTCGATGACCCTTCGATGTTGCCTTTGGTAAAACGATCTTAGTACCTACAAAAATTACTAAAGCGTTTCATAAGTTGCCTTTTATGACTATACGACGACCCACTCCCGTCACTTCACATCCAAAAATGGGGATTCTTATCAATCAATGGTAATATAGCAACATCTAAAGGAGGAGGAAAAGAACAAAGATTCTTTTGAGTAGGTAGGATGTTCGTAGTTGCTTGCTCACAAACTAAAACCATCTCCACACTCACACTTTCAAAAACATCTTCAAAAACAAACATTTCCTTGAGCTATTTTCAAAACCAACACTTTGTATACATTCTTATAGAGACGAGATTCATTACAAAGTTCTCCGAAACAAAGGCATTTTCAAAATATTTTCAAACTTACACCAACCACAAACACATTTCATACAAAGCATTTTAAAAGTGATCAAGAAACTAAGAGCCCGTAGATAACTAAGGATGAAAAGGGTGCTAACACCTTCCCTTTTCATAACCTACCCCTCGAACTCAAGAAAATATCTCAAAAGGTCTTTCCTGTTCTTTTCACACTTTCCTTTATTAGATAAAAGAAAAGTCGGTGGCGACTCTTGCTATCCGCAAAAATTGCGATAAAACACAAAACACCCAAGTCAGTTCTCCCATTGTATTACACATTATCCCAATCTTTGAACAAACTTCGTAAGATAATTTTTATATGCACTCTTGATATGTAATTTTTTTTGTAACCATGCACGTCGTCATGCTTTGTTATTCTCATTCGCAATGTTGAACACCCAAACAAGCCTACTAATTCTTCTAAATTTTCCACCGTCTTTAATCTCTTTGTCTAACCAACATATCAAATTCTTCTCAAGATGCTCAAAAGTTTGGGTGTTCCTGAGTCAGATCTTCATCGGAGGCTTGAGAATTGAATAACAAATATGAGCATTTCTTTTAATAATCATGTTAGAAAATTTGAATAAAATCTTAAGAATAAAATGAGAAGATGTGTGGAAAATGGTGGGGAATGAATGACATATTTATAAAAAAAAATCAAATACACATAGGCGCCAAACACATTTGTACCTCCTCTTTAGGCTATAACACGTATGCGAGTGAGATAGTCACATATGTATTTTTTTTAAGTGCATGCGCCACTGACTGTGACGTCTCTTTTTTTTATAAAAAAAATTGAAAAATAGATATTTTGGTTAATTGTGATAAAAGATAGTTATTATGGTATTTTAATTGAAAAAACATGCTTGAATGAAAAAAAAAGTTTAAAATAATTAGAGGTGTAATCGGTTCAGTATGGAGCGGTTTTTTGTCAAAAAAGGTCTGAACTAATGATAACTCAATCAATTTGGTTTGGTTTTTAATTTTTTTTTAAAACATGGAACCAAACCAAAGTTACTGGTTTGGTTTGGTTCGGTTCGGTTGATCGATTTACAATATTTTTTTCAAACATTATATTTATTAGTGTCTTTTTCACTATCTTGTTTTTCAGTGTATTTTATGCTATTATTTTTTAAAATAATACATTTTATATAATTTATTTTTTGCTCTATTTTTCAAATAAATTACAAGTTACTCTTAATTAATACAAATTACAAGTTGCTCTTAATTCATACGAAACAGTGACATGATTTTCATTGCATCTTGAAATAAGTTCACTATGAAATATAAAATTTGACACTTTACATTAGAAAATTAGGAAGGGATTTGAAAGTTTAACAAATAGAACACACAAAAATAGAAATCAATTAACATGTTTCACACCTCAAACACACATTAAAACTATTTTGTAACAAGACTAAAAGAATTTTGTTGAAGAAGAATAAACGTAAAAGTTAAAAAATTGAAAAATAACAAAGAGAACTTGAACACAAAGAAGACGACCATAACATATCAGAACAATAATAGAGAGAGCAACAATTGTGACGGACAGCTGGAGCAACAATTCAGTGAAAACAAGTTTTTGTGACTTATGATTGCTACTTTCTATGTTTTGGAATTTGGTTCTAGATGCATGTTTTGATGAAAGAAATGAAGTGTAAACAAAGATGGAGAATGGCTGGACCGATACAAAATTTGGGCTTAATGATGAATGGAATAAAATATTTATAGTGTAATTATATTCACGGTTCATCGGTTTTTATTGGTTTGGTTCAGTTTTAGAACTGAATCAGAAACAACCAATTTTATTTTGGTTTGATTCGGTTTGAATATGGGTTTAATTAATTTTTTATGATCTAGTTAACCCTCTAAAGATAATGTATTAGAATGTTTGATTAATTGATTCAAACATTTTTCACTAGCATTTGATAAATCTAAATTTTTTACAAAAAACAAATTCAAAAATTTATAATTTTATTGATTTATGGATATAATGGTAAAATTGATGGCATAGTGGGATGCTCGGGACAACTTGGAGTATTCAAGGTAAAACATATTTGAAAATACGATGTTGACGGTGGGCTAGGGCAGAACTGGAGATATCCATTTGCATAGGACATTCTCCAAATCAAGGAAGGTAACTACAAATCGTTTCACTCCTCTCTTCGCAATCATAATTGTTGTTGCAATATATTTACTCTTCTTTCCATTTTGCTTCATCTGCATATTGTTATACCCCAAAATTTACTCTCTTCATGTTGGCTTATGTTTTATTATCATATACATATATGCATATCATTAACCCCTGTTATCATGGTATCAAGGCATTTCCATAAGGCATTGACTGCTTATCAGAGGTGTTCAAAGCTTTATACAAGTAATCCAGTCAGTGAATGAGTGATTTCTTACCATGCCTAATTCCTGTGTATTCTATCATGTCTTAAGTAGTAGAGGGAAGCCAGAGGTTTCGTATCGATTCGGGATAGTTCAAGTTAAAAGTCCGTTTCGGCGCGAAAAACTTCGGAGTTTTATTACTCCAGACCAGGGTATCATTGTGAACTGATATTTGATCATTGGGTTTGCATTCCTATTATCTTCACCTTTTCGTTTTCGGTCCGAGAGCCAATTATGTGCTGAAAACGGTTAAATAATTTCATTATTAAGTTTTCGGGTTACCAATCAACAGTATTTCAAGAGTTTAGAAGTTTATAACTCCAATTTGGTATGCCATATCGAAGTGGTTATTTTTCAATTTAATCCACCTCGATGTCCTCTCTAACTTCCATGTTTATGTTGAAGGCTAATTCTCGAAGGAAGCTCTCCGAATATGTGAATCTGTCAGAGCTAAACAGTGGAAAAATACAAATAAAAATTGGTTGAACCGTCGTCTAGGACACACTGAAAAAGTCATAACTCCTGGCTGGAGTACCGTATGAGCACGAATCTGATGTCCAAAATTCCAACTCGATATCCTCTTGATGTCGTTTTTAAGGCCGAGAGCTGATTTTACAAGGAAAGTAGCAGGAATTTTGAGTTTCTGAAGAGATATTTGAGCTGAACCGGAATTCAGTCGAATTGATTTCCGATATTCAAAAATTCATATCACAGTCAATTTTTACCATATCGCGATGGGTCTGGAGCCAAAGTTTCACAAATTGAGTTGTCTATGTTTTCATAGGAGGTTCCATATTCGAATGGTATCTAAAAGGTCTTCTTTTTTCGCCTAGGTAAAATCCTGAATACTGAATAATATTTCATCTGGGTCAAATCTTCGAAAATTCATAACTCAGACAATTTTAATCGGATTGGGACCATCTTTTTACACAAGATCACTGACTCAGAGATTTACAACTTTTCTTCCAAAGTTGAGACTGGATTCTGCTCCGATCAATACCAATTTTTTATTGAAGAACGTGTCAGAGTTGACACTGGAGCCCAAAATAAGTTTGTCTGAGGTGAAACTTCAAAAAATAATAACTAAATCACCGTTCATCCAAATGATCCCATTATTTCGAAAACGTGTCACAAGTTTTATTATCTTCATTTTCCGTTTTTTGACCGAATCGAAATTTCATACAGTTGATGACGTGGCACTTTGTGGATATGTCGAGATTACATTGTCCAGGAAAAGCCCAACTCAATTGTGCATCCAAGGCCCATTTCCACTCTCTATATAAATAAAAAATTCAGATTTTTCTCTCATAACTATCCAATCCTCACAAACACAAAAACTCTCTCAATTCTCTTAAGAATCAAACTCAATTTTCTCTCAAGAACAACAACAACTTCAACAACATTCTTCAACCTTCTTCAAGAATCATTATCAATTCTTCATCACCGGTTTACCTCAGAGCACCGGCAAGCCAGCATTGACCGGTAAACCGCCTCCATACTGCCGAACCTCTGCCAGAACACCCTCCGCCACCGCTGGAATCCGCGATCCCCCTCCCCTCCGTTTCACGCGTTTCATTCCTCTGATTTGCATTCTGATCGTTACGATCTCTTCATCTAATCCTCCTCTTCAATTCTAAAATGAGTTTTTCTTGAATTAAGCACTTTTCTGAATTAGTGATTTTTTTGAATAAGTATTTTTTTCTTAATTTTGTTGTTGATTGAAGTTTTAATTGTTTAATTGAGATTTAATTAGTGAGAATTAGATTAGAATTAGGTTTAATTCAAGGATTGAATTAGGAATTAGTATGTAGATTAACACTTAGGTTAGTTTAATCCTAATTTTTGTGAATTGATTGAATTCTTGATATCAAAATGTTGAAGAAAATTGGCATTGGATAATTGATTCATGAGATTATATTGAGTTCTTGAATTTACAAGTTAATAAAAAAAGGTTTTGTTCAATCAATCTCATGAGCTAAAAATTGATGTTAAGAGTTTCTTTAATGGATTGATATCAACTAGTTTCAATCAATTGTTTAAGAATTTTGTGGAGTTTGATGCATTGGAATGCATTTTGATACATAAACTTTGATTTTCTACAAGTTGTAAAGTGGTTCTAATTCACTACTTTTTTGACATAAACTTGAATTGGAATTGATTTACAAATTGTGATAAATTAAGTTAGGTTCTTGATACTTAATCACTTGATATTGTTGCTTATCGTATGATATCTATGTTGAACTTTGTGTTGTCACTGTTCAATTTCACCTCATTTTATTCTCATGTATTGTTTACTAATTCTCAAGTTTCTATAACATGTTGATTGGTTAGTTTGTGTTCATACATGCGTTGCTTACTAACATAGGCCATTTCTAAGAGTTGTAACAATTTCCATAGGGTCCAAGTAACATTATAAATCACTCTTGATGCATAAAAACTTGAGTTTGATGGAAAATGTCACAATTCCTAATTTTGTTATAACACTTGACATAAACACAAATTTACTCTAACTTTCTAACCGTGATGATTTTTTACACTTGTGATTAATGAAAATCAACTCTCTCCGTAATTCCTGAGCATTTTGTACACTTTATTTTCAGTTTTTGATAACTTTCCGACACGTTTTTTGCTACTATACTATTTCGAAAATCATGCTTAGATTTGGAAATTGGGCGAACCGAGTTCATTTTTGAGTTTGTTGGCATGTTTGTAGGCTACCATATAATTTTTATCCAATTCCGAGTTGATAATTGTTTATGCTTATTTCCCGATTTTGCAATTATTGCCTCCTATTAACTTGTATCATGTACTTTTGCATGTACTTGACTTTTGTTCATGAAGCTTTTTCATTTTGCGTTGTACATAGTTCGTTTTCAATGAATATTACTAATATTCAATGTTACATTTGATTTTTGTTGTTATTTACTAACCACTTTTGTTAGATGTGCATATTTTGGGAAGCCGATTCGGATACCAATTGCTTGAGCATTAGTTGATGGTGGATACGCTTATAGCTTGCTCTTGTTCTTCATTATATTCTGACAATGCTTGTTGTTGATGTTAGCTTGCGGCGTATTCTGAGTTTCTTACACTCCTTGAGCTTGCTATTATGAATTTGCTATCTGTTTGATATATTTTCGGACCAATTTCTATAATATTGAATTTACTGCTTTCTAGAAATCATGTAAAGTAGGAAATAAAAAGCGTGCGCTCGAAGTATCTGTTTAATGTCCTGTAGCAGACACCTCTTTATGTATGCTAATTGTGACTGTTTAAAGTCATATCTTTGAATAGGCGATTCCGCACGTGTGTTTACTTTCTTATACAGTTTGGTTCGTTCTCGATATGAGTTTGGTCCATTTGGACGGTTTGATCTTGGACTCATTCTCAATATGAGTTTGTTCCAAGTAGATTCAGTCAGTTCATGTTTGTATGAGTGTGTTCCTTTTACATTTACCGTTTATAATTCTAGCAAAGTTACAGAAATACATATCAGATATTATGCGCCTGGTTCACCTTCCGTATGGAGTGTTCCTTAGAGGCTTTGGTCTTGGTTCATTCTCGATATGTGTTTGTCCCATTTACATTTCGCACTATACATTTTGTCAAAAGAAACATCAAAAAATGAAGATATATTTCGATATTATTCGCCTGGTTCACTTCTGTATGGGGTGTTCCTAAGAGGCTTTGGTTTTGGTTTGATTCTCGATATGAGTCTGTTCCAAGTGGATGTTGCCCGATTTATTTTCATACGCTTATTCCAGTGTACATACCACATCTTCTTTTACCATTTATGCCATGCTCCCTTAGGACCTTTGGTTTTCTCTCGATATGAGTGTATTCCAAATAGCAACTAGGTTGGTTCATTCTTGGATGATTTTGTTCTTAGAATACCTTAGGTTGGTTCAACACTCGGATGAGTGTGTTCCAGATGGACACTAGGCTTGCTATTCGTGTATGACAATATTAGGTAGAAATTTCCCTTCTTTGTCAATCTGAATCATATGGCCATCATTGTATGATAACATTAGAATTAGAAACTAAGCTAGTCTCGCTTAGACTTTTTTTTCTTCCCCTTTGACATGTGCGTTAAAACTAAAACTCCTTTTTCTTGGCAAATTCCAAAACACATTAACAATACAAAAACATTTTTTCAAGGTAAAAAATACCAATAAATTCAAACTCTTTTCTCGCCTCTTGACTTTTTAAACTTCAAAATGGATATGTTATTTTCTCCCTCTATGCAATACGACGCGTAATTCCCTAAAGGTTAGGTTGTACCATGTCTACTTTCTAGAGTCACGAATATAGCATCATCTGCCTCCGGGCATTTTTTTGAGCATGTTAATTGATTTCTACTCCAGATGCGTGAGTCTCCAAAGGTTGGACTGCAGGTAGAATGATAATTTAATATTGTTCCATTAAAGAAATACAAAAAAAACAAAAACTTGTGAGTCGAACTATGATGCTCTAATTCCTCGAAAGGGATACATAGGTAAGAGGTTGTGGAGCCTAACCGAGCACAAATTGTAAATACTTCTTTCTTTTCTCCGCAACTCTTTTTTCATGCATTCCTTTTTAATTTTCTCTTTTAATCATAGACATAGCTTTAACACACGCTTAGAAGTATAAAACAAGAGTGGATACCATGGAGTACCATGGGCATGAGGGGTGTTAACACTTTCCCCTTGCGTAACAGACTTCCTTACCCAATCTCTTGGTCGAAAGACCGTGATCTCACCCCTTCAGGTTTTCTCGGTGTTCACCTTTCCCTTCTTATGGGATAAAAAACGTCCGATCGCGACTTCATGGATATATTATTAGTCGATGTTCAGCCGGTTGTTTTAGCTGGTGACTTCACTGAGGATAGATTGACCAATTATTGGTCTGTCCCGAAGTTGATCCTAGCTTTTGTTTGTTTACAGATTTGGGTGTTTATTTACTTCCAATTATATATATATATATATATATATATATATATATATATATATATATATATATATATATAGCTTGCATATGTTTGTGCATGCATTTTATCGCTTTCCATATAATGTTGGATATTCTACTGTTTCTCTGAGGGTGGGTGTTATAAGTGGTAAAAGACCCAATACCCAGGCCAAGTGACAACCATAGGACACCCTAGTATAGATTAAGGAGTCATGATAATGGGTAGGCGATATGCTCTATCATATCAATCATGAGAGCCATGATCAGGATAGGATTCAAATGAGGGTGCTAACATCATCACGTGTGTTGTACGATGATATAATTTTTAGAAGAACCTACAAACCTGACTAACCATTTCCTTACCTTGACCTTAGATTTACCCGTGAGCAGAGAGGGAATTATTATCACACGTACTGATGGTGGCTTGATGGTGACTATGTGTTTCTGTTGGTGACTTGATACTGATGGTGACTTGATGGTGACTTTGAGGACTTGATACTGTTGGTGACTTAATATTCACCCGATTATGTTTCGAAGTATTCCCACATCATGTTGGCCATTTATTTCAACAGTTCAGCAGATTATCCAGCAGTGGAAGCCTTGATCCCGGACTATTGCATCATGGCATATTTATTTTTCAAAAAAAAGTGTCGGAAAAATAATGCGTTTATCTAACTTGCATATGCATAATCTATTCCAGGGTTTTTCTGGAGTCGTGTCTTTGCCAGAGATGGATTACAGCACTGATGTTGGTCCATAAATTATCAGGCATACTCACGGTTATGATTTTCCCAAGATTGACACGTCTTCATTGAAGAGGTTGAGAACTTTTTTAGACAGTGATAATCTAAAGAAGTTCATCGACAGTTATGGGAGTTTGTTATGGTTGCTTGACCCCATTGATCATAAAGCCTTTGTGACTCTCCTATAGTTCTACGATTCAGATTTGAGATGCTTTACTTTTCAAGACTTCCAGTTGGCTCCCACCCTAGAGGAGTATTCTTATCTCCTGGATTTTAAGGTGAACAGTCATGTGCCATTTGCCCGTACACCTGAGAAAATCAGAGAAGAACTTATTGTTGGTGCTCTTTATTTGAGCATAAAAGAAGTGAAAGACAACTAGGAGCCTAATGTGGGTGTCTACAAATTCACTTTAGCATTCTTAGAATGGAAAGCACAAAAGTGGACAAAAGAGAAATTGGGTCGCTTTTAATGCACTGTTTGTTGTCATGATCTATAGCACATTTCTTTTTCCCAACAAGAAGGAGTTTGTGGACTTAGCAGGCTATATGTGTTTACATGAATAAGAATTTGATACCCACATTATTGAAGGACACTTAATACATCATTCAATCAAGACACAAGAAAGGGTTAGTCAATATCTTTCAACCTATGTTGTAAGGGTGGCTCATGCTTCAACTCCATATGAAGGGGTCATTCATTGATACCAAGGACATTCCCCCCTGGTTGAAGAGACTGGTTGCGCTTACTTCTTATGACATTAAGTGTAATTGTATAGCTGGCAAGGGTCCAAACATTATTACCAATTATGGTTCATTCCCAAATGTTCCTCTCATGGGTACTCGGGGTTGTATCAATTAGAATCCCATCTTGGCTTTTTGACAATTAGGGTATGTCATGAGTGACCAACCTGAAGATTCAGAGATTGCGCAGAGTGTGTATTTTGCAAAAGGGACTAATCCAGAATTACTATCAACCATAAAGTATGCTTGGACAAAGGTACGTAAAAGGAACAGGGAAGAAAGTCGTTATGGCTAAAGCTCCTTATGTAGAATGGGTGAAGAAAAGAGTGAAAACCATCGGGTTGTCATTCAAGAAAGAGAACTCGTTGTATGAGAAACCTCCTCTCATTTTGTCTGAATTCGTGCCTATGGAAGAGTTCAGTCAGGTCTAGGTCAAGAATATGGAACTTCATCAAAGGGATTGGGATTCATAGATTAAACTATATGACGCTTGGGTCGACAAGCTGAATATGATCCATGAGCTCAAAATGTTTGCTGAAGGGACTCCTAGAAGTAGAAAAACTAAAAGAAGACCTGGTATAGATGAAGAAGCATCTTTGCTTGCTGAAGACTATAGAGAAGTAATTGAAGACGCTGAAAGAAAGTTTCGTGAGTATGTGAAGCTACAAAAGGCAGACACCAAGAACAAATAAGGAATCGGGGAATTGGAAAGACTACTCAAAGATGCCAAGTTGGACAATGAGAAACACCAAATCAGAGTGAAGAGTGTGGAGATTTCTCCAAAGACAATTCCACTCCCAGGATGCAAGAAATTCGATAAGCTGCTCGAGAAGTGTCAGGATCTCCAAAAGTATCTGTACCAAAAGGATGAAGTGATCAAAAGCTTTGCAAGAGAACCAGATAGTGAAGAGACTAAAGAGTTGTTCAGAAGAACTAAAGAATAGAGTGGAGATTACTCCGGGAGATTATGGCCTTTGCACAACATTGAGGTGAGGGGTCCACCCTCATGATTGTTCTATTCTTATTATGTCCTTCATTGTATGGATCACCGCCTGAATTTTTGGATGGGGCCTTCTTTCTTTTTGCACAATGGACCATGTTTTCCTATTATTGTATGAACCTTATTTCAGAATCTTTTAAATTGAATGAAGACAATTATTGCTCATCTCTTGTTTGCATGCTATTATTCTTATTTCTACTAATTATGTCGCTTGTTCAATCCATATGGTCCACAAAACTCGTGAATATCCTAGAATCGACTAAAAATATCATTCATTTCATATAATTCATTCATTTTTCATGAAAGGTTATTCAGTTGGATTCGGTTATTCAGATGGTTTCATATCTCTGGATTCTGCTTCTTCTTAGCAGATTTCTCGAAGAAGACTATGTTAGAACATAGTTTGGTTCTACATCCTTGTAATAGTTTTGATGATGACAAATACATGATATATAAAGAACAAATATGATCTCTAACAATATATTTAAATATGCAGAGAAATTTTGATAAAAGAAGCATAGAAGATGATGAGAGATTTGCGTTTTGAAGCTCTGATTAGACACAATAAACCTAGAAGCAAATCCGTGTAACATGCTAAATAAAAGAAGTTCTGAGGTTATAACTTTTGATGCTCCATGCTACAAGAAAAGTTTTAATATTCCTATAAGTAAAGTTCATGAAGAATAAAAGAAGTCTCAATGCACTCATCTATACAACTGTTCTGAAAGATTCAGCACTTAAAGCTCACTCTGATATCCAAGTTCTAATGAATATCAAGAAACTCTAAGGATATAAAGTCTCAACAGTAATATTAATATTCTGATAAAGATCCCAAGGAAGCAAAGTTCTGATCCTTTATAAATCATTCATTACAAAAGAAAAGTAACGGCTGAACCAAGACAAGATCTATATTTTTGGAAGGTGCGTTAACAATTTTTTATCAAACTTCCAAAAATATTTTCTTATGTCACTTATGCCTCGCCTATATGAAAAAGACATGAAGAAGAAATCAAGAACAACTCTACTGCGCACTAAAAGAGAAATGTTTTTACTGAGTTCTATTTTTTGCTTTACACTTGTGTATACATCACTGTTGTACCCCAAAATTTTCCCTCCCATATTCTTCAAGGTTTGCTAAGACCATGCTTCAAAATCTCCCAAGGGTTGCACAGTCCAATTGCCTCCTAACAGTCAAAAATTAGGGTTTTGGTGCTGGCAAAGAAATTTAAGTTTCCAAGGGTCCAAACAAGTCCCACATGCCTACATACATTGTCAAACATCCATATGCTAAGTTTCAAGACTCACAGCACCAAATTGCACAGTCAAAACCCCTAAATGCTTCACAGTCAACTGCAGGGGCAAAATGGTCATTTGACAGTCAAAAGTCAAAATTTTTGGTCAACATCTTATTTTGAAGCCACAAACATCATTTGATCCATTCTTGATCATGATTCTCAAGGCATGGCTCAAAAAGTCTCAAGATGTAAAAGTTTCTATTTTTGGACAGTTGAAAAAGTCAACTGCAAATTGACCAGGGCATAACTTCCACATGGTTTATCAGCAAAATTCCATCCAAAGCTCATTTTGAAGATAATGACATTTACTACAACTCATCTTCACACTTCAAGTCCAAGAAATGCTCTCACAAAAAGTTATCAATTTCAACATTATAGGTCATTTTCAAAAGTCAACAAAAAGGCACTTCAAGTCAAAGACCATAACTTGAGATTGGTAAATAAAAATGACATGGGACCAAAGACATCGGTTAGAGGACTTCAAGACCTTTTCAAAATGTCCAAGAACATGATCAAAGCTTAAAAATTGTGCAAGATATGCCTTGTAGAAGTTGGGAAATGTTTGGGAATTTTGAAAAGTCAACTTTGCTTCAAATGCCTCAAAATTGATAATGGGCCTCAATTTCCTCCATGAATCATTACCCAAAGGCTATGCACGACCCATTAAGCTAAAAGGGAGTTATTTTCTTATTTTTAATTAATTGAATTTTTAATCTTATTAATTCATTTAATTAAAATTAATTATGAGAAAAATACTAAATCATGTTTTTTTAAACCTTTTTATGCAGCAA
Source organism: Vicia faba (assembly GCA_948472305.1). Lineage (NCBI taxonomy): Eukaryota > Viridiplantae > Streptophyta > Magnoliopsida > Fabales > Fabaceae > Vicia > Vicia faba. The sequence goes on from OX451735.1 coordinate 1,054,757,526, forward strand.
ATTCTTCCATTATGAATCAAATATTTCGTGCATCATTCAAAAGGAAAGATTCTATACAATTGGCAATGATTGGCATAAAAAAGGATTGAAAAAGATTGAAATTGATCTTATGGAAAATCAAATCTCCAAATCATCAATGCATGGATTATAGGCTGGTTTTTTTAACCTAATTCGTTCACATACATAAGCACAATTGAAACCTAAAGCATAGGACAGAAAAAGCTGCACTCAAAACCATAGAACAAACTTGCAATTTTGGACAAAATATTGAAAACTGTTTTGATACCTAGAGCACGTTTCAAGGCTGCAAAAGTATTCCAAAACCTTGCTGAGACATCCAGGAAACTATTACAATCAAAACCAGCCCTCCATACTCAAGGAATTGGTAGAACCATGTTGCACTTTTCATCAAAATTTTCATAATCGTGTTTCACTTTTCATGCATGATTCATGTTTTTTTGTGGTTGATTTATATTGATATGAATATTCTGAAGCTATTGGTGCCCTTTAATTGAACTAACAGTGTCTGTATCAAAAGTTGCCATTGACATTCACTAGGGTTTCAGAGCTCCAGATTTGGGGCTTTACACATGTGGAAAAATTAGGCCTTAAAACCTATGCCAATGGAATCAGGACATCCAGATGAAGCCAATCCACACCTCGCGCCCTTTTTATATTTGCTTATGCCCTGTTCTCTATTTTTGCAGGTCTGATTTAGTGGGGGTTTAAAACCCCCGCTATCTGTTTTATAATTACAGGGAAAACGTGAAGAAGATGAATGTGGCCTATGCTGATTGGGACATTTGAAAGCTGGCGCGCTTTTGGTTGTTCAATACCATAAGCGTGTGTTTCTTTTATATTATTTATATTCCATTAACATTACAAATGCGTTCAATGGCTCAGTTGGTAGCTGAGGTGGCTTGCAGGCACTGGGACCTGGGTTCGATTCCCAGGTCCCCTATTATGTTTCATAATTTTTTCCATAACATGCTTCTGTGGAGCACCTCTCCCAGGGTTCATCATAAAACCCCACCTCCTAGCTTGCCACGCGCCCAGAAGCTTCAATCTGAAGGCCACAAAAGAGGCTCACCATGTACCTCAGACAACCATTCCACATGCACGCGCCAGAAAGTCAACATGGCCTGGGTTTCTAATGGGCCTGAATTTCCAATACACTCCAAAAGGGCCAGACACCCCCATGGTTTGCCCATTTTAATTTTTCTTTGTTTTTTTCTTTTCATTGTTTTTTTAATTATTTTCTTTTAATCCCACAAAATTAATTTTCATAATACAAAAATACAAAAAAATCAAAACTAAAAAATATGTTTATTTAATATTTAATTCACTATTATTTTTGTAAATAAACTTTAATGGTTAATTTAGATTAATTTAGGTTTCAACTTTAATATTTTTCTTAACAAATTAAAATATGTAGAAATTAGGGTTTTTGATATTTTTTCACCTTTTCTTATTTTTTCCATAAATAAATTCTCCCATTATCATTATTATTAATTACTAATTTATTTTGTAAATAAACACATAATTAATTAATTAATATACATTAGGTCGAACTTGAATATTTTTCTTTAACAATTAAAAATAATTTAGAACTAGGGTTTCATTTTACTTCTAATTTTAATTAGTTTTCTTTATTTCATAAACACCAAAAACCATAAAAAATAACTTCTTTTCTTTATTAAATAATTAATTAATTTTTAATTTCATTTAATTTCTTTAAAGGGTCCAACGCCCTCGAACATTCGATTCTTTATTCTTTTCGCGCATTTATTTTATTGTGAATATTATGTAATTGCTCAAGCCTTGTAATAGTCATTAGGAAATTTATTTACTTTCCGCATTTTATTAAAAACGGGTCTTTGTTAATTTGGCGATGTATAGACCCGCGCCTTATAATAGCGTAGGACTTCATTTTCCGCACTTTAATTTCCGCACCCTTAAAACTGCTAAACTTTGCATGAAAGAATGAATGGCCCAAATAAAATCAAAGCGTAGCTCACCCAATGACATGACAAGATAAAACATAACTGAAAACAATACACGAATTTACACAACACTCTTAGGGTACGCCTCACTGTTGCCTTGCCCCTCGAACCGTGGTCGTCGAGTATAGGACGTTTTAGTAAGTCCTTATGTCCATGATGTATGGCATAGGGGTAGCTTCTAAGGTGTCCTACTGTTGCTCTGGTGACCACACTGTCCCTAAAAACGAATTGACCCGAACACCTCCAACGGTGGTGCTACCTATCTCTCAATGGTGGGATGGCACTACCTTAAGGACATTTACACAGCCTAATTCCTTAGGGTAGGTAGATGACTCATAGATACTTGCTCTAATTCAAAATAAATCAAAACTCTTTTCACACCGACACTTTCAAAAAGCTTTCAAAAAACAATTTTTCAAACACTCTTGAGGACTGATACAAGAGTCGATCTGAAACTTTCAAAGAAACTTTTCTTTTTCAAACCCACTCACACTTGAAAAGCAAACGAACATTTTGAAAACACAAATGAGGTATCTAAGAGCCCATGGATAACCATGGATAGAAAGGGTGCTAACACCTTCCCTTTCTATAAATCTACCTCCTGAACCGAGAAACAATCTCATAAGGAATTTTGCTGTGCTTTTGTCCTGTCCATGTTGGAGAAAATAAAAGACGGTGGCAACTTTTGCTTCCGCGACATTTCGCGAACCAGCGTTAAACAGTCAGTTCCAGATCCACCGATCACAGAACTGGCGACTCTGCTGGGGACCTTTTAAAGTGAGGTGTACCTTAGGACTAAGATCACTTGTGTTTTCAATTGTCTGAATTGTTTGCTTTAAATTGTGGGTACTGTCTTGGGAGTTCTATAGATCCTAACCTGGATCTGGGGATACCTTCTTAGAAAGTAGCAACAAGGTTGTGAGGGAACTGTGCGGGGTATACCGACATGGTTCTGCTACATTGATGTGGCACTTTGGTGTGTACCGGTAACCCTTGAGTTCAGTCAAGGAGAGTACGGGGCCTCCGCGTGGTGTCGTGAAGCATCAACTGACCTTAGGAACCTTAATTGAACCATCTTGGCCTCTTTAGGGTAGTGAGATAACTGACTTTGGTGCAGTCCGAGGTTGGTTGATACTCGATACTACACTCGGTTGAGGGTTGTTTTCTTGGAATATTTCGGTCGCCAGTTCAGTGGCTAAATCGAAACGATGAACAATGAAAGCAATCCAGTGATATTGAGACCCTTAGAACCCGGTTACTTCTGATAGGACAGGTTGAGCCCACCAACTTAAAGAGGGTAGTACCCTAGACCCCATGCTGGCCTAAACTCTAAGGGCTTCTCTCGTGTGACTTGTGTGCCTTCCAACTTGACTATTTGCATGCTTGTTATCGGACACTTGAGTTTCTTGCAGGTTTTGTTTACAGTCCTTAATTGGGACTCATAATAGGATTTTCCTACATTACCCCATGCATAGCATAACATCATAACATCATACCATTGCATACATCCCGCATAAGGACTAATCCGTTTCAAGGATCTCAAGGGCTTGTGATGCAGGTCATGATGAATCAGAATGTCTAGCAAGGGGCAAAGGGGATTTATTTTCCTCTAGCCAGGTTGATGATCTGAGTCAGAGGCTATGACCCACTTGACATGGTGAGCCTTGACTCTTGAAGAAGGTTCCCCTAACCAAGGTTGTTTGGAAATCAAAACCAGACATGATGACTAAAGTCAGGGGCTATGACCCACTCGATATGGTGAGCCTTGACACTTGAAGAAGGACTCTCAACAACATGAAGTTCCTTCAATCAAGCCACCGGATTCGAATTCTAACAAATTTCTTTGTTTACCCCGCGAGGTCCTTGAAAACATTGCATGCATACATACACATCATTGCATAACAGGTACCTTTGTTGCAGGTCACTTACCCTTGTCGCTGTTTATTTCAGCAATGGCTTCCCAACCGGACAACCAAGATCTCCGGGCTCAAAACGCCTAACTGCAAGAAATGTTCTCGAACCTATCCCAGGGGCAAGAAGAAATAAAGGCTCTCCTCACAAGGAGCTTGGTCCTAGGGAATGCAGGGGGTATCATGAACGACCAGCTGGAAGGGCTACAAATTGAGTTGGCAACCATGAAGATCCAAATGATGGGACAGTTGATGGGCCAGATGACTCTCATTCAGGACTTAGCTCAAAAACAAGAAGAGCTTAGGGTCCTCGTCACCAAGCTGCTTCAAAATAATCAAGTGGGGCAAACAACTAGGGTCGAAGTTCCAGTCATCGTTCAACCACATGCGGGGCAAGAAGACAAGGGAAAATCTCCTCAGCCTACTTCAGGGTCACGAGCCCAGCCTCAACGGGGTAGTCAGCGTAAACGAAATATGCCTGGAAGGCATTTCTCTGAAACTGATATACCATCATCTTTTATACTGAAGCGCTTGTTGGAGGTCAATCTGATCACTCTAAGGGACCCTCCTAAGAATCCGAATATGACACCTTCAAGGTATAACCCCAACACCCGCTGCGCTTATCATTCTGACAGCTCGGGGCATGCTACAGATGACTGCTGGACTCTGAAAAACAAGATCCAAGACTTGATTGAAGAAGGGGTGCTAGAGTTCATGCCGGATGGCGAGATGAAAATCTTCCGCTGACAATTCTCCATTTGAGATGACTAGCTCAAACTAGAAGATTTTTGTTCATTAGAATTTTTCAAGTTGTAATTTTCTTTTGATTGTTCAAACATTTATTCATGTCAAACGTTGTTATTTCATTAATGCATCGCATATGTCTGTTTTGAATCATTATATTCGCATTCGCTATATTCAAACTGCTTTCATTTTTTGATGTCAACTCTCGACTAATAATGCTAAGCCTCTTGAGGGTGGATGACGAAAACGATACCACGATCTTTACAGTATGCTTTTGAACAGACCCTGCTGATGAGGTACAGGCATTGTTTCGAATCCTAAACAGTGGAGTAATAAGGAAGATAATCCCTCGTTAACCCCTCCGAGCCAAAGAAGTAGGAGTTTTTTCTTTTTACAAAAAAAAATTTTAAAACCCTTAATCATAACCTGGGGCAGGGTAGTTCTCTCAGTTGATCCAAATGCACAATGGATGACATCGAAGAAGTCCTTCCAAAACAAAAGACGATGATGGTTCTGAATAATCAATAAAGAAGGGCAGTCATTATCACTCAAAAAATAAAAGCCCATTAAGTCAAAACCTATGAAGGAGACTTACAAAACTGGGGCATCCCGCTGACTGTAATCACAAAAGAAACAGTTCAGGCAAAAAACAGGGATAACGAAATCAAAAAAAGAAAGAGGTCATACAAACCCTCAACAAAAAAAGGAAAGGACTGCCTATTCAAAATGAACTGTCAATATCCGAACCATCATTGGAATATCAGAGCAAAGACTCAAACAAGGTCTAACGCATGATCAACTGAGTTTAGGTTTGAAGAACATTACGAAGAGCGGGTGGGTACAAATAAATTTGAGCCTTTATCCTTTGTTTCTTAAACCGTGAACCAGGCCACGTTATAACCCTCAAAAGTCATAGCTGAAGCATGGGTTAGTTCAAAAGCATACTGTTACGAAAGGTATCCTGACTCCTTAAGGCTTGCGGTAAAATAACGAGTTGACATCATAGTCTACAAAAAGTTTCACTTGTTTTACAAAAAAATGAATTTTCAAAATTCAAGACAGACATAAGCTTTTGCATTCTTAAAATAACCTTGTTTGCATATGATTATTTGTTTGAACAGCAGAGAAATTCGCACGACGAATATCTAATGAACAAAAGTCCCCTCAACAAAAGAGTCACCTCCAGTGGAAGAAACACTTCCAATCAAGGGGCAGACATGAGCATTGTCCATAATCAGGGGCAGTCAAGTCAAGATTCAGAGAATCTCCCAAACGCCAAATAACCAGGGGCAGATCTCCATCTGAAACACTTGGGGCATTGGACGCGAATTCCAGCTACGAATCTTGCCAGATCAAACATCTTCTGGTAGCATGGCAACACAACAATGGGGGACACCTCCCTACACTCTGAAAACATGGACATAGTCGAAAAAATACTACGCATAATTAAAGACCCGCTAGGTTGACATACCTAGGCAAAAATAAGGGATTCCCGGCGAACCAAAAGGGTTCGGGCAAAAATAAGGGATGAAATGAAAATAATCTGTACACCCGGCAAGTCGAAAACCTGAAAAGGCGGCTTGGGCAAAAAGGGGTATCCCAGTGGACTGAAAACCCGAAAGGGCGGTCCAGGCAAAAATTAGGGATCGAGGCGTACGACTATGTCTTGGTATCTCGTCACTTGCCTACCAGAAGAAGGCTTGTCAAGACGGAAGTTATCAAGACCTCCACAGGCATCTTTCTCTCGCAGAAACAGGGGCAATAATGAGTTGTCTAAAGCGATCTAATTGCTCTGTCCACCAAGGTGCCAAGGTAAGTTCAGCTGAAGAACGTAACCAAGATATCTTAATTCCCCAGAGAGTGAGCCAGCAAGTCAACATACTCTCCCCAAGCAAAGTTATACTGCCAGCCTTAAGGAAATTGGGTATCCCCAGCAGACCTCAACATTCCTCAGCGCAATATACAAATCTTCTTAACAAGCATCCCCGGTAGTCTTAATCTAAGATTGTTCCCCGGCGGTATACAGACATTCAGTGGAGCCACTTCCCCAATACATCTCAAAAATTTCCCCAAGAGAGTCCAATCAAAGTTTCCCCAGGAAAGTGGAATCCATCTCCCCAGCAGGAAGCTTATCCCCAGTAGATTCTGGAAGCTTCTCCCCCGCAGAGCACGAACGCGTCTCCCGGCTTTATTCAAAGGTTATCTCCCCGCCAGGATATAACTGGGTTATCCTCATCCAATAGCCATGGAAAGATCGTCCTCGGCGAAGTCTTCCTATCCCCAGCGGAGTCTATTAAAACTTTTAAGACAACAACGGTATCCCCAGCGGAGTTATCGTCAAACATCTCAGCAAAGTATCTCTCTTCCCACAGAGTATTGTTCCCCAGCAAGGTCGCTAGAGTAATCTCCCTCCGCAAAGTAATCTCCAAGTTTATTCCCAAACGAAGTCATCTTCTCCTACCGGTATTCTTGCAATCATCGTCCCCAGCGGAAACAAAGAACGCTACTCTTCAAACTTAGCCCAGGATTTGACTTCCCGGCACCCGTCAAGGATTTATTTTCATAGACGAAAATACATTCATAAACAATCACATCTTCATACATTATAGCATGCACATACGCATCATGAACATACAATTTCATCTATTTTGAGAACATCACGCATGTCATGCATCATGACATCGCATACAACTAACTCGTTACTTTTTCAGGAAAGAACGATCAACAAGATAAAAGTCTTTACCTTTTGAAGATTCCCTCATCATTCTGATGAGGTTGAAGTCGCCTAAGATTCTCTCATCATTCTGCTGAGGTTGAAGTCGCCTAAGATTCTCTCATCATTCTGCTAAGGTTGAAGTCGCCTAAGATTCTCTCATCATTCTGCTGAGGTTGAAGTCGCCTAAGATTCTCTCATCATTCTGCTGAGGTTGAAGTCGCCTAAGATTCTCTCATCATTCTGCTGAGGTTGAAGTCGCCTAAGATTCTCTCATCATTCTGCTGAGGTTGAAGTCGCCTAAGATTCTCTCATCATTCTGCTGAGGTTGAAGTCGCCTAAGATTCCCTCATCATTCTGCTGAGGTTGAAGTCGCCTAAGATTCTCTCATCATTCTGCTGAGGTTGAAGTCGTCTAAGATTCTCTCATCATTCTGCTGAGGTTGAAGTCGCCTGAGATTCTCTCATCATTCAGCTGAGGTTGAAGTCGCCTAAGATTCTCTCATCATTCTGCTGAGGTTGAAGTCGCCTAATATTCTCTCATCATTCTGCTGAGGTTGAAGTCGCCTAAGATTCCCTCATCGTTCTGCTGAGGTTGAAGTCGCCTAAGATTCTCTCATCATTCTGCTGAGGTTGAAGTCGTCTAAGATTCTCTCATCATTCTGCTGAGGTTGAAGTCACCTGAGATTCTCTCATCATTCTGCTGAGGTTGAAGTCGCCTAAGATTCTCTCATCATTCTGCTGAGGTTGAAGTCGCCTAAGATTCTCTCATCATTCTGCTGAGGTTGAAGTCGTCCAAGGTTCTCTCATCGTTCCTGTTGAGGTAGTAATCGCCCAAGGTTCTCTCATCGTTCCTGTTGAGGTAGTAATCGTCCAAGGTTCTCTCATCGTCCCGTTGAGATAGTAATCATCCCTGATTCATTCATCATATCATTATCAACAAAAACCTTTAACAGTACCAGACCCGATTCCTGTATCTTGCCAGGGTGCGTCTGAAGAGTTTGAGGATCCGACTCCTGTATCTTGCCAGGGTGTATCCGTTGATGACTAACATTACCAGATCCGATTCCTGTATCTTGCCAGGGTGCGTCTGAAGAGTTTGAGGATCAGATTCCTGTATCTTGCCATGGTGTATCCGTTGACGACTAACAGTACCAGATCCGATTCCTGTATCTTGCCAGGGTGCGTCTGAAGAGTTTAAGGATCAGATTCCTGTATCTTGCCAGGGTGTATCCGTTGACGACTAACAGTACCAGATCCGATTCCTGTATCTTCCCAGGGTGCGTCTGAAGAGTTTGAGGATCAGATTCCTGTATCTTGCCAGGGTGTATCCGTTGACGACTAACAGTACCAGATCTGATTCCTGTATCTTGCCAGGGTGCGTCTGAAGAGTTTGAGGATCAGATTCCTGTATCTTGCCAGGGTGTATCCGTTGACGACTAACAGTACCAGATCCGATTCATGTATCTTGCCAGGGTGCGTTTGAAGAGTTTGAGGATCAGATTCCAATATCTTACCAGGGTGTATCCGTTGACGACTAACAGTACCAGATCTGATTCCTGTATCTTGCCAGGGTGCGTCTGAAGAGTTTGAGGATTCGATTCCTGTATCTTTCCAGGGTGTATCCGTTGACGACTAACATTACCAGACCCGATTCCTGTATCTTGCCAGGGTGCGTCTGAAGAGTTTGAGGATCCGATTCTTGTATCTTGCCGGGGTGTATCCGTTGACGACTAACAGTACCAGACCCGATTCCTGTATCTTGCCAGGGTGCGTCTGAAGAGTTTGAGGATCCAATTCCTGTATCTTTCCAGGGTGTATCCGTTGACGACTAATAGTACCAGACTCGATTCCTGTATCTTGCCAGGGTGCATTTGAAGAGTTCGAAGATCTGATTCCTGTATCTCTCCAGGGTGTATCTGTTGACGACTATATTCTCCGGACTCGATTCATGTATCTCGCCAGGGCACGTCTGAAGAGTTTGAAGATTCGATTCCTGTAACCAGCCAGGGCACGTCTATATAAAGAATTTTAAGACCAACTCTTGTAACAGGCCAGGTAATTATCTTTCTTTTTTCAGGTACGCAAGTTCTCGCTAAGGAATCCCTTACGCGATCGACAACCTCCCGATGGCATCTATAAGCCCATCTCTCCTATCCATCAGTCTCCAAATGGCATCTGTAAGCCCATTCCCTACATCACACTGCTGACACTCTACAATGTGAGTGCAAATTTCTGGGCACTCTAGTGTTCAATCATCTTCCACCTTCGGATTACGAAAGGAACGACAGCCAATCTACATCCTCAGGTCTAAGAAGATTGAACAGGGGCAACTGTTGTACCCCAAAATTTTCCCTCCCATATTCTTCAAGGTTTGCTAAGATCATGCTTCAAAATCTCCCAAGGGTTGCACAGTCCAATTGCCTCCTAACAGTCAAAAATTAGGGTTTTGGTGCTGGCAAAGAAATTTAAGTTTCCAAGGGTCCAAACAAGTCCCACATGCCTACATACATTGTCAAACATCCATATGCTAAGTTTCAAGACTCACAGCACCAAATTGCACAGTCAAAACCCCTAAATGCTTCACAGTCAACTGCAGGGGCAAAATGGTCATTTGACAGTCAAAAGTCAAAAATTTTGGTCAACATCTTATTTTGAAGCCACAAACATCATTTGATCCATTCTTGATCATGATTCTCAAGGCATGGCTCAAAAAGTCTCAAGATGGAAAAGTTTCTATTTTTGGACAGTTGAAAAAGTCAACTGCAAATTGACCAGGGCATAACTTCCACATGGTTTATCAGAAAAATTCCATCCAAAGCTCATTTTGAATATAATGACATTTACTACAACTCATCTTCACATTTTAAGTCCAAGAAATGCTCTCACAAAAAGTTATCAATTTCAACATTATAGGTCATTTTCAAAAGTCAACAAAAAGGCACTTCAAGTCAAAGACCATAACTTGAGATTGGTAAATAAAAATGACATGGGACCAAAGACATCGGTTAGAGGACTTCAAGACCTTTTCAAAATGTCCAAGAACATGATCAAAGCTTAAAAATTGTGCAAGATATGCCTTGTAGAAGTTGGGAAATGTTTGGGAATTTTGAAAAGTCAACTTTGCTTCAAATGCCTCAAAATTGCTAATGGGCCTCAATTTCCTCCACGAATCATTACCCAAAGGCTATGCACGACCCATTAAGCTAAAAGGGAGTTATTTTCTTATTTTTAATTAATTAATTGAATTTTTAATCTTATTAATTCATTTAATTAAAATTAATTATGAGAAAAATACTAAATCATGTTTTTTTTAAACCTTTTTATGCAGCAAATTCTTCCATTATGAATCAAATATTTCGTGCATCATTCAAAAGGAAAGATTCTATACAATTGGCAATGATTGGCATAAAAAAGGATTGAAAAAGATTGAAATTGATCTCATGGAAAATCAAATCTCCAAATCATCAATGCATGGATTATAGGCTGGTTTTTTTAACCTAATTCGTTCACATACATAAGCACAATCGAAACCTAAAGCATAGGACAGAAAAACCTGCGCTCAAAACCATAGAACAAACTTGCAATTTTGGACAAAATATTGAAAACTGTTTTGATACCTAGAGCACGTTTCAAGGCTGCAAAAGTATTCCAAAACCTTGTTGAGACATCCAGGAAACTATTACAATCAAAACCAGCCCTCCATACTCAAGGAATTGGTAGAACCATGTTGCACTTTTCATCAAAATTTTCATAATCGTGTTTCACTTTTCATGCATGATTCATGTTTTTTTGTGGTTGATTTATATTGATATGAATATTCTGAAGCTATTGGTGCCCTTTAATTGAACTAACAGTGTCTGTATCAAAAGTTGCCATTGACATTCGCTAGGGTTTCAGAGCTCCAGATTTGGGGCTTTACACATGTGGAAAAATTAGGCCTTAAAACCTATGCCAATGGAATCAGGACATCCAAACGAAGCCAATCCACACCTCGCGCCCTTTTTATATTTGCTTATGCCCTGTTCTCTATTTTTGCAGGTCTGATTTAGTGGGGGTTTAAAACCCCCGCTATCTGTTTTATAATTACAGGGAAAACGTGAAGAAGATGAATGTGGCCTATGCTGATTGGGACATTTGAAAGCTGGCGCGCTTTTGGTTGTTCAATACCATAAGCGTGTGTTTCTTTTATATTATTTATATTCCATTAACATTACAAATGCGTTCAATGGCTCAGTTGGTAGCTGAGGTGGCTTGCAGGCACTGGGACCTGGGTTCGATTCCCAGGTCCCCTATTATGTTTCATAATTTTTTCCATAACATGCTTCTGTGCAGCGCCTCTCCCAGGGTTCATCATACAACCCCACCTCCTAGCTTGCCACGCGCCCAGAAGCTTCAATCTGAAGGCCACAAAAGAGGCTCACCATGTACCTCAGTCAACCATTCCACATGCACGCGCCAGAAAGTCAATAAGGCCTGGGTTTCTAATGGGCCTGAATTTCCAATACACCTCCAAAAGGGCCAGACACCCCCATGGTTTGCCCATTTTAATTTTTCTTTGTTTTTTTCTTTTCATTGTTTTTTTAATTATTTTCTTTTAATCCCACAAAATTAATTTTCAAAATACAAAAATACAAAAAAATCAAAACTAAAAAATATGTTTATTTAATATTTAATTCACTATTATTTTTGTAAATAAACTTTAATGGTTAATTTAGATTAATTTAGGTTTCAACTTTAATATTTTTCTTAACAAATTAAAATATGTAGAAATTAGGGTTTTTAATATTTTTTCACCTTTTCGTTTTTTTTCCATAAATAAATTCTCCCATTATCATTATTATTAATTACTAATTTATTTTGTAAATAAACACATAATTAATTAATTAATGTACATTAGGTCGAACTTGAATATTTTTCTTTAACAATTAAAAATAATTTAGAACTAGGGTTTCATTTTACTTCTAATTTTAATTAGTTTTCTTTATTTCATAAACACCAAAAACCATAAAAAAATAACTTCTTTTCTTTATTAAATAATTAATTAATTTTTAATTTCATTTAATTTCTTTAAAGGGTCCAACGCCCTCGAACATTCGATTCTTTATTCTTTTCGCGCATTTATTTTATTGTGAATATTATGTAATTGCTCAAGCCTTGTAATAGTCATTAGGAAATTTATTTACTTTTCGCATTTTATTAAAAACGGGTCTTTGTTAATTTGGCGATGTATAGACCCGCGCCTTATAATAGCGTAGGACTTCATTTTCCGCACTTTAATTTCCGCACCCTTAAAACTGCTAAACTTTGCATGAAAGAATGAATGGCCCAAATAAAATCAAAGCGTAGCTCACCCAATGACATGACAAGATAAAACATAACTGAAAACAATACACGAATTCACACACCACTCTTAGGGTACGCCTCACTGTTGCCTTGCCCCTCGAAACGTGGTCGTCGAGTATAGGACGTTTTAGTAAGTCCTTATGTCCATGATCTATGGCATAGGGGTAGCTTCTAAGGTATCCTACTGTTGCTCTGGTGACCACACTGTCCCTAAAAACGAATTGACCCGAACACCTCCAACGGTGGTGCTACCTATCTCTCAATGGTGGGATGGCACTACCTTAAGGACATTTACACAGCCTAATTCCTTAGGGTAGGTAGATGACTCATAGATACTTGCTCTAATTCAAAACAAATCAAAACTCTTTTCACACCGACACTTTCAAAAAGCTTTCAAAAATCAATTTTTCAAACACTCTTGAGGACTGATACAAGAGTCGATCTGAAACTTTCAAAGAAACTTTTCTTTTTCAAACCCACTCACACTTGAAAAGCAAACGAACATTTTGAAAACACAAATGAGCAAGTATCTAAGGGCCCATGGATAACCATGGATAGAAAGGGTGCTAACACCTTCCCTTTCTATAAATCTACCTCCCGAATCGAGAAACAATCTCATAAGGAATTTTGCTGTGCTTTTGTCCTGTCCATGTTGGAGAAAATAAAAGACGGTGGCGACTCTTGCTTCCGCGACATTTCGCGAACCAGCGTTAAACAGTCAGTTCCAGATCCACCGATCACAATCACTGTTGTGATATAGTTTTGTCTAGAAACATTATTGTACACATCCTTATTTGATTTACTTTGTGATACCTTGAGAAAACTGAGTTGTGGTTTAGACTCAAGAAGACATCGGCAGTAGTCATTGTGTTTGTATAATCAAGTTTTGATTAGTGCATTAAGACCTCATTTGAGAGAGGCGAAATCACGTTGGAGGGTGGACTATAGTAGTTTGAGTTCAAATGAACCAGGATAACCAACGCGTCTAGTGTTTTATTTTTTGAAAGCCCTAATTCAACACCCCCCCCCCTTATTTTGTTTTTCCATTCTTCAATTGGTATCAGAGCGCCTGGTTCTGGGTGCAAACACTTAACCCTGTCAAAAAAAGATCCTAGCAACAAAAACACTATGGTGGGACCAAGTTAGATTATCAGCAATGATAACCATGATGAGAAAGACAGAATCAGCGACAAACCTCCAATTTTGATGGTGAGAACTTTGATTACTAGAAAGACAGAATTGAAAGTTTCTTTCTAGCTTATGACGCTGATCTCTGGGATATGGTGACTGATGGATACATTCATCCAGTTGACGAAAGCTATCAGAAGATCGTCAGAAAGAAAATGGTAGATCAACAAAAGAAAGAATTCAGAAATCATCACAAAGCCAAAACGATCCTCTTGAGTGTTATCTCATTAAATGAGTATGAGAAGATCACGAACAGAGAATTAGCTAAGAACATGTTTGACTCTCTGAGAATGACACATGAAGGAAACATGTAAGTCAAAGAAACCAAAGCTCTTGCACTCATTCAGAAGTATGAGGCCTTCAAAATGGAAGAAGATGAAATAGTTGAAACAATGTTCTCAAGGTTTCAGATTCTGGTTGGTGGGCTAAAAGTTATGGACAAAGGGTACTCAACAGCAGATCATGTAAATAAAATTATCATAAGCTTACCCAAGAAATAGAGACACATGGTCACAGCCTTAAAACTAGCCAAAGATCTGAATAAAATATCTCTTGAATAACTTATCAGCTCCTTGAGAAGTCATAAGATAGAACTAGAAGAAAATGAGCCCCAAAAGCAAGGTAAGTCTCTTACCCTTAAATCTAATAAAAAATATGAACCTAAAGTTTTTCAGGCAAAATAAGAAAACTCTGGTGGATCCTTGTCAGAAGAAGATGACTATCTCTTCTCTCTAGAAGAGCCAATGAGCTTTGGAAGCACAGACAGCGGAAATTTAGAAACCTCAGAAGAACGGGAAATCACTCTGAATCATCTTTTAGATACAGAAAATCTAGCAAAAAAGATATTATATGTTGCGAATGCAATGAACCAGGTCATTACAAAAGCGACTGCCCAAATTCTCAGAAAGAAAGGCCTAAAAAGAAGTTCTTCAAAGAAAAGAAGAAAAGTCTTATGGCAACGTGGGATGACTCAGAATCTTCTGAAGCTGAAATGGAATCAGAAGATGAACGAGCCAACATAGCCTTAATGGCCAACATATCAGATGACACTGGATCATCTGAATCAGAATCAGACTCAGAGGCATAACATGTATTCTCCAACTTTTCTATATCTCAATTAGAAGAAAGTCTGTCAGAAATTCTTGAAAGATATCAGCAACTTAAAATAAAAAACCAAAACCTGAAACAGGATCTAGTATTTGACTGTGAAGAAACTAAGAAACTAAAAAAAAAAACTCTGAGCTAAAAGAAACCATCTCTAAACTTGAAAATGAAAACTACGAATTACAAAAACCTCAAAAAGAAATTTTTCGGAAGTTTTGAATAGTTCTTATAAAATCATCAAAGAGTATGATCATAGATTTAAAAAATTTCTAGCTAAAAACATATATAGGAGCAAGATGGCTTCAAGGATCTATGGAGTTAGCAGAAACAACATAAAATGTATAGGATATGTGAAACCAAATGGAAAATAAACATATCAACCAAAGAAAGTTGATGATATAGTTATAAAGCATACACCTCTCTATTCACACTTTACATATGGACATGCGCATGATATAAAATATACTAGTAATTCCTTCTCTGTAAAACCAAAATTCAAACAGAATTTTGGTGACTCTAACAAACAAGGACCCAAAAAGATATGGGTACCTAAGGATAAAATCATCTATGTAGAAGATGTCTTTAACAGCAAAATTAAAACACTAATTTTGGTACCTGGACTCTGGATGCTTTCGACACATGACGGGAAGAAAGCATATATTCCAAAGTATGGAGCTTAAATCTAGAGGCTATGTAGGTTTCAGAGGCAATCAGAAAGGAAAGATTATTGGCTATGGAACTATTGATAACAGTACACTTCCCTCTATAACTAATGTTCTGTTAGTAGATGGGTTAATGCATAATCTGTTATCCATAAGTAAATTAAGTGATAACGGTTATGATGTAATCTATAATCAAAATTCCTGTAAAGCAATTACTCAAAAAGATGGTTCCATTCTTTTTAGTTGTAAGAGAAAGAACAACATTTATAAAATAAAACTTTCTGAACTAAAAGTCAGAATGTAAAATGTCTTATGCCTGTTAACAACGAGCAATGGGTCTGGAACATAAGATTGGGGAATGTTAGTATGAGAAGAATATCTCAAATTAAAAAACTCAATCTGGTCCGAGGACTTCTTAACTTGAAGTTTAGCTCAGATGCTCTGTGTGAAGCATGTCAAAAAGGAAAGTTTGCAAAGCCCTCTTTCAAATCAAAAAATGTTGTTTCTGCCTCTTGACCATTAGAACTTCTGCATAATAGATATGTATGACCAGTGAAAACTGCATCCATCAGCGGTAAGAAGTATGGATTAGTGATCATAGATGACTATAGCATATGGACATGGGCAAAGTTCTTAAGAAATAAGGATGAGTCACACTCTGTGTTCTCTAGTTTCCGTAACCAAGTTCAAAACGAAAAATATTTTAGAATTGTTAAAGTCAGAAGTGATCATGGTGGGGAATTCTAAAACAAAAGATTTGAAATCTTTTTTAACGAGAATGGCATCTCTCATGATTTCTCTTGTCATAGAACTCCTCAACAAAACGGAGTTGTAGAACAAAAGAATAGAACTTTATAAGAAATGGCCAGAACCATGATCAACGAGAATAACATTACTAAAAACTTCTTGGCAGAAGCAATTAACACAACGTGTTATATTCAGGATAGAATCTCAATAAGATCTATTCTAGATAAGACTCCATATGAACTATAGAAGAATAGAAAGCCTAACATCTCTTATTTTAATCCATTTGGATGTACTTGTTTTATATTAAAAACTAAAGAACATCTGAACAAGTTTGATTTTAAAGAACAAACGTTTCTCATGTTAGGATACTCTGAACACTCAAGATTATAGAGTATATAATACAGAAACACGAATTGTGGAAGAATCTATTAGTGTCACATTTGATGATAAGCTTGGCTCTCAAAAGTTAAAGCAGGGTAAAACTTTTGCAGATATAGAAGTTCAACTTATAGGTATTGAAGAAAGACCATCAGAAAATCATAATACAGAATCTCAGTCAAATACATAAGAAGATGTCATAAATATTACAGTAGATTCTGAAGAATCCATCCAGAAAATACAATCCAGAAGCAGCTTAGCACATCCCGAAAACATGATTCTAGGAAAGAAAGATGAACCAATCAGAACAAGATCTAGATTCAGAAATGCTGAAGAATCACTCATGGGATTAGTTTCTCTGGTCGAGCCAACTTCCATTGACGAAGCTCTTCTATACAATGATTGGATCCTTGCAATGCAGGAAGAAATAAATTAGTTTACCAGAAACGATGTGTGGGATCTAGTCCCTAAACCAAAAGGCTTCAACATCATTGGAACCATATGGGCCTTCAGTAACAAGCTAAACAAACAAGTGGAAGTTGTTATAAACAAAGCACGACTGGTTGAACAAGGTTATAATCAGAAAGAATGGATAAACTATACAGAAACCTTTTCACCAGTCGCCAGGTTAGAATCTATCAGACTTTTAATTTCTTTTATTGTAAATAATGGCATCACTCTTTATCAGATGGATGTTAAAAGTGCATTTTTAAATGGTTACAATGATGAAGAAGTTTATGTGCACAAAACCCCTGGCTTTGAAAATAAAAAACATCCAGAATATGTTTATAAACTTAAGAAATCATTATATGGTCTGAAATAAGCTCCCAGAGCTTGGTATGAAAGACGAAGTAATTTTTTGTTAGAAAATGATTTTACCAGAGGGAAGGTGGACACAACCTTAGTATGTAAACTATTTAACAATGACATTTTGGTCTGTCAAATTTACATAGATGATATAATTTTTTGGATCTACTAAAGCCTCTTTGGGAAAAGAATTTGAAATGAACTTGATGGGTGAACTAAAGTTCTTTCCAGGTATCCAAATTAATCAAAATCCAGAAGGAACCTACATTCATCAAATCAAGTATGTCAATGAACTTGTGAAGAAATTCAATTTATCAGAATGTAAGCCATCCAAAACTCCTATGCATCCTACATGCATTCTGGAAAGGGAAGAGGTAAGTAAGAAAGTAGAACAGAAGCTCTACAAAGGTATGGTTGGTTCTCTCTTATATTTAACAGCTTCAAGACCTGATATTCTGTATATCATTTGTCTTTGTGCCATATTCCAATCAGATCCTAGAAAATCTCACTTATCATCAGTTAAACAAATTTTCAAGTATCTGAAAGGTGCTACTAACTTGGTCTTTGTTATAGAAAATCTATAGAGTATGAATTAGTAGGGTAATGTGACGCTGACTTTGCCGGAGACAGAATAGAAAGAAAAAGTACTTCTGGAAGCTGCCATTTTTTGGGAGACAATCTAATCTCGTGGTCCAGCAAAAGACAATCCATTATTGCACTGTCAACTACTAAAGTTGAATATATAGTTGTAGCTGGATGCAGTACACAAATTCTTTGGATGAAGATTCAGCTTGAAGACTTTAACATATATGAGAGTAAAATTCCTATCCTTTGGGATAATACTTCTGATATATGTCTTTCTAAAAATTCTATTTTACATTCTAGAGCTAAACATATAGAAATTAAACACCATTTAATTAGGGACTATATTCAGATGGGAATTATTTCTTTAAAATTTATAGACACGGTCCATCAATGGGCTGTCGTCTTCACTAAACCCCTTTCTGAAGATAGATTCAATTTTATTATGAATCACCTCAGTATGGAATTATGCCCATAATGAAAATGCAGTTTCTGTGTATTTAATCCTCAGAACTTTCTGCTTTAATTTTTTATGTGAACATCTGAACAATAGTTCTTCAGAAGTGAGAAGGAAAGTTGTATCAGGAACTATCCAGAAGATCTGAAATTTTTCCAAAAATGATTCATTTCTAAGATAGAAGCAAGAAGTTCACAATATCAACATTTGTCAACTCTAAAATGCAAGGTCACCCTCTAAGGCTGACCACGTGTTCAAAATGTGAAGGGACCGAA
Organism: Vicia faba; assembly: GCA_948472305.1. NCBI lineage: Eukaryota > Viridiplantae > Streptophyta > Magnoliopsida > Fabales > Fabaceae > Vicia > Vicia faba. The sequence continues at coordinate 1,054,776,441 of OX451735.1, forward strand.
ACGGTTGAGTTGATGCATTGAGGTGCGAGTCAAATTGGTAACTGTTCAAAATCTTCACGCTATCCCTCTTTTTAGAAATCATTAATGCACTTATTCATTTTTTTCATTTCTTTTAATTAAAATTAAAATTCTTTTTTCTTCTGTTGGCTATTTATACCCCACTCTCACTATCACTCTCACATCTTCACCTTCACTCACTTTTCTCTCTTTATTTGTTCCTTTTTCAAAACCCTAAAAATGTCTGTGAACAATGGCTTCCTCTCACCAAATTTATCAAGTTTATCAAATCATTCTTGGATCTTCCCCTACTAATGAAGAAAGGTACAATGAACCATCAAGAACTCTTCTCACCCCTATTGATTCTCCGGATGTTCTATGTGAACTTATTGTTAATTTCATAAGTATGAAAGAAAATGGGTATGACTTAACCCATGACGTTGTGTTCCAAGGATGGACGAAATAATTTGATCGTCTCATATGTCCTGTTTTCCCAAAATTAGTGAAAGAGTTTTAGATCCATGCCACAACTTCAAATCATCAGGTAACATCTTACGTTATGGGAAAGAAGATCATCATCATTGAAGATCTTATTGGGAAGATTATAGGTCATGACAGTGGCTGTATAAGATGCAGTGATATGGCAGAAAAAGGTTCCGACCTAATCATCTTCTCAAAAGAAATCTTTTCCTCTGGACAACCATCAAACAAAATCAAAGATCTGAAGGATTATCTCAAAATCTGGTCTAAAATAATTATGGGGTGCATCAATCACAGAAAACCAACAAGCTCTCCTGACTACAACAACATTGATCAACAGTACCTTCAATAATTCATCGCCATAAAAGCCAAAGTTAGTCTTCCACATATTTTGTTCAACCATCTGAAGACTAGTGTCAAAGAAACAAGAGAAGAAGAAAGAACCAAGAGAGATTGGATTCCTCTGGGAAGACTCATTTCAGATATTCTGATAGAAAACAGATTGATAGTACATCTGAATGAGGCTCAACAAACAAATTTTCTAGAACTGTGTGCTGGAAAACCTCTTGTTGTACCCCAAAATTTACCCTCCCATTTTCTTCAAAGAATTCTTTCAAGTCTCTTCAAATGGTCAAGGCACCCAAGGGTTGACTAGTCAAGATGCACCTCCTAGACCCAAAACCTACAACTAGGGTTTGGAGTTTCTCAAGGAAATTTGGTCTGAAAAAGTCTCAAGTGGCTCCCGTTTTTCGTCATATGTCCTAAACAAGGCTCATGTCAAGTTTCAAGCCCTACATCACAAGTTTGCTCAATCAATGGCTCAAATGCTTTAAAATTAACTGTATTGATCAAAAAGTCAACTATGGTCAACATACAGTTAAACTTCAAGATTTTTGGTCAACATCAACATTTTTAAGTGATATTCGTTATTTGATCAAGGTTTGATCATGATTCCCCAAGGAAAGTCCTTAGATCATCAAAAGTCAAGAATTTGCCAAATTAGGGTTTTCCTTAGGAAAAGACAACTGAACTTTGACCAGGCATAACTTTCACATACTTCGTCAAATTTTCCCCAACCAAAGCCCATTTTGAAGAAAATTCAGTTCTCGACAACTTTTCTATTATTCTCAAGTCCAAAAGATGCTTCATTTGGAAGATGTGATCTCATACATTATAAGTCATTTTCAAAAAGTCAACAAAAGACACTTTTTGTCAAGGAAACTTACATCAAGATAATGTCTCAAAATGCAAAATTAATTAAAATAGAAAGTATAAAGGACATCTTGGGCTTTCCAAAAAGTCAAAGTTAATCTCCAAAAGGTGAAAATTGAGCAAGTTATGAGTTGCACAATTTGGGGAATTTTTAAGGAATTCATGAATTTCAAGTTGGGAAATTTTGAAATTTTAGACCAATGGACCTAATTTTTTAGACTCATATATGTTCATGATATGTTAGAGGACCCTTAAAACCATCCCCTATTTTTCATGGTTTTTATTTATTTTATTTGAATTTTTTTCATCTAAAACAAATTAAACCATGAACAACGTGTAAAGCAAATGGGCTTAGGCGTATGATTGGACTTATGGGTCAAGATTGAAACCAAATTTCATGCAAAGGCCATAAAGGAAGTCCAATTTCAATGCATGTCAAGAATGGCAATGATTTCACAAGTTTGGAAACATTTTAATGTGTTTTATCTTGTTTTGAAAAGGGCCTTAATGCCTTGATTCTTACCTTACTTGTTTGCTATCCTCTCACTCCACTATATATACCACACTATGCAAGCTACAAAGGAACAAAAAAAATGATTGCCTAAGAGCACGAAAAAATCATTGCCTAAGAGAGAGCTCGAAATTCACAAAAAATTCCAAGAAGTTATAAAACTCATAACCCAAGTTCCAGCTTCTCTCACTCAAAATCAATGGCTCCCTCATCCTTCTGAGACTCCTAGGAGGCGATTCACATCATTATCCAACCCCCATGTATCTCAGAATCCCTTCATACCATCCCTTCGATTTGGTAAAATTTTTATTTTGAATTCGTAATTTAGATCATTTTTATGCGTATATTCTTATTACTATTGATGTTTTGAGCAAGTCTAATGTTTTACATGCAAGCATGAAGGAAGAAATAATGTGATGCCATCGTTAGGGCATTAAGAACGTTTGGTTTCGGATCTCAGGATATGGGACGATCTAGACAAAAATAAGCTCAGATTCGGAATCATGACATTTTCTTTTTTTAATATTTATATTGTCATATTAACTTTTTTTTAGATATATAACTCAATCAAAAAAATCTCATAAAATCAAAAACCCAAAAAAAAAATAGATTTAATTTTAATTAATAATCACGTCCTTTTTTAAAATTAAAATCAATTAGACATTAGATTTTTCTATTATCATTAACTTAATTTTCTTAAATCAATTAAAATAATAATAAAACAAAAAAATCATAAAATTGAAATCACAAAAAAATAGATTTAGGTTTTTTTTTAGATTAAAATTAATTTTTGACAAATTTATTTTAATCCCATTTTAATATTTATTTCATAATTAATATGTAATTAATGTATACTCTTTTTTTAAAAAAAAATTAGATCAAATCACAAAAATACCAAAAATATTTAGGCTTTTCTTTTTAGGAAATTTAATTTTCTTTCTAAATAATCTTTCCTATTATTTTCTATTTATTTACCATTTTAGAAATAAATGTATAGGTGACACATATGATTTTGTAATAATTAGTTTATCTTTTTCCCATTTTCTTTCTAAATATTGTAACTGCTCATGGGATGTAATAGTTTAAGATTTACTTTCCCGCACTTTTACTTTCCGCACCTCTGTATATACATGTATATTACTATTAGTAATTAGGTCGTGTGTGACAAGATAAAAGCAAATGTTAGCAAACCTAACACTCAGGATAAATAAGTGAAACACAACATACTCGCACACATGCACCTCTAAGGTACCTCCACTTGTTTCCTTCGGATGAATAAACAGTCACGACTCTCGAACGTAAGAGATTTAAGTGGTAACCCTTTGATTTAAAGATCATAAGTCCCTCGATTACCCTTTTAACATTACCTCGGTATATGATCTAAAAACCTTATGGTAACTACTAAAATAATCTTACTAGTTGCTTTCGTGACTGTACGATGACCCTCGCCCATCCCTCAAAAATCTGACGATAGGGCTACCTACTCACTAATAGTAGGATAGCACTGTCTAAAGGAAAAGAGGAAAAGAACAAACCTTTTGAGTAGGTAGATAGCTCCTAGTTGCTTGCTAATAAAAACAATCAAAAAACAATTTTTTTCACACATACACAAACTCTTTTCTAAGTATTTTCAAAGACAAAAAACACTTTGTATACGTTCTCGCCGAAACGATAAACATTACAAAGTTCTCCGCACTAAGGCGTCTTTTCAAAATATCTCCAAAACACACTTACATAAAAAAGAATTTTCAAAGCGAGCTAGCAACTAAGAGCCCATAGATAACTACTGATGGAAAGGGTGCTAACACCTTCCCTTTCCATAACCTACCCCCCTTAATCAGAAAATAATATCGAAAGGTCTTTCCTATTCTTTTCACCCTTTCCTTTATTAGATAAAAGAAAATCCTGTGGCGACTCTTGCTAAACGCAACATTTGGATAAAATGCAAAGCCAGTAAATTCAGTTGTCCCACCGTATTACAGAACTGGAGACTCTTATAAGGAGTATTACTCTTAAAAAGTGGGGTTACCTTAAGGCTAGATCATATTTGAAATGCTTTACTTGTCTACTTTTTATGCTTTATCTTTCGGGTTTATGTTTGGGCTATTTTTAAAGATCCTATACCCGGATCTGGGGCACCTTTTATGTAAGTAGCAATAAATCATGGAGGTTGTACAGTGTAGACCGATATGGATGATATGATAGCTACATTAGTGTGATACTCTGGCTTGTACTAATATTCCTTGAGTCAGTCAAGGATAACATTAGGCTTCCACATAGTGTCATTAAGCACTAACTGACCTTTAGAACCTTAAATTAACTCATCTTAGCCATTAGAAAGTAGTGAGATGGCCGGCTTTGGTGCAGACTGAAGTTGGTTGATACTCGATGCTACACTCATTGAGATTGGACTTTCGGGATATTTCGGCCGCAATTCAGATGCTTGAGATTAAACAATGCCTGAGAGAAAGATCAATGATATGAGATCCCTAGAACCCAGTTACTATTTCTAGGACAGGTTGAGCTAGCTAAAACTTCAAGAGGGTACTTACCTACAAATTCCATGCAATCTTGAACCTAAGGCTACTTGTGTGACTTGTTTTCTTTCATTATCTAACAACTTGAACTCCTTGCAGGGTTTTGTTTGTATTCATTATCTAAAGATGTGAGTTCCTTACAGGACTTGTTTGTAATCATTATCCAATAACTTGGACTTCTTACAAGACTCACTTGTCTTCATCACCTTACACTTTTGCTTAGTGCATAGAATATACATCATGACATCATGCCATAGAATTTCATTAACCATTTTAATGATCTCTAGGGCCTGTGATGCTGGTTATGATGAACCAGACGTCTAGCAAGGGGCAGGGGGATTTATTTTCCTCTAGCCAATTCCGTCAAAAGACCAAAGCATGATAACTTGAGTCAGAGGCTATGACCCACTCGACATAGTGAGATTGATTCTTGTATAGGGAAATTCAATGATACGAAGTTCTTCCGTCAAAGATGCATTCAAAATTCAAACAATTTCTTATGTTTACCCTGCGAGATCCTTGAAAACATTGCATGCATGTCATTACATAACAGGTATTCTCTAGACAGGTTTCTTATTTTCTCATTGTTTATTTCAGCAAGGAAGATGGCTCTCGAACAGAATGATAGAGATCTCCAAACTCAAGATTCTCAATTCAAGGAAATGGTCCTGAATTTATCCAAGGGGCAAGAAGAATTGAAAGCACTCCTCGCTGGGAACACGAGCAAGAAAAATCCTAAAGATAACCAGGATGACCAGGTGGAACAACTGCAAGATGATATGGAAAGGATGAGAATCCAGATGAGTAGACAGATGGCTCTTATCCAAAATTTAGCTCGGGGACAAGAAGAGTTAAGAATCCTCATCAGCAAACTTCATCAAGATAGATACGACCGTCTAGGGTAAACTGCTAGAATTTGAGGCCTAATCAACGATCAATCTCTCTTGACAGACAGGGAATCGGGTGACATGTTCATGCGGGAACATGTTGAAAATAAACTTAGGAGCGGTGAAATTCAGGGGACTACATCTTCAAGTACTCAGAAGAGATCATACAATGGAAAGAATGAGTCCAGTACTGTGTACGACCAGAAGGATCGTAATAAGAGCGATCTTAACCAATCCTTGGGGGCAGTATGGATCTCTAATCCAGCACCAGTGAAACAACGACAACAGGGTAATCAGTGTAAGAAGAATACATCTAAAATACGCTTTACTGAAATCAACATGTCATTGGCTCAAGCATTGCAACACGTGTTGGAGGCCAAGCTGGTTATGTTGAAGGATCCTCCTCAGAATCCCAACACCGCCTCTCCAACGTACAATCTAAATGCAAGGTGTGTGTACCACTCAAATAGTCCTGGACATGACACTAATATCTGTTGGACATTGAGAAATAAGATTCAAGACTTGATCGACGAAGGAGTGCTGGAGTTCACACAAGATGTTCAGACTGAACTCTTCTGCCATCCCTCAAAGGCACACCATCTGAAGTGACAAGTTCAGACAAAGAGGCTTGTTGTTCATTATAATTTTCAAATTGTAATTTTCTTTTGATTGTTCGAACACTTATTTATGTCAAACTTTTTTATTCCATTAATGCATTGCATATGTTTGTCTTGAATTAATCCATCCATTTTCACTATACTGAAACTATGCTTTTACTTCCTTTTTGTGATATTCGACTCTCGATTAAAAGTTGTAAGCCTTTAGAGGGAGGATGACAAAAAAGATACCATAATTTCTACAGTATGATTTTGAACAGACCTTGCTGACGATTTACAGGCGTTGTTTCAAATCCTAAACAGTGGAGTTATAAGGAAGATAATCCCTAGTTAACCTCTTTGAGCCTAAGAAGTAGGAGTTTTCTTTTTCACACAAATTGAAACCTTTAATCATAACCTGAGGCAGGGTAGTTTCTCAGTTAATTCAATGGTGCATTCAATCGCAAGCTTTCCCTGCGTACACGACGAGTAGTGTCGGAAGCATCCTTCCAAAACAAAATATGGTGATGGTTCCGCATAATTATTAAAACTGGAAGTCATCATATCTCAAAAGAAAATCCCTCTAAGTCAAAACCTATGAAGGAGACTTAAGAAAAAACTAGGGCATCCCGCTGACTGTAATCACAAAAGAAAAAGTTCAGGCAAAAGGTAGGGATAATAAAATATAAAAAAAGAGGTCGCTACAAATCCTCAACAAAAAGAAAAGGTTACAAAAATTAATGCCTTCTCAAATGAACTTTCAGTATCCGAACCATCACCGAAATATCAGGGCAAAGATTCTAGACTCAATTGGGATTTAAACGCATAATTAACTGAGTATAGGACTAAAGAACATCACGAATAACGGGTTCGGTACAAATAAGTTTCGAGCCTTTATCCTTTGTTTCTTAAACCGTGAACCAGGCCACGCTACAACCCTTAAAAGTCCTAGCTGAAGCATGGGTTAGTTCGAAGGCATACTGTTACAAAAGGTATCCTGACTCCTGTAAGGTTTACTACAAATATGAGTTGAATAAATTTTTTACAAAATTTTGTTTGTTTACTAAAAATGCATTTTTAAAACTTCAAGGCTGACATAAGCTTTGCATTCTTTAAATACCATTATTTACATATGACTAATCATTCGACAACAGAGAAATTTGCACGGCGAAAATTCAATGAACGAAAATCCTCTCAATGGACAGAATCACCTCAGATGGGAAGACATTTCCAGTAACGGGCCTTTCATAATCAAGGGGCATGACATGGTGTCTAATTAATCTGGGGGAAGTCGAGTCAAAATTTGAGGAATCTCTCAAAAGTGCCAAATAGTCAGGCACAGACCTCCGTCTGAATCACTTGGGGCATTGAACATGAGTTCAAGCAAAGGGCCACGTGCGATCAAGCAAACATATTTTTGGCACTGCTACAACACTTACTACTATGGATAGTTACAATTCTCCGCACCCTGTGAATGTGGACATAGTTAGAAAATACTACGCATGAAATTAAAAAAAAAGACCTACTAGGTTGATTGACCTAGGCAAAAATAAGGGCATCCTAGTGAACCAAAAATGTTCGGGAAAAAATTAGGGATATATAAATAAAACTGTACATCCGACAAGTCGAAAACCTGAAAATGCGGCTTGAGAAAAAAAGGGTATCCCAGTGGAGTGAAAATCTGAAAGGACAATTCAGGCAAAAGTTAGGGATTAACGCGTACGACTATGTCCTGTCATCTCGTCACTTGTCTATAAGTAGAAGACTTATCTCCCTATTGAGCATTCACCAAAGGTTTTATAAGTTGAGATATGTTCAAGTCTTCACAATTCCCCACTGAGCTACTGCCATGAGATTATCCCTACAAGGTAATCTTCAGAAGTTTATACATTCCCCGAAATTTCTCTGGTAGATCCCTCTGGCTGATAAAGGAGAATGATCTTCTCCCTGGAAATGTCATCAAAATACAGGATCCCAAACATTATAGTCCATGGGAATTCCTCTCCCCAGTTGAGTTTTCAAAACTGTAAAATCCCCTGTAGATTACTTCTCTCCAGCATAGTGCATCCTCCTCGACAAAGAGCTTCCCTCAGCAGGATATTCCTCCATCAACAAGGTTTATTTCCCCAACAGGGTTTATTTCCCCAATGGAATTTATCTCCCCAGTGAGGTCCAACCTCCCCTGCTTGAGTCTGTTACTCAGATGACAATGAGTCACTTGAAAAACTCCCTTCCCCAATGAAGTCATCATTATCCCGAGAGAGTTGCCACTGAATCTAAAATTGGATCAAATATCAGTCAACTATATCCTCCTCATACGAGCCAGACAGTTATCCATCAATGTTATCCCCGGTCAGGGTATACAAAGAATTATAACTCCCCAATAGAGCAAAGAACGACCAAAGTTTTGAACTCTTCTCCCCAAGCAGGAATTAACACTTTCCAGCAGAGTTTCCTCAGAAAGCAATGTTTCTCAGCAGAGTTATCCTCAAATAGCAAGCAGGAGTCCCCAGTGGAAAAAATCTCCCAGAAGATCGAAGTTGCACATACTATTCATCCCCAGCGACAGTCATAAATTTATTTTCCCCAGACTAATATGTTGCTCAAACTTCATTAATGTTACACATTCATACATTATTTACCAAATGTCATAGCATATGCATACGAAATGCATATAGCACAATCTCATTTATTTTGATAACATCATTACGCAATGCATTTCATACATCATGACATTGCATACAGATGACTCTTTAACTTTTTCAGGAAAGATCAATCGACAGACAAACATCATCGACTACTTATACGACATGACAGTCTTCTCGAAGGGAACGTCTGATAAGGAGTTATTTCAACATTCCTCAAAAGGAGATTCTCAAATGGGCCTCTGCTGGTTTAGTTTAAATCGATCAACGATTTATCCTAATTTGTTTTCGAGTAGACTTCTTTTTCTGGTTAAGCTAAATCGACTCGAAGATTTTACTGATTTGTTTTCCAGATAAAGATAATTCAAGACCTCTACTGGTTGAGTTTAAATCTATCAACAATTTATCCTGATTTGTTTTCCGGTAGACATCTTTTTCTAGTTCAGCTAAATCGACTCGAAGATTTTACTGATTTATTTTCCAGATAAAGATAACTCAAGACCTCTGCTAGTTCAGTTTAAATTGATCAATGATTTATCCTGATTTGTTTTTTGGTAGATTTATTTCTCTGGTTAAGCTAAATAAACTTAAAGATTTATTGACTTATTTCCAGTTAAAGATAATTCAAGACCTCTTTTGGTTCAGTTTAAATCGATCAACGACTTATCCTGATTTGTTTTCCGATAGACTTCTTTCTCTGGTTCAGCTAAATCGAGTAGAAGATTTTGCTGATTTGTTTCCAGTTAAAGATAATTCATCACCTCTGCTGGTTCAGTTTAAATCGATCAATGATTTATCTTGATTTTTTTCTGGAAGACTTCTTTCTCTGGTTCAGCTAAATCGGCTAGAAGATTTTGCTGATTTGTTTCCAGTTAAAGATAACTTAAGACCTCTGCTGGTTCAGTTTTAATCGATCAACAATTTATCCTGATTTTCTTTCCGATAGACTTCTTTCTCTGGTTCAGTTAAATCGACATAAAGATTTTGCTGATTTGTTTTCCAGATAAAGATAATTCAAGACCTCTGTTGGTTCAGTTTAAATCGATCAACGATTTATCCTGATTTGTTTTCTGGTAGATTTCTTTCTCTGGTTCAGCTAAATCGACTCTAAGATTTTCTGATTTGTTTCCTGTTAAATATACTTCGAGACCTCTGCTGGTTCAGTTTAAAGAGATCAACGATTTATCCTGATTAGTTTTCTGGTAGACTTCTTTCTCTGGTTCAGCTAAATTGACTCGAAGATTTTTCTGATTTGTTTTCCAGATAAAGATAACTCAAGACCTCTGTTGGTTCAGTTTAAATTGATCAAAGATTTATCCTTATTTGTTTTCTAATAGACCTCTTGCTCTGGTTCAGCTAAATCGACTCGAAGATTTTACTGATCTATTTTCCAGATAAATATAATTCAAGACCTCTGCTAGTTCAGTTTAAATCGATCAACGATTTACCCTGATTTGTTTTCCGGTAGACTCCTTTCTCTGGTTCGGATAAATCGACTCGAAGATTTTGCTGATTTGTTTCCAGTTAAAGATAATTAGAGACATTTGCTGGTTCAATTTAAATCGATCAACGACTTATCCTGATTTGTTTTCCAGTAGACTTCTTTCTCTGGTTCAGCTAAATCGACTCAAATATTTTATTAATTTGTTTTCCAGATAAAGATAATTCAAGACCTCAGCTGGTTCAGTTTAAACCGATCAACGATTTATCCTGATTTGTTTTTCGGTAGACTTCTTTCTCTGGTTCAGCTAAATCGACTCGAAGATTTTACTGATTTGTTTTCCAAATAAAGATAATTCAAGACCTCTGCTGGTTCAGTTTAAATCGATCAACGATATATCCTGATTTGTTTTCTGGTAGATTTTTTTCTCTGGTTCAGCTAAATCGACTCTAAGATTTTGCTGAATTGTATCCAGTTAAAGATAATTCGAGACCTCTGCTGGTTCAGTTTAAATCGACCAACGATTTATCCTGATTTGTTTTCCGGTAGACTTCTTTCTCTAGTTTAGCTAAATCGACTCGAAGATTTTTCTAATTTTATTTCCAGATAAAGATAATTCATGACCTCTGTTGGTTCTGGTTAAATCGATCAACGATTTATCTTGATTTGTTTTTCGGTAGACTTCTTTCTCTGGTTAAGCTAAATCGACTAGAAGATTTTACTGATTTATTTTCCAGATAAAGATAATTCAAGACCTCTGCTGGTTCAGTTTAAATCGATCAACGATTTATCCTAATTTGTTTTCTAGTAGACTTCTTTCTTTGGTTCAGTTAAGTCGACCCTAAGATTTTGATGATTTGTTTCCAGTTCAAAATGATTCGAGACCTCTACTGGTTTAGTTTAAATTGATAAACAATTTAACCTGATTTGTTTTCCGGTATACTTCTTTCTCTGGTTCAGCTAAATCAACTCGAATGTTTTACTGATTTGTTTTTCAGTTAAAGATAATTCGAGACCCCTGCTGGTTCAGTTTAGATCGATCAACGATTTATCCTGATTTTTTTTCCGATAGACTTCCTCCACTGGTTCAGTTTAAATTGACCAATGATTTATCCTGATTCGGTTCCGGTAGACGCTTCCTCTGGTTCAGTTAAAGTCGCCCGAAGATTTATTCTTATATTTCTTCCAGTTGAAGTCAACAGTTATTTAGGATGGAATCTTTAAGCCCATCTCCGACAACTCTCCGTCACTTCTCCAGATGGCATCTATAAGCCCACTCCCAGTATACTCAACCAATAATATTACTACTTGCACAGGCGAGTGCAAATTTCTGGGCACTTAAGTGTTCAATCATCTTCTACCTTCAGGTCATGAATGGCGGACATGTCAATCTAACTCTTCAGGTTTAAGAAGATTTAACAGAGGCATCTATTGTACCCAAAAAAATTCCCTCCAATTTTTTTCAAATAATTCTTTCAAGTCTCTTCAAATGGTCAAGGCACCCAAGGGTTGACCAGTCAAGATGCACCTCCTAGACTAAAAGCCTACAACTAGGGTTTGGAGTTTATAAAGGAAATTTGGTATGAAAAAGTCTCAAGTGGATCCTATTTTTCTTCATAGGTCCTAAACAAGGCTCATGTCAAGTTTCATGCCCTACATCACAAGTTTGCTCAGTCAATGGCTCAAATGCTTTAAAATCAATTGTCTTGATCAAAAAGTCAAATATGGTCAACATACAGTTAAACTTCAAGATTTTTGGTCAACATCAACATTTTTAAGTTATATTCATCATTTGGTCAAGGTTTGATCATGATTCCCCAAGGAAAGTCCTCAGATCATCAAAAGTCAAGAATTTGGCAAATTAGGGTTTTCCTTAGGAGAAGTCAATTGAACTTTGACCAGACATAACTTTCACATGCTTCATCAAATTTTCCCCAACCAAAATCCATTTTGAAGAAAATTCAATTCTCTACAACTTTTCTTTTATTCTCAAGTCCAAAAGATGCTTCGTTTGGAAGATATGATCTCGTACATTATAGGTCATTTTCAAAAAGTCAACAAAAGACACTTTTTGTCAAGGCAACTTACATTAAGATAATGTCTCCAAATGAAAAAAATTATTAAAATAAAAAGTATAGAGGATATATTGGGCTTTCGAAAAAGTCTCAGATCATCTCCAAAAGGTGAAAATTGAGCAAGTTATGAGTTTCACAAGTTGGGGAATTTTGAAGGAATTCATGAATTTCAAGTTGGGCAATTTTTAACTTTTAGACAAATGGACCTAATTTTTTAGACTCATACATGTTCATGATATGTTAGAGGACCCCTAAAACCATTTCCTTATTTTTCATAATTTTTATTTATGTAATTTGAATTTTTTTCATTTAAAACAAATTAAATCAAGAACAAAGTGTAAAGCAAATGGGCTTAGGCATATGATTGGACTTATGGGTCAAGATTGAAGCCCAAATTTCGTGCAAAGGCCAGCAAGGAGGTCCAGGTTCAATGTGTGTCAAGAATGGCAAGAATTTCACAAATTTGGAAATATTTTAATGTGTTTTATCTTGTTTTGAAAAGGGCCTTAATGCCTTGATTCTTACTTTAGTTGTTTGCTATCCTCTCACTCCTCTATATATACCATACTATGCAAGCTACAAAGGGACGAAAAAATCATTGCCTAAGAGCACGAAAAAATCATTGCCTAAGAGAGAGCTCGAAATTCAAAAAAAATACAAGAAGTTGTAAAACTTATAACTGAAACAATCGGCTGAACAATCAACTGATAATGAAATCAATAAAGTCGCCATCAAATGTATTTTATCCCATAGGAAGGATAAGGTAAACATCGAGTAAACCTGAGAAGGATGAAATCACGATCAAACGATCGAGAGATCGGGTAAGGGATTATGTTACGCGAGGGGAAGGTATTAGCACCCCACACGCCCGTAGTACTCTACAGTACCCACTCATGTTGTTCTAATCAAAGGGTGTATTTCAAATCTATATCTAAGTTGTACGGGGAATGCATGCAAAAAGAAAGAGAAAATAATGTAGGGGAAATAAAAGTTATACTCGTTCGGGCCCTACCCCGATGCAGACGTATCCCTTTTAAGGAATCATAGAAGTTGCAGTTCGACTTCAAATGTTTTTGTTGGTTTGTATTTTTTATGGACAATAATAATTTCGCCTTCTGCCATAGATCGACCTTCGGAGACTCAAGCATCAGCACAGAAGTAAATTAACATGTTCTTTCTGAAAATTTTGAAAGAAATGCCTGAAGGCGCAAAAGAGTTTGCATTGGTCGATAGCTTTTACCTTATAGAAGGATTTGGAAAGTTATTAGATGTTTTATGATTTTTTCAAGAAAAAGAATTTTAGTCTTAAATGAAAGGATGAAAAAGAAAAGAAACTGCAGGACTCTTAAATATAAAAGGTTAGCTAAGCTAACGAAAGCAGAACCCGACTAACACGTATAAACCAAAAACAAGGAACCAAATGAATGAGGACCTTCAAAGAACACTTGTTGTACCCCAAAATTTTCCCTCCCATATTCTTCAAGGATTTGCCAAGTTATACTTCAAAATTCCCCAAGGGTTGCACAGTGTAAGGGCCTCCTAAACAGTCAAAATTAGGGTTTTGGTTTTGATCAAGAAAATGAAGTTTCCAAGGGTCCAATCAAGTCCCACATGCCTATAAATATGGTTAAGCATCCTCATACCAAGTTTCAAGACTTACAGCACAAAATTGCACAGTCAGAAACCCTAATTGCACTACAGTCAACTGTAGGGGCAAAATGGTCATTTGACAGTCAAAAGTTCAAATTTTTGGTCAACATCTCATTTTGAAGCCACAAACATCATTGGATCAATGCTTGATCATGATTCTCAAAGCTTGGCTCAAAAATCATCAAGATGCAAAAGTTTCCTTATTTGGACAGTTGAAAAAGCCAACTGTAAATTGACCAGGGCATAACTTTCACATGGATTATCAGAAAAATCCCATCCAAAGCTCATTTTGAAGAGAAAGACATATCCTACAACTCCTCTTCATATTCCAAGTCCAATAAATGCTCTCACAAAAAGTTATCAATTTCAACATTATAGGTCATTTTCAAAAGTCAACAAAAAGGGACTTTAAGTCAAAGGCCATAACTTGATATTGGTAAATCAAAATGACATGGGACCAAAGGAATTGGTTAGAGGACTCAAAGACCTTTCCAAAATGTCCAAGAACATGAGCAAAGCTTAAAAATTGAGCAAGTTATGCCTTGTGGAAGTTGGGAAATTTTTGGATATTTTGAAAAGTCAACATTGATTCAAATGACCTAAAATTGCTAATGGGCCTATTTTTTTTTCCACAATTCATCATCCAAGGCATGTGCACGACCATTTGGCCCAAAGGGAAGTTTTTATTCATTTTTTATTTATTTATTTGAATTTTTATTAATAATAATTCATTTAAATTAATTAAATACATGAAGAATATTTAACCTAAGTTTTTCAATCTTTTTGTGCATGAAATATACTCAAAAATTCGTGCATGATCAAATATGGAAAGATTTGAAGAGAATTGGTCATGATTGGTACAAAATAGCATGGAAAATATTGAAAAAAGATCTTTGAAAATCAAATCTCTCAAACCATGAATGCCAAGGATTTGGATTGTTTTCTTTGACCTAATTCACTCATACATAAGTACAGAAGCAAGACCTAATCCAAAAAACCAAGAAGCTGCGCTAGAGACCAAGACACAAACTTGAAAATTTTGCTTAAGAACTCAAAACTGAAAACAGGGTTAGAGGTCGATTCAGAGCACAAGACCAATTGCAAAAGCTTCCTCGTGTCTCACTGAAGCTAACTGGATAACTTTCCAACCTTTACACGCCCAGAATTGGTACAAGGGGTTCAAATTGTTTCAAATAATATGCATAATCGTGTTTCCATATTTAGGCATTTTCATTGCGTTTTTTTGATGCATTCATACTAATTGACATGTTCTGAAGCTAACCATCTACCTTGATTGAGTTTTTGTATGCTATATACGATTTCACCATTGTTGTCTCTTAGGGTTTATGAAGCTTGAAATTGGGCGTTTCGTGATATGGAAAAATCAAGACACCTGAATACCACCATTCAATTCAGTGCGTTTGGACGATCAGGAATCCACCCTCGCGCCTAATTTATGATGATCCCTGGGCTAGTCGCTATTTTTCAGAAACTAGCCTAAGGGAACACTTGAAAAACCGTGGCCAATGTTTTATATTTTCAGGAAAAAAATAAGCAATGGAGAAGATGACTAGGTGGCTACCAACGATTGGCCTGTTTAAATTTTCGCGCGGAAAACCAAGCATCAACGCGTTTTGCTTTATTATATTTATTTGTTATATTAATTCACAGAAAACAAAGTGGAGCAGTGGTGAAGCGCCTGAGTGGTAACGTTCAGGACCTAGGTTCGAGCCCCAGGTCCACACTTCTTTCCTTATATTTTTCCATTAAACGTGTTCTTGTGCAATGTCAATACAGGAAGTCCATCATGTGACCCACCATCCAGTTTGCCACGCGTGTGCCTAGATCAATCCAAGGGTCCCAGTCTGAGGAACATCATGGACGTGAGTCAATGCACTCACATGCTGGCATGAGAATTCAACCAGGCCAAGATTTATTGGGCCTGAATTACCAAGGCTTCACCCTCACAATTAGGGGCAGACCCCCTAGGTTTGCCATTTTTTCCCATTCTTTTTTTTATTATTTCTATTTTCTTTTAAATTATTGTTTTCTTAATTAATTTATTATTTTCATGAATATAAAAAAACATCAAAAAAATCAGAAAAGACAAGAAAAATAATAAATATTTTTATTTTTAGTTTTTTCATAAATAAATTGTATTAATTCATTTAGTTATTAAATTAGGGTTAATTATAATCTTTTCATAATAAAAATCTAAAAAATGGTAGAATTAGGGTTTAATTAATTTTTTATTCCTTTTTATTTTTCTTTCATAATTAATTAAAGAATTAAATATTTATTTTTGTAATTAAAATTGCATGTAAATTAATTAGGGTTAATTTTAGGTTAAAACTTCAGCATTTTTCATAATAAAACAAAAATTGTAGAATTAGGGTTAGCATTTATTTTATTTAATTCTTTGTCCCATAAAAATCATAAAATACCAAAAAAATACAAAAAAAAGCAATTCCTTTTCTTTTTTAATTAATTAATCGTTTAATTTAATTTAATTAAAAAGGGTCCAACGCCCTCGTTTCTAATTTAAATTTAATTCGCACATTTATTTTTATTCTTTATAATTTTGATGTATCTCTCCCAAGGCCTTGTAAATTATTTGCTCGCACTTTACTTTTCATTAATTCTTTATTTATTTTTTCTGTCAAATCGGGTTCAAGAAATTTTGGCGATGTGGACCCGCGCCTTTTGTAATAGCTTAGAATTTTTACTTTCCGCAATTTTTAACTGATAATCAAGGCATGAAAGAATGTATGGACAAAAATAAAAACAAACGATAGATCACCAATGACATGACAAAAGACAAAAATACTTGAAAATGACACACAAATCGCACACACCACCCCTAGGGTACGCCTCACTGTTGCCTTGCCCTTCGAAAGGTGATCGTCGAGTAGAGGATGTCTTAGTAAGTCCTCATGATCCGGGAACCTGGCATGAGGGTAGCTTCTAAGGTGTCTTCCCATTGCTCTGGTGATCACCATGTCCCGAACTTCTAATTGACCCGAACACCTCCAACGGTGGTGCTACCTACCTCTCAATGGTGGGATGGCGCTACTTTAAAGGACATTTACACAGACGAATTCCTTAGGGTAGGTAGACGACTCTAGATACTTGCTTTAATTTCAAAAACAAATCAAAAAATACTTTTCACACCGACACCTTTTCAAAAAGCTTTCGAAAGCAATTTTTCAAACACTCTTGAGGACCGATACAAGAGTCGAACTGGAATTTTCAAAGAAACTTTTTAAAACCCACAGTTAAAAAGCAAACAAACCATTTTGAAAACACAAGTGAGCAAGTATCTAAGAGCCCATGGATAACCATGGATAGAAAGGGTGCTAACACCTTCCCTTTCTATAATCTACCTCCCGAACCGAGAGCAATCTCTTTAAGGAATTTTTCTATGCTTTTGTCCTTTCCATTTGGAGAAAATAAAAGACGGTGGCGACTCTTGCTTCCGCGACATTTCGCGAACCAGCGTTAAACAGTCAGTTCCAGATCCACCGATCATAGAACTGGCGACTCTGCTAGGGATACTTAAAGTGAGGTGTACCTTAGGACTAAGTTCATAACTGTGTTTTCAATTGCTTTCCTTGTTTGCTTTAAATTGTAGGACTGTCTTGGGAGTTCTATAGATCCTAACCCGGATCTGGGGATACCTTCTTAGAAAGTAGCAACAAGGCTGTGAGGGAACTGTACGGGGTATACCGACATGGTTGAAACTGTCTGCTACGTTGATGTGGCACTTTGGTGTGTACCGGTAACCCTTGAGTTCAGTCAAGGAGAGTACGGGGCCTCCGCGTGGTGTCGTGAAGCATCAACAGACCTTAGGAACCTTAATTGAACTATCTTGGCCTCTTTAGGGTAGTGAGATAACTGACTTTGGTGCAGTCCGAGGTTGGTTGATACTCGATACTACACTCAATTGAGGGTTGCTTTCCTGGAATATTTCGGTCGCCAGTTCAGTGGCTAAATCGAAACGATGAACAATGAAAGCAATCCAGTGATATTGGGACCCTTAGAACCCGGTTACTTCTAATAGGACAGGTTGAGCCCACCAACTTCAAGAGGGTAATACCCAGACCCCATGCTAGCCTAAACTCTAAGGGTTTCTCTTGTGTGACTTGTGTGCCTTCGTACTTGACTATTTGCATGCTTGTTGTCTGACACTTGAGCTTCTTGCAGGTTTTGTTTGTAGTCCTTAATTAGGACTCATAACAAGGTCTACCGAGTTTCTTGCAGGTTTCGTTTATAGTCCTTAATTGGGACTCATGACAGGGTTTACTAAGTTTCTTGCAGGTTTTGGTTTGCAGTCCTTAATTGGGACTCATAACAGGGTTACCTACATTACCCCATGCATACCATAACATCATACCATTGCATACATCCTAACCCATTTCAAGGATCTCAAGGGCCTGTGATGCAGGACATGATGAATCAAACATCCAGCAAGGGGCAAAGAGGATTTATTTTTCTTTAGCTAAGGTTGTCAGGGGCTATGACCCACTCGATATGGTGAGCCTTTGACCCTTGGAAGAAAGACTCTCAATAAATATGAAGTCTCTTTCAATCAAGCTACCGGATCCCAATGCTAACAAATTTTCTTGTTTACCCCACGAGGTCCTTGAAAACATTACATGCATGTCATACTCATCATTGCATTACAGGTATCCCTTTTGCAGGTCACTTACCTTTCTCGCTGTTTATTTCAGCAATGGCCTTCCAACCAGATAACCAGGACCTTCTCGCTCAAGAGACTCAGTTCAGGGAAATCCTCCTGAATCTATCCAAGGGGCAGAAGGAGCTAAGGACACTTCTCATGGAGACCTTTGTCAGGAACAGTGCTGAGGATGAAAGGCTGAAACACCTACAAGATGAGATGGATGCATTGAGGGTCCAGATGCTGGGGCAGGTGACTGCCATTCAAGAGTTAGCTCAAAGACAAGATGAGCTCTGGTTTCTCGTCAACCAACTGCTTCAGGGTAACCAACTGGGGCAAAAGTCTAAGGGTAAAAAGCCGGTCATCGTTCAACCACCTTTGAGACAAGGAGGTAAGGGGAGAGCTCCTCAAATGGCTCCAGCGTCACAAATTCAACATCACAACCAACAAAAGAGCGAGAGAAGGTAGTTCACTCGGCTCAGCATGACCTTATCCCAGATATTGCCACAGTTGCTGGAGACCAAGCTGGTAACTCTAAAAGAAGCTCCGAAGAGCCAAAATACAACGTCACCGAAGTATAACCCCAACGCTCGCTGCGCTTATCACTCTGATAGCCCGGGGCATACTACAGATGATTGTTGGAGCTTGAAAAATAAGATCCAAGACATGATCGACGCTGGAGAGATTCAATTTAAAGTACCCAAGACTCCCCACGTGATCACTACTCCCTTGCCAAAACATGGCTAGGATTGAGAAATTTTTGTTCATTCGAATGTTCAAGTTGCAATTTTCTTTTGTTCAAACATTTACTCATGTTAAACATTGTTATTTCATTAATGCATCGCATATGTCTGTTTTGAAGCAATATATTCGTATTCACTATACGCAAATTATTTTCATATTTTTTCTGATGTCAACTCTTGATCTAAGATTCTAAAGCCTCTTGAGGGAGGATGACGAAAACGATACCATAATCTACAGTATGCTTTTGAACAGACCCCGCTGATGAGGTACAGGCATTGTTTCAATCCCTAAACACTGGAGTTATAAGGATGATAATCCCTCGTCAACCCCTCTGAGCCAAAGAAGTAGGAGTTTTTCTTTTCGAAATTCAAAACCCTTAATCATAACCTGGGGCAGGGTAGTCTCTCAGTTGATCCAAGTGCATAACGAATGGCACCAAAGAGGTCCTTACAAAACAAAGGAAGACAGTGATGATTCCGAATAATCAATAAAGAAAGGCAGTCATTATCTCAAAAAATAAAAAAACCCATTAAGTCAAAACCCATGAAGGAGACTTACGAAACTGGGGCATCCCGCTGACTGTGATTCCAAAAAAGGAAACGGTTCAGGCAAAAAAATCAGAAAAGAAAGAGGTCTTACAAACCCTCAACAAAAACAAAAAAATGACTGCCTACTCAAAATAAGTTATCAACATCCGAATCATCACCGAAAAATCAGAGCAAAGACTCAAACAAGGTCTAACGCATGATCAACTGAGTTTAGGTTTGGAGAACATCACGAAGAGCGGGTGGGTACAAATAATTTGAGCCTTTATCCTTTGTTTCTTAAACCGTGAACCAGGCCACGTTATAACCCTTAAAAGTCCTAGCTGAAGCATGGGTTAGTTCGAAAGCATACTGTTACGAAAGGTATCCTGACTCCTGAAGGCCTACGGTAAATACGGAGTTGACATCACGTTTTACAAACATTCATTTGTTTTATGAAAAAGAATGCATTTTCAAAATCTTCAAGACAGACATAAGCTTTGCATATGACTTTTTGTTTGAACAGCAGAAGTTAGTACGACGAATGCCTAATGAACAGAAGTACCTCCAATCAAGGGGCAGACATGAGCATGGTCCATCATCTGGGGCAATCCAATCAAGATTCGGAGAATCTCTCAAAGGCCAAATAGCTTGGGGCAAATCTCTGCCTGAATCACTTGGGGCATTCCAACAATGAATCTTGCCTGATTAAACATCTTCTGGTGGCATGACAAAAACACTTCTAAACAGGGGCAACTCCCTACGTTCTGAAAGCATGGACATAGTCGAAAAAATACTACGCATAATCAAAGACTCGCTAGGTCGACGTACCTAGGCAAAAATAAGGGTTTCCCGGCGAACCAAAAGGGTTCGGACAAAAATAAGGGATGAAATGAAAAATCTGTACACCCGGCAAGTCGAAAACCTGCAAAGGCGGCTTCGGCAAAAATGGGTATCCCGGTGGACTGAAAACCCGAAAGGGCGGTCCAGGCAAAAGTTAGGGATCAGAGCGTACGACTATGTCCTGTCATCTCGTCACTTGCCTACCAGAAGGAGATTGGTCAAATCGGCAGTCATCAGCCCCCCACAGGTGCCTTCTCCCATAGAAACAGGGGCAATAATGAGTGGTCTAAGCGATCTAATTGTTCTGTCCACCAAGGTACCAAGGTAAGTTCGGCTGAAGAACATAACCAGATATCTTAATTCCCCAGAGAGTGAGCCAGCAAGTCAGCACACTCTCCTCAAGCAAAGCAATTATCAACCTTAAAGAAGTTGGGTATCCTCCCGCAGATCTCAACCTTCCCCAGCAGCATACAGTCTTAACAAGCATCCCCGGCAGTCTTGATTAAAGATTGTTCCCCGGCGGTATATCAAACATTCAAAGGAATCACTTTCCCCGCAGTTCAAAACTCCCCCAGGAGAGTCCAATCTAGTTCCCCAGGAAAGTTGGAATTCATACCCCCAAGCAGTGAGCTTATCCCCAGTAAATTCTGGAAGCTTATCCCCGCAGAGCACGAACGCGTCGTCCGGCTTTATTCAAAGAGTTATTTCCTTAACAGGATATAATTGGGTTATCCTCAGCCAAAAGCCACGGAAAGATCGCCGTCAACACAGTCCTCTTGTCCCCAGCGAAGTCTATTCACACTTCCAATACAGCAAAGATATCCCCAACAAGCTCTTATCAACAACTCAACGAAGTATCTCTCTCTCCACAGAGTATTGCTTCCCAGCAAGATCATTAGAGTACTTTTCTCCCCGCAGAGTTATCCCATTCGCCAAGTTTTATTCCCCCAACGGAGTTATCTTCTCCTACCGGTATTCTTGCCAACAACATCCCCAGCGGAAGCAAAGATCTACTTGCCAACATCAGCCCAGGAGTGACTTCCCGGCATCCGTCAAGGATTTACTTTCCTAGACGAAAACATACATAAACATCACATACATCATTATAGCATGCATATACGCATCATATCTTACAAATCTCATTTATGTTGAGAACATCATTGCTTGATCCATATCATTCATTGCAGATGACTGACCATTATCTTTCAGGAAGGATTCAGTTAAATTCTCAATCATACTTCAAGACCTAGACCGGTTCAGTTAATCGACTCCAAAGATTTCTTATCCAGTCCAAGGCCTTCTCTAGTCCAGCTAAATCGACCCCAAACAGATTTTTCTGATGAAGACTCAGTAGAAGTTATCAAAGGTTTTTCTCAAACGTCCGCTTTTGAGATTATAATTTCCTATGGTTCTCTCCCCGATCCGGCAGAGATGATAATTCCATCCCAGGTTTTTCTCAAACGTCCACTTTTGAGATTATAATTTCCTATGGTTCTCTCCCCAATCCGGCGGAGATGATAATTCCATCCCAGGTTTTTCTCAAACGTCCGCTTTTGAGATTATAATTTCCTATGGTTCTCTCCCCAATGTTGCGGAGATGATAATTCCATTTCAGGTTTTTCTCAAACGTCCGCTTTTGAGATTATAATTTCCTATGGTTCTCTCCCCAATGTTGCGGAGATGATAATTCCATTCCAGGTTTTTCTCAAACGTCCGCTTTTGAGATTATAATTTCCTATGGTTCTCTCCCCAATGTTGCGGAGATGATAATTCCATTCCAGGTTTTTCTCAAACGTCCGCTTTTGAGATTATAATTTCCTATGGTTCTCTCCCCAATGTTGCGGAGATGATAATTCCATTCCAGGTTTTTCTCAAACGTCCGCTTTTGAGATTATAATTTCCTATGGTTCTCTCCCCAATGTTGCGGAGATGATAATTCTATTCCAGGTTTTTCTCAAACGTCCGCTTTTGAGATTATAATTTCCTATGGTTCTCTCCCCAATGTTGCGGAGATGATAATTCCATTCCAGGTTTTTCTCAAACGTCCGCTTTTGAGATTATAATTTCCTATGGTTCTCTCCCCAATGTTGCGGAGATGATAATTCCATTCCAGGTTTTTCTCAAACGTCCGCTTTTGAGATTATAATTTCCTATGGTTCTCTCCCCAATGTTGCGGAGATGATAATTCCATTCCAGGTTTTTCTCAAACGTCCGCTTTTGAGATTATAATTTCCTATGGTTCTCTCAACAATGTTGCGGAGATGATAATTCCATTCCAGGTTTTTCTCAAACGTCCGCTTTTGAGATTATAATTTCCTATGGTTCTCTCCCCAATGTTGCGGAGATGATAATTCCATTCCAGGTTTTTCTCAAACGTCCGCTTTTGAGATTATAATTTCCTATGGTTCTCTCCCCAATGTTGCGGAGATGATAATTCCATTCCAGGTTTTTCTCAAACGTCCGCTTTTGAGATTATAATTTCCTATGGTTCTCTCCCCAATGTTGCGAAGATGATAATTCCATTCAAGGTTTTTCTCAAACGTCCGCTTTTGAGATTATAATTTCCTATGGTTCTCTCCCCAATGTTGCGGAGACGATAATTCCATTCCAGGTTTTTCTCAAACGTCCGCTTTTGAGATTATAATTTCCTATGGTTCTCTCCCCAATGTTGCGGAGATGATAATTCCATTCCAGGTTTTTCTCAAACGTCCGCTTTTGAGATTATAATTTCCTATGGTTCTCTCCCCGAGATGATAATTCCATTCCAGGTTTTTCTCAAACGTCCGCTTTTGAGATTATAATTTCCTATGGTTCTCTCCCCAATGTTGCGGAGATGATAATTCCATTTCAGGTTTTTCTCAAACGTCCGCTTTTGAGATTATAATTGCCTATGGTTCTCTTCCCGATCCTGCGGAGGTGGTAATCCCAAGATTTTCTCAATGTTTGCTGTTGAGGTTAAAGTCACCCAAGGTTCTCTCACCGTTCCCGTTGAGGTAGTAACCATCCCTGGTTCATTCATCACCGTTTGAAGCACCAGATCCAGCTCTTGTAACCAGTCAGGACACATCTATACCAAGCATCTGAAGACCAGCTCCTGCAACATGTCAGGTACTCATTTTTCTTTTGCAGGTACGCAAGTTCTTGCTAAGGAATCTCTTACGCGATCAACATCCAGATGGCATCTATAAGCCCATCATCCTATCCATCAATCTCCAAATGGCATCTATAAGCCCATTCCCATCATCACATTGCTACTATGTGAGCGCAAATTTCTGGGCACTCTAGTGTTCAATCATCTTCTACCCTCGGATTACGAAAGGCACGTCAGCCAATCTGCATCCTCAGGTCTAAGAAGATTGAACAGGGGCAACTGTTGTACCCCAAAATTTGCCCTCCCATATTCTTCAAGGATTTTCCAAGTTATACTTCAAAATTCCCCAAGGGTTGCACAGTGTAAGGGCCTCCTAAACAGTCAAAATTAGGGTTTTGGTTTTGATCAAGAAAATGAAGTTTCCAAGGGTACAATCAAGTCCCACATGCCTATAAATATGGTCAAGCATCCTCATACCAAGTTTCAAGACTTACAGCACAAAATTGCACAGTCAGAAACCCTAATTGCACTACAGTCAACTGTAGGGGCAAAATGGTCATTTGACAGTCAAAAGTTCAAATTTTTGGTCAACATCTCATTTTGAAGCCACAAACATCATTGGATCAATGCTTGATCATGATTCTCAAAGCTTGGCTCAAAAATCATCAAGATACAAAAGTTTCCTTATTTGGACAGTTGAAAAAGTCAACTGTAAATTGACCAGGGCATAACTTTCACATGGATTATCATAAAAATCCCATCCAAAGCTCATTTTGAAGAGAAAGACATTTCCTACAACTCCTCTTCATATTCCAAGTCCAAGAAATGCTCTCACAAAAAGTTATCAATTTCAACATTATAGGTCATTTTCAAAAGTCAACAAAAAGGGAATTTAAGTCAAAGGCCATACCTTGAGATTGGTAAATCAAAATGACATGGGACCAAAGGCATTGGTTAGAGGACTCAAAGACCTTTCCAAAATGTCCAAGAACATGAGAAAAGCTTAAAAATTGAGCAAGTTATGCCTTGTGGAAGTTGGGAAATTTTTGGATATTTTGAAAAGTCAACATTGATTCAAATGACCTAAAATTGCTAATGGGCCTATTTTTCTTCCACAATTCATCATCCAAGGCATGTGCACGACCATTTGGCCCAAAGGGAAGTTTTTATTCATTTTTTATTTATTTATTTGAATTTTTATTAATAATAATTCATTTAAATCAATTAAATACATGAAGAATATTTAACCTAAGTTTTTCAATCTTTTTGAGCATGAAATATACTCAAAAATTCGTGCATGATCAAATATGGAAAGATTTGAAGAGAATTGGTCATGATTGGTACAAAATAGCATGGAAAATATTGAAAAAAGATCTTTGAAAATCAAATCTCTCAAACCATGAATGCCAAGGATTTGGATTGTTTTCTTTGACCTAATTCACTCATACATAAGTACAGAAGCAATACCTAATCCAAAAAACCAAGAAGCTGCGCTAGAGACCAAGACACAAACTTGAAAATTTTGCTTAAGAACTCAAAACTGAAAACAGGGTTAGAGGTCGATTCAGAGCACAAGACCAATTGCAAAACCTTCCTCGTGTCTCACTGAAGCTAACTGGATAACTTTCCAACCTTTACACGCCCAGAATTGGTACAAGGGGTTCAAACTGTTTCAAATAATATGCATAATCGTGTTTCCATATTTAGGCATTTTCATTGCGTTTTTTTGATGCATTCATACTAATTGACATGTTCTGAAGCTAACCATCTACCTTGATTGAGTTTTTGTATGCTATATACGATTTCACCATTGTTGTCTCTTAGGGTTTATGAAGCTTGAAATTGGGCGTTTCGTGATATGGAAAAATCAAGACACCTGAATACCACCATTCAATTCAGTGCGTTTGGACGATCAGGAATCCACCCTCGCGCCTAATTTATGATGATCCCTGGGCTAGTTGCTATTTTTCAGAAACTAGCCTAAGGGAACACTTGAAAAACCGTGGCCAATGTTTTATATTTTCAGGAAAAAAATAAGCAATGGAGAAGATGACTAGGTGGCTACCAATGATTGGCCTGTTTAAATTTTCGCGCGGAAAACCAAGCATCAACGCGTTTTGCTTTATTATATTTATTTGTTATATTAATTCACAGAAAACAAAGTGGAGCAGTGGTGAAGCGCCTGAGTGGTAACGTTCAGGACCTGGGTTCGAGCCCCAGGTCCACACTCCTTTCCTTATATTTTTCCATTAAATGTGTTCTTGTGCAATGTCAATACAGGAAGTCCATCATGTGACCCACCATCCAGTTTGCCACGCGTGTGCCTAGATCAATCCAAGGGTCCCAGTCTGAGGAACATCATGGACGTGAGTCAATGCACTCACATGCTGGCATGAGAATTCAACCAGGCCAAGATTTATTGGGCCTGAATTACCAAGGCTTCACCCTCACAATTAGGGGCAGACCCCCTAGGTTTGCCATTTTTTCTCATTCTTTTTTTTATTATTTCTATTTTCTTTTAAATTATTGTTTTCTTAATTAATTTATTATTTTCATGAATATAAAAAAACATCAAAAAAATCAGAAAAGACAAGAAAAATAATAAATATTTTTATTTTTAGTATTTTCATAAATAAATTGTATTAATTCATTTAGTTATTAAATTAGGGTTAATTATAATCTTTTCATAATAAAAATCTAAAAAATGGTAGAATTAGGGTTTAATTAATTTTTTATTCCTTTTTATTTTTCTTTCATAAATAATTAAATAATTAAATATTTATTTTTGTAATTAAAATTGCATGTAAATTAATTAGGGTTAATTTTAGGTTAAAACTTCAGCATTTTTCATAATAAAACAAAAATTGTAGAATTAGGGTTAGCATTTATTTTATTTAATTCTTTGTCCCATAAAAATCATAAAATACCAAAAAAATACAAAAAAAAAGCAATTCCTTTTCTTTTTTAATTAATTAATCGTTTAATTTAATTTAATTAAAAAGGGTCCAACGCCCTCGTTTCTAATTTAAATTTAATTCGCACATTTATTTTTATTCTTTATAATTTTGATGTATCTCTCCCAAGGCCTTGTAAATTATTTGCTCGCACTTTACTTTTCATTAATTCTTTATTTATTTTTTCTGTCAAATCGAGTTCAAGAAATTTTGGCGATGTGGACCCGCGCCTTTTGTAATAGCTTAGAATTTTTACTTTCCGCAATTTTTAACTGATAATCAAGGCATGAAAGAATGTATGGACAAAAATAAAAACAAACGATAGATCACCAATGACATGACAAAAGACAAAAATACTTGAAAATGACACACAAATCGCACACACCACCCCTAGGGTACGCCTCACTGTTGCCTTGCCCTTCGAAAGGTGATCGTCGAGTAGAGGATGTCTTAGTAAGTCCTCATGATCCGGGAACCTGGCATGAGGGTAGCTTCTAAGGTGTCTTCCCATTGCTCTGGTGATCACCATGTCCCGAACTTCGAATTGACCCGAACACCTCCAACGGTGGTGCTACCTACCTCTCAATGGTGGGATGGCGCTACTTTAAAGGACATTTACACAGACGAATTCCTTAGGGTAGGTAGACGACTCTAGATACTTGCTTTAATTTCAAAAACAAATCAAAAAATACTTTTCACACCGACACCTTTTCAAAAAGCTTTCGAAAGCAATTTTTCAAACACTCTTGAGGACCGATACAAGAGTCGAACTGGAATTTTCAAAGAAACTTTTTAAAACCCACAGTTGAAAAGCAAACAAACCATTTTGAAAACACAAGTGAGCAAGTATCTAAGAGCCCATGGATAACCATGGATAGAAAGGGTGCTAACACCTTCCCTTTCTATAATCTACCTCCCGAACCGAGAGCAATCTCTTTAAGGAATTTTTCTGTGCTTTTGTCCTTTCCATTTGGAGAAAATAAAAGATGGTGGCGACTCTTGCTTCCGCGACATTTCACGAACCAGCGTTAAACAGTCAGTTCCAGATCCACCGATCACAACACTGAACAAAGGTGAACTCTACAAGAGAAAGAGACCAGTCGCAGGGGACTCTTACAAGGATTGCCAAAACACGTTGAGCTTTTGAGAGGGTATTTGATGTTTGGAAAAGCACAATAACTACATTATCCCTCAGGCCAAAGGTGAGGTGTAATTCTTCAAGAGGGGCAATTATCTGAACTACTACACACCAAGTATGGATACTCAAATACTTGAGTAATAAGAAAGGCTATACACCGACTCTTACTCGCACTCCAACGATAAAGAAAACTTGGGTAAAATAACCAAGGGCTTACAAGGGCAAGAGAAAACCACGACTTACTGGGGAAATGGAAAGAACCAAAGACCCGACTAGTGTTAAATCAAACAGACTCCACTGGGGAAACAAAAAATAGGATCACCTTAGGCTTGCTGCGGAGATAATTCAAATCTGAGAGCATAACAATTTAGTCACCACAAGTAAAAATAATTGGCTCATGCTTATGCATGTTTAAAAAAATTTATAGCGTAATGATCCTTACAATGGAAGTGCTACGCGTTTTGGTAGATGAAATATAATGATATATGTTTAGCAATGCAATGGGGACAACACGCCAATAACCGGATGCTGGGAATCTAATGAATTTCTGAATGATTATTCTTGCACATTTGATCTTCTGTAGAGAAAAGGAAATATGAACTCCAATGGGGAACCGAGATTCGGAACCACCAACCTCTAAAGATCAATATTAATGAGGGAGTAACTTCCTGGAAAGTAATACTGCAAAAATAAATTGCATTTTTGAGAAAATCTTGAATTCTGATCAAACTCCCAACTTCCTGGGGAAAAATTCTTTATCTTCTGTTAGAAAGAGGAAATCTTCGATGGGGATGGAAACTTTCTCGCATAGAATTTATTGACGAAGATAGCTTCTACTGGGGAGTATATAAATCTTTAAACAAAAAGAATTCCACTCAGACCACCATGGGGATAACACAGCCAGCGGTAAAAATATTCACTTGGGGAAGAAACAAACATCCTGGGACAGAAACACCACTGGGGATATCCCGACAAAATCTTCTGTCATCGGGAATGAGAGAGCTATGACTGGCACTCCCATATACTTGACACCGGGGAGACAGGACACTTACTTCACTAGGGAAAGAAAGATTGCTCCACCGAGGGATAATAGATAAGTTACTCCAACAAGTCCTCGAAATTTGACTTCGAATGATCGAGGAGCCACAAAACTTTATATGGTAACATCAACAATATTAGGTGTATTGGGCGCATCCATATTTGCAAGATTCAACTGGAAAAAATTTTGTACTAGTGAGTAGAAATTACTTCATTGTGGATGATGGTCGTTCTCATGAGGATAACAAACTAGAATCTCCCATAGGCAAACATGACTCTCTTCAAGAACTCTGATATAGGAAACTCGCGTTAGAGAGAGAGGGTGCACCCCTTACTGGGGAGGAGAACGCATACTTCATGAGGAGGATGAGTGAAAACCTCACTAGGGAAGCCATAGAAAGTCGACTTCAAGGGGGAATGTATCAAGAATCTGCAATTGGTGAATAAACGGCTCTTCCAAAAAAACCTAGAAAGAAACAGACTGCCCTGAGAAGGATAAATACTCAGGCGAGAGTATGCTTTCACTGGGGAAAATACTGCAAAAATAAATTGCAGTTCATAGAAAATTTGAACTCTGATCCAACTCCCAACCTCCTGGGGAAAAGATCGAATGTTCCCTTCCAAACATAAAGAGAATCTTGCTGGGAACTGGGACATTATGATGTAAGTCTTCAATAAAAGTGACTTCGGCTGGAGAATCTTAGAAATTCTTAAATAAAAGAATTCTATCCAGGCTGCACGGGGGATACTACCGTCAAGGGTAACAATCTTCACTTGAGAAGAGGAAAGCATCTTTAAATCGTAAGCTTGAGATTCAGAACTCCGCCGAGGAAATATTTCGGAAATACTCCATCACTAGGGATAAAAGAGCCCTAAACGGCCTTTGTCTATGCACGATGCTCCAGAAAAATAGGAGACTTGCTCCACCGGGCATAACAAACATGTTAATCAAACATCTTCTCAAGAAAACCTGACTTGGGAAAACCTCCCTAGGGAGAAAAGATACGAACTTCATAGAGACGATGGACAACAACCTCACGAGGGGGATAAATGCCAACCACATAGTCGCATGGTATCGACTTCAAGGGGATATAAAAAAGGTATACAATCCAATGAAATGATCTTTCCCGAATCCTTTGAACAAAGTAGCCCCACGCTGAAGAAGAAGATTATACAAAACCTGTTGAAATGCACTTCTTCGGAGATAAGCCTTCTAGAAGGGACAAACTCTTAACCAAACTCTTATCAAGAATGCTGACTTCAGTGGGGATTACACATGTGTGATCGGTGGATCTGGAACTGACTGTTTAACGCTGGATCGCGAAATGTCGTGGAAGCAAGAGTCGCCACCGTCTTTTATTTTCTCCAAATGGAAAGGACAAAAGCACAGAAAAATTCCTTAAAGAGATTGCTCTCGGTTCGGGAGGTAGGTTATAGAAAGGGAAGGTGTTAGCACCCTTTCTATCCATGGTTATCCATGGGTTCTTAGATACTTGCTCATTTGTGTTTTCAAAAGGTTTGTTTGCTTTTCAACTGTGGGTTTTAAAAAAGTTTCTTTGAAAATTTCAGTTCGACTCTTGTATCGGTCCTCAAGAGTGTTTGAAAAATTGCTTTCGAAAGCTTTTTGAAAATGTGTTGGTGTGAAAAGTATTTTTGATTTGTTTTGAAATTAGAGCAAGTATCTACGAGAACCTACCTACCCTAAGGAATTCGTCTGTGTAAATGTCCTTTAAAGTAGTGCCATCCCACCATTGAGAGGTAGGTAGCACCACCGTTGGAGGTGTTCGGGTCAATTCGAGGTTCGGGACATGGTGATCACCAGAGCAATGGGAAGACACCTTAGAAGCTACCCTCGTGCCAGGTTCCCGGATCATGAGGACTTACTAAGACATCCTCTACTCGACGATCACCTTTCGAGGCAAGGCAACAGTGAGGCGTACCCTAGGGGTGGTGTGTGCGATTCGTGTGTCGTTTTCATTTGCATTTATCTTGTCATGTTATTGGTGTTCTACGCTTGTTTTTATTTAAGGCCATTCATTCTTGCATGCTTTGTTTAACAGTTAAAAGTTGCGAGGAAAAGTAAATCTAAAGCTATTACAAATGGCGCGGGTCCACATCGCCAAAATTAACCAGGACCCGATTTGACAGAAAATAAATAAGCAAAGTAAATAAAGAATTGAAAAGTGCGAGAAGTAATTACATGGCTTCGGGAGAGGTACATGATTATTTAAGCAAAATAAAATAAATATGCGAAATTAAATCGAAACGAGGGCGTTGGACCCTTTTGTAAAATTAAATGAGCGAGGAATTAATTAAGATTAAAAGAAAGCAAGAATTTGTTTTTTTTGGTGTTTTTTAGTATTTTAGGATTTAATAGAAAAAAGAAAGAATTAATTAAAATTAACTACTAACCCTAATTCTACTTTATTTTAATTTATTAAGAAAATATTAGAATTACCTAAATTAAACCTAATTTTTACATGCAAATTTGATTATAAAAATAAATAAAATAAATATTTAATTATTTGAAAGAAAAATAAAAAGGGTGAAAAATTATTAATTAACCTATTTCTTTGTTTTGGATTTTATTATGAAAAGAATTAAAATTGCAAAACCTAATTTAAAACTAAATAATTATATACAATTTATTTATGAAAATAATTAAAATAAAATACTTATTATATTTTGCTCTTTTTCTGATTTTTTATTGTTTTTATATTTTGTAAAAATAATATATTAATTAAACAAGTAATAATTAAAATAAAAATAGAGTTAAAAATAAAGAAAACAAAAATTATGCAAACCTTGGGGGGTGGTAGTCCCCAAATAGGAGGTGAAATCATGGAGATTCTGGCCCAATAAGCATGGTCCATTTGACTTTTTTCAGACAACCTGCTGGCGTATTGACTAGGGTTTAGGGTGTCCTTTCAATCTCAGCCTTTGGTTTGATTCCACTAGGCACGTGGGCGATCTGATCTGGAGGATGTATGGTGCGCTCCACCATTGAAACTGCATAGGAATACGCATTGCAAAATAATATGGAAGTTAATGTAGACCTGGGACTCGAACCCAGGTCATATGCATTGCCAACGTTCACACCTTGCCACTGGACCATCCCAAATACGTTTAACATATAATAGCAAATAAATATTATAAAAGAAATAATGATCAAGTCCACCAACGCGCGCGAATTTTTGAATTAACCTATCACTGTGTGCCACGATATCATCTTCTCCACCTTTCCTGAAACACAAAACATTAAGCCACGGTTTTATACGCGTTCTGTTAGGTCAGTTTTGGGAAAATAGCGAATAGGTCTTAGAGGGTCAATAAATTAGGCGCGATAGTTGATTCTTCTTCGTCCACATGCGCTGAGTAGAATGGTGGTGGTTTTGAGGGCTAATTTTGCTTGGTTTCAAAATCCCTAATTTCACATCCTGCAAACCCTAAAAATCAAACATGGTGAAATCGCGTGCAATGCATAAAAAAGCAATTAAATATATTGGTTAGTTTCAGAACTTCACAAGGAATGTAAATCAACCATTAAAATGCCATGAGAATGCCTAGAAGTTAAAATACGATCATGGATTTTTCATGAGATATCTTGAATGCTGTATACCAATTCCTTGCGTTTGAATGGTTGTTTCTGATTGGAATACGTCCAGTAATCTCCAAGGAAGCTAATGGAACAAGAATTGAGGCCTGAATCGCCTTGCAAAGGTGTTTTCATAATTGACTTTTTTGACAATTTTTTCAAGTTTGTGAATGGCTTTCTTGAGCAGCTATGCGTGTTTTTTCATTAGGGTTGTGATCCTGGCATATGTAGTAGTGAATTAGGTCACAAAGAATCAATCAAATCCATTGCATTCATTGATTTTGGAAATTTGATTTTCTAAGATTTTTTCATATCTTTTTCCATATGTTTTTGGTTCAAAATCAAGCCAATCAACCCAAATCTTTCCATATTGGTACAAGCACGAAATCTTGAGGCTAAAACATGTACAAAAAGATTTGTTAGGTTAAGTTAAGTATTTTTCATATATTTAAATGATTTAAATGAATTAATATAAATAAAAATTCAAATAAATAAATAAAAAATGAGAAAATACTTCCCTTTGGGCCAAGTGGTCGTGCACATGCTTGGAATGATGAATTGTGGAAGAAAAATGGGCCCATTAGCAATTTTAGGTCATTTGAAGTAATGTTGACTTTTGAAAATGTCCAAAAATTTCCCAACTTCTACAAGGCATAACTTGCTCAATTTTTAAGCTTTTCTCATGTTCTTGGACATTTTGGAAAGGTCTTTGAGTCCTCTAACCAATGCCTTTGGTCCCATGTCATTTTGATTTACCAATCTCAAGTTATGGCCTTTGACTTAAAGTCCCTTTTTGTTGACTTTTGAAAATGACCTATAATGTTGAAATTGATAACTTTTTGTGAGAGCATTTCTTGGACTTGAAGTATGAAGATGAGTTGTAGGAAATGTCTTTCTCTTCAAAATGAGCTTTGGATGGAATTTTTCTGATAATCCATGTGAAAGTTATTCCCTGGTCAATTTCAGTTGACTTTTCAGCTGTCCAAATATAGTAACTTTTGCATCTTGATGATTTCTGAGCCAAATTTTGAGAATCATGATCAAGCATTGATCAAATGATGTTTGTGGCTTCAAAATGATATGTTGACCAAAAATTTGAACTTTTGACTGTCAAATGACCATTTTGCCCCTACAGTTGACTGTAGTGCAATTAGGGTTTTTGACTATGCAATTTTGTGCTGAATGTCTTGAAACTTGATATGAGGATGCTTGACCATATTTATAGGCATGTGAGACTTGATTGGACCTTTGAAAACTTCATTTTCTTGATCAGAACACAAACCCTAGTTTTGACTGTATGGGAGACCTTTGCACTGTGCAACCCCTGGGGAGATTTTGAAGCTTTGACTTGGCAAATTCTTGAAGAATATGGGAGGGCAAATTTTGGGGTACAACAACATGGATATACTTTCACTGGAGATAAAGAATTTTGTCTGAGCAATAGTACGCCTTCACTGGGGATGAATGATTCTGTCTTGAGCAGAAGTGAGCATCCACTGGGGAAATTGGATCCCATTCTACAGAAATCCTCACATTGGTCACACACGGACCCTTCTTAATTTGCTTGCTGGTATGCTTCTTGTCATAATAGACCAACAGTATTTGCAAAAACAGAAATTGTGACAACATGCCTCTACTTGGAATGGCAAACTTCACTGACGGATAAACAATTTGAACTACCAATCACTGGGTAAAAACCGCGATGCAAGATTACAACTTCAACATGTTAACTTCGAGGAGGAATGCCACTAAGAAGTGGACCTTGGAGAAGACGCTGCAAAAATAAATTGTAGTCCACTGAAAAGAAATCATCTTGACTTCAAACAGCTTCTAAATTTCTGGGGAGAAGGTTCATTCTCCTCCTTCATAGAAACGAGGAATGCTTGAAATAAAGATCTTTGAAGAGAAACCCTTTAGCAAGCAGACTTTTGTCAAATAATGTTTCCATCATGAACCTCGTATGGGTAACAACCCTGGACGATCTTCGCGTTGCTTCTCGTATCCCACTGAGGATAACGATCCAACTTTAATTGGAGATAATAAACTCGACTTTTGATGGAGGAACATTAACAAATGGACTTAAGTTTCTGATGAGCCGAGGATAATGATCCTGACTTCCCGACACACTCTTCAAATTCACAAGTTGTTTAGCCTACATGTGGACTTAATCTGATCAACCATTGAAGAGGAGAAAATTCCCCTGCATAATGCCTTGCCCCAGTCTATAGGGCCTTGAAGAAATTTTGCCTCAAGAGGACTTTCTGAGATCTATATCAGCAAGATAATCAGCCTCAGTGTTCTGAATTTTGGAATATGGCTCATTGCTAGCCAGAGTTGGACAGGGTTTCAACCATGCTCGAATGAATTCTCATGCATCTTCAGATTCTGAGAAGATTTTCCTCTAATCGACAGATTCTTAGAGAAATTCGTAAAATCTCAAAATAACTACCCCAGTTTTACTCTACTTTGAGGGATTGCATCTAGACTTGAATGCCTCAGATTGGTTGAACACTTACCCTACAGAATATTCAACATGATTGACCTTGCTCAACAGAGTCTCGACAAACCATTTCCTTGCCTCATGCTCACAGAGAAATGAGAAACACAGAGTTATGAAGACAACACCACCTTAGGGTGGTTGTCTTACATCTTAAAAGTAGGTTAGTACACAATTGTACTTCTCAACTTGAACTGCCTCATGTTTACGTAAACACTTGAAGCAATATGTCCCTTGGGCTAAATTAAAAGTAATGCACCACTGCTTGATAGAGACTCAGACTTCAATGGGGAAACAATTTTTTTCACGGTCCGCACTTCTACTGGAGATTGCAATACTGATTTCAAATAAGGCAGATGGAAACCATATCGGCAAAACATCAACTGAGGATTTCGAGCTGACTTCATTGGGGGGAATATCATACAAACTTCACTAGGGGATATAACGCCTCATTATCGAGATATCAACTGGGGACCTCGTTCTGACTTTATTGGGGAGGCCAACACCACATCGAAGAGGGGAAACCAAGATACGTTCTTCAATATTGAGAGTAAGTATTGCACCAATCTCTCTGGGGGAAAGTATGAAACCTCACGGGGATAACAACTTAGGGAGTTAAGAAGTCAAACATTATAGCAAGAAATCAATCTTATGGGGATTTTAAATCAAACCCAGCACTTGGTGGGTGAAAACCCAAAAAGCTGACAAAGGCCTTAACACTTCTTAAATGAAACATTGCCCTTGCCTGATTATCGGGCAATCAAACAAAATGCAAGTACTGCTGAAAGGAGATGCTTCGCAAATGATTCCAACTCAGCATGCACGGGGAGAAAAGACTTCTATCAAATAAGTGAAGCCTTCACTGGGGAATCTTGGATTGAGTCTTAATATCATGCAAACTTATTCCAACAAAATATTCCCTGGGATAGCCTTCATAGGGAATCAAGAAGTCAACATTATAGAAAGAGGTCAAACTCATAGGGATTTTAAATCAAACCCAGCACATGGCGGGTGAAAACCCAAAGGATTGACAACTGTCTTAATACTTCTTAGAAAATATTGTTAGAACATAGTTTGATTCTACAATTCCTGATTAGAGTTTTGATGATAACAAAATACAAATAATAAACAAATTCAAAGATATATATATATATATATATATATATATATATATATATATATATATATATATATATATATATATATATATATATATATATATATATATATATATATATATATATATATATATATATATATATATAAAACAAATATGCTTCTTAAAATTATGTTTTGTATATACAGAAGTTCTGATGGAATCAGCATCAGAAGATCAGTAATATGTGCTACACGCTGAAGCTACCAGATTATACGCTGAAGCTTGATGACCAGAATCTGCGCATAAACAAATACACTTTGACTCTGATCAAAGACATCTTTACCAAGTCATCAACAC
The DNA here is from genome assembly GCA_948472305.1 of Vicia faba. Lineage (NCBI taxonomy): Eukaryota > Viridiplantae > Streptophyta > Magnoliopsida > Fabales > Fabaceae > Vicia > Vicia faba. The sequence continues at coordinate 1,054,813,030 of OX451735.1, forward strand.
TCTGAAGAGTTATCATAAGTTAAAGCAAAGAAGACTCTGAAGCGTTATTAATTATTCAAGACAGAATTAAATGCTAACGGCTTTCTTCGGACAAGATCTTCTTCAAAAGGAAAGTGCGTTTTTATCATTAAACTTGCTTTATGGACAACGTATCTTTGACTTTCCTATATAAACAAGTCTGCTTGAGAAAAGAAGCACGCATGCACTCACACAATTTGCCAAGCCTTCCAAACCATGCTTATTCAAAAGCTTTAGCAAATTCATTTTATTCCAAGCTTAATTTGTGTAACTATCACAGTTGTGATATACTATTTTGTTAGAAAACACAACACACTCTTGTTCATTTCTTGTAAAAGATTTCCTTGAGATAAACCGGTTTGTGGTTATACTCAAGAAGACTTTAACAGTTGTTAAAGTAGCTGTTGTAATTCCTTGAGAATAGTGGATTAAGACCTCGTTGGAGAGAGGCGAAATCACCTTGACGGGTGGACTGGAGTAGTTTGAGATCAAACGAACCAGGATAAAAATATCGTGTCTTAAAGTTGTTTTTTATTTAATCCAAGTTTTTCAATTCATCCCCCCCCCCTTCTTTTGTTTTTCACATCTTCAATTGGCATCAGAGCGCCTGGTTCTGAGCTTATAACATTTAACTGTGTCAGTACAAGATCCAGCGTCAGAAAAACACAATGGCAGGACCAAGTCAAAACATCAGCAATGACAACAATGAAGAAAGGGACAGATTCAGTGGCAAACCTCCAGTCTTTGATGGAGAGAACTTTGACTACTGGAAAGACAGAATTGAGAGTTTCTTTCTGGCCCATGATGCTGATCTGTGGGACATGGTGATTGATGGATACACGCACCCAGTGGATGGACGTGGTCAGAAGATTGACAGGAAAATGATGTTTGATCAGCAAAAGCGTGAGTTTAGAAATCATCATAAGGCCAGAACAATTCTTCTCAACGCCATCTCTTATTCAGAATATGAGAAGATATCAAACAGAGAAACTACCAAGAATATGTTTGACTCTCTGAGAATGACGCATGAAGGCAACATTCAAGTCAAAGAAACCAAAGCCCTTGCACTCATTCAGAAGTATGAGGCATTCAAGATGGAAGAGAGTGAATCAATAGAAACTATGTTTTCAAGATTTCAAATTCTTGTTGCTAGTCTAAAAGTTCTTGACAAAGGGTATTCCACTACTGATCACGTTAAGAAGATCAGCACAAGCTTGCCAAAACAATGGAGGCCAATGGTCACAGCGCTTAAGCTAGCCAAGGATCTCAACAAAATCTCTCTAGAGGAACTTGTTAGCTCCCTCAGAAGTCACGAGATAGACCTAGAAGTAGATGAACCTTAAAAGCAAGGTAAGCCATTAGCTTTAAAATCTAACAGAAAATCTGACTCCAAAGTTTTGCAGGCTGTGGAAGAAACCTTTGATGGGTCCTCATCAAAAGAAGATGAACTGTCTCCCCTCTCCAGAAGGGTGAACCAATTGTGGAAGCAGAGGAAAAGGAAGTTCAGGAATCCCAGAAGATCAGAAAATCAGAATGAATCTTCCTCCAGATACAGAAGGTCAGAATCCTCCTCTGGACACAAAAGATCTGAAGGTTCTTCAGGAAACAGAAAGCCAAACAACAAAGACATCATCTGCTATGAATGTAACGAGCAAGGGCACTACAAAAGTGATTGCCCAAAGCTTCAGAAGGAGAAGCCCAAAAAGAAGTTTGGCAAGGAAAAGAAGAAAAGTCTCATGGCTACATGGGATGATTCTGACACATCTGAAGCTGACTCAGAATCAGATGATGAGAGAGCAAACATAGCTCTCATGGAAAACATAACAGAAGACAGTGAAGCTTCTGAGTCAGACTCTGAATCAGATACAGAAGAGGTATTCCCTGACTTTACTATCAACTTTACTAAGGTTGAACTAGCTCAAAGCCTTAATGAAATTCTGGAAAGATATCAGCAGATCAGAGTCAAATTCAGAAACTTGAAAAGGAATCTTGCTTCTGACTCTGATAAGACTGAGAGTCTCAAATTGGAGAATTCTGAGTTAAAAGATAAAATTTCAAAATTAGAAAACCAATTTCAAAACTCTCAGAAGGAAAAAATCCCTGAAACTCCCAGCAATGCTGATGAGATCATCAAGGAGTATGATCACAGCTTTCAGAAGTTTCTAGCTAAAAACATGGACAGAAGCAAAATGGCTTCAATGATCTATGGAGTTAGCAGAAATGGCAGAAAAGGGATAGGATATCGAGGTAAGGTACCTACACCAAAAAATGCCATGGATTTAGTTATAAAACGTACTCCACTTGATTCACACTTTATATATAGGCACACACATGACATAAAATATACAAGTAGTGATTACTCTGTCAAACCAAAATTCAACCAGAGTTTTGGTAAAACTAACAAATCAGGACCCAAGAAAATGTGGGTACCTAAGGATAAAATAATACATGTGGCAGATATCTTTAGCAGCAAAGCAAAAACACCAATCATGGTACCTGGACTCTGGCTTCTCACGACACATGACGGGAAGAAGGCATATGTTCCAAAGCCTAGAACTTAAGCCTGGAGGCCACTTAGGCTTTGGAGGCAATCAGAGAGGAAAGATCGTTGGCTATGGAATAGTAGGTAATGGAAATCTTCCCTCTATAAGTAATGTTTTATTAGTTGATGGATTAATGCATAACCTGTTATCCATAAGTCAATTAAGTGATAACGGTTATGATATAATCTTCAATCAAAATTCATGAAAAGCTGTTAGTCAGAAAGATGGGACTATCCTATTTAATAGAAAGAGGAAAAACAACATCTATAAAATCAAACTTTCTGAACTGAAAAGTCAGAACGTAAAGTGTCTTCTGTCTGTTAACAACGAGCAATGGATCTGGCACAGAAGATTGGGACATGTTAGTATGAGAAGAATATCTCAGATTAACAAACTCAATCTGGTTAGAGGACTTCCTAACCTGAAGTTCAATTCAGATGCTCTGTGTGAAGCATGTCAGAAAGGCAAGTTTGCAAAACCAGCTTTCAAATCCAAAAACGTTGTTTCCACCTCCAAGCCATTAGAACTTCTGCACATTGACTTATTTGGACCAGTTAAAACTGCTTCAGTCAGTGGCAAGAAGTATGGGTTAGTAATCGTAGATGACTATAGCAGATGGACATGGGTAAAGTTCTTAAGGCACAAGGACGAGTCACACTCTGTGTTTGTTACCTTCTGCAACCAAGTTCAGAATGAAAATGATCTTAGAATCGTCAAAGTCAGAAGTGATCATGGTGGAGAATTTGAAAACAAATATTTTGAGTTATTCTTTAATGATAAAGGCATTCTGCATGATTTCTCTTGTCCTAGAACTCCCCAGCAAAATGGAGTTGTAGAACGAAAGAACAGAACATTGCAAGAAATGGCCAGAACCATGATCAACGAGACTAACGTTGCTAAGATCTTCTGGGCAGAGGCAATAAACACAGCGTGTTACATTCAGAATAGAATCTCCATAATACCTATTCTGGAAAAGACTCCATATGAATTGTGGAAGAACAGAAAGCCCAACATCTCCTACTTTCACCCATTTGGATGTACATGTTTTATTCTGAATACAAAAAATTATTTGAACAAGTTTGACTCTAAAGCACAAAAGTGTATTATGTTAGGATATTCTAAACGCTCAAGAGGGTACAGAGTATACAATACAGAAACACAGATTGTGGAGGAGTCAATCAGTGTTCATTTTGATGATAAGCTTGACTCTCAAAAGTCAAAGCAGAATGAATTCCTTGCAGGTATGGAAGTTGAACTCAAAGGTACTGAAGACAAATCATCAGAAGCTCTCAACAGAGACACTCCCTCAACATTAGAAAGAGTCACTGCAAGGAATCCAGCACCTTCTGTTAATCAACTCTAGAAAAGACCATCCAGAAGCAGCATGGATCACCCAGAAGAAACAATCTTAGGAAGGAAGGAAGATCCAATCAGAACAAGATCTACCTTCAGAAACTCTGAAGAATCCCTCATGGGACTGGTTTCTCTAATTGAACCAACAATAATTGATGAAGCACTTCTGGACAATGACTGGATTCTAGTAATGCAAGAGGAGCTAAATTAATTCACAAGAAATGACGTATGGGATCTAGTTCTCAAACTAAAAGGATTCAACGTCATTGGTACAAAATGGGTGTTCAGAAACAAATTGAACGAACAAGGTGAAGTCATCAGAAACAAAGCACGACTGATAGCACAAGGTTATAGTCAGCAAGAGGGGATAGACTATACAGAAACCTTTGCTCTAGTCGCCAGGTTAGAATCTATCAGACTCTTAATTTCATTTGCTGTTAATAAAGGCATCACTATGTATCATATGGGTGTTAAGAGTGCATTCTTAAATGGCTATATAGAAGAAGAGGTATATGTGCACCAACCCCCTGGTTTTGAAAGTTCCAAAAATCCAGAATATGTTTTCAAACTAAAGAAGTCACTCTATGGTCTGAAACAAGCTCCCAGAGCTTGGTATGAAAGACTAAGTAACTTCCTGCTAGAAAAGGAATTCACCAGAGGGAAAGTGGACACAACCTTATTCTGTAAGACAGTTAAGAATGACATTTTAGTATGTCAGATTTATGTTGATGATATCATATTTGGATCCACTAAACCATCTCTGGGAAGAAAGTTTTCTAAATGTATGCAGGCAGAATTTGAGATGAGCCTAATGGGGGAACTAAAATTCTTTCTGGGCATTCAGATTAATCAAACCCCAGAAGGAACTTACATTCATCAGAGCAAATATGTCAGAGAACTTCTGAAGAAATTTAATCTCTCAGAATGTAAGCCATCAAAGATTCCAATGCATCCCACGTGCATTCTGGAAAGAGAAGAGGTAAGTAAAAATGTAGAACAGAAGGTCTACAGAGGTATGATTGGTTCTCTTCTCTATCTGACGGCTTCAAGGCCTGACATTCTATTCAGTGTTCGCATTTGTGCTAGATTCCAATCAGATCCTAGAGAATCTCACTTAACAGCAGTTAAGCGAATTTTCAAGTATCTGAAAGGTACTACTAATCTGGGTTTGTTTTATAGAAAATCAAGTGATTACAGCTTGATAGGATATTGTGATGCTAATTTCGCTGGAGAAAGAGTAGAACGTAAAAGCACTTCTGGAAGCTACCAGTTTCTAGGAGAAAATCTGATCTCATGGTCCAGCAAAAGACAATCCACAATAGCTCTATCAACAGCAGAAGCTGAATACATAGCAGCAGCTGGATGCAGCACACAAATGCTCTGGATGAAAAGTTAACTTGAGGACTTCAAGATATTTGAGAGTAACATCCCTATCCTCTGTGACAATACTTCTGCTATTTGTCTCAGTAAAAATCCTATTTTGCATTCTAGGGCTAAGCATATAGAAATAAAACATCATTTTATTAGGGACTATATTCATAAAGGGATTCTAAATTTAAAATTTATTAACACAGACCATCAATGGGCTGATATCTTTACAAAACCTCTTTCTGAAGATAGGTTCAACTTCATTCTGAAACATCTCAGCATGAAGCTCTGCCCAGAATAAAACTGTTTTGATTCCATATCTTAACCTTCAGAACTTTGTTTATTTTTCCGTGAACTACTGATCAATCTTTCTTCAGATCTTTAGAAGTACAGATTGTATCAGAATCTATCCATGAAGATCTGCGCACTTCATTTCAAGGATAGAAATGTGCAGTTCACTCAAGCAAACAGGTGTCATCCAGTCATCAGCTACTTTCTGAGGCTGAACACGCGTTCACGTTTCTGAAAGGTGAAAAGCGCTGATTGGATGCATTGAGACACATGTCATGGGTAACCGTTCCAATATCTTTCTGAATCCCCCAAAATCAGCTGTCATTAAATGCTCATAATCATTATAATTTATTTCTCTCTCTTGTCGTTTATGTTTTCAAATTTTTTTTTAAAATCTATTTAAACACATTTCTCACTACTTACACTTTTTCACTTTTACTTTCATTTTCTCTACAACCTTATTGATTTCAGTTTGGATCCTTTCTCAAAACCCTTTCAATTTCTTCTCAAAACCTTCGGTGTGAACGTGGCTTCCTCAAGCAACCCTACTTCTAGTACTCAGAAAACAGATTCCTCCGAACAATATGAAGAACCCTTCAGAACTCTTCTCACACCCATCAAAAATCTTGAAGTTCTTTCAGAATTGATTGTGGACTTTAACAGTCTTCAAGAGAACGGGTTTAATCTCTCTGAAGAAGTAAAGGCTCAAGGCTGGGACAGATATTTTGACCGACTGGTGGGTCCAACATTCCCAATCCTTGTGAAGGAATTTTGGATTCATGCTTTATCTTCCAACCATCAAGTTACTTCATACATAATGGGGAAGAAGATAGTCATAACTGAGGACCTCATTGCAAGATTAATAGGCTACAATGGTGGTGGTGTACGATGCATTGACATGGCTGAAAGATGCGCTTATGTCGCCCTAATTGCTAGAGAAATCTTCACTCTGGGTCTTCCCTCCAGCAAGATAAGGGATCTAAAAGACCATCACAGAATATGGGCCAAGATTATTCTGGGATGCATAAACCATAGGAAGCCTACCAGCTCTCCTGACTATATCAATATTGATCAACAATTTTTGATCTACTTCATCTTCCAGAAGATTAAGGTGAATCTGGCTCATCTGTTGTTTAACCATCTAAGGACTAGTGTTAAGGAAACCAGAGAAGAGGAGCGCACAAAAAGGGACTGGATACCCCTAGGAAGGCTTATATCAGATATTCTAACAGAGAATAAGTTGATTGATCATCTAACAGAAGCTCAGGAAATCAGCTCTTTGGAAGCTACTATCGGCAAACAGTTGAATGCAAAGAATCTGAAGAAGATGAAGTTAATTGAGAACATCAAGAAGGAACCCAGTGTCACTTCTTTTGCAACAATCTCCAGCAGAAGAATCCCTCTGGATAACTTTCCCTTGTTCTCAGAGATTGATTCTAAACCTGAAATTATAGTCAGATATCTGGATGCATGCAAGGCGGATGGTACAACACTAGATTTGAACATTTAGGATCTACAGCAGGAGGCTCCATAAGTTATGCTGAAGAAAACCAAGAAAAGGAAAGCTGTAGCAGAAGGATCATCCCAGCAGACTCCTAAAAAGAGAGGTAATCCTTCTTCTGTAACTGTTTTAAATTCAATTTATGTATCAACATCTATACTAATTCCCACTCAATCAGAAAACCCCACACCACAAACACTTGATGACTTTGACATTGAATTTGACCCCTCAGAAACCTTAACTCTTAGAGGATCTCACTCCCTACCTCCAAATCCAAATATTGAAGCAACCCAACAAGAACTTGCAAAAGTTCTATCAGATATAGAAACCTTTTACCAACATACTTCTGCTCCCATGCCAGATAATCCAAACTCTGAAACCACCACAGAAGCACCACAACCAGAAATTCCCCTCTCTCCACAACCAGAAATACCACTACCTCAATCTCCTCAACCAGAAATTCATCCACCTTCTCCACAACCTGAACTATTTCAACCAGAAGTTCAAACTTCTGAGGCTCAACCTTCTGAATCTTGTGAACCAGAACCTCATAACGATCAAACAAACCAAACTGTTGATTCTGATACCATTCCCATTCCTGGAATCACTGAACCTCTGGCCATCTGTATGCCTCTAACCATTCTGGATATTCCCCAAATTCCCTCTTCACTAGAATCAACTCCACCAAACTCCCCAACTAGTCCAATAATTATTCCAGACTCTCCCACTCCCTCACCAAAGAACAATCCAGATGACAACGTCAAGACTGTCATTGATTTAACGATTTTTGAACGTCTTGCTGCCATAACCCACAAAACAGCTATTCTAAAACCAAAACCATTTGAACCCTCTCCAGATGTTGGTACCAGCTTATTGATATTTGAAACATAAGTACAGAAGTGGATCACTTCTCTGAAGCAAGCTAGTCTTGAGCTGATTGATCCTGCTGCATCAGACTACCTTTGGACAAGGTTCAGAAGATGGGTATGTTCTGAAACTCGTAAGATGCAAGAACAGAGCTACGGACAAGTTCAACAGAACTTCAGTAATCTGCTAAAAGTAATTGAAGATCAAGTTCTGTTCCAGCTGCTCAAGGAAGAAGTTCTCCCTCTGGACAATGCTCCCTGGTCTGAACATCGTCCAGCATACAAAGTTCAACCAGAGTCAAAAGATCTCAATCTGACTGATACTTCAGAGCAGATGATTCCTACTAAAGAACTGGGTCAAAAAGAGGATATTGCAGAATGCTCTGAGAAGCATCCAGTTACTGAATATTCTCAAGCTTCCTCCTATGAAAGGAAGACTCTAGAAGACTTGAAAAGATCTGATATTTTGATGAATGAAAGAATGGATAAACAGGACGAGAAAATTGAGGAAATCAAGAGCATGTTAACCAAGCAAGAGGAAACCAACATCCAGATCAAGGGCTTGTTGGAAGCTTTGTTCAAGTGTCTTCCTCCTCCCTCTTAGAATTTCCTCGTTTTTATAACATGTTTATCTGTAATATAAACATGTTTTAATATAAACGCATTTTGGCTATGATTATATGTTCTTTTTGATAACTGACAAAAAGGGGGAGAAAGAATAAGATATTTTTCAATAAGGGATTACTGAGACATAAGTCTCAGACATTCTGATCTATTTGAATTTCTCTCTTCTGAAAAGCTTGAACAGGTACAAAACTCTGATGAAAGATACAGTAAGGTTCTGATGCTCAAAGACTCATGGAATTAAAGGGAAGTAATCAACTCAGGGGGAGTTTTCTCTTATTAATTCTATACTTTTTATTCTTTATTTTTAATTGAAAAATCTGGTTTTTGTCATCATCAAAAAGGGGGAGATTGTTAGAACATAGTTTGATTCTACAATTCCTGATTAGAGTTTTGATGATAACAAAATACAAAGAATAAATAAATTCAAAGATATATATATATATATATATAAATATATATATATATATATATATATATATATATATATATATATATATATATATATATATATATATATATATATATATATATATATATATATATATATATATATATATATATATATATATATATATATATATATATATATATATATATATATATATATATATATATATATAAAACAAATATGCTTCTTAAAATTATGTTTTGTATATACAGAAGTTCTGATGGAATCAGCATCAGAAGATCAGTAATATGTGTTACACGCTGAAGCTACCAGATTATACGCCGAAGCTTGATGACCAGAATCTGCGCATAAACAAATACACTCTGACTCTGATCAAAGACATCTTTACCAAGTCATCAACACTCTGAAGCGTTATCATAAGTTATAGCAAAGAAGACTCTGAAGCGTTATTAATTATTCAAGACAGAATTAAATGCTAACGGCTTTCTTCAGACAAGATCTTCTTCAAAAGGAAAGTGCGTTATTATCATTAAACTTGCTTTATGGACAACGTATCTTTGCCTTGCCTATATAAACAAGTTTGATTGAGAAAAGAAGCACGCATGCACTCACACAATTTGCCAAGCCTTTCAAACCACGCTTATTCAAAAGCTTTAGCAAATTCATTTTATTCCAAGCTTAATTTGTGTAACTATCACAGTTGTGATATACTGTTTTGTTATAAAACACAACACACTCTTGTTCATTTCTTGTAAAAGATTTCCTTGAGATAAACTGGTTTGTGGTTATACTCAAGAAGACTTTAACAGTTGTTAAACTAGCTGTTGTAATTCTTTGAGAATAGTGGATTAAGACCTCGTTGGAGAGAGGCGAAATCACCTTGACGGGTGGACTGGAGTAGTTTGAGATCAAACGAACCAGGATAAAAAAACTGTGTCTTAAAGTTGTTTTTTATTTAATCTAAGTTTTTCAATTCAACCCCCCCCCCTTCTTGTGTTTTTCACATCTTCAAATATACTGCCCTAGTCTAGTTACCTGGGAAATAAATGCAAACAATAATGCCAATAATGTAGAAAGAGTGACATTTTGCAAATAGTTCCATCCTAGCACACCAAGGGAACAAGACCTTTCGTCAAATGAGGGAAGACTTTGCTAGGGAATCTGGGATAGAGGCCTCAGACCATGCAAACCCAAAATAAAAAATGAACCAAGACTTGACTGGGGGAAATGGGATCACAAACCCGATACTGCACCTTATGTCAATTGGTATTATCTTCAATATACAAAAATCACACGCATACCAGCGAAAAACGACCTGAGAAAACCTTCCCACGGGAAACAAAACATCCTAAAATTACTGGAGGTCGTCCATTCCTGGGATCACCACTTTTGTTTTCCTCTTGAATCATAAAATCTAAAGTAAAAGTAATTTGTAAATTCTTTTTGAAAAACAATTTTGTTATTTAATCTTTTTGCTTTGAAAATTACTATCAATAATAAATGCAGTCTTTATAAGCTGGATAAAATAAGAATTACAAAGAATTGGATAAAAGCTCAAATTATATTGATAGAATAGTAGTCTACGAATGGCGAGACTTCGCGGATGATTACAAAGTTCAGAAAATGGTAATATATAATGGAAGGGATACATTGAGATACAATGACCACCATTCCCTCTAACAACTTTGAAATTTTGAGCAGCAACTTCCATTGAAGTGTGGTGAGGATCCAAGAAGATTGTTGCTTCAATGATCAAGTCTTGTCTGATGTAGTTACTTTCCAAGAAAGTACCTAACTTTTTCCTAAGCTGCCCTTGCGGGTTTTAAACTTAGCGGGAAATTTTATTCTTTTTATGTATCTAATTTTTGCCTAGACCGTCCTTTCGGGTTTTCAGCCTACCGAGACGCTCTTTTTTGCCTTAGCCGCCCTTTCGGGTTTTCAACTTAGCGAGTTGTTCTTTTATTTCTGTAGGCGAAGTATTTCTTGACTGTATGAGCATTCATGGGACGTGGGAACTCCTCGCCATCCATAGTTTCAAGAATTAATGCATCGCCAAAGAAGGCTTTCTTGACAACATATGGGCCTTCAAAATTGGGAGTCCACTTGCCCCTAGAATCAGCATTAAAAGACATGATTTTCCTGAGCACGAGGTCGCCTTCTCTGAATTCATGAGGTTTGACCGTATTATCAAAAGATTTCTTCATTCTCTTCTGATATAACTGCCCATGACACAAAGCCGTCATTTTCTTCTCTTCGATCAAATTCAATTGGTCAAACATGTTCTGGACCCATTCAGCCTCTGACAACTTGGTTTCCATTATCACACGCAAAGAGGGAATCTCAACCTCGAATGGGAGCACCGCTTCCATTCCATACACAAGGGAGAACGGGGTTGCTCCTGTTGAAGTGCGGACAGATGTCTGATATCCATGTAAAGCAAAAGGGATCATTTCATGCCAATATTTATAAGTAACAACCATCTTATGGATGATCTTATTGATATTCTTATTAGTAGCTTCAACATCCCCATTCATCTTCGGCGTGTACAGAGATGACTTATGATGGACAATCTTGAATTCTTCACAAAGTTCTGTCATCATCTTGTTGTTCAGATTCAAGCCATTGTCGGTGATGATTCTGCTCCGCACACCATACCGACATATAAGATTATTCTTAATGAAGCGCACTACCACCTGCTTAGTAACATTAGCATATGAAGCAGCTTCCACCCATTTGGTGAAGTAATCAATTGCTACCAAGATAAAATAGTGTACATTCGAAGCTTTGGGTTCTATCATTCCAATCATGTCAATACCCCACATAGAGAAAGGCCACGGGGAAGAAATAACATTGAGAAGTGTCGGAGGCACATGAATTTTGTCCACATAAATCTGGCATTTATGGCACTTCTTTACAAATTTGTAATAGTCAGATTCCACTGTCACCCAATAGTAACCTGCGCTTAGTATCTTTTTAGCCATCGGATGTCCATTGGCATGATTTCCAAATGAACCTTCATGAATCTCCTGCATCAACATGTCTGCTTTGTGTCTATCCACGCATCTGAGCAAGACCATGTCATAATTTCTCTTGTACAATACATTTTCACTGAGGAAGAAGCTGCCAGCGAATCTTCTCAATGTCTTTCTATCTTTATTCGAAGCACCAATCGGGTATTCCTGAGTCTGGAGAAAATGCTTGATATCATGATACCAAGGTTTCTCATCGGCTACCTTTTCTGTTGTAAACACATGAGCGGGCCTATCCAATCGCCGAACCATATTTCGAGGTATATCATTCCAAGTATTCACTTGATACATAGAAGCCAAAGTTTCCATAGCATCCGCCATTTGATTTCCGTCTCTGGGGATGTGATGGAATTCAACTTTATTAAAGAAGGGTAATAATCTTCTAACATAATCTTTGTAAGGGATCAAGCGGGGGTGACGAGTATCCCACTCTCCTTTAATATGATTTATTACCAAAGCTGAATCGCCATACACATCTAGAATTTTAATTTTTGAGATCAATAGCTTTCTCGAGACCCATGATGCAAGCCTCATATTCTGCCATATTATTAGTACAATCAAATGTCAACCTTGTAGTAAAAGGAATGTGAGATCCATGTGGAGTGACAATCATATCACCAATTCCTTTACCATAAGCATTCACGGATCCATAAAATACCATACTCCAGTGAGATTCAGGATCAAGACCTTCCTCGGGCAATGGTTCATCACAATCTTTCACTTTCATAAACATCAAATCCTCATCGGGGAAATCATACATCACAGACTGATAATCATCAACTGGTTGGTGAGCAAGATAATCTGCCAACACGCTGCTTTTAATAGCTTTTTGAGTGTGGTATTCGATGTCATATTCAGATAACAGCATCTGCCAGCAGGAAATTCTCCGAGTAAGAGCAGGCTTTTCAAAAATGTACTTGATTGGATCCGTTTTGGAGATCAACCAAGTAGTGTGATTCAACATACACTGCCGCAAACGTTTTGCCGCCCAGGCCAGAGCATAACATGTCTTTTCCAGCATGGAATACTGTGACTCACAATCAGTAAACTTTTTACTGAGATAATAAATGGCGTACTCTTTCTTCCTTATTTCATCTTGTTATCCCAGAATACAGCCCATGCAATTATCTAACACTGTCAGATACATGATCAATGGTCTTCCTTCAACAGGAGGGAGCAAGATAGGAGGTTCAAGCAGATATTCTTTAATACTTTAAAATGCCCTTTGGCAGTCATATGTCCATACATAACCTTGATCTTTCTTTAAAAACTTAAAGATCGGTTCACACGTTGCAGTCATGTGGGAAATGAATTTGGAAATATAATTCAAACGCCCGAGGAACCCTCTGACTTGCTTTCAGTTCTCGGTGCTGGCATTTCTTGAATTGCTTTGACTTTATCAGGGTCAACTTCAATCCCTCTCTGGCTAACAATGAAACCTAACAATTTCCCTGACCGAACACCGAAGGTACATTTATTTGGATTCAAGCGGAGATGATACTTCCTCAAACGCTGAAACAACTTCAACAAATCTTCTACATGCCCTTCTTCAATATGGGATTTAGAAATCATATCATCAACATATACCTCAATTTCCTTGTGCATCAGATCATGGAATAGGGTTGTGTCATAGCCCTCTGGTATGGTGCAGCAGCGTTCTTCAACCCAAAGAGTATCACTATGTAACAGAATGTTCCCCAGGGTGTGATAAACGTTGTTTTTTCCATGTCCTCAGGAGCCATCCTTATTTGATTATATCCGGAAAATTCGTCCATGAACGAGAAAACCTTGAATTTTGTTGTGCTATCTGTGATACGATAAGAGAACTGACTTGAGGGTTTTGCGTTTTATCGCAAATGTTGCGGTTAGCAAGAGTCGCCACCGACTTTTCCTTTATCCAAAAGGAAAGGTGAAAAAAGCATAGGAAAGACCTTTGAGATTGTTTCTTGAGTTTGGGGGGTAGATTATGAAAAGGGAAGGTATTAGCACCCTTTTCATCCATGGTTTTCCATGGGCTCTTAGTTACTTGCTAGATCACTTGCCTTTGTTGTTTGAAATTGTGTTTGGTGTGGTTTTGAAAGTATTTTGTAAAAGAGGCCATTTATTTAGGCAATCTTTGTAATGATTCTCGTTCGTAAGAATGTATACAAAGATGATTGTCTTTTTGAAGATATTTTCAATGTTTGTAAGATGTTTTTAAAATGTGTGTGTTGTTTTGAAAAATAGCAAGGATAGTTGTTTTGAAATGGAGCAAGTAACTAGAGGTAATCTACCTACTCAAATGTCTTTCTTATGCATTTTCTATTCCTTTGACATTGTTGTCTTACCATTGATTTGGTAAGCAACCCTATCTTTGGATGTAAACGGGACGGGAGTGGGTCATCGTATAACCATGACTAGCAATGTTGCAAAGTATCTTTAGCATTTTTGAGGGACTGAGATCATCTTTGTAAGGCAACTTTAGATAGCGTCATCGAGGGACTATGATCTTATATTTGTTTGTTTTACCAAGATACTTCGCATGCGTAATATGGCTATTTTGTATAAGGCAACCAAGTGGAGAAACCCTAAGGATGCTTGTGTGCAAGTGTGTTATTTTCATGCTTTGATTTTGTCTTGGATTTAGGGTTTTCTATTTGATTTATTTTTATCTTGCCATTCAAACCCTAATTACTAGCATGGTATGTAAAAGCGGTAAATTGCGTAATTTAAAGATTACTACGCTATTACAATATTTTAGGGGAGGGGGAATATAAATTATGAATGGGGATTTGCAATAATGTAAATCTAATTAAGTTATTACAACCAAATCAAATTTGTACAAATATTGGAATAAATAATGTACAAGACAATTTAAATATGCAAAGATATATAAATGCAAGAAAAGGATTTTTGTTTTTTTTTATGTGAAAAGAAGTTTTGAACTAAACCTAATAACTTAAGAAAAGGAGATTAATTCTTGAAAAATAGTTAACCCTAATTTCTAATTTAAAAGAAAATAAAATTCTTTAACTATTATTTTTGGTGCATTTTTTTGTATTGAAAATAGATAATATTTTATTAAAATATTTAGTCTTTTTATATGTTAAAAAAAATATATTTATAAATGTGAGGAAAAACGAAATAAATGATTAAACTAATTCTATTTTTTTTTATTTACAAGTTTATTAAAGAATATATATATATATATATATATATATATATATATATATATATATATATATATATATATATATATATATATATATATATATATATATATATATATATATATATATATATATATATATATATATATATATATATATATATATATATATATATATATATATATATATATATATATATATATATATATATATATATATATATATATATATATATATATATATATATATATATATATATATATATATATATATATATATATATATATATATATATATATATATATATATATATATATATATATATATATATATATATATATATATATATATATATATATATATATATATATATATATATATGATATGTAACTAAAATAAAATATATTTTTTATGAGAAAAAATAAAATAAAATGGACCAAAAATATAAATTTAGCATTTGTATATTTTTTATGATTTTTAATATTAAGGAAAATATATTTAACAAAATAGAAATGAAACTAAAAATAAATAATAAAAATTATGGGTCTGGGGTGATGTAAGCAAACAGGGGGGTAGTATGTTAGCAAAAAACGCTAAGGCCCAAATGTTGAAGCCCATCCTGCAAATAGCCAAAAAGGAAACTGGAAAAATATGAAAAAAAACAAAAGGTAGCGCCAAGGTTCGAACCCACGACCTATGCATTTCCAGCGTGCTACCTTGCCACTGGGGTGGTTGTACATCCGTTAGTTTATGTGAAACAAGAAAAACATAACACAAAAAACTTCCTTGGCTCTGTACTTCGTCTTCTTCCTCTAGCTAGTCGTACCTCCTGTAACTCTTTCATCTCTCAACAAAAATGGAAATTGATAACATGAATGTTATAGCATTTTGTCTCATGATTCTAACCATGTGCATAACTAAAACTATAAGTCCAAGATTAAAGAGAATTTAAATGGCCCTAATTCTTAACCTAATTTTTTCAGAAACTTCAAGCTCAAAATTCTCTCAACTCAGGCCAAATAAATGCAAGTTATGGACATGTACAGCTTCGTAGCAATGATGTCTACATTGTATATTCACAAATGGAAAGCTAATTATGCATGTATCAAGAGTTGGAAAATAGAAAACTCACCTTGAAAATGGAAATCGTGTTTTGGAAATGAGCCTGCTTTAGGATGCTGTGATGATCAGGTTAGCTTCCTTGAACCTTTAGGAAGCTAATGCAATGCTTAGCTTGTCTTGAGGGTGGCTGGAATGATCTCTAGAAGTCCACCTGTGTTACTCTGTTTTTGAAGTTCAACAATGGGGAAGATGGAGTTACAGCGATGTTTCAGGGTGTGGGATGGTTTTCTTGTAAGGTAAGGAAGCTTAGGGAAGCAAAAGGCCTGAAAACGTACGAGTGGAATGGAAGATTCAATTCACAAGTCAGAAATGGAAAGTTTGGAAGCTTGGTATGCAATTTTTGATTCTAGGGTGTTTCAAGGCTTGGGCATTTGTCCTTTTGGTTGCAAAGTGATAGCTTTATATAGAGCAAAATATTGGAAGACTTGTGCTTGCTCAGAAGTACAAGATCACATGTCTTGCTACATTTCTTGTTTTTGAAGCAAGTGTGAGAAATGACTTCTTAATGCATGGTTCTGATCTTGTAGGGTAGTGTGAAGCTTTAAACATGTTTTGTTCAGGCTTAGAGGCTTGGTTTGTGCAGAAAGAACAAGTCCAAGGCTCAAGAAATGAAAAAATGCATAAAGCATGCTTTTCCAAAATGGCAATGTTGCCTTTCTTCCATAAATGGTTATTTTCTTATACAATGCATTGAATGCTTGTCTTTAGGGCATGAAATCTTGTGCAATCCATTAATGGTGGAGTGACAAACGATTTTGAGGCCTGAAAAGTGAAGATTGTACAGCATGCTTGAGGATTTGAATTTTGTTCTTCATGAATTGGCTTGAGATCAAAGTGATAAATTTCCAACTTCATCTCTTCGATTCTCTCTACTCAAGAATGATCTCAAGGAGTTCTTGGACATTTTGTAAATATTTCAATGTTCTATATAACTCATCTTTGAAATGAATTTCAAGATTCCTCTTGGAACTAGGTGAAAAATTGTCATGAAGTTGGGTCAAAAACCTGCCTAAATTAGGGCAAAATTTTACTAAGTTACTTTAGTTCATGGGCATGGATTCACAAAATTATATCTTGAGATCTAAGCATCTTTAAGGAAAAATGTGTGCATAAAAGTTGTAGATTTCATGGAGATATACAACTTTCATGTTGGGAACTTTCTTTGAATCATCTTGCATCATGGTGGAAAATTGGCCTAAAGTTGGAAAAAAATAAGAAATTTTCTATACTTAGAAAAATTTCTAAGTTAAGAAAAATTCAAATTTTAAAATCAAATCTTCAATGTTTGGTGTCTTGATGAACAATTTTCACATTTTGACATGTTTTGATGAATTGTGATCCTTGACACTTGATTTTGACCAAAAAGTCAAAGTTTGACTTTTTAGTATACAGTTGACTTTTGATCAGTTGATTGCAAATTTCATTTGTGAATCTAATGAAAATGCAATATTTTGAACCATTTCATTAGGTCAAGATGATGCAATTGAGCTCTTGGAATCATGCTTCAAACCAATTCGTCATTTGCTAGGTCAAAAATCAGAAATTTCCATTTCTCAGTCTAAACCCTAATTTTGACCATTTTGCCCCTTTTGATGCTTTGATCAAATTTCTTGAGGAATTGTGGTCCAAACTTGATCAAATGATAAATATGAGTCTAAAATCTTGATGTGGATCAAAAATTATGAAGTTTGACTGTTAATTGACCATGTTTGACTTTTTCCCCAATACAACTGATTTTTAGGTCAACTTTCCAATTGACTGATCAAAAATGTGATTCAAGGCTTGAAGCTTGACATGAGTAATCTTAGGGGTCCATGATGTTACTTTAAATTCAAATGAGGCATTGGTAGTCCCAAAATCCTTGTGCAATACCAAACCCTAATTTTGGGTCATCAATGCAAGATGAGATGTCTTGAGCTGATCAAACCTTAATCCAGTCTTGAGTTAAAGAGATCTTGTGAGAAAAGTCTTGATAAATGAGAGAGCAAATTTTGGGGTACAACATTATCCACTAACATATCAATGTGTGGCAATGGAAAATCATCTTTTGGACTAGCTTTATTTAGATCTCTATAATCTACGCACATGCGAACTTTTCCATCTTTCTTCGGTACTGAGACAATATTGGAAATCCACTGAGGGTACACTGGTGTCACAAGAAAACCAGCATTAATCTGCTTTAGAAATTCTTCTTTGATCTTCATTGACATATCTGGGTGAGTTTTTCACAACTTCTGTTTGATTGGCGGGTGTGATCGGTGGATCTGGAACTGACTGTTTTACGCTGGTTCGCGAAATGTCGCGGAAGCAAGAGTCGCCACCGTCTTTTATTTTCTCCAAATGGAAAGGACAAAAGCACAGAAAAATTCCTTATAGAGATTGCTCTCGGTTCGGGAGGTAGATTATAGAAAGGGAAGGTGTTAGCACCCTTTCTATCCATGGTTATCCATGGGCTCTTAGATACTTGCTCATTTGTGTTTTCAAAATGGTTTGTTTGCTTTTCAACTGTGGGTTTTAAAAAAGTTTCTTTGAAAATTTCAGTTCGACTCTTGTATCGGTCCTCAAGAGTGTTTGAAAAATGCTTTCGAAAGCTTTTTGAAAATGTGTTGGTGTGAAAAGTATTTTTGATTTGTTTTGTTTTGAATTAGAGCAAGTATCCACGAGTCGTCTACCTACCCTAAGGAATTCGTCTGTGTAAATGTCCTTTAAAGTAGTGTCATCCCACCATTGAGAGGTAGGTAGCACCACCGTTGGAGGTGTTCGGGTCAATTCGAGGTTCGGGACATGGTGATCACCAGAGCAATGGGAAGACACCTTAGAAGCTACCCTCATGCCAGGTTCCCAGATCATGAGGACTTACTAAGACATCCTCTACTCGACGATCACCTTTCGAGGCAAGGCAACAGTGAGGCGTACCCTAGGGGTGGTGTGTGATTCGTGTGTTATGTTCATTTGCATTTATCTTGTTCATGTCAAAGTGATTTATGCGTTTGTTTTTTATTTTAGGCCATTCATTCTTGCATGCATTTATTTAACAGTTTAAAAGTGCGAGAAAAGTAAAGTTCTAAAGCTATTACAAAAGGCGCGGGTCCACATCGCCAAAATTTCCAGAACCCGATTTGACAGAAAAATAAAGAATTAAAAATGCGACAGATAAAAATGTTACATGGCCTTGGGAGAGATACATAAATATTATAAAGAATAAAAATAAATATGCGAATTGGAATTAAAGTTGAAACGAGGGCGTTGGACCCTTTTTAACTAAATTAAATTAAATGATTATTAAATTAATAAAATTAAGATGAAAAGAAATTTGTTTTTTGGTATTTTTGTATTTTATGATTTTTTAATGAAAAAAGAATTAATTAAAATAAAATGCTAACCCTAATTCTAGTTGTTTTTAGTTTATTAAGAAAAGATTAAATTTTAACCTAATATTTAATCTAATTATCTACATGCCATTTAATTACAAAAATAAATAATAGGAAATATTTAATTATTATGAAAGAAAATAAAAAGGGAGAAAAATTATTATAAACCCTAATTCTACCAATTTTAGGTTTTTATTAAAAATGTTAAGATTAAACCCTAAATTAAAACTAAGTGAATTAATGCAATTTATTTACAAAAATACTAAAATAAAAATATTTATTATTTTTTTATCTTTTCTGATTTTTTATTGTTTTTTGTGTTTTTTATGAAAAATAATTAAATTACAAGAATTAATTAAAAGAATAATAATTGAAAATAAAAAAGAATGAAAAAAAGAAAAAATATTGCAAACCTCAGGGGGTGTTGTCCCCAGTAGGAGGTTTTTCTTTAGCAATTTGGGCCCATCAACCTTGGCCTCTTTGACTTTTGTGGCTAGCATGTGGCACCTTTGACTGCAGCTTATCCTATTCCTCAGATCGTGGCCTTCTGATCGTCTCCATTGGGCACGTGGATGGATAGATTTTTTGGACATACGGTGCTCCCCAAGGTTGAAACTGCATACAAGTATTAAAGAAAAAATAATGTGAAAGGGGGGTGGGGACCTGGGATCGAACCCAGGTCCTATGGTTTACCAATGCCACGCTTCACCACTGAGCCATCCAACGCACTTTGTATATTAAATAACACACAAATAACATAAGCAAGAATATGGGTTAGTGGAATTCCAGCGCGAAAATTCAAATTGACCAATCATTGATTGCCACTGGATCATCTTCTTCCTGGTTTTATTTTTTCCTAAAACATGAAAACTATTAGCAACGGTTTTACACCGTTCTCATAGGCACCTTTCTGAAAAATAACGAATAGCCCCTGGGGCCTCATAAATTAGGCGCGAGGGTGCCAATCTGATCGTCCAAGCCTGCTGGTTTTATTCATGGTATTGACATGTCTCAATTTTACAGGGATGGGAAACGCCTAAATTGAAAACCTGGAAACCCTAGATGTCTCTAATGGTGAATCTTCATATGGGGCACGAAAACAAAATCAAACCACACAGTTAGCATCAGAATTGCATAATGAATATAAATCACATGTTAAAAATTGCAAAAAGCGCATGAATTGAGATGCAAGAATATGAAATTTTCTCTGTACAGGTTGCACTCGTGTTACCAATTTAGGGCGTTAGAATGATTGATTTCGATTGAAAAACTTTCCTTGAAGCCTCAGGAAGCTAATGAGATAAAAATCTTGCCTTGAATCGTCCTCTATCCCTGTTTTCAGTTTTCACTTTTTTAACCAAAAACTCAAGTTTTGTTTTCTATGTATGGCACAGCTTGCAGTCAGTGAGCACGAGGGTTTTTTTTCTACTTATGTGTGAGTGTTTTAGGTTAAGAAACTTGATCAAAATCCATGCATTGATGTGAAAAAGATTTGATTTGCAAACCATAATTTTTTCAATCTTTTTTCATGCTTTTTAGCTCTCAATCATATCCAATCAATTCCAATTCTTCCCTTATTTGATTTTCACGAAATATTGAAGATATTATATGCACTAAAAGATTTGAAATAGTAGGTTTAACATTTTTCATGTATTTTAATTAATTTAAATGAATTATTAATAATAAAAATCCAAATAAATAAATAAAAATGAAGAAAAACTTCCCTTTGGGCCAAATGGTCGTGCACATGCTTTGGATAATGAATTGTGGAAGAAAAAGAAGCCCATTAGCAATTTTAGGTCATTTGAAGCAATGTTGACTTTTCAAAATATCCAAAAATTTCCCAACTTCCACAAGGCATAACTTGCTCAATTTTTAAGCTTTGCTCATGTTCTTGGACATTTTGGAAAGGTCTTTGAGTCCTCTAACCAATGCCTTTGGTCCCATGTCATTTTGATTTACCAATCTCATGTTATGGCCTTTGACTTAAAGTCCCTTTTTGTTGACTTTTGAAAATGACCTATAATGTTGAAATTGATAACTTTTTGTGAGAGCATTTCTTGGACTTGAAGTGTGAAGAGGAGTTGTATGAAATGTCTTTCTCTTCAAAATGAGCTTTGGATGGAATTTTTTTGATAATCCATGTGAAAGTTATGCCCTGGTCAATTTACAGTTGACTTTTTCAACTGTCCAAATAAGGAAACTTTTGCATCTTGATGATTTTTGAGCCAAGCTTTGAGAATCATGATCAAGCATTGATCAAATGATGTTTGTGGCTTCAAAATGAGATGTTGACCAAAAATTTGAACTTTTGACTGCCAAATGACCATTTTGCCCCTACAGTTGACTGTAGTGCAATTAGGGTTTTGACTGTGCAATTTTGTCCCGAAAGTCTTGAAACTTGACATGAGGATGCTTGACCATATTTATAGGCATGTGGGACTTGATTGGACCCTTGGAAACTTCCTTTTCTTGATCAGAATCAAAACCCTAATTTTGACTGTTTAGGAGGCTCCTACACTGTGCAACTCTTGGGGAATTTTGCAGCTTGACTTGGCAATTTCTTGAAGGATATGGGAGGGCAAATTTTGGGGTACAACAGTTGCCCCTGTTCAATCTTCTTAGACCTGAGGATGCAGATTGGCTGACGTGCCTTTCGTAATCCGAAGGTGGAAGATGATTGAACACTAGAGTGCCCAGAAATTTGCGCTCACATAGTAGCAGTGTGATGATGGAATGGGCTTATAGATGCCATTTAGAGGTTGATGAATAGGATGATGGGCTTATAGATGCCATCTGGATGTTGATCGCGTAAGAGATTCCTTAGCGAGAACTTGCGTACCTGCAAAAGAAAAATGAGTACCTGACATGTTGCAGGATCTGGTTTTCAGATGCTTTGTATAGATATGTCCTGACTGGTTACAGGAATCGGATCTTCGAATTCTTCAGACGTGCCCTGGAGAGATACAGGAATCGAGTTTGGTAATGTTAGTCTTCAACGGATACACCCTGGCAAGATTCAGGTATCGGATCCTCAAACTCTTCAGACACACCCTGGCAAGATACAGGAACCGGATCTGGTAATGTTAGTCTTCAACGGATACACCCTGGCAAGATTCAGGCATCGGATCCTCGAACTCTTCAGACACACCCTGGCAAGATACAGGAATCGGATCTGGTATTGTTAGTCTTCAACGGATACACCCTAGCAAGATTCAGGCATCGGATCCTCGAACTCTTCAGACACACCCTGGCAAGATGCAGGAATCGGATCTGGTATTGTTAGTCTTCAACGGATACACCCTGGCAAGATTCAGGTATCGGATCCTCGAACTCTTCAGACGCACCTTGGCAAGATACAGGAATCGGATCTGGTAATGTTAGTCTTCAACGGATACACCCTGGAAAGATTCAGGCATCGGATCCTCGAACTCTTCAGACACACCCTGGCAAGATACAGGAATCGGATCTGGTAATGTTAATCTTCAACGGATACACCCTGGCAAGATTCAGGCATCGGATCCTCGAACTCTTCAGACACACCCTAGCAAGATACAGGAATCGGATTTGGTATTGTTAGTCTTCAACGGATACACCCTGGCAAGATTCAGGCATCGGATCCTCGAACTCTTCAGACGCACCCTGGCGAGATACAGGAATCGGATCTGGTAATTGGTCGTCAACAGATACACCCTGGCAAGATTCAGGAATCGGATCTTTGGTTGCAACCATTGATAGTAATCATTTTTGTACTGACTTTTGTCCTGAAAAGACAAGCGTTAGTTGTATGCGATGTCATGTGGTATGACATGCGAGATGCTCTCTGAATACGTGAGATTGTATGTTCATGATGCGTATATGCATGCTATAATGTATGAGGATGTTTATGAATGTATCTTTCGTCTAGGAAAGTAAATCCTTGACAGGTGCCGGGAAGTCACTCTTGGGCTGATGTTGGGAAATAGATTTTGCTCCCGCTGGGGATGATAATGGCAAGAATACCGGTAGGAGAAGATGACTCCGTTGGGGAGTAAACTTGGCGAATGGAATAACTCTGCGGGGAGGAAAGTACTCTAGCAATCTTGTTGGGGAGCAATACTCTGTGGGGAGAGCGATGCTTTGCTGAAATGTTGATGATAACTTGCCGGGGATATCTTTGTTGTGTTGGAAGTGCTGATAGACTTCGCTGGGGATAAGAAAGAACTTCGCCGAGAACGATCTTCCCATGGATTTTGGCTGAGGATAACCCAGTTATATCCTGGTAAGGAAATAACTCTTTAAATAAAGCCGGGAGACGCGCTCGTGCTCTGCGAGGATAAGCTTCCAGAATCTACTGGGGATAAGCTTACTGCTTGTGGAGGTGGATTCCAACTTTCCTGGGGAAATCTTGATTGGACTCTCCTGGGGAAGTTTTGAACTGCGGGGGAAGTGATTCCTTTGAATGTTGATATGCCGCCGGGGAACAATCTTTAGACCAAGACTGCCGGGGATGCTTGTTAAGAATATATATGCTGCCGGGGAATGTTGAGATCTGCTGGAGGATACCCAACTTCCTTAAGATTTGATAACTTTGCTTGGAGAAGAGTGCACTGACTTGCTGGCTCATTCTCTGGGGAATTAAGATGTACTGGTTATGTTCTTCAGCTGAACCTACCTTGGTGCCTTGGAGGACAGAACAATTAGATTGCTCAGACAACTCTTTATTGCCCCTGTTTCTAATGTTACCTGTAATTAATCCTTTGTTTCGTATGCAAATATTTATGAGTTAGCAAATCATTGTCAATGCATATATCACTAATTGAACCTTGGACGTTCTTCGCAAAACAAAACGGAAAAAGAAAAACAATTGGCATTTTTAACTGAAAAGTATATTTGTATTGATTTTTGAATGGCCTGAAAATAGGCGTTTTGTGTACAAGAGGCTGACGTCCTAGTAAGAGAACGCCGCCGAACAAAAGAGTTTATACAAATTTTGTACAAAAGAAAATAAAACAGCTGTGTGAAATGAATGATCCCACTGGGTTTCAACTCTGCTATTGCCTTTATAACTCTGAGCGTCTCATCACTTGATGACCTTGGTTGAAGGTGAAGCTGACTGATCGATACTGTCTGAACTTGATATAGATACCGGATTCTGGATGCAGAGTGATCAATGAGACATAGTATTACGCTTTATCCCTAATTTTTGCCTGGACCGCCCTTTCGAGTTTTCAGTCCACCGGGATACCCATTTTTTCCCAAGCCGCCTTTTCAGGTTTTCGACTTGCCGGGTGTACAGATTTTTTTCATTTCATCCCTTCATTTTGCCCGAACCCTTTTGGTTCGACGGGAAGCCCTAATTTTTGCCTAGGCATGTCAGCCTAGCGGGTCTTTTTTTCATGCGTAGTATCTTTTTACTATGTCTGCATTGGCGGGGTGAGGGAGGTCGTCACCATCCATGTTGGTTAGAATCATGGCTCCTCCTGAGAACACATGTTTAACCACAAATGGCCCTTCGTACGTAGGGGTCCATTTGCCCCTTGGATCACTCTGAGGAAGGATGATTCTCTTGATTACCAGATCCCCAACTTGATATTCTTGTGGTCTGACCTTTTTGTTAAATGCCCTGATCATCCGTTTTTGATACGTCTGACCATGACAGATAGCAGCAAGTCTCTTTTCATCAATTAAGTTTAGCTGATCAAGTCGTGCCTGGATCCAATCATCTTCGTTCAGATTTGCATCCTTCATTATCCGGAGAGAGGGTATTTGCACTTCGATCGGTAAGACTGCCTCCATACCATAAACCAAGGAGAAAGGAGTTGCCCCGGTTGACGTCCTAGCTGAGGTACGGTACCCATGTAGAGCGAACGGTAACATATCATGCCAATCTTTATAAGTCACTGTCATTTTCTGCACGATTTTCTTGATATTTTTATTTGCTGCTTCTACAGCCCCATTCATCTTCGGTCTATAAGGAGAAGAATTATGGTGCTGTATTTTGAACTGCTCGCAGAGCTCAGTGATCATCTTGTTATTCAGATTGGTACCGTTTTCTGTAATAATTCTCTCAGGGACGCCGTACCGACAGATCAGGTTATGCCGAATGAACCATGCCACAACAGTCTTGGTTACCGTAGCATAGGATGCTGCTTCGACCCACTTCGTAAAATAATCAATCGCCACTAGGATAAAGCGATGCCCATTGGATGCCGTCGGTTTAATCTCGCCGATCATGTCTATGCCCCACATTGCAAATGGCCAAGGCGCAGTCAGAACATTCAGGGGAACTGGAGGAACATGCACCTTATCTGCATAAATCTGGCACTTATGGCATGTCCTAGAATGTTGGTAGCAGTCAGCTTCCATTGTGGACCAGTAATACCCTGCCCGAAGGATCTTCTTTGCCATTGTATGTCCACTGGAATGTGTACCGAAGGTCCCTTCATGTAGCTCTTCCATGATCCTTTCTGCTTCAGTTTTATCCACACAACGCAGTAGGGTTGAATCATGGTTTCGCTTGTACAAGATGCCGTTGCTAAGGAAGAATTTTGCCGCGAACCTTCTCAAGAACTTCTTATCATTGACAGAGGTACCTTCAGGGTATTCCTGAGCTTCCAGATATCTCTTCACCTCATGGTACCAAGGCTTCTCAGTCACCAATTCAGTCTCGAGATCGCAACAGTATGCCGGTTCGTCCAGTTTCTAGATGATGATCCGGGGAGCCTCATTATCCCATTTAACTTTGAACATAGAAGCCATTGTAGCTAACGCGTCCGCCAGCTGATTCTCTTCTCTCGGAAAGTGTTCAAAGGTTATCTCTGTGAAGTGGGGGATCAAGGTCAACACACATTCTCTGTAAGGAATAAGATTCGGATGTTTCGTATCCCACTCTCCTTTGATCTGATTGATCACAAGAGCGGAATCTCCGAAGACACTTAGAAACTTGATCCTTAGGTCGATCGCAGCTTGAAGACCCATGATGCACGCCTCATACTCTTCCATGTTGTTGGTACAGTTGAAACATAGTCGGGCAGTGAGTGGAGTATGAGTGCCTTGTGGTGATATGATTACAGCGCCGATGCCGTTTCCCAAAGCATTGGAGGCTCCGTCAAAGTGCATAGACCATCGGGATCCTTCCTCAGGTCCTTCATCCGGTCCAGGTACTTCACAATCAGTCACAATCATGATGCTTTCATCCAGAAACTCGAAGTTCATTGACTGATAGTCATCTACGGCCTGATGTGCCAAGTGGTCTGCCAATACACTCCCCTTGATGGCTTTCTGGGTCGTGTACTGAATGTCGTATTCCGTCAAGATCATTTGCCATCTTGCTATTCTCCCAGACAGAGCAGGCTTTTCGAATATGTACTTTATAGGATCCATCTTTGAGATCAACAAGGTAGTGTGGGTCAGCATATACTGTCTCAATCGGCGAGCAGCCCATACCAAAGCGCAGCAAGTTTTCTCAAGCAGTGAGTATCGGGTCTCACAGTCGGTAAACTTTTTGCTAAGGTAATAAATGGCGTGCTCTTTTCGGCCAGACTCGTCATACTGCCCCAGCACACACCCCATTGAGTTGTCAAGTACTGTCAGGTATAATATCAGAGGTCTCCCTTCAACCGGTGGCATAAGGATGGGTGGTTCTTGGAGATACTCTTTGATTCTGTCAAAAGCAGCCTGACATTCATCGTTCCAATGTACTACCTGATCTTTCTTCAGCAGCTTGAAGATTGGCTCACAGGTAGCAGTCAGGTGTGAGATGAAGCGAGAAATGTAATTCAGGCGTCCTAAAAAGCCTCTGACTTCCTTCTCTGTCCTAGGAACTGGCATCTCTTGAATAGCTTTCACCTTGGCAGGATCCACTTGAATACCCTTATCACTTACAACGAAGCCTAGCAACTTTCCAGATCTTACCCCGAAGGTGCACTTGTTCGGGTTCAACCTCAACTTGTACAGTTTCAACCGGTCAAACAACTTCTGAAGATGATCTAGGTGCTCTTCCTCAGTCTGGGACCTTGCGATCATGTCGTCAACATACACTTCTATCTCATGATGGATCATGTCATGAAATAAAGCAACCATGGCACGTTGGTAGGTTGCCCCAGCGTTCTTCAACCCGAATGGCATGACCTTGTAACAGAAGGTGCCCCACTGAGTAACAAATGTAGTCTTTTCCATGTCTTCAGGTGCCATCTTGATCTGATTGTAACCTGAAAAACCATCCATGAAAGAGAACACCTTATGCTGAGCTGTATTGTCAACAAGGACATCAATGTGAGGTAGAGGGAAGTCATCTTTGGGGCTGGCCCTGTTCAGATCCCTGTAGTCGACACACATTCTGACCTTACCGTCTTTCTTTGGTACCGGCACCACATTAGCAACCCACTGAGGGTAAGAAGTTACTGCAAGGAACCCAGCATCAAATTGCTTCATAACCTCGGCCTTGATCTTCTCAGACATCTCTGGACGCATACGGCGGACCTTTTGCTTAACCGGAGGGTAATCTTCCTTAGTTGGCAAGTGATGGACCACAATATCGGTATCCAACTCGGGCATGTCTTCGTAGGACCAGGCAAAGATCTCCATATAATCATGCAGCATTTGAGTCAACCGTTGCTTCACGCTGAGCTCTAGGTTGGCACCAATATTTACCTCTTTCATGTCTACCTCAGTACCCAAGTTTATTGTTTCCACTGGCTCTTCATGGGGTTGAATTGCCCTCTCTTCCTGAAGTAACAGTCTTGCAAGCTCGCCAGGCACTTCGCAATCATCTTCACCTTCATCTTCGGCTAAGTTGATCGGATTTTCGAAGTCATAACTGGCAGTAGCAGAGTCGTTACCAGTGAGATCCAGAGTGGATTGAAACCTGTATGAGTGAGTGTGTGTGTAAATACAGCTGTTTTGAAATATATGTAAAGAAAGAAAGACAGAAAAGGAGCATAAGATTTGCAATGCGAGAAAACGTCCAAGATTTTCATTTATGATATATGAAATGACAATTTATGCCCTCACAAATGAAACCACGGTGCCTCGGGTAAGACACCGGGCCATAGAGTTTATTTATTGTTTATTACAAATAACGAAACAAAGAAATTTATTACTGCGTAACAAAGGTAACAGGAGTATGGTCCTTAGCAATCAAATTGGTCAATCCGCCTTTGGTCGTCGGGTAGATCCAGCTATTGAATTCTGCTTCATCCACTTCATTGTCCTCCCCAACAGCATTCACTCCTGGATTTGTAATGAGCACAGGAGGTCTTCTAGTTTTCGCCTTCCGCATAGCTTTCTGACCCTCTGCAGTAAAACCCAGCCCAAATTTGTCAGTTTTCTGTGTAAAGTCGGGAAGCCTTCCCCATTTAGCATATTCACCTTTCTGAACCACAGCCCGGGCATCCTTCAGGGAAGCCATCTTCAAAGGAACATTTTCCTCAACCGCTGTTTCTGCTGCTGCTGCAATTGGAAGCACCTGCTCGAAATGCTGAAAGGGGGTTTCAATAAACTCCCCGTCCATCTCAATGTATCTGAAGGAATTCAAGTGGCTCACCATATATTCCTCCTCTCCTTGCACAGTGACGATCTTCCCTCTGACAGGGTACTTCAGCTTCTGGTGCAAGGTAGAGGTCACTGCCCCACCTTTATGGATCCAAGGCCGACCCAGTAGACAAGAGTACGATGGACGGATATCCATCACATAAAAAGTAGAGTCAAACACCTGAGAGCCCACACGAATAGGAATGTCGACCTCTCCATGAACCATCCTTTTTGAACCGTCAAAGGCCCTGACGATGATATTGCTGGGTTTTAATTCCAGGCCTTCACAATCTAAACGGTCTAAAGCCTTCTTGGGTAGCACATTCAAGGACGAACCAGTATCCACCAATACATGTGCCAGAGTAGTGCCCCTGCATTCGATAGAGACATGCAGGGCATCATTGTGGTCTCTTCCCTTCGCAGTCAGGTCAGCATCTGAGAAACCCAAGCCATTGTCTGCTGTCAGATTTGCTACGCAATCAGTGAACTGGACTGCAGATGTCTCCTGTGGCACATGGGCCGTCTTGAGGAACGAGATCAAGGCCTTAGCATGGGCCTCGGAGCACAACATTAAAGAGAGCATGGAGATTTTGGAGGGCGTGTGCCCCAGCTGTTCCACAACATTGAAGTCACTCTTCTTTATAATTTTCAAGATTTCCTCCATTTCTTGTTGGGAGGCTTCAGCAGTTACAGGTATCGGTGCCTCCATCCGGGCAGGCTCAACTTTAATCCCTTTTCCCCGAGCATTGGATGACTCGGCAGCAGGGGAAACAACTTGATCAGCAACAGGAACAGGTACATTTGTAGGTGTTATGAGGAGGGGTCTTCGAGTAGCGGGCGGTGCAATGTCAAGCGAGAAGAGCCTGCCACTGCGGGTAACCTTGGCTGGGCCAGTGATATCACAGATACTGGCGCCAGTGTTGAATTCTTGTTTGATCCTATTCACATACACATCTGCCCCATAGTGCCAGGGGACAGCTTTATCAGATACGTAGGGAAGAGGCCCCGGAACAGTGATAACAACAGGTGCGACAGTCATGATTTGAACAGGCTTCTTCGGGAGAGCCTTGATCGGATTATTGAAGATGGTAACCACAGAAACTTCTTCTACCGGAACCAACTGAACAGCAGACTTCTTAAACAGAATCTCCTTGCTATCCATTAGGCTTTGGATGCCTAACTTCAGCAAGGGACAACCAGATAAGGAAACAGCACAGAACAGGCAACCCTCACTGCAACCCGGAAATAAACCGGCTAGCAGCAGGTTCCTCTTGACAGTCTTCAGAGGAGTGGCTAGATCATCTACGGAAACAGCGTAAACATCTTCATCAACAGCATTTATCCCATGCTGAGGCATAGGAGCAGTAACCACATTCGGCCTCTCAGGCGCTTCAAACTGTATCTCCTTTGCATCGATAAGGTCTTGCACCTTATTCCTTAATGCCCAACAGTCATCAGTGGCATGCCCCGGGCTATCGGAGTGATAAGCACAGCGGGCATTTGGGTTGTATTTAGGAGATGTAGTATTTGCAAACTTCGGAGCCTCTCTGACGGTTACTAAGTTGGTTGAGAGCAACTGTGGTAAGATCTGCGACAAGGTCATACTCAAACGGGTGAATTCCCTTCTGGGTCTCTCAGCCCTTTGTTGGTTAGCTTGCCGAGGAGCAGCTGCAGGCTTCGCAATTACCAATGCGTTGACCGATTGGCGGCGCTCTGGTTTGTCTTGCCTTCTAGGCCCATACACCACACTGGCCTCTTTCTTGAAGGGTTTCTTCTCAGAACTTGTAGATGCACCCTTTGGAATCTTACCAGACTTCAACCCAGCCTTAATTCTCTCTCCAGTCAAGATAAGATCAGTGAATCCAGCAGAAGAATTCCCAATAAGATGGTTGAAAAATGGCCCAGATAGGGTCCCCAAGAACATGTCTACTAACTCCCGATCAGTCAACGGAGGCTGCACCCTGCCAGCCAGATCCCTCCACTTCTGAGCGTACTCCTTAAAACCTTCACTTAAGCCTAACGACATACCCTGGAGTTGGGTACGTGTAGGGGCAAGGTCGGCATTATATTGATACTGCTTGTAGAAAGCAGTAGCCAACTCCTCCCAGTTACGAACCTTGGTCCCATCCAGCTGATAGAACCATTCGAGATGAGTCCCTGAAAGACTCTCCTGGAAGAAGTGGATCCACAAATTCTTATCCGCCGAGTACGGTTGAATCTTCCGAACATAGGACCTGAGATGTAGCTTGGGACAAGACGCCCCGTCGTACTTAGTGAAAGATGGTGCTTTGAATTTCCGAGGAATAATCACACCAGTAGACAAACCCAAATCTCCAAAATCCAGCCCAGGTACCTGTTGTATCTCCATAGCATTCAGCCTATCCTCCAGCTGCTTGTAACGGTCTTCTGCCGGAGGATATTGCTCTTCATCAAAATCAGTCTCGTTGTCAGAGACTACCGGACTAGGACCTTTTTCTGCTTGAGGAGTACTCTTGCCAATGGAAGAGCCAACCTCTTCATTCTGAAAAGTGTTGCCAAACCTTCGGCCCGAGCTAAACAGAATAGTTCTTCTCTTCTTCTTCTTCTCCTTCTTCAGGAGCAAAGCCTTCAGCTCTTCTTGGCCTTGAGCCAAACCCTTGATTAATTCCCGAAATTGCGCATTCTGCGCCTGAAGAGCTTTGATGGATGTCTCAGTTGATGATGAGTCAGGATTCATGATGCTGAAATAAACAGCGAAGAACTGTAAGCAACCTGAAAAGAGGAAAAACCTGCTATGCACATGATGAATGATATGTGTTTATGCAATGCATTCAAGGGTTCGAAAGTTCAACTTTGTTGTAGACAAAAAAGAACACACGTTATCATTAAGGAAGTAATTGTTCAATACATCAAAGCCTCATGGGCAAAATAATACAAAAGCAAATCAATCCCAAAATATACTACGCATCCTCTTTGGAGCTATGTAAGTGTTGAGATTCCTCTCCTCATGCAACAGGCGGGTGAGCTACAAGACCTTCTTTTCACTGGCATGTAGACTGGTCTCAAGATAATTTCGTTCTTCCTTAAGCTGGATCCAGCTCTTCTGCATCTCTTCCCAGGATGTGGGCATATCAGGGTGCTGAATAGTGTAGGACACTTCTCCTTCCAAGACTGGCTCTTTGATTACTGGGAGCATATGAGGATAAGGCATTACCAACTTCTGGGAGCGGGCTCGTACCCACTTGAGATAAGGTTCCAACGGGATGGAGTTCCTGTGCCCCAGTGTCTTGCTGTCTATCCTACTTGGCATCCTCCAGGCTCTGATAAATCTCTGGCGAAGTCCTTGAGTATCGTTGTCAAAGTCAAAAACTATGTCAAGAATTAACATGTCATGAGGGCCATCCCTCCGAGCATAACCAAACTGTCTCCAAGCCAGGCACGGGCTGTAAGTAATACCTCCTCTGATTCCAAGTAAAGGAACATTAGGGTACTCCCCACAACGATCAATGATAGTGACATCTTCTCTAGACCTAGGGCACCAATGTATATCTGCATGTGTGAGAGTCATCAACCGTTGTGACCATCTCAAACCCCGCTCATTCTTCAAGACTGATTGTGGAAGGTGTGAAATAAACCACCTTCCCAGGAGAGGAGTGCAACACATAAGGACACCTCTTTTTCTCATGGTTCGAGTGTAACATGAGTGAAGGATGTCCCCCAGCAACGTAGGTATAGGATTTCTGGACATAAAGATCTGGACAGCACTGATATCTATAAGCTGATCTGGGTTAGGGAACAACACCAAACCATAGACAAGGAGGGCCACCACTTCTTCAAAAGCTTGTAAGTCAAGGGAGTTCCAACATTCATGGGCCTTTTCAAACAGAAACCTGGCTAAGAACCCTTTGATACCACTTCTAACTTCCCAATGTCCCTTGAGGTCAGATGACTGTAGGTGCAAGGCTTTAGCAATCTCTTCAAGCTTAGGTTCCTTTTCCGTACCGTTGTAGGGTAGCTGATCAAGGATAGGGATCTTCAGGAGCCAGGAGAACTCCTCCAATGTAGGTACCAGCTGATAGTCCAAGAAGGTGAAACAGTGATGCAGAGGATCAAAGAACTGGAACAGGACCTTTATCATGTCTTCCTCAACGTTGGTATTGACCAAGCTGATGAGTCTTCCATGCCTCTCACTGAATGAAGAGCTCTCGGGAATCCTGGATATAAGTTCCTTAAGCTGAGGAGGGACCCTTACAAGGCTGATTTGAATTGTCTTTCTACGAACAGTTTCCATGTCCTACAAAACAAGAACAAAGATGAAAATTCGAAACCCTGAAATGGTTAGTCAATGCATATGATGTCGGATGATGTCATGATGCTATGATTAAACACACCACAGATATTTACAAAGACAAACATGTAAGGCACACAAGGCACACAAGACAAGCCCTTAGGGTTTAAGGCCAGCATGGGGTCTGGGTAGTACCCTCTTGAAGTTGGTGGGCTCAACCTGTCCTATTAGAAGTAACCGGGTTCTAAGGGTCCCAATATCACGGGATTGCTTTCATTGTTCATCATTTCGATTTAGCCGCTGAACTGGCGACCGAAATATTCCAGGAAAGCAACCCTCAATTGAGTGTAGTATCGAGTATCAACCAACCTCGGACTGCACCAAAGTCAGTTATCTCACTACCCTAAAGAGGCCAAGATAGTTCAATTAAGGTTCCTAAGGTCTGTTGATGCTTCACGACACCACACGGAGGCCCCGTACTCTCCTTGACTGAACTCAAGGGTTACCGGTACACACCAAAGTGCCACATCAACGTAGCAGACTATTTCAACCATGTCGGTATACCCCGCACAGTTCCCTCACAGCCTTGTTGCTACTTTCTAAGAAGGTATCCCCCAGATCCGGGTTTAGGATCTATAGAACTCCCAAGACGGTCCCACAATTTAAAGCAAGCAAATCAATACAATTGAAAACACAAGTTATGAACTAACCCTAAGGTACACCTCACTTTAATTTTATGTCCCCAGCAGAGTCGCCAGTTCTGTGATCGGTGGATCTGGAACTGACTGTTTTACGCTGGTTCGCGAAATGTCGCGGAAGCAAGAGTCGCCACCGTCTTTTATTTTCTCCAAATGGAAAGGACAAAAGCACAGAAAAATTCCTTATAGAGATTGCTCTCGGTTCGGGAGGTAGATTATAGAAAGGGAAGGTGTTAGCACCCTTTCTATCCATGGTTATCCATGGGCTCTTAGATACTTGCTCATTTGTGTTTTCAAAATGGTTTGTTTGCTTTTCAACTGTGGGTTTTAAAAAAGTTTCTTTGAAAATTTCAGTTCGACTCTTGTATCGGTCCTCAAGAGTGTTTGAAAAATGCTTTCGAAAGCTTTTTGAAAATGTGTTGGTGTGAAAAGTATTTTTGATTTATTTTGTTTTGAATTAGAGCAAGTATCCACGAGTCGTCTACCTACCCTAAGGAATTCGTCTGTGTAAATGTCCTTTAAAGTAGTGCCATCCCACCATTGAGAGGTAGGTAGCACCACCGTTGGAGGTGTTCGGGTCAATTCGAGGTTCGGGACATGGTGATCACCAGAGCAATGGGAAGACACCTTAGAAGCTACCCTCATGCCAGGTTCCCGGATCATGAGGACTTACTAAGACATCCTCTACTCGACGATCACCTTTCGAGGCAAGGCAACAGTGAGGCGTACCCTAGGGGTGGTGTGTGATTCGTGTGTTATGTTCATTTGCATTTATCTTGTTCATGTCAAAGTGATCTATGCGTTTGTTTTTTATTTTAGGCCATTCATTCTTGCATGCATTTATTTAACAGTTTAAAAGTGCGAGAAAAGTAAAGTTCTAAAGCTATTACAAAAGGCGCGGGTCCACATCGCCAAAATTTCCAGAACCCAATTTGACAGAAAAATAAAGAATTAAAAGTGCGACAGATAAAAATGTTACATGGCCTTGGGAGAGATACATAAATATTATAAAGAATAAAAATAAATATGCGAATTGGAATTAAAGTTGAAACGAGGGCGTTGGATCCTTTTTAACTAAATTAAATTAAATGATTATTAAATTAATAAAATTAAGATGAAAAGAAATTTGTTTTTTGGTATTTTTGTATTTTATGATTTTTTAATGAAAAAAGAATTAATTAAAATAAAATGCTAACCCTAATTCTAGTTGTTTTTAGTTTATTAAGAAAAGATTAAATTTTAACCTAATATTTAATCTAATTATCTACATGCCATTTAATTACAAAAATAAATAATAGGAAATATTTAATTATTATGAAAGAAAATAAAAAGGGAGAAAAATTATTATAAACCCTAATTCTACCAATTTTAGGTTTTTATTAAAAATGTTAAGATTAAACCCTAAATTAAAACTAAGTGAATTAATGCAATTTATTTACAAAAATACTAAAATAAAAATATTTATTATTTTTTTATCTTTTCTGATTTTTTATTGTTTTTTGTGTTTTTTATGAAAAATAATTAAATTACAAGAATTAATAAAAAGAATAATAATTGAAAATAAAAAAGAATGAAAAAAAGAAAAAATATTGCAAACCTCAGGGGGTGTTGTCCCCAGTAGGAGGTTTTTCTTTAGCAATTTGGGCCCATCAACCTTGGCCTCTTTGACTTTTGTGGCTAGCATGTGGCACCTTTGACTGCAGCTTATCCTGTTCCTCAGATCGTGGCCTTCTGATCGTCTCCATTGGGCACGTGGATGGATAGATTTTTTGGACATACGGTGCTCCCTAAGGTTGAAACTGCATACAAGTATTAAAGAAAAAATAATGTGAAAGGGGGGTGGGGACCTGGGATCGAACCCAGGTCCTATGGTTTACCAATGCCACGCTTCACCACTGAGCCATCCAACGCACTTTGTATATTAAATAACACACAAATAACATAAGCAAGAATATGGGTTAGTGGAATTCCAGCGCGAAAATTCAAATTGACCAATCATTGATTGCCACTGGATCATCTTCTTCCTGGTTTTATTTTTTCCTGAAACATGAAAACTATTAGCAACGGTTTTACACCGTTCTCATAGGCACCTTTCTGAAAAATAACGAATAGCCCCTGGGGCCTCATAAATTAGGCGCGAGGGTGCCAATCTGATCGTCCAAGCCTGCTGGTTTTATTCATGGTATTGACATGTCTCAATTTTACAGGGATGGGAAACGCCTAAATTGAAAACCTGGAAACCCTAGATGTCTCTAATGGTGAATCTTCATATGGGGCACGAAAACAAAATCAAACCACACAGTTAGCATCAGAATTGCATAATGAATATAAATCACATGTTAAAAATTGCAAAAAGCGCATGAATTGAGATGCAAGAATATGAAATTTTCTCTGTACAGGTTGCACTCGTGTTACCAATTTAGGGCGTTAGAATGATTGATTTCGATTGAAAAACTTTCCTTGAAGCCTCAGGAAGCTAATGAGATAAAAATCTTTCCTTGAATCGTCCTCTATCCCTGTTTTCAGTTTTCACTTTTTTAACCAAAAACTCAAGTTTTGTTTTCTATGTATGGCACAGCTTGCAGTCAGTGAGCACGAGGGTTTTTTTTCTACTTATGTGTGAGTGTTTTAGGTTAAGAAACTTGATCAAAATCCATGCATTGATGTGAAAAAGATTTGATTTGCAAACCATAATTTTTTCAATCTTTTTTCATGCTTTTTAGCTCTCAATCATATCCAATCAATTCCAATTCTTCCCTTATTTGATTTGCACGAAATATTGAAGATATTATATGCACTAAAAGATTTGAAATAGTAGGTTTAACATTTTTCATGTATTTTAATTAATTTAAATGAATTATTAATAATAAAAATCCAAATAAATAAATAAAAATGAAGAAAAACTTCCCTTTGGGCCAAATGGTCGTGCACATGCTTTGTATAATGAATTGTGGAAGAAAAAGAAGCCCATTAGCAATTTTAGGTCATTTGAAGCAATGTTGACTTTTCAAAATATCCAAAAATTTCCCAACTTCCACAAGGCATAACTTGCTCAATTTTTAAGCTTTGCTCATGTTCTTGGACATTTTGGAAAGGTATTTGAGTCCTCTAACCAATGCCTTTGGTCCCATGTCATTTTGATTTACCAATATAAAGTTATGGCCTTTGACTTAAAGTCCCTTTTTGTTGACTTTTGAAAATGACCTATAATGTTGAAATTGATAACTTTTTGTGAGAGCATTTCTTGGACTTGAAGTGTGAAGAGGAGTTGTAGGAAATGTCTTTCTCTTCAAAATGAGATTTGGATGGAATTTTTCTGATAATCCATGTGAAAGTTATGCCCTGGTCAATTTACAGTTGACTTTTTCAACTGTCCAAATAAGGAAACTTTTGCATCTTGATGATTTTTGAGCCAAGCTTTGAGAATCATGATCAAGCATTGATCAAATGATGTTTGTGGCTTCAAAATGAGATGTTGACCAAAAATTTGAACTTTTGATTGCCAAATGACCATTTTGCCCCTACAGTTGACTGTAGTGCAATTAGGGTTTTGACTGTGCAATTTTGTGCTGAAAGTCTTGAAACTTGACATGAGGATGCTTGACCATATTTATAGGCATGTGGGACTTGATTGGACCCTTGGAAACTTCCTTTTCTTGATCAGAATCAAAACCCTAATTTTGACTGTTCAGGAGGCTCCTACACTGTGCAACTCTTGGGGAATTTTGCAGCTTGACTTGGCAATTTCTTGAAGGATATGGGAGGGAAAATTTTGGGGTACAACAGCGGGCACTCGGGCTTCAGTAGAAAACGGTGCTCTACAATATCTATATCTAGACCAGGCATATCTTAGTAAGACCAAGAAAAAATATCCACATACTCTTTCAACATCTCAATCAACCTGCTCTTCACATCAGGATGCAGTAATGCTCCAATCTTGACTTCCTTCGGATCTTCTTCTGAACCCAAATTGATTACTTTCAATGGCTCTTTATATGGCTGAATGGCATTCTCCTCACGCTCAAGCAACCGTGAGACCTCTTCTGGAATCTCATCATAGTCTTCTTCTTTGTCCCCATACACAGGACATTCAAAGTTGGGAGAGGGTGCAGGGTCATTGTATTCAACGGTTTTTTTTAATTAATCTGCACATATGATTTATGATTGCTTTTAGAAATTGACACATATTACAAGTGATCATGCAGATTGAATTTCAGTTATTATTTATTTTGAAAGATTTTTTTATGATTACCATTTTCCAAGAAAAAAGCAAAAAATAAAAACACAATTTGGGAAACAAAGACACCTTTTATTATTGATTTTAAAAATCAAAGCAAACATATAAGCCCATACAGTATCAATACTTTCACCTAGGGCAGAGTGAAAGCTTTTCAAAAAGATTAACAAAAACAAATTACTTTGAAACATGTATGCAAGAGGGAACATCAATGGTGATCCAGTTCTGAATCCTAACTCCATGCATCACATAATTTGGCATTTCTGGCTCTGCTTCATCTTCCACGATGGCATTAATCCTGGAAATAGTTGGATGAAGATAACCCCCGCTACGAAAGATGTCTTGATACTTGCCTACAACAAACTTCAGCTCCATGCTCTTACCTTTATCATTCTTCACAGAGAACCCCAAGCCAGCTATATTCTTGTTTACAGGTGGATCAATAATCTGTCCCCATACTTCACTATGGCCATTACGCACAACTTGCTGAGCATCCTTAAACGAAGCCATAGAATTCTCATTTCTTCTTATATTATCAATGGATGATGCTTGGCACTTGGTTCCAACAGCAGCTTCATCCGCCTCAACAATGCTGAAAGAGGACAAATGAGATATCAATAATGCATGTTCTCCATTTATAATTACCACTTTTCCTTCATGCACAAACTTCAACATCTGGTGTAAAGTCGAAGCGACAACCCCTTCCTCATGTATCCACGGCCTTCCCAATAAACAGCAGTAAGCGGGAATAATATCCATGACCTGGAAAGTAATCTGAAACAAATGTGGGCCTATATGAATAGGAAAATCCACTTCACCAATAACATATTTCCTTGATCCATCAAATGCTTTCACAATAATGCCACTTGGGCGCATGGGCGTTCCTTGATATTTCAACTTCATAAACGTGCTCCTCGGTTAACATTCAATCCGTATCCATTATCAATCAGCACATTGGATAATGAATCATTCTTGTAGTTCATAGAGATGTGGAGGGCTAGATTGTGATTCCTTCCTTCATCGGGTAGTTCATCCTTGCAGAAACTCAGGTTATTACATGATGTAATGTTCCCTACCACAGTTCTGAATTGGTCTACAGGCATATCACTTTCCATGAAAGCTTGGTCCAATACCCTCATCAAAGATTCTCTGTGAGCAGAGGAGTTCATCAATAAAGCCAAGATAGATATTTTTAAGGAGTCGGCAATAGATGATCTACAATTTTGTAGTCGCTCATCTTGATTATCTTCAAAATATCATCCACCTCCTTTTCTAGCGTGGCTCCACTAGATTCACCCACTGCTTTCTTGGGTTCAACATCTTCAACAATTTTCTTTCCAGTACTAATATCTCCACAAACAACTGGTGCGAATATATGACCATTGCAGGTCACTCTTCTAGTGTCAGCAATATTTCCAGCATTAGGCATTGGCAAAGGCATACTCATCCGCAGAGGCATACTCATCATCTGACTCCTCTTCAGCCAAACAAACCTCAATCTCATAAACTCATGGTAATCATCCCTTTGTCCTGTAACCTTGATAGTTCCATTATCCAATATCAAGTGAATTCCTTTCCTTACAATTGAACATCCCCGGGAGTCCCGACAGCAAATTCAGCAAGATCCATGCTGATGTTCTACCTGACCAGCCATGTGGCAGAAAGTAGCATGCAATTGTAAAAGATCATCATTCATATGTTCCACATCAAAGATTCTCAACTCTCCAGAACATCCATAAACCATGTTTACTTCCTCTTCATACTCTGCCCTAGGCCTGATTATATGGATGAGGCCCTCATCCATTATCTTCTGTAAATCAGCCGTTATCTTGTCACAACCCTGTATATCCGTACTGCAAATAGCACAACCAACATGTTCATGCGTATAATATCTAAATTCGCAGAGGTCTCCATGCATTTTTACCAAATCTCCTCTAACCAATTTAATATTAAAAATCCGAAAGTCACCTGGACAACAGGCCACCATGTTCACAGCATTTTCTCCTCCATGCTTGGGCAAAGGATTATCTTTCACATTAGGCCAACATCTTTGAAGGACAAGATACCAGACTTCACCAATTTTTGTACTTCAGTTTTCAAAGGATATCAATTCTCAACATTGTGCCCTGGTGCTCCCTAATGAAAAGCACATGTTTGGTCTGTCTTGTAATACCAAGGCAATGGTGATGGTATAACGGGAGGTGGTCTGGTCTGAACCAACTTCTTTTGAATTAACGCCGGGAGTAATTTTATATAGCTCATAAGGATAGGGTCATAACTCTCCCTTCTATGATTATACCCTTGATTCCCCTGATGGGATGGTCTCTGATAAGCAACGGTGGTTGGAGCTACTCCAACAACTGGAGTTACTGAGGCGACTTATTGATGACGCTGATAATTTATTATAGGAGGATTAACCCTCATTTCTTGCATAACAACATTTGTATCTCCTTCTTTCTTTTTGGAAAACCCATAGGATGGCTTCTTCGTAATTCCGGAACTTTCACTTTTTGTTAAACGGCCCTCTCTTGCAGCCTCTTCTAAACGGATACCCATGCCCACCATTTCAGTAAAGTCACTTGGCACACTCGCTACCATCCTCTCATAGTAGAAAGCACCCATAGTCTTCAGGAAAATCTTAGTCATCTCCTTTTCTTCCATGGGAGGAATCACTTGGGCGGCTACCTCACGCTATCTCTGTGCATATTCTTTAATTGATTCCTTGTCCTTCTGGACCATGGCCCTGAGTTGATCACGGTCAGGCGCCATGTCCACGTTGTATTTGTATTGTCTGATAAATGCTTCTCCCAAGTCATTGAAAGTATGGATATTGACGTTCTCCAAACTCATACCACTTCAACGCAGCACCAGTCAAATTATCCTGAAAAAAGTGAATCGGCAGACGCTGATCATCAGTGTGGGTAGACATTCTTCTTATATACATCACAAGATGAGCACGAGGGAAAGTGTTTCTCTTGTACTTCTCGAATTCTGGGACTTTAAACTTCGCAGGTATCTTGACATTCGAGACCAAGCATAAATCGTTCACATTCTGCCCGAACAATTCCTTTCCCTTGAGGGCCTTCATCTCCCTCTGCATCTTGTCAAAATGATCTTGAAAATCATACATTCTATCATAGAAACCCAAGCCTTCACTTGGTGGAGGAAAAGGACAATATATATCATCATTAGCAAATGGGGCCATATTCACTGAAGAAGGTGCATCAGGAGCAACATGCACCACAGGAGGTGCAGGAGTAACAGTGGTCTGAACAAATGGAGTATCTTGAGGAACAAGATTGAAACCTTCAGGCACAAAGTTCTCTGGAATTCCCCATGGATAACCTTGAGGCATGCGATTCTGAACAACAACTAGAGTAGCAGACACAGGAACAGTCGGAGCTTCAATAGTAACCCTTGTCTATTGAGGTAGAACACTCGGGGGCTGATTCTGAGCAGCCACCAGAGATTCCATCAGAGCAGTGAGATTGGCCATGCCGGCCTTCAGAGCAGAAACTTCCTCGCACAACTCGCGATTCTCTTGTTCTGAGTTGTTCATCTTCCTTCTGAAATTAGCTTGAGTATTGTAGTGGTGAGACAGCTTGCTGAACGAAGTAAATAATCTTGGGAAGACACCTGGATATGCATAATAAATGAAATAAATATGTGCAATATGATGCATGATATGCAATGCACATGATTTATTTTATTAATATTTCAAGGGACTTAAATATTTATAGACACATTGCAAATATCAAAGTAATAACACATTTGAAATACTGAAAAAATTTATTATAATAACTTCAAAATGGATTACAAGTTTCAATAATCCCAAGTACAAGATGAAAATAAAGTCTAAAATCCTAATAAGCAAAGCTGATGGAGATCACTCTACATGTTGGCGCTTCCCTGTAAGCCTGGAAATCTGAGCCTTCAACCTCTGGTTTTCTTCCGCATATCTGGTGGCAACCTCCTTCCAACCACCTGAATTAGGAAGTGAGCAACTAGCATCTTACTGAGGCTTAGGAGAAAATAAATCCCCTGGCCTTTCCATCATCTCTACCGCCCGACT
Source organism: Vicia faba (assembly GCA_948472305.1). Taxonomy (NCBI): domain Eukaryota; kingdom Viridiplantae; phylum Streptophyta; class Magnoliopsida; order Fabales; family Fabaceae; genus Vicia; species Vicia faba. The sequence continues at coordinate 1,054,855,464 of OX451735.1, forward strand.
CTCAAGAATCTCGTTTAGACCCACTGAAGATAAGACTCCAAAGAAACATCCCCCTAGGTCCCATGTATTTCCTACTCTTCCTATGAATGTGACGCCAGGCCTTCACAATCTACTCCCTAGCTTCCTTATGGTCTTCTCCCTCCTCCAGGAAGAAACTACTCAAATGAATACTATTTGGTTTATCCCTTATCGGATAACCAAGCGGTTATCGTGCAAGAACAGGGTTGTAGTTAATTCCTCCCTTTGTACTAAGAAGAGGTACATTAGGGAAACTACCATAATTGTCGACAATCTCTACATCATGATAATCCCGATGATACCAATCAATATCTAAGTGAGTAAGTGCCATGATCTTAGGAGCCCAACAGGGTTCCTTCCTGACATCCTAGAAAGCATCAGACTGAGGCATATGAGAAGTAAACCACCGGTATAATAGAGGCGTGCAACAGATAATCATCCCCCCATGATAAGAATTCCGAAGATGAATAGAGTAATAAGAATCACCCAACAATGTAGGAACTAGATTTCCAATCATGAGGATCTTGATAGCATTAATTTCAACAAACTTGTCTAAATTAGGAAATAAAAACAGCCCGTAAGCAAGTAGAGAAAAGATGGCCTCAAAAGTGACTGTACTCTTCATCCTGGAAAAGTAACGAGCTTTCTCCAATAAGAACTGAGTTGGTAATCCTCTAATCCCTCCTTTAGTAGTCATATGGGCTTCAGCCTCAGACTTCCCCAGATGGATCAAAGCAGCAATTTCGTGTGGTTTTGGCTCACCCTCCAAACCAATAAAAGGAACACGGCCGGTAATAGGTAAATCCAACAAATAAGAATACTCCTCTAGTGTAGGCATCAACTGATAATCAGAGAAAGTAAAGCAATGATACATCGGATCATAGAACTGGACCAAGGTCGAGAGAATACCCTACTTCATCCTAAGCTTCATAAGAGGAATGATGGATCCATACTTCTTTCGAAAATCTGCAGAACACTCAATCTCGGGAATTAGACTGATCAACTCATCTATCTTGGGATCTTTGAAACTGTATTTTCCGGTCTTTCTTTTTCCAGAATCCATGGTCAAAAGGTACCAGAGATATTCACAAATGGTAAACTTTCAAGTCTGTTGTACCCAAAGAATTTCCCTCTCACTTATCAAATATTTTCTCACAAAGATCTCTCTTGGTTTAAGACTACACTAGGGTTGATCAGCTCAAGACACCTCCTCAAGCACTGATGACCAAAATTAGGGTTTGAGATTGCACAAGGATATTTGAACTTTCAATGCTTAATATGACTTTCATGGATCATTATGGAACCCCAAGATTACTAATATCAAGTTTCAAGCCTTGGGTCACACTTTTACTCAATCAATAGAGTAGTTAACCTAAAAATCAACTATATTGGGAAAAAAGTCAACTATGGCCAATTTACATTCAAACTTCATAATTTTTGATCCACATCAACATTCTAAACTCATATGTATCATTTGATCAATTTGGGACCACAATTCCTCAAAAAAATTGATCAAATCATCAAAAGGGCAAAATGGTCAAAATTAGAGTTTTGACTGAGAAAGGGCAATTTCTGATTTTTGACCTAGAAAATGGTCAATTGGTTTGAAGCATGATTTCAAGAGTTCAATTGAATCATTTTTACCTAATTTCATGACCTAAAACATTGCTCAAGATCAATTGGATTGACAGTGAATTTTCAGTCAACTGATCAAAAGTCAACTGTACATTGAAAAGTCAAACTTTGACTTTTTGGTCAAAATTCAATGTCAAATATCACAATTCATCAAAAGATGTAAAAATATGAAACTTATTCATCAAGGAATAAAAAATTCAAGATTTCATTTTGAAAAGTCAAAGTTTTCTAACTTAGAAATTTTCCTAAGTGTTTAAAACTTCATGTTTTTTTCACAACTTTGAGCCAATATTTCACCATGATGCAAGAGGATTCAAAAGATACTTTCAACATGAAAGTTGTAGATCTCCATGATATCTACAACATTTCTTTAAACAACTTCTTCTAAAAATGCTTGGATCTTAATTTATTGATTCATAAAGTCATGGTCTTGAAATTAAACACTTAGTGAAATTTTGCCCTAGTTTTGGTCAAGATTTTGACCTAACTTCATGGCACTTTTTCATATAGTTCCAAGGGGAATTTTCAAAAGTGATTCAAATAGGGGTTTTAGAGAACATTAAAATATTTTCAAAATGTCCAAGAACTCCTTGAGATCATTCTTGAGCAGGGAGAATCGAAGAGAGGAAGTTAGGGTTTTCAAACTTGAAATACAAGTCATTTTGTGATGAGCAAGAATTCAATTTCAAACCTATGCTGCACAATCTTGCTTTGCATGCCTATAAACCTCAAAATATATCCATAATCAGAAGATTACACAACTATTTTAGTTATTATACAAGTGTTTGAGTCTTTGTCCAAGTGATTATTCCATTAATGGAACAAAGTTCACACTTCCATTTTGGAAAAGTGACTTTAATCACAAAGTCAATGCATAGAGCTCATAACTTGTTCCTTCTGATCACAAGCAATGTCAAAGGCAAAAGAAACATATATAAAGCCTCCCATAAACCCAGACCATGCTTGTACTACACATTGAAACTTGTTTTCCTACTTTTCTTCAAAATCAAGTAACATAGCCATAACTCTATATCTCATAGTTCTGTCAACTTCAAACCCTCTAACCTTTCCCATATAATTATACAAGTGTATTGCAACATAACACACGATTGAACAAGCTCCCAAACACCCTGAAAACTCAGATTTCACAAAACCTTCATCTTTGTGTCATTTCTGACTTTGAACTTCAATCTTCAAAATCACTCGTGCGTTTCTTGGCTTAACACTTCCAAAAGCTTCTTAGCATCATACACAAACCATTTCAATGCCTGTTTGCAAACTGTAACACCATTTATACCATCCTTCATAACCAAAAACAGAGGTCTTCATATTGACTTCTCCAGGACATTTCAACCACTCTCAACTCAAGCTAAGTATTGCATTAGCTTCCTAGAGGTTTAAGGAAGTTAACCTGATCATCACCACTGCCTGAAACAAGCTCAAATCCATTTCACGATTTCTAGTTTTGAGGTATTTTCTTGAACTTCTATCTTCATATTTAGGCATTGTTAAGCTTTTATTTATGAAGATAAAATGTAGATAACATTGCCACGAAGCTTTACATATCCATAGTTTGCATTTATATGGCCTGAGCTTGGAGAATTTTAGAGTTGAAGTTTTCTGAAATTTTTAGGTTTTGAATTAGGGCCAGAAAAATTCTCTTTCATCTTTGACTGTTAGCTTAAGTTATTTATATGGTTGGATTCGTGGGAAGAAATACCACAACTTTCATGTTTGAACTTTTCATTTTTGTTGAGAGATGAAGAAGATACAAGTTCTTTGGCTGGAGGTTGAAGATGAAGTGTAATCATGATGCATTTTGTATTATATATTTATTATTTCAGTTATATTAACGGATGTATAGCCACCCCAGTAGTAGAGCGCGCGCCTGTTCACCCTTAGGTCCTGGGTTCAAGCCCCAACGTGACCTTTTGCTATTTTTCACAATTTTCTGACTTTCTTTGGTTTGTTTGGCAGCGCTTGGGCTCTCATTGGGCCTAATCTTTTTTTTCTCATAATACTCCTTGGGTTACTGATTCACCCCCCTTGACTTTTTCTTTGTATTTTTATTTTTATTTATTTTTTCTTCATTATTATTATTATTATTATTATTAATATTTTTATTATTATTATTATTATTTTCATAAAATCATAAAAAATCCAAAAAAAAATTTATACTCATGTATTTTATTTTCCATAAAATAAAAGACTAAAAATATTTTCTTAAAGACAAATTAATTTCTTTTCTCCTTAAATAAATTCTTAGACTTAGGATAAATTAATATATTGTTTTATTTTTTAGTTAAATTTAATTTAGAATTTAGGTTATTTTTATAATTAATCTTCATTTTATTTTCATTAATTTAAAACCTTTTTCATAAAAAACCCTAAAAATCCTTTTCAAATTAATTTATTTTCTTAATTAGTTTAAGTTAATCTTATTTAATTTTAATTAATCATTTTCTTTAATAAGGTCAAGACAAAAAAACCCTTTTCATAAAAACAACAAAAATCATCTCTGTTCTCCATTTATATTCTTTCATTTTATTTTCAATTTTATACAATATTCAATATGGTTCTAATAGATAATTAGGTTTAATTTTCTTGCAATCCCCATTTGTAAATTTGTACACCCCTCTTCCCTAATGATGTAATATTGTAGTAATTTTACTTTTTGCAATTTATCGCTTTATATAAATGCTAGTAATTAGGGTTTGTATGGAAAGACTAAAACCAATCAACTAGCAAACTCTAATCAAAGATAAACAAAGCATGAAAATTAATACACTTGCACACAAGCACCCCTAGGGTAAAATCCATTTGGTTGCCTTATAAAAATGGCCATATTATGCATGTGAGGTATCTTAGCAAAAACAAACAAATACAAGATCATAGTCCCTCGATGACGCTATCAAAATTTGCCTTTCAAAATGATCTTAGTCCCTAAAGAAAGATGCTAAGATACTGGTGTACCCCAAAATTTACCCTCCCATAATCTTCAAAGTTTTGCCAAGCATCACCCCAAATGGTTCAAGGTCTACTCAAGGGCTACACAGTCAACCACTCTCCTAAAGCCAGTCAAACTAGGGTTTTGGTTCTTGCAAGGAATTTGAAGTTTTCAAGGGCTCAATCAAGTCCCATATGCTCATACACATTGTCAAGCACCTACATGTCAAGTTTCAAGGCTCACAAGATCAAGTTGCGCAGTCAAAAACCCTAATTGCTCAACAGTCAACTATAGGGGCAAAATGGTCATTTGGCAGTCAAAAGTCAAAATTTTTGGTCAACATCTTATTTTGAAGCCACAAACATCATTTGATCAATGCTTGATCATGATTCTCAAAGTTTGGCTCAAAAAGTCTCAAGATGCAAAAGTTTCTATTTTTGGACAGCTGAAAAGTCAACTGTAACTTGAACAAGGCATAACTTTTTCATGGTTCATTATAAAAATCCCATCCAATGCTCATCTTGAAGGGGAGGACATTTCCTACAACTCATATTCACATTCCAAGTCCAAGAAATGCTCTCACAAAAAGTTATCAATTTCAACATTATAGGTCATTTTCAAAAGTCAACAAAAAGGGACTTTAAGTCAAAGACCATAACTTGAGATTGGTAAATCAAAATGACATGGGACCAAAGACATTGGTTAGAGGACTTCAAGACCTTTCTATAATGTCCAAGAACATGATCAAAGCTTAAAAATTAAGCAAGATATGCATTGGAGAAGTTGGGAAATTTTTGTGAAATGGCCAAAATCATTTATCCTTGAAACTTAATTTTTGACAAAAGGGGCCCACTTTTTCCATTTGAATCAGCTTGGCCATGCTTCCCACGTGTCCCACATTTTATTTCAAATTTTAAAATTAATTTTTTCATTTTTATTTGATTTTATTGGATTTAATTCATTTTAAATCCTTTAAAATCAAATAAAAATCAAGAAGGTTAATTAAGGGGCATATTTGGTCTTGATTAGCTTTGAATCATCATTATACAACATTCTAAATTCGTACCAAGGCCTAATCAAGCAAGAATTCAAAATTTGTGCAAAGATGGAAAGTTTGTTAAGGGAGTTTATGTCAAAATCTTAAGCTTGAATGCATGGTATTATGGGCCTTAATGCTGATTGGAATCACTTACATAACCTAGAGGCAAACTATCACAAGGCAATTGGACGAGGGAGAGAGGCAGCCAAGATAGAATTCTTTTTTTCAAAATTCCAAAGAAGTGCACCAAGATCGAATTCAAGGGCTCAACCATCCACAAGACTTCCCATCCATCCTATCGTGATCTACAGGTAAAATAAGGTATAAACACACCCTTTTCACATAACCATGCAGACTGAAACTGTAGATACATGAACATACACGTTGCAAAATTTCCATGGATCGTATTTTCACTTATGGCTTGATTTAATCCCTACTGACCATACCTTTGAGTTCCAGTGGATGTTTAGAACAGGTTTGGACCATCGCTTGGGGTCTTTAATGGCCAAAGTGTAGATCACCATGGCTAGGGTTCAGATTACGTGGAGTTTCGTTTTGATGGGAATAGCTAGCATTAAACCATGAAAGCATCACCATGAGGATCGCCATACCCTAATCATTTGATCTGGCTATTTTATTTGCTTCATTTTTACTGTTTTCGCAGGTTTTCAGAACCACCCCCGCCGGAGAAGACGACCGAAGCATTGCTCCGGCGTCATTGACTTGGCTTGGCTCAGTTTGACGCAAGCGTGGCTTTTTCACGTGTTTTGATTGGCCATTCAGGTTGCTGACTCAATCACTTAAGCTGACTGGGCTTAGTGGATTCCATGTGCTTCCAGCTTCAGTCCACACCACGTGCTTGCGAGATCCAGCCGTCAGATTGCCCCCTGATCCAAATCCAACGTCTCACGTGCATCCTTCCACCATGGGCATTAGTCAAAGCAGGCATGTGGAATTGGAGAAAGTCAAAGAAGGCCATCAGTGTTTGGGCTCAACTTTGCCATCCGCACCCCCCTTTTGCTACAAAAACAGGCCCATTTCCTTTTTCCCTTGAATTTTCTTTTCTATTTTATTTTAATTTATTTAATTTGCTTTTATTAACAAAAATTAATTTTCCTTTTATTTCAAAAATCACAAAATATTCTTACCCAAATAAATTTCAGATTTTTCTTTTTTTAATTAATTAGGCTTTAAATTCTAGGAAACTCTAAATTATTTTTTTTGTTGTAATATTAAAATTAATTAGACTTAATTAGGTTTTAATTACTAATTTATTTAGTTTTATTTCTTAAAATAATAAAAAAAATCAAAAATATGTCATAATTTATTTTAATTATTTAATTTATTAATTTAATTTAGTTCTTTAATTTAGGTTTAATTTCTCTCTTAATTTTAAAACTCAAAAATACAAAGAATTATTATTCCATCATTAAATTAATTTAACTAATAATTTAATATAAAAATCCAAAAAAATCAGAAATCACAAAAAATAAAAAAATGTTTTATTTAATTTAATCCATTAATAGTTTTATTTTGTAAATAAATTTTAATAATCAAATTAGTTTAATTTAGGTTTTCAATTTTAATATTTTCTTAATAACTAAAAAATATAGAAACTAGGGTTTTAGTATTTTTATTCTTTTTCTTTTTTTATTCTTATCATTATTAATTATTAATTATTTTTGTAAAAAACTCTTGTAATTAAACAATTAAGTAAATTAGGTTTAAATTTAAATGTTTTCTTTAATAATTAAAAATAACTTAGAATTAGGTTTTTTTATTTAATTTCTAATTTCAATTAATTTTCTTTATTTCCTTAAATACAAAAACATCAAAAAATAAATTCTTTTCTTTATTTAATTTAATTAAATTTAATAATTTCAATTTAATTTCTTTAAAGGGTCCAACGCCCTCGCATTTTCGCTTCTAGTTTCTTTTCGCGCGTTTATTTACAATCTTCATTTTTAATTTATGTAATTGCCCCAAGGCCTTGTAATAATAATTAGAGACTTATTTACTTTCAGTACTTTTATTCAAATCGGGTCTTGGTTTAATTTGGCGATGTAGACCCGCGCCTTTGTAATAGCGTAGGACCTTTATTTTTTTTCGCACTTTAAATTCTCGCACCTTTTAACTGTTAATAATCACATGAAAGAATGTATGCTCAAATAAAATCAAAGCGTAGAACACCCAAATGCATGACAAGACAAATAATAACTGAAAATGACACACAATTCACACACCACTCTTAGGGTACGCCTCACTGTTGCCTTGCCCCTCGAAACGTGGTCGTCGAGTACAGGACGTCTTAGTAAGTCCTTATGTCCATGAACATGGCATAAGGGTAGCTTCTAAGGTGTCCTACTGTCGCTCTGGTGATCACACTGTTGCCTTGCCCCTCGAAACGTGGTCGTCGAGTACAGGACGTCTTAGTGAGTCCTTATGTTCCATTGATCTAGTTGCCTCGAATAAGTTGCCTCGGAACGGTCGCCTCGGAATAAAAAGATCAATGGCATAAGGGTAGCTTCTAAGGTATCTTACTATTGCCCGGTGACCACACTGTCCCTAACCCTCGAATTGACTCGAACACCTCCAACGGTGGTGCTACCTACCTCTCAATGGTGGGATGGCACTACTTTAAGGACATTTACACAGACTAATTCCTTAGGGTAGGTAGATGACTCGTAGATACTTGCTCTAATTCAAAACAAATCAAAAACTTCTTTTCACACCGACACTTTGCAAAAAGCTTTCAAAAACAACTTTTCAAACACTCTTGAGGACTGATACAAGAGTCGATCTGAAACTTTAAACGAAACTTTTCCAAAACCCATTCACAATTGAAAAGCAAACACTTTTGAAAACACAAATGAGCAAGTATCTAAGAGCCCATGGATAACCATGGATAGAAAGGGTGCTAACACCTTCCCTTTCTATAAATCTACCTCCCGAACCGAGAACTAATCTCATAAGGAATTTTGTTGTGCTTTTGTCCTGTCCATGTTGGAGAAAATAAAAGACGGTGGCGACTCTTGCTTACCGCGACATTTCGCGAAACCAGCGTTAAACAGTCAGTTCCAGATCCACCGATCACAGAACTGGCGACTCTGCTGGGGACTAATAAAGTGAGGTGTACCTTAGGACTAAGATCACTTGTGTTTTCAATTGCTTTGAATTGTTTGCTTTATCATTGTGGGTACTGTCTCGGGAGTTCTATAGATCCTAACCCGGATCTGGGGATACCTTCTTAGAAAGTAGCAACAAGGCTGTGAGGGAACTGTGCGGGGTATACCGACATGGTTGAAGCAGTCTGCTACATTGATGTGGCACTTTGGTGTGTACCGGTAACCCTTGAGTTCAGTCAAGGAGAGTACGGGGCCTCCGCGTGGTGTCGTGAAGCATCAACTGGCCTTAAGAACCTTAATTGAACCATCTTGGCCTCTTTAGGGTAGTGAGATAACTGACTTTGGTGCAGTCCGAGGTTGGTTGATACTAGATACTACACTCAGTTGAGGGTTGTTTTCTTGGAATATTTCGGTCGCCAGTTCAGTGGCTAAATCGAAACGATGAATAATGAAAGCAATCCAGTGATATTGGGACCCTTAGAACCCGGTTACTTCTGATAGGACAGGTCTTAACCCACCAACTTCAAGAGGGTAATACCCAGACCCCATGCTGGTCTGAACTCTAAGGGCTCTTTGTGTGACTTGTGTGCTTTCAAACTTGACTACTTGCATACTTGTTATCTAACAACACGAGTTTCTTGCAGGTTTTGTTTATAGTCCTTAAACTGGACTTATTATAGGGCCTACCTACATTACTCCATGCATAACATAACATCATACCATTGCATACATCCTGCATAAGACTAATCCATTTCAAGGATCTCAAGGGCTTGTGATGCAGGTCAGGATGAACCAAAAGGTCTAGCAAGGGGCAAAAGGGGATTTATTTTCCTCTAGCCAGGTTGATGACTTGAGTCAGGGGCTATGACCCACTAGATATGGTGAGCTTTGACTCTTGAAGAAGGTTCCCCTAGCCAAGGTTATTTGGAAATCAAAACAAGGTTGATGACTTGAGTCAGGGGCTATGACCCACTGGATATGGTGAGCCTTTGACCTTTGAAGAAGGACTCTCTACAATATGCAGTTCCTTCAATCAAGCTACCGATTCCAACTCTAACAATTTTCTTGTTTACCCCGCGAGATCCTTGAAAACATTGCATGCATACATACATATCATTGCATAACAGGTACCCATTTTCTACAGGTTTCTCACCTTCTTTGCTGTTTATTTCAGCCGCCTCATCATGAATCCAGAAGCATCTACTGAGCAATCCATCCAGGCCCTCCAGGCCCAGAATGCCCAGTTCCAGGAATTGATTAAGAGCCTAGCCCAGGGCCAACAGGATCTGAAGACCTTGCTCTTGAAGAAGAAGAAGAAGAGGACGGTGTTGTTCAACCCGAGGCGCAAATCTGGGAATGGATCACAAAATGAGGCTGAGTTGAATACCCCATCTGTAGGGAAAAACAGTCTACAAGAGGAAAGGGCTCCTAGTCCGTTGGTCTCTGACAACGAGACTGATTTTAATGAGGAGCAGTATCCTCCAGCTGAAGACAGATACAAGCAGTTGGAAGACCGTCTGAACGCCATGGAAATTCAACAAGTGCCTGGTTTGGATTTCGGAGACTTGGGTTTATCTTCTGGTGTGATCATCCCGCATAAATTCAAAGCACCATCTTTCGCCAAGTATGACGGGGCGTCCTTCCCTAAGTTACATCTCAGATCTTATGTGCGGAAGATTCAACCATACACAGTGGAAAAAAACTTGTGGATCCATTTCTTCCAGGAGAGTCTTTCAGGGACTCATCTCGAATGGTTCTATCAGCTGGATGGAACCAAGGTTCGTAACTGGGAGGAGTTGGCTACTGCTTTTTACAAGCAGTACCAGTACAATGCCGACCTCGCCCCTACACGTACCCAACTCCAGGGTATGTCGCTAGGATCGGGAGAAGGTTTTAAAGAGTATGCGCAAAAATGGAGAGACCTTGCTGGGAGGGTACAACCACCTTTGACTGACCGGGAGCTCGTTGATATGTTCTTGGGGACCCTGTCTGGTCCATTCTACAACCATCTGATTGGGAATTCTTCTGCTGGGTTTACAGATCTAATCTTGACTGGGGAAAGGATTGAAGCTGGTATCAAGTCTGGGAAGATACATAAGGATGCTTCATCGAGCACCGATAAAAAACCTTTTAAGAAGGAATCCAGTGCGGTCTATGGTTCAAGGAGACAGAATAGACCAGAACGCCGCCAAGTTGTCAATGCAGTGGTGATCTCAACACCTGCTGGTGCTCCTCAGCATCACAATCAACAAAAGAGCGAGAGAAGGCAGTTCACTCGGCTCAGCATGACCTTGTCCCAGATGTTGCCACAGTTGCTGGAGACCAAGCTGGTGACTCTAAAAGAAACTCCAAAGAATCAAAATACAACGTCACCCAAGTATAATCTCAACGCCCGCTGCGCTTATCACTCTGACAGCCCGGGGCATACTACAGATGATTGTTGGAGCTTGAAAAATAAGATCCAAGACTTGATTGACGCAAAGGAGATTGAGTTCGAGGCGCCCGAGGCTCCCAATGTGATCACTGCTCCCTTGCCAAAACATGGCTAGGATAGAAAGCACTTTTTGTTCATTTGAATTCAAGTTGTATTCTTCTTTGTTTATTCAAACAATAATATTCATGTCAAACGTTGTTATTTCATTAATGCATTACACATGTCTGTTTTGAAGTAATTATTTCGTGTTCACTATATGCAAACTACTTTCATATTTTTTTTGTGATGATCAACTCTTGATTGAAAACTCTAAGCCTCTTGAGGGAGGATGACGAAAACGATACCACAATCTACAGTATGCTTTTGAACAAACCCCGCTGATGAGGTACAGGCATTGTTTCAATTCCTAAACACTGGAGTTATAAGGATGATAATCCCTCGTCAACCCCTTTGAGCCAAAGAAGTAGGAGTTTTTCTTTTCGAAAATTAAAACCCTTAATCATAACCGGGGGCACGGTATTTCTCTCAGTTGATCCAAGTGCACAACGAATGGCACCAAAGAGGTCCTTACAAAAAAAAGAAGACAGTGGTGATTCCAAATAATCATAAGGATAGGCAGTCATTATATCTCAAAAAACTAAAGCCCAACAAGTCAAAACCTATGAAGGAGACTTACAAAACTGGGGCATCCCGCTGACTATAATCACAAAAGAAACAGTTCAGGCAAAATTTAGGGATAGAGAAATCAAAAAGAGGTCATACAAACCCTCAACAAAAACAAAAAATGACTGCCTATTCAGAATAAATCATCAATATCTGAACCATCATTGGAACATCCGGACAAAGACACAAACAAGGTCTAACGCACGATCAACTGAGCTTAGGTTTGAAGAACATCACGAAGAACGGGTGGGTACAAATAATTTGAGCCTCTATCCTTTGTTTCTTAAACCGTGAACCAGGCCACGTTATAACCCTCAAAAGTCCTAGCTGAAGCATGGGTTAGTTCGAAAGCATACTGTTACGAAAGGTATCCTGACTCCTTAAGGCTCGCTGTAAAACAACGAGTTGACATCGCAGTTTACAAAATTCACTTGTTTTTATGAAAAATGCATTTTCAAAAACTTCAAGACAGACATAAGCTTTGCATTATTAGAATAACATTGTTTGCATATGATTATTTGTTCGAACAGCGGAGAATTTTGCACGATGAATATCTGATGAACAAAGGTCTTCTCAACAAAAGAGTCACTCAAGTGAAAGAAACATTTCCAACCAAGGGGCACGGCAAGATCATCACCCATCATCTGGGGCAGTTAAGTCAAGATTCAAGGAATCTCTCAAGATGCCAAACAGCCAGGGGCAAATCTCCATCTGAGTCACTTGGGGCATTGAGCATGAATTCCAACAACGAATCTTGCACAATCAAAGATCTTCTGGTGGTATGGAAACACAATGCTACCAACAGTGACAACTCCCTACATCCTGAGAGCGTGGACATAGTCGAAAAAATACTACGCATAATCAAAGACCCGCTAGGTTGACACACCTAGGCAAAAATGGGTATCCCGGTGGACTGAAAACCCAAAAGGGAGGTCCAGGCAAAAGATTAGGGATCAAAGCGTACGACTATGTCCCGTCATCTCGTCACCTGTCTACCAGAAGTTTTGTCAATTACCCCCACATGTGCCTTCTCCCACTGAAACTGGGGCAATAAGGAGTTGTCTAAGCGATCTAGTTGCTCTGCCATCAAGGTACCAAGGCAAGTTCAGCTGAAGAACGTAACCAAGATACCTTAATTCCCCAGAGAGTGAGACAAGTCGGCAACACTCTCCCCAAGCAGAGTTAGCCTATTCAGTCAGCCTTAAGGAAGTTGGAGTATCCCCAACAAATCTCAACATTCCTTAGCGGAGTATACAGACATTCTTAACAAGCATCCCCGGCAGTCTTGATCTAAGATTGTTCCCCGGCGGCATACCAGCCATTCAGTGGAGCCACTTCCCCAGCATATCTCAAAAATTTACCCATGAGAGTCCAATCAAAGTTTCCCCAGGAAAGTGCAATACATCTCCCCAGCAGGAAGCTTATCCCCAGTAGATTCTGGAAGCTTATCCCCTGCATAGCACGAACGCGTCTCCCAGCTTTATTCAGAAGGTTATTTCCCCACCAGGATATAACTGGGTTATCCTCAGCCAATAACCAGGGAAAGATCGTCCCCGACAAAGTCTTCCTATCCCTCAGCGGAGTTCATCATATTCTTCAACAAAACTCAACAGCGGTATCCCCAGCGGAGTTATCGTCAAACATCTCAGCAAGGTATCTCTCTTCCCACGAAGTTTTGTTCTCCAGCAAGATCGCTAGAGTAATTTTCTCCCCGCAGAGTAATCCATTCGCCAAGTTTATTCCCCAATGGAGTTATCTTCCCCTACTGGTATTCTTGCAACTATCATCCCCAGTGGAAAACAGAAGCTCTCCATCAGCCCTGGATTTTAACTCCTGGCATTCGTCAAGGATTTACTTTCCTAGACAAAAACATACATTCATAAACATCGCATTTCCATACATTATGGCATGCATATACGCATCATGAACATACAATCTCATTTATGTTGAGAACATCATTGCTTGATCTATGTCATGCATTGCATATGACTAACCTTTACCTTTCAGGAAAGATCCAGTTAAGTTCTCAGCTATGTTCAAGACCTTCTCTGGTTCAGTCAGATCGACCCTAAGATCTCCCTGATTCTTATCCAGTTGAAGATTTCAAGGCCTTCTCTGGTCCAGTTAAATCGATTCCTAAAGATTTTTCTGATGAAGACTCAGTTGAAGACTCGAAGACCTTGTCTGGTTCAGTTAAATCGACTCCTAAAGATTTTTCTGATTATTATCCAGTCAAAGGCCTTCTCTGGTCCAGTTAAATCGATTCCTAAAGATTTTTCTGATGAAGACTCAGTTGAAGACTCTAAGACCTTGTCTTGTTCAGTTAAATCGACTCCTAAAGATTTTTCTGATTATTATCCAGTCAAAGGCCTTCTCTGGTCTAGTTAAATCGATTCCTAAAGATTTTCCTGATGAAGACCCAGTTGAAGATTCCAAGACCTTGCCTGGTCCAGTTAAATCGACTCCTAAAGATTTTTCTGATGCCGATCCAGTCAAAGGCCTTCTCTGGTCCAGTTAAGTCAATTCCTAAAGATTTTCCTGATGAAGACCCATTTGAAGATTCCAAGACCTTGCCTGGTCCAGTTAAATCGACTTCTAAAGATTTTTCTGATGCCGATCCAGTCAAAGGCCTTCTCTAGTCCAGTTAAATCAACTCCAAAAGATTTTTCTGAATCCGATCCAGTTGAAGATTCCAAGACCTTGCCTGGTCCAGTTAAATCGATTCCTAAAGATTTTTCTGAAGCCGATCCAGTTGAAGATTCCAAGACCTTGCCTGGTCCAGTTAAATCGATTCCTAAAGATTTTCCTGAAGCCGATCCAGTTGAAGATTCCAAGACCTCCTCGGGTCCAGTTAAATCGATTCCTAAAGATTTTTCTGATGCTAATCCAAATCCAGTGAAATCAATTCCTAAAGATTTTTCTGATGCCGCTCCCGTAAAAGTTATTCCAAGACCTCGCCCGGTCCAGTTAAATCAACTCCTAAAGATTTTTCTGATGCCGATCCAGTTGAAGATTCCAAGACCTTGTCTGGTCCAGTTAAATCGATTCCTAAAGATTTTCCTGAAGCCGATCCAGTTGAAGATTCCAAGACCTCCTCGGGTCCAGTTAAATCGATTCCTAAAGATTTTTCTGATGCTAATCCAAATCCAGTGAAATCAATTCCTAAAGATTTTTCTGATGCCGCTCCCGTAAAAGTTATTCCAAGACCTCGCCTGGTCCAGTTAAATTAACTCCTAAAGATTTTTCTGAAGCCGATCCAGTTGAAGATTCCAAGACCTTGCCTGGTCCAGTTAAATCGACTCCTAAAGATTTTTCTGATCCCGATCCAGTCAAAGGCCTTCTCTGGTCCAATTAAATCAATTCCTAAAGATTTTTCTGATGCTAACCCAGCGAAAGAAGACAAAGCCAATTAAATTGATTCCTAAAGATTTTTCTGATGCTAATCCAAATCCAGTGAAATCAATTCCTAAAGATTTTTCTGATGTCGCTCCCGTAAAAGTTATTCCAAGACCTCGCCCGGTCCAGTTAAATCAACTCCTAAAGATTTTTCTGAAGCCGATCCAGTTGAAGATTCCAAGACCTTGCCTGGTCCAGTTAAATCGACTCCTAAAGATTTTTCTGATGTCGATCCAGTCAAAGGCCTTCTCTGGTCCAGTTAAATCGATTCCTAAAGATTTTTCTGATGCTAACCCAGCGAAAGAAGACAAAGCCAGTTAAATCGATTCCTAAAGATTTTTCTGATGCTAATCCAAATCCAGTGAAATCAATTCCTAAAGATTTTTCTGATGCCATTTCAGGTTCTCTCATCGTTCCTGTTGAGGTAGTAATCGCCCAAGGTTCTCTCATCGTTCCTGTTGAGGTAGTGATCGTCCAAGGTTCTCTCATCGTCCCGTTGAGGTAGTAATCGTCCAAGGTTCTCTCATCGTTCCTGTTGAGGGTGCGTCTGAAGAGTTTGAGGATCAGATTCCTGTATCTCGCCAGGGTGTATCCGTTGAAGACTAACATTACCAGATTCGATTCCTATAACCAACCAGGGCGCGTCTATATAAAGAATTTTAAGATCAACTCCTGTAATAGGCCAGGTAATTATATTTCTTTTTCAGGTACGCGAGTTCTCGCTAAGGAATCTCTTACGCGATCGACACCTAGATGGCATCTATAAGCCCATCCTCCTATCCATCAGTCTCCAAATGGCATCTATAAGCCCATTCCCGTCATCACATTGCTGATACTTCACTATGTGAGCACAAATTTTTGGGCACTCTAGTGTTCAATCATCTTCCACCTTCGGATTACGAAAGGCACGACAGCCAATCTACATCCTCAGGTTTAAGAAGATTGAACAGGGGCAACTGTTGTACCCCAAAATTTTCCCTCCCATAATCTTCAAAGTTTTGCCAAGCATCACCCCAAATGGTTCAAGGTCTACTCAAGGGCTACACAGTCAACCACTCTCCTAAAGCCAGTCAAACTAGGGTTTTGGTTCTTGCAGGGAAGTTGAAGTTTTCAAGGGCTCAATCAAGTCCCATATGCTCATACACATTTTCGAGCACCTACATGTCAAGTTTCAAGGCTCACAAGATCAAGTTGCGCAGTCAAAAACCCTAATTGCTCAACAGTCAACTGTAGGGGCAAAATGGTCATTTGGAAGTCAAAAGTCAAAATTTTTGGTCAACATCTTATTTTGAAGCCACAAACATCATTTGATCAATGCTTGATCATGATTCTCAAAGTTTGGCTCAAAAAGTCTCAAGATGCAAAAGTTTCTATTTTTGGACAGCTGAAAAGTCAACTGTAACTTGACCAAGGCATAACTTTTTCATGGTTCATCAGAAAAATCCCATCCAATGCTCATCTTGAAGGGGAGGACATTTCCTACAACTCATCTTCACATTCCAAGTCTAAGAAATGCTCTCACAAAAAGTTATCAATTTCAACATTATAGGTCATTTTCAAAAGTCAACAAAAAGGGACTTTAAGTCAAAGACTATAACTTGAGATTGGTAAATCAAAATGACATGGTACCAAAGACATTGGTTAGAGGACTTCATTACCTTTCTAAAATGTCCAAGAACATGATCAAAGCTTAAAAATTGAGCAAGATATGCATTGGAGAAGTTGGGAAATTTTTGTGAAATGGCCAAAATCATTTATCCTTGAAACTTCATTTTTGACAAAAGGGACCCACTTTTTCCATTTGAATCAGCTTGGCCATGCTTCCCACGTGTCCCACATTTTATTTCAAATTTTAAAATTAATTTTTTCATTTTTATTTGATTTTATTGGATTTAATTCATTTTAAATCCTTTAAAATCAAATAAAAATCAAGAAGGTTAATTAAGGAGCATATTTGGTCTTGATTAGCTTTGAATCATCATTATACAACATTCTAAATTCGTACCAAGGCCTAATCAAGCAAGAATTCAAAATTGGTGCAAAGATGGAAAGTTTGTTAAGGGAGTTTATGTCAAAATCTTAAGCTTGAATGCATGGTATTATGGGCCTTAATGCTGATTGGAATCACTTACATAACCTAGAGGCAAACTATCACAAGGCAATTGGACGAGGGAGAGAGGCAGCCAAGATAGAATTCTTTTTTTCAAAATTCCAAAGAAGTGCACCAAGATCGAATTCAAGGGCTCAACCATCCACAAGACTTCCCATCCATCCTATCGTGATCTACAGGTAAAATAAGGTATAAACACACCCTTTTCACATAACCATGCAAACTGAAACTGTAGATACATGAACATACACGTTGCAAAATTTCCATGGATCGTATTTTCACTTATGGCTTGATTTAATCCCTACTGACCATACCTTTGAGTTCCAGTGGATGTTTAGAACAGGTTTGGACCATCGCTTGGGGTCTTTAATGGCCAAAGTGTAGATCATCATGGCTCGGGTTCAGATTACGTGGAGTTTCATTTTGATGGGAATAGCTAGCATTAAACTATGAAAACATCACCATGAGGATCGCCATGCCCTAATCATTTGATCTGGCTATTTTGTTTGCTTCATTTTTACTGTTTTCGCAGGTTTTCAGAACCACCCCCACCGGAGAAGACGACCGGAGCATTGCTCCGGCGTCATTGACTTGGCTTGGCTCAGTTTGACGCAAGCGTGGCTTTTTCACGTGTTTTGATTGGCCATTCAGGTTGCTGACTCAATCACTTAAGCTGACTGGGCTTAGTGGATTCCATGTGCTTCCAGCTTCAGTCCACACCACGTGCTTGCGAGATCCAGCCGTCAGATTTCCCCCTGATCCAAATCCAACGTCTCACGTGCATCCTTCCACCATGGGCATTAGTCAAAGCAGGCATGTGGAATTGGAGAAAGTCAAAGAAGGCCATCAGTGTTTGGGCTCAACTTTGCCATCCGCACCCCTCTTTTGCTACAAAAACAGGCCCATTTCCTTTTTCCCTTGAATTTTCTTTTCTATTTTATTTTAATTTATTTAATTTGCTTTTATTAACAAAAATTAATTTTCCTTTTATTTCAAAAATCACAAAATATTCTTACCCAAATAAATTTCAGATTTTTCTTTTTTTAATTAATTAGGCTTTAAATTCTAGGAAACTCTAAATTATTTTTTTTGTTGTAATATTAAAATTAATTAGACTTAATTAGGTTTTAATTACTAATTTATTTAGTTTTATTTCTTAAAATAATAAAAAAATCAAAAATATGTCATAATTTATTTTAATTATTTAATTTATTAATTTAATTTAGTTCTTTAATTTAGGTTTAATTTCTCTCTTAATTTTAAAACTCAAAAATACAAAGAATTATTATTCCATCATTAAATTAATTTAACTAATAATTTAATATAAAAATCCAAAAAAATCAGAAATCACAAAAAATAAAAAAATGTTTTATTTAATTTAATCCATTAATAGTTTTATTTTGTAAGTAAATTTTAATAATCAAATTAGTTTAATTTAGGTTTTCAATTTTAATATTTTCTTAATAACTAAAAAATATAGAAACTAGGGTTTTAGTATTTTTATTCTTTTTCTTTTTTTATTCTTATCATTATTAATTATTAATTATTTTTGTAAAAAACTCTTGTAATTAAACAATTAAGTAAATTAGGTTTAAATTTAAATGTTTTCTTTAATAATTAAAAATAACTTAGAATTAGGTTTTTTTATTTAATTTCTAATTTCAATTAATTTTCTTTATTTCCCTTAAATACAAAAACATCAAAAAATAAATTCTTTTCTTTATTTAATTTAATTAAATTTAATAATTTCAATTTAATTTCTTTAAAGGGTCCAACGCCCTCGCATTTTCGCTTCTAGTTTCTTTTCGCGCGTTTATTTACATTCTTCATTTTTAATTTATGTAATTGCCCCAAGGCCTTGTAATAATAATTAGAGACTTATTTACTTTCAGTACTTTTATTCAAATCGGGTCTTGGTTTAATTTGGGGATGTAGACCCGCGCCTTTGTAATAGCGTAGGACCTTTATTTTTTTTCGCACTTTAAATTCTCGCACCTTTTAACTGTTAATAATCACATGAAAGAATGTATGCTCAAATAAAATCAAAGCGTAGAACACCCAAATGCATGACAAGACAAATAATAACTGAAAATGACACACAATTCACACACCACTCTTAGGGTACGCCTCACTGTTGCCTTGCCCCTCGAAACGTGGTCGTCGAGTACAGGACGTCTTAGTAAGTCCTTATGTCCATGAACATGGCATAAGGGTAGCTTCTAAGGTGTCCTACTGTCGCTCTGGTGATCACACTGTTGCCTTGCCCCTGGAAACGTGGTCGTCGAGTACAGGACGTCTTAGTGAGTCCTTATGTTCCATTGATCTAGTTGCCTCGAATAAGTTGCCTCGGAACGGTCGCCTCGGAATAAAAAGATCAATGGCATAAGGGTAGCTTCTAAGGTATCTTACTATTGCCCGGTGACCACACTGTCCCTAACCCTCGAATTGACCCGAACACCTCCAACGGTGGTGCTACCTACCTCTCAATGGTGGGATGGCACTACTTTAAGGACATTTACACAGACTAATTCCTTAGGGTAGGTAGATGACTCGTAGATACTTGCTCTAATTCAAAACAAATCAAAAACTTCTTTTCACACCGACACTTTGCAAAAAGATTTCAAAAACAACTTTTCAAACACTCTTGAGGACTGATACAAGAGTCGATCTGAAACTTTAAACGAAACTTTTCCAAAACCCATTCACAATTGAAAAGCAAACACTTTTGAAAACACAAATGAGCAAGTATCTAAGAGCCCATGGATAACCATGGATAGAAAGGGTGCTAACACCTTCCCTTTCTATAAATCTACCTCCCGAACCGAGAACTAATCTCATAAGAAATTTTGCTGTGCTTTTGTCCTGTCCATGTTGGAGAAAATAAAAGACGGTGGCGACTCTTGCTTACCGCGACATTTCGCGAAACCAGCGTTAAACAGTCAGTTCCAGATCCACCGATCACAGATACCTTACAACATTGCTAATCATGGTTATACGATGACCCATGCCCGTCCCGTTTACATCCAAAGATAGGGTTACTTACCAAATCAATGGTAAGATGACAATATCAAAGGAAAAAGGAAATGAACATGAAAGACTTTTGAGTAGGTAGAATGCTCCTAGTTACTTGCTCACTTTCAAAACAAAACATCCTTACTATTTTCAAAACAAACACCAAACACTTTCAAAACATCTTTCAAAACTTGAAAACATTTTCAAAAGATCAACACTTTGTATACATTCTTACAAACGAGAATCATTACAAAGTTTTCCTAAACGATGGCGCCCTTTTCAAAATACTTTCCAAAACCACACAAAGTACAATTTCAAACAAAATCAAGTGATCTAGCAAGTGACTAAGAGCCCATGGAAAACCATGGATGAAAAGGATGCTAATACCTTCCCTTTTCATAATCTACCCCCCGAACTCAAGAAAAAATATCAAAGGTCTTTCCTGTGCTTTTTCACCTTTCCTTTTGGATAAAATAAAAGTTGGTGGCAACTCTTGCTAACCGTAACATTTGCGATAAAACGCAAAACATCCCAAGTCAGTTCTCCCACCGCATCACAGAATTGGCGACTCTGCTGGGGAAATTCTAAAAGTGGGGTTACCTTAGGGTTAGATCATATTTACTTACTTTCATTGTTTGAATTGTATGCTTTACATTATGGTTCTTTGTTTGGGTTTGAATCCTCTACCCGGATTTGGGATACCTTATAGGTAAGTAGCAATACATTGTGGAAACTGTGTGGGGTATACCGACACGGTCTAAGCAATAACTATGTTAGTGCAACATATTTGTGGGTACCAGTAGCCCTTGATTAGTCAAGGATAATACGGGGCCGATGAGTGATGTCATGAAACACTAATGAACTTTTAGAACCTTTACTTGACCAACTTGGCCTTTAGGATGTAGTGAGATGATCGACTTTGGTGTAGTCCGAAGTTGGTAGATACTCGATACTACACTCATTCAGGTTTGTTTTTTTGGGATATTTCGGTCTCCATTAAAGTGGCTTGCGCTGAAACAATGCCTAAGGAAACAAACCAGTGATATTGAGCTCCTTAGAACCCGGTTACTATTACTAGGACAGGTTTGAGTCAACTAAACTTCAAGAGGGTACTTACCTATGAAACTCCATGCAAGCCTAAACCTAAGGACTTGTTTGCTTTGTTTGTATATACATACTTGTACATAACATCATAAACATCATGACATCATACTCATACTCACTAACCATTTCAAGGATTTTTGGGATTTATCTTTGTTCTGTTTTGTAGGACATGGATTCTATTCGCAGGAAAACCATTCAAGTCAATCTCGTAAGGATCCCTCCTCAACTCAAAGAGTTAGCATCAAGGATTCCTGAAAATTCTCCATTTACCAAAATACATGGTCGCCTACTAAACTTGGTCACCTCCAACACTGATGAAGACATGATGAAGGTGCTCTTTCAGTTCTTTGATCCTTTACACAATTGCTTCACATTTCCCGATTATCAACTTGTGCCAACTATGGAAGAATTCTCCCAACTCTTGAGGATTCCCATTCTCAATTAACTACCTTTCAATGGTACGGAAAGAGATCCAAAGCCACAAGAGATTGCTCAAGCTCTACACTTGCAACCATCTGATATTACAACTAATTGGGAAACAAGGAGTGGTGTCAAAGGTTTCCTAGCAAATTTCTTGTTTGAGAAAGCCCAAAACTATTGGAACTCTTTGGATTTTCAAGCCTTTGAGGAAATTGTGGCTCTCCTCATATATGGGATGGTTTTGTGTCCAAATCCTGACCAACTCATAGATGTGAACACCGTCATAATATTCATGTCTCGTAACCCGGTGCCTACTTTGCTAGGGGACATCCTACATTCCTTTCACACTCGCACTTTGAGGAAAAGAGGTATCCTTATGTGTTGTACTCATCTCTTGGCGAGATGGTTTATTTAGCATCTTCCCCAATCTGTGTTAAAGAACGAGCAAGGTTCAAGGTGGTCACATAGGTTGATGATGCTCATACATTCAGATATTCATTGGTGTTCCCGCTCTTTGGAGAATGTTACTATTTTCGACCATTGTGGAGAATTCCCTAATGTCCCTTTACTTGGAATTAGAGGAGGTATCACTTACAACCCTTGCTTAGCCTTAAGAAAGTTTGGTTACGCCCGAAGGGATGGTCCCCATGAGATGCTTATCCAAGGATTGGTATTTGACTACGAGAGCAACGATCAAGGTCACCGTCAAAGATTTATCTGAGCTTGGAGGATGTTGAACAAGGTAGATAGCAAGACGCTAGGACACAAGAATTCCATTCCCCTTGAGCCTTACCTTAGATGGGTACGAGCTCGTGCTTAGAAACTTATGATGCCTTATCCCTCCATCTTTACCAGTCTCATGCCTCCTTTTTGGGGATTACTCCCTCAAAGTTAACATGACTATACCGCTCGTACTATCTTAAAGTTTGCCCAAGTCTGGGTATAGGACTCATAAGTAATCACCAAGTACCCTGAAAACCAGAAAAATCCAGGCAAACATATATACAACAAATAATATAACACATAAACAACAATAGCACATATACAGATATAGACAAATATAGGTTTAACCCACTTAGGGATGGACCAGCAATAGGTCGATCTTTTCCCAATGAAGTTGCCATTTTTTTGTAGTGGTAGAAATGTTTAATACTAAGTCATTGGATTGACTAGACTTGTACAGATCAAAATAAAAATCGCCACCGCGCTTTATTGTTTCCAAAGGAATGGGAAAAGAGTGAATAACCCAAAAGAGGGGGAAAGATTATAGGTAAGGGGGTTGGTTATGCAAAGGGAAAGTATTAGCATCCTAAACATCTACGGTACTCCGCAGAAACCTCTTTGTAAAATCGTAAATTTTGGATATAAAATGTTGTATGTAAAATAGATGGTGGAGGTGAGAAAAGAAGTATTTTTTATGATTTTTGCACCCTCCACTGTTGCGAACCTTTATTGCCTACATACCACCTTTCGTGCAATAGGGGATCAGGGTACACGTAGTTCACCTTTTGAAAATTTTAAAACACAAGTGTGTTGGTTAATTTTATGAGATAAGACATCATCGTCATTGTCCGTGTGGAAAACACACTTACTACCCACAATTGTGAGAAAGGAGAACTTGCATAATCTCAAAGTGGAGGATATAGCTTTAATTTTAAAATCAACAAAACCTCAGTCAACACCCAAGTGGAAAATATCTCACTTCACTACATATTATATAATTATAGTTGTTTGCATCACTACAAGGATTGACAAGAGTCCAATCTTTTGAGAAAAAAGTTTTAAAGTAAAAAAGCCAAAGTGACAAAATGGTTTGAAATGAGATTGATTGACTTTTAGTCTTCTCACAAAAAATGTCAAGGTATTATTAAATTGATTAAAGTTTATTTATGAAAAGGTTTTGAAAATGCATGGACCTAGGTCCAAGTTTATTATGAAAGTGGTTCAAGTTTAAAAACAAGAAGATTTTTCAAAAGGAGAGAGAAGATTTTTTAAATTAAAGAAGATAGGAGGAGAAGAAGAGACTATCCTAAAGCATAAGGTAAAAGCTAAGGAGAAGAACCATCTAACCAACAAGAAGCCAATACTTGACATTATGAGTCAATATAGGATTCCCATTCTTTGGATTGATACCAAGCAAGTAAAATACTAGACCTCTTGAGAGAACTAAACTTCAAGTGTATTTAAGTCTTCACAAAAATTGGGCAGAGTAACCGCTGTATACGGGTGAATTCCAGATTACAAACAAAGTATGTAATCACAATAACCTGCACACAAAACAAACAAACAACCCAATGTCTTGAGGTAAACCTCAAGAACTCCAGACAAAATATCAATTAAGGTCACAAGGTCTCCAACATAGGCCAAGGTCTCTAATCCTAAGTCTAAGAAGTCCAATACTCCATAATGCCAAGGATAGTAACCAAATAGTCCAAGTATCATTAAAGTTTTCTATGGTTCATGTTGATTATTAGGTATCTTAAAAAAGAAAAGAAAAGATCAAGTGAGCAAAATAAAAATGACAAGAAAGTAAATGCTCAAGTGAGCAAAGATGAAAAATAGCATGAAATGTAAATGCTAAAGTAAATGGTGCATAAAGTAAAGAGCATAAAATAAAGCATAAAGTAAAAGCATAAAACAAAATCAATTGTCAATAATTAGTTGTTAGTTGGATGACCATCTTGAAACTTACATTTGGAACTCATTAGAGGATTGGTAGAACCAAAGCCTCCACACAATAAGTTGCATTTTCTTTTTGTCAAGTATATAATCCATTTTGGAATACTCAAAAGTAAAATTTAATGATCAACGATGTTTAAGTGATCCGCATTGACCAAAAGTGATGTACATACATTAGAGGATTGTTAGAACCAAAGCATCCACATAATGAATCTAAAGGTTATTAGATCAAAGGGATCAAATTAACATACTTGGGCTTACAAACATAGGTTTGGGCCACGAATGATCATTTATTCGAATCGGGACAAAATTTAGCGATATGTTAAGCAATCGTAAGTGGACTTGTATAGAAGTCGCACCTATTTTGAGGCCGGTCAATAGCAATCTATGTACCATTTATTTTGAGACATGATATAGAGATCATGCTCCAATAACACTTAGTGCAATAAGAAAGGGATGAGATGAAGAAGGGTGGGAAAGAATATACAAATCACATTTGAATTAAAATTTAATCAAACTATTATTAAAATCATTCATCCATTTTTATGGAGTTAGACTCAACACCATGGATCCAATGATGTTAACAAAGTTCATGATCAAAAATTCAACCCAAGATCAGCCAGAAAATAATCACAAAATAATATTATATTTAATATATGCATTAAAAAGGGTTTTAAAAATGAATAAAAATGAAAATAAAAGAAAAAGAAAAAAATGTCAACTATATTCAAATTGATTCATAAAAAAGAAATAAGGTCATAGAAAAATCAGAAATAGGCTCAAATATTTTTATAAAATTTTTGGTAATTTTTTAAAGTCAGAAACTATTTTTAAAATTAAAAGAAATGAGTAACATAAACCAAAAATGATAAAAAATAATAAAGTCAGAAATAAAAAATAAATGGAGTCACCAATATTTAGGGGTGTTCAAAACCAAACCGGCCCAATAGAAAACCGCAAAACCGAACCAAACCAAACCAAACCGAAACCGCAAAAAACTGCATTTGGTTCGGATGTATTTGGGTCATTTTCTCGCGGAACCGCACGGTTCGGTTTGATTTGCGGTTTATGTTTTACAAACCAAACAAAACAAAACAAAACCGCATTATGTTATAAAATCTTACTAACCAATATATATTTCTTTAATTCTTTAGAGAAATCAATATGTATTATGTGTATATTTTATCATACTTTGTATTATATTCATTTTAATTTACAAATCATAAAAAAAAATATATTATTCATTTATGAATACTATTTTCACAAAATATATTTTATCGTATACTTTGTATAATATTTATTTAAGAATGCAATCTTGTTTATATCATTCTTTAGATTTAGATAAAATTATAATACGCAATTTTAGGTATCAAATTATAAACTTATTTTGACAATTATAAATTTTTTTATGGTAATATATGAACAATTAAACACAAAATTATATTTTCCTCTATATTTGTATGTATGACTTAATAATTTTTTTTTGTAAAAAACTGAACCAACTGAACCAATCCAAATCGCATTAGTTTGGTTTGGATTTATTTTTAAAAGCCAACCGAACCAAACCGAACCGCATGTTTTTTTCTCTTGCGGTTCGGGTGATTTTTTGTTTCAAAACCGCTCAAACCGCACCGCGAACACCCCTACCAATATTTGTCACAATATCATTGGATCATTCCATATTTTTTTTAGAATTTAAAAGTGCATAAAAGTATTTTTAAACATTTAAAACAATTCAAATAAAGTGAAAATTTATTAAAAAAAAATATCAAAACACAAAATAAAATTATAAAAAAATAAAAATCAGAAAGAGAAAAAATTAAAAATATTTTTCATAATTTTTTTCAGATTTTTTGGACTTAAAATAAATTTTCTTTGATTTTTTGAAGTTTAAAACAATTTAAATATAAAAATCAGAAAATAAAAGAAAGTCAAAAAAATGTGGACCAATGGATGAGAATCAAAACGCGTTAGTAAGCTAATCCAGTGGATCAGACGCGATGTGCATATCATGGCCTTTAATAAATATCACACCGGATCCAACATTTTTAAAATAAAACAACTTAAAATGTGGCGCGTTGGATGAAGTCTGACTCACAAAAGTAATCAGATCCAAGGGCTCCTGAGGAACGCGCATGGTAAGACAAGCATATTATATTTGTTTCAAAAAAATAGTGTGGCTTCATGTCATTGGTTGAAGACGGACATGTCATCGTCTTTAACCTCCAGCCATCCCCAAATTGAATCCTTCAAACTGTAAAATTAGCAAACCAGACCGGTACCATTAGATTTGTCTCTTCAAGACGATTCTAATGGTACCATCGCACCAAATTTATATCAATTGTGCAAGGTTGTGTTTGAAGAAAACCAGAAAAAATAGCGAGAACGAAAATCTGGGATATCCCACTCAAATATCAATGAAATTACAAATTATACGAGGATCAGAAGAATACAAGGAGTGGATTAGTCTTTTATTTGAATCAATTTGGCCAAGAAATCTACCTGAGCGAAGTAGTGAGAAGTTGCTCTGAAACTAGACTTCTACAGATCAATATAGGTCACAATTCTTGAAAGTAACTGTATGGTTAGCTTCAGAGAAGTTCAATGAAGCTAACTGAATGGAGCTTTTGGTGTTTGAAGGTGAGAATGTAAAAAATCAGAATTTCAAATTCAGAGTTCGTGTGGGATCTGAACAGGTGTCAATTGGCTATCAAAAGCTTCTGAAAATGAGTGAGGGATGATCCTTATTTATAGCTGATCATGATGCAAGGTTCAAGCGTGTGAATCAGAGGCAAAATCAATGAAATCATGTGGACCTGCTAAGTGTGAAAAGTGTGACTTCACATGACTCAAAACGCAGCCCAATGAATGGTTTAAGGTTCGTTTCTTGTTATGGCAAGTTCCTAAACATGATTAGACACGAAATTGATCCTTAAACAGGCTTGTAATTGGATTTAAACTAATTTTCAAATATGACTGAACTTGGAATTTCCATTTTATGATGCTACTTTCAAAACCATGGTGCCAACAATATAGGGCACCATATGATGTGATTTTTGAAGCATTTGAAAGATAAATTCACAAGCTTTACAATGTGCAAGGAGTGAGATCAATTGGATTTTTGAGCAAGAAGTTGTGTTGAGCCAAAGTTGAAAGAAAAGGGCTGACTTTTCATACTTAGAAATTTTCTAAGTTTTTTCTTCAAAAATGACTTGTAATGTTTTGCATCCAAACATGGCCTTTCTCTTGGAATTTACTCTTGACCAAAAAATATGGCATGAAATAGACCTCTTGAATGACATTTTGAAACTTTAACCATTCAAAATATACAAAAATTGAGAGAGTTATGAATTGTTGAAGTTGGCAAATAATCATGAAATGACCTATAATCTTTTGTATCCTTAGGGCATCTTCCATCCATTTTCTCACTTTTCATATAAAAGAAGGAATAAAGATCACATCCTCAAGATCATTGTGGAAAAGGAGTGGGCTCAAGGTGACAAAAATTGACCAAGTTATGATCATTTGAAGTCACACATGGGAAATTGGGGGTTTATCTGGAGGACTTGTAATCTTTCTTCATCATCAAATTTCTTCCACATGAAAAATCCTTGAAATTTTTGAAGTGATTTGTTAATAACCCTTTGAGGAGAAGGATGTTTTTGGAATCACTCAAAAATACCAAAATATGAGCAAGATATACTTCTTTGAAGTTCAAAACCCTAGCTCCTAGATCAAGAAAATGCTTTGAGGAACTTTGACAATTTTGAACAACTTTCTTGTACCAAAACTTTTGATTTGTAGATAGAAGTTGTTGAGGGTGATAATGAGAACTAATATCAACCAAAAACACTTCCATATATTGAGAATTGAGAAAAATATGCACTTGTGGCCAATGGCAACAAGGCCTTGTCCAACCAAGACAACTTCTTCAATCAACCCCTT
This sequence comes from Vicia faba, assembly GCA_948472305.1. Classification (NCBI taxonomy): domain Eukaryota; kingdom Viridiplantae; phylum Streptophyta; class Magnoliopsida; order Fabales; family Fabaceae; genus Vicia; species Vicia faba. The sequence goes on from OX451735.1 coordinate 1,054,883,991, forward strand.
GTACTTTTGAATAAGTCTTGATAACTTTGAAATGTGGTGAACCAAAATAAACCTTGCCATGCCATTTATTCCAAAACAAATTCAATGGTGAGGTTTGAATTTCTCAAGCTTTATTGACTAGGGCATGTAAATAAACTCATGAACCCATGGATCAACTTGCTAAGCCACATTGCCTTTACCTACATTATTAACAAGTAAGACAAACCAACATTGCATTTTATTAATTAAAAGGAAAGTAAAAAAAACATGCATGACCATAAAAGAAAAACAAGTCAAGGTGCTTGGTGATTCCTCAAAGAGCAAAGATAAATATAGGAAGGAGAACCAAAAGCCCTAATGTGATCTTGTTGTGATTGAATCATTATGGTATGATGAAGGGATCTTAGGGGAAAAATTAGGGTACAACACATGCATGGATAACAATCCTAGTGTCTATCTCAACTCATCTTCTATAGATGAAACAAGAATTCCTAAAGGAGAATAGCAAGGGTATGTCACCTAAAACTATGTCTATCTCGAATCATCATCTATAGTTGAATCGAGAGCTCTAAGGGAACATGCCGAGGGTATATCATCTCAAAACATGCACACAAAGATGAAATCAAGCAAGCAAGCCAACAAGCTCAAGAGAGCACAAACAATATGTCATGAGCAGCACATGCTAACTCAAGTCAAATTCCTAACCATGATATGGACGATCAAGGTAGGTATAAAATTAGGTAGGGATGCTTTAGCCAAGGGGTCATATCAACTGAGGCAAACAAGCGGGTAGAGGATAGAAGAAAATAGCACGAAGCATCAATGTCGACCAACACGAGCTCAAGACAAAATGTGGGGGATCAATTACAGATCCCTTTTCCACTTGAAGACTCGACAACCACGATCTGCACAACTCCGAAGCATCAACGTACAACGTGAGCTAAGGATGACACGAACTAGAATGTGCAGGGGTAGATTGTGTACCCTCCCTGCTTGCCTGCTTTTAAGGACTTATTATTTGTAATATTATGCGAGCACAAATGTAAACACACGTGCGGAATACCTACTTCGAAGGTTGGACTTTAAACAATCACAATTAGCATACAGAAATCGGTGCCTGCTACAGGACTTTAAACAGCGACTTCGAGCGCACGCTCTTTATTTCCTGTTTTCTACTTCACATGATTTCTAGAAAGCGATTAATGCTGAAATGAGGTAAATAAGAGAAAATACCAAACAAACAAAAGCTCGTATCATGGCAAGCAAAGCAGAGACACTCAGAAAACTTTGAGTAAGCTTCACCAAGCAAAGAAAAGAGTCAGAAATCAAATGCTTGGGATAATATTGAAGCATCATCGATGTGAAAATAAATCACAATCGAAATCTCAAGCGCATCTAACAGAGACGGTCTGTTGCCTCTTCAAAGCCATGTAAGCAATAAGAAAACTCTATAAAATACTTGTGGAAGCATCAATCGATCAATTAAAAATTATCCGTAATAATTATAAGAAGCAAGTAAAATGGAAACCTCCATGAGGTGCAATCTTCTGACCACGGTGCATAATCCAGCAATTCATAATGAAGCGCTAAGCCTAATTCATAATGAATCCAATAGCCATTTTTATTCAGCTTCCATGTGCCAAAAAAACACATTGGCATGGGCCTAAGGAGCATGAATAGCTCGGTCCACTCAACACCATATCCAACCTTTTTCAGCATCAATTCCCAATATATAAAAACAAGAAATTACAAGAAAAATGTAGATACGTCAAACGATGTAGTATTGGGAAATTAGGGTTCAAAAGAGTTTGTGACTCTTCACATTCACGTGACCAAGTCTTCTTCCTCTTCTTTCACCAACGACGCTGTGAACTCCTTTTCCAATTAATTCACTGCTGCAAACGCCATTCTCACATGCTAACCAACGATTACAATCATAAAAACTCCCCGTATCCATTTCACTGTATCAAACCTCTACCTATTTTCCACCAATTCTCCCCGATCATCCTTGAATCTGACTCAAATTGAATCCTTCGAGACATTGAGACATGAAATTTCATGCAGATGGTGTCTCACTCAGTGACGATGAAGCTTCTGATTGCTAGGTATTCCTCTTCATCACTTTTCACTTGCTGTATTTTGATGTAGAGAGCATGTAGTGAGCAGCGCGCTGATGTTGTTGTATGAAGGAGTACGTGAGGAAGATGAAAATTTGGTGGATTTGTGGCTACTGAGGAGGATGCGTGATGATGATTGAAGGAGTCGTATTGTAGCAGGTGAAGGTTGAAGTTGTTATTCTGTTGCATGAAGATTGAAGAAGGTTGATGGAAAGGCTTGAATGAAGATTTAAGGTTTGTTGAAGTGGATGAAGAAGTGTGAAGCAGGTTGCATTTTCAGAAGGGGATGGAGAAGATGCGGTTATGGAGAGTGAGATGGAGAAGATTGCAGAGAAAATTCAAGAGTTTTCAGAGAGAGTTTGAAGCCTAATTTTGGTGATTCTTCTGAATGTTGAAGAATGAGCTCCATCTGGTATAATCTATGTTATTATGGAAATAGTTAGTTAGGAAACTGTTAGATGAATGAGAATCAGTTAGGGGTTAGAATTCTGTTAGAAGTTAGTTAGATGTTGGGCTGGAATTTTTGTTTAACTGATTTTCCGATAAAACTCTCTTTTCTAATTTGGTGTTGAGTTAGTTTATCGATTTTCACGGGTTCAAAGTTTATCTCCTAGATTTTCTTTCTTTTTGAATGGCAGCTAATGCAATTTCTTCTTCTGAATTTTTTGAACTGGATAGTGTATGTGCAGGGCCATGGTTAATCGACTGGTTTTGATGACTGCAGGGTTTTTGGTTCATTTTTTTAGTAAAACTGATTGACTGGCTCAATGCTAAGAGGAACGGTTTTTTTTGTGTGAAATGACCTTCATGATTGGTTTTGTATGCTCTGGATTCTGAATGGGTTGAGTTGAATATATACGTTTTTGTTATGTGTGTAGAATTATCATATGGTTCTAGTGCCAGAAATGATCTTCTATATTCAGCTAATACTTTCAAGCAATTTCCAGTTTCTCAACCAATGATTTTTTACTGTGTGGTCACCATGTGAAGAGGCAAGCACTTTCCCGTCTTGACTAAATGTTGCTACAATAGTACTGTGGAGGAGACAATAAGTTCACTCTGTTTTTATCTCTCATCAGATGAAAGCTTTTATGCTTCAAGACATTTTTTTGGATCCCTCATGATGGAAAAAAACTAGTTATAAAACTACAACTATTCGGATGTAAACACTTTAATTTTTCTTTGATAGAACTATACTGAAATTGAATGCCTTGATGAGTTTTTATATGTGTGATTTTGTATTGAATGTGCCTTGGCTCGAGTTGGATGTAGTAATGGTTTGCTCTAGTAGGTATGTAGCATGCTGTTTTTATACAGTAGGTTTTAGATCATGAAGTTGGCATGGAAGATGATACTTATTGCAGCATGTGTGATATGTTTATGTGTAGGGCAGCTTTTGCCTATACATATTAACACAGACGGTGCAAGCAATGCTCAAGAATGCAACATGGTGGACAAATGATGCAAGATCGATCGATGTTTCATGGCATTGTAGCAAATAGAAGGATAAAAGACATGGTCGGATTGTGGGGCTCAAACCTATTTTGTAGTTTAAGTTGCATCAACTTAGGTGTTCTTCCTCTTGTAGCATCCCAAACTGTAATTATATTTGAATGGATATTTTTCGTCCTGTTTGCATTTGAATTCCAAGATTTGGAAAACATGAACATTCATATGGTCTTGAAATTTGAATGGTGAAATTTAATGGAGTTTATGGATGTAATGATTCATGAGAATAACCTTTAGATTTCTTGATTTAATATAGTAGAACTTGGATGGATTTGAATGTTACCTATGTATTTTAAATTTTCCTTGATGTAACATTATTATGATGAGAACTTAAAAATGATACATGAATCAAGATGACTTTAAAATAATGAATATTGGATGATGAATGATCATGATGCCTATTACTTTTGTTTTTCTTTCAAAACTCGAACTCCAAACAATCAACACACTAACACCTCAAGAAAAGTTGATCCAATTTGAAAAACTATAACCAAAGTAACCACTTAAGTGGATTTTTAATGGATCTTTCCTTCCCCTTAGCATTTAAATTCCGAGTTTTCCTTGGTTTATCATATAAAATGAACTGTGATATAAGATGTATGAATTGAACTTGTGTTGGGTATTTGAATATAAATCCTGAATCAAAACATGAATAAACCCTGAATCACTTTGCATGAATCCTTCAATGAGGAGCCTACTTCTATCCAAATCCACTCGTATTATCGACAATGAATGACAATGATAAGAACGATAATCGCCTTGATTAAGAATAAGTCCACAAATTCATATCTTATGCCATGAACCATGCTTCACAATTCAATCCTCGTCCCTTAATGGCCGGTTATCTCAACTCAAAATAAATGTCATGAAGAACATCTTAAGGATGGATGATAAGGTTTGAAACACGGAAGAAATTGCTTGACATGAAACCTTAATCGCACAAATGAAAACCCCAACACTTGCTGAGACTAGATAAAAACAATTATACCCTGACGAGAAAGGAATCCTGATAACCACACCTCACGACCTTGATTCCTCAGTTTAAATGCACAGAGAAATATCCAGATGAAGCATCTTTGAACCATGATTCAACAAACCTTAATTAGTTAACTGAGGAATGGATGAATACCATGCCACATTCATTAACCATGATCAAATGATAAGCACACTCATATGAGAAGATGTCTTGATTCAAAGAGTATGTATGCTACGTCACACCCTTGTATTCTTGACAAGAAAAACCCTGCAGCTTGACATTCAGACAAAGAGAATAGCCTTGTTGCTTGACAAAGAAGAAGTTCAAACCGAACATGAACCAAAACCCTAATTCCACAGTCTTGTACACTAAGAAGAACCAGAATAATCATTCAACATATACACCTCCAATCAGCTGTAAACCCTAGCTTCATAACTACTGATCTTTTTAATCTCAGGTGCTCTATTTTTTATGAAAATGCATGTTATACACATGACCCATTAGAATGACGCAGATGAATGCAAAGTCTAAGCCAGAATAAGAGAAATTAAGAGGGTAAATTTATGGGTGCAACAGTTGCACCTATTTAATCGCCTTCAACCTAGAGGTGAGGTTGGGGCCAGCCTTTTGAACTTTCAAGGTGAAAGAAGATTAAATACTAAAAGAACCTGAAAGTTTTCACTCTGAAGCCAGTCAGGTGTTATTATATTTTTTAGCTTTCTATACTTTTTGATCCCTTTTTGGTTATAGTGATTACCTGGGTAAATCTCTTGGATGTCAGGTCAAGGTTAGACATACACAAGAAAGAGGCCAATCGAAGAAGGCTCGACCGAAGGAACGCCAATCGAAGGTGAACTTAATGGGGACACAAATATATATTGACTCTGAAAAGAACACCGATGAAGGAAAAATTACAAAGAAAAGAGACCATCCAAAGGAGGATTTAAAGGTTGAAGAATGTCGATCAAGGGCAAACTTACAAATGAAAAGAGTCCAGTCATAGGGGACTCCTAACAAAAGGTATCAACCAAAGGTGGGTTTCAAGGGGGGAGAATGCCGATAAAGGGAAAACTTACAAAGAAAAGAGACCAGCTGAAGGGGACTCCTAACAAAAGGTACCAACCAAAGGTGGATTTAAAGGATGCCAGCCGAAGGTGGACTTAAAGATAAAGAAACCAACCAAAGGGGAATCTTTAACAAGGAATACTAAGCCGAAGGTAGATTCCTAGAGAAAGAATGCCAATCAAAGGCGAACTTACAAATGAAAAGAGACCAGCCGAAGGGGACTCCTGACAAAAGGTACCAGCCGAAGGTGGACTTCAAGATAAAGAAACCAGCCAAAGGGGAATCTTTAACAAGGAATACTATGTCGAACGTAGATTCCTATAAAAAGAACGCCAATCAAAGACGAACTTATAGATGAAAAGAGACCAACCGAAGGGGACTCTTAACAAAAGGTACCAGCCGAAGGTGGATTTAAAGGATGCCAGCCGAAGGTGGACTTCAAGATAAAGAAACTCGCCAAAGGGGAATCTTTAACAAGGAATGTTATGCCGAAGGTAGATTCCTAAGAAAAGAACATCAATCAAAGGCGAACTTATTGATAAAAAGAGACCAACCTAATGGGACTCTTAACAAAAGGTACCAGCCGAAGGTGGCTTTAAAGGATGCCAGTCGAAGGTGGACTTCAAGATAAAGAAACCAGCCGAAGGGGAATCTTTAACAAGGAATACTATGCCGAAGGTAGATTCCTAGGAAAAGAACGCCGATCAAAGGAGAACTTACAGGGGATAAAGATGTGCATGTTTGGTCAGAGTAAGACACACAAAAGCGAAATTGAGCATCAAGAAAGAAATGTTCGGATTTAATAGAAAACATAAGAAAGAGACTAACTAAAGAAAGCCCCAACAAGAAAGGACACATTCGCCTAAACAAGGATGCCAGACAACTGGACTTTGAAGAGACACTGAAGGACTCTTAAATATAAAAGTCTAGCTAAGCTAATGAAGGAGCATCCAACTAACATAGATAAACCAAAAACAAGGAACCGAATAAGCAGGACCTTCAGAGAACACCGAACGAAGGTGAACTCTACAAGAGAAAGAGACCAGCCGCAAGGGACTCTTACAAGGATTATCAAAATATGTTGAGCTTTTGAGAGGATATTTGATGTTTGCAAAAGCACAAGAACAACATTATCCCTCAAGCCAAAGGCCGGGTGTAATTCTTCAAGAGGGGAAATTATCTGAACTACCACACATCAAGTATGGATACTCAAATACTTGAGAAATAAGAAAGGCTATACACCGACTCTTACTCTCACTCAAACGGAAAAGCAAACATGGGTAAAATAACCAAGGGCTTGCAAGGGCAAGAGAAAATCATGACTTATTGGGGAAATGGAAACAACCAAATACCCGACTAGTGGTAAATCAATTAGACTTCGTTGGGGAAACAAAAAATAGGATCACCCTAGGCTTGCTGCGGAGATAATTCAAATCTGAGCACATAACAATTTAGTCACCACAAGTAAACATAATTGGCTTATACTTATGCATATTAAAAAAATTCATAGCGTAATGCTCCATACAATGGAAATTCTACGCATTTTGGTAGATGCAATATAATGATGTGTGTTTAGCAATGCACTGGGGACAACACGTCAATAATCGGATGTTTGGAATCTAATGAACTTCTGAATGATTATTCTTGCACATCTGATCTTCTGTAGAGAAGGAAATCTAAACTCCAATGGGGAACCGAGATTCAGAACCACCAACCTCTAAAGATATATATCAATGAGGGAGTAACTTCCGGGAAATTAATACTGCAAAAATAAATTGCATTTCCGAGAAAATCTTGAATTTTGATCAAACTCCCAACTTCCTGGGGAACAAATTATTTATCTTCTGTTAGAAAGAGGAAAACTTCGATGGGGATTGAAAATTTCTCACATAGAATTTCTTGACGAAGATAGCTTCTACTGGGGAGTATAGAAATCTTAAAATAAAAAGAATTCCACTCAGACCACCATGGGGATAACACCGCCAGTGGTAAAAATCTTCACTTGGGGAAGAAACAAACATCATGGGACAGAAACTCCACTAGGGATATCCCGACAAAATCTTCTGTCATCGGGAATGAAAGAGCTATGACTGGAACTCCCACATACCCCACACTGGGGAGACATGACACTTACTCTACTAGGGAAAGAAAGATTGCTCCAGCGGGGGATAATAGATAAGTTAATCCAACAAGTCCTCAAAATTCGACTTGGACTGGGGATAAAGACTACCTCTTACACTGAGGAGCCAAAAAACTTTAGATGGTAACATCAACAATATTAGTTATACTTGGCACAGCCATCTTTGCAAGATTCAAGCCGACAAGAGTTTTGTACGGGTGAGAAGAAATCACTTCATCGCGGATGATGGTCGTCCTCAAGAGGATAACAAACTAGAATCTGCCATAGGCAAAAAGTGAGTCTCTTCAAGAACTCTGATATAGGCAAGCCGCGTTGGAGAGAGAGGGTGCACCCCTTACAAGGGAGGAGAACACATACTTCATGAGGAGGATGAGTGAAAACCTCACTGAGTAAGCCATAGAAAGTCGACTTCAAGGGGGAATGTATCAAGAATCTCCAGTTGGTGAATAACGGTTCTTCAAAAAAAACCTGGAAAGAAATAAACTACCCTGAGAAGGAGAAATACTCGGGCGAGAGTATGCTTTCACTGGGGAAAATACTGCAAAAATAAATTGCAGTTCAGAGAAAATTTGAACTCCGATCCAACTCCCAACCTCCTGGGGAAAATATCCAATGTTCCCTTCCAAAGATAAAGAGAATCTTCCTGGGAACTGGGACCTTCTGATGCAAGTCTTTGATAAAAGTGACTTTCGTTGGAGAATCTTAGAAATTCTTAAATAAAAGAATCATATTCAGGACACACGGGGGATACTATCGTCAAGGGTAACAATCTTCACTTGAGAAGAGGAAGGCATCTTTGAATCGTAAGCTTGAGGTTCAGAACTCCACCGAGGAAATATTTTGGCAATACTCCATCAATGGGGATAAAAGAGCCCTAAACGGCATTTGTCTATGCACGGTGCTCTAGAAAAATAGGAGACTTGCTCCACCGGGCATAACACATGTTAATCAAACATCTTCTCAAGAAAACCTGACTTGGGAAAACCTCCCTAGGGAGAAAAGATACGAACTTCATAGAGACGATGAGCAACAACCTCACGAGGGGGATAAATGCCAACCACAGAGTCACATGGTATTGACTTCAAGGGGATATAAAAAAGGTATACAATCCAATGAAATGATCTTTCCCAGATCCTTCGAAGCAAAGTAGCCCACGCTGAAGAAGAAGATTATACAAAACCTGTTGAAATGCACTTCTTCAGAGATAAGCCCTCTAGAAGGGACAAACTCTTAACCAAACTCTTATCAAGAGTGCTAACTTCAGTGGGGATTACACATGGATATACTTTCACTGGAGATAAAGAATTTTGTCTGGGCAATAGTATGCCTTCACTGAGGATGAATGATTCTGTCTTGAGCAGAAGTGAGCATCCACTGGGGAAATTGGATCCCATTCTACAGAAATCCTCACGTTGATCACATATGGACCCTTCTTGATTCGCTTGCTGTTATACTTCTTGTCATAATAGACCAACAGTATTGCAAAATAGAAATTGTGACAACATGCCCCTGCTTAGAATGGAAAACTTCACTAACGGATAAACAATTTGAACTACCAATCACTGGGTAAAAAACGTGATGCAAGATTACAACTTCAACATGTTAACTCCGAGGAGGAATGCCACTAAGAAGTGGACCTTGGAGAAGACACTGCAAAAATGAATTGTAGTCCACTGAAAGAAATCATCTTGACTTCAAACAACTTCTAAATTTCTTGGGAGAAGATTCATTCTCCTCCTTCATAGAAATGAGGAATGCTTGAAATAAAGATCTTTGAAGAGAAACCCTTTAGCAGACAGACTTTTTTCAAATAGTGTTTCTATCATGAACCTCGTATGGGTAACAACCCTGAAAGATCTTTGTGTTGCTGCTCGTATCCCACTGAGGATAACGATCCAACTTTAATTGGAGATAATAACCTCGACTTTTGATGGAGGAACATTAACAAATAGACTTAAGTTTCTGATGAGCTGAGGATAATGATCCTGACTTCCCGACACACTCTTCAAATTCACAAGTTGTTTAGCCTGCACATGGACTTAATCTGATCAACCATTGAAAAGTAGAAAATTCCAATGCAAAATGCCTTGCCCTAATCTATAGGGCCGTGAAGAAATTTTGCCTCAAGAGGACTTTCTAAGATCTGTATCAGCAAGATAATCAGCCTCAATGTTCTGAATTTTGGAATATGGCTCCTGGCTAGTCAGAGTTGGACAAGGTTTCAACCATGCTCGAATGAATTCTCATGCATCTTCAGATTCTGAAAATATTTTTCTCTAATCAACAGATTCTCGAAGAAATTCATCAAATCTCGACATAACTACCCCAGTTTGACTGTACTTTGTGGGATTGCATCCCGACTTGAATGCCTCAGATTGGATAAACACTTACCCAACGGAATATTCCATATGCTTTCCCCTGCTCAACAGAGTCTTGACAAACCATTTCCTAGCCTCATGCTCATGGAGAAATGAGAAACTCGCAGAGTTATGAAGACAACACCACCTTAGGGTGGTTGTCTTACGTCTTGAAAGTAGGTTAGTACATAATTTTACTTCTCAACTTGAACTGCCTCATGTTTAACCAAACACTTGAAGCAATACGTCCCTTGGGCTCAACTGAAAGTAATGCACCACTGCTCGACAGAGACTCTGGGAAATCAACTTTTGCAATCTACTTCAGATTATTTCTCAAGCTGGTATTCTTTTACTCAACGGAACCAATAGAAGTTTGCCCCAGATTAAGATCATTCTTCAAAATTATTTACCTTTCAACGGTATCTTAAAGTAATTTCGTCCCTTGGGATAATCAAACTTCCATCTAATGCTCATTATGCAAGCTTACTTGATGTTTAAGCACTTGTTCATATGCAAAGAATGTTTATTCTAAGAATGATATTTGTAATGCAAAGCTCATGTTTGTATTGAAGTTTAAAAACTTATATTAAAAAGATATTTGAAACATAGAGAGTTTTTGTACAAAAGATAAAAAGATGGAGTGATACCAACTCAAACAAAATTAGCAACCTCCTAGGAGTCAGGTTACCGTACTCTCGTTACAGTATTGCTTTTGAATTAACCCTTGCTTCAGTTAGAACTTTTAAGGGTTGTAACGTGGCCTGGTTCAAGGTTTCTAGAAGAAAAAAGATTTAAGGCTCAAAATTATTTGGTGCCCACCCATTCTCTGTGATGTTCTTCAGTCCTACATTCAGTTAAACAATATGAGCACTCATCTCTCAAGAGGAGTTTACAATGGCTGAGGAGTCAAATGAGGTTTCTTGGACATGGTAGTCACTCACCTCTTTCATTCTTGGTGTTTGATCACATAACTTGGTTACTTGTTATGGATTTTTATTTGGTAATCCCCTTTTGCTTTTCGTGCTTTTTGCTTTCTTTTTTGTTTTCCCTAACTTTTGTCTGGGCAAATTCTTTTTGAATTTGAATTTAAAGTCCAGCAGGATGCCCTGACTCTTGCATAAGCGACTTGTTTTCCAAGTTTTGATTTAGCGGAGCTTTTTGTCTCTTTCTTTTTTTACTTTCACTTTGAACAAATCATGTGATCCTGAGACTTTTGGCTTGTTGGAAGTTTAGTGACTGCCTTATTGCTTGGCTGATAAGGGATAACTATTGTGATATCGTCATCATTCGTCCTCTTGTCGTGCGAGAGATACTCATTGGGATATAGCTCTCTTTAATGCATATTGCTTGATATGAGTGTTAGCCATTGCGGTTATGTTCTTCCTCAACATTTTGAAGGATAACCATTATTGTATTCTTTGATGCACACTCCTGATGAGTTTTGAATGCTCAATCAGATTAACTGAAATCTACCCTGCCCCGGGTTAAATTTGAGGGTTTTTTCTGAACAGATAAGAAACTCTTACTTCAAGGATCAAAAGGGGTTAACGAGGTTCTATCTCCCTTATATCTCTGGTGTTTGGGAATTTGAAACAATGCTTGTACATCGTCAGTAGGTTTTTTCATTCAAAAGCACAACGTTTGAAATTTTTGGTATATTACTCATCATCCTCCCTCTAGAGGTTTTTTTGCTTTATTTACAAGAGTTAAGTGTCGAAAAGCAAAGAAAAACATTAATGAGTGAATACGAATGGATTAATTCAAGATAAACATACTCAATGCATTGTGATTAATATTCAAAAATTAGCAACTTTTGCATACAAGAAAGTACTGAACCAAAACAAGAAAGATTACAAATGAGAATTGCAAATGAAACTAGAAATCGCCATGTTGAGGAGACTAGTCTCCGTATGGACTTGTTGCTTCAGACGATGATCTGGAAGTATTGATATTTACTGAGTCAGAAAAGACCTCAAATCTGACTGACTGGCCTGAAATTGATAGCCTTTGCATCAAGCAGGTCTTGCACATTTTCTTTGAAAGCCCTGCAGTCTTCAACGAAATGGCCTAGTGCTCCAGCGTGGTAATCACATTGCATATTAGGATTGAAATCCATAAAATAAGGAAGAATGATAGGCTTCAGTGGCTTGGGTTCTACCAAGGAAAGCTTGAGCAATTGAGGGAATAACTGGCCATAAGTCATGGGAATAATGTCGAACACTCTCTTTGGCTTCCTGTCCCTTTTCTTATCTTGTTGCATACGTCTTTGTTGATAGGTTTACTGCTGAGTAGCATACCGAACTGGATGAACATGAGGAACATTCTGATTTTGATTAACCAACTAATTTCCACAACATGTAAACGGCTGATGGTGAGAACTATCTGAGAGTGTAGGTTATGGATGATGTGATTCAGGTCGTGAGATTGGACTTTAAAGAAGAAAAGACGTAGCCATAATCTCTGTAGCAGTTGGCATTGGATTGACTTGCACGCTCAGACCTTCGGGGGTGAAGAGAATTGTCCCTGCATCAAGCAAATCTTGGACTTGGTGTTTAAAAGCTATGCAATCTTCAGTATCATGACCAGGTGCCCCATAGTGGAATTCACACCTTGCATTGTCGTCAAAGCCACGAGGAGCCTTTCATGTGTAATGAGATTCGAAGTTTGACCAGATGAAATCCTAGCAGGGGAGGAAGCAATTATGCATACAACATTGGAATAGGATCAAATTTCCGTTCGGTCTGTTTTGGCCTCTGCTATCGGACTTTGCCTTTTGGGTCCTCTTGGGAAGTGACAACTGGTTGCAGATGGGAAGATCCTAGAATGCACGGCTATGGAGGAGATACTCCATGACTTGAAAGAGTCCCCAGATTATTGGGTGGAATGGTGACTCTTATTGTAGCAGGCATAAAACCATTTTCTTTCTTCAACACTGTCCCTAAAATTTCCATAACCAAACTCAATTGAGCCTTCGACTGAGTGTTCTCTTCTTTCAAGAGTTCTTGTCCACGAACCAAATCCTGCATGTCTAGCATCAAAAATCCCGTATGTTCTTTCATCTCGTCTAATTCCCCACGAAGTTGTTCCATAACTTGAATCTAATCATGGAGTTGCGAGAAATCAAGATTTGTAGTTCTGAAAAGAAAATATCGAGTCTGAATAAGGATTCCCCGTTATGAGTACCTTCTGAGTACCTGCTATGTATGCATGAAGATGCATGAAGATGTATGAAGATGCATGAGGTGAATGAGTGGATGCAATGCCATGTTCAAACATTTTTTTGCATACAATCTTTCATATTTCTTTTTTTGTGTAAAATAAACATGCTATGATGCAAGGTGCGACAACATAGGTTTGAAATTTCAGCATAACAACTGTACAATCCTCTGGACAATTGTTGTATCAATCTGCTGGATAATCTGGATATCACCGGATCGAAGGTTCGGCACCAATTTAAGAATATAATGGAACTGAGTGCTATGAATAACCATCGTATAATCCTTGGCCAAGTTGAATATATCAAGATCAAAGGTCCAGAACATAACCAAATAACCATACTCACCAACATAACACAGCAGTCACCATAAGAACATAGTCATCACTTGTACCTGTAATAATCAAGTCCCTCCCCACTCACGGGTAAAGACTAGGTTAGGGTAGGTCAAAGGAAACTCAAAATCATGGGTCCTCCTGGAAGTACTACCGCCTTACCCACATACGTGGGTGTCGATACTAATTCATTTGAACCTCATCTGAGCATGGTATATGACATGTCTGCACTAATCGGACCATGTCATATAGTCGGCATGCCCCCACTCTATTCCTAGTGTCCTAGTGCACTCTGGCCTGGGTACTGGGCCTTTTACCTTAATAGTAACACCCACCCAACATGGAAAACCAGAATCCAGCATAATAAATAACTAATATATAAAGCAATAAAATGCAATGCAAACATATGCTCAGATAAACATTTACAAATGAGTAAACTAAAATAATAAAAATAAACACCCAAAGAAAAGAAAACAAGAGCTAGGAGCGACTCCGGAATGGACCAACAATAGGTCAACCTTTCCATAGTGAAGTCGCCAGCTGAAACAACCGACTAAACAATCAACTGATAATGAAATCAATAAAGTTGCCATCGAACATTTTTTATCCCACGGGAAGGGAAAGGTAAACATCGAGTAAACATGAGAAGGATGAAATCATGATCAAACGACCGAGAGATCAGGTAAGGGAGTCTGTTACACGAGGGGAAGGTATTAGTACCCCACACGCCCGTAGTACTCTACGGTATCCACTCATGTTATTCTAATAAAAGGGTGTATTTCAAATCTATATCTAAGCTGTACGGGGAATGCATACAAAAAGAAAGAGAAAATAATGTAGGGAAAATAAAAGTTGTGCTTGTTCGGGCCCTACCCGGTGCCTATGTATCCCTCTTAAGGAATCAGAGCAGCCGTAGTTTGGCTTCAAATGTTTTTATTGGTTTGTATTTTTTAATAGACAATATTAATTTTGCCTTCTGTCACAGCTCAACCTTCGGAGACTCACGCGTCAGCACAGAAGTGAATTAACATGTTCGTTCTAAAAAGTTTGAAAGAAAATCCCAAAGGCGCAAAAGAGTTTGCATTGGTCAATAGCTTTTACCTTTAAGAAGGATTTGGAAAGTTGTTAGATGTTTTATGCTTTTTTCAAGAAAAAGAATTTTAGTCTTAAATGCAAGGATACAAAAGAAAACATCTATAGATGAATCAAGAAGTCCTAAACGAGCATAGAACGGGTCTATCACCTAAAACTTTGTCTATCTCGAATCATCATCTAAAGTTGAATCGAGAGCTCCTAAGGGTACATGCCGAGGGTATATCATCTCAAAACATGCACACAAAGACGAAATCAAGCAAGAAAGCCAATAGGCTCAAGATAGCACAAATATTATGTCGTGAGCAGCACATGCTAACTCAAGGGGTCATATCAACCGAGGTAAACAAGTGGGGAGAGGATAGAAGAAAATAGCACAGAGTATCAACATCGACTAACACGAGCTCAAGAAAAAATGTGGGGGGTCGATTACGGATCCCTTTTCCACTTGACAACTCGATAACCATGATCTACATAACTCCGAAGCATTGACGTACAATGTGAGCTAAGGATGATACAGACTAGAATGTGCGGGGGTCGATTGCAGACCCTCCCCGCTTGCCTGCTTTTGAGGACTTATTATTTATAATATTATGCGATCACAAATGTAAACACACGTGCGGAATGCCTACTTCGAAGATAGTATTTTAAATAATCACAATTAGCATACAGAAAGCGGTGCCTACTACAGGACTTTAAACAGCGACATCGAGTGCATGCTCTTTATTTCCTGCTTCCTACTTCACATTATTTCTAGAAAGCGATAAATGCTGAAATGAGGTAAATAAGAGAAAATACCAAACAAACAAATGCTCGTAGCATGGCAAGAAAAACAGAGAACCCCGGAAAACTTTGAGTAAGCTTCACCAAACAAAGAAAAGAGTCATAAATCAAATGCTTGGGATAAGTATCGAAGCATCATCGATGTGAAAATAAATCACAATCTAAATCTCAAGTGAATCTAATAGAGAAGGTTTATTGCCTCTTCAAAGCCACGTAAGCAATAAGAAAACTCTACAAAATACTTACGGAAGCTTCAACCGATCAATTAAAAATTATCCGCGATAATTATAAGCAGCAAGTAAAGTGGAAACCTCCAGGAGGTGTGTTGTACCCCAAAATTTTCCCTCTCATTTCTCAAAGGACCATCTTGGACCCTCGGGTTTGCTTCTATCAAGTTTCAAGTCTTGAATTACAATTTTCCAAGAAAATCGTTCATAGGGGGCAAAATGGTCAAAAACACACTAAAAAGTCAAACTTTGACTTTTAGATCAAAAAATCAAGTTTCAGCAATTACATTTCATCAAGATATGAAATTGGTTCATCAAAAATCAGAAGTCAGAATTTACTTTGAAAAAATCAAATTTCTAAACATTTAGAAAATTTTCTAAGTGTTAAGAGAATATGATACTTCAGAACTTCTGGGCCAGCCTGCACGCAAGTGCAATCAGAATTTGCAAATATGGTTCAGAACATGACTCATCAATCAGGACGTGACTCTTCAGCATACGGAAGTTATGTTATATGCTTCGATCAGAGCCTCACCCTTCGAATCTCAGTCTGGTCTTCTGCGATCAGAACATTACCAAATCCCAAAACCTCGTTTGAGCAACTTGTTGCAATGCTGTAGTACAGTCCTGCCACCAACTGCCACAACACTCCAAGGTGCTGCTGATCCATTCCACGCCTGCGTTTTTCTCAAACCCCATAATTTCACCAAATTAGCATGCAAAAACTGTGTTTTAAAAGCAATGGAACAATATGCCAAAAAGGTTTAAAATCCCATTTGTTTCCCCCCCAAAACCACAACAAACCCATCTATAAATAAGTTTCTCCATCACACGTTCAAGGGACTGGATTTTGGAGAGAGAGAATCATCAAGAAGGGAAAATAAAATAGTAAAACCTTCGCAAATCCATAATTCCCAAACAAAACCAAAACCTTTTTTCTTCCTTTTGAATCAAAAAACATAGCATTTCCTGTTCCGTTCTAAAACATCTGAAGGCAGCAGCTCAAGTTCCAAATACACGCTCCAGATTCAAGGTAAGTCTTTCTGACTTTGCATCTTTTCATTCAGAACATCATTAAATATGTAAATATCATAGTATTGATGTTGTCCATATCATTGCATAAGTAGAAAAAATTATGGACCAGAACTTCTTGAATAAAGCTAGGCTCGGAATTAGAATTAGAACTTCTATAAATTTTTGTGCTTTTATCCTTTTGATTTGCTATTAAGAACTGAATAATAGCTGATATGCTGATTAATATGAAGAAAGAGTTGAAATGTAACACAGAACTTATGAGTTTCTCTTCACTGTTTTAACATGAAAACTTCTAGGATTTCTTATTGTTTCAACATAGAACTTCTGATTTTCACTCGCTATTTAACACAACGGGGAACTTCAAATTTTCACTCATTGTTTAGCATAACACAGAACTTATGAGTTCTTCTCACTGTTTTAACACACCAGAATTCTTAGGTTTTTGCACTGTTATGATATGGTAACATAACTCTTGAATTTTTACTCACTGCTAACACAACAAAGAACTTTTGACTTTTCACCCACTGCTCAACACGACACAAAACTTCTGACATTTCGCTTGCTGTCTAAACACCACCCAGAACCTCTGTTTTCTTTCCCTCTAACATTTCTTGCAGGACCTCAGAGTGTATTAATCCAAAACCTCTGATTCCCACTAACGTTTCTTTCTGGAGTCACAGCGCGTCTGGCATCAGAATTTCTGATCCCTTTTGTTTTGCTTACAGCAGCACGCTGATTCTATCTCTCATTTATTTTCCCTTTTTATCATTTTCAATATCAATACTCTTTTTATTAATATAAAAAGGACATAAATTTTTTCCTTTTTATTAATTAATTTTATTTCTTTTTTTATTCATTAAGACAAAAGACCACTCTCAAAACAAGTTCTTTTTCTTCCTATATGGTACATTTCAATATGGTTGTAATAGTTAAATAGGATTTAAATACTTGTAACCCCCCATTTATAAATTTGTACCCCCATCCCTAAATGATGTAATAGCGTAGGACCTTTACATTTCCGCAATTTATTATTTTCAAGTATAAATGCTAATAATTAGGGTGTGTATGGCAAGGCATAAAATCAACAAATATATAACCCTAATCAAGACAAAATGTATGTAAATCAAACACACTTACACACTAGCACCCTTAGGGTAATCCCGCTTTGTTTCCTTTCGGAAAATAGTCATATCCCTCGAATATGGGCATTTTAGAAAAGACCCTCGATAAAAGATTGTAGTCCCTCGATGACCCTCAATGTTGCCTTCGATAAACGATCTCGTCCCTAAACGACATTGCTAAAACGTCTCATAGGTTACCTTCTATGACTATACAAACGTCCCACGCCCGTCCCTTCATATCCAACGATGGGGCTTCTTACCAAATCAATGGTAGGATAGAAACATCTAAAGGAGGAGGAAAAAAACACTTAAGACCTTTTGAGTAGGTAGGTTACTCTTAGTTTCTCGCTTGCTCACAACAAAAACATTTTATACACCAACACTTCACTCTGAAACATTTTTCAAAAGACAAAACACTTTGTACGCGTTCTTATAGAGACGAGAACCATTACGAAGACACTCTTTTAAAATATTTTCAAAACCCACACCACAAGCACATTTTCAAACAAAAAGCAAGTGATCTAGCAAGAAACTAAGAGCCCAAAGATAACTACGGATGAAAAGGGTGCTAATACCTTCCCTTTTCATAACTTACCCCCCGAACTCAAGAAAACATCTCTAAAGGTCTTTCCTGTTCTTTTCAGCCTTTCCTTTTGGATAAAAGAAAATTCGGTGTTGACTCTTGCTATCCGCACAATTGCGATCAAACGCAAAACAACCAAGTCAGTTCTCCCACCGTGTTACAGAACTGGCGACTCTATTGGGGAAACACTTAAAAGTGGGGTTACCTTAGGGCTAGATCACCTTTACTTGCTTTCTTTGTTTGACTTGTATGTTGTACATTTTGGTTCTTTGTTTGGGCTTAAATCCTCTACCCGGATTTTGGATACCTTATAGGTAAGTAGCAATACATTATGGAAACTGTGCGAGGGTATACCAACATGGTCTAAGCAACAGCTACGTTAGTGTGACATATTTGTGGGTACCGGTAGCCCTTGAGTAGTCAAGGAGAATACAGGGCCGCTGAGTGATGTCGTGAAGCACTAACTGACTTTTAGAACCTTTACTTGACCAACTTCGCCATTAGGACGTAGTGAGATGACCAACTTTGGTGCAGTCCGAAGTTGGTAGATACTCGATACTACACTCATTGAGGTTTGGCTTTTTGGGATATTTTGGTCACCATGAAAGAGGCTTGCGCTGAAACAATGCCCGAGAAGACAAACCAGTGATATTGAGATCCCTTAGAACCCGGTTACTATCACTAGGACGGGTTGATCCAACCAAACTTCAAGAGGGTACTTACCTATAAAACCTCATGCAAGCCTAAACCTAAGGATTTGTTTGATTTAACTTGTGCATATGCTTGTACATAACATCATGACATCATACCATAGCATTTTAGACTAACCATTTCAAGGATTTTGAGATTCATCTTTGTTCTGTTTTGTAGGATATGACTCCCACTCGCAGGAACACAATCCAAGTCAACCTTGTACGAGTACCTTTTCAACTCAAGGATTTAGCGTCAAGGGTCCCTGAGAATTCTCCGTTCACCAAAAGACATGGACGACTTCTCAACTTGGTTACCTCGAGCTTTGATGAAGATATGATGAAGGTGCTTTTCCAATTCTTTGATTTGTTTCACCATTACTTTACCTTCCCCGATTACCAGCTTGTACCAACTATGGAAGAGTTCTCTCAGCTCTTGGGAATTCCTATCCTCGATCAACTACCTTTCAACGGTATCGAAAGAGACCCAAGCCCTGAAGAAGTTGCACGAGCTTTACACTTGCAACAATTCGATGTCATGGCTAATTGGGAAATAAGAAGTGGTGTCAAAGGGTTCTTAGCCAAGTTCTTAGTGGAAATATCTCAATATTGTTGGAACAACCTGGATTTACAAGCTTTCGAAGAAATTTTAGCTCTTCTCATTTATGGGTTGGTACTATTTCCAAATCCTGACCAACTTATAGATGTGAATGCTGTCAAAATCTTTTTATCTCACAATCCGGTGCCTACTTTGTTGGGAGATATCTTGCATTCTCTCCACGCCCGCACCATGAAGAGAAGAGGAACCCTTATGTGTTGTACTCATCTTTTGGCTAAATGGTTTTTTTTTGCATCTTCCACGATCCGTTGTGAAGAATGAGCAAGGTTTGAGGTGGTCCAATAGGCTAATGTCACTCAGGCATTCGGACATCCACCGGTGTTCTCGGTCCTTGGAGGATATTACTATCATCGATCGTTATGGGGAATTCCCTAATGTTCCTTTTCTTGGTATTAGGGGAGGCATCACTTATAACCCTTTCTTAGCTTTGTGACAATTTGGGTACGTACGAAGAGATGGTCCACATGACACGCTTATCCAAGGTGTGGTGTTTGACTATGAAAGTGACAATCAAGACTACCGTCGTAGGTTTATACGAGCCTGGAGGATGGTAAACAAAGTGGATAGTAAGACATTGGGACGCAAAAACTCTATTCCCCTTGAGCCTTATCTTAGGTGGGTGCGAGCTCGTGCTCAGAGTCTCGTAATGCCTTACCCCTCTATCCTCCCTATTATCATAGAGCTTGTTGTTGAAGGAGATGTCCCGTACACTTTCCTTCATCCTAACATGACCACCTCTCTCAAAGACTTACAAAGGGATTGGTTACAGCTTAAGGAAGAATGAGACACTTTCGAAGCCCAATACTACGCCAGCGAGAAGAAAGTTATGGAACTCACCAAGCAGCTTCATGAAAAGCGGAGTTTGAATGCCTACATCGCACCAAAGAGGATGCATTCAATTTTTTTATATTAGGAGTTTTTGTATTTTATTTCTTTCATTGTAAGCCCAAAGAGGCATGACATAGTCAAACTCGGATTTATTAATATAACGTGTGTTCCTTTTTGTCTAAAGCAAATTTAAATCTCTAATTTCCTTGAAATCATTGGCATATGCATCTTCATTCAGCATAACACAAACAGGTTTCTTATAACAGGTCTCCTTATCATTCTACTATTTATTTCAGTGAGATGGATATTGAACAGATAGTAAAAGATCTTCAGTCGCAGAATGCTCAATTTCAACAAATGTTCTCGACTCTGGCAAAAGGACAAGAGGAGTTGAAAACTCTGCTAATCAAAGAAAAGAAGAAAGCAAAGAAATCAACCGGTGTTTTGAATCTAGGAAGAAGGTTCAACGGACCATCCAGACGGACTCTAGACTTCACAACATCATCGGGTGAAGGGGATAAACAAGAAGGGAAAAATAAGGAAGTGACTGACCATCCAGAATCTGAAGAGGAAGGAGAGGTTGACTACTCTGAAGAGCAGTATCCTCCAGCTGACGACAAATATAAATAGTTGGAAGATTGCCTCAATGCTATAGAGATCCAGAGGGTTCCTGGGTTGGATTCTGAAGAGCTAGGACTTGTCTCAGGTGTTGTCATACCGCAGAAATTCAAGGTCCCTACTTTCGCTAAATATGACGGTGTCTCTTGTCCAAAGCTGCATTTGAGATCATACGTCAGGAAAATTCAACCCCATACTGCAGATAGGAATCTATGGGTGCATTTATTCCAAGAAATCTTGTCAGGGGCGCAGTTGGATTGGTTCTATCAGTTGGAAGGGACCAACATCTGCAATTGGGAAGATTTGGCGGTCGCTTTTTACAAGCAATACCAGTATAATGCTGACTTAGCTCCAACTCGGACACAGTTGCAAGGCATGTCTATGGGTACAGGTGAAGGTTTCAAGACCTATGCTCAAAAATGGCGAGATATCGCGGGAAGGGTCCAACCCCCTCTATCTGACAGAGAACTGATGGATATGTTCTTAGGCACACTATCTGTTCCATTCTTCAAACACCTGATCGGAAGCTCCTCGGCTGGGTTTACCGAATTAATCATGATCGGTGAACGGGTAGAAGCGGGTATAAAAAGTGTTAAAATTCACAGAAATGCATCCTCGAGCGCGATAAAGAAGCCCTTTACCAGAAAGAAGGAGGTCAGTGTTGCATATGACCATAGGAATCAAGACAGAACTGAACACCGTCCAGCGGTAGGGGCTGTCATGATCTCTAAACCTACACCTACTCAACAAAGGAACAATCAGTCTAGAACGGAAAGGCTGATAAGACAGTTTACCCGGATAAATATGACATTGTCTCAAGTCTTGCTGCATTTGTTGAAATCTAATATGGTAACCTTGCGGGAAGCTCCGAAGAATCCCAACATTGCCTCTCCCTGTTATAACCCAAATGATCGTTGTGCTTACCATTCAGAAAATCCAGGTCATGATACAAATGATTGTTGGGCTTTGAAAAATAAGGTGCAAGACCTTCTTGAGGCAGAGGAAATTGAATTTGACACTCCTGAGATCCCAAATGTTATCACTGCTCATATGCCCAAGCACGGCCATGGTGTTAACGCCGTTGAAGATGATGTGTTTGTTACTGTTGTTTATGAACTTGTTACTCCTCTCCTAACTGTCAAAAAGAACTTGTTGAAGGCCCATTTATTTTCGGGTTGTGGCAAAGGCTGCCACCTCTGTTTATCTCTACCGACTAGTTGTCATTTATTGAAGGCAGGTGTCCAGCGCCTGATGGATGACAAAGAGATTTTGTTTGAAAAGACTCCCATTCCAACCATTTCTTACAAGGATGTTTCAATAATAACCATTTCCGCCAATCCTCCCAGGGTCTCCACCAAAAGGCCCGTTAGGACTACATCTGTTCCGAAGGTGACTCCACTGATAATTACTATGCCAGGGCCAATCCCATACTCCTCAGACAAAATTGTTCCTTGGAATTATGGGGGTGACGTTTACTACCATGATGTCAAGCAAGATTGGCTGGTTGATGAAGACCCAGTTTTTGAGAAGGTTGACCCCGACATTGGCAACATGTGGGAACAAGCAAGATAACCAGAAGTGGAAGAGTGTTATCTCCTAAGATTTCTTCTCTGAAAGTTGTTATCGGTCATGTGATCATTCCTGCTTTTGTTCCTGCTGATACTACTACTACAGTTCCTGTGATTACCCATGCTGACACCCCTATCACCGAGTCGACCGAGACTCGGGGTAAAGACATTTTGGTTGAGCCTGTTCGGATGAAGGTGCAGTCAGTATCTATCCCAGAGGCTTCCAAGAAAGAGATGGAAGAAATTTTGAAAATTATTATGAGAAGCGACTATAATGTATTCGAACAGCTAGGACAGACCCCTTCAAAGATTTCTATGTTGGCTCTACTGTTGTGCTCCAAAGCTTATGCGAAGTGTGATACGGTGGGAGAACTGACTTGAGTTTTGCGTTTGTATTCGCACTTGTTCGGTTTAGCAAGAGTCGCCACCGACTTTTTATTTTATCCTAAAGGAAAGGTTAAAAAGCACAGGAAAAACCTTTTGAGATGTTTCGTGGGTTCGGGGGGTAGATTATGAAAAGGGGAGGTATTAGCACCCTTTTCATCCATGGTTATCCATGGGCTCTTAGTTACTTGGTTTTTAGATCTTTTGCCTTGATTTTCGATTGCTTGAAAATGGTGTGTGTGTGTGTGTTTTTGAAAATGTTTTTGAAGAAGATGCCTTGTCTTAGGCAACCAATGTAATTGACTCGTGTTTGAGTGTTTTACAAAAGTGTGTATCTTTTCGAAAAGATGTTTCAAAATGTTTTTGGAAGTTTGTTTTGAAAGTGTTTGTGAAGTGTGGTTTTTGAAAAGAAGGCAAGTGTTTTTGCAAGTTGATCTCAAGTAACTAAGAGTTTTGTCTACCCCTATTGTACTCAAAGGTTTTCTCTATATTTTCAACCCCTTTTTAACAATTTTGTTCCACCATTGAATTTGGTGGACAATCTTGCGTTTAGGATGTTTAACGGGGCGGGCGCGGGTCATCGTATGGACCATGAATGCAATGGTGCCAAGTGTCTTTGGCAATTTGCTTTGAAGGGACTATGATCATTCCGTTTAGGCAACTTTCGAAAGCGTCATCGAGGGACTTATGATCATTTGAATTTGTTTTGCCAAACAAACTCGACGTGCAAGCATGGCCCATTTTGGAAGGCAACATGTGGGATTACCCTAGGGGGTGCAAGTGTGGTTGTGTATTGATTTCACGTATTTGTTTTTGTATTAGGTTATCTAGCGTTTGGTTTTATGTATATGCAAACCCTAGGTCTAACCATGGTATAATTCGAAAGCGGTAAATTGCGGGAATTTAAAGTCTACGCTATTACAAATGGTATCCGGGAGTGGGGGTACAAATTCACAAATGGGGATGAGACTTTAAGAATGTAGTGTCCAATAAATTACAACCAAATCGAATTGCGACCAAAGTGTAAATATAACGTATAGCAATGTATAATAATAGTAATTGTATGTGTATCAAATGTAAAGTGTATTGTGTAGGTGTAAGTGTACATGTATTTTATTTACAAGTCGTAAATTTAATAAATTAAGTATGTTTGATTTAAATTTGTATTTTTTATATTCTTTGTTTAATATGTACAAAACAAATTATTTTAAGAAAAGAAAAATATTAACTTAAAGAAAATTATGTATGGATTTATTTATGTACAAAGATAATATCTTGAAAAAAAGAAAAGTATTTATCTTAAAAGAAAAAATTATGTAACTATGTATTTATGTACAAATCATTTTTAAGAAAAGAAAAATGTATTAAATTAAAGAATATTTATGTATATAAAAAAAGAAGTATTTTAATTGATTATGTACAAATGGAACAAGAAAAATGCTTCAATTTAGGAAAGAATTAACGTTTGTATATTTTTTAAAATGTAACAATTAACAATACTTTAAAAAAAAAGGTATTATTTTATTTTTTAAAAAAAGAAATATTAGATATTAGTTTAAACTAAATTAATAAAAGATAAGTGAAAGAAATGTTAAATTATAAAAATAAAATGATAAAAGATTAGTTTATGTTAAAACAAAAGAAAATGGGCTAAGGGGGGTTTGTTTTGGCCCAAGTGAAAAGATCATTCAGAAACATTAGAAGAAAAGGGGGGGTATGCGTGGGAAAACGTTTTGGGCTTAAGCTGAGAAAGGGCAAGGCCCACTTGTTTGAGACAAAGGTTTTTTAGGGTTCAATTAATTTGTTTACAATTGGGAAAAGCTTAGGTTTCGTAACAGCAGCGGCGGCGTCGTTTATTTCATCACCTTCGTCTTCGTTCGTCTCTCAAGTCCAGAGCCATTGATTCCTGAACGAAAACCTCCCACGCCTTAGCCACCACGCCATCATCCGCCTCTCTTCCACGGGTCACTCAGCGATGCGGCTTAAAGGTAACGTTTCTGAGCCATTCGCGTTAGAGTCTCCGTTTTTTATGTTTTACACATTTCGCCTTTGCTTATTGCTTCTGATTTTAATTTTGTTGTGGTTATGGAAAGAGAAGAAAAGGGCTACCTTTTATTGGAGGGAGAGGCGGACGTGGAGGCGTTTGGAGGGCTTGACGGCGAGGAGACAGTGACGTGAACTTGCTTGGACTCCTGGTTGGTGTATTCTTTTGCCTTTTTTGTTGCCTTGATGATGATGATGATGAACTGAACCACTTTGATATATTTTTCTCTTCTTCTATCTTTGCTGCCTTGGTGATGATGATGAACTGAACCACTTTGATATATTTTTCTCTTCTTCTCTGCCTTGTTGCTTGCTTAGTTGCCTTCTGTATGCTTGATATGCTGAGATTGAATGATTGAGTTGTTGATGCTGATTTGCTATGTTGAATGCTCGAATGTTGGGTTTGACAGCCCAATGATGATGTTTTCTGAGGGCTTATGAGATATGTTGCCTGGGATGATGTTGGCTCAGGTTTGTGAGGCTTCTTGACTGGTGTATGCTTTTTGTTTATGTTGACTGGAGGCTTGACAGGGTCACTGGTTTTCAGGCCATGGTTTTATGGTTTGAACGGCTTAATGCAGATTATGGTCTTTTAAGGCTTTGAATGGTAAGGCTCGTATGCTTTTCTGGTTCTTTGCAGATATTGGAATGTTCACACAGGTTTGTTTGAAAAGGTTGAGCTTGATCGGCTTGAACCAGTTTTAGGCTTGAGCTTTATGCCGGTTTTTGATGTTTCTTGAACACAGGTTTTGCTTCTTGGTTTGAAACTGGTTCTTGGCCTTTTGGTAGTTCAGGTTGATGGTGTTTTATGAAGCTATGCTTCAGGCTTCAGGCTTATGCTGGTTTTGGGTGAACTGGTTTGAAGGTTTTGGGAGCTTATGTTCTGAGTTCTGTTTGGTTTGTGATTTTCTCCCCCTTTACTGTTTCATTGGCAGATTGTTTTATATTTTTCTCTCAAGCCTAAGCCTGCAAAACCTGTACTTTCTTTACTCTCTCCTCTCTCTCTCTAGTACAGTCAAAGCATTAAAAAAGTGTTTATGCTTGTACTTTGCTCTGAAAAGGCAACACTGGGAAATGATGAAATGAACTATGCTTGCTTGCATATGTGGTTTAACTCTGCATATTTGTCTTCTCTTTTCCATACTTTGTGCTGCATCTTGTATCTTTTGATACTTTGATATCTTTGACAGCCTTTTTTTTGGCAGCTTGTGGAAAGTTTGTGACTTTAGTTAGGCCATTTTGTTTGCCTTTGGACTCTGTAGTTTGATTTGGATTTGGACTTTGTAGTGCTGTCTTGCTTTGAACTATGCAGTTTTTTTTGACAAACTTTGAACTTGTGCATTTTTTAATTCTGTGCATTCCAAGTTTAGCAAGCAAATATTCATCCTTGTTTGTGAACCGGGAGAAATCCCGTGATTTGCAGAGAGGGCTAACTGATTCCAGTCAGTTGCCTTTAATGATGAGCCCAAATTAATTGTCTGTCTTCTGTTTATTTTATCTGCAATTGACTTTTCTTTTGTTCTTTGCAGATAGAATCCAATGAGGCAGAGGGAGCAAGGGATAGAAGATGAAGAATTGAAGATTTAGAAAAATATTAGGATAGTTTTATTTAAATATAAATAAATGTAATATTATTATTGTAAACATCTTGTAAACAAAAACAATTATACAAATAATTTAGAGATAAATAAAAAGTCCTTTTATTTGATTAATTCTTTTCTTCTCCAATTGTTTATTTATTATTTAAAATTCTTTAAATTATAATAATGGAAAATAAATTCCAATCATTTAAATTCAGAATAATAAATAATTAAATAAACATTGTTTCGGCATTGATCAATTAAACTTGGCGCTTCCAAAAATCCACAGCAAAGCACAGTCAAACACAACAACTGCCCAAACGTATTTTCCTTTTACTGATTTTAACCAAACACTGCAAATTCAATCCAAATGCATCTTTTCACTGATTAAGTCAAACAATGCGAATTCAATCCAAATGCCTCAGTCCATATCTCGGAATAAACTTGAAAAGCACTGTAGAATTAGTCTTTCTAAAATCTGCGCACAAAAACCTAGTTCCTGATTAAATGCCAAAGAAGCGTTCGCCTGATCGAAGCTGAACCAAAATCAACCAAAACCCTAAGCAAACTGTATGAACTGTTCTAGAGCCATGAAAACCAATGAAAACCCTAATTTTGTCTGACTTACGAGAAAAGTCTGTTTGACCGATTCTTGAGCCAGTTTGAAAAATCAGGAAAAGCCTAAAGCTGTGATTTCTTGAGGAAGAATGCAAGGGCAAATTTTGGGGTACAACACGAAGGCTTTAGTGAAATTTCTTAAAACTGCCCATGTGCCACAGGAAACCTCAGCTGACCAATTCGAAGATTGTGTTGCTAGTTTGGCAGCTGATAACGGTTTGGGCTTTTCTGATGCTGATTTGACACCTAGAGGGAGAAAAGACAATGATTTGTTGCATGTCTTTGTCGAATGCAGGGGCACTACTTTAGCCTATGTCCTGGTAGATACTGGTTCATCATTGAATGTGCTTCCTAAGAAGGCTCTGGATAGACTAGACTGTGAAGGTTTGACCTTAAAACCCAGCAACATAGTGGTAAGGGCCTTCGATGGTTCGAAGAGAATGGTGCACGGGGAGGTGGACATCCCCATCAAAGTTGGAACTCAAACCTTTGATTCAACTTTATATGTTATGGCTATTTTCCCTTCCTATTCCTGTTTATTGGGTTGACCTTGGATTCATGGCGCTGGTGCCGTCACCTCTACATTACATCAAATGTTGAAGTACCCAATCAAGGGAAAAATCATCACTGTCCATGGAGAGGAGGAATATATGGTCAGTCACCTGAACTCTTTCAGGTATGAGGAAATGGATAGTGAGTTCATAGAAACTCTGTGTCAGCATTTCGAGGAGGTCCCACAAAGAGTTGCAGCAACCAAGACTGTTTCCAAAGTCCCGAAGATTACCAGACCTCCGCTGAAGATGGCTTCTCTGAAAGATGCCAAGGCAGTAGTCGAAGAAGGTGGGTGTACCATTTAGGGCCAACTTCCGGATATTCCCTACAAATCTGACAAATTTGGTTTGGTTTTTACTTCAGGAGCCCAGAAGGCTGTTCGTCATGCTTGTGCCATGGAACCACCTTTGCAGATCAGCAACCATGGAGTCAACACAGTGGATGATAGTGATGACAGTTGTGACCTGGAAGAATGGATTTTTCCAACTATCAGCGGAGGACTCAACAACTAGGAAGCCAAAGAATTTGTCCCTATTACTTTTATCCAACAATAATTGTCTTTAAATTTTGTCGGACTTGTAATAATTAAACAATTTAGACTTTAAAACCTTGTGTCTTACCCGAGGCACAATGGTCCATTTGTGAGGGTTGTTACTTCATTTTCATATGTCATCAATAAATCATAGACGTTTTTGCATGCAAATCTTACGCTCTTTGCTCTTCTTTTTCTACATTTTTATTTTTTCAAAGATAACTATGTGTTGTACCCCAAAATTTTCCCTCTCATTTTATCAACATTTCTCATCACAAGACTCTTGGAATTCAAGATCAAGTTAGGGTTTGCTCTGCTCAAGACACCTCCTTGCACTGTTGACCTAAATTAGGGTTTGAGTTTGCACGGGGATTTTTTGACTTACAATGCCTAAAGTGACTTTCACACTTCATGTTGGACTCATAAGTTTGTCCATACCAAGTTTCAAGCCTTGAATCAAATTTTTGTCCAGTTAATTGGACAGTTGACCTAGAAATCAACTGTATTGGCAGAAAAGTCAACTATGGCCAATTTAAAGTCAAACCTCATGAATTTTGACCCACATCAACATTATGAACTCATATGAACCATTTGATCAAGTTTGGACCATAATTCCACAAGAAATTTGATCAGATCACCAAAAGGGCAAAATGGTCATTTTTAGGGTTTTGATTGTACAAAGGCAATTTTTGATTGTTTGACCTAGCCAATGGCAAATTAAGGTCAACCATGGACTAAAGGACTCAATTACATTATCTTGACCTATTCAACAAGTTCAAAAGATCTCAAATGTATTCGATTGACAGATGAATTATTCAGTCAACTGATCAAAATTTGACTGTACACTGAAAAGTCAAACTTTGACTTTTTGGTCAAAATCAAGTGCCAAGGGTCTTTTTTCATCAAGATATGTCAAATTATGAAACTTGTTCATCAAGAAACCCAAAATTGCAAATTAGGGTTTGAAATTGAAAATTTTCATAACTTAGAATTTTTCTAAGTTATGAAATTTTCTTAATTTTCCCTAACTTTGCCCCACATTTTCACCATGATGCAAATGTATTCAAACAAAACTTAAAACATGAAAGTTGTAGTCCTCCACAAATTCTACAACTTTTATTCACAAAGTTTTCTCAAAATAAGCTTGGATCTCAAGTTATGATTTTTGGAACAAGGGTCCCTAAAACTTTTAACTTAGAGAAATTTTACCCTAATTTAGGCAGGATTTTGACCCATCTTCTTGGCCATTTTTCACATAGTTCCACTTGGAATCTCAAGTTGCATTAAATATGGATTATATTACATGTTTCAAGCTTTCCAAATTGTCCAAGAACTCCTCAAACACATTTGTGGTTAGGGAGAATCGAATGCTTGAAGTTGGCAAAAACTCACTTTGTAACCATGGCCAATACATGTTCATACAAGTTGCAAAATCTTTCCAAACTAGCTTTGTACTTAATTACAGGTATCTAAACCCTTCAACACTCAAAAATTGAATGCAAACTCATTGGACATTGGTGTTATTCTGATCATCAAAGCTTGGCACAATGAATAAATCCATTTTAGGCATAAAGGTAGCACTTCCATTTACATAAAGCATGCTTTATGTCAAATTGCTTTTCTTGAGCCATACACCAAGCCCTTTGCTGCAAACAAGGCTCCCTAATGTCAGGAAAAGTTCAACAACTTTGTGCAGCTATGTTACAAGCCAGTACATCCATAGTATTATCAACTCTCACTTTTTACTTCAAAACCAAGTAATTGTGCAAAAGGTCAAGAACTTACACATCTGATATAATCAACTCTTGCCAACATTCCAAACAAGTTTTTGCATTGCCTCGAGCCAGAAACACAATTTGTTGAACCCTTAAGCCTTCCAAAACACCAAATCACTTTCTTCTTGCAAAACAGGGCACTCCCTGCAGATTCACATCCATCACACAATCCACTCGTGCGTTTGGCCTTAAACTTCTTCCAATACCTTCCATTCAACTCACTCAAGCTATCCCAAACCTCCATTGCCAACTGTAACTCCATTTACAGTGTTCACCATTTCTGTTTCGAAGCTTTGCAGGTTGAGTTCTATAGAGAGATTCAGACCATTTCAAAACAAACTAAGCATTGGGAAAGGTCCAGAGAACATCAAGCAAGCTCAAAAGAACCTCAGGCCTCACTGAAAGTTGTTGCATTACCATACTCGAGCTTGACTGAAATAGGTATTTCTCAAACTTCTATCTCTCTATTTAGGAACATTTAGCCTTAGGTTTATGAATGAAAGATGTAGTACTCATTGCCATGAAACCATACATATGCTCAGTTTTCATTTATATTAAACGTGCTAAGAGAATTTCATCCATGAACATGCTGAAAAAACTAGGTCAGATTTTAGGGCCAGAGAAATTCTCTCTGGTCTTTGAGAGTTAGATCAAGTTTTTTATATGGTTAGAATCATGTTTTAATGCTCTACAAGTTTCATGTTTTGAGTTTTGACAAAAGATCACAAATACAGGAGTTAGCAGTTTGTACAGGGCGCGTGTTTTTTCTGTTTGAACAAGGAAGAAGATGAAGTGGAAATGGGCTGGGCTGGCTTGTTTCTACTTATAACACCCCCTGTTGTACCCCAAAATTTGCCCTCCCATATTCTTCAAGAATTGCAAAGAGCATGCTTCAAAATCTCCCCAAGGGTTGCACAGTTCAAGGGCCTCCTAACAGTCAAAAACTAGGGTTTTGGTTCTGGCAAAGAAAATGAAGTTTCCAAGGGTCCAATCAAGTCCCACATGCCTATAAACATGGTCAAGCATCCTCATACCAAGTTTCAAGACTTACAACACAAAATTGCACAGTCAAAAACCCTAATTGCTCAGCAGTCAACTGCAGGGGCAAAATGGTCATTTGACAGTCAAAAGTTCAAATTTTTGGTCAACATCTCATTTTGAAGCCATAAACATCATTTGATCAATTCTTGATCATGATTCTCAAGGCATGGCTCAAAAAGTCTCAAGATGCAAAAGTTTCCATATTTGGACAGTTGAAAAAGTCAACTGTAACTTGACCAAGGCATAACTTCCACATGGTTTATCAGAAAAATTCCATCCAAAGCTCATTTTGAAGAGAATGACATTTACTACAACTCCTATTCACACTTAAAGTCCAAGAAATGCTCTCACAAAAAGTTATCAAATTCAACATTATAGGTCATTTTCAAAAGTCAACAAAAAGGGACTTTAAGTTAAAGACCATAACTTGAGATTGGTAAATCAAAATGACATGGGACCAAAGGCATTGGTTATATGACTTCAAGACCTTTCCAAAATGTCCAAGAACATGATCAAAGCTTAAAAATTGAGCAAGATATGCCTTGTGGAAGTTGGGAAAGTTTTGGGAATTTTGAAAAGTCAACTTTGCTTCAAATGCCTTAAATTTGCTAATGGGCCACATTTTCTTCCAAGATTCATCATCCAAAGCACATGCACGACCATTTGTCCCAAAAGGGATTTATTCATCATTTTTATTTATTTATTTGAATTTTTAATTGCTATTAATTCATTTAATAAAATAAAATATGTGAAAAATACTAAAACAAGCTTTTCAAATCTTTTTATGCATGGAATACCTTCAAGATTTCGTGCCCTATCTAATATGGAAAGAATCAAGGTGATTTGATCATAATTGGCACCAAAAGCACATGAAAAGATTTGGAAGATATGCCATGAAAATCAAATATCTTATACATCAATGCAAAGGGTTTTGGATCAAAATTTCAACCCTAATCTGATCCCATACATATACTAATGCAAACCTAATGCACAAAGACCTGGAAGCTGCGCCCAAAACGATAAACAACTTTGCACTTTTTTGTGAAAATTTTCAAAACTGAAACCACGATTCTAAGACGTTTCAAGGCCAAATAACTATCCCATTGCATTCCCGAGGCTTCAAGGAAGGTGTCTGGATCAAAATCATTGTCCCTAACGCAGGAAATTGGTAGAACGACTGTGTCCTGTTCATGATTTTTTTTTATATTCACGTATCATGATTCATGCATTATTTTTAATTTTTAATGTTTGATTTGTGTTAGTTGATTCATTCTGAAGCTAACCATGTGTTTTGATTGAGTTTTTGTGCATCATACGCGAAATCACCATTGGAGCGTTTTAGGGTTGCAGAGGTTCAAATTTGGGGTTTCTCTGTTATGGAAAAATTGAGACATGATACTTAGGCCATTAAAATCAGGAGCTTTAGACGAATTCAATGCATAACTCGCGATCAATTTATGATCAAAGGATTTCTATTCACTATTTTTTCATACATCATATAGTGGGGGTTTAAAACCCCCGCAATCTTGTTTTCTTTTTTTCAGGCGAATGCAGAATGGAGGAGGAAGACGCGTAGGTATCACAACATGAATGGGCAATTCAAAGATTAGCGCGCTTTTTATTTATTCAGGCCACTAACTTTTTTTTCTTATAATTATTTCCTTCCACTAATGTTACAAAGGAAGCACATGGTACAGATGGTTAATGCGTTGTCTCATAAGGCACTGGGACCTGGGTTCGAATCCCAGGTCCCCCTTCTTTATTCCATATTATTTTTCTAACCATGCTCCTGTGTAGCTCGCTCCCAGAGGTTCAACGTACACTCAATGTCCAAGCTTGCCACATGGCCAATAACTCCCATCTAAGAGCCCTGATCTGATGAATTCCATACACCCTGGTCAAACGTGCTACACGCGCCCAGAAAAGTCAAACAAGGCCTTGAAACAAATGGGCCTAATTGCTAGACAATTCCTCTAGTTTGGGGACAACACCCCCTTTGGTTTGCTCTCTTCCATTCTTTTTTCTATTTTTATTTGTTTTATTTAATTTTAATTTAATTCTTCAAATTAATATTTTTCATAAAACATAAAAAAATATAAAAAATCAGAAAGTCATAAAAAATAAAATATATTTATTTAAATGTTTTCTTTGTAAATAAATTGTATCAATTAATTTAGTTTTTAAATTCTAGGATTAATTTTTAACATTTTTCTCAATAAACTTAAAAAATTTGTAGAATTAGGGTTTTGATTATTTTTATCCTTTTGCCTTTCTCACCATATTAATCATCAATTATTATTTTTGTAAATAAAATTGTATTAAATAATTAGGTTAATTCTAGGTTTAACTTTAACATGTTTTTTTTAATAAATTAAAAATTGTAGAATTAGGTTTTAAATTCCATTAATTCTTATTAAAAATCCATAAATACAAAAAAAAACTCCAAAAAAAAATCTTTTCTTTTTATTTTTATTAATTTGTTAATCGTAATTTAATTTCATTAAAAAGGGTCCAACGCCCTCGCTTTCGATTATTAGTTCGTTTCGCGCATTTATTTCCTTTCCTCTTTTTATGTAATTCTCCCGAAGCCATGTGTGATCGGTGGATCTGGAACTGACTGTTTAATGCTGGTTCGCGAAATGTCGCGGAAGCAAGAGTCGCCACCGTCTTTTATTTTCTCCAAATGGAAAGGACAAAAGCACAGAAAAATTCCTTAAAGAGATTGCTCTCGGTTCGGGAGGTAGATTATAGAAAGGGAAGGTGTTAGCACCCTTTCTATCCATGGTTATCCATGGGCTCTTAGATACTTGCTCACTTGTGTTTTCAAAAATGGTTTGTTTGCTTTTCAATGTGGGTTTTAAAAAGTTTCTTTGAAAATTCCAGTTCGACTCTTGTATCGGTCCTCAAGAGTGTTTAAAAAGTTGCTTTCGAAAGCTTTTTGAAAATGTGTTGGTGTGAAAAGTATTTTTGAATTTGTTTTGAAATTAGAGCAAGTATCTACGAGAACCTACCTACCCTAAGGAATTCGTCTATGTAAATGTCCTTTAAAGTAGTGCCATCCCACCATTGAGAGGTAGGTAGCACCACCGTTGGAGGTGTTCGGGTCAATTCGAAGGTTCGGGACATGGTGATCACCGGAGCAATAGGAAGACACCTTAGAAGCTACCCTCATGCCAGGTTCCCGGATCATGAGGACTTACTAAGACATCCTCTACTCGACGATCACCTTTCGAGGCAAGGCAACAGTGAGGCGTACCCTAGGGGTGGTGTGTGCGATTTGTGTGTCGTTTTCATTTGCATTTGTCTTGTCATGTTATGAGTGATCTACGCGTTGTTTTTATTTAAGGCCATTCATTCTTGCGTGCTTTGTTTAACAGTTAAAATAGTTGCGGGGAAAGTAAATCTAAAGCTATTACAAATGGCGCGGGTCCACATCGCCAAAATTAAACCGGACCCGATTTGACAGAAAAGTAAGAAATTAAAAGAATTGAAAAATGCGAGAAGTAATTACAAGGCTTCGGGAGAGGTACATAATTATTTAAATGACATAAAATAAATACGCGAAATTAAATTGAAATTAAAAACGAAACGAGGGCGTTGGACCCTTTTGCAAAATATTAAAATTATATGAATTAATTAATTTAAGAAAAGAAATTGTTTTTGTTTTTTTGGTATTTTATGTATTTTGAGATTTAATAGAAAAAAGAACGAATTAATCAAAATTAACTACTAACCCTAATTCTACTTTATTTTAATTTAAGAAAACATTAAAATTCAACCTAAATTAAACCTAATTTTTTATGTACAATTTTAATTATAAAAATAAATAAAATAAATAATGTTATTGTGACAAAAGAAAAATTAAAAAGGAATAAAAATTAATTAAACCTAATTCTATATTTTTTGTATTTTTGTTATTAAAAGAATTAACATTAAAACCCTAATTTAAATTAATTTATTTACATGCAATTTGTTTATGAAAATAATTAAAATAAAGTATTTATTATACTTTTTGTCTTTTCTGATTTTTTAGGCATTTTTATATTTATGAAAAATAATTAATTAAATTAAAACCATAAAGAAAATAAAAATCAATTGAAAATAAAATATAAAGAAAATTGAGAAAATTGCAAACCAGGGGGGGTATCAGTCCCAAGTTAGGAGGTATGGATCCAGTAATTTGGCCCAACAAGCTCCAGGTCCATTGACTTTTTTGAGTAGCGTGTTAGCACTTTGACCAGGGTTTATGGTGCTCTCCCAATCTCAACCTTTGGTTTGATTCCATGGGACGCGTGGCTGTTGATTCTTGAGGATGCATGGTACATCTTGACCTTTGAAACTGCACGTGAACATTTATAGCAAAATAATATAGGAATTTATACAGACCTGGGGTTCGAACCCAGGTCACTAGCATCACCAATCAACACCTGTGCCACTGAGCCACTACGCATGTATTTAATATATAATGGTTAACAAATATTATAAAAAGAAAGAAAAGTCTATGGTTGGAAAACGCGCGAAATTTAAACGTGCCAATCAACGTGTGCCACAACATCATCGTCTTCACCATCCCTGTAATACAAAAGACAAAAGCAACGGTTTTATAAATGTTCTTTTAGGCCGTTTTTAAGAAAATAGCGACTAGAGCTCAGGCATTCATAAATTGGGCGCGATGGGTGTTTCCTCTTCGTCTGAACGTGCTGAATCTAATGGTAGTGGTTTGGGGTCTCAATTTTTCCTCGTTTGAAAATCCCCAATTCCAACCTCTGAAAACCCTAAAAGTCAAACATGGCATAATCGTATATAGCGCACAAAAATGCAATTGAATATGTTGGTTAGCATCAGAATATCATAATGAACATGAATCAATGAATAAAAAATGCAAAGGGTGCGTGAATCATGATGCACGATTCTACAATTTTTCTGAAACAGTTGGAGTCCTATATACCGATTCTTGGAGTTTGAATGGATGTTTCTGATTGGAATGTGATCAGTAATCCTTGAGGAAGCTATTGGAATGAAAATTAGGTCTTTAATCGCCCTCTAACCTTGTTTTCAGAATTGAGTTTATGGAGAAAAATTTCAAGTTTTTGGAGAGCTCTCTTGCGCAGCTTTTTTGTCTATATGATTAGGTTTAGGTTTATGCTTATGTAGTGAATGTATTAGGTCAACAATATTGATCCAAATCTCTTGTATTCATGAATTGAAGATTTGATTTTTTAAGGATCTTTTTCATATCTTTTCCATGTGTTCTTTGTGTCAATTAGGATCCAATCAAGCCAAATCTTTCCACATTTGCATATGCACGAAATATTGAGTCTAAAACATGTATAAAAAGATTGATTAGGTTAAGTTAGATATTTTTCATATATTTAAATGATTTAAATGAATTAATATAAATAAAAATTCAAATAAATAAATAAAAAATGAGAAAATACTTCCCTTTGGGCCAAGTGGTCGTGCACATGCTTGGAATGATGAATTATGGAAGAAAAATGGGCCCATTAGCAATTTTAGGTCATTTGAATCAATGTTGACTTTTCAAAATGTCCAAAAATTTCCCAACTTCCACAAGGCATAACTTGCTCAATTTTTAAGCTTTTCTCATGTTCTTGGACATTTTGGAAAGTTCTTTGAGTCCTCTAACCAATGTCTTTGGTCCCATGTCATTTTGATTTACCAATCTCAAGTTATGGCCTTTGACTTAAAGTCCCTTTTTGTTGACTTTTGAAAATGACCTATAATGTTGAAATTGATAACTTTTTGTGAGAGCATTTCTTGGACTTGAAGTATGAAGATGAGTTGTAGGAAATGTCTTTCTCTTCAAAATGAGCTTTGGATGGGATTTTTATGATAATCCATGTGAAAGTTATGCCCTGGTCAATTTCAGTTGACTTTTTCAGCTGTCCAAATAAGGAAACTTTTGCATCTTGATGATTTCTGAGCCAAACTTTGAGAATCATGATCAAGCATTGATCAAATGATGTTTGTGGCTTCAAAATGATATGTTGACCAAAAATTTGAACTTTTGACTGTCAAATGACCATTTTGCCCCTACAGTTGACTGTAGTGCAATTAGGGTTTTTGACTGTGCAATTTTGAGCTGAATGTCTTGAAACTTGATATGAGGATACTTGACCATATTTGTAGGCATATGAGACTTGATTGGGACTTTGAAAACTTCATCTTCTTGATCAGAACACAAACCCTAATCTTGACTGTATAGGAGACCTTTGCTCTGTGCAACCCTTGGGGAATTTTGCAGCTTGACTTGGCAATTTCTTGGAAAGTATGGGAGGGAAAATTTTGGGGTACAACACCATGTAAATCAGACATTTATCTTTTCCGCACTTTATTTCTTTATTCAAATCGGGTCCTGGACTTAATTTGGCGATGTGGACCCGCGCCTTTGTAATAGCGTAGGAACCTTTTATATTCCCGCAACTTTTAACTGTTAATTATTGCATGAAAGAATGAATGTCAAAATAAAAGCAACGCGTAGATCACCCATGACCTGAATAAGATAAATGCAAATGAAAACGACACACAAATCACACACCACCCCTAGGGTACGCCTCACTATTGCCTTGCCCCTCGAAAAGGCGATCATCGAGTAGAGGATGTTTTAGTAAGTCCTCATGATCCGGGAACCTGGCATGAGGGTAACTTCTAAGGTATCTTCCTATTGCTCTGGTGATCACCATGTCCCGAACCCTCGAATTGACCCGAACACCTCCAACGGTGGTGCTACCTACCTCTCAATGGTGGGATGGCACTACTTTAAGGACACTTACACAGACGAATTCCTTAGGGTAGGTAGATGACTCTAGATACTTGCTCTAATTTCAAAACAAATCAAAACTACTTTTCACACCGACACCTTTTCAAAAAGCTTTCGAAAGCAACTTTTCAAACACTCTTGAGGACTGATACAAGAGTCGAACTGGAATTCTCAAAGAAACTTTTTAAAACCCACAGTTGAAAAGCAAACAAACAATTTTGAAAACACAAATGAGCAAGTATCTAAGAGCCCATGGATAACCATGGATAGAAAGGGTGCTAACACCTTCCCTTTCTATAAATCTACCTCCCGAACCGAGAAACTATCTCATAAGGAATTTTGCTGTGCTTTTGTCCTGTCCATGTTGGAGAAAATAAAAGACGGTGGCGACTCTTGCTTCCGCGACATTTTGCGAACCAGCGTTAAACAGTCAGTTCCAGATCCACCGATCACAGAACTGGCGACTCTGCTGGGGAAACTTAAAGTGAGGTGTACCTTAGGATAGTTTATAACTGTGTTTTCAATTTCTTTGACTTGTTTGCTTTAAATTGTGGGCACTGCATCGGAGTTACATAGATCCTAACCCGGATCTGGGGATACCCTGTTAGGTAGCATAAGCTGTGAGGGACCTGTCCGGCGTAGACCGACACGGGTGAAGCAGTGGCTACGTTGGTGTGGCACCTTGGTCTGTACCGATATCCCTTGTGTCGCAACGAGGAGAATATGGGTCTTCTGAGGAGTCATTAAGCACCAACAGACCTTAGAACCTTAAATGACACAACTTGGCCATTAGAACAGTAGCAGTATGCTACGCCCATTGAGGCTAAACTCTCGTGATGGTTCTGGCCGCAAGAAAAGATTGCGATGTTGGAGTTATGACCGATTGAGGGTAGTCAATGATATTGGGATCCTCTAAGAACCTGGTTACTTTTAATAGGACAGGTATGAACCAACAAACTGAAAGAGGGTAATACCTAGACCTCATGCTGGCCTAAACTCTAAGGGCTTCTCTTGTGTGACTTGTGTGCCTTCGTACTTGACTACTTGCATGCTTGTTATCTGACACATAAGCTACTTGCAGGTTTTGTTTATAGTCCCTAAGAGGGACTCATAACAGAGTGTACTGAGTTGCTTGCAGGTTTTGTTTATAGTCCTTAAGAGGGACTCATAACAGAGTGTACTGAGTTTCTTGCAGGTTTTGTTTATAGTCCTTAAGAGGGACTCATAACAGAGTGTACTTAGTTTCTTGCAGGTTTTGTTTATAGTCCTTAAGGGGGACTCATAACGGGTTTTACTTACATCACTCCATGCATACCATAACATCATACCATTGCATACATCCTAACCCATTTCAAGGATCCCAAGGGCTTGTGATGCAGGTCATGGTGAATCAACTATCCCAGCAAGGGGCAGAGAGGATTTATTTTCCTCTAGCCAAGGTTGTCAGGGGCTATGACCCACTTGATATGGTGAGCTCTGACTCTTGAAGAAGGTTCCCCTAACCAAGGTTGTTTGGAAACCAAAACTAGACATGATGACTAAAGTCAGGGGCTATGACCCACTGGATATGGTGAGCCTTTGACCCTTGAAGAAGGACTCTCAACAATATGCAGTGCCTTCAATCAAGTTACCAGTTTCCAGCTCTAACAATTTCCTTGTTTACCCCGCGAGATCCTTGAAAACATTACATGCATCTCATACACATCATTACATAACAGGTACCTTTGTTGCAGGTCACTTACCCTCTTCGCTGTTTATTTCAGTAATGGCTTTCCAACCAGACAACCAGGACATTCATGCTCAAGAGACTCGGTTCGAGGAAATCCTCCTGAATCTATCCAAGGGGCAGGAAGAGCTGAGAACCCTTCTCATGGGGACCTTGGTCAGGAACAGTGCTGAGGATGATAAGGACGAACGGCTGAAACATCTGCAAGCCGAGGTGGATGCAATGAAAACCCAGATGCTGGGGCAGGTGACTGCCATTCAAAGTTTAGCTCAAAGACAAGATGAGCTCGGGGTTCTCATCAACCAACTGCTTCGGGGTAACCAACTGGGGCAAACATCTAAGGTTGAAGGGCCATTCATCATTCAACCACCTTTGAGGCAGGAGGATGGGAGAGCTCCTCAAATGGCTTCAGGGTCACAAATTCAGCATCAACCTCACCAGCTTCAGCCAGACAAGCCCAGGAGGCAATTCACCCAGCTCAATATGTCGATGTTTCAAGCTCTACAACGCCTGTTGAGATTAAATCTGATCACATTAAGGGCTCATCCCCGGAACCCCAACACAGCATCTCCTATCTATGATCCCAATAAAAGGTGTGCCTACCACTCTGCCAGTCCAGGACATGATACAAATGAGTGTTGGGCTCTGAAGAACAAGATCCAGGACCTGATTGATGAAGGATCATTGGAGTTCACACAAGATGGTCAGGCTGAGTTTTTCTACCATCCCTCCAAGGCTCATCATTTGAATTAACAAGCCCTGAGACTAGAAAACTTTTGGTCATTCGAATGTTCAAGTTGTGTTGTTCTTTGGTTGTTTAAACATTTATTCATGTTAAACGTTGTTATTCCATTAATGCATCGCATATGTCTGTTTTGAATCAATATATTCGCATTTGCTATATTCAAATTGTTTTCATATTTTGTGATGATCAACTCTCAATTAAAATTCTAAGCCTCTTGAGGGAGGATGACGAAAACGATACCACGATCTTGAAAGTATGCTTTTGAACAGACCCCGCTGATGAGGTACATGCATTGTTTCAATTCCTAAACACTGGAGTTATAAGGAAGATAATCCCTCGTCAACCCCTTTGAGCCAAAGAAGTAGGAGTTTTTCTTTTCGAAATTTAAAACCCTTAATCATAACCTGGGGCAGGGTAGTTCTCTCAGTTGATCCAAGTGCATAACGAATGGCACCAAAGAGTTCCTTACAAAAAAGAAGACAGTGATGATTCCGAATAATCATAAGGATAGGCAGTCATTATCAAAAAAAAATTTCATCAATGAAAAGCCCAATAAGTCAAAACCTATGAAGGAGACTTACGAAACTGGGGCATCTCGCTGACTGTAATCACAAAAGAACAGCTCAGGCAAAAAAAAATAGGGATAATAAAATCAAAAAGAAAGAGGTCCTACAAACCCTCAACAAAAACAAAAAAATGTCTGCCTATTCAAAATAAACTGTCAATATCCGAATCATCACCGGAAAATCAGAGCAAAAACTCAAATAAAGTCTAATGCACGATCAGCTGAGTTTAGGATTGAAGAACATCACGAAGAGCGGGGGGGTACAAATAATTTGAGCCTTTATCCTTTGTTTCTTAAACCGTGAACCAGGCCACGTTATAACCCTCAAAAGTCCTAGCTGAAGCATGGGTTAGTTTGAAAGCATACTGTTATGAAAAGGTATCCTGACTCCTTAAGGCTGGTGATAAAGTTCGGAGTTGACATCACGTTTTACAAACAGTCACTTGTTTTATGAAAAAGAATGCATTTCCAAAAAATTCGAAACAGACATAAGCTTTGCATTTTTAACATAACTTTGTTTGCATATGATATTTGTTTGAGCACTAGAGAAATTTGCACGATGAATACCTAGTGAACAAAAGCACTTCCAATCAAGGGGCATGGCATGACTATTGTCCATGATCTGGGGCAGTTAAGTCAAGATTCGGAGAATCTCTCAAAAGGCCAACCAGATTGGGACAAATCTCCGCCTGAGTCACTTGGAGCATTCCAGCAACGAATCTCGCCTGATCAAACACCTTCTGGTGGCATGGCAAAACAATTCCAACAGGGGCAACTCCCTACACTCCCTGAACGTGGACATAGTCGAAAAAATACTACGCACAATCAAAGACCCGCTAGGTTGACACACCTAGGCAAAAATAAGGGCTTCCCGGCGAACCAAAAGGGTTCGGGCAAAATAAGGGATGAAAATGAAAAAATCTGTACACCCAGCAAGTCGAAAACCTGAAAAGGCGGCTTGGGCAAAAATGGGTATCCCGGTGGACTGAAAACCCGAAAGGGCGGTCCAAGCAAAAGTTCGGGATCAAAGCGTACGACCATGTCCCGACATCTCGCCACTTGTCTACCAAAAGATTTGTCAATTACCCCCATAGGTATCTTCTTCCCTCACCTCCGAAACAGGGGAAATTATGAGTTGTCCAGGCGATCCAATTGCTCTGTCAACCAAAGTACCAAGGAAAGGTTAATACAAAGATGATTACCATCTACCTTTACAAATTCCAGATCATGGGTTAACATCTGAAACCAAACAGGACAATCATCCACTTGATCATCATCAGGCAACCCTACACCGGTTCCTTATCAACTTTCAGACAAAGTCTTACACGGACTTATTACCCTACGATAACCTTACCCCGGTTCATCAAGAAGTTTTACACGAACTTATCCCGAAGTAACCTTACCCCGGTTCTTCCAGAAGTCTTACACGGACTTATCTCAAGATAACCTTACCCCGGTTCATCAAGAAGTTGTACACGAACTTATCCTGCAGTAACCTAACCCCGGTTCCTCCAGAAGTCTTACATGGACTTATTTCAAGATAACCTTACCCCGGTCCCTCCAGAAGTTTTACACGAACTTACCCCGAAGAAACCATACACAGGCTCTCTCCTTCCAAAGGTGAAGTTTTACATGGACTCGTCACCCAGAAACCCTACACAGGTTCTCTCTTTCCAAAGATGAAGTTTTACACGAACGCATCATCAAAGTAACCCCACACAGGTTTCCTTCTCAGCTCTAGATGTAGTTTTACACTGACTCGTCATCAAAGTAACCCTACACAGGTTCCTTCTCCATTTCAGATGCAGTCCTATACGGACCCATTATCAGGCAACCCTACATAGGTTCCCTCTTTCAACATACAAATAAATTATAGTTCAAAAATTTCCCCAGGAGAGTCCAATCAAGATTTCTCAGGGAAGGTTGAATCCATCTCCCCAGCAGTAAGCTGATCCCCAGTAGATTCTGGAAGCTTATCCTCGCAGAGCATGAACGCGTCTCCCGGCTTTATTCAAAGAGTTATTTCCCTACCAGGAT
The DNA here is from genome assembly GCA_948472305.1 of Vicia faba. NCBI lineage: Eukaryota > Viridiplantae > Streptophyta > Magnoliopsida > Fabales > Fabaceae > Vicia > Vicia faba. The sequence continues at coordinate 1,054,927,225 of OX451735.1, forward strand.
ATAACTGGGTTATCCTCAGCCAAAAACCACGGGAAGGTTGTCCTCGGTACAGTCTTCTTATCCCCAGCGAAGTCTATTAACACTTCCAACATAACAACGGTATCCCCAGCGAAGTTACCGTCAACATTCCAGCAAATCATCTCTCTCCCTACAGAGTGTTGCTTCCCAGCAAGATCGTTAGATTACTTTTCTCCCCGCAGAGTATTCCATTCGCCAAGTTTATTCCCCAACAGAGTTATCTTCTCCTACCGGTATTCTTGCAACTATCATCCCCAGCGGAAACAACAAAGCACTATTCTTCAAACATCAGCCCAGGATGTGACTTCCCGGCACCCGTCAAGGATTTATTTTCCTAAGACGAAAACAAACGTTCAAAAGCATCGCATTTCCATACATTATAGCATGCATATATGCATCATGTCTTACAAATCTCATTTATGTTGAGAACATCATTGCTTGATTCATATCATGCCTTGTATATGACTGACCTTTACCTTTCAGGAAAAGATTCAGTTAAAGTTCTCAGCTATGTTCAATACTTTAGTCTGGTTCAGTTAAATCGACCCTAAGATTTTTCTGTTTCTTATCCAGTCAAAGGCCTTCTCTGGTTCAGTCAGATCGACCCTAAGATCTCCCTGTTTCTTATCCAGTTGAAGACATTCAAGACCTAGACCGGTTCAGTTAAATCGACCCTAAGATTTTTCTGTTTCTTATCCAGTCAAAGGCCTTCTCTGGTTCAGTCAGATCGACCCTAAGATCTCCCTGTTTCTTATCCAGTTGAAGACATTCAAGACCTAGACCGGTTCAGTTAAATCGACCCTAAGATTTTTCTGTTTCTTATCCAGTCAAAGGCCTTCTTTGGTTCAGTCAGATCGACCCTAAGATCTCCTTGTTTCTTATCCAGTTGAAGATTTCAAGACCTTGACCGGTTCAGTTAAATCGACCCTAAGATTTTTCTGTTTCTTATCCAGTCAAAGGCCTTCTCTAGTCCAGTTAAATCGATCCCTAAAAGATTTTCCAGATAAAGACTCAGTAGAAGACACCCAAGATTCTCTCAGCATTACTGTTGAGGTTGAAGTCACCCAAGATTCTCTCAGCGTCACTGTTGAGGTTGAAGTCGCCTATGGTTCTCTCCCCGTTACTGCGGAGGTAGTAATCGTCCCAAGATTCTCTCAGCGTCCCTGTTGAGGTAATAATCATCCAAGGTTCTCTCACCATCCCTGTTGAGGTAGTAACCATCCCTGGTTCATTCATCACCTTTTGAAGCTCCAGATTCAATTCCTGTAACCAGTCAGGGTACATCTACACAAAGAGTTTGAAGACCAGCTCCTGTGACAGGTCGGTAATCACTTTCTTTTTCAGGTACGCAAGTTCTCGCTAAGGAATCTCTTACGCGATCGACACCCAGATGGCATCTATAAGCCCATCCACCTTCCATCATCTCTTAGCATGGAATCTGTAAGCCCATCATCCTATCCATCAATCTCCAAATGGCATCTATAAGCCCATTCCCACCATCACACTACTATGTGAGCACAAATTTCTGGGCACTCTAGTGTTCAATCATCTTCCACCTTCGGATTACGAAAGGCACGTCAGCCAATCTGCATCCTCAGGTCTAAGAAGATTGAACAGGGGCAACTGTTGTACCCCAAAATTTGCCCTCCCATATTCTTCAAGAATTGCAAAGAGCATGCTTCAAAATCTCCCCAAGGGTTGCACAGTTCAAGGGCCTCCTAACAGTCAAAAACTAGGGTTTTGGTTCTGGCAAAGAAAATGAAGTTTCCAAGGGTCCAATCAAGTCCCACATGCCTATAAACATGGTCAAGCATCCTCATACCAAGTTTCAAGACTTACAACACAAAATTGCACAGTCAAAAACCCTAATTGCTCAGCAGTCAACTGCAGGGGCAAAATGGTCATTTGACAGTCAAAAGTTCAAATTTTTGGTCAACATCTCATTTTGAAGCCATAAACATCATTTGATCAATTCTTGATCATGATTCTCAAGGCATGGCTCAAAAAGTCTCAAGATGCAAAAGTTTCCATATTTGGACAGTTGAAAAAGTCAACTGTAACTTGACCAAGGCATAACTTCCACATGGTTTATCAGAAAAATTCCATCCAAAGCTCATTTTGAAGAGAATCACGTTTCCTACAACTCCTCTTCACACTTAAAGTCCAAGAAATGCTCTCACAAAAAGTTATCAAATTCAACATTATAGGTCATTTTCAAAAGTCAACAAAAAGGGACTTTAAGTCAAAGACCATAACTTGAGATTGGTAAATCAAAATGACATGGGACAAAAGGCATTAGTTAGAGGACTTCAATACCTTTCCAAAATGTCCAAGAACATGATCAAAGCTTAAAAATTGAGCAAGATATGCCTTGTGGAAGTTGGGAAATTTTTGGGAATTTTGAAAGGTCAACTTTGCTTCAAATGCCTTAAATTTGCTAATGGGCCACATTTTCTTCCAAGATTCATCATCCAAAGCACATGCACGACCATTTGGCCCAAAAGGGATTTATTCATCATTTTTATTTATTTATTTGAATTTTTAATTGCTATTAATTCATTTAATAAAATAAAATATGTGAAAAATACTAAAACAAGCTTTTCAAATCTTTTTATGCATGGAATACCTTCAAGATTTCGTGCCCTATCTAATATGGAAAGAATCAAGGTGATTTGATCATAATTGGCACCAAAAGCACATGAAAAAATTTGGAAGATATGCCATGAAAATCAAATATCTTATACATCAATGCAAAGGGTTTTGGATCAAAATTTCAACCCTAATCTGATCCCATACATATACTAATGCAAACCTAATGCACAAAGACCTGGAAGCTGCACCCAAAACGATAAACAACTTTGCACTTTTTTGTGAAATTTTTCAAAACTGAAACCACGATTCTAAGACGTTTCAAGGCCAAATAACTATCCCATTGCATTCCTGAGGCTTCAAGGAAGGTGTCTGGATCAAAATCATTGTCCCTAACGCAGGAAATTGGTAGAACGACCGTGTCCTGTTCATGATTTTTTTTATATTCACGTATCATGATTCATGCATTATTTTTAATTTTTAATGTTTGATTTGTGTTAGTTGATTCATTCTGAAGCTAACCATGTGTTTTGATTGAGTTTTTGTGCATCATACGCGAAATCACCATTGGAGCGTTTTAGGGTTGCAGAGGTTCAAATTTGGGGTTTCTCTGTTATGGAAAAATTGAGACATGATACTTAGGCCATTAAAATCAGGAGCTTCAGACGAATTCAATGCATAACTCGCGATCAATTTATGATCAAAGGATTTATATTCGCTATTTTTTCATACATCATATAGTGGGGGTTTAAAACCCCCGCAATCTTGTTTTCTTTTTTTCAGGCGAATGCAGAATGGAGGAGGAAGACGCGTAGGTGTCACAACATGAATGGGCAATTCAAAGATTAGCGCGCTTTTTATTTATTCAGGCCACTAACTTTTTTTCTTATAATTATTTCCTTCCACTAATGTTACAAAGGAAGCACATGGTACAGATGGTTAATGCGTTGTCTCATAAGGCACTGGGACCTGGGTTCGAATCCCAGGTCCCCCTTCTTTATTCCATATTATTTTTCTAACCATGCTCCTGTGTAGCTCGCTCCCAGAGGTTCAACGTACACTCAATGTCCAAGCTTGCCACATGGCCAATAACTCCCATCCAAGAGCCCTGATCTGATGAATTCCATACACCCTGGTCAAACGTGCTACACGCGCCCAGAAAAGTCAAACAAGGCCTTGAAACAAATGGGCCTAATTGCTAGACAATTCCTCCAGTTTGGGGACAACACCCCATTTGGTTTGCTCTCTTCCATTCTTTTTTCTATTTTTATTTGTTTTATTTAATTTTAATTTAATTCTTCAAATTAATATTTTTCATAAAACATAAAAAATATAAAAAAAATCAGAAAGTCATAAAAAATAAAATATATTTATTTAAATGTTTTCTTTGTAAATAAATTGTATCAATTAATTTAGTTTTTAAATTCTAGGATTAATTTTTAACATTTTTCTCAATAAACTTAAAAATTTTGTAGAATTAGGGTTTTGATTATTTTTATCCTTTTGCCTTTCTCACCATATTAATCATCAATTATTATTTTTGTAAATAAAATTGTATTAAATAATTAGGTTAATTCTAGGTTTAACTTTAACATGTTTTTTTTAATAAATTAAAAATTGTAGAATTAGGTTTTAAATTCCATTAATTCTTATTAAAAATCCATAAATACAAAAAAAAACTCCAAAAAAAATCTTTTCTTTTTATTTTTATTAATTTGTTAATCGTAATTTAATTTCATTAAAAAGGGTCCAACGCCCTCGCTTTCGATTATTAGTTCGTTTCGCGCATTTATTTCCTTTCCTCTTTTTATGTAATTCTCCCGAAGCCATGTAAATCAGACATTTATCTTTTCCGCACTTTATTTCTTTATTCAAATCGGGTCCTGGACTTAATTTGGCGATGTGGACCCGCGCCTTTGTAATAGCGTAGGAACCTTTTATATTCCCGCAACTTTTAACTGTTAATTATTGCATGAAAGAATGAATGTCAAAATAAAAGCAACGCGTAGATCACCCATGACCTGAATAAGATAAATGCAAATGAAAACGACACACAAATCACACACCACCCCTAGGGTACGCCTCACTATTGCCTTGCCCCTCGAAAAGGCGATCGTCGAGTAGAGGATGTTTTAGTAAGTCCTCATGATCCGGGAACCTGGCATGAGGGTAGCTTCTAAGGTATCTTCCTATTGCTCTGGTGATCACCATGTCCCGAACCCTCGAATTGACCCGAACACCTCCAACGGTGGTGCTACCTACCTCTCAATGGTGGGATGGCACTACTTTAAGGACACTTACACAGACGAATTCCTTAGGGTAGGTAGATGACTCTAGATACTTGCTCTAATTTCAAAACAAATCAAAACTACTTTTCACACCGACACCTTTTCAAAAAGCTTTCGAAAGCAACTTTTCAAACACTCTTGAGGACTGATACAAGAGTCGAACTGGAATTTTCAAAGAAACTTTTTAAAACCCACAGTTGAAAAGCAAACAAACAATTTTGAAAACACAAATGAGCAAGTATCTAAGAGCCCATGGATAACCATGGATAGAAAGGGTGCTAACACCTTCCCTTTCTATAAATCTACCTCCCGAACCGAGAAACTATCTCATAAGGAATTTTACTGTGCTTTTGTCCTGTCCATGTTGGAGAAAATAAAAGACGGTGGCGACTCTTGCTTCCGCGACATTTCACGAACCAGCGTTAAACAGTCAGTTCCAGATCCACCGATCACACCCCCCATTTTCAGTTTCACACCCCCTGGCCCAATTTCTTGTATTTTTGTTATTTTTGCATTTTTATTTCATTTCTGACTTTGTTTATTTATTTCCAAATATAAAAAATGCTTAAAAATATTTTCAATTTTTTTTACATTTATTTGGCATTTTATTCTATTATTTCTAACATTAAAACATTTTTACATACTTTTATATTATTTGTTTAAATTTAAAAATAATGTAAATAATACTTTTATTTTTATTTCTTATTTTTATTCACACTGAAAATATTTTCTTGAATATATTTACTTTTTGTAAATATTTTATTTTATTACATACTTAATATATTTAATATATAAATATATATACATATATACTTGTATTTTATTTAAAAAAACTTAGAATAAAAATACAAAAATATTACATTTTTTTTATTTTTATTATTATTTATACTAAAAAACACTTTTTTCAATATATGTTATTTTTGTACATGTTAATATATTTTTTTTTGTATGTAAATAATATAGTATATTATTTTCTTAAAGAAAATTAGGGTTTATCCCTTAAACAATAAAATTAATCTTTTCTTATTTATTTATTTCTTTATATTTCTTTACATTAAAAATACTTTACATACATAAAAACCTCTTTTTTTGCATAATACATTTTATTCAATGTTTATTTATTTTTTTTATTTAAATATTGTACATTTAAATATTGTTGCATTGAGATTCAATTTGGTTGTAATAACTTAGGGTTTATAATTCTTGTCAAATATCCCCTATTCAAAATTGTACCCCCATCCCCATAATCATGTTGTAATAGCTTAGAATTTAAATTCTTGCACTTTTACGCTTTCAATTATGCCATGATTAGAGAATTAGGGTTTGTATGCCAAAATCAAATTAACTAAATAGTTTGACTTAATCAAAGACAAAAATGCATGAAAAACAAACACAATGCACACTTGCACCCCTATGGTTACAATCCACTTGTTGCCTTCAAAAATGGGCCATGGTATGCATGTTAAGTACTTTGGCAAAACAAAAACAAAACAAAAGATCATAGTCCCTCGATGATGCTATCTGAGTTGCCTAAACAAAATGATCAAGTCCCTCAATAAAGTTGCCAAAGATACTTGACACCATTGCTATCATGGTTTATATGATGACCCGCGTCTGTCCCATTTAATATCCTAACACAAGGTTGTTCACCAAATACAATGGTGAAACAACACTGTTAAAAGGGTTAAAAACATAAGAAAGATATTTGAGTAAAATAGGGTAGATAACTCTTAGTTACTTGATCAAAAGCTTGCAAAACATCCTTGCTATTTTCAAACACACTTCACAACACCATTTTAAAATCCAACTTTCAAAACATTGAAAACTTTTCAAAAGACAAAAACACCTTTGTATACATTCAAACAATAATCATTACAAAGGTTGCCACAATGATGGTCTCTTTTCAAAACATCTTTCAAAACCACACACAAAGCACCATTTCAAACAATTGAAGAGCACCATTTCAAACAATTGAAAAGAAAAGCAAGTGATCTCAACAAGTAACTAAGAGCCCATGGATAACCATGGATAGAAAGGGTGCTAATACCTTCCCTTTCTATAATCTACTCCCCGAACCCAAGAAAACATCTCAAAGGTCTTTCCTGTGCTTTTTGACCTTTCCTTAGGATAAAATAAAAATTCGGTGGCAACTCTTGCTAAACTGAAACATTTGCGAACACAAACGTGAAACCTCCAGTCAGTTCTCCCACCGTATCACAGAACTGGAGACTCTGCTGGGGAAATCGCTCTAAAAGTGGAGTAACCTTAGGGTTCAGATCACCTTTGCATGCTTATCTTGTTTGCTTTGATTGCTTTACATTTGGTTCTCTTGTTTGGGTTTGAATCCTCCACCCGGATTTGGGAAACATTCATAGGTAAATAGCAATACGTTGTGGAAATTGTGCGTGGTATACCGACATGCTTGAAGCAATATCTATATTAGTGCGACATATTTGTGAGTACCGGTAGCCTTTGAGTCAATCAAAGAGAATACGGGGCCGCTGAGTGATGTCATGAAGCACTAATGAACTCTTAGAACCTTACTTGACCATCTTGGCCTTTTTTAGGGGTAGTGAGATGACCGGCTTTGGTGCAGTCTGAAGTTGGTAGATACTCGATACTACACTCATTGAGGGTTATTTTCTTGGAATATTTTGGTTGCCAGTTAAGTGGCTAAACCAAAACAATGAACACAGAAAATAATCCAGTGATATTGAGCTCCTTAGAACCCGGTTACTATTTATAGGACAGGTTTGAGCCAACTAACTTCAAGAGGGTACTTACCTATGAAACCTCATGCAAGCCTAAAACTAGGATCTTATGTGATTTGCTTGTACATGTGCTTGTGCATACATCATGAACATCATAAAGCATCATTTTTCATCCACTAACCATTTCAAGGGTTTGGATCTTCATCTTTGTTCTTGTTTTGTAGGTCATGGAATCTCTTCGCAGGAAAACAATTCAAGTCAACCTTGTGAGAATCCCTCCTCAACTCAAGGAGCTTACTTCCAAGATTCCAGAGAATTCTCTCTTCAGTGAAATACATGGTAGACTTCTCAACATGGTCAACTCCAACATTGAAGAAGACATGGTGAAAGTTCTCTTCCAGTTCTTTGACCCCCTACACCACTGTTTCACATTCCCTGATTATCAACTAGTACCTACTTTGGAGGAATTTTCTCAACTCTTGAGGATTCCTATTCTTCATCAACTACCCTACAACGGTACAGAAAAAGAACCAAAGCCTGAAGATGTTGCTCAAGCATTACACTTGCAACCATCTGATATCAAGGGTCATTGGGAAACCAGAAGTGGTGTCAAGGGTTTCTTGGAAAAGTTTCTGTTTGAGAAGGCACAAGACTGCTGGAATTCTCTAGATCTACAAGCTTTTGAAGAGATTGTGGCGCTCCTCATCTATGGGTTGGTCTTGTTCCCAAACTCTGATCAGCTTATAGATGTGAATGTTGTCAAGATTTTCATATCTCGGAATCCTATACCTACATTGCTTGGGGACATCCTACACTCATTTTACACACGAACAATGAGGAAAATATGTGTTCTCATATGTTGTACTCCTCTTCTAGCAAGGTGGTTTATTTCTCACCTTCCCCAAACAGTTTTAAAGAATGAGTAGGGTTTAAGGTGGTCACAGCGATTAATGACCTTAACATATTCTGATGTTCATTGGTGTTCTCGGTCCAGAGAAAATGTCATCATCATTGACCTTTGTGGGGAATTCCCTAATGTCCCACTACTTGGCATTAGGGGAGGCATTACTTACAATACATGTTTAGCCCTAAGACAGTTTGGATATGCTCGGAGGGATGGCCCTCATGACATGCTGATTCCTGACTTGGTTTTTGACTTCGACAACGATGCGCAAGGACTTCGATAAAGATTCATCAGAGCTTGGAGGATGCCCAACAAGGTGGACAGTAAGACACTGGGGCACAAGAATTCCATCCCTCTTGAGCCTTATCTCAAGTGGGTATGAACCCGCGCCCAGAATCTTATGATGCCATATCCTCACATTCTCCCCGTGATCGAAGAGCCTGTTATGGAAGGAGAGGTTCCATACACCCTCCTACATCCAGACATGCCAACATCATTGGAAGAATTACAAAAGAGTTGGATCCAACTCAAAGAAGAACGGAATACTTTTGAAGCCAGCTTATATGCCAGTGAGAAGAAGGTTTTGGAACTTACCCGTCGACTTCATGAGGAGGAAACTCTCAACACTTACATCGCACTAAAGAGGATGCGCACTGTCTTTTTACATTAAGAATTTTATAATATTTTGCCCATGGGGCACTTATGTACTAACAAATTTCTTCTTAATATGACGTGTGTTCTTTTTTGTTTGCAACAAATTTGAATTTCTGAATCCTTGAATGCATTACATGAATAACATATCATTCATCATATGCATAAAAAGGTCTTCACACCAGGTTTCCTTATCTTTCTGCTATTTATTTCAGCAAGATGGATTTGGAGGAGACGGTTAAGGATCTGCAAGCACAGAATTCGTAATTCCAGTAACTCCTCATGACCTTAGCAAAGGGTCAAGAGGACCTTAAAGCACTGTTGGAGAAAGATAAAGAAAAAAAGAAGAAAAGGCCTGGTGTGGCAACTATGGGAAGAAGGTTTGAAAGCCATGCTAGAAAAGTTCTCGAGTTCCCCTCGACGTCTGATGAAGGGGCTGGTAAAGGAAAAGGAACTGCGATGCCTTCTGAATCTGAAGTTGAAGAAGAAGAAGAGGAAGAGGATGAAGATTACTCTGAACAGAAATATCCCCCAGCGGATGATAAATATAAAAATCTTGAGGATCGGTTGGCAGCCATGGAGTTGCAAAGGGTACCTGGTTTAGATTTCGAAGAACTAGGTTTGGTCGTTGGAATTGTCATTCCTCCCAAGTTCAAAGTTTCTACATTTTCTAAGTATGATGGTTTGTCCTGTCCAAAGATGCATCTGAGATCCTATGTCAGAAAGATCCAACCTCACTCTTCTGATAAAGATCTCTGGGTCCATTTTTTCCAAGATAGTTTGTCAGGCACACAATTGGACTGGTTCTATCAACTTGAGAGGTCTAAGGTTCATAAATGGGAATATTTAGATGTTGCTTTATACCGACAATACCAATACAACGCTGATTTAGCGCCTACTCGTACTCAACTACAGAGTATGGGTATGGCTTCTAATGAGGGATTTAAAGAGTATGCCCAGAAATGGCGTGATCTGGCGGGATGGGTGCAGCCACCATTGTCGGATAGAGAGCTGGTTGACATGTTTTTAGGGACCCTGTCCGGCCCTTTCTTCAATCATTTAATCGGGAGTTCCTCTGCAGGATTCACCAAGTTAATTCTGACTGGTGAAAGGGTCGAGGCTGGCATTAAAAGTGGTAAGATTCAGAAAGATGCATCCGCATCCACTGCTATTAAGAAGACCTTCCCAGCTAAGAAGGAAGCTTCCGCTGTTTATTCTCAGAAAAGCCAAGGAAGAACTGAGCGCTGACCAACGGTAGGGGCTGTGATGATTCAAAACTCTTCAACCGATCAACCTCGCAGCAATCAGCCAAGATCTAATCAGCAAAGGGTAGAAAGGTCGCAACGGCAGTTCACCCGAATCAACATGACACCAGCTCAAGTACTCCCTCATCTGTTAAAGCTGAATCTCACCAATTTGAAAGAAGCGCCAAAGAACCCTAATACCTCTTCTCCTTATTACCACTCCAATGCAAAGTGTGCATACCACTCTGACAGTGTAGGGCATGATACCAACAACTGTTGGGCTCTTAAGAACAAAATCCAAGACCTGATCGACACCAAGGAGGTAGAATTCGATGCGCCCGAAAAGCCGAATGTGATTTCTGCCCCGATGCCCAAGCACGGTCATAATGTTCATGTCGTTATGGAAGATCTTCATGTTACCAATGTCGCTGACCTTTTGACTCCGTTACCAGTGATTAAAGTGAATTTGATGAGAGCTGGGATATTTCCAGGCTGTGGAAAAGACTGTTACTTTTGTTTAAACATACGAGCTGACTGCCCACTGTTGAAATCAGGCATCCAACGCCTGATGGATACCCAAGAGATACTCTTTTAAAAGACTCCTATTGATACCATCACTCCTGTTACTCCTGCTACTTTTGTTACTTCAACCAATGACATCACAATAATAACCATCTCCGACAATCTTCCCAAGGCTTGCAAAAGGCCTGTCAAGATTACGCCTGATCCTAAGTTTGTGTCGTTGAAAATCACTATGCCGGGGCCTGTCCCGTATGAATCTAACAAGACAATACCATGGAACTACGGAGGAGAAATCTTCTATCATGGTATCAAACAGATTGAATCAGTCCAAGAGAATTCTGATGATGAAACCCCTAATATAGGGAACATTGCGGGAACAAGCAAAATAACTCGCAGCGGAAGGATTTTCTCTCCAGAGATTGCTCCCCCACGGGCAGTCTTTGGACCCTCGAAAGCTTTTGTGCCTGTCAAGCCATCTATGCAAAGCCCGATAATTGAAGAAATTGATGTACCTAAAATTAGACCCTCTGATGCTACTACCAAAGGTAAGGGAATACTGGAAGCGCCTGTCAGGATAAAGGCTCAGACTGTGGTAATCCCTGAGACCACCCAAAAAGAGATGGAAGAAATCTTAAAGATAATCAAGAGGAGCGACTACGATGTCGTGGAGCAGTTAGGGCAGACCCCTTCTAAAATCTCCATGTTGGCTCTCCTACTCTGCTCTGAGGCTCATGCTAAGGCCTTAATTAAATTTCTAAAGACGGCACACGTGCCTCAAGAAACTTCGGCTGACCAGTTTCAAGAGTGCATGGCCAGCCTTACTGCTGATAATGGTCTTGGTTTTTCTGATGCTGATTTGACCCTCAAGGGGAGGAAGCACAACGACGCGCTGCATGTCTCAGTAGAATGCAGGGGAACCACACTTGCCCATGTTATGGTTGACACTGGTTCATCTTTAAATATGTTGCCGAAAAAGGCGTTGGATAGATTAGACTGCGAAGGATTAACCCTCAAGCCCAGTAACATCGTTGTTAGAGCCTTCGACGGTTCTAAGAGGATGGTTCATGGAGAAGTGGACATTCCTATCAAAGTGGGCACCGAGACCTTCAACTCTACCTTTTATGTGATGGACATTCGTCCTTCATATTTGTTGTACCCCAAATTTTGACCTAAGATACCATCTCCCATCTGCATCATTACATTGCAGGTGTTTTGACCTATCTTTATCAATTTTCAAAGCAGGTTTTAAATTCACAATTTTTCAAATCGAGAGCTGGTTATTTTTGAAACGCCCAGTTTATTAATTGATCAGTGATGTTTATTTAATTATTTATTATTCTGAGTTTGAATAATTGAAATTTATTTTCAGTTATTATATAATTTAAAGAATTATAAATAATAAAGTAAATATTTGAAAAGAAGTCTATTAATTGATCAACAATGTTTATTTAATCATTTATTATTCTAAGTTTAAATAGTTGAAATTTTATTTTTCAGTTATTATAATTTAGAGAATTATAAATAATGGAGTAAATAATTGAAGGGAAGTTTATTAATTGATCAATGATGTTTATTTAATTATTTATCATTCTAAATTTAAATAATTGGAATTGATTTTCAGTTATTATATAATTTAAAGAATTATAAATGATAAAATAAATAATTGGAAAGAAGAAAAGAATTAACTGGTAAAATAATAGAATTTTATTCATCTTTATTCTAATTATTACAATTGTTGTTTAAATACTGTATTATGTACAAAGTATTTACAATGACAATTATATAAAATGTTTAAAGTAAAATAAAAACTATTTTAATTTTTCTAAGATTCTAAATCTTCATCTTCTATCCAATACTTCTTTGATGCTCATTTGATTTTACCTGCAAAGAATTAAAAGAAAAAGTCAGAAATGAATATATAATTAAAAGCAGAAATTAATTTTGAGTTCATCATTAAAAGCAAATGGCTGGAATCAGTTTTTTTACCCTCTTTGCAAATCACGGGATTTCTCCCGGTTCACAAAAAGGGATGAATTTTTTTTGATAAATATGAATGCACAAGTTAAAATTATGCACAAATTCAATATTTCAAAATAAACTGCATATTTCAAAATAAACTGCATAGTTCAACAGCATATGCAAGTAACCAAGTCAAAGTTACATTTTCAAAGCCAAAGTCCAACGTAAACTACCCAATGTTTGAGAAGAGGTCAAAAACACAAGGCTCCATACTGTACAATGCAGAAGCCAAAGAGAAATGTGCAGTTTAAAACCATATATGCAAGCAAAAATATTTCTAATATTCATCATTTTCCAGCTTTACTTTTTCAGAACAAGTACATAACATCATTTTTTTAATGTCAAACTGTACTAAGGAGAGAGAAGAGAGGAAAGAGTGTGGGTTTACAGGTTTTGGCCTTAGGCAGAAAAGGGATATAAAACAAAACTGCAGTAACACAGTAAAAAAGGGAAGCATAGAAAAAGGATATAGGCAAACTGAATGGGACAGTAAGAGTGCAGAAGTATCAAAGGAAAATAGTAAAAATATTCAGAACCTGAACCATTAGAGCCAAGCGAACCAACTGTTATAAAACACACAACAAACTCTTCAAAAAAGTTCAGAGTTCATAACCGGTTGGAAGCCTAAAACCAAAACTGAGTCCAAATAACTCAAACGGCAACATAAACTAAAACATACATACAACCTGCATTCAAGACAACCAAAACCATGTCAAAGCCATGACCGAAACCATAAACACATAGCATAAACCAGAAAATTATCCCAACACAACCCGTATGGCCTAAAACCATAAAACCTGTTCAACCTGTTTTCAAGCTTAACCAATAAACCAGTAAAGCCATCACCAAAAACTTTAAACCTGTCAAGCCAAATATCATATAACCATGGCCTGAAAAAACCAGTAAACACAACCTGCATTCAAGACAGCAAAACCATAACCATTTCAAAGCCTAACCAGTAAACTCATCAAAGGCCAAACCTGCTGAAACAAAAAACCAGGCCAAACCTGAAGCAAAACCAGCATAAACTGTGAAACCTTAAACCACTGTCAATCCAACCAAAGCCTTCAAGCCAAACGGCCTAAACTAGAAAAAGCCTACCATTTCAAAGCATCAACATTGTCAAGCAAAGAAAAACATCACAAGCCCTCAGAAAATATCATCAATGGGCGCAAAATCATCATTAAACCCTCAGATTTAAATCACACATCAACCAATACAAGGCAACTCAAGGCGACAAAGACAAAGAAAATCAGAGCGTTCATCAAGACAACTCAGCAAGCCCACAGAAAGAAGAAGGAAAAGAAGCATACAAAGGCTACCAAGAGGAAGAAGATAAAGTTTTGTTTTTTTCAGGAAATCATCATCCAAACATAAAAGTCAAAGGCGGGATACTAGACAAACCGGAGCAAGCCCAGCATCAAGCGTCGTCCCTCACCGCTTTGGCCGCCACAGCTCTTCTCAACCTTTTCCTCCTCTGTCTCCATAGGTACTGTTTGTCCCTTTTTTTCTTTCATATACCTCAAATAGCCATAATAATAGGAAGTCAGAATCAAAAATGGATGTAAAAATCATAAGCATGCAAAATCATAATAAAACCCTAATGAAGTTTGTTACCGTGAATCTGTCGCCCTAGCGTCTCGTTGGAGGGAAGAGGAAGGTTGAGGACGCCGGTGGCCGTGGGCAGGAAAAACTCAGGCGAAGGTGGAAGAAGATGAATCAAGAACGAAGAAGAGTGTCGCTCTGTACCCTTTTTGCCTAACCCTAACGCAAAAATGAACAAAATTCATAACCCTAAAAAATGTGTTTCAAATGAAATGGGCCTCAACCCGTTTCCCTTTGCCTAACCACCTCACTTCTGCTAAATTCACCCCACCCCATTTTTGTTTGTCTTTGGTTGGGCCCCCTTAAAACCCTTTGGCCCATACATTTGTTTATTATCTACCCCTTTATTTCTTAATACCCCTTTTTCTATTTATTTTCCTTTAGTTTTTTTTAGAATTTTATTGATTTAGTTAATTAGTAAGTTTAATCAAAAAAGAGAGGTAATTTAATTAAACAAATTTTAATAATTTGACCAATTTTATTAGTTTAAGTTTAGGATTAATTTAGTAATTTTAGTATTATTTCAATTAGATTTAAGTTAATAACTTTTAGATTTTTAATTTAGCTTAGAATTCTTTAATAATTCTTAAAATAACACTTTATATTAATACAAAAAAATACATATAAAAATAACTTAAAATTAAAAACATTTTATTTTCTTTAATTAATTCTCTTGCTTTGTACATATTAAATAAAAAAATATAAAAAAAATCATTTAGTCTGTTATTTAATCATTGTTGTGGTTATATATCACTTAGTTACTTAATCATTATCTATCTGATTTTCAGTTTGATTTATTTCATCTTTATTTGATTATTCCGTTTACGTCTAAATCCAAGAGAAAAATGATTAAATTTGTTGACTTCATGTCCTCAAATCCAATCACGCGAATATCTTCATTTCATTAAAACTTAAGATAATTTTTCCCCAAATATTCAATCTTTTCAAAACTCATACCTTTTAAGTCAAAACTTCGACATTAGGTCGTCGTACCTTTAAAAACCCGTCCGTACCCCTTTTCGGCCAAGACAATTTATTTTTAATCAAACGAACATTTTAATAAACAGATATTTCAAAAGGTTCCTATAGAGTACTATAGATACATTGGGTGCTAATACCTTCCCACTGTATAACCAACCCCCGAACCATAGACCTCTTTTCAAAACGCCTTGTATTTTCATTACTTTTAAAAATATTATTTTACATTGCATACTTTAGGGTTTTATTTCGCTCTTTCCCCTTTTCCCTTGGAAATAATAAAGCGCGGTGGCGACTCTTGCTTTTATGAGACGAATTAATCAATAATTCGATCTCCGATTTACCCCGCTACATTTTTTATCACTACAGAATTAGCGACTCTGCTGGGGAGACGAATTAATCAATAATTCGATCTCCGATTTTTCCCGCTACATTTTTTATCGCTACAGAATTGGCGACTCTGCTGGGGACAGATTGACCTCTTGCTGGTCCATCCCTAAGTGGGTTAAGCCTAGTTTGTTTTATCTGTTTTATTATTATTTGATTTGTTTGATTATGTGTTTAAATTGGGGTTGTTTGGGTTTTTTTTTACAAAGGACGAATCCTATACCCGGATTAAGTTACACTTAAGAATAGGACGGGCGGTATAGTCATGTTAACTTTGAGGGAGTAATCCCGAAGAAGGAGGCATGAGATCCCCCACTCAATGGAAGGCCCTTTTGAACGTAATATTTGTTTACCGAGTAATCGGGAAGACATTATTATCTTTGACCTGGGAGCCAGAGAAATTGAGAATTGTAGAACCCTAACCCATCTTGGCCTTTTTAGGTGTAGCGTGGAGACTATAACGGAGTAATTCGGAAGTAGTTGTTACGCGATGCTACGCTCGAATGAGTTTCTCCTGAGAATATTGCTAATTATTGAGTAATCAAGACGTTGGTAATATCCGAAGGAGGAATGTAGACTTTGGGAACTCTTAGAACCTTGTCTTACAGGTGTGATTGAACCGTTAGTACATACCTTGGGGTGGGCTTTACCTTTGACTCCATGCTGAAACGTTGAACCTTTGAACCCCATGTTTGTGAACTTGTGTTTAACTGTTGCATTATCATTCATTCATGCATTCATCAACATTTTTGTAAAAAACTTGTTTTTCAAGGAACTTAGGAATGATTTTTGCAGACATCTCAGGTACTATTATTATGGAATTTGGAAGGAGAAACACTCGAAGTTTTAGTTTTAAGGAGCCCGAGATTGAAGAGCTGAAGAGTTTAATTCCTAAGATCAAGAACCCGACGGATTTTCAGAAAAAGTATGGGTCCATTATACCTCTCATGAAGCGCAAGATGAAGGAAGGCATCCTTAATACGTTAGTCCAATTTTACGATCCTTTGTATCGATGTTTCACCTTTCCGGATTACCAGTTAATGCCCACCTTAGAAGAGTACTCCTACATACTTGGTTTGCCGATCACCGACTGTGTTCCTTTTTCTGGCTTAGAAGAGGAACCCAAATCTCACAAGATAGCAACCATCACCCACTTGAAGAAATCAGAGATAGAGGAGAACATGACTACAAAAGGGGGAATCCAAGGCTTGTCTGCGCAGTTTTTGTTGAGGAAAGCTCGTCATTTCGCTGAGATAAAAGATACTTTTGCCTTTGAAGATGTCTTTGCTTTACTCGCTTATGGTCTATTCTTGTTCCCTAACGTTGATAAGTTTGTGGATATCAACGCCATCAGAATTTTCTTAATTGGAAATCCAGTCCCTACGCTGCTAGGAGATACCTACTACTCCATCCATCTTCGAAACTCTTATCAAGGAGGGATGATTACTTGTTGTGCACCGTTGCTGTATCAGTGGTATGTTTCTCATCTACCTAGGTCTGATGTTTTCTGGGATCTCGAGAAGGAGCCGCGATGGGCGCCAAAAATTATGGCTCTCACTCATTTCGACATTGATTGGTATAATCGAGTTTACTATGACGTGAAGATCATCGATAGCTGTGGTGCTTTCCCTAACGTGCCTCTTCTTGGTACGAAAGGAGGAATTAACTATAATCCTATTCTCGCGCGCCGTCAGTTTAGATACCCGATGAGGGACAAGCCAAACAACATCCATGTGAGTGGTTTCTTTCTACAAGAAGGACAAGATCATCAGGCAGCTAAGAGGGAGAGACATGTTAGGACATAGGGGTGCCGTTTCTTTGGAGCCTTATCTACAATGGGTCCGTGCTAGGGCTTGTGCTCTCAAGATGCCCTATAAACCTGAGAAACCTTTATTCCCTACCGTTGCATCATCATCTATTGATATCCCTATCGAGAATATGGGAGAATACCAAGGAAATCTGGCTAGGATGAAGTCCGAGAGAGATGCTTGGAAAGAAAAGTATAATATGTCTGAATATGAGAATCGGGTCCTGGCCCGACAACTAAAAGAAAAGGAAGATTTGCTATTTATTCAAGATGGCTGGTTCATTGATCATGATGAGAAGCTTCGTCAAAAGGATGCTTTACTGAAGAAGTATGCTAGTGAAAGGAAGAGAAAGAAGGAAGGTTCGGTAAGCGTTGCTCTTGTTTCTAATCCACAAAAGGAAATCATTGATCGACTGGTAGCTGAGAAGAAAGAGATGGAAGACTTTTATGAAGAGAAGATCAAGAAGCTCCAGTTACAGTTGGCATTTGGTCCTTCATCTGATGATTCTGAGTGATCTTTAGTTCTTAGTTTTATTTTACTGATGTCATTTTGTAAAACTCTGTAAAAGGGCTTCATGTTCCGAAATTGTAATTTACTGCTTTTATTAAGGGCTTCATGTTCCGAAGTTGTAATTTACTGCTTTTTATTATGGGCTGCATGTTCCAAAGTTGTAATTTACTGCTTTATTATGGGATTCATGTTCCAAAGTTGTAGTTTACTGCTTTATTATTGGGTTGTTATCCCAAAGTTGTAATTTATTGTTTTGTTGTTCCAAAGTTGTAAGTTGTAATTTACCGCTTTTGATTAATGGATTGAGTTTTTGTTGTTCCAAATTCCTTTACCATTGATGTGTGCAAAATTATTGAAGTTCCTTGAAAAACTATTAAAATGAATTATCATTTGCATCACATATCATGCATCATCCAACATTCCACTTCACATGTTTTCTAGAGTCTTATCCTTGTTTCTTTTTCCACTCCGATAGATTGTCAAGTTGTCTCATCGATACGATACTCGAGCCAATCGTCAGAGGAAGATGGAAGATCTGGAACAGGAAAACCACGAGCTTCGTGAGGAGGTCGCTACCCTTCATGTCGGTATGGAAAAGTTAACTGCGCTAGTGGAAAGTTTGATGGCTGCTCAGAATCAGCCATCGACTACAGCTGCTGAGATTCAGACTTCAACTACGGTAGTTTCCGAGATTGTCACCGTTCCAACATTCGTGACTCAAATCAACTCTCCGCTTCAACATCAGATGCCAAAAGGTTTTCCGTGGGGAATGCCTTACAACTTTGTGCCAGAGGGGTATCAACCTGTCATACAACCTTTGTTTCAACCTACTTTGTCTCTTCCTCAACCAGAGACAACAGCCATGCCACCGGTAATCCCGTCTGTAACACCTTTCCCGCAACCGGTGATGACAACTGTCGCTCCAGTGGTTCACTCCGTGCCATACTTGAATGAACCTACTTATCCTGCCGAGCCTGCTGAAAGTTTGGGTCTTTTTGATAGAATGGAAGAATTTCAAGACCAATTCCAAGAAATGCAGAGGGAGCTCAGAGCGTTAAAGGGGAAGGATTTGTTTGGAAAGAACACTCATGACCTTTGTTTAGTTCCGAATGTCAAGATTCCAGCAAAATTCAAAGTGCCAGACTTTGAAAGATATAAGGGTGATTCGTGTCCTCGGAGTCACTTGACTATGTACGTGAGAAAGATGTCTACATATTGCGATGATCATGACTTGTTGATTCACTATTTCCAAGACAGTTTGACGGGTGCCGCTCTAAAGTGGTATATGGGTTTAGACAGCATTCGGATCTGCAACTTCAGCGATCTTAGCGAAGCTTTTGTTCATCAGTATAAGTACAACGTTGACATGGCGCCGGACAGGGATCAACTCCGGGCGATGTCCCAAAGAGACAGAGAGTCCTTTAAGGAATACGCCTAGAGGTGGCGTGAAATTGCTGCTCAAATCTATCCTCCTCTTGAGGAGAAAGAGATGACGAAGATATTCTTGAAGACTTTAGGTTCCTTTTACTATGAAAGAATGATTGTCGGCGCACCCAGTGACTTCACCGAAATGGTAAGCATGGGCATGCGGTTGGAGGAAGGGATTCGTGAAGGGCGTTTGGTTAAAGAAGGAAGTCCGTATGGCAGTACCAAGAAGTTTGGAAGTGTTTTCCCAAAAAGAAAAGAGCAGGATGTCAACGTAATCTTCCCAGGAAGACCAAGGAGAGGTTACTCACACGTTGCAGCAGTCACTCCGGCTGTCCGCCCAGCTTTGATGACCCCAACTCATCAAACCCCACCAATTCAACAACGGCTATTTCAGCAGCAGCCTCGACAACAGGCTTATCCATTCAACAACCAGAATCGTTCACCAAGAAAACCGCAATTCGATGCCATTCCTATGACTTATACTGAATTGTTCCCTGCTCTTATCAGAAAGAACCTCATAACGATAAAACCTCCTCCTGTCGCACCAAACAGTACTTCTCCGTGGTACAAGGCAGATCAGTTTTGTGAATATCATCAAGGGTCACCGAGGCACAACATTGAAAATAGTTTTGCTCTAAAGGCGGACGTGCAGAGGTTGATTAAGAATGGTATCTTGTCTTTCAAGGATGTTAACCCAATTGTTAGAGATAATCCTTTTCCTCGACATGGGGCAGCATCAGTGAATATGGTGGAAGGTTGTCCGGGAAAGTTTCGAGTTTTTCAAGTTGAACACATAAGAGATTCGTTGATCAGGTTACATCAGAGTTTAAGAAGACTTGCCTTTGTTAGGCATCAGCATGATTATGATGTTTGTGAATTTTGTTCAAGAGAGGTTGATTGCCCTATTGTGAAGGAGGATATTCAAAAATTGTTAGACCAGAGGGTTATCACTATTACATATGACAGAGATCCGGAGGATGAAGTGAATGTTATAATACCACAATTCAATTTGCCTGAACCAGTAGAGATCGTTTACGACAGTCAGACTGCACTTGTTGCTCCTTTGATCATTTACCCGCCTGGTCCTGTGCCTTACAACTCAGACCAAGCTATACTGTATAAGTATAATGCCACGATGATTGAGAATGGGGTAGAAGTCCCTATACCAACAAGGCCGTCTTTTGTTAACATCGCTGATGTGAGTAGAGTTACGAGAAGCGGACGTGTCTTTGCAGCAGTACCTTTGAAGAGACCAGAAGTTCAAGTCAGGAGGCCCATACCGGCAGAAATTCCAGCGAGAAATGTTGAACCAAGGATTGAGATAGGCCGATCCAATGAACCTATCCCACTTCCCGATGATGATGAGATTCTGAAGCTCATCAAGAGAAGTGAATATAAGATTGTGGACCAACTTTTGCAAACTCCTTCCAAGATTTCTTTGCTTTCTTTACTGAGAGATTCTGGTGCCCATAGAGAAGCTTTGATGAAGGTCTTGGACCAAGCATTCGTGGATCATGATGTGACGGTTGACCAATTTGATGGAATTGTGGGGAATATTACTTCGTGTAACAATCTTGGTTTCAGTGATGAAGAGCTTCCGGAGGAGGGAAGGAACCATAATATGGCTTTGCATATCTCAATAAGTTGTGGAAATAATACTTTATCAAGTGTGTTGGTAGATACAGGTTCGTCATTAAATGTAATGCCCAAGACTACATTATCTCGACTCTCATATCAAGGTGCTCCCATGAGACCTAGTGGGGTAATTGTCAAAGCGTTTGATGGTTCTAGGAAGACTGTCATTGGTGAAGTAGATCTTCCTATAGTAATTGGCCCTCATACTTTTCAGATCACTTTTCAAGTAATGGATATTCGTGCCGCCTACATTTGCCTATTGGGTCGTCCATGGATCCATGATGCAGGGGCAGTCACTTCCATGCTACATCAAAGATTGAAGTTTGTAAGGCATGGAAAGCTGGTAATGATTGGTGGAGAGCAGGCTATGGTGGTAAGCCATTTGTCATCTTTCTCTTTTATTGATGCTGATGAGGATGTTGGAACCCAATTCCAAGCTCTATCTGTTGCTAATAATGAAGTGAAGAAGCAAGGGACATCTATTTTTTCTTTTGAGGATGCGCGACGAGTGGTTGAAAGTGGTTCGGCTGAAGGTTGGGGCCAGGTGTTGACTTTGCCCGAGAACAAGTCTGGAGAAGGTCTTGGTTTTCATCCCGTGTCTACAAGAGTCAAGCAGGAAGTAGTTACTCGTCCGATACAAGAAGTTTTCCGAAGTGCAGGTTTTATCCATCCGACTCCTCCTGAAGTTGATGCTATAATAGGAGACGATTCTGAAGAGGATTTACCCGATTTTGTAACGCATGGAGTGGCTTGCCAGAACTGGATTGCTGTTGATGTTCCTGTTGTGATGCATATTTCTGAGTAATGTTTTGTTTTATTTTTGAAAAAAAAACTTTCGCTCTGCCCAAGGCGAAAAGTATTTGTGTCGGGCTATGTTGAAAATAAATCCTTTTGCTCTGCCCAAGGCAAAAGAGAAATGTCTGGGCTCTTTGTTTCAAGTATTTCCCGTCATGAATAAAAATATTATTTTGTCCACTACTGTTTTATTTTTTCACTTTTTCTAGGAAATAGTAATGAAAGTTAATTGGTAGTAATAGGGAAATATAATAATAATATTTTGTTTCATTTGTACAACATTCATATTAATCGATTTCTAAAATAAAGCATAATCATATGTGCAGATTAATCCATGACTTAACCATTGAAAACAATGATCCTATGCCTTCTCCCAACTTTGAATTCCCTGTGTTCAGCGCCGAAGAAGAGGATAATGAAGAGATTCCTGATGAAATTTCCCGTTTACTTGAGCACGATGAAAAGACCATTCAGCCGTTTGAAGAACCTATAGAGATGATCAATTTGGGTGATGAAGAAGATAAAAAGGAAGTTAAGGTCGGAGCATTGCTTATCCCAGAGGTCAAAGAGAAAATGTTGGAGCTTCTCAAAG
The DNA here is from genome assembly GCA_948472305.1 of Vicia faba. Classification (NCBI taxonomy): domain Eukaryota; kingdom Viridiplantae; phylum Streptophyta; class Magnoliopsida; order Fabales; family Fabaceae; genus Vicia; species Vicia faba. The sequence goes on from OX451735.1 coordinate 1,054,949,909, forward strand.
AGTATGTTGATGTGTTTTCTTGGTCCTACCAAGATATGCCAGGTTTGGACAATAATATTGTGGAGCATCGTTTACCGTTGAGACCTGAATGTCCGCCGATTAAGCAGAAGTTGAGAAGGACTCGTCCCGATATGGCTGACAAGATCAAAGAAGAAGTTCAAAAACAAATTAATGCAGGTTTCCTTGTTACATCGGTCTATCCTCAATGGTTAGCCAATATAGTGCCTGTTGCTAAGAAAGATGGCAAAGTTCGAATGTGTGTAGACTATAGAGATCTGAATAGAGCTAGCCCAAAGGATGACTTCCCATTACCGCACATTGACGTATTGGTCGACAGTACCGCAAAGTTCAAAGTCTTTTCTTTCATGGATGGTTTCTCTGGTTACAATCAAATCAAGATGGCACCAGAAGATATGGAGAAGACAGCTTTCATTACACCTTGGGGAACATTTTGTTATCGGGTTATGCCGTTTGGTTTGAGGAATGCTGGTGCAACATACCAAAGGGCCATGACTTCTTTGTTCCATGACATGATGCATAAAGAGATAGAAGTGTACGTAGATGACATGATTGCCAAATCACAAACTGAAGAAGATCATTTGGAACATTTATTGAAGTTATTCCAGCGTTTGAGAAAGTATAAACTCCGTCTGAATCCCAACAAGTGCACTTTTGGTGTCCGTTCTGGAAGACTTCTGGGTTTCATTGTCAGTCAGAAAGGTATTGAGGTAGATCCTGATAAAGTCAAAGCTATTCGGGAAATGCCCGCACCCAAGACGGAAAAACAAGTAAGAGGATTCCTTGGGAGACTGAACTATATTTCTAGATTTATATCTCATATGACTGCTACCTGTGGGCCGATTTTCAAGCTTCTCCGAAAGAACCAAGGATGTGTGTGGACAGAAGATTGTCAGAGAGCTTTTGATAGCATCAAAGAATATTTGCTTGAACCTCCCATTTTGATTCCTCCGGTGGAAGGAAGACCTTTGATTATGTACCTGACTATATTGGAAGATTCCATGGGATGTGTGCTTGGTCAACAAGATGAGACTGGAAGAAAGGAACATGCTGTATATTATCTGAGTAAGAAATTCACAGACTGTGAGTCTCGATACTCATTGCTTGAGAAAACCTGTTGTGCTTTAGCTTGGGCTGCTCGCCGTCTACGCCAGTATATGATTAACCACACCACTTGGTTGATCTCCAAAATGGATCCGATCAAGTATATCTTTGAGAAGCCCACCTTATCTGGAAGAATAGCCCGTTGGCAGATGTTGTTATCCGAATATGACATTGAGTATCACACTCAGAAGGCAATCAAAGGGAGTATTTTAGCCGACCATTTGGCTCACCAACCAATTGACGATTATCAATCCATCAAGTTTGATTTCCCAGATGAAGATGTTATGTACTTGAAAGCTAAAGATTGTGAAGAGCCGTCACCTGAAGAAGGACCTGATCCCGAATCCCATTGGGGTTTGATATTTGACGGAGCTGTGAACTCTTATGGAAATGGAATTGGGGCAATCATCGTCACTCCCCGAGGTACTCATATCCCGTTCACGGCGAGATTGAAGTTTGACTGCACGAACAACATGGCTGAATATGAGGCATGTATTATGGGTCTCGAAGAACCAGTGGATTTAAGGATTAAGATTCTTGATATTTATGGAGATTCGGCATTGGTAATTAATCAAATCAAAGTAGAATAGGAGACTCGTCATCCTGGTTTGATCCCTTACAGAGATTATGCTAGAAGATTGTTAACTTTCTTCAACAAAGTGGAATTACATCATATCCCTAGAGATGAGAACCAAATGGCTGATGCTTTAGCTACTTTGTCTTCAATGTTTCAAGTGAATGGTTGGAACGATGTGCCTACAATCCGAGTTATGCGCCTCGACAGACCTGCTCATGTGTTCTCAGTAGAAGAGGTCACCGACGATAAACCGTGGTTCTATGACATTAAACGTGTTCTTCAAACTCAAGAGTACCCGCCTGGGGCATCCAATAAAGATAGGAAGACGTTGAGAAGATTAGCAAGCAATTTCTTCCTCAATGAAGAAGTTTTGTATAAGAGGAATTACGACATGGTCTTACTCAGATGTGTAGACAGACGTGAAGCAGACATGCTGATGCAAGAAGTACATGAAGGATCCTTTGGCACACATGCCAACGGACATGCGATGGCTAAAAAGATGTTGAGAGCTGGTTACTATTGGATGACAATGGAATCTGATTGCTGCAAATATGTGAAGAAATGTCATAAATGCCAGATTTATGCGGACAAGGTGCATGTGCCACCGACCCTCCTCAACGTTATCTCTTCACCCTGGCCTTTCTCTATGTGGGGCATTGATATGATTGGAATGATTGAACCCAAAGCTTCAAATGGTCATCGTTTCATCTTGGTAGTGATTGATTATTTTACTAAATGGGTGGAAGCAGCATCTTATGCTAATGTAACCAGACAGGTGGTAGTCAGATTTATCAAGAATCAGATCATTTGTCGATACGGTATCCCGAGCAAGATCATCACTGATAATGGTTCGAATTTGAATAACAAGATGATGAGAGAGCTTTGTGAAGAGTTCAAGATCGAACATCATAATTCTTCTCCTTACAGACCGAAGATGAATGGGGCTGTTGAAGCCGCTAACAAGAACATCAAGAAGATTGTCCAGAATATGGTGGTAACTTATAAAGATTGGCATGAAATGCTTCCGTTTGCTCTGCATGGATACCGTACTTCAGTTCGAACTTCAACAGGCACAACCCCATTTTCCTTAGTTTATGGTATGGAAGCAGTACTCCCCGTGGAGGTTGAGATTCCGTCTATGAGAGTGTTGATGGAAGCTAAACTTTCTGAGGCTGAATGGTGTCAAAGTAGATATGATCAGTTGAATTTAATTGAAGAAAATAGATTGACAGCTTTGTGTCACGGTCAATTGTATCAGCAGAGAATGAAGAAGGCTTTTGATAAGAAGGTTCGACCATGCGAGTTCAGAGAAGGTGACCTTGTGCTCAAAAAGATATTATCTTTCCAACCTGATTCTAGGGGCAAGTGGGCTCCGAATTATGAAGGACCGTATGTCGTTAAGAAAGTTTTCTCTGGAGGTGCCTTGATTCTCACCAAGATGGACGGTGAAGAGCTCCCGCGCTCCATGAACGCCGATGCAGTCAAGAAATATTTCGCTTAGGTTTGAGTTGACAGTTTGCTAAGTTGAAAACCCGAAGGGGCGGCTTAGGCAAGCTTTTGGTCAGACCAGTCTTGGCATTTGAACACATTTCGGAATTCGAAGTTGTTAGGGAGAATAGTGATCATCGTTTTTGTGTAACCTTGTTCTTTCATGTACTATTTCCCAAACTTTTGTAAACCGTTGGAGTCGCGTTATTAGCGAACTACCATCTTATTAATGAAATTTGAGCATTTACCATTTGTGGGCAAAATTTTAATTTTTACGGAAATATTTGAAACAAAGTTATTTAAAGTATTCTTATTTTAAAAATGTGTCGTGAATAATGAAAGGAATATTAACAGATGTTCCGAGGATGGTCAAGCCATGAAATGCAAAACAGTACAATAATTTATCCTTGCATGATGAACATGTTTCGTTTCAAAATCGTCATGAGGTGTTGGTTGTGTAAACTTGCGTTTCTCGTGGTACTAAGCTTGGTGACTCCCCAGCATTTCCAGTTCAGCTTTGTTTCAGTTACCTTTATTTGGCAGATTTCTGAAGTGTGGTACGTTTTGTATCATGCCAGTGGTCTATTGGTACTAGAAGATTGGATTTGAATACTTTTCTCCTCATAAGACTTGGGCCTTGTAGCGTTTTACGCTCTGACGTTGCTTTGTGGTTCCAGTTCCAGTTATTTTTTGTCCTTTTTCAAGATTGGCCGAGTATCTATTATGCTGTGACATCTTATTATCTTCAAGTTATTCCATCTGTTTGTTTTGTCAGCATAACAGTCATTTACTCATTTACACTCATATCAGCATGCATATTCGCATTTGTCGTTGATTTTGGGTTGTACTTTGTTTATTCAGACAATGTACATGTTTCTTTCCAAGTAGAAGGTTAGCTTAGGCAGAAAATGTGTTTCCTTTCTAAATTCCCCAACTGAGCTAATCCTCGTGGATGTTTTTTTTTATTAGCCTACCTTGTCCATTTCTGGATAGGATGAATTCCCCGATCAAGTTACTTCCTCATTGGGTGGAATCTTGTTTGACTGTTTTCCCTCTAGTTTATTCCTGGATGAAGTTGTTGTCTCTTGCATAGGCTATCTCATGATTTCCCCAGTGAAGTCGCGACCTAGACGAATGGTGCATTTATTTTGCACATTTAAGTATGTGATCTCCTCGGGAAGGATTGATTCATGATTCTCTTTGACGAAGATTTTATTCTCTGCCAGTGTCATCGCAATTTCCTTCTGAGTTATTTTTGGAAAACGACAAGCGGCGGTCTCTTCATGAGCAACTTGTACGTTATAGACATCGTTGGAAAACGGCAAGCGGCGGTCTCTTCATGAGCAACTTGTACGTTATTATTTTTGGAAAAAACGATAAGCGGCGGTCTCTTCATGAGCAACTTGTACGTTATTATTATTTTGGAAAACGGCAAGTGGCATTCTCTTTATTTGAGCAACTTGTACGTTATTATTTTTCTGGAATACAGCAAGTGGCAGCTTCTTTATTTGAGCAGCTTGTATGTTATTGGTATTTTTTTTGGAAAATAGCAAGTGGCGGCTTCTTTATTTGAGCAGCTTGTATGTTATTGACATCCCTGGACGACAGCAAGTGGCAGCCTCTTTATTTGAGCAGCTTATATGTCATAATATTTTTGGGAAGACAGCAAGTGACAGCTTCTTTATTTGAGCAGCTTGTGTATCTACAACCATATTATTATCTCAGCATTAATTGGTATATCTCGGGAAATCTCGTAGAGAAGTTTGTTATGAATCTTTACCTTCAGAAGTTGGTAGTCCATCATCAGCAAAATTGATACTTTTTTGTCTATCGTTCACCTTGAGTCGTAAACTCACGGATATTTTAGGTCAATAATTTGTTTTATGGCCTATGCAAGATGCCTTCTTTGTTAGGGTCAGAAGTCGTGTTCCCTCAACTTTTTATTCGCCGTCAAGAGTCTATCACTTGAAGTCGATGGTTTATTTCCCCAGTATTGTATAATCTGTGTCCCTGCGTTTTGTTGGTGTTTGATTTCTCCCGCATTATCTTGTTTCATACAATATCTTTCTCTGTGAATTCAATCACTACATTCATATCAAACATAATGGCGGTATCTTAGGGCAAAAATTTGCGTATTATGTATTTAAGTACCTTCAATCTCGTCGAGACGAAGATTTTAATCTTCATATCTCCGGATAGAAGAAACTTAAATAGGGGCAGCTGTTGTACCCCAAATTTTGACCTAAGATACCATCTCCCATCTGCATCATTACATTGCAGGTGTTTTGACCTATCTTTATCAATTTTCAAAGCAGGTTTTAAATTCACAATTTTTCAAATCGAGAGCTGGTTATTTTTGAAACGCCCAGTTTATTAATTGATCAGTGATGTTTATTTAATTATTTATTATTCTGAGTTTGAATAATTGAAATTTATTTTCAGTTATTATATAATTTAAAGAATTATAAATAATAAAGTAAATATTTGAAAAGAAGTCTATTAATTGATCAACAATGTTTATTTAATTATTTATTATTCTAAGTTTTAAATAGTTGAAATTTTATTTTTCAGTTATTATAATTTAGAGAATTATAAATAATGGAGTAAATAATTGAAGGGAAGTTTATTAATTGATCAATGATGTTTATTTAATTATTTATCATTCTAAATTTAAATAATTGGAATTGATTTTCAGTTATTATATAATTTAAAGAATTATAAATGATAAAATAAATAATTGGAAAGAAGAAAAGAATTAACTGGTAAAATAATAGAATTTTATTCATCTTTATTCTAATTATTACAATTGTTGTTTAAATACTGTATTATGTACAAAGTATTTACAATGACAATTATATAAAATGTTTAAAGTAAAATAAAAACTATTTTAATTTTTCTAAGATTCTAAATCTTCATCTTCTATCCAATACTTCTTTGATGCTCATTTGATTTTACCTGCAAAGAATTAAAAGAAAAAGTCAGAAATGAATATATAATTAAAAGCAGAAATTAATTTTGAGTTCATCATTAAAAGCAAACGGCTGGAATCAGTTTTTTTACCCTCTTTGCAAATCACGGGATTTCTCCCGATTCACAAAAAGGGATGAATTTTTTTTGATAAATATGAATGCACAAGTTAAAATTATGCACAAATTCAATATTTCAAAATAAACTGCATATTTCAAAATAAACTGCATATTTCAAAATAAAATGCATAATTCAACAGCATATGCAAGTAACCAAGTCAAAGTTACATTTTCAAAGCCAAAGTCCAACGTAAACTACCCAATGTTTGGGAAGAGGTCAAAAACACAAGGCTCCATACTGTACAATGCAGAAGCCAAAGAGAAATGTGCAGTTTAAAACCATATATGCAAGCAAAAATATTTCTAATATTCATCATTTTCCAGCTTTACTTTTTCAGAACAAGTACATAACATCATTTTTTTAATGTCAAACTGTACTAAGGAGAGAGAAGAGAGGAAAGAGTGTGGGTTTACAGGTTTTGGCCTTAGGCAGAAAAGGGATATAAAACAAAACTGCAGTAACACAGTAAAAAAGGGAAGCATAGAAAAAGGATATAGGCAAACTGAATGGGACAGTAAGAGTGCAGAAGTATCAAAGGAAAATAGTAAAAATATCCAGAACCTGAACCATTAGAGCCAAGCGAACCAACTGTTATAAAACACACAACAAACTCTTCAAAAAAGTTCAGAGTTCATAACCGGTTGGAAGCCTAAAACCAAAACTGAGTCCAAATACCTCAAACGGCAACATAAACCAAAACATACATACAACCTGCATTCAAGACAGCCAAAACCATGTCAAAGCCATGACCGAAACCATAAACACATAGCATAAACCAGAAAATTATCCCAACACAACCAGTATGGCCTAAAACCATAAAACCTGTTCAACCTGTTTTCAAGCTTAACCAATAAACCAGTAAAGCCATCACCAAAAACTTTAAACCTGTCAAGCCAAATATCATATAACCATGGCCTGAAAAAACCAGTAAACACAACCTGCATTCAAGACAGCAAAACCATAACCATTTCAAAGCCTAACCAGTAAACTCATCAAAGGCCAAACCTGCTGAAACAAAAAACCAGGCCAAACCTGAAGCAAAACCAGCATAAACTGTGAAACCTTAAACAACTGTCAATCCAACCAAAGCCTTCAAGCCAAACGGCCTAAACTAGAAAAAGCCTACCATTTCAAAGCATCAACATTGTCAAGCAAAGAAAAACATCACAAGCCCTCAGAAAATATCATCACTGGGCGCAAAATCATCGTTAAACCCTCAGATTCAAATCACATATCAACCAATACAAGGCAACTCAAGGCGACAAAGACAAATAAAATCAGGGCGTTCATCAAGACAACTCAGCAAGCCCACAGAAAGAAGAAGGAAAAGAAGCATACAAAGGCTACCAAGAGGAAGAAGATAAATTTTTGTTTTTTTCAGGAAATCATCATCCAAACATAAAAGTCAAAGGCGAGATACTAGACAAACCGGAGCAAGCCCAGCATCAAGCGCCGTCCCTCACCGCTTTGGCCGCCACAGCTCTTCTCAACCTTTTCCTCCTCCGTCTCCATAGGTACTGTTTCTCCCTCTTTTTCTTTCATATACCTCAAATAGCCATAATAATAGGAAGTCAGAATCAAAAATGGATGTAAAAATCATAAGCATGCAAAATCATAATAAAACCCTAATGAAGTTTGTTACCGTGAATTTGTCGCCCTAGCGTCTCGTTGGAGGGAAGAGGAAGGTTGAGGACGCCGGTGGCCGTGGGCAGGAAAAACTCAGGCGAAGGTGGAAGAAGATGAATCAAGAACGAAGAAGAGCGCCGCTCTGTATCCTTTTTGCCTAACCCTAACGCAAAAATGAACAAAATTCATAACCCTAAAAAATGTGTTTCAAATGAAATGGGCCTCAACCCGTTTCCCTTTGCCTAACCACCTCACTTCTGCTAAATTCACCCCACCCCATTTCTGTTAGTCTTTGGTTGGGCCCCCTTAAAACCCTTTGGCCCATACATTTGTTCATTATCTACCCCTTTATTTCTTAATACCCCTTTTTCTATTTATTTTCCTTTAGTTTTTTTTAGAATTTTATTGATTTAGTTAATTAGTAAGTTTAATCAAAAAAGAGAGGTAATTTAATTAAACAAATTTTAATAATTTGACCAATTTTATTAGTTTAAGTTTAGGATTAATTTAGTAATTTTAGTATTATTTCAATTAGATTTAAGTTAATAACTTTTAGAGTTTTAATTTAGCTTAGAATTCTTTAATAATTCTTAAAATAACACTTTATATTAATACAAAAAAATACATATAAAAATAACTTAAAATTAAAAACATTTTATTTTCTTTAATTAATTCTCTTGCTTTGTACATATTAAATAAAAAAATATAAAAAAATCATTTTGTCTGTTATTTAATCATTGTTGTGGTTATATATCACTTAGCTACTTAATCATTATCTATCTGATTTTCAGTTTGATTTATTTCATCTTTATTTGATTATTCCGTTTACGTCTAAATCCAAGAGAAAAATGATTAAATTTGTTGACTTCATGTCCTCAAATCCAATCACGTGAATATCTTCATTTCATTAAAACTTAAGATAATTTTTCCCCAGATATTCAATCTTTTCAAAACTCATACCTTTTAAGTCAAAACTTCGACATTAGGTCGTCGTACCTTCAAAAACCCGTCCGTACCCCTTTTCGGCCAAGACAATTTATTTTTAATCAAACGAACATTTTAATAAACAGATATTTCAAAAAGTTCCTATAGAGTACTATAGATACATTGGGTGCTAATACCTTCCCACTGTATAACCAACTCCCGAACCATAGACCTCTTTTCAAAACGCCTTGTATTTTCATTACTTTTAAAAATATTATTTTACATTGCATACTTTAGGGTTTTATTTCGCTCTTTCCCCTTTTCCCTTGGAAATAATAAAGCGCGGTGGCGACTCTTGCTTTTGTGAGACGAATTAATCAATAATTCGATCTCCGATTTACCCCGCTACATTTTTTATCGCTACAGAATTGGCGACTCTACTGGGGAGACGAATTAATCAATAATTCGATCTCCGATTTACCCCGCTACATTTTTTATAGCTACAATATTCGTGTTTGTTGGGAAGGCCATGGATCCACTATGCTGGGGCAGTTACTTCCTCTTTACACAAAATGCTAAAGTATCTTATTCAGGGTAAGATTATAGCGGTTCACGGTGAGGAAGAGTACATGATAAGTCACCTCAACTCCTTCCGCTATGTGGAGTTGGATGGCGAATTCATAAGAAACGCCTTTCTTAATTTTCCCTAACTTTGCCCCACATTTTCACCATGATGCAAATGGATTCAAACAAAACTTACAACATGAAAGTTGTAGTCCTCAACAAAGTATACAACTTTGATTCACAAAGTTTTCTCAAAAGACGCTTGGATCTCAAGTTATGATTTTTGGAACAAGGGTCCCTAAAACTTTTAACTTAGAGAAATTTTGCCCTAATTTAGGCAGGATTTTGACCCATCTTCTTGTCCATTTTTCACATAGTTCCACTTGGAATCTCAAGTTGCATTTCAAAGATGGATTATAGTACATGTTGCAAGCTTTCCAAATTGTCCAAGAAATCCTCAAACACATTTGTGGTTAGGGAGAATCGAATGCTTGAAGTTTGCAAAAACTCACTTTTTAACCATGGCCAATACATGTTCATACAAGTTGCAAAATCTGTCCAAACTAGCTTTGTACTTAATTACAGGTCTCTAAACCCTTCAACACTCAAAAATTGAATGCAAACTCATTGGACATTGGTGTTATTCAGATCATCAAAGCTTGGCACAATGAATAAATCCATTTTGGGCATAAAGGTAGCACTTCCATTTACATAAAGCATGCTTTATGTCAAATTGCTTTTCTTGAGCCATACACCAAGCCCTTTGCTGCAAAAAAGGCTCCTTAATGTCAGGCAAAGTTCAACAACTTTGTACATCTAGGTTACAAGACGGTACAGCCATAGCATTGTCAACTCTCACTTTTTACTTCAAAACCAAGTAATTGTGCAAAAGGTCAAGAACTTACACATCTGATATATCCAACTCTTGCCAACATTCCAAACAAGTTTTTTGCATTGCCTTGAGCCAGAAACACGATTTGTTGAACCCTCAAGCCTTCCAAAACACCAAATCACTTTCTTCTTGCAAAACAGGGCACTCCCTGCAGATTCACATCCATCACACAAACCACTCGTGTGTTTGGCCTCAAACTTGTTCCAATATCTTCCATTCAACTCACTCAAGCTATCCCAAACCTCCATTGCCAACTGTAACTCCATTTACAGTGTTCACCATTTCTGTTTCGAAGCTTTGCAGGTTGAGTTCTATAGAGAGATTCAGACCATTTCAAAACAAACTAAGCATTGGGAAAGGTCCAAGGAACATCAAGCAAGCTCAAAAGAACCTCAGGCCTCACTAAAAGCTGCTGCATACCATACTCGAGCTTGATAGAAATAGTTATTTCTCAAACTTCTATCTCTCTATTTTGGAACATTTAGCCTTAGGTTTGTGAATGAAAGATGTAGTACTCATTGCCATGAAACCATACATATACTCAGTTTTCATTTATATTAAACGTGCTAAGAGAATTTCATCCATGAACATGCTGAAAAAACTAGGTCAGATTTTAGGGACAGAGAAATTCTCTCTGGTCTTTGAGAGTTAGATCAAGTTTTTATATGGTTAGAATCGTGGTTTAATGCTCTACACGTTTCATGTTTTGAGTTTTGGCAAAAGATCACAAATACAGGAGTTAGCAGTTTGTACAGGGCGCACATTTTTTTTTGTTTGAAATAGGAAGAAGATGAACTGGAAATGGGCTGGGCTGGCTTGTTTCTACTTCTAACACACCCTCATTTTCAGTTTCACACCCCCTGACCCAATTTCTTGTATTTTTGTTATTTTTGCATTTTTATTTTATTTCTGACTTTGTTTATTTATTTCCAAATATAAAAAATGCTTAAAAATATTTTCACATTTTTTTTACATTTATTTGTCATTTTATTCTATTATTTCTAACATTAAAACATTTTTACATACTTTTATATTATTTGTTTAAATTTAAAAATAATGTAAATAATACTTTTATTTTTATTTCTTATTTTTATTCACACTGAAAATATTTTCTTGAATATATTTTATTTTTGTAAATATTTTATTTTATTACATACTTAATATATTTAATATATAAATATATATACATATATACTTGTATTTTATTAAATAAAAAAACTTAGAATAAAAAAACAAAAATATTACATTTTTTTTATTTTTATTATTATTTATACTAAAAAACACTTTTTTCAATATATGTTATTTTTGTACATGTTAATATATATTTTTTGTATGTAAATAATATAGTATATTATTTTCTTAAAGAAAATTAGGGTTTATCCCTTAAACAATAAAATTAATCTTTTTTTATTTATTTATTTCTTTATATTTCTTTACATTAAAAATACTTTACATACATAAAAACCTCTTTTTTTGCATAATACATTTTATTCAATGTTTATTTATTTTGTTTATTTAAATATTGTACATTTAAATATTGTTGGATTGAGATTCAATTTGGTTGTAATAACTTAGGGTTTATAATTCTTGTCAAATACACCCTATTCAAAATTGTACCCCCATCCCCATAATCATGTTGTAATAGCTTAGAATTTAAATTCTCGCACTTTTACGCTTTCAATTATGCCATGATTAGAGAATTAGGGTTTGTATGCCAAAATCAAATTAACTAAATAGTTTGACCTAATCAAAGACAAAAATGCATGAAAAACAAACACAATGCACACTTGCACCCCTAGGGTTACAATCCACGTGTTGCCTTCAAAAATGGGTCATGGTATGCATGTTAAGTACTTTGGCAAAACAAAAACAAAACAAAAGATCATAGTCCCTCAATGACGCTATCTGAGTTGCCTAAACAAAATGATCAAGTCCCTCAAGAAAGTTGCCAAAGATACTTGACACCATTGCTATCATGGTCTATATGATGACCTACGTCTGTCCCGTTTAACATCCTAACACAAGGTTGTTCACCAAATACAATGGTGAAACAACACTGTTAAAAGGGTTAAAAACATAAGAAAGATATTTGAGTAAAATAGGGTAGATAGCTCTTAGTTACTTGATCAAAAGCTTGTAAAACATCCTTGCTATTTTCAAACATACTTCACAACACCATTTCAAAATCCAACTTTCAAAACATTGAAAACTTTTCAAAAGACAAAAACACCTTTGTATACATTCAAACAAGAATCATTACAAAGGTTGCCACAACGATGGTCTCTTTTTAAAACATCTTTCAAAACCATACACAAAGCACCATTTCAAACAAATGAAGAGCACCATTTCAAATAATTGAAAAGCAAAGCAAGTGATCTAAACAAGTAACTAAGAGCCCATGGTTAACCATGGATAGAAAGGGTGCTAATACCTTCCATTTTTATAATCTACTCCCCGAACCCAAGAAAACATCTCAAAGGTCTTTCCTGTGCTTTTTGACCTTTCCTTAGGATAAAATAATAAGTCGGTGGCGACTCTTGCTAAACCGAAACATTTGCGAACACTAACGCAAAACCTCAAGTAAGTTCTCCCACCGTATCACACTATGCTCTTACACACACTCACATATCAAAATGCATATCCACATCCACTCAGGATCCCATGGCTAACGATTCTACTATGGCCTATTGTGACTTTGAAAATCCAATCTACCAAGCCGAAGAAGAAGGTGAGGAAGATTGTGAGGTATCAGGGGAACTAGACAGGTTACTACAACAGGAAGAAAGGACCATACAGCCCCACGAAGATCCAGCTGACACAGTTAACTTTGGTACCGAAGAGGACAAGAAAGAAGTAAAGGTAGGTGCCAACCTGGAACTTAGTGTCAAAAAGTGCTTAACTCAGTTATTACATGACTATGTTGAGGTCTTTGCCTGGTCATACAAAGACATGCCAAGACTCGACGCTGACATCGTGGTCCATTATCTGCCGACAAAAGAGGACTGTCCTCCGGTAAAACAGAAAGTCTGTCGCATGCGGAAAGAAATGTTAGAGAAGATCAAGATTGAAGTCATGAAGCAGTTTAACACCAGATTCTTAGTCGTCACCTCCTATCCCCAATGGGTCGCCAATGTTGTTCCAGTGCCTAAAAAGGACGGTAAAGTACGCATGTGTATGGATTACAGAGACTTGAATAGGGTAAGCCCTAATGATGATTTCCCGCTTCCCCACATCGATATTCTGGTTGACAACACCGCACAACATAAAGTATTATCCTTCATGGACGGTTTCTCCGGATATAATCAAATCAAAATGGCACCTGAGGACATGGAGAAAATGACCTTCGTCACACAGTGGGGTACGTTCTGTTACAAAGTTATGCCATTTGGGTTCAAGAAAACTGGGGAAACTTATCAGTGCGCCATGGTAGCTCTGTTTCACGATATAATCCATCACGAGATAGAGGTCTACGTGAATGACATGATAGCCAGATCTCAAACTGAAGAGGAACACCTTGACCATCTGCCGAAACTGTTTGAAAGACTGAAGAAATGAAAACTAAGGTTGAACCCGAGTAAATGCACTTTTGGAGTGAGGTCCGATAAACTCCTAGGCTTCATTGTCAGCGGTAAAGGTATCGAAGTGGACCCTGCAAAGGTAAAAGCAATACAAGAAATGCCTGCTCCTCGCACTGAGAAGGAAGTTAGGGGTTTCTTAGGACGGCTAAACTATATCTCCCGGTTCATTTCCCATCTAACCGCTACTTGTGAACCAATCTTCAAATTACTGAAGAAAGATCAAGTGGTGGAATGGAATGAAGACTTCCAGGCTGCCTTCGACAGGATCAAAGAATACCTTCAAGAGCCTATCATTTTTATGCCACCAGTCGAGGGAAGACCTTTGATCATGTATCTAACTGTCTTGGAAAATTCAATGGGGTGTGTGCTGGGGCAGCATGACGAGTCTGGCTGAAAAAAGCATGCAATATACTACCTGAGCAAAAAGTTTACCGACTGTGAAACTAGATATTCACTGCTCGAGAAAACTTGTTGTGCTCTGGCATGGGCTGCTCGCCGGCTAAGACAGTATATCTTGACCCATACTACCTTATCGATATCCAAGATGGATCCAATTAAATACATATTCGAGAAGCTCGCCCTCTCTGGAAGAATAGAAAGATGGCAGATGATCCTGACAGAATACGACATTCAATACACTACCCAAAAAGCAATAAAGGGCAGTGTGCTAGCCGATCACCTAGCTTATCAGGTTGTGGATGACTATCGGTCCATGAAATTCGAGTTCCCAGATGAAGACATCATGTTGGTAAACAATTGTGAAGAACTCAGACCATATGACGGACCTGAACAAGGATCCCGATGGACCTTGGTTTTTAATGGAGCTTCCAACGCATTCGGCAATGGCATAGGCGATGTGATCATATCCCCTGAAGGATATCATACTCCCTTCACTGCGAGGCTTTGTTTTAACTATACCAATAACATGGCAGAATATGAAGCATGCATTATGGGTCTCAAAGCTACCATAGATTTGGGAATCAAGTCCTTAAGTATATTTGGGGATTCAGCCTTAGTCATCAGTCAGATCAAAGGAGAATGGGACACGAAGCATCCTAATCTCATCCCTTACAAAGAACATGTGTTGACATTAATCCCACATTTTGAAGAAATCACCTTTGAGCATTTTCCTCGAGAGGAAAATCAACTAGCAGACGCGCTAGCAACTATGTCATCTATGTTCAAAGTCAGGTGGGATAATGAGGCTCCTCAGATCACCATAGAGAGGATGGACGAACCAGCTCATTGTCACGAGATTGATGTCGAAGAAGTACTGGCCAAACCTTGGTTCCAGGAAATTAAGAGATATCTCGAGGCCCAAGAATATCCAAAGGGAGCTTCAGTCAATGACAAGAAATTCCTGAGAAAATTCTCTGCTAAGTTCTTCCTCAGTAACAGAATTCTCTATAAACGCAACCACGACTCTACTTTTCTTCATTGCGTAGAATAGATTGAGGCAGAAAAGATCATGGCTGATTTACACGAAGGTACCTTTGGCACTCATTCTAGTGGACACACGATGTCTAAAAAGATCCTACGGGCAGGATACTACTGGTCCATCATGGAAGCGGATTGTTATCAACATTCACGAAATTGTCACAAGTGCCAGATCTATGCTGACAAAGTACATGTGCCTCTAGTTCCCCTAAACGTCCTGAATACTCCTTGGCCCTTCGCAATGTGGGACATTGACATGATTGGAGAGATCAAACCCATCGCTTCTAATGGACACCGCTTCATCTTGGTTGCCATTGATTATTTCATGAAGTGGGTCGAGGAAGCTTCATTAGCTTCTGTTACAAGAACGTTGTGGCCCGATTCATCAAACAGAACCTTATATGTCGGTATGGTATCCCAGAGAGAATCATAACAGATAATGGTACCAATCTCAACAATACTATGATTACCGCACTATGCGCGTAATTCAAGATCCAACACCATAACTCTTCTCTTTATCGGCCGAAGATGAATGGAATTGTAGAAGCTGTAAATAAAAACATCAAGAAGATCATATAAAAAATGACAGTGACCTACAAGGACTGGCATGAGATGTTACCATTTGATCTCCATGGTTACCGTAACACGGCGCGCACGTCAACAGGGGCAAATCCTTTCTCTTTGGTATACGGTATGGAAGTTGTCCTACCAATTGAAGTCCAAATACCTTCTCTGAGAATCATAAAAGATGCAGGGTTGAATGAAGATGAATGGATTCAAACTCGACTTGACCAGTTGAACTTGATTGATGAGAAGAGGCTTATAGTTGTCTGTCATGGTCAGATGTACCAAAAACGTATGATCAAAGCTTTTAACAAGAAGGTCAGACGCCAGGTATATCGGGTTGGTGACTTGGTAATCAAGCGTATCATATTGCCACAAGTTAATTCCAGGGGTAAATGGACTCCTACATACGAAGGACCATTTGTGATTGAAAACATATTCTCTAGTGGAGCAATGATCTTAACCACTATGGATGGCGACGACCTTCCGCACCCTGTAAACACTGACATAGTTAAAAGATACTACGCATGAATAATGACCCGCTAGGTCGACTGGCCTAGGAAAAAATTAGGGCATCCTGGAAAACCAAAAGGGTTTGGGCAAAAATTAGGGATAAAATACACACACAAAATATGTACACCCGGCAAGTTGAAAATCTGAAAGGATGGCTTGGGCAAAAAAGGGTATCCCGGTGGACCGAAAACCCGAAAGGGAGGTCTAGGCAAAAGTTAGGGATTAAAAGCGTATGACTATGTCCCGTTGGATCACCTTACAGACAACCTTTAGTATCGGCTGGCAAACTCAAACGGTTCTAATCAATCCAATCGGCTTCGGACAAAGCAGCAAGTGGATGAGACGCTCAAAGACATGAAGGCTATAGCAGAGTGGGAACCCCATGGGATTATTTCACATAGCTATATTTTCTTTGTATCAGTTTTCACTTTCTACGACGACATTCTCTTACTAGGATGTTCGTATCTTTGTACAAAAATACTTATTCAAGTTAATACAAAGATATTCCTATAAAAGTGCAAAACTATATGTTTCTTTTATTTCCCTGTTTTGTTTGCAAAAATGTTTAATGATTATATTTGAACATATGCATTTGAACGTGATTATTATTTACAAATGAGTACAAGAAAAGAAAGAACAGAAAACAGAAAGACAATTACTAATGGCTTTAAGAAATAGGATAATATCTATAGGCCATTCCATAAAATCCCCACAGGTACTTTTCCAGCAAGAGCGGAAGAAAGGACATCCTACTACAGGATCACTAGCATATCTCCAGTATGCAGCCTAATGGTATCAAGTGCTCTCACATTCCCGACGGAGCTAAACTTCCAGTTATCACTCCAAAGATTCCCCAATAAAAGTCGCCCAGTTTCTCAGGATTCCCCAGCAGGATTTCACGAAGTCCACAAGCAATGCATGGTGTTTCCTTCCCCAATAGAGTTTATTTCTCTAATTATGGAAACCCATCCATCAACACTTCAATTTCAACAAAATTTGAAGACTTACACCTCACATCCCCAGCAGCAGTCAGGGATTTATTTTCCCTAGTCCAGCAACACTACAACAGAACAATTAATATGTTCATACATTGCATCCATACGTCATAGCATTAACAACACAGATGCATATAGTGCAATCTCATGCCTTGTATTTTCATGCATCATGGCATCGCTTACAACTAACTCTTCACCTTTTCAGTAAAGATCAATCAACAGGAAATTATCATCAACAAATTTCCGACAGGACAAATATTTATAGACAAATCAATTGCAGATCAATTCCCGAGAAAGGACTGGTTGACCATCTACATAACAAATATTTCCTTCAGAACCCTGCTGGTTCAGTTTAAATCTCTCAACCGTTTATTTTGATTCTTTCCCGCAGACATCTTTTTTGGTTCAAATAAGTCACTTCAAGATTTATTCTGATTCTTCTCCAGACCCTTGTTGGTTCAGTTTGAATCTCTCAATGATTTATTACGATTCTTTCCCGCAGACATCTTTTTTGGTTCAGATAAGTCGCTTCAAGATTTATTCTGATTCTTCTCCAGACCCCTGCTGGTTCAGTTTGAATCTCTCAATGGTTTATTCTGGTTCTTTTTCGCAGACATCTCCTCTAGTTCAGATAAATCGCTCCAAGATTTATTCTTATTCTTCTCCAGACCCCTGTTGGTTCAGTTTAAATCTCTCAATGGTTTATCCCGATTCTTTCCTAGTAGACACTTTCTCTGGTTCAGATAAATCGCTCAAAGATCTATTATGATTCTCTCAAGTTAAAGAATACCCAAGACCTCTTTTGTTTCAGTCTAAACCTCTCAACGATTTATCCTGATACTTTCCAAATAGACATTGTCTCTGGTTCAGATATATCGCTCCAAGATTTATTCGGATCCTTTCCAGTCAAACAACATGCAAGACTTCTGCTAGTTTCAGTTTAAATCGACCAAAGGTTTATTCTGATTCTTTTCCAGTAGAAGTCAAGTTCAGACTTAGTCCAATTTCTGTCAACAATCACCTTTGGATGGCATCTATAAGCCCATCTCTGATAATTCTCCATCATTTCTCCAAATGTTATCTTGAAGCCCATTCCCTACACAATCAACTAACACATCACCGAGTGCAAATTTCTGGGCACTCTAGTGTTCAATCATCTTCCACTTTCAAGCTATGAACGATAAACATGTTGATCTCACTTTTCAAGTTTAAGAAGATTGAACATGGGCAGTTGTTGTACCCCAAAATTTGCCCTCTCATTTCTCAAAGGACCATCCCGGACCCTCAGGTTTGCTTCTATCAAGTTTCAAGTCTTGAATTACAATTTTCCAAGAAAAACGTTCACAGGGGGAAAAATGGTCAAAAGCACATTGAAAATTCAAACTTTGACTTTTAGATCAAAAAATCAAGTTTCAACAATTAAATTTCATCAAGACATGAAATTGGTTCATCAAAAATCAGAAGTCAGAATTTACTTTGAAAAAATCAAGTTTCTAAACATTTAGAAAATTTTCTAAGTGTTAAGAGAATATGATACTACAGAACTTCTGGGCCAGCCTTCACGCAAGTACAATCAGAATTTGCAAATATGGTTTAGAATATGACTCTTCAGCATACGGAGGCTATGTTCTATGCTTCGATCAGAGCCTCACCCTTCGAATCTCACTCTGGTCTTCTGCGATCAGAACATTACCAAATCCCAAAACCTCGTTTGAGCAACCTGATGCACTACTGTAGTACAGTCTTGCCACCAGCTGCCCCAACACTCCAAGGTGCTGTTGATCCAGTCCACGCCTGCGTTTTTCTCAAACCCCATAATTGCACCAAATTAGCATGCAAAAACTGTGTTTTAAAAGCAATGGAACAGTATGCCAAAAAGGTTTAAAATCCCATTTGTTTTCCCCCCAAAACCACAGTAAACCCATCTATAAATAAGTTTCTCCATCACACGTTCAAGGGGCTGGCTTTTGGAGAGAGAGAGAATCATCAAGGAGGGAAAAGAAAACAGTAAAACCTTCACAAATCCAGAATTCCCAAACAAAATCAAAACTTTTGTTCTTTCTTTTGAATCAAAGAACATGGCATTTTGTATTCCGTTCCAGAACATCTGAAGGCAGCAACTCAAGTTCCAAATACACGCTCCAGATTCAATGTAAGTATTTCTGACTTTGTATCTTTTCATTCAGAACATCATTAAATATGTAAATATCATAGTATTGATGTTGTCCATATCATTGCATAAGTAGAAAAAATTATGGACCAGAACTTCTTGAATAAAGCTAGGCTCATAATTAGAATTAAAACTTCTATAAATTGTTGTGCTTTTATCCTTTTGATTTGGTGTTAAGAACTGAATAATTGTTGATATGTTGATTAATATGAGGAAAGAGTTGAAATGTAACACAGAACATCTGAGTTTCTCTTCACCATTTTAACATGAAAACTTCTAGGATTTCTTATTGTTTCAACACAGAACTTCTAATTTTTACTGACTGTTTAACACAATGCAGAACTTCAAATTTTCACTCATTGTTTAGCACAACACAGAACTTATGAGTTCTTCTCACTGTTTTAATACACCAGAATTCCTAGGTTTTTACACTGTTATGATACGGTAACAGAACTTCTGACTTTTTACCCACTGCTAACACAACACAAAACTTCTGACTTTTCACCCACTGTTCAACACGACACAGAACTTATGACATTTCGCTTGCTGTCTAAACACCACCCAGAACCTCTATTTTCTTTCCCTCTAACATTTCTTGCAGAACCTCAAAGTGTATCAATCCAGAACCTCTGATTCCCACTAATGTTTCTTTCTGGAGTCACAGCGCGTCTGGCATCAGAACTTCTGATCCCTTTTGTTTTGCTTATAGTAACACGCTGATTCTATCTCTCATTTATTTTCCCTTTTTATCATTCTCAATATCAATACTCTTTTTATTAATATAAAAAAGACATAAAAAAATTTCCTTTTTATTAATTAATTTATTTATTTTTTTATTCATTAAGACAAAAGACCACTCTCAAAATAAGTTCCTTTTCTTCCTATATCGTACATTTAAATATGGTTGTAATAGTTAAATAGGATTTAAATTCTTGCAACCCCCCATTTGTAAATTTGTACCCCGTCCCTAAATGATGTAATAGCGTAGGACCTTTACATTTTCGCAATTTATTGTTTTCAAGTATAAATGCTAATAATTAGGGTGTGTATGGCAAGACATAAAATCAACAAATAGATAACCCTAATCAAGACAAAATGCATGTAAATCAAACACACTTACACACTAGCACCCTTAGGGTAATCCCGCTTTGTTGCCTTTCGGAAAATAGTCATGTCCCTCAAATATGGGCGTTTTAGCAAAGACCCTCGATAAAAGATCGTAGTCCCTCGACGACCCTCAATGTTTCCTTCGGTAAACGATCTCGTCCCTAAATGACATTGCTAAAACGTCCCATAGGTTGCCTTCTATGATTATACAAACGTCCAGCGCCCGTCCCTTCATATCCAACGATGGGGCTTCTTACAAAATCAATGGTAGGATGGAAACATCTAAAGGAGGAGGAAAAGAACACTTAAGACCTTTTAAGTAGGTAGGTTTCTCTTAGTTGATCGCTTGCTCACAACAAAAACATTTTATACACCAACACTTCACTTTGAAACATTTTTCAAAAGACAAAACACTTCGTACACATTCTTATAGAGACGAGAACCATTACGAAGACACTCTTTTCAAATATTTTCAAAAACCACACCACAAGCACATTTTCAAACAAAAAGTAAGTGATCTATCAAGCAACTAAGAGCCCGTAGATAACTACGGATGAAAAGGGTGCTAATACCTTCCTTTTTCATAACTTACCCCCCGAACTCAAGAAAACATATGTAAAGGTCTTTCATGTTCTTTTCAGACTTTCCTTTTGGATAAAAGAAAAGTCGATGGCGACTCTTGCTATCCGCACAATTGCGATCAAACGTAAAACAACCAAGTCAGTTCTCCCACCGCGTTACAAGGTGCAATCTGCTGACCATGGTGCATAATCCAGCAATTCATAATGAAGCGCTAAGACCAATTCATAATGAATCCAATAGCCATTTTTATTCAACTTCCATGTGCCAAAAAACACATTGGCGTGGGCCTAAGGGGAAAGAATAGCTCGGCCCACTCAACACCATATCCAGCCTTTTTCAACATCAATTCCCAATATATAAAAACAAGAAATTACAAGAAAAATGTAGATACGTAAAACGATGTAGTATTGGGGAATTAGGGTTCAAAAGAGTTTGTGACTCTTCACATTCACGTGACCTAGTCTTCTTCCTCTTCTCTCACCAACGGCGCTGTGAACTCATTTTCTGATTAATTCACTGCTGCAAACGCCCTTCTCACATGCTAACCAACTATTAAAATCATAATAGCTCCCCATATCCATTTCATTGTACCAAACCTCTACCTATTTTCCGCCAATTCTCCCTGGTTATCCTTGAATCTGACTCAAATTGAATCCTTAGAGATGTTGAGACGTGAAATTTCATGAAGATGCTGATGATTGTACATGTCTCACTCGGTGACGACGAAGCTTCTGATTGCTAGGTATTCCTCTTCATCACTTTTCACTTGTTGTGTTTTAATGTAGAGAACATGTAGTGAGCAGCGTGATGATGTCATTGTATGAAGGAGTACATGAGGAAGATGAAAATTCGGTGGATTTGTCGCTACTATGGAGGATGCGTGATGATAATTGAAGGAGTCGTATTGTAGCAGGTGAAGGTTGAAGTTGTTATGTCGTTGCATGATGATTGAAGAAGTTTGATGGAAAGGCTTGAATGAAGGTTGAAGATTTGTTGAAGTGGATGAAGAAGTGTGAAGCAGGTTTCATTTTCAGAAGTGGATGAAGAAGATGCGGTTATGGAGAGTGAGATGGAGAAGATTGCAGAGAAAATTCAAGAGTTTTCAGAGAGAGTTTGAAGCCTAATTTTGGTGATTCTTCTGAATGTTGAAGAATGAGCTCCATCTGGTAAGATTTTCTGTTATACAATCTCTATTACTCTGGAAATAGTTAGTTAGGAAATTGTTAGATGAATGAGAATCAGTTAGGGGTTTGAATTCTGTTAGAAGTTAGTTAGCTGCTGAGCTGGAACTTTTGTTTAACTGATTTTCCAATAAAACTCTCTTTTCTTATCGATTTTCACAGTTTCAAAGTTTATCTCCCAGATTTTCTTTCTTTTTGAATGGCAGCTAATGCAATTTTTTCTTCTGCATTTTCTGAACTGGATAGTGTATGTGCAGGGCCATGGTTGACAGACTGGTTTTGATGACTGCAGGATTTTTGGTTCATTTTTGAGTAAAACTGATTGACTGGCTCAATGCTAAGAGGAACGGTTTTTTTTTGTGTGAAATGACCTTTATGATTGGTTTTGTATGCTGTGGGTTCTGAATGGGCTGAGTTGAATATATACGTTTCTGTTATGTGTGTAGAATTATCATATGGTTCTAGTGTCAGAAATGACGTTCTGTATTCAGCTAATACTTTCAAGAAATGCTCAAGATTGCAACATGGTGTACGAATTATGCAAGATCGATCGATGTTTCATGGCATTGTAGCAAAGAGAAGGATGGAAGACATGGTCGGATTGTGGGGCTCAAACCTATTTTGTAGTTTAAGTTGCATCAACTTAGGTGTTATTCCTCTTGTAGAATCCCAAACTGTAATGATATTTGAATGTAATGATATTTGAATGGATATTTTCTGTCCTGTTTGCATTTGAATTCCAAGCTCTCGCAAACATGAACTTTCATACGGTCTTGAACTTTTAATGGTGAAATTGAATGGAGTTTATGGATGTAATGATTCATGAGAATAACCTTTATATTTCTTGATTTAATACAGTAGAACTTGGATGGATTTGAATGTTACCTATGTATTTTAAATTTTCCTTGATATAACATTCTTATGATGAGAACTTAAAAATGATACTTGAATCAAGATGACTTTCAAATAGTGAATATTGTATGATGAATGATCATGATGCCTATTACTTTTGTTTTTCTTTCAAAACTCGAACTCCAAACAATCAACACACTCACACCTCAAGAAAAGTTGATCCAATTTGACAAACTATAACCAAAGTAACCACTTAAGTGGATTTTGAATGGATCTTTCCTTCCCCTTAGCATTTAAATTCCGAGTTTTCCTTGATTTATCATATAAAATGAACTCTGATACAAGATGCGTGAATTGAACTTGTGTTTAGTATTTGAATATAAATCCTGAATCAAATCATGAATAAACCCTGAATCATTTTGCATGAATCCTTCAATGAGGAGCCTACTTCTATCCAAATCCACTCGTATTACGGACAATGAATGACAATGATAAGAAAAATAATCACCTTGATTGAGAATAAGTCCACAAATTCATATCTTATGCCATGAACCATGCTTCACAATTCAATCCTTAGCCCTTAATGACCGGTTATCTCAACTCAAAATTAATGTCATGAAGAACATCTTAAGGATGGACGATAAGGTTTGAAATACGAAAGAAATCGCTTGACATGAAACCTTAATCACACAAATGAAAATCCCAACACTTGCTGAGACTGGATAAAAACAATTGTGCCCCGACGAGAAAGGAATCCTGATAACCACAACTCACGACCTTGATTCCTCAGTTCAAATGCACAGAGAAATATCCAGATGAAGTATCTTTGAACCATGATTCAAACAAACCTGAATTAGTTAACTGAGGAATGGATGGATGCCATTCCACGGTCATTAACCATGATCAAATGATAAGCACACGCATATGAGAAGACGTCTTGATTCAAAGAGTATGTATGCTAGGTCACACCCCTGAATTCTTGACAAGAAAAACCCTGCAGCTTGATGTTCAGACGAAGAGAATAGCCTTGTTGCTTGACAAAGAAGAAGTCCAAACCGAACATGAACCAAAACCCTAATTCCACATTCTTGTACACCAAGAAGAACCAGAATAATCAATCTTATTCAACATATACACCTCCAATCAGTTGTAAACCCTAGCTTCATAACTACCGATATTTTGAACCTCAGGTGCTCTATTTTTTATGAAAATGCATGCTATACACATGACCCTTTAGAATGATGCAGACGAATGCAAGTCTAAGCCAGAATAAGAGAAATTATGAGGGTAAATTTTGGGGTGCAACAATAACCCAAGTTCCAGCTTCTCTCACTCAAAACCAATGACTCCCTCATCCTTCTAAGACCCCTAGGAGGCGATCCATATCATTATCCAACCCCCACACGTCTCATAATCCCTTCATACCATCCCTTCGATTTGGTAAAATTTTGATTTCAAATCTCTTTGATTTCGTAATTTAAATTATTTTTATGCGTATATTCTTATTACTATTGATGTTTTGAGCAAGTCTAACATTTTACATGCAATCATGAAGGCGGAAATAATGTGATGCCATCGTTAGGGCATCAAGAACGTTTGGTTTCGGATCTCAGGATATGGGACGATCCAAACAAAAATAAGCTCAGATTCAGAATCAGGACATTTTCTTTTTTTAATATTTATGTTATCTTATTAACTTTTTTTTAGATAATTAACTCAATCATAATAATCTCATAAAATCAAAAACCCAAAAAAAAATTAGATTAAATCTTAATTAATAATCACGTCCTTTTTTTTAATTAAAATCAATTAGACATTAGATTTTTCTATTATCATTAACTTAATTTTCTTAAATCAATTAAAAAGTAATAAAAAAATCATAAAATTGAAATCACAAAAAAAATAGATTTAGGTTTTTTTAGATTAAAATTCATTTTTGACAAATTTATTTTAATCCCATTTTAATGTTTATTTCATAATTAATTTGTAATTAATTTAAACTCTTTTTTTAAATATTAAGATCAAATCACAAAAAAACCAAAAATATTTAGGCTTTTCTTTTTAGGATATTTAATTTTCTTTCTAAATAATATTTTCTATTATTTTCTATTTATTTATCATTTTAGAAATAAATGTATAGGTCGCACATATGATTTTGTAATAGTTAGTTTATCTTTTTCACATTTTATTTCTAAACATTGTAACTGCTCATGGAATGTAATAGTTTAGGATTTACTTTCCCACACTTTTACTTTTCGCACCTTTGTATATACATGTATATTACTGTTAGTAATTAGGTCGTGTATGGCAAGATAAAAGCAAACATTAGCAAACCTAACATTCAAGATAAATAACTGAAACACAACACACTCGCACACGCGCACCTTCAAGGTACCTCCGCTTGTTGCCTTCGGATAAATAAACAGCCACGACTCTCAAATGTAAGAGATTTTAGTGGTAACCCTTTGATTTAAAGATCATAAGTCCCTCGATGACCCTTTCGACGTTTCCTCAGTATATGATCTTAAAACCTTAGGGTAACTACTAAAGTAATCTTACTAGTTGCTTTCGTGACTGTACGATGACCCTCGCCCATCCCTCAAAAATCCGACGATATGGTTACCTACTCACTAATAGTAGGATAGCACTGTCTAGAGGAAAAGAATAAACTTTTTGAGTAGGTAGATAGCTCCTAGTTGCTTGCTCATAAAAACAATCAAAAAACAATTTTTTACACAAACTCTTTTCTAAATATTTTCAAAGACAAAAAACACTTTGTATATGTTCTCGCCGAAACGAGAAACATTACAAAGTTCGCCGCACTAAGGCGTCTTTTCAAAATATCTTCAAAACACACTTACACAAAAAAGCATTTTCAAAGCGAGCTAGCAACTAAGAGCCCGTAGATAACTACAGATGGAAAGGGTGCTAACACCTTCCCTTTCCATAACCTACCCCCCTTACTTAGAAAATAATCTCGAATGGTTTTTCCTGTTCTTTTCACCCTTTCCTTTATTGGATAAAAAAAGTCGGTGGCGACTCTTGCTAACCACAACATTTGCGATAAAACGTAAATCCAGTAAAGTCAATTCTCCCACCGTATTACACCTCTAAATGTCAAGAATATGAAGAAGATGAAGATAATCGAAACCATTAAGAAGGATCTAACACTCGCCACCAAGGAATTCATCACTGTTGCACCCCAAAATTTTCCCTCCTAATCAATATTTTTATTTGTCTTAGGTTTCGCATTCATTTGCATCCTTTCATTAGGTCATTAAGATAACATGCATTTCATTCAATAAAGGCACCTGAGGTTCAAAAGATTAGTAGTTTGGAAAGTAGGGTTTTCTCTTGGTTCGAGGTGTATATATCAAATAAAGTCTGATTTCTCTGGTTCTTCTTTGTGTACTAGATTGTGGAATTAGGTTTTTGGTTCATGTTCATTTTGGATTTCTTTTCCATCAAGCTACAAGGCTATTATCTTCTGCTGAACAACAAGTTGTAGGGTTTGGTTGTCAAGAACTCAAGGGTGTGACCTAACATACATGGTCTTTGAATCAAGACATCTCCTCATATGAGTGTGCTTATCAGTTGGTACAGGTTAATGACTATGGCATTGTTGCATTAGATTCATTTGTTCCTCAGTCAATCAATTAGTATTTGTCTGTATCATAATTCAAGATACTTTGTTTGATGGTTTTGTTGCTTGACAATCAAGGCATTGTGAATAATTGGTATAAGCCTTTTTCTTTGGAATTACATTTGAGATAAGGGTTCTATTAAAGATCCAACATGACTTATTCATATGTTTTGATTTCAATTTATCAAGAGAGGTCAAAGATTCAAGATGTCATTGGAAAAGTGTTTTTTTTAATGATTCCAGCCCAATATTCACTTTCTTGGTACAAGTTATTCCTTTGAAATTCATTCAAGAACTTTGATTTCAAACATGCATTAAGGTTCAATTTGATTCAAATATAGCATGCCCGAAGGTTTGGTTCGCATGTTCTTGTGGAGGAAGATGGCATATGATCATAAGTAAGATTAAAGATCGTGGCATCAAGTAAACTTCATCATGGTCAAGTTGTTATTTTAAAGATCATTCAACATCATTCTTCATTCTAAGGTAAAAAATATAAAGATTCATTCAACAACATCCAAGTGGTTATCAAGGTTTTGAGAAAATTCAAGCGAGAAGTTCTCATTATAAGTTCATTCAATTTGAAGTCATTACAAAAGTGCAGCATCACAGTTACAAAAACATTACAGGATCAAAATACATTACCATTTCAAAATCCTCAATCTTTACCATCACACCATTTGCATACAAAAAGAATTCCTAATATCCACATTAAGCCTAAGCGTTCCTAAATCTCCATTCCAAGTTGTTATGCCTAATCCTAAACCTAAGCCAATCTTCCAAAATTCTTCATATCTTACCATCACCTTAACCTCCTGCCCTTGTTTTAATTCGTAACCAACCTGCATAAATAAAACAGACCAGCTCATACAATTTGCCCTACATCCAAAGCAATTCAATGCTAAATCACAAAAACATGATAAACCAGTCCATGAATCGAGGCCAGACAGTTAAGAATTCCAAGCACTAAAACCAGTTCAGTTCATATATTCGTGACAGAAATAAATCAGAAATTCATAATTCGCAGATACGGCAGAAAAATATTAGAAGAGATGGTGGAAATAATAAGAACAAAAAATTATAAATAACTATAACAGCTCATAAAACCAGAAATAAGAAAATGAAAACCAAAGGCCAGCTCATTCACTAACAATTTCCTAACAGAACTTTTTCACACCTATAACTAACTTCAACTTCCCAACTAATACTAACACTTTGTACTAATTGTTTTATCACCTAGCCAAGTTACTAGCAATTTTAAAACTAGCAGGTTCTATTTCTAAACCTAACTAACTTTTCCAGTTAACATTTCACTAACTAATTTTCCAGTTTTTTTAACTAACATGTCTTTTTTTTTATAATTGCAACTAACATTTTTCGTTTTAGCATGGAACTTCTAAACATCATGCATCACCTAACAGAATTTTAACGAAGGCATTTTTTTCATCTATTAACTAACAACTCAAAATACCTCCTAACTATAACTAACTTTCCAACAGAATTTAACAAACTTCCTCTAACCTCCTAATTGTTTCTAACCGAATCCAACAAACTCTAACCATCTCCTTCAATCTCAAGGCCTATCTCTGAATCTCCTCTCTAACTAACCATCTCCAATCTAACAGAATTATAAAAAAACAGAAAATTACCTTGATTCATTTCATTCTTCAATCTCTTGGAAGAATCATGGAAAATTACTCTCTCTCTCTCTCCCTGAATCTTCAACTTTCATCTTCATCACTCTTCAACCATGAGAAGAATCACAAAAACTCAGAAAATTCCTCTCTAAATCTTCATCATTTTTCAATTTCCGTAGAAGAATCACAACCAAGAAACTCCAGAAAAATCTCTCTCAACTCTCTCTGTATTCATGCTCCATTTTTTTCCATCGCATCTTCAACCTTCCTCAGTCGTCGTCAACCTCTAAACCAATCTTCAATAATCTTCTGCGCATCAATCTGCTACACATCTTCATCCTCGAGCGTTTCTCAATAACAGCAATAATCGATCTCCATCGCATCTTCATCTTCAATGTCAATGTTCTATAACTTCAATCTGCAACAATCACAAGCAGATCTTCAACGTCAACACAATCTTACAATTCGCAAGCAGAAGCGAACAAAAAATGAAATGCAGAAGAAGAAAGATTCAGATGCGTGGAAGCAGAAATCAGAGAAGTGAATATCAAACAGAAAACCTACAAAATATATCTTTGAAATCATCATCTTCTAAAGCCGAAGGAGCGCCGGACTCTCTCCGGAAGGTAAGCGATGTAAAATTCCTTGGCTCTTCAATTTTCTATATCATGATGTGGCTCAGAATTGCGCAAGGATGTAAGCGAATCAGATGTTAGAGACGAGGCTCGACAGAACCGCGTTTGCCATAAGATCGGAAATGAAGCTTGACGATGAACCATGAACAGAGTGAATCTTTGAGGGAGAACCGAAATGGAGCGGAAACAGGTGGAAGCACGCGATTGAGACGGCGGAGAATCATTGGAAGAGACGAGTTTCGTGGTGCGTTTTTGTTGAGAAGGAGAAGAAGTTTCTTCATGAAACTAAATCGTCCCTATTTTGAACCCTAAGTCGCCAAAACGATGTCGTCTCATAACTTTGTTCATTTTATATTGTTATTTCACTTTTTTGGTTTAATAATAATAAGGTGATAAATAAAATCTGGTTTAAGTGTTGTTAGATGGTTGTATAGGCTGGCCAAAATCCCTCTAAGCCCGTTAGTTTGTTTTTGGTAAACCTAATGCTGAAGGTGAACAAAAAAATTGTTTAATTGGACTATCTCCCTTGGGCTTTCAGCGCCTGCTTCTGCACATCACCCAGATTCAGCCTTGCACTCCCCTGTTCTACACTAATTCCATCTTGTTCTCAAATTTTCAGCAATTAGTTTTAATGTTTATTGTATTATTTTTGGCTGAAATTTTGTATGAGCCTTAGCATGATGATTTATGATTTGATGATATTTTTTTATAATTTTTTCTATTAGTTTAGGAATTAATCAAATTAATGATTCAATACATGATTAAAATTAGGATTTTGGCGCGTCTTTGTTGATTCCTATCCTTGATTCAGTTTCCCTAGAATAATGAATGATTAGTGGTAGGTTCTGATACTTGAATGGGTTCTTTAGTATTGAGTTACATTGCCTTATTAATTTCTAACTCGTTTGGTGTATTTTTGTGCAAGCTTCCAACGGAGATTTCTCGCACCATAAGACATTAGCGGAGTATTTTGCATTGTATAGTTTTGTATCTTCGTGCATGACTATCACATGATGATTCAGATATTGTGATTTATTTTCACATGAAGGCTTCAACGCTTATCTTTTACATCCGATTTTCTGATTATTTCTCTTTGGCTTAGTGAAGCTTACTCAAAGTTTTCTGGGTTTCTCTATTTCGCTCGTAGCGCTACAAACTTTTGTTTGTTTGGTATTTTCTCTTATTTATCTCATTTTAGCACTTTACTGCTTTCTAGATATCATGAGAAGTAGGAAATAAAGAGCGTTCGCTCGGAGTCACTATTTAAAGTCCTGTAGCAGGCACCTCTTTGTGTATGTTACTTGTGTTTATTTAAAATCCTACCTTTGAAGTAGGTATTTCGCACGTGTGTTTACATTTGTGCTTGCATTTATTCTCATGTCCCTTATTGAAGTCCTCAAAAGGAGATGAGTGGAAAGGGTTAGCAATCAACCCCTGTGCATTTCGTTTGTGTCATCCTTAGCTCGTGACGCACCTTGATGCTTCGGAGTTGTGCCTACTCTTATTATTGAGTCGTCAAGTGGGAAAGGGCTTTGCAATCAAACCCCCATATTTTGTTTTGAGCTCAGATCAAGCGATATTGATGCTCCATGTTTTTTCACTCCCCCTTACTCTTCTTACCTGGCAATATGATGCCATGGTACAGATTTTGTTCCCACATATAGCTTGTTTGCCTCGGTTGATATAACCCATTGGCTTAAGCTTCCCGTTTCATCCCTTTACCCTCTTGTTTGCCTTGGTTGATATGAATCCTTGGCTAAAGAATCCCTACTGCATTTTGTACCTAACTCGATCAGTTATATCTTGGTTAGGCATTTACCTGAGTTAGTGTGCACTACTTGTGGCATGTGTGTTCTATCTTGAGCTAATTGATTACTTGCTTTCCATCCTTGTGTACATGTCTTCTTAGGTTGTAAACCTTTGGCATGTTCCCTTAAGATTTCTTGGTTCATCCTTTGGTGGTGACTTGAGATAGACATAGATTTAGGTTGTGAACCTTTGCTATACTCCCTTAGGACTTCTCGATTCATCCTTTGACAGTGATTCGAGATAGACATTAGAATTGTGATCCACACATGCTAACATAGGGTAGAGATTTCCCTTTCAAAACTCAACCTTAGGATCAATCATTGTATGATAACATTAGGGATTAGATTCTAGCAAGTTTCCCTTAGATATTTTTCTTTCTTTTGCATCCTTGTATTAAAACTAAAACTCTTTTCTTGGAAAATGCATAAAAAATCTAGAAACTTTCAAATCCTTCTTCAAGGTAAAAAAACATCAACCAATGCAAACTCTTTTGTGCCTTCGGGCCCTTTTCTTTCAAACTTTTCAAAGGAGCATGTCAATTCACTTTTGTGCTGACGCGTGAGTCTCTAAAGTTCGAGCTACGACAGAAGGCGAAATTAATATTATTCATAAAAAAACACAAAATAAATCAAAGCATGTGAGCCGAACTACAGTAACTCTAATTCCTCAAAAAGTATACGTAGGCATTAGGATAGGGCCCAAGCGAGCACAACTTTATTTTCCCTACATTATTTTATGTTTTCTTTTGCATGCATTCCCTCTTTGCATTTTTCTTTAGCTCATAAGTTTAGATTTGATCACACCCTTTGATTAGAATAATAAGAGTGGATATCGTAGAGTACTATGGGCATGTGGGGTTTTAATACCTTCCCCTCGTGTAACAGACTCCCTTACCCGATCTCTCAATCATTTAATCGTGATTTCACCCTTCTCAAGTTTCTCGATGTTTACCTTTATCTTCCTATGGGATAAAAAAAATTCACTGTCGACTTCATTGATTTCATCTCGATGATTTGCCCAGCCGGTTGGCTCAATCACCGCAAGAAGAATGCATCTAAAGGATTTTCCTCTCTTCACTCAAGCAGACTCTTCTCTAAAAATTGTCCTCAGGTATCTAAAAGCCTGCAAGAGTGATGGTACCATTCCAAATGTGAATATTCTTGACCTAAGGCAACAACCTCTAGAAGTTGCTACCAGAAAGTCAAGAAAAAGGAAAGCTGGTGGAGAAAGAACTTCTCAGAAAACACCCAAAAGCTACCAAAAAGAAATGTAACTCGTCTTTTATTTCTGTTATTAAATCATTATTTTATCAACATCTGAAACCCCCTCATCTCCAAAACCTGCTGGAGATCCATCTCTTCAAACCCTTGATGATTTTTACCTAGAAATTAACACCTCAATACCTACAAATAATCCTATGATTAATCCACCTTCTACCCAATTTGATCAGACTCAACCAGAACTTGCACAAGTTCTTCTTGATATTGATCAATTTTATCCACTGTTTGAAGCTCCCCAAACCAAAAATCCAAATATTAACTCTGATACCACAACAACCATCCCAGGCATAACTTACCCACTCATGATCTCTCAACCACCAATAATCCCCACAACTACATCACAAACTTTCTCCATTCCATATATTCCATCTCCCTATCTTTTAACACCACCTAACTCACCTATAATTATTTTTGACTCTCCCTCTCCCAATAACTACCCAAAATACCCCCTCAAAATAATCATTGATTTATAAGCTTGGGAGAATCTTGTCACAAGTTCTCAGGAAATAGTTGTTCCTAAACCAACACCAAAAATATCCAAATCAAATGTTGGTAAATCTCTACTGATTTTTGAAACAAAAATATAGGAATGAGTTAACTCCTTGAAGCAAGATTGCTTGGAGAATCTTAACCCAGCTACTTCTGATTCTCATTAGAATCAGTTCAGAAAATAGTTTAATTCTGAATCTCTGAAGCTAAAGGAACTCAGCTATGAAATCGCGCAACAAAACTTCTGTGATCGCCTGAAATCTTCAAGGATCAAGTTTTGCGACACTGGGTAAAGAAACCCATCCTTCTTCTGGACAACACCCCTTGGGAATATTCTCAGACATCAGATTATAATGAACCGTCTCCTGAACCTCAGCCTCTTCCTCTGGTCATATTTCAAGACAAAGGCAAGACAATCAAAGAATCTCCTGAGCAAGAACCTGCTGCAGTCAATTCTAAGAATGTGAGTTCTTTTGTTGAAACAACCTCTTCCTCTCTTGTTTTGAAAACTCTGGAGAAGTTGAAGAAAGAAAATGCAGTGTTTAAGGAAAGGCTAGAAAAACAGGATGAAACGATCAAGGAAATTAAGGGGATGCTTGGGAAACAAGAGGAATCAAACAATCAAATCAAGAGTTTATTGGAAGCCTTGTTCATACGACTTCCACCTCCTCAACCTTAGTTCTGATATATTGTTTTGTTTCTACTATGTTTGTTTCTTATTTCAATCTTCTATTTATCTTAATCCACTTTGAATACAAAATCCATTTTGTTACTTTTACGTGTTTTTATTGCTTTTTGATTCTTGACAAAAAGGGGGAGAACATCAGATATTTTGAATATAAAAGTACCAAAACTTAGTATTAAACATTTGGGATATCATAACTTCTATTTTATCCTATAAAAGCAAACAGGAAAAATCTCTTGAAAGTAACCTCTGAAAAGTAACTTCTGTCAAGTGGACGTATCATTACTTCTATCACAAAGCTCTGATTAGAACATCTTCAAGTAAGTATATTTTATTTATCTGAGTATTCAACTCAGGGGGGGACTTTAATTCTTTATTCTCTTAAGTAATCTATCAAAATATACAAGTTGTTGTCATCATCATAAAGGGGGAGACTGTTAGAACATAGTTTGGTTCTACATCCTTGTAATAGTTTTTATGATAATAAATACATGATATAAAAAGAACAAATATGGTCTCTAATAATATATTTAAATATGAAGAGAAATTTTGATAAAAGAAGCATAGAAGATGATGAGAGATTTGTTTTTTGAAGCTCTCGTTAGACACAGCAAACCTATAAGCAAATTCGTGTAACACACTAAATAGAAGAAATTCTGATGTTATAACTTATGAAGCACCATCGCTGCAAGCAAAGCTCTGACATTCCTATAAGTAAAGTTCTGGAAGAACAAAAGAAGTCTCAATGCACTCATCTATACAACTGTTCTAAAAGATTTATCACTTAAAGCTCGCTTTGATATCCAAGTTCTAATGAATATCAAGAAACTCTGAGGATCTAAAGTCTTAATGGTAATATTCATATTCTGATAAAGATCCCAAGGAAGTAAAGTTCTGATCTGTTACAAATTATTCATTACAAAACAAAAGTAATGGCTGAACCAAGACAAAATCTATATTTTTGGAAAGTGCATTAACAATTATTTATCAAACTTCCAAAAAGATTTTCTTATGTCTCTTATGCCTCGCCTATATAAAGAAGACTTGGAGAAGAAATCAAGAACAACTCTACTGTGCACTAAAATAGAAATATTTTTACCCAGTTCTATTTTGTGCTTTACACTTGTGTATACATCACTGCTTTGATATAGT
This sequence comes from Vicia faba, assembly GCA_948472305.1. NCBI lineage: Eukaryota > Viridiplantae > Streptophyta > Magnoliopsida > Fabales > Fabaceae > Vicia > Vicia faba. The sequence goes on from OX451735.1 coordinate 1,054,984,498, forward strand.
TTTGTCTAGAAACATTATCGTACACATCCTTATTTGATTTACTTTGTGATACCTTGAGAAAATCGAGTTGTGGTTTAGACTCAATAAGACATTGACAGTAGTCATTGTGTTTGTGTAATCAAGTATTTATTAGTGGATTAAGACCTCATTTGAGATAGGAGAAATCACCTTGGCGGGTGGAATGGAGTAGTTTGTGTTCAAACGAACCAGGATAACCAACGTGTCTACTGTTTTATTTTTGAAAACCCCAATTCAACCCCCCCCCCCCCCCCCTCTTGTGTTTTTCCATTCTACAGACTACTCACAGGTATCCAACCAAAAATAACCTACCACGTCAAATGGAACAAGTGCAGAATGAACTCACCGAAATGAGGGCCCAGATGGCTACTCAGATGACCTAATTCATAGAGGTCATTATGAATGTGAATCGCCGACAAGATGAGTTGGTTGCTCTCGTCAACAACTAGCATCACAATCAGGCAGATGGCAAAAATCAAGGTGTTTTTCAAGACATTTCTATTGGACTAGGCAATGTGCAGGACTAACCTTTCGTGAATCTTCACGGGCCTCCTAGCAATCCTTTTCTTCAGCGCTTTGGTAACATGGGGAATTTTCCTCCATCTCTAGGGCCTCGTCTTTTGAGTAACCAAAGAGGTAATCAGAGTGTAAGGAACCATCAGGAGCATGACTACAACTATGATCTGGATGAAGACCAATACTCTATATAACATTTTGAGCCAGAGGTTCAAGTTGAGAACATAAGGTATCGTCTGTTGGAAGAACGACTAAAAGTTGTGGAAGGATAAGGAGTCTTTGGCATGGATGCCAATGATCTCTGGCTGGTGTCCAGGGTGAAGGTTCCCCCTAAGCTCAAACCTCAAGTGTTTGATAAGTACAACGGTTCATCATGTCTCGTGACCCATGCTACTGCTTATTTCAGAAACATGTCGGTTCATACCAAAGATCAAGGGCTCTTGATTCACTATTTCCAGGATAGTCTATATGAGGCATCCCTGGAATGGTACATGAAGCTAGAGAGAACTCATATTCGATGTTGGAATGATCTTGCCCGTGATTTCGTCAAACATTACCAGTACAATATGGACATGGCACCCAATCGCATACAGTTGTCGGGTTTGTCTCAAAATCCAAATGAGTCATTCAAGGAATACGCCCATAAGTGTTGTGAGCTAGCTGCCAAAGTTCAACCTCCATTAATGGAGAGAGAGAACTGATCAATATTTTCATGAGTATGCTTCAGGGGCCATATTATGATCGCATGATTGGAAGTACTTATTCAGGATTTGCTGAATTAGTGATGGCTGATGAGAGAATCGAAGTAGGTCTGAAAAATGGGAAAGATTAAGAATGCAAGTTCTCGTAACTCTTCGAGTGGGAATGGAAAGAAGTCATTTATACCCTACTCAAAGAAGAAAGAGGGTGAATCTAGTGTTGTGTATTCTCAAAGAAGTAGGGGTGGATATCAATAACAGCAGGTCAATGCTATTTTCATTCCAATAATGCTCCTCCGCCACAGGGGCAACAAAATCCTTCCCATTTGAACAACTATCATCAGAGGCAACCTCATAAGTTCGACCCTTTACCTATCAATTATTTTGAAGCTCTCCAACACTTGCTCAAATTGAATCTTGTGACTTTGAGGAATATTCATGTACCTCGCGCGAGGTTACCGGCTAATTATGATGCGAATGCGAGATGTGAGTTCAATTCGGGTGGTGTGGGTAACACAATTGAGAATTATTTTTCCTTGAAGAAAAAGGTCCAAGATATGTTGGACGCTAAAGCAATTGAGTTCACTCCTACTAATGGTCCTAATGTTGTATAAAACCTGATGTCACAACATGGGGTTGCTGAGGTAAATGCCATTGACGAGAATGGTGAAATTCTGAATCTGATAATGGACGTGGAGAAGCTGACCACTCCACTCTCTTTTGTTAAGAGATATCTTATCGACAATGAAGTGTTTCCAAAATGTGCATCTAACTGTGATGAGTGTAAGAAGTATCTTGACAGTTACAGATAGTTGAAAGCTTTATTCAATCCTTGATAAGCAAGGGAACTTTGTAGTTTGGTAAAATTCGGAAATACATGAGGGTTATCGAAAGTAACATTACCGTTATTTCAATTCCATATACTCTAACCTGTATTCCTTCTCCTGCTCGAGTTGTACCATTGAGAATCACTGTTCACGGTCCTATGCATATATTGATGAAATAGTCGACCCCTGGCACTATGGTGCGAATATGTACTATCGTGGGGTTAAACAGGTTGGAGGTAGCTCTTCTGAAGAGAAGTCTCTCGAAGATGAAAATGCCAATGTTGGAAACCTAGTTGTTACCAGCCGAGTAACTAGAAGTGGGAGAGTCTTCGGACACCAAAACATACAGGATACTACAGATGCCTTAGCCAGAGAGAAAGGAAAGCAGGTGACAATCGATAATCCGAAGGTCACATCGAATAACATGCCTCAGTTAGGTTCCACCTTCGGAAATCCTCTGATGTCTAATAAAGTTGAGAAACTGATGAGGCTCATAAAGAAAAGTGATTACAGCATCATTGACCAATTGAGCCGTATTCTGTCCAAGATATCCATCCTTTCTTTGTTGATATTCTATGAACCACACAAGAATGTTCTGATGAAACTTCTGAAGAACGCTTATATTATGCAGGAGATCAGTGTGAACCCGTTTGAAACAGTCTGTGCCAATATTTCTGTAGGGAGCAGTTTGGGTTTTACCGATTTCAATCTTCCTCCAGAAGGAAATGATCATAACAAAACTTTGCACATGTCCATAGAATTCAAAGGCACTACTCTATCCAGGGTGCTGGTGGATACTAGATCATCTTTGAACGTGCTTCCAAAAGCGACATTGATGAAGATTGACTATTCTGGGCTTGATCTGCATCCCAGTGACCTTGTTGTGAAAGCATTTGATGGGTCTCGAAGGTCGGTATTTAGAAAGGTGGACTTGCCAATCAAAGTTGGTCCTAAATTTTCCATTATTACTTTCTTTGTCATGGATATTCAACCAACATACTGCTGCTTACTAGGGCGTCCTTGGAACCACGGGGTCGGGGAAGTTGCCTCTACTCTCCACCAAAAGCTCAAGTATTCGCTTGATGACAAGATTGTGACAGTATATAGAGAGGAAGATTAGATTATGAGTCACCTGACTTCATTTCGCTACGTGGAGGTCGAAGGAGAAACCACGAAACTCCTTTTTAGGATTTTGAGACAGTACAAGCAGTTAATGCACATCTAACTGAAGCAAAGAAGTCTGTAACTTCCATGTCCTCTCTCCAAGATGCACAAGCTGTTATTTAAGCAGGTCTCCCTGAAGGTTGGGGCAAATTCATTGATGTGATTCCCAAGTTTTATAAGTTCGGTCTAGGCTTCAGCCCTAGCAAGCAAGGGGAAGCCCTGAAAGCTGTTGACCTCTCGACTCATGTAAGGTTTTCCCATGCTGGTACCACCCGAGAAGGGTATGCCAACGTTGTTGGTGATGGTGGGGATGTTATGTGCAACATTGAAGACTGGATCAGACCAAGTGTCCTAGGACAAGAACTCAGCAATTGGACTGCAGTGGATGTCATCCAAGTCACAAGTTCTCAAGAGTAATTTTCTTATATTTTCTTTTATCATGTCATAATTCCTACGCTCTGCCCAAGGCATAGTGAACCATTATGCAGGGCCATCATGTTTTTCATTTTCAAAAGTTTATCATGAATAAAGGATGTTTTTGTATTCAAATATTATGTTCCTTTTCTTTCAAACTTTATTTTTCTTCAAATGGAAATGTTTCTTTTTACCATTCCTAAAATAAATAAGTAAAAACTCATGCAGATACCATTGCACCATGGATTCCATTAATAATGATTCTGCTTTTGCTCAATACAACTTTGGCAATTCGATCTACCAAGTCGAAGAGGAAGGGTATGACGATTGTGAACTCCCTAAAGAGTTAGCAAGATTGTTGAAGCAAGAAGAAAAAGTGATTCAGCCGCACCAAGAATCAATCAAAATTGTGAATCTGGGGTTTGAGACAGAGGTGAAAGAGGTTAAGATAAGGGATGATTTAGAAGACAATGTGAAAGCCAGATTGGTAAATCTACTTCAAGAGTATTCAGATATCTTCGCTTGGTCTTACGAGGATATGCCTAGGCTGAATACAGACATTGTTATGCACCATTTGCCTCTCAAAGAAGATTCCTCTCCAGTCAAGCAGAAGCTTCGAAGGACTCAACCTGATATGTCGAAGAAAATTAAAGAGGAAGTCCATAAGAAATTGGATGCTAATTTCCTTAAAGTCGTTAACTATCTTCCATTGATTGCCAAAATTGTTCTTGTACCTAAAAAAGACGGGAAGGTCATGATGTGTGTTGATTATAGGGGCTTGAATAGAGCGAGCCCTAAAGATGATTTCCCACTTCCTCAAATTGACGTGTTAGTCGACAACATCACACAATTCAAAGTGTTTTCCTTCATGGATGGTTTCTCTAGCTACAATCAGATAAATATGGCGTCAAAGGACACAGATAAAACAACTTTCATTACACTGTGGGGAGATTTCTGTTGTAAGGTGGTGCCTTTTGGATTGAAAAATGATGGGGCAACTTATCAGCAAGCCATGGTAACTATTTTTAACTATATGATCCATAAAGAGATCGAAGTGTATGTGGATGACATGATTGCGAAATCTCTTACTGAAGAAGAGCACCTTGTTCACTTGAAGTAGTTATTCGAAAGATTGAGAAAGTTCATATTAAGGTTGAATCTGAACAAATGCACCTTTAGGGTGAGATCTGGCAAATTGCTAGGTTTCGTGGTCAGTGGAAAAGGTATCGAGGATGATCCTGCAAAATTCAAAGCGATACAAGAAATGCCTGAACTAAAAACATAAAAAGAAGTAGGTGGTTTCTTAGGGAGGTTTAACTACATTTCTGGATTCATCTCTCATCTAACCGCCAGTTATGAACCCTTGTTTAAACTGCTAAAGAAAGATCAAGCGGTCAGGTGGAACGAAAACTGTCAGAATGCTTTTGACAGAATAAAAGAGTACTTACAGGAACTTCCAATCCTTATTCCCCCAGTTGAGAGGAGGCTTTTAATCATGTACCTGAAAATCCCGGAAAATTATATGGGTTGTGTACTCGGTCAGCACATTAGGACTGGTAAGAAAGAGTAGGCTATTTACTATCTAAGTAAGAAGTTCACAGATTGCGAGTTTAGATACTCACTACTTGAGAAGATGTGTTGTGCCCTTGCATGGGCAGCCAAATGCCTGAGACAGTATATCCTAACACATACCACTTACTTGATATCCAAGATGGATCTGATCAAGTACATCTTTGAGAAACTGGCTCTCACAGGCAGGGTGGCTCGTTGGCAAATGATCCTAATTGAATATGATATCCAGTATACTACACAAAAAGCAATAAAAGGTAGTTTACTGGCGGACTATCTTGCTCATCAGCCTGTGGATGACTATGAACCAATGATTTTTGAATTCTCTAATAAAGACATCATGTACATACGAGATTGCAATATTCTCGGCCCAGATGAAGGACCTGAACCAGGATCGTGATGGACGATAGTGTTCGATGGTGCCTCGAATGCTATGGGAAATGGTGTCAGAGCTATCATTACTTCTGCAGAAGGATTCCACATTCCTTTCACATCCAAAATTGATTTTGACTGTACCAAAAATATGGCTGAGTATGAAGCTTGCATCTATGGCATCTAAGCCGCGATTGATTTGCAAATTAAGTACTTGAAAGTTTACGGGGATTCCAATCTCGTTATCATCTAAATTAACGAAGATTGGGAGACCCGTCATCAGAATTTGATTCCCTACCGTGAGCATGTTATGAAGTTGATCCCATGCTTCGAGGAGATCACTTTTGATCATATATCAAGGGAAGAAAATAATTTTGCAGATGCTCTGGCTACTCTAACATCCATGTTTAAGGTTAAATGGGCTCGTGATACACCTGTAACCATAATCAGAAGATTGGATGAGCCGACATTTTGCTTCGATGCTGAGATAGAGTTGGATGGAAATCCATGGTTTTGTGACATTAAAAGATATATTGAGACTCAAGAGTATCCAGACGAGGCGTTTGTGACAGACAAGAAGTTCCTGAGAAGGTTTTCCGCTAAATTCTTCCTTGATAATGGCCTTTTGTACATAAAGAATCATGATGGTTTGTTCCTCAGACTTGTGGACAATAACGAAGCAGTAAAGATCATTGAGGAAATGCATTAAGGTTCATTCGGAACTCATTCCAATGGTCATACTATGGCAAAGAAAATCTTGCAAGCTGGTTATTATTGGTCCACCATGGAAACCGATTGCTACAACCACACTCGAACGTGTTACAAGTGTCAGATTTATGCAGACAAGGTGCATGTATCGCCTTTTCCAGTGAATGTATTGACTTCTTCGTGGCCCTTTGTAATGTGGGGCATCAATATGATCGACAAGATTGAGCCAATTGCTTCTAAAGGGCACCGTTTCATTTTCGTTGCCATTGACTATTTCACCAAGTGGGTTAAAGTCGCATCTTATACGAATGTTACCAGACAAGTGGTCACTCGCTTCATCAAGTAGAATATCATTTACCGGTATAGAATCCCTGAAAATATCATCACTAACAATGGTTCGAATCTCAACAATAAGATGATGAAAGAGCTTTGTGAGTCTTTCAAGATAAAACATCATAATTCTTCTCAGTATCGCCCGAAGATGAATGGAAATGTTGAAGCAGCTAACAAGAATATCAAGAAGATTGTATAGAAGATGGTGATAACCTATAAGGACTGGCACGAGATGCTCCCTTTTGCCTTTCATGGATATCGCCCCACCATGCGTACTTCGACTGGGGCAACCCTTTTCTCTCTTGTATACGGAATGGAAGAAGTCTTACCTGTAGAGGTCGAGATTCCCTGTTTGATAATTATAAAGGATGTTAAGCTTGATGGAGCAGAATGGGTACAGAATTGGCTAGATCAGTTAAACCTCATCAACGAGAAAATATTAGCAGTTAAGTGTCACGGTCAGATCTATTAGACGAGGATGAAGAAGGAATTCGACAAAAAAGTGTGATCCCAGTATTACAAACCAGGTGACCTCGTGCTAAAGAGGAAAATTATTCCTCAAGGTGATCCCATGGGCAAGTGGACTCCGACTTACGAAGGACCATTTATGGTCAAGAAAGTTTTTTCTAGAGGAGCGATGATGCTCGCGACTATGGATGGCGAAGAATTTCCACTCCATGTGAATACAGACATAGTAAAAAAATGCTTCACATAAAATGACCGTTGATTTGACTGGCTCAGGAAAAAAAGGAATCCCGGTGAACCTGAAAAAGTGAGCAAAGGTTCGGGAAAAAGTTAGGGACAAAAGAAAGAGTGAATGATTGAAAAAATTAGTACACCCGCTAAGTTGACATGTCAAAGGCAATTTGGGCAAAAAAGGGTATCCTGATGGACTGAAAACCCGCAAGGGCGGTCCAGGCAAAAGAAGTATTAAAGCGAATGACTATGCTCGACGATAGATCATGATATTGGATCTACCACTACGATCAATCACCTGGTATAGGGTTAAGAATCAATCTGATCACCAATCGTTTTTCTTAAAGAAATGGGATGAGAGCGTCAGAGTTGTAAGGAGTTTTAGTAGAATCAGGATTCAATGGATATGTGTTTTCATATTGCCATTTGTGAACACTCCTTATACTTTTTATTTGGTAGTTTCCTCTTTCTAGGAATTGCTTCCTGGTGTAAACGCCTTCTTACAGGCCAATTTCCAATCAATAAAGATTTATTTTATCCAAAACGTGCTTATAATTTTTTATTTTACTAATTTGTTTACAAAAAACATCCAATGTATTTTGATAAACATTTGCATTTAAGAAATTGGATGACTGTGCACAAGCATGATAAATAAGTTGCAGATATTACTCCCTATTTATTTGTGATTAGGGTGGCAGACATTGTTGTCTAGCTATACCTGGGGCATATTTAGCTTAATCTTTTTGGAAGGAATTACAATTTCCTCATCTTATGCACCGATTAGTCAAAATTTGAGCAACAAAGGACGAAAGCAATTGTAGCATTCCCAATCTATTCTGCACTTCTCTAGTGTAATCCATATTCCCAAGAAGTCTTTTCTCCCCAAATGAAGATTTTTCCTTAGTGAAGTCTTTTCTTCTCCTCAGTGAAAGGCATGGGGAAGCCTGACGGAGATTTGCAAATCCCTTGTGAAGTTCAGAGTTCTCCTCGATATGGAGTCGTTTCTCTCCAGTTGATCCCTCGAGCAAAAAAGGTTTTCTCCAGTCAAACCCTTGTCTCGCAAAAAACTTTGGAATAGGAAATTTACCCAATGCGGCCAACATTTCCCAGTGAAATCTGAATTCTCTCTAATATGCTATATGCTTCCTTATGCAGAATTGCCATTCCCAATGAGTCATCTCATGCAAAGAGGATGTTTAACAATTGCAACATTTGGAAGAACAGAGAGCTTCCCCAGTGGATTGTAATCTGTGAGATCTCAGTGAAGCATCTTCGATTATCAGTGCAAAACCTTCAGCATTCCCTGATAAAGTCGCCTTAAGATTCCTGGTCAGGAGGTTGTCATCCTTCTCCAGCAGAAGTCTGGTTTGAAATCACTGATGATTCGGGATCAGTGTCCCCCAGTGGAGTTTCCTTCCCAAGGTTTATTGTTTGAGACGATGTTCCCCAGTAACTCTTTCTCCTAAATGAAAACGCTCCTCAGCAAGTTGCTTTCTTAAAACAGAATTTTGTTCCTGAAGACGATGGCATAAAAAGCTCCTTCATTCCCGAGAAGGTCACCAAACAAAGAACTTTTGCTCAAATTAACTCCTCTTTCCAACATATTTTCCTCACGCCATGAAATGGTTCTGGAAGATTATACCTTCTCCTTAACAAGGACGGTATTCAGAATCGAAGATTATCCCCGATAAAGTAGGCACTTCAGGATTTTCGTCACCAAGACTGTATTTTGTTCCCGAGTGAAGACATGTATTCCCCAGTGGAATCACGCCATGAAATGGTTTTGGCAGGTTATACCCTCTCCCTAATGAGGACGGTATCCAGAATCGAAGATTATCCCCGATAAAGTATGCACTTTAGGTTTTTTGTCACCAAGACTTCATTTCTCTTCCCAAGTGAGGATATGTATTCCCAATGGAGTTCGTCATCGAGTCTTCACTGACTCCAATATCTAAATCTTCTATGACTCAAGGATTCCTGTCATCCCCAGAGAAATGCGCATTCGCAACCTCATATCCGAAGATGAGATATCTCTGGTACAGCTCATTCACAAGGACTATCTTCCTTCCTTAGTGAAGTTTATTCCATCTGACATGATAGAGGAAATTTCTGCCCCAACGCAAGCTTTGTTACCTCTAGCGAGAGGTGACATATCACTCCCTCAGGAAGTCAAAAAGAATATTGAATCCTCATAGGTATGATACCTGCCTTTGGCTTCTCCAAGCCACGCCCCGCATCTGAGGGCGTTCATTTTCAGAATGCTGATTAACCAGGCATATTCTTCAGTAAAGAGTGCAGTTTATTTCTGCCAATTTTATCAGCATACAATAAAACGACGGGTTATTCAACCTGATAATCCTCAGTGAAACACTTAAACATGCATCATTGTATTGCATCCTCAAAGTGTAGTGTTCTCATTCTCTTTGGGACATTACTCCATAGAAAAACAATTCAATCATGCATTGAAACATAACCATCGTTGTTCTCTATCATTCTTAGTGGAGTTACTAAACGAAAGCTTTAGATTATATCCTCAGCGAAGTTATTTTATCCTCGATATTCCAATTCTTCAAGTATCCTTTTATTAATTACTTCCAAATCGTCAGGTGTTCACCTGCAAAGCCATTTTTTTCCTGGCACATCTCTTTAGGTTTCTTTCATCCTCTCTTAGGTCATCTCTGTTGATTGTTGTCGTACCCGCAAAAGTCCAGTTTTGTCCTGGAACCTCTCTTCGGGTTTCTTTCGCCCTCTCTTAGGTCATCTCCATTGATTGTTGATGTACCTGTTTAAGCCTGGTTTTGTCTAGGAATATCTCTTCAGGTTTCTATTACCCTCTCTTAGGTCATCTCTGCTGATTATTGATGTGCCTATTGAGTCCAGTTTTATCCATGGTACTCCTTGAAGCTCTATCATCTCCTTTAGGTAGAGGTCGCCCCTCATTACCTTGTTTCGACCCCACCAGCATTCCTATAGCATGCAGAGGGTCCATGGTAGTCGAACCCCGTACGTGAAATCCAGTATCGTCTTGGTACTCAGTTTAGTCAGCCACTAGTCTCCTGAGTCGAGTATGTTACTCGTTTGTTAAGTCTCAAGTTGAGTTAGTCACTAAAAACCTAATCTTCGTGAGCCGAGTTTGATACTCGTCCTAAGTCTCCTTCATTACACCTTGGTAACCTCAGACCATCTAAATCGTCTGTAAATCCTTGGTCGAGACTCGAAGGTGCTTTTAGAAAACACACACTTTCTATCACTTTGCTTTAGGATCCAAACCTGCCCATTTATTGTCTTGTTTAGTACTCCGGTGTCGAGTCGAAAATCTTCACTTTGACTATTGTATTCCCTTCTTAGGTCGAGGTCGCTACTCGTACCTCTCGATTTCCACCAACATTTCTTTAGTGTGCTGATAGGCTATGGTAATCCAGGACAGTCTAATATATCATTTTTTTCTTAGGTCGAGTCTGTCACTCGTTACCTAGTTATCAGAATTTCGAATCATTCTGATATTCCCCTTGAAGTCTAGTCCGCTACTATTCTTATTAGATCGAGTCCCCCACTCGTTACCTAGTTATCAAAATTTCAAATCATTATGATATTCCCTTTTGAGTCTAGTTCGCTACTAGTCTCCTTAGATTGAGCCCGCCACTCGTTACCTAGTTATGAGAATTTCGAATCATTCTGATATTTCTTCCAGAGTCTAGTTCGCTTCTAGTTCTCTTAAGTTTAGTCTGCTATTCATTACCTTGATCGCAGGTCAGCATTCTTGGCATCTCTTCCTATGGAGGCGAAACTCCTTAGTTTTCTCATCAATACCCGCGAATGTAATATCCAAAAATATCACCACTTTTATAAACAATACAGTTACCATCTTGTTACGTTCCTGTTGCTCAAAGCGCAAATTTTTGGGTTTTTTCTCACCTTCCACCTTGAACACTCGAAAGTCATCGCTCTTTATCACTTATTAGGTTAAAGGAGGTTGAACAAGGGAAGTTGTTATACCCTAAAATTTACCCTCTTCGCATTGGCTTATGTTTCATTATCCCATTCATATATGCATATCATTAACCCTGTTATCGTAGGATCAAGGCATTTCTATAAGGCATTGATTGCTTATCAGAAGTATTCAAAGCTTTATACAGGTAATCCACTCAGTGAATGAGTGATTTCTTACCATGCATAATTCCCGTGTATTCTATCATGTCTTGAGTGGTAGAGGGAAGTCATAGGTTTCGTATCGATTCGGGATAGTTCAAGTTAGAAGTTCATTTCGGCGCGGCAGACTTCCGAATTTTATAACTTCGGGCCAGGATATAATTGTTAGCTGGTATTTGATCATTGAGTTCATATTCCTATTATCTTCACATTTTCGTGTTCGGGCCGGGAGCCAATTATATGCTGAAGACAGTCAAATAATTTCGTTACTAAGTTTTCGGGTTACCGATCAACAGTATTTTTGGCGTTCAGAAATGTATAACTCCGATTTGATATGTCGTCTCGAGGTGGTTCTTTCGCCATTGAATCCATCTCGATGCTCTCTCCAATTTCCATGTTCAGGCCGAAGGCTAATTCTCGAAGAAAGGTCTCCGAATACGTGAATCCGTCAAAGCTAAACAGTGGAAAAATAGAGATAAAAAATGGCTGAACCGTCTTCTTGGACGCACTGAAAAATTCATAACTCCCGGCTGGAATAACGTATGAGCGTAATTCCGGTGTCCAAAATTCTGTATATATATGCTTTTGATGTTGTTTTTTATAGCCAAGAGTTGTTTCTACAAGAAAAGTAGCAGTAATTTTGAGTTTCTGAAGAGATATTTGAGCTGAACCGGAATTCAGTCGAATTGATTTTTGATATTCAAAAATTCATATCACATTCAATTTTTACCGTATCGTGACGGGTCTGGTGCCAAAATTTCAAAAATTGAGTTGGCAACATTTTCACAGGAGGTCCAAAGTTCGAACGGTGTCCAAAAGGTTTTGTTTTTTGCGTAGAGTGTGCGTGACGCGCCAAAAATTCTAAATGCTGAATATTATTTCATCTGGGTCGAAACTACGAAAATTCATAATTCAGTCAATTCTTATCGGATCGGGGTCATCTTTTCACACAAGGCCAGTGACTCAGAGATCTACAACTTTGCTTCCAAAGTGGAGACCAGATTCTGCTCCGATCAATACCAGTTTTTTTTAAGAGCGTGTCAGAGTTTACACTGGAGCCCAAAATAAGTATGTTTGAGGCGAAACTTCAAAAAATTATAACTAAATCACCATTCATCCAAATGAGTCTATTCTTTTGGAAACACATTAAAAAATTTATTATCTTCTTTTTCCATTTTGCGACCGAATGGAAATTCCATACAGTTGATGACGAGGCACTTTATGGACATGTCGAGATAACATTGTCAAGACAAAGCACAACCCAATTGTGGCCCGCCACCGGAACACCCTCCGCCACCACCGAAATCCGTGATCCCCCTCCCCTTTGTTTCACGCGTTTTATTCCTCCAATTTGCATTCCTATCATTGCAATCTCTTCATCTAATCCTCCTCTTCAATTCTACGGTGAATTTTTCTTGAATTTAGCGATTTTCTGAATAATTGATATTTTTAATAAGTGTTTTTCTTGATTTTGTTGTTGATTGAAGTTTTAATTTTTAATTGAGACTTAATTAGTGATAATTAGATTAGAATTAGGTTTAATTCAAGGATTGAATTAGGAATTAGTATGTAGATTAACATTTAGGTTAGTTTAATCCTAATTTTTGTGAATTGATTGAATTCTTGATATCAAAATATTGAAGAAAATTGACATTAGATAATTGATTCATGAGATTATGTTGAGTTCTTGAATTTACAAGTTAATAAAAAAAAAGTTTTGTTCAATCATTTTCATGAGTTGAAATTGATGTTAAGAGTTTCTTTAATGCATTGATATAAACTAGTTTCAATCAATTGTTTGAGAATTTTGTGGAGTTTGATGCATTGGAATGCATTTTTGATACATAAACTTTGATTTTCTACAAGGTTTAAAATGGTTTCAATTCACTACTTTTTTGACATAAACTTGAATTGAAATTGATTTACAAATTGTGATACAATTGAGTTAGATTCTTGATACTTAATCGCTTGATATTGTGGCTTATGGCATGATACCAATGTTGAACTTTGTGTTGCTAATGTTCAATTTCACCTCACTCTATTCTCATGTATTGCTTACTAATTCTCAAATTTCTATAACATGTTGATTGGTTAGTTTGTGTTCATACTTGCGTTGCTTACTAACATATGCCATTTTTAAGTGTTGTAACAATTTCCATAGGGTCCAAGTAACATTACAAATCACTCTTGATGCATAATAACTTGAGTTTGATGGAAAATGTCACAATTCCTAATTTTGTTCCAACACTTGACATAAACACAAAATAGCTCTAACTTTCTAACTGTGATAAGTTTTTACACTTGTGATTAATGAAAATCGACTCTCTCAATGATTCCGAAGCTTTTAGTACACTTTAATTCCAGTTTTAGATAACTTTTCGAAACATTTTTTACTACAGTACCATTTCGGAAATCATGCTTAGAGTCAGAAATTGGTGAACCGAGTTCATTTTTGAGTCCGTTGGCACGTTTATAGACTACCATGTAATTTTCGTCCAATTCTGAGTCAATAATTTTTTATGCTTATTTTCCGATTTTGCGGTTTTTGCCTCCTATTGACTTGTATCATGTACTTTGGCATGTACTTGACTTTTTTTCATGTAGCTTGTTCATTTTTCTTTGTACATAATTCATTTTCAATACATATTACTAATGTTTAATGTTACATTTGATTTTTGTTGTTATTTGCTAACCACTTTTGTGAGATGTGCATATTTTGGGAAGCCGGTTCGGATACCAATCACTTGAGCATTATTTGGTGGTGGATACACTTATAGCTTACACCCGTTCTTCATTCTATTCTGACATTTCTTGTTGTTAATGCTAGCTTGCGGTGCATTCTGAGTTCCTTACACTCATTGAGCTTACTATTACATATTTGCTATCCGTTTGGTATATTTTTGGACCAATTTATGTAATATTAAATTTACCGCTTTCTAGAAATCATGTAAAGTAGGAAATAAAGAGCGTGCGCTTGAAGTATTTGTTTAAAGTCCTGTAGCAGGCACCGCTTTCTGTATGCTAATTGTGATTGTTTAAAGTTTTATCTTTGAATAGGCGATTCTGAACGTTTGTTTACTTTCTTGTACAAATTTAGTTTGTTCTCTATATGAGTTTGGTCTATTTGGACAGTTTGGTCTTGGATTCATTCTCGATATGAGTTTGTTCCAAGTGAATTCATTCGGTTCATGCTTGTATGAGTGTGTTCCTTTTACATTTAACGCTTACAATTATAGCAAAGTTACAAAAAGACATATCAAATATTATGTGCATGGTTCACCTTCCGTAATAGAGTGTTCCTCAGAGGCTTTGGTCTTGGTTCATTCTCGATATGAGTTTATCCCATTTACATTTCGCACTTTACATTTTATCAAAAGAATCATAAAAAAAAAGAAGATATATTCAGATATTATTCGCCTAATTCACTTTCGTATGGGGTGTTCCTAAGAGGTTTTGGTTTTGGTTTGATGCTCGATATGAGTCTGTTCCAAGTGGATGTTGCTCGATTTATTTTCATGCACTTATTCCATGTACATACCGCATCTTCTTTTACCATTTATGTCATGCTCCCTAAGGACCTTTGGTTTACTCTCGATATGAGTGTATTCCAAATAGCAACTAAGTTGGTTCATTCTCGGATGAGTTTGTTCTTATAATACCTTAGGTTGGTTCAACACTCGGATGAGTGTGTTCCAGATGGACACTAGGCTTGCTATCCATGTATGATAACATTAGGTAGAAATTTCCCTTCTTTGTCAATCTGAATCATAGGATCATCATTGTATGCTAACATTAGAATTAGAAACTAGGTTAGTCTCCCTTAGACTTTTTTTTCTTCCCCTTTGGCATGTACATTAAAACTAAAACACCTTTTTCTTTTGTAAATTCCAAAACACATTAACAATACAAAAGCCCATTTTCAAGGTAAAAACACCAACAAATTCAAACTCTTTTCTCACCTCTTGGCTTTTCAAACTTCAAAATGGATATGTTATTTTCCCCCATTTATGCAATACGATGCGTAATTCCCCAAAGGTCGGGTTGCACCATGTCTACTTGCTAGAGTCGCGAATATAGCATCATCTGCCTCTGGGCATTCTTTTTGGCATGTTAATTCCTTTCTACTCCAGATGCGTGCGTCTCTAAAGGTCGAGTTGCAGGTAGAATGTGAATTTGATATTGTTCCATTAAAAAATACAAAATAAACAAAAACTTGTGAGCCGAACTACGACGCTCTGATTCCTCGAAAGGGATACGTAGGAAAGAGGTTGTAGAGCCTAACCGAGCACAAATTGTAAATACTTCTTTCTTTTCTCCGTATTGAAGGATAGAAAAACACAAGGAAGGGGGTTTGAATTGGTGTTTTAAAAACTTGAACAAAATAACACTTTTATTTTATCATGGTTCGTTTGAACTCAAACTACTCCAGTCCACCCGTCAAGGGGATTTTGCCTCTCTCAACGAGGTCTTAATCCACTAATCAAATATTTGATTACAAACCACAAAGACCATTTTCAATGTCTTCTTGAGACTAAACCACAACTTGGTTTCTCAAGGAATTTAAACAAAATGAAACAGAGACTGTGTTACAAAGATTTCTTCTAAAAAGTTGTATCACAACTGTGATGTTTACACAAGATTACAATACAATGAGCAATATAAAAGTTAGAGAGATTTTTTAGTGTTACAACTGTTTTTGCATGAGGAAGAGCGACCTTTAATATTATGAGAGACTCCTTTATATAGGCGCAGTGATAGAGATCCGTTGGAGACATCAGAGTTCATTTTTGGAATGTTGATAAGTGAAAGCAAATGCTATTTCCAAAAATACAAATCTTGTCTTGATTTTTCTGTTACTCCTTTGCTTGTAATAATTGAATTGTAATGTATCAGAGTTTCCTTGATTTCTACCGTTGATATATCAGAACAAGCTTAATCAGAGTTTTAGCCCGCAGCTTGGTGCTTCAGAAGATAGTATTAGAACTTCTTACTGAGCATGAAAATGGTCTAAGCTTGCTATGTCCTGTCCTTGGTTCTTTCATGAGATCTTCTTAAGAGATACTTTCCCAACTTGTACTCTCTTTATTTAGAACTTCTCTGCACTTCAAATGAGATGATCAGAGAGCATAATTATTCTTTATAAATATTATTTATTTGTTATTATCAAAACTATTTAAGTAAGATGTAGAACCAAATTATATTCTAACAATCTCCCCCATTTTTTATGATGACAAAAAATTATATTTTGAAGAACATAAAACATAAGAGTCTCCCCCTGAGTTGAATACTCAGATAAAATTAAACAATTGGTACTTCCCTGAAGATGTTCGTCCAGAGAATTTTATGGGAGTTATGACAAGTCCTTAGCTTTTTCCTGTTGCTTGATCAAAAGATAATAAAATAGAAGTTATATTTATCAAAATGTTTGAGACTTAGTCTCAGTAACTGTGATATCCAAAATATGTTACATTCTCCCCCTTTTTTGTCAAGAATTGAAAAGCAATAAGAACACGTAAATAATAAAATGCAAGTTGCATTAAAAAGTGGATTGAGATAAACAGAAGGAGATGGATAATCAGAAGATTGAAATAACAAACCAAAATATGAACGATTTTTCATAATTAAGGTTGAGGAGGTGGAAGTCGTGTGAACAAGGCTTCCAATAAACTCTTGATCTGATTGTTCGACTCCTCTTATTTCCCAAGCATCCCCTTAATTTCCTTGCTAGTTTCATCCTGCTTGTCTAACCTTTCCTTAAACACAACATTTTCTTTCTTCAACTCCTCCAGAGTCTTCAGTACAAGAGAAGATGATGTTGTTTCAGTAGAAGATACCACATTCTCAGAACTTACTGCATCTGATTCTTGCTCAGAAGTTTCTTCGACTGCCTTACCTTTGTTTTTAAACATGACCAGAGGAAGAGGTTCAGGAGACGGTTCATTAAACTATGCTGTCTGAGGGGCTTCCCAAGGGGTGTTATCTAGCAGAAGGAAGGGTTTATTTTCCTAGTGTCTCAGAACTTGATCCTTGAAAATATTCAGGCGATCACAGAAGTTTGTTGAGTTATTTCATAGCTAAGCTCCTTTAGCTTCAAAGTTTCAGAGTTAAACCATTTTCTGAACTGATTCCAGTGAGAATCAGAAGTAGCTGGATTGAGAAATTTGTTGAGATGAAGCCATTTGTTCACTCAGACTCTTTTAGGGTTTTTGAAAGATGAATAGTTTGAAGAGAGAAAAGTGATCGAGAGTGGAAGTGTTATAGTGTTTGTAAAACGGGTGAAGTATATATAGGCAACAGAAAGAAAATAGTAGTTAAAAAGAAAAGGAGTTAAAATAAAATAATTACGAGCATTTTATGATTCCTAAAAAGAGGGATATCGTGAAGATATGGAATAATTACGGATTTGACTCGAGCCTCAGTGTATCAACTCAACCATTTCAGGTTCTTCAGAATTTGAACATGTGTTCAGCCTTAGAATGTGACCTTGCGTTTATAGTTGACAAATGTTGATGTTGTGAACTTCTTGCTTCTATCTTAAAAATGAAACATTTTTGGAGAATGTTCATGTCTTCTGGATAGATCCTAATGTAATTTTCCTTATCACGTCTGAAGAACTATTGATCAGATATTCACACAAAGAAAATCAAAGCATAAAGTTCTAAGGGTTTAAATATACATAAACAACATTATCATTCTGGGCATAATTCTATACTGAGATGATTCAGAATGAAATTAAATCTATCTTCAGAAAGGGGTTTAGTGAATACATCATCCCATTAGTGATCTATGTCTATAAATTTTAAAGAGAGAATTTCTTTCTAAATATAGTCCCTAATAAAATGATGTTTAATTTATATATGTTTAGCCCTAGAATGTAAAATAGGATTTTTTTTGAAATAAAAATAGCATAAGTGTTATCATAGAGGATAAGAATGTTACTCTTATATATGTTAAAGTCCTCAAGCTAACTCTTCATCCAGAGCATCTGTGTGATGCATCCATCTACTGCTATATATTCAGCTTTAGCAGTTGATGGTGAAATGGTGGATTGTCTTTTGCTAGACCACGAGATTAAATTGTATCCCAGAAATTGGCAGCTTCCAGAAGTACTTTTTCTTTCTATTCTGTCTCCATCAAAGTTAGCATCACATCACCCTACTAATTTATATTCTCTGGATTTTCTATAACAAAGACCAAGATTAGTAGTACCTTTCAGATTCATGAAAATTCTCTTAACTGTTGTTAATTGAGATTCTCTAGGATCTGATTGGAATCTAGCATAGAGACAAACACTATATAGAATATCAGGTCTTGAAGGTGTTAAATATAAGAGACAACCAATCATTACTCTGTAGAGCTTTTGTTCTACTTTCTTACTTACCTCTTCCTTTTCCAGAATGCATGTGGGATGCATAGGAGTTTTGGATGGCTTACATTCTGACAGGTCGGATTTCTTAAGAAGTTCTTTCACATACTTGCTTTGATGAATGTAGGTTTCTTCTGGAGTTTGATTGATTTGGATACCCATAAAGAACTTGAGTTCGCCCATCAAGTTCATTTCAAACTCTGCCGGCATATACTTTGCAAATTCTTTTCCCAACGAGGCTTTAGTAGATCCAAAAATTATATCATCTACATAAATTTGAGATACCAGAATATCATTTTTAAACGGTTTACAGAATAAGGTTGTGTCCATCTTCCCTCTGGTAAAATTATTTTCTAGCAGAAAATTACTTATTCTTTCATACCAAGCTATGGGAGCTTGCTTCAGACCATATAATGATTTCTTAAGTTTATAAACATATTCTGGATATTTTGTATTTTCAAATCCAGGGGGGGTGCACATAAACTTCTTCATCAATGTAACCATTTAAAAAGGCACTTTTAACATCCATATGATAAAGAGTGGTGCCGTTATTTATAGCAAAAGAAATTAAAAGTATGATAGATTCTAACCTGGTGACTGGAGTAAAGGTTTCTGTATAGTCTATCCCTTCTTTGTTGACTATAACCTTGTGCCACCAGTCATGCTTTGTTTCTAACGACTTCTCCTTTTTCATTTAACTTGTTTCTAAAGACCCATTTGTTTCTAACGATGTTAAAGCCTTTTGGTTTAGGAACTAGATCCCACACATCATTTCTGGTAAATTGATTTAGTTCTTCCTGCATTGCAAGAATCCAGTCATTGTCCAGAAGAGCTTCGTTGATGGAAGTTGGTTCGACTAGAGACACTAAACCTATGAGTGATTCTTCAGACTTTCTGAATGAGGATCTTGTTCTTATTGGGTCATCCTTCTTTCCCATAATCGTGTTTTCTAGATGTGCTAAGCTGCTTCTGGATAGTCTTTTCTGGGTGGGGTCTTCAGATGTTGTTGTAATATTTATGATATCCTCTTCTGTATTTGGCTATGATTCTTTATTGAGAACTTCTGACAATTTTTCTTCAGTACCTGTAAATTGAACTACTATATCTGCAAAAGATTTACCCTGCTTTGACTTTTGAGAGCCAAGCTTATCATAAAATCTGACACTAATAGATTCTTCCACAATTCGTGTTTCTGTTTTATATACTCTGTAACCTTTTGAGCGTTCAGAGTATACTAACATGATAAACTTTTTTGCTTTAGAATCAAACTTGTTCAGATGTTCTTTAGTGTTTAGTATAAAGCAAGTGCATCCAAAAGGATGGAAATAAGAGATGTTGGGCTTTATGTTCTTCCACAGTTCATATGGAGTCTTATCCAGAATAAGTCTTATAGAGATTCTACTATGAATTTAATACGCTGTGTTAGTTGCTTCTACCCATAATTTTTTAGCAATATTAGTCTTATTGGTCATGGTTCTGGTCATTTCTTGTAAATTTCTATTCTTTTGTTCTACAACTCAGTTTTGTTGAGGAGTTCTAGGACAAGAGAAATCATGAGAGATGTCATTCTCGTTAAAAAAGTTTTTAAATCTTTTGTTTTCAAATTCCCCACCATGATCACTTCTGACTTTAACAACTCTAAAATATTTTTCATTTTGAACTTGGTTACATAAGGTAATGAACACAGAGTGTGACTCGTCCTTGTGTCTTAAGAACTTTACCCATGTCCATCTGCCATAGTCATCTACGATCACTAATCTATACTTCTTACCATTGATGGATGCAATTTTCATTGGTCCAAACATATCTATATGCAGAAGTTCTAATGGTCTAGAGGTAGGAAACATCATTTTTTTGATTTGAAAGAAGGTTTTGTAAACTTGCCTTTTTGACATGCTTCACACAGAGCATCTAAGATGAACTTTGGGTTAGGAATTTCTCTTACCAGATTGAGTTTATTAATTTGAGATATTCTTCTCATACTAACATGTCCCAATCTTCTATGCCAGACCCATTGCTCGTCGTTAATAGACATTAGGCATTTTACATTCTGACTTTTTAGTTCAGAAAGATTTATTTTGAAAATATTGTTCTTTCTCTTTCCGTTAAAAAGGATAAACCCATCTTTCTGACTAATTGATTTACAGGACTTTTGATTAAAGATTATATCATAACTGTTATCACTTAATTAACTTATGGATAACATGTTATGCATTAATCCATCTACTAATAGAACATTAGTTATAGAAGGAAGTGTACGGTTACCAATAGTTCTAGAGCCAATCATATTTCCTTTCTGATTGCCTCCAAACTCTACATAGCCTCAAAATTTAAGCTCCAGACTTTATAACATATGCTTTCTTCCTGTCATGTGTTGAGAGCATCCAGAGTCCAGGTATCAAGATTGGTGTTTCAACATTGTTGTTAAAGATATCTTCAACATAGACAATTTTATCCTTAGGTACCCATATCTTTTTGGGTCCTTGTTTGTTAGAGTTGCCAAAATTCTGTTTGAATTTTGGTTTAGAAGAAAAAACATTACTAGTATACTTTATGTCATGTGTACGTCCATATGTGAAGTGAGAATAAAGAGATGTGTGTTTTATGACTATATCATTAACTTTCTTTGGTTGAGATTCTTTTCCCTTATATCCTATACCTTTTATGCCATTTCTTCTAACTCCATAGAACATTGAAGCCATCTTGCTCCTATTTATGTTTTTGGCTAGAAATTTTTGAAAGCTGTAATCATATTCTTTTATGATTTTATCAAAACTATTAGAAACTTCTGAAACAGTTTCTTTCTGAGCCATTTTTAACTTATTTTTGAAGACATAGCTCTCATTTTCAAGTTTAGAAATGGTTTCTTTTAGCTCAGAGTTTTCTATTTCTAATTTCTTAGTAACTTCAGAGTCAGATACTAGATCCTTTTTCAGGTTCTTATTTTTTACTCGAAGCTGCTGATATCTTTCAAGAATTTCTGACACACTTTTTTCTGATTAAGATCTAGAGAAATTGGAGAATACCTCTTCAACATCTGACTCTGACTCTGATTTAGATGATCCAGTATCATATGATACTGTGATCGGTGGATTTAGAACTGACTGTTTTTAGCTGGTTCGCGAAATGTCACGGAAGCAAGAGTCGCCACCGTCTTTTATTTTCTCCAACATGGACAGGACAAAAGCACAACAAAATTCCTTATGAGATAGTTTCTCGGTTCGGGAGGTAGATTTATAGAAAGGAAAGGTGTTAGCACCCTTTCTATCCATGATTATCCATGGGCTCTTAGATACTTGCTCTTATGTTTTCAAAATATTTGCTTTTCAAAATGTGAGTGGGTTTTGCAAAAGTTTCTTTGAAAGATTTCTGAATAACTCTTGTATCAGTCCTCAAGAGTGTTTGAAAAATTGTTTTGAAAGATTTTGAAAGTGTCAGTGTGAAAAGATTTTTGATTTGGTTTTTTAGAGAGCAAGTATCCATGAGTCATCTACCTACCCTAAGGAATTAAGCTGTGTAGAAGTCCTTAAGGTAGTGCCATCCCACCACTGAGAGGTAGGTAGCACCACTGTTGGAGGTGTTCGGGTCAATTCGAGTGTAGGGACAGTGTGGTCACCGAAGCAACAGTAGGATACCTTAGAAGCTACCCTTATGTCCTTGATCCTTTTTTAATCCGAGGCAACCTTTTTCGAGGCAACTGTTCCGAGGAAACTGTTTCGAGGCAACTGGATCATGGACATAAGGACCGCTAAGACGTCCTATACTTGACGACCACGTTTCGAAGGCAACGAGTGAGGCATACCCTAGAAGTGGTGTGTGCATTGTGTGTTGTATTCATGTTATGTTTGTCTTTGTAATTAGTGAGCTACGAGTTGTTTTTATTTACATACATTCTTTCATGCAAGTTTAGCAGTTAAGGGGTGCAGAAAGTAAATTGCGGAAAAATAAATCTTACGCTATTACAAGGTGCGGGTCTATACATCGCCAAAAATTACAAAGACCCATTTTTTAGTAAATAAGTACGGAAATTAAATAAAGCGATAAACCTATTTAACTATTACATTCTTGAAGGCAATTACATAATAATCAAATAAAGTAAATGCGCGCGAATAAAATAATCGGGAACGTCTTAAGGGTGTTGACCCTTTTTAGAAAAGAAATTGATTTTTTGTCTTTTTGTCAATTAAATGCAATTAATTAAATAATTAAACTAATTAATTAAAAGAAAATATATTTTTGTGTTTTTTATGTTTTTTATGAAATAAAATAAAAAGAAACAAAATTAAGTCAACCTAATTCTAAATTATTTTAATTATTAAAAGAAAAGTCAAAATTGCCTAATTAAACTATTTCAATTAATGTTTATTTACAAAATAATATAATAATAATAATGATGTTAGTTCTATTTTTTTGATTTTTTATGAAAATATGTTAATTATGCTAATTATTAAAAAAATAAAATAAGGCAAATAAATAAAAGAAAATGACAAAACAAAATAAAATAAGAAAAAAAGTAAATAAACCCAAGGGGGTGAGATGGCCTTCATGGAGGTTTTCTGAAGTAATTCTGGCCCAACAACAAGAAGCCTTATTTGACTTTTTTGATCTCCTACAATATGCTTGACTCCAGACCATGGTGTTCCTTTCTTTTTGTCCCCTGGATCTGCCTTGGATGACACTTGACTTGTTGGGATATGAGGTCTATAGTGTTCCTCTTTTGAGAATCTGCATATGAAAGCAATAAAAAAAATAGTGTGGAAATTATAAAGGGACCTGGGAAGAACTTACAGCGTGGTATGAGCCTCAGGACTTGGCAAAGGTTGCTTGAGCTTCAGGGTGTGGTAAGGAATAGAACCACGTGCTTGTTTTGATCTGAAGATGCTCGCAACTATGTTTTAGAACTCTCACTTTTTGAATAATTTTTGGTTTTGCTCTTGGCCGTTTCTGCACACCCTATTTTTTTGAATGAGGTTGGGAAGGCTTGTATATATAGTGTGTAATGTGTATCAAACAATATTATGGTCATTGAAGCCTTGCATTCATGTTTGAGATTTCCTCCATAACCAACTTTGAACCATTTTCCATATTTGTGAAATTTTGAATTTTTATGCCCATAATAAGCCATGCACGAATTTGGAATGTGTTTTAAGGTGTATCAAAGCTAATCAACACAAAATATATCCCTCCATTAATTTCTTGGATTTTTATTTGAATTTTAAAGATTTAAAATGAATTAAATCAAATAAAATTAAATAAAAATGAAAAAAATTAATTTTAAATCTTGAAATAAATTGTGGGACACGTGGGAGGCTTGGCCAAGCTGAATCAAGTGGAAAAAGTGGGCCCCTTTTGTCAAAAATGAAGTTTCAAGGATAATTGACTTTGGCCATTTCACAAAAATTTCCCAACTTCTCCAATGCATATCTTGCTCAATTTTGAAGCTATGAACATGTTCTTGGACATTTTGGAAAGGTCTTGAAGTCCTCTAACCAATGTCTTTGGTCCCATGTCATCTTGATTTACCAATCTCAAGTTATGGTCTTTGACTTAAAGTCCCTTTTTGTTGACTTTTGAAAATGACCTTTAATGTTGAAATTGATAACTTTTTGTGAGAGCATTTCTTGGACTTGGAATGTGAAGATGAGTTGTAGGAAATGTCATCCCCTTGGTCAAGTTACAGTTGACTTTTCAACTGTCCAAAAATAGAAACTTTTGCATCTTGAGACTTTTTGAGCCATGCTTGTGAAATCATGATCAAGAATTGATCAAATGAGGATTGTGGCTTCAAAATAAGATGTTGACCAAAATTTTTGACTTTTGACTGTCAAATGACCATTTTGCCCCTGCAGTTGACTGTGGAGCAATTAGGATTTTTGACTATGCAATTTGATGTTGTGAGTCTTGAACCTTGACATATGGATGCTTGACACTGTATATGAGCATGTGGGACTTGATTGAGCCCTTGAAAACTTCAACTTCCTTGCAAGAACCAAAACCCTAGTTTGACTGGCTTAGGAGGATGGTTTAACTGTGTAGCCCTTGAGTAGACTTTGAACCCTTTGAGGCAAAACTTTGAAGATTATGGGAGGGCAAATTTTGGGGTTCAACAGTTGCCCCTGTTCAATCTTCTTAGACCTGAGGATGTAGATTGGCTTGTGTGCCTTTCGTGATCCGAGGGTGGAAGATGATTGAACACTAGAGTGCCCAGAAATTTGCACTCACATAGTAGAATATCAGCAGTGTGATGTCGGGAATGGGCTTACAGATGCCATTTGGAGAGATGATGGATGGGAGGATGGGCTTAAAGATGCCATCTGGAAGTGTGACAGAACCTTGTCGGGAATGGGCTTATAGATGCCATTTGGAAAGATGGTGGATAGGTGAATCTGAATAAGAAATAGAATAACTTTCGTGTCTGGAGCATATCTAGTCTGTGTCTAACTGCTGACGTCTGAATAAAGGGTAGAATGACCGCCGTGTCTGGGGTATATCCATACTGCATGAGTAACAGAATGTCATCCGAATCTGGATCGTATCTGGACTGAACAATAGAAGAGCATCCGGGATGGAGCATCTCTAAGTTGTCTTTTAGAAGTTTGAATCTGAATAAGCAATAGAACGGCGTCCGGATCTGGAGCATCTCTAGGCTATATCTGAAGGGGAATCTGAATAGGTATCAGAATGTCACCATGCCTGGGTCACATCTGAACTATCTCTAGAAGGAGTCTTGAATAAGCAAAGGAACAGCATCCATATCTGGAGCATTTCCAAGCTATCTCTGAAAGGAAATCTGGAATAAGTATCAGAACATCGCCATGCCTGGGTCACATCTGAACTATATCTAGAAGGAGTCTTGAATAAGCAAAAGAACAACATCCATATCTGGAGCATTTCCAAGCTATATCTGAAAGGAAATCTAGAATAAGTATCAGAACGTCGCCATGCCTGGGTCACATCTGAGCTATATCTAGAAGGAGTCTTGAATAAGCAAAAGAACAGCATCCATATCTGGAGAATTTCCAAGCTATCTCTGAAAGGAAATTTGGAATAAGTATCAGAACGTCGCCATGTCTGGGTCACATCTGAACTATATCTAGAAGGAGTCTTGAATAAGCAAAAGAACAGCATCCATATCTGGGGCATTTCCAAGCTATCTCTGAAAGGAAATCTGGAATAAGTATCAGAACGTCTCCATGCCTGGGTCACATCTGAACTATATCTAGAAGGAGTCTTGAATAAGCAAAAGAACAGCATCCATATCTGGAGCATTTCCAAGCTATCTCTGAAAGGAAATCTGGAATAAGTATCAGAACGTCGCCATGCCTGGGTCACATCTGAACTATATCTAGAAGGAGTCTTGAATAAGCAAAAGAACAGCATCCATATCTGGAGCATTTCCAAGCTATCTCTGAAAGGAAATCTGGAATAAGTATCAGAACGTCGCCATGCCTGGGTCACATCTGAACTATATCTAGAAGGAGTCTTGAATAAGCAAAAGAACAACATCCATATCTGGAGCATTTCCAAGCTATCTCTGAAAGGAAATCTGGAATAAGTATCAGAACGTCGCCATGCCTGGGTCACATCTGAACTATATCTAGAAGGAGTCTTGAATAAGCAAAAGAACAGCATCCATATCTGGAGCATTTCCAAGCTATCTCTGAAAGGAAATCTGGAATAAGTATCAGAACATCGCCATGCCTGGGTCACATCTGAACTATATCTAGAAGGAGTCTCTGAATAAACAATAGAATAGCATCCATGGTTGGAGCATCTCTAAGTTATCTCTGAAAAGAAACCCTGAATAAGCAACAGAATAGCGTCCATCTGGAGCATATATGAACTATTTCTGAACAAGTAACTCTGAACAAGCAACAAAATAGCGTCCATCTGGAGCATATCTGAACTATTTCTGAACAAGTAACTCTGAACAAGCAACAGAATAGCGTCTATCTCTGGAGCATTTCTAGCTATCTCTTTAATCTCTTTAATGTAGATATGCCCTGGCTAGATACAGGTATCGAATCCATAATCAATCGCTCACAGATATGCCCTGGCTAGATGCAGGTATCGAATCTGGAATTGCAACAGTTGATAGTAATCGTCTTTGGATTGACCTTTTTCCTGAAAAAGGCAAAACATCAGTTGTGCAATGCATGATGTCATGATGTTCTCAGGGAGAAATGAGATTGTGTGATATGATGCGTATGTGCATGCATTGTGTATGTAAGCAAGATGTATGAAAGGTGATATGTTTATGAATGTATTTTCGTCTAGGAAAATAAATCCTTGACGAATGCCGGGAAGTTGAATCCTGGGCTGATGTTGAAGAACAGAGTTCTTCGTTTCCGCTGGGGATGATGGTTGCAAGAATAAATCGGTAGGAGAAGATGACTCCGTTGGGGAATAAACTTGTTGGAGAGATTACTCTGCGGGGAATTACTCTGCGGGGAAGAGATACTTCGCTGAGGTTTTGATGAGAACTCCGCTGGGAATTCCGTTGATATGTTATGTTGGAAGCTTTGATGAACTCCGCTGGGGGGTAGGAAGAACTTCGCCGATGACGATCTTTCCGTGGCAATTAGCTGAGGATAACCCAGTTATAAAATCTGGTGGAGTATAACCTTTGAATAAAGTCCGGGGAGAGACGTGCGTACTCTGCAGGTGATAAGCTTCCAGAATCTACTGGGGATAAGCTTCCTACTGGGGAGATTTTTTTGAGACTGTACTGGGGAAGTGCTCCACTGGATGTCTGGTATTCCGCCGGGGAACAATCTTATATTAAGACTGTCGGGATGCTTGTTAGGAATGTCTGCATACTCCGTTGTGGAATATTGAGATTTCTGGGGATACCCATCTTCCTTAAGGCCGACTGTAGGCTAACTCTGTTTGGGGAGAGTGTTGCTGACTTGCTGGAGATATTGTGCCTTTTCAGGGCTTATGGGAATCAAACTCTGCTCAGGGAGGAGTATTATTGAGTCTTGTTCTTACTCTGCGAGGAGTGGAGATCTCTTGGTTACATTCTTCAGCTGAACTTACCTTGGTGCCTCGGTGGGCAGAGCAACCAGATCGTTTAGACAACTTATTATTGCCCCTGTTTCTGTGGGAGAAGATACCTGTGGAGGTGCTTGACAACTGCCGTTTGCCAAATCTTCTTCTGGTAGGCAAGTGACGAGGTGACGGGACATAGTCGTACGCTTTAATCCCTAACTTTTGCCTGGACCGCCCTTTCGGGTTTTCAGTCCACCGGGATACCCATTTTTGCCCAAGCCGCCTTTTCAGGTTTTCGATTTGCTGGGTGTACAGATTTTTTTCATTTTCATCCCTTATTTTTGCCCGAACCCTTTTGGTTCGCCGGGGAGCCCTTATTTTTGCCTAGGTATGTCAACCTAGCGGGTCTTTGATTATGCGTAGTATTTTTTCGACTATGTCCCCATTCTCAGGATGCAAGGAGTTGTCACTGTCAATAGTGTTTTGCCATGCCACCAGAAGATGTTTGATCAGGCAAGATTCGTTGCTGGAATGCTCCAAGTGACTTAGGCGGAGATTTTCCCCAGGCTATTTGGCATTTTGAGAGATTCCTTGAATCTTGACTGGACTGCCCCAGATGATAGACAATGACCATGTCGTGCCCCTTGATTGGAAGTGCTTTTGTTCGCTGGATATTCTTCGTGCGAATTTCTATGTTGTTCGAACAAATAGTCATATGTAAACAATGTTATTTTAAGAATGCAAATCTTATGTCTGTCTTGAAGTTTTTGAGAAATGCATTTTTCATAAAAACAAGTGATTTTTGTAAAATGTGATGTCAACTCATTATTTTATAGCAAACCTTAAGGAGTCAGGATACCTTTCGTAACAGTATGCTTTCGAACTAACCCATGCTTCAGCTAGGACTTTTTAGGGTTGTAACGTGGCCTGGTTCACGGTTTAAGAAACAAAGGATAAAGGCTCAAATTATTTGTACCCACCCGTTCTTCGTAATGTCCTTCAAACCTAAACTCAGCTGATCGTGCGTTAGACCTTGTTTGAGTCTTCGTCCTGATATACCGGTGATGGTTCGGATGTTGACAATTTATTTGGAATAGGCAGTCATTCCTTTTTTGGTTGAGGGTTTGTAGGACCTCTTTCTTTTTTGATTTTGTTATCCCTGTTTTTTGCCTGAACTGTTTCTTTCATGATCACAGTCAGCGGGATGCCCAGTTTTTGTAAGTCTCCTTCATAGGTTTTGACTTATTGGGCTTTAGTTTTTTTTTTGGTAATGACTGCTTGTCCTTTATGATTATTCAGGACCATCACTGTCTTTTGTTTTGTAAGGACTTCTTCGGTGCCACTCGTTGTGCACCTGGATCAAACTGAGAGAACTACCCTGCCCCAGGTTATGATTAAGGGTTTTAATTTTCGAAAAGAAAAAACTCCGACTTCTTTGGCTCAAAGGGGTTGATGAAGGATTATCATCCTTATAACTCTAGTGTTTAGGAATTGAAACAATGTTTGTACCTCATCAGCGAGGTTTGTTCAAAAGCATACTGTAGATTATGGTATCATTTTCGTCATCCTCCCTCAAGAGGCTTAGAATTATTAATTGAGAGTTGATTATCAAAAAATGAAAGCAATTTGAATATAATGAAAATAATTGGATTAATTCAAAAACAGACATATGCAGTGCATTAGTGAAATAAAAGAGTTTGCTATGACATTAATTGTTTGTATAAGCAAAAAAATTACAACTCGGAAATTCAAATAAACAAAAGCCTTCAATGATTGGGCAAAGGAGCATTGATTATGTTTGGAGTCTCTGACGCTTCAAACTGAATCTCTCCGGCGTCGATCATGTCTTGAATCTTGTTCTTCAAAGGCCAGCAGTTGTCCGTAGTATGACCTGGGCTATCGGAGTGGTATGCGCACCTCTCATTAGGATGGTAGTTGGGAGCAGAGGTGTTTGGATTCCGGAGAGGAGCCCTCAAGGTAATCAGCCCTGCCTTCAACATTTGCTATAGCGCTTGATCCAGTGACATGTTGATCTTAGTGAACTGTCTCTTGGGTGCGACCTCCTTACGCTGATGCCCCTGTCCTTGTTGAGCAGGCCTATGATTAGAGATCTGGATTGCCCCTACATGTTGATCATGGCGACCCTTTTGGCTGTACGCAGCATGGGCCTCTTTCTTCCCACTGTAAGGCTTTTTACGAGCATCAGCAGGTGTAGCTTCTTGAATCTTTCCAGCCTTGATGCCAACTTCGATCCTCTCCCCGGTCAAGATCAAATCTGTAAACCCAGCAGAAGAATTTCCAATCAGATGGTTGAAGAAGGGACCAGACAGGGTCCCCAAGAACATGTCAACGAGCTCACGGTCAGTCAAAGGTGGCTGCACCCTTCCAGCCAGGTCTCTCCACCTTTGCGCATATTCCTTAAAACCTTCACCCGTCTCCAGTGACATACCCTGGAGTTGGGTACGCGTAGGAGCGAGGTCAGCATTATACTGATACTGCTTATTAAAAGCAGTAGCGAAGTCCTCCCAGTTACGAATAGTGGTTCCATCCAGCTGATAGAACCATTTGAGTTGAGTCCCTGAAAGACTCTCCTGGAAGAAATGGATCCATAGATTCTTGTCTGCCGTGTAGGGTTGGATCTTCCTTGCGTATGAACGGAGGTGCAGCTTAGGACAGGAAGCCCCGTCGTACTTTGCAAAGGCAGGTGCCTTAAACTTGTGAGGGATCACCACCCCAGAAGATAAGCCTAGGTCTCCGAAGTCCAACCCGGGCACCTGTTGAATCTCCATGGCATTTAACCTGTCCTCCAGCTGTTTGTACCGGTCCTCAGCAGGAGGGTACTGTTCATCGTTGAAGTCTGTCTCGGTGTCAGAGACCACAGGACTAGGAACCCTTCTCTCTTGGTGACTGCCTTCCCCAACAGATGGAGTAGTCCGCTCAGCTTCATTCTGCAGTGTATTCCCAGATCTGTGTCCTCTTCTTCTTTTTCTTCAAAAGCAGAGTCTTCAATTCCTGTTGTCCTTGGGCTAAGCTCATGACCAGCTCCTGGAACTGGGTGTTCTGGGCCTGGAGGGCCTTGATAGCTTTCTCATTGGATGATTCAGGATTCATGATGACTGCTGAAATAAACAGCGAAGAAGGTAAGCGACCTGTAACAAGGGTACCTGTAATGCAATGATATGTATGATATGTATGCAATGTTTTCAAGGATCTCGCGAGGTAAACAGAGAAACTTGTTAGAATTTGAATTTGGGTAGCTTGATTGAAGGAACTTCATGTTGTTGAGAGTCCTTCTTCAAGAGTCAAGGCTCGCCATATCGAGTGGGTCATAGCCCCTGACTCAAGTCATTAACCTTGGCTAGAGGAAAATAAATCCCCTTTGCCCCTTGCTAGACATTTGATTCGTCATGACCTGCATCACAAGCCCTTGAGATCCTTGAAATGGATTAGTCCTTATGTAGGATGTATGCAATGGTATGATGGTATGATGTTATGCTGTGGAGCAATGTAGGTAAACCCTGTTATGAGTCCAGGTTAAGGACTGTAAACAAAACCTGCAAGAAACTCAAGTGTCAGATAACAAGTATGCAAGTAGTCAAGTTTTTAAGGCACACAAGTCACATAAAGAGCCCTTAGAGTTTAGGCCAGCATGACGTTTGGGGTACTACCCTCTTGAAGTTGGTGGGCTCAAACCTGTCCTATCAAAGTAACCGGGTTCTAAGGAGCTCAATATCATTGGATTGTTTTCTGTGTTCATCGTTTCGATTTAGCCACTGAACTGGCGATCAAAATATCCCAAGAAAACAACCCTCAACTGAGTGTAGCATCGAGTATCAACCAACTTCGGACTGCACCAAAGTAGTTATCTCGCTACCCTAAAGAGGCCAAGATGGTTCAATTAAGGTTCCTAAGGTCAGTTGATGCTTCACGACACCACGCGGCGGCCCCGTACTCTCCTTGAATGGACTCAAGGGTTACCGGTACTCACCAAAGTGCCACATCAACGTAGCAGACTGCTTCAACCGTGTCGGTATACCCCGCACAGTTCCCTCACAGTCTTGTTGCTACTTTCTAAGAAGGTATCCCCCAGATCCGGGTTAGGATCTATAAAACTCCCAAGACAGGCCCAATAATTTAAAGCACACAAATCAGGCAATTGAAAACATAAGTCTGAGTTATCCTAAGGTACACCTCACTTTAAAGTGTCCCCAGCAGAGTCGCCAGTTCTGTGATCGGTGGATTTAGAACTGACTGTTTTTAGCTGGTTCGCGAAATATCGCGGAAGCAAGAGTCGCCACCATCTTTTATTTTCTCCAACATGGACAGGACAAAAGCACAGCAAAATTCCTTATGAGATAGTTTCTCGGTTCGGGAGGTAGATTTATAGAAAGGGAAGGTGTTAGCACCCTTTCTATCCATGGTTATCCATGGGCTCTTAGATACTTGCTCTTATGTTTTCAAAATATTTGCTTTTCAAAATGTGAGTGGGTTTTGCAAAAGTTTCTTTGAAAGATTTCTGAATAACTCTTGTATCAGTCCTCAAGAGTGTTTGAAAAATTGTTTTGAAAGATTTTGAAAGTGTCAGTGTGAAAAGATTTTTGATTTGGTTTTTTAGAGAGCAAGTATCTATGAGTCATCTACCTACCCTAAGGAATTAAGCTGTGTAGAAGTCCTTAAGGTAGTGCCATCCCACCATTGAGAGTTAGGTAGAACCATCGTTGGAGGTGTTCGGGTCAATTCGAGTGTAGGGACAGTGTGGTCACCGAAGCAACAGTAAGACACCTTAGAAGCTACCCTTATGTCCTTGATCCTTTTTTAATCCGAGGCAACCGTTTTCGAGGCAAATGTTCCGAGGCAACTGTTTCGAGGCAACTGTTTCGAGGCAACTGGATCATGGACATAAGGACCGCTAAGACGTCCTATACTTGACGACCACGTTTCGAAGGCAACGAGTGAGGCGTACCCTAGAAGTGGTGTGTGCATTGTGTGTTGTATTCATGTTATGTTTGTCTTTGTAATTAGTGAGCTACGAGTTGTTTTTATTTACATACATTCTTTCATGCAAGTTTAGCAGTTAAGGGGTGCAGAAAGTAAATTGCGGAAAAATAAATCCTACGCTATTACAAGGCGCGGGTCTATACATCGCCAAAAATTACAAAGACCCGTTTTTTAGTAAATAAGTACGGAAATTAAATAAAGCGATAAACCTATTTAACTATTACATTCTTGAAGGCAATTACATAATAATCAAATAAAGTAAATGCGCGCGAATAAAATAATCGGGAACGTCTTAAGGGTGTTGACCCTTTTTAGAAAAGAAATTGATTTTTTGTCTTTTTGTCAATTAAATGCAATTAATTAAATAATTAAACTAATTAATTAAAAGAAAATATATTTTTGTGTTTTTTATGTTTTTTATGAAATAAAATAAAAAGAAACAAAATTAAGTCAACCTAATTCTAAATTATTTTAATTATTAAAAGAAAAGTCAAAATTGCCTAATTAAACTATTTCAATTAATGTTTATTTACAAAATAATATAATAATAATAATAATGATGTTAGTTCTATTTTTTTGATTTTTTATGAAAATATGTTAATTATGCTAATTATTAAAAAAATAAAATAAGGCAAATAAATAAAAGAAAAGAAAATGACAAAACAAAATAAAATAAGAAAAAAAGTAAATAAACCCAAGGGGGGTGAGATGGCCTTCATGGAGGTTTTCTGAAGTAATTCTGGCCCAACAACAAGAAGCCTTATTTGACTTTTTTGATCTCCTACAGCATGCTTGACTCCAGACCATGGTGTTCCTTTCTTTTTGTCCCCTGGATCTGCCTTGGATGACACTTGGCTTGTTGGGATATGAGGTCTATAGTGTTCCTCTTTTGAGAATCTGCATATGAAAGCAATAAAAAAAATAGTGTGGAAATTATAAAGGGACCTGGGAAGAACTTACAGCGCGGTATGAGCCTCAGGACTTAGCAAAGGTTGCTTGAGCTTCAGGGTGTGGCAAGGAATAGAACCACGTGCTTGTTTTGATCTGAAGATGCTCACAACTATGTTTTAGAACCCTCACTTTTTGAATAATTTTTGGTTTTGCTCTTGGCCGTTTCTGCACACCCTATTTTTTTGAATGAGGTTGGGAAGGCTTGTATATATAGTGTGTAATGTGTATCAAACAATATTATGGTCATTGAAGCCTTGCATTCATGTTTGAGATTTCCTCCATAACCAACTTTGAACCATTTTCCATATTTGTGAAATTTTGAATTTTTATGCCCATAATAGGCCATGCACGAATTTGGAATGTGTTTTAAGGTGTATCAAAGCTAATCAACACAAAATATATCCCTCCATTAATTTCTTGGATTTTTATTTGAATTTTAAAGATTTAAAATGAATTAAATCAAATAAAATTAAATAAAAATGAAAAAAATTAATTTTAAATCTTGAAATAAATTGTGGGACACGTGGGAGGCATGGCCAAGCTGAATCAAGTGGAAAAAGTGGGCCCCTTTTGTCAAAAATGAAGTTTCAAGGATAATTGACTTTGGCCATTTCACAAAAATTTCCCAACTTCTCCAATGCACATCTTGCTCAATTTTGAAGCTATGAACATGTTCTTGGACATTTTGGAAAGTTCTTGAAGTCCTCTAACCAATGTCCTTGGTCCCATGTCATTTTGATTTACCAATCTCAAGTTATGGTCTTTGACTTAAAGTCCCTTTTTGTTGACTTTTGAAAATGACCTATAATGTTGAAATTGATAACTCTTTGTGAGAGCATTTCTTGGACTTGGAATGTGAATATGAGTTGTAGGAAATGTCATCCCCTTCAAAATGAGCTTTGGATGGGATTTTTCTGATGAACCATGAAAAAGTTACGCCTTGGTCAAGTTACAGTTGACTTTTCAGCTGTCCAAAAATAGAAACTTTTGCATCTTGAGACTTTTTGAGCCATGCTTGTGAAATCATGATCAAGAATTGATCAAATGAGGATTGTGGATTCAAAATAAGATGTTGACCAAATTTTTTGACTTTTGACTGTCAAATGACCATTTTGCCCCTGCAGTTGACTGTGGAGCAATTAGGATTTTTGACTGTGCAATTTGATGCTGTGAGTCTTGAACCTTGACATATGGATGCTTGACACTATATATGAGCATGTGGGACTTGATTGAGCCCTTGAAAACTTCAACTTCCTTGCAAGAACCAAAACCCTAGTTTGACTGGCTTAGGAGGATGGTTTGATTGTGTAGCCCTTGAGTAGACTTTGAACCCTTTGAGGCAAAACTTTGAAGATTATGGGAGGGAAAATTTTGGGGTACAACAGATACGTTGGCCATTAGGGCTATATTGGCTCGTTCATCTTCTGATTTTGTTTCTTCCTCAGAAGATTCTGAGTCATCCCACATTGCCATAAGACTTTTCCTCTTTTCTCTGGAGAATTTATTTTTAGGCTTTTGTTTTTGTAGATTTGGGCAGTCGCTTTTGTAGTGGCCTGATTCATTGCATTCGTAACATATAATGTCTTTGTCGCTAGATTTTCTATATCCAGAAGATTATTCAGAGTGATTTCCTGTTCTTCTGGGATTTCTAAACTTCCTTTGTCTGTGCTTCCATAGTTGATTGACTCTTCTGGAGAGAAGATATAATTCATCTTCTTCTGATGAGGATCCACTAGAGTTTTCTTCTTTTGACTTAAAAGCTTTAGATTCATATTTTTTATTAGATTTAAGAGCGAGAGACTTACCTTGCTTTTGGGGTTCATCTTCTTCTAGTTCTATCTCATGACTTCTCAAGGAGCTGATAAGTTCTTTAAGAGATATTTTATTCAGATATTTGGCTAGTTTTAAGGCTGTGACCACGGGTCTCCATTTCTTAGGTAAGCTTCTGATGATTTTCTTAACATGATCTACTGTTGAGTACCCTTTGTCCATAACTTTTAGCCCAAGAACTAGAATTTGAAACCTTGAGAACATTATTTCAACTGTTTCATCTTCTTCCAGTTTGAAGGTCTCATACTTTAGAATGAGTGAAAGGGATTTGATTTCTTTAGCTTGCGTGTTGCCTTCATATGTCATTCTTAATGAGTCAAACATGTTTTTAGCTGATTCTATGTTTGTGATCTTCTCATACTCTGTATATGAGATAGAACTTAAAAGTATTATTCTGGCTTTATGATAATTTCTAAGTACTTTCTTTTGTTGATCTATCATTCTCTTTCTGTAGATCTTCTGACCACTTCCATTAACCGGCCGAATGTATCCATCAGTTACTATGTCCCAGAGATCAGCGTCATGAGCTAGAAAGAAGCTTTCAATTTTGTCTTTCCAGTAGTAAAAGTTCTCACCATCAAAGATTGGAGGTTTGTTGTTGATTCTGTCTTTTTCATAAAGATTATCACTGCTGATGATATGGCTGGGTCCCACCATAGTGTTTTTCTTGCAAGGATCTTTTTCTGACACAATTAACTATTTGCACCCAGAACTAGGCGCTCTGCTACCAATTGAAGGATAGAAAAACACAAGTAATGGGGGGGGGGGGGGGGGGGTTTGAATTGGTGTTTTAAAAACTTAAACAAAATAACTCTTTGATTTTATCCTGGTTCGTTTGAACTCAAACTACTCCAGTTCACATGTCAAGGTGATTTTTCCTCTCTCAACGAGGTCTTAATCCACTAATCAAATCTTTGATTACAAACCACAAAGACCACTGTCAATGTATTCTTGAGACTAAACCACAACTTGGTTTCTCAACGAATTTAAACAAAATGAAATAAAGACAATGTTACAAAGATTTCTTCTAAAAAGTTGTATCACAATTATGATGTTTACACAAGATTACAATACAATGAACAATATAAAAGTTAGAGAGCTTTTTGAGTGATACAACTGTTTTTGCATGAGGAAGAGCCACCTTTAATATTATGAGAGACTCCTTTATATAGGCGCAACGATAGAGATCCGTTGGAGACATCAGAGTTTATTTTTGGAATGTTGATAAGTGAAAGTAAATGCAATTTACAAAAATACAGATCTTGTCTTGATTTTCTGTTACTCCTTTGATTGTAATAATTGAATTGTAACACATCAAAGTTTCCTTGATTGCTGCTGTTGATATATCAGAACAAGTTTAATTAGAGTTTTTTCCTGCAGCTTGGTGCTTCGGAAGATAGTATTAGAGCTTCTTACTGAGCGTGAAATTGGTCTAAGCTTGCTATGTTCTGTCCTTGGTTATTTCATGAGATCTTCTTGAGAGATACTTTGCCAACTTGTACTCTCTTTATTCAGAACTTCTCTACAGTTAAAATGAGATAACTAGAGATCATAATTATTCTTTATAAATATTATTTATTTGTTATCATCAAAACTATTTAAGTAAGATGTAGAACCAAACTATGTTCTAACACACATTTCTTTTTTCATGCATTCCTTTTTCATTTTCTCTTATAGTCATAGACATAGCTTAAACACACCCTTAGAAGTATTAAACAAGAGTGGATATTATGGAGTACCATGGGCGTAAGGGGTGTTATATGATGTGATCGATCTAGAAGGGGGGTTGAATAGATCGTTTAAAATAATTTGCGCTTTTTAAAATTGTTTTTAGAAAAATATGCGAAAGCTTTCTGGAATCTCCAATCGTCTAAACGATCCTCTATTGAAAATATCGGATATGCTAAATCGTATGGGATATAATGACAAAATAAGAATCAATGAATTTTACTCAATTGATCAATTACTTATACACTCTCAATGATTACTAATTACTACAAATGAGTTGAATGAGATAAGGATAAGCACAATCAATAATTTTATGGATTAGTCAATTTGTCAAACACGTTGTGAGCAAAGCACCTTAGGTTTGGTTTTACAAAATTGTAGTGGTAAGTTTTCTTAGGTATCAATCAAAAGGATTTTTACCAATGTTTTGAAATGATCTCAACACACTACAATTTCAATAAGTGCAGATTTGACAAATTAACTTTCGCACAGTTTAGTAAGCAAGTATAGAAATAAAGAAAAAGAAGAAGAACACGCGATTTGTTAAGGCAGTTCCTCTTGTCATCCTCGCGTAGGGTACATCTACCCCCAATTCTAGAAACTAGAATTGAGATGTTTGATATTAAGTTGCAAATGATACAAGAGAAGAGATGGTTCACAATAAAAACAAACCAATATTGCTGATGTAACAATCTTCTTCCATTTCCTTGGTTTAAGCAAAACCAAGTGCCACATTCTTCGAACAAACCTCCGGTTATCGCTACTTGATTAAGCAAATCCACCGTCTCTTAATCCTTTCACTCGTCTGGTTTCGATCACAAGCAATTTGACCCCAAATCTATCTTCACATTCCTCCGGTTACCGCTACTTGATTAAGCAAACCCACTGTTTCTTAATCCTTTCACTCGACTGAATTTAATGAAGCAAAGACTTATGCAAAAAGCCCCACACCAATAGGAATCTTGGAGGACAAAATCCCAATGGTTTTATTCAAGAACAGCCCACAATTGCTCAACCTAAATCAGAATTGAATTCTTGATTTGAATGTTATCACTATAGCAATTTTCTTGAATCAACAACCATGATTATATTTAGATGTTGATTTTTGAGAAGAGAGGATGAAGATGATGAGCACTATGTGTATCTTTCACTAGTTGTTGTTAACTGCCAATAATGATGCATAATGAATATATATATATATATATATATATATATATATATATATATATATATATATATATATATATATATATATATATATATATATATATATATATATATATATATATATGTTACCTAATAGCCACGATTCACAAACATAGAAGAAAATCAGTTGAAGCAAGCGAGCGGTCGACGCAACCAGAAGAGGGGGCCGGCGCGACACAACCCGCACCCAGAGGAAAAATTGTTTTGAAGTGTAATGCATCGACCGCTTCAGGACTTGCGTTGACGCAAACATCAAATATTATGATTCCCAGGTTGAGTCGACCAGAAGGGTCAACGCAATATATCCAGCAGTCAGAGAGAAATCCATTTTGAAGTACAGTGCATCGACCGCTTCAGGGCTTGCGTTGATGCAAAATTTGAATGTTTTGAGTTCTAGTTTGAGTCGACCGGAAGGGTCGACCTGACACATCCAGAGCTTGATTAAAGATAATGAGTCGACCGCACCTATCTTTGAGTCTACGCACAGATTGTAATTTCCTAAAACTACTTGTTTCTGGAGATCTTTGTTCCAATAATTCCATTGTAAGATTGTTCATAGAGCCAACCAAAATAGAGAGAGATTTATAATTGTTTTGACATCATTAAAATACTTATAGAGGGACTTTGCCTTCACATACTCCCCCTTTTTGATGATGTCAAAATAATGCTCAAATATGCTCCCCTGAGTTTGTGTGTTCCGTTTGCAAGCTATATATAGTCTTCTATGTTCACTTCTCCCCCTTTGAAAACATCAAAAAGATATAAAGCACAAGGTCAAAAGTAACAAAATATATTAAATGCAACGTCATTTTCCATTTGAAACTAATAACACCAACAATCATTCACATAAAATGAAATTAGTGTGGATCATA
Source organism: Vicia faba (assembly GCA_948472305.1). Classification (NCBI taxonomy): domain Eukaryota; kingdom Viridiplantae; phylum Streptophyta; class Magnoliopsida; order Fabales; family Fabaceae; genus Vicia; species Vicia faba. The sequence continues at coordinate 1,055,023,904 of OX451735.1, forward strand.
AAATGCAATAATTAGACAAATGTATGTAGAATTTTACAAACCAGTTCATAAGAATAATTGTATGAGGTTATCAAAAGAAGGGCAACATAAGAAATTAATTAGGATTGCATAAACATGAATCAATTTTCTAGGTTGTCGGTATTATTATTTTCTGGAGCATCAGGTGGAAGGTTTGGAAAATGCTGAAGGAAGGTGGAATGAAAAGAGGCAAGGTTCTCAGTTTGTGATTGAAGCATGCCTTCCAACATGGAGTATCGCTGATCTTGAATATTTGAATAATTTGAGAACATTTTGTTTTGGACTTCTACAAGGTTGTAGATGTTTGAAATCCTCTCATTTTGAAGGAGTGCATCTTCCTTTTGTTGGAGCTGCATTTTCTCCAAAAGAGCTATCATATTGGCATTGTTTTCTTGAGCATCCGGGACATCCTCTTCCATATTTCCTTCATTTTCTTCTTCCTCAGACTCTTCTTCTTATTCATTATCACCCTCTTCACCATCACTATTTTGGAACGAAACAGATGTACTTCTCACAACATAACGATATTTTTGTTCCTTGTGATCCCATTGGAAGCCCATCAAGGTCAGTGATTTCTTTGTGAATTCAAGATCAGAGGTCATACCAATATAAGGAATTCCTGCAATTTAAATCTTTTCTCGATTGAGAACTCTTTGAATGAAATAGGGATAGCATAATGTGGTGCCTCTTCCAGATTTATGCAGATCAAACATGCGGCTAGCAAAATAGTGTGGCCAATGAACCTTTATTTTATGTTTTAAAACATACAGCAGTTGAACCTTAGGTATATCCACACGATAAAGACCACCCTTATTGGGTCGAATGATATGGCAAATGATCCAAAAGAGAATTCATTCAAATGGGGCTAGGGCACCAGTTGTTACAGATCTTGGGAATAAATCACTGTTAACTATTCTGTCACTATAGGATTTCTTCAGCATGGAGTTTAAGGCCGACTTGAATTCATAATTGGGAGCAAGAACGGTATCAGAGATTTTAATAGCATCAGAATCAACTGGCCACATAAAAAAATAGGTATTTCCAAACATGAGATCTAACCATATAATATTTGTTGTTCATTCTATACTTAAATTCAAAACCCTCAAACTTTCCTTGCATGCCAGTATAGAACATTTTGACTAAATCCTCATTATACGGTGTATCACATTCAAGAAATAAGTGGAAGTTCTGAAATCTTAACAATTCAATAATTTCATGAAGATGCATATGACCCAAGGTTTTCATATATAAAGTCGATTGTCTAATTATGTTTCTCTTACCAAAAGCGTCAACAAAAGTACCAGCAATGTCATCAAAAAGAAGTGAAAGAGCAGTTATCGGATTATCCGACTGAACATTGGAGGAGCTTCCTCTGAAGGTTCTCTTCTTAGCTACCCTTGAATCCATTAGGGAAATATCTTGAAAGATATGGGTATGTGAATAAAGAAAACAAAATAACAGAGTGATAAAGAAATAAAATTTAGAATTTATTCGCGATGAGTCGACCACTCACAGAGTGTTGCATCGATGCAAGAATTGTTTTAATTGATACTGAGTGAACTTTAAAGTATGCGTCGACACATGTAAGCTATGAGTCGACTCAAAAGTAAATAATTGTGTTTTTATGCACCTTTTTCAATTGATTTTATGCAATTTATGTAACTCTTAGAATCCCTATGTACTTTAATAATAACGATAAAAAAGAACAAGTTTACCATTTACACATGGTTAAGAGTAGAGAATAAATGAGAACGATATTACCTTCATGAGAGTTGATAAGAGCTTTAACTAAGGCTATTCATAAGAGCATTAAACATTAAGAGAATATGTTCAATAAACTGAAATGTATGCAACTTACTTAAGTTATAACCTATTCGAGATATCGAGAACACCAAGTTCCCTACGGATATGATGAAAGGGATCCGTAGCGAGTGGTTTAGTAAAAATGTTAGCAAGTTGATTTTTGCTATCAACATGCTTAAAAATAACATCATCATTTTCAACATGATCCCTTAGAAAATGATTCCTTATCTCAATATGTTTTGTGTGGGAGTGCAAAATCGGATTTTTGGTTAGGCTGATGGCACTTGTATTATCACGGAAAATAGGAATATGATCAAGTTGGACATTGAAGTCTAGTAATTGTTGTTTGATCCACAAGATTTGGGCACAACAATTACCGACTGCAACGTATTTTGCTTCGGCGGTTGACAATGCAACTGAAACTTGCTTTTTGCTATGCCAACTTACCAAAGAATTTGAAAAGAAATGACAAGTACCACTAGTGCTTTTCCTATCTGATTTGCAACCGGAAAAGTCAAAATCGGAATATCCAACCAAAGAACAATCACTACCCTTGGAGTACCAAACTCCATACTTAGTTGTACCACTAAGGTACCTAAGTATGCACTTTACGGCTTTTAAATGTGACTCATTAGGACATGATTGAAACTGAGCACACATGCAAACACTAAACATAATATCTGGTCGTAAGATAAAGAAGGAATCCAATCATACCTCTATATATTTTTATATCGACAGGCTTACCATTTTCATCACGGTCCAAGTTTACAGTGGTAGGCATAGGAGTATCGATAGCTTTAGAGTTTGCCATGTCAAATCACTTAAGTAGGTCAAGACAATATTTGGTTTGACTCACGAAATTTCCATCAGTTAATTGCTTGATTTGAAGTCCAAGAAAGTAGTTTAACTCTCCCATCATGCTCATCTCAAATTCTCCATGCATCATCTTAGAGAATTTCTTGACCAAAGATGTGTTAGAAGAACCAAAAATAATGCCATCTACATAAACTTGAACTAAAATAAAATGCTTTCCTTCATGTTTAATAAAAAGGGCTGTGTCAACCTTTCCTCTTGAGAATCCTTGATCTAATAAGAATTTGCTAACACGTTCGTACCAAGCCCTAGGGGCATGTTTAAGACTTTATAGCGCACGCTTAAGTTTGTAAACATAGTTAGGATTCTCAAGATTCTCAAAACTGGGAGGTTGAGACACATAAACCTCTTCATTAATGTATCCATTTAAGAAGGCAATTTTTACATCCATTTGGAATAATTTGAAGTTTTGCGAACATGCATATGCAAACAAAAGGCATATAGCCTCGAGTCGGGCCACTCGAGCATAAGTTTACTCATAATCTATGCCTTCCTCTTGGTTATACCCCTCGGCAACAATTCAATCTTTGTCGCAGGTTATAATTCCATCTTCGTCTAATTTGTTCCTAAAAACCCATTTAGTTCTGATAACTCGATGATCTCGCGGAGGGGGGACAAGGTCTCAAACCTCATTTCTTTTAAACTGATTTAGTTCCTCTTGCATGGCTAAAAATCAATGTTCATCGAGTAAGGCATCTTTAGAGTTTTTAGGTTCAATTTGAGAGACGAATGCAAAATGATAACAAAAGTTACTTAACTTAGAAAGAGTTGTTACTCCCTTTGATATATCTCCTAGGATGTTGTCGATGAGATGATCCTTAGAGGTTTTTCATTCCAAAGGAAGATCATTTTTATTTCTTGGATGATCTTCCTCTATTTCTTTGGATACTTGATCCAACTCTTCTTTAATTTTAGTAGATTCAGAGTCTTTTTCTTTGGGATCTTGTAGTATGCTTTCCGAAGATACACCCTCACCATCATAAACACTACCCTTTCTGACTAATTTCGGATCGGATTCATCAAAGGAAACATGTACAGACTCTTCAACTATATGTAATCTTTTATTAAATACTCTATAGGCTTTGCTTGATTGAGAGTATTCGAGAAAGATACCTTCGTCAGCTTTTGAATTAAATTTACCTAAATTTTCTTTACCATTATTTAACACAAAGCATTTACACTCGAAGACGTGAAAATGAGAAATATTTGGTTTTCTTCCTTTCAAAAGTTCATAGGAAGTTTTGTTTAGAATAGGACGTATTAGAACCATATTCAAAACATAACATGCCGTGTTGATGGCATCAGCCCAAAAGTATTTTGGAAGATGGTGTTCATTGATCATAGTTCTTCCGAGTTCTTTTAAAATACGGTTTTTACGTTCCACCACTCCATTTTGTTGAGGAGTACGTGGAGCGGAAAAATTATGATCAATACTGTATTTCTCACGAAATTTATCAAAGAGATCATTCTCAAATTCCCCACCGTGATCGCTTCGAATAGTAACTATGCTAGTGTTCAATTTGTTTTGAGAAAACTTGGGAAATTTTTCAAAAGTCGGAAAGGTGTCACTTTTATTTGCCAAGAAAATTATCCAACAAAATCTTGAGTAGTCATCTACAATAACGAATCCATAGTAGTTACCACCTATACTTTTAATTCTAGATGGACCAAAGAGATCCATATGAAGAAGTTCGAGAGGTCTCATTGTAGAAACAATGTTTTTAGATTTAAACGATATTCTAGTTTGCTTCCCGATTTGGCAAGCATCACATAAGTGATCCTTGAAAAAATTTAGTTTTGGTAAACTGACTACTAAATCTTTTGAGACAACTTTATTTAACAAATCAAAGTTCAAATGAGCTAGACGTTTATGCCACAACCATGAATATTCATTTAATGTGACTAGACATTTAGTTCCAGTTGGAGATACATTATTCAAGTCAAGCATATACACATTGTTTACCCTCAAGCCTTTGAACACATCATCTTTCTTATCATTATGTTCAATTATGCAATAGTCTTTTGAAAATGATACATTGTATCCTCTGTCGCATAATTGACTAATGCTAATAAGATTGTGTTTAAGACCATCAACTAATAGAACATCAGAGATAGTAGTAGAAGAGGAATTACCTACACTACCTTTACCGAGTATTGATCCCTTGTTATTGTTGCCATAGGTAACAAATCCTTTCTTTTTCGCCACAAAGTCAAAAAATAGAGAGATGTCACCCGTCATATGTCTTGAGCACCCACTATCGATAAACAATCTTTTCTCTGTAGTCTCAAGACATTCCACCTACAAGTTTAAACAAGGGAAGTAGATACCCAATTTTTATTGGGTCCTTGTATGTGAATGATACTTGAGTTATATTTTGGCAACCATTTGAAAATGCCTTGAGGAACCAAAAATCTTCTAAATCGACATTTGCTAATGGTGTGTCCCCTTTTGCAACAATATAAACATGTTAGAGTTTTGGGCAAGTTTCTTTTGCTTGGTGGATCTTTTATTTCATAAGTGTATTTTTGATATGGATTTATCATACTACTTCTGAAATTAGATCTATCAATGCTAAAAGTAATTTTGGGTTGTAAAGCCTTGTCAAGTTTAGCTTTTTAAGAGTTTTTACTTCTTTTTGCCAAATGTAGCAAGTTTCACATCCAGCCCATTCATGCCAAGAAAGTTTATCATCTTTGCTATTAGTTTTGATTTTCTATACCATGGATGCCTTGAGAGCTTCCAATTCTCTTTGAGATTTGGACACTTTATGCTCAAGGTACAAAAAAAAATTCTTATTTGAGGCTAATCGTTTAAAAGCTTCCTTAGCCTCATTTTGAAGCCTTTAATGCGACAGACTTCTTTTCAATGTCTTTTGGTTTTTTATTTTTTTCCTTTTTCTCTTGCTTATTGAGATTGATGAGCTCTTGCTCATGCTCTTGAAGCTTTCCAAACAGTGTTGTTATGTTGAGTGTAGCTAGATTGTTTGCTTCCTTGATTGTTGTAACTTTGGGCTGCCATTCCCTATTAAGACATCTTAAAATTTTGTTAGTAGCAACAGTATTGGGAGTAACATGACCAAGAGTGTGTAAGCGATTGATTATATGAGAAAACCTCTTTTGCATATCAGCAATAGTTTCACCATGCTTTATGTGAAAGAGATCAAACTCTTGAGTTAATGTATTAATTCTAGCAAGTTTAACATAATTTGTCCCTTCATGGGCAATTTGTAGAGCATCCCACATTGCTTTAGCAGTCGCACAATGTGATACTCTAAACTATTCATCAACACCTAAAGAAGTAATAAGCATATTTCTACCTTTCAAATCATAGATATACTTTTTCTCATCTTCCTCATCCCATAGTGCTTCCGGTTTTGGTATGGTAATGTTATCCTCATTGGTCATGGTTATTTGCATAGGACCATCCTCGATAACTTTCCATATCTTTCTATTAACAGAGTTAATATGCACACGCATACAATCTTTCCAATAGCTATAGTTTTCACCGGTAAAAACAAGAGCTCTCGTATAAGCCCCTTTTGGATCGTTCTCCATTTTCTACAAAGTGATATATGACGCACCAGATGAACCGGAGCTCTGATACCACTTGTTAGACGATGAGATCGATCTAGAAGGGGGTTGAATAGATCGTTTAAAATAATTTGCGCATTTTAAATTTTTTTATAGAAAAATATGCGAAAGTTTCCTGGAATCTTCAATCGTCTAAACGATCCTCTATTGAAAAGATCGAATATGCTAAACCGTATGGTATATAATGACAAAATAAGAATCAATGCATTTTACTCAATTGATCAATTACTTATACACTCTCAATAATTACTAATTACTACCAATGAGTTGAATGAGATAAGGGTAAGCACAATCAATAATTTTGTGGATTAGTCAATTTGTCAAACACCTTATGAGCAAAGCACCTTAGGTTTGATTTTACAAAATTGTAATGGTAAGTTTTCTTAGGTATCAATCAAAAGGATTGTTACCAATATTTTGAAATGATCTAAACACACTACAATTTCAATAAGTGCAGATTTGACAAATTAATTTGCGCACAATTTAGTAAGCAAGTATAGAAATAAAGAGAAAGCAGAAGAACACACGATTTGTTAAGGCAGTTCCCCTTGTCGTCCTCGCGTAGGGTACGTCTGTCCCCAATTCTAGAATCTAGAATTGAGATATTTGATATTAAGTTGCAAATGATACAAGAGAAGAGATGGTTTACAATACAAACAAACCAATGTTGCTGATGTAACAATCTTCTTCCCTTTCCTTGGTTTGAGCAAGACCAAGTGTCAAATTATTCAAACAAACCTCCGGTTACCACTACTTGATTAAACAAACCCACTGTCTCTTAATCCTTTCACTTGAATGGTTTCAATCGCAAGCAATTTGACTCCAAACCTATCTTCACAATCCTCCAGTTAACGCTACTTGATTAAACAAACTCACTGTTTCTTAATCCTTTCACTCGGATGAATTCAATGAAGCAAAGACTTGTGCAAAAACCCCCACACCAATAAGAATCTTGGAGGAGAAAATCCCAATGATTTTATTAAAGAGCAGCCCACAATTGCTCAACCCAAATCTGAATTGAATTCTTGATTTGAACGTTATCACCACAACAGTTTTCTTGAATCAACAACCATGATTATGTCTAGATGTTTATTTTTGAAAAGAGAGGATGAAGATGCTGAGCACTATGTGTATCTTTCACTAGTTCTTGTTAATAGCCAGGATTCACAAAAATGGCAGAAAATCAGTTGAAGCAAGCGAGCGGTCGATGCAACCAGAAGAGGGGGTCGGCGCGACACAACCCGCACCCAGAGGAAAAACTGTTTTGAAGTGGAATGCGTCGACCGCTTCAGGACTTGCGTCGAGGCAAACATCAAATATTATGATTCTCAAGTTGAGTCGACCAGAAGGGTCGACGCGATACATCCAGCAGTCAGAGAGAAATCCATTTTGAAGTGCAGTGCGTCGACCGCTTCAGGGCTTGCGTCGATGCAAACTTTGAATATTTTGAATTCCAGTTTGAGTCGACCGGAAGGGTCGACCTGACACATCCAGGGTTTGATTGAAGATAATTAGTCGACTGCACATATCTTTTAGTCGACGCACAGATTGTATTTTCCCAAAACTACTTGTTTCTGGAGATCTTTGTTCCAATAATTTCATTGCAAGATTGTTCATAGAGCCAAACAAGATATAGAGAGATTTATAATTGTTTTGACATCATTAAAATACTTATAGAGGGACTTTGCCTTCACAAGGGATGCTAACACCTTCACCTTGCGTAACATACTTTCTTATCGATCTCTTGGTCGAAAGACCGTGATCTCACCCCCTTCAGATTTTCTCGATGTTCACCATTCCCTTCTAATGAAATAAAAAACGTTCGATGACGACTTTATTAATATATTATCAGTCGATGTTTGACCAGTTATTTCACATATCAATCACAAGAAAATTATTGCAATCTGTTTACTTTTTCAATTTTACATAGTCAGAGAAAAGAAACTCAATCTACTAACAATATTAGATTAGATTCTAATTAGGATTTAAAACGGTTTACTAATATTATTAGTATTATTTAAGCAGGATCAGTAATAACTGGAAGTGTTGTAACTAGAAGCCACACACTTAAATCCTCAAACAAGTGCAGCAACAGTTACAATGATGATTCAGACTTCAACTCAAATACAAGCTCAAAGAGGCTTAAATCCTCAAAAAATTGCAGCAACAGTTACAATGGTGATTCAGACTCTTTAAAGTTGTTCCTCAATCAAGACTTGATGCTTACTATACTTACTTTTCTTCCTCTCAACTCTCCGCTCAACTCTACAAGGTAAGTTTGCAAACCATGGGAAACTACTATTCACACTTCCCATTTGATTCTGGAAAATGGTCATTTTATCATGAAATGGAACCATTTGATTATGTGGCTACTTGCGGTCGTGAGCTTATTATTATGTTTCTTATATTCCGTTACTGGATCCACGATCAAATAACCATTTGTATGTTGGCCGTGGCCAAACAAAAGATGAATTTTGAAGACTTTTATTTTTATTTTATTTATCAAACTTGTCTTGTTAGTCAACTATTCTGTTTAATGATGACTTAGTCTTGCGACAAATCTCGTGTTCTCTATTTCTTTTATTTACATTATTTTCACCATAAATATGCACGTGTTGGAGTTACTCCCGCTCTTCCTTGTAAGTTGCAATGGAACTTTATCATTTGGAATAAGGTGGAATACTGCAAACTCCAACATTTTGTTAATCTAAACTCACCCGTTATTTTAATGCTTGTAACATTTACACTATTTGTTAGACGATATGATGTATTTAGAAGGGGGTTGAATAGATACCGTGATTTTTAAAAAGAGTTTTTAATGAAAACTTAAAACGCAATGAAAGCTACTCGAATACACTCGTCTAAAAGCGGTTTTCTATTGAAAAGATCGGATATGCGTAAAATCGAATGGAATGAATCAATGAGAATTATTAACACTTAATTCAATTATAATTGATCACTTATACTCTTTAACTATTATCAATTACTTCCAATGAATTGTTGAGAATAAAACCCACAAATTTGCACTTTTGGACTTTTATCGAACACTTGGTGTGCGTAATCACACCAAGTCCAATCTATCTTAATTTGTGGTATTAATATCAATTATAGCAATCAAAATAATTACTATAGTCCTTAGCAATAGTTCTATCACACTATAAATTCATACAATTGGAACCATAAGTGCAAATTAACAAATTATAGCAAATAAACGGTAAAAGACGAGAGAAAGAAAAATGACACGTGATTTGTTTAGGCAGTTCCCCCTGTCGTCCTCGCGTGGGGTACTCTGCCCATAATTGTAGAATGTAGAATTAGGATAATTGCTATTATGATTGCAAAGTTTGTACAAGAGATAGAAAATAGTCACCACAATTCAAACCCAATATGTTGAATTGAAAACTAAGCTCCTCTCTTCCCTTGATTCGATTTGAACCAAATATGTCACCAATCTTCGATGGTGACCCCAAATCTTCCTTCATAATCCTCCGATTGTAGCAACCTTGTTGAGCGAACCCACGATTCCTAAATCCCTTAAGCACGACTGAATTTGAAGCAAAGAATTGTCAAAAACCCCTAAATCCCAATGATCTTAGAGGACAAAACCCTCAGATTTTATTCAAGAAAAACTCACAATTACTCAACTCGAACAAGATCGCTTCAGACGTTATCAACACACGCTCCTCACTTTGATCGACAAAAATTATTATGTGTAGTTGTCAATGGATGAGTGAGAGGTTGGATATGAGGAGTACCTTGTATATCTATTTCACTTTTCTTGTTGAAAACCAAAAGATAGAACTTTACAAGATTATATATGTTATCTTAAGTCAAAACCCAAACTGTCAAGCTGAAATACAGAGTTAACGAGCGAAAAGTCGACCTATGCCAAAAGGAGACTCGACTTGAGCATGCCCGAGAGTGCCAGAAGACAAAGTGCGTGATTCATGCATCGAACCCTCCAGGGCTGCGCATCGATGCATAGTTCCTAAAAATTACTTCCAGGCTGGGTCGACAACACAGTCGACGTGAGCAAACCCGAGACTTCCCCAAGGCGTAACTTTCAATCCATGCGTCGACCGCTCCAGGGCTATGCACCGATGCATAGTTCATAAAAATTACTCCCAGGTTGAGTCGACCACACAGTCGACGTGAGCAAACCCGAGACTTCCCCAAGGAGAAACTTTCTATCATGCGTCGACCAGAGCTTTCTTTGAGTCGACTCAAAGCATAGAGATTCCCAAAAATACCAAATTTAGAAGACTTTTCATGCTTCCTTGTCCACCATATCATCTAGCCATATTTATAACATATAGTGGAAAGTTTTGACATTATTGAAACCCTTATTAAAGGAACATTGCTCTCACATACTCCCCCTTTTTATGATGGCAAAACTTGTACTTAGTACCAAGTGTCGAAATCTTAATCTCGGAGATTTCTCCCCTATCTTTGTGCACCCTTTCATTTTGTTTCGTTTCGACTTTCATATCATTTGTTCTTGGCTTCCACATGCTTCTCCCCCTTTGAAAACATCAAAAAGAGACAAAGCCATTGGTTAAAAATAACAATAATCAATAAAAGTAAGGTTAGACCATCATCTACTTTGGCAATCAATAACTCTAACAAACAATCACATAAAGAGATGTTAGAGAAAGGCATAACAAAGAGAAAAACATAAATAGACACCAATTACATAGTTTAGTTATAAATCGGTGTTCAAAGAGAGACAAACACAAAGTAAGTCATAATCCAAAAATAATTAAACAACAAATACTTGCTTAAGTTCATGAAAATAACAAAGTACAAGACCAAAGAAAGCATTAATTTTCATCACTCTCATTTCCTCCTTGTGGTGGTGGATATGATGGTTGGTGTTGCATGAAATTGTTGTTGAAGTTGGTGAAGTTGTTCGCTTGAGACTCCATCATCCCATACAAAGTATTTTATTGTTGATCTTGAATGGTAGAGTATGCGGCAAATTATTCACCGTGTACCCTGACACGGTTTGATAGAGTAGCAAGTCTCTCATTTACAAGCGAAGAGTTCTCCTCCTGTTGAAGACACATAGACTCAAGAAAGTTCAAAATGGTAGCATTGTTTCCATTTGGAACTTCGTCTTCATCCATGGAAGCAACATTCTCACCTTCCTCATTTTCTTCATCATGTTCCTCGTCACTATCATCTCCTTTCTGCAAGCACACATTATTACTTCTTACCACATATCGATATCGTTGCTGACTCGCATCCCACTGGTGACCCATCATAGTCAATGTCTTCTGAGTGAACTCTTGATCAGTTGATAATCCAATTAAGGGAAGGCCCAGAATACCAGTAGTGACTTTAATAAAGAAAGCATAGCCCAACTCTATTCCTCTACACGAATCTTTCAGATTATATATTCTACTCACAACATAGTAAGGTCAATTGATCCTCATTTTGTTCTTGATAGCATAGACCAAGTGCACCTCAGGCTAATCAATCCATGAGTATCCACCCCTCTTAGGGCGAATAATGCGAGATACAATCCACTGTAGAATACGGTCAAGCGGCTTTAGTGCACCCACTGTGACCGACTTTGGAAATAAGGTGCTATTCACAACACTTTCAGAGAATGGATGTTTCAGCATTGAGTTTAGAGCAACCTTAAAGTCATATCCCTCAAAGTTATCGGTACCAGTGATTTTGATAGAAACCAGACTTGGAGGAAACATTTTAAACTCCTTCCAAATCTCAGAATTGATAGTATAAACCTTGTTATTCATATTATATCTAAAAGTGATCCCATCAAAACTACCTTGAAGACCATTATAAAACAGTTTAATCAATTCTCCATTATATGCAGTATCACATTCCAAAAAGACACTGAGTTTCTGAAATCTCAACAACTCAACAACATGTGGTAGATTCAACCTACATAGGGTTTGCTTGTATACTAAAAATTGCTTTAAAAAATTTATCTTACTAAAGTTCTTTGAATAAGACTCAACCGAATCATCAGAAAGTAGAGACAAAGCAGTTACCGGATCAGGGTTTTGTTGAGAGGAGGAATTTCCTTTTACCAATATTCTCTTTGTAGGTCTTGATAAAGCCATGGAAGGAAGCTTGAAGAGTTTGAGATTTGGGGGTAAAAGATGCTCTTAGGGTTTTTAAGAAGGTTTTGGGAAAAATAGAGTAATGAGAGTGAATGAGTAGAGATGATAAGATAAAAACATACTTGTCACATAGAATTGCTAAAGTCATTGGTGGAAATATCGCGTGATGCGTCGACCTACACAGTTCATGCATCGACACATAAGGCCTTAATTTTGAGAAACACAGGTTCCAGTATGCTTCGAAGGTCCCCAGCCATAGGTCGACCCAAGCAGGCCTATTTTTCAATTTTGCAAATATTCATGAATTTTAAGACACAATAAAACAGAAATAACCACCTAAGCATAGATCATACATCACAAAGATTGAAAAGGGCATATCACAAGGAAAAAATTACAAGTTCACCACTTTGAGTTATCAAGAGTAGAGTTAGAGTTAAAATAATATTACCTATATGATGTGGGATGACATTTTGCCCTCACAAATATCTTGATACAAGAGTTTAGACAATTCATGAGAGTACAAGTATAAATAAGAGCAATGCAACTAATGTAGTTGCAATCTATCTGAAATGTCGAGAACACCAAGTTCCCTTCGGATGTGGAAGAAAGGCTCGATCGCAAGATGTTTTGTGAAAATATCTGCAAGTTGATCAGTGCTATCAACATGCTCAAATACGAAGTCACCTTTTTCTACATGATCCCTAAGGAAGTGATGCCTAATCTCAATATGTTTTGTGCGTGAATGTAAAACTTGGTTTTTGGTTAGGTTTATGGCACTTTTATTGTCACAAAAGATCGGAATATGATCGAGTTTGACATTAAAATCAAGTAGTTGTTTTTTGAGCCACAAAATTTGGGCACAACAATTACCGGCTGCGACATATTCCGCCTCGGCAGTTGACAAGGCAACATAAACTTGTTTCTTGCTATGCCAACTTACTAAGGAATTTGAAAAGAAGTGACACGTATCACTAGTACGTTTCCTATCCAACTTGCAACCGACAAAGTCAGAATCAGAATAACCAACCAAAGAGTAATCACTACCCTTGGAGAACCATAACCCATACTTAGTCGTACCAAAAAGATACCTAAGTATGTGCTTAACGTCTTTTAATTGTGACTCCTTGGGGCATGATTGATACCCGGCATACATACATACACTAAACATAATGTCGGGACGAGAAAAGGTAAGGTAAAGAAGGGAACCGATCATACCTCTATACCTTTTTACATCAACTGGATTACCATGTTCGTTACGGTCAAGATTAACCGTAGTAGGCATTGAAGTGTCAATGATCTTTGATTTTTCCATATTGAAGCGCTTCAATAGATATTGACAATACTTGGTTTGACTCACAAAAGTCCCTTCCTCGAGTTTATTTATTTGAAGCCCAAGGAAGTACTTTAATTCACCCATCATACTCATTTCAAATTCTCCCTGCATCAACTTAGAGAACTCCTTGACCAAGGATATATTAGTAGATACAAATATAATATCATCTACATAAACTTGTACTAAAATTGAATGTTTTCCTTAGTGCTTAATGAAAAGAGTTGTATCGACCTTTCCTCTTGAGAATCCTTGTTCTAACAAAAACTTGCTAAGGCGTTCATACTAAACCCTAGGGACTTGTTTGAGACCATATAAGGCACGTTTTAGTTTGTAAACATGATTAGAATACTCAAAGTTTTCTAATCTGGGAGGTTGAGATACATAAACCTCTTCATTAATATAGCCATTTAGAAAAGTACTCTTAATATCCATTTGATATAACTTGAAATTTTGTGAACATGCAAAGGCAAGCAAAATGCGTATAGCCTCGATTTGGGTGACCGGTGCATAAGTTTCCTCATAGTTGATGCCCTCCTCTTGGTTATACCCTTAAGCAACAAGGCGAGCCTTGTTGCGAGTTATTATTCCGTTTTCGTCCAATTTGTTCCTAAACACCCATTTAGTGTCGATTACACGATGGTCTCGCGGAGGAGGGACAAGGTTCCAAACCTCATTTCCCTTAAATTGGTTTAGCTCATCTTGCATATCTAAAAACCAATGTTCAACGAGTAAAGCGTCTTTGGAGTTTTTAGGCTCAATTTGTGAGACGAAAGCAAAATGATAACAAAAGTTACTTATCTTGGACCGTGTAGTGACTCCTTTTGTGATATCTCCAAGGATATTGTCGATGGGATGATCCTTAATAGATTTATTCCAATTGGAGATCATTTTCATCACTTTTAACATCCAGATCTTTATCCTTGATAGAATCCTATTCCAATGGGAGATCATTGTCATTGCTTTTAATATCCAAATCTTTAAGTATACTTTCCGAAGATACACCTGCACCATCAAACATAATACCTTTTCCGACCAATCTCGGACAAGATTCATCAATAAATACAGGCACAGACTCCTCAATAATTTGTAACCTTTTATTAAATACCCTATAAGCTTTACTAGATTGAGAGTATCTGAGAAAGATACCTTCATCTGCTTTTGAATCAAACTTACCAAGATTTTCCTTTCCATTATTCAATACAAAACACTTACATCTGAAAATGTGATGGTGTGAAATATTAGGCTTTCTTCCTTTTAGTAGTTCATACGGGATTTTGTTTAGAATTGGACGGATTAGGATGCTATTCAAAACATAACAAGCCATACTTATGGCGTCGGCCCAAAAATACTTAGGAAGGGCATGTTCATTGATCATAGTTCTTCCAAGTTCTTCTAAAACACAGTTCTTGCGTTCCACTACTCCATTTTGTTTTGGAGTACGTGGTGCGGAAAAATTATGATTAATGCCATGTTTTTCACAAAATTCCTCAAAGATATGGTTTTCAAATTCACCCCCGTGATTGCTTCAGATTGTAACAATATTAGTTTTTAACTTATTTTGGAACATCTTAGCAAATTTTTCAAATGCGGAAAAAGTGTCACTTTTTCTAGCCAAGAAAATTGTCCAACAAAATCTAGAGAAGTCATCTACTATAACAAAACCATAATAATTATCACCTGGACTTTTTATTCTAGATGGTCCAAAAAGATCCATGTGGAGAAGTTCAAGTGGTTTTTTTGTAGAGATAATCTTTTTAGATTTAAAAGAAATTTTTGTTTGTTTGCTCATTTGACATGCATCACATAAGTGATCTTTAGAAAACTTTATTTTGGTTAAACCAACAACTAGATCTTTTGATACAATTTTGTTTAGCAAGTAAAAATTGACATGCGTTAATCAAATATGACAAAGCCATGAGTCTTCACTCATGGAGACAAGACATTTAGCGCCGGTCAAAGATACTTCATTCAAGTCAAACATATATACATTATTAACCTTCAAGCCTTTAAACAAATTTTCCTTATCACTATTTTCAATTAAGCAACAATATTTTGAAAAAGAAACTTTATATCCTTTGTCGCATAATTGACTAATACTAATGAGATTGCGTTTAAGACCCTCAACTAAAAGGACATTTGAGATAATGGTAGAAGAGGGATTACCTACACTACCTTTTCCGAGTATAGCTCCATTGTTGTTATCACCATAGGTTACAAAGCCCTTCTTCTTAGCCACAAAGTCAAAGAATAGGAAAATGTCACCCGTCATATGTCTTGAGCACCCACTGTCGAGAAACCATCTTCTCTCCGTAGTCTCAAGACATTCCACCTATAAAATCAAACAAGGGAAATAGGTACCCAATTTTTATTGGGTCCTTGTGTGTGAGTGAAACATGTGTTGCCTTTGGGAGACCATTTTTAAAAATGCCTTTAGGAACCAAGAATCTTCTAAATCGACATTTTTAATGGTGTGTCCCTTCTTGCAAAAATATAGACAAGCTAAGTCTTGATAAGAGTTACTTTTGCTTGATTGATCTTTTATCTGATAAGTATATTTTTGATAAAGATTAATCATACTTTTTCTAAAGTTTGATCGATCAATAGAAAATGTAACTTTGGGTTATAAAGCCTTGTCTAATTTGGCTTTAAGAATTTTAGTCTCTCTTTTCCAAATGTGACAAGTTTCACATCCATGCCAATTTTGACAAGAGGTCTTGTCAATGTCATCTTTGTCTTTGATACTCTCTATCACGAATGCCTTGAGAGTTTCCAACTCCTTTTCGGATTTGGAAACTTTATGCTCAAGGTATTTGAAAATCTTTTTATTTGAGGCTAAGCGTTTCAAAGCTTCCTTAGCCTCATGATGTAGAGTATTAAAGGCGTTTAGTAATTCAATATAAGACATATCATCAACATAATCATATTTAGAATGACTTACATTCTTTTTCTTTTTGTGACGCGCCATAAGACACAAGTTTCCCATTTCCTCTTCATCACAAGAGTCATATTTGCTCAATGAATCACTATCACTATCTCAAGCAATGTAAGCTCTTCTAGCTTTGTTTGGCTTCTGTGATACGGTGGGAGAACTGACTTGGGGTTTTGCATTTGTGTTCTCAAATGTTTCAGTTTAGCAAGAGTCGCCACCGACTTTTTATTTTATCCTAAAGAAAGGTCAAAAAGCACAGGAAAGACCTTTGAGATGTTTTCTTGGGTTCGGGGAGTAGATTATGAAAAGGGAAGGTGCAAGCATCCTTTTCATCCATGGTTATCCATGGGCTCTTAGTTACTTGTTTAGATCACTTGCTTTGCTTTTCCAATTGTTTGAAATGGTGCTTTGTGTGTGGTTTTAAAAGATGTTTTGAAAAGAGACCATCGTTGTGGCAACCTTTGTAATGATTCTTGTTTGAATGTATACAAAGGTGTTTTTGTCTTTTGAAAATATTTCAATGTTTGAAAGTTTGATTTGAAATTGTGTTGTGAAGTGTGTTTGAAAATAGCAAGGATGTTTTTGCAAGCTTTTTGATCAAGTAACTAAGAGCTATTTACCCTATTTTACTCAAAGATCTTTCCTAATGTTTTTAACCCTTTTAACAGTGTTGTTTCACCATTGCATTTGGTGAACAACCTTGTGTTAGGATGTTAAACGGGACAGGCGCGGGTCATCGTATAGACCATGATAGCAATTGTGTCAAGTATTTTTGGCAAATTTTTTGAGGGACTTGATCATTTTTGTTTAGGCAACCAAGATAGTGTCATCGAGGGACTATGATCTTTTGTTTTGTTTTTGTTTTGCCAAAGTACCCAACATGCATATCATGGCCCATTTTTGAAGGCAACAAGTGGATAATTGTGTTTGATTTTCATGCATTTTTGTCTTTGATTAGGTCAAACTGTTTGTTGATTTGGATTTTTGCATACAAACCCTAATTCTCTAATCATGGCATAATTGAAAGCGTAAAATGCGAGAATTAAAATTCTAAGCTATTACAACATGATTATGGGGATGGGGGTACAATTTTGAATGGGGGTATTTGACAATAAATATAAACCCTAATTTACTATTACATCCAAATTGAATTTGCTTGCATAAATATTAAATGGACAATATTTAAATAAACAAAATAAATAAATATCAAATAATATGTATTATGTAAAAAGGTTTTTTTTGTTTACCTATGTATGTAAAAGTATTTTTAATGTAAAAAAAAAGTATAAGGAAATAAATAAATAAAAAAGGATTAATTTTATTTGTTTAAGAGTAAAACCCTAATTTCTTTGAGAAAATAAAATATTATATTATTTATATACAATAAAATATATTAATATGTACAAAATGAAATATACTTAGAAAAAGTATTTTTTTAGTATAAATAATAATAAAGATAAAAATGTAATATTTTGTATTTTTTTTATTCTAGAGTATTTAATAAAATAAAAAGTATATATTTATATATGTATATTAATCAAATTAGATATGTGCAATATAAAATAAAATATGTACAAAAATAAAAATTGTTCAAGAAAATATTTTTAGTATGAATAAAAATAAAGAACAAAAATAAAAATATAAATTACATATTATTTTCAAGTTTTTTAAATAAATTATAAAGTATTCAAAATGTTTTTATGTTAGAAAAATTAAAATAAAATGCCAAATAAATATAAAAAATATGAAAATGTTTTTTGAGCATTTTTTATATTTGGAAATAAATAAACAAAATCAGAAATGAAAACAAAAATGCAAAAATATAATAATTCAAGAAATTGGGCCAGGGGGTGCAAAAATGAAAATGGGAGGTGTTAGAAGCAAGTCAGGCCAAGCCCAGCCCAAGCCAGCTTCATCTTCAACCTTCAGACTGAAAAACGCGCGCTTGCCCTGTTCAAACACTAGATCCTGTATACGTGATCTTTTGCAAAAACTCACAACATCAAACTTGTAGAGAATTTCAAGACGATTCCAACCATATAAACAACTAATCCTAACTCTCAAAGACCAGAGAGAATTTCTCTGGCCCTAAAATCTGACCTAGTTTTTTCAGCATGTTCATGGATGAAATTCTCCTAGCACACTTAATATAAATGAAAGTTGAGCATATGTATGGCTTCCTAGCAATGAACACTACATTTTTATTCACAAACCTAAGGCTAAATGTTCCTAAATAGGGAGATAGAAAGTGAAGAAAAACCTGTTTCAGTTGGATTCGTGTAGGGAAATGCAGTGCTTCTCAACAAGTTTTGAGATGTCTGGTATCTTGCTTGAAATCCACTTGACCTTTTCCAATAGATAGCTTGCCTTGAATGTCCTTGAATCAGCCTATAGAACTCAACCTGCACAAGCTTGAAATGAAAATGGTGAACACTGTAAATGGAGTTATAGTTGGTAATGGAGGTTTGGGATAACTTGAGTGAGTTGAATGGAAAGTGTTTGAAGAAAAATGGGGAAAAACGCACGAGCCAAATGAGCTGGGGAACTCAAAAGGTTGTGAGAAAGATGTTTGAAGTGCTTGTGTAAGTTAGCATTAACTGGTTTTTAAGTTCTAAGCATTTGGACAAATTTCTTGTTTTTGAAGTAAGAAAGTGAACTTGTGGTTACATGCCTGTGATCGGTGGATCTGGAACTGACTGTTTAACGCTGGTTCGCGTAATGTCGCGGAAGCAAGAGTCGCCACCGTCTTTTATTTTCTCCAAATGGAAAGGACAAAAGCACAGAAAAATTCCTTATAGAGATTGCCCTCGGTTCGGGAGGTAGGTTATAGAAAGGGAAGGTGTTAGCACCCTTTCTATCCATGGTTATCCATGGGCTCTTAGATACTTGCTCATTTGTGTTTTCAAAAATCGTTTGTTTGCTTTTCAACTGTGGGTTTTAAAAAAAAAATTCTTTGAAAATTTCAGTTCGACTCTTGTATCGGTCCTCAAGAGTGTTTGAAAAGTTGCTTTCGAAAGCTTTTTGAAAAGGTGTCGGTGTGAAAAGTATTTTTGATTTGTTTTTGAAATTAGAGCAAGTATCTTAGAGTTGTCTACCTACCCTAAGGAATTCGTCTGTGTAGATGTCCTTTAAAGTAGTGACATCCCACAATTGAGGGGTAGGTAGCACCACCGTTGGAGGTGTTCGGGTCAATTCGAGGTTCGGGACATGGTGATCACCAGAGCAATGGGAAGACACCTTAGAAGCTACCCTCATGCCAGGTTCCCGGATCATGAGGACTTACTAAGACATCCTCTACTCGACGATCACCTTTCGGGGCAAGGCAACAGTGAGGCGTACCCTAGGGGTGGTGTGTGACTTGTGTGTCGTTTTCAGATATTTTTGTCTTTTGTCATGTTATTGGTGATCTAACGTTTGTTTTTATTTTTGTCCATACATTCTTTCATGCCTTGATTAACAGTTAAAAATACGAGAAGTAAAAATTCTAAACTATTACAAACGGCGCGGGTCCACATCGCCAAAATTTTCTCGAACCCGATTTGACAAAAAAATAAAGAAAGTACAAAAAGTAAAGAATTAAAAGTACGAGAAATTAATTACAAGGCCTTGGGAGAGATACATAAATATTAAAAGAAATAAGATAAATGCGCGAATTAAATGAGAATTAAACGAGGGCGTTGGACCCTTTTTGCAAAATTAAATTAAGTGATTAAATTAATTAATTAAAAGAAAGAAAAGAAATTGTTTTTGGTATTTTTTGGTATTTTGTGATTTAAATGAAAAAGAATTAAATGAAATAAATGTTAACCCTAATTCTAGTTGTTTTTAATTTTTTAAGAAAAGATTAAGTTTTAACCTAATTTTTAACCTAATTAATTTACATACAATTTAATTTATAAAAGTAACTAATATTAATATTTAATTATTATGAAAGAAAAATAAAAAGGAATAAAAATTATCATAAACCCTAATTCTATATTTTTTAGATTTTTATTAAAAGAGTTAAAATTAAAACCTAATTTAAAACTAGTTAATTAATGAATTTATTTACAAAAAATACTATTAAATAAATATATTTAAATTTTTTATCTTTTCTGATTTTTTGTGTGTTTTTTTATATTTATGAAAATATTAAGTTTAATAAAAAAAAATAATGATTAAAAGGAAGTAAAAAAATAAAGAAAGTAAAAAGAATAATAAAAAAAAAAGTCTTGCAAACCTAGGGGGTTCAGACCCCAAATAGGAGGTTTTTTTGTAGTGATTCAGGCCCATTGACCTTGGCCTTTTTGACTTTTCAGGACACGTACCCAAGCGTTGACTAGAGCCTACCATATTCCACAAATCCTGGCCCTTGAATCGATGAGAGTAAACGCGTGGCAAACTGGATGGTGGGTCACATGATGGACTTCCTGTATTGACATTGCACAAGAATACGTTTAATGGAAAAATATAATGAAAGGAGTGTGGACCTGGGGCTCGAACCCAGGTCCTATGGTTTACCAGTCACTATGCTTGCCAACTGTTCCAGATGCGCGTGTTGTACCTTAAACAATAAACAAATAATATCAAGTAAAACAAAAGCGTTAGTGGGTTTGAGCGCGAAATTTTGAACCAGCCATTCAGCTAATTCCACGAGATCATCTTCTTCGTGGTTTTGTTTTCCTGAAAATATAAAAGAAACAGGCAACGGTTTTTACACCGTTCTTTTAGGCAACATATCAGAAAATAGCGAATAGCCCCTGGGGCTCCATAAATTAGGCGCGAGGGTGGCCTTGTGATCGTTTGAGCATGCTGAATCGAGTGGCCTAAGTCTTATGCTCCAATTTTTCCATATTTTAAAACCCCCAATTCAAAGTCCTGTAAACCCTAAAACACGACCATGGCATCTTTGCATACAGTGCATAATAATCCAATCAAAGCATATGGTTAGCTTGCAAACATTATTCTAAACACAAAAATAACAATGAAACATGTTAACAATGCATGAATGATAGAAAACGATTCTGAAATTTTCTTTACCAACTTCAATGGTGATTTCACGTTTTCTTGAGTATGGGGCTTAGGGAATGATTGGCACACGTCCTATGATCCTTAAGGAAGCTAATGGAGTAGCTATTTGGCCCTGAATCGCCCTAGAATTAGGTTTTCAGAATTGAGTTTTCTTGATAAAATTTTAAGTTTGTGCAAGGGTTTCTGGTGCAGCTTAGTGGTTTTTTGCATTAGGTTTTGATTGCTTGTATATGTAGGAATGATTAGGGTTAGAAAACTTGATCCAAATCTCTTGCATTCATGAATATGATATTTGATTTTTAAACATGATTTTCAAATCTTTTTCACATGCTATTTGATATCAAATCATGACAAAACTTTCCTCAAATGATTATGCACGAATCTTAAATGTCCAATGAGAGTGTTTTCTGCACAAAAAGATTTTATTTCATTAGTTTTGTATTTTTCATGTATTTTTATTTAATTAAATGAATTATTAATAATAAAAAATCCAAATAAATAAATAAAAATGGAGAAAAACTTCCTTTTGGGCCTAATGGTCGTGCACATGCTTGGTATAATGAATTGTGGAAGAAAAAGAGGCCCATTAGCAATTTTAGGTCATTTGAATCAATGTTGACTTTTCAAAATATCCAAAAATTTCCCAACTTCCACAAGGCATAACTTGCTCAATGTTTAAGCTTTGCTCATGTTCTTGGACATTTTGGAAAGGTCTTTGAGTCCTCTAACCAATGTCTTTTGTCCCATGTCATTTTGATTTACCAATCTCAAGTTATGGCCTTTGACTTAAAGTCCCTTTTTGTTGACTTTTGAAATTGACCTATAATGTTGAAATTGATAACTCTTTGTGAGAGCATTTCTTGGACTTGAAGTATGAAGATCAGTTGTATGAAATGTCTTTCTCTTCAAAATGAGCTTTGGATGGAATTTTTCTGATAATCCATGTGAAAGTTATGCCCTGGTCAATTTACAGTTGACTTTTTCAGCTGTCCAAATAAGGAAACTTTTGCATCTTGATGATTTTTGAGCCAAGCTTTGAGAATCATGATCAAGCATTGATCAAATGATGTTTTTGGCTTCAAAATGATATGTTGACCAAAAATTTGAACTTTTGACTGTCAAATGACCATTTTGCCCCTACAGTTGACTGTAGTGCAATTAGGGTTTTTGACTGTGCACTTTTGTGCTATAAGTCTTGAAACTTTGTATGAGGATGCTTGACCATATTTGTAGGCATGTGAGACTTGATTGGACCTTTGGAAACTTCATTTTCTTGATCAGAAGCAAAACCCTAATTTGACTGCTTAAGGAGGCTCTTACACTGTGCAACCCTTGGGGAATTTTGAAGCTTGACTTGGAAATTTCTTGAAGAATATGGGAGGGCAAATTTTGGGGTACAACAGTTGCCCCTGTTCAATCTTCTTAGACCGGAGGATGCAGATTGGCTGATATGCCTTTCGTAATCCGAGGGTGGAAGATGATTGAACACTAGAGTGCCCAGAAATTTGCGCTCACATAGTAGCAGTGTGATGGAAATGGGCTTATAGATGCCATTTAGAGATTGATGAATAGGATGATGGGCTTATAGATGCCATCTAGATGTTGATCGCGTAAGAGATTCCTTAGCGAGAACCTGCGTACCTGCAAAATAAAAATGAATACCTGACATGTTACAGGAGCTGGTCTTCGGATGCTTGGTATAGATGTGTCCTGACTGGTTACAGGAGTCGGATCTTCGAATTCTTCAGACCTGCCCTGGCGAGATACAGGAGTCGAGTCTGGTAATGTTAGTCTTCAACGGATATACCCTGGCAAGATTCAGGCATCGGATCCTTGAACTCTTCAGACACACCCTGGCAAGATACAGGAATCGGATCTGGTAATGTTAGGTTGGTGAGTTGTCTCTACTGACAGGTTATCCTCATGGATGAGTGGTCTTTAACGACGAGTGTCTAAAACGAAGAGTGTCTATGACGACAAGTGTCTCTGACGAAGAGTGTCTCTGACGACGAGTGTCTATAACGACGAGTGTTTATGACAACGAGCGTCTATGACGACGAGTGTCTATAAAGACGAGTGTCTATAACGACGAGTGTCTATAAAGACGAGTGTCTATAACGACGAGTGTCTATAACGACGAGTGTCTATAACGACGAGTGCCTATAACGACGAGTGTCTATAACGACGAGTGTCTATAACGACGAGTGTCTATAACGACGAGTGTCTATAACGACGAGTGTCTATAACGACGAGTGTCTATAACGACGAGTGTCTATAACGACGGGTGTCTATAACGACGGGTGTCTATAACGACGAGTGTCTATAACGACGAGTGTCTATAACGACGAGTGTCTATAACGACGAGTGTCTATAACGACGAGTGTCTATAACGACGAGTGTCTATAACGACGAGTGTCTATAACGACGAGTGTCTATAACGACGAGTGTCTATAACGACGAGTGTCTATAACGACGAGTGTCTATAACGACGAGTGTCTATAACGACGAGTGTCTATAACGACGAGTGTCTATAACGACGAGTGTCTATAACGACGAGTGTCTATAACGACGAGTGTCTATAACGACGAGTGTCTATAACGACGAGTGTCTATAACGACGAGTGTCTCTGACGACGAGTGTCTATAACGACGAGTGTTTATGACAACGAGCGTCTATGACGACGAGTGTCTATAACGACGAGTATCTATAACGACGAGTGTCTATAACGACAAGTGTCTATAACGACGAGTGTCTATAACGACGAGTGTCTATAATGACGAGTGGAAGTAATTTAACTGGACATGTCTTCTTTGACGAGTTGTCTTTAATGACGAGATGTCTTCAATGACGGGTGTCTATACTGACGAGATGTATTCAATGACGGGTGTCTATACTGACGAGTGTCTATAACGACGGATTGTTTTCTTTGACTTTAGGAAGTAATTTAACTGGACATGTCTTCTTTGACTGGATGAGCATCAGAAAAACCTTTGGGATTTAACTGGGCCTGTCTTCTTTGACTGGATGAGCATCAGAAAAAAAACTTTGGGATTTAACTGGGCTTGTCTTCTTTGACTGGATTGGTCTCTTTTGGCTATATTTGTCTACTCTGACATAGCTGATCATTTACCTGTATCCTTCCTGAAAGGTAAAGGTCAATCATATGCAGTGCATGATATGGATCAAGCAACGACATAAATGAGATTGTATGATATGACGCACATATGCATGTATCATGATGTATGAAAATGTGATGTTTATGAATGTATTTTTGTCTAGGAAAGTAAGTCCTTGACGGGTGCCGGGAAGTCATTCCTGGGCTGATGTTGGAGAATAGATTTTGCTTCCGCTAGGGACGACAATTGCAAGAATACCGGTAGGAGAAGATAACTCCGTTGGGCAATAGACTTGGCGAATAGATTACTCTGCGGGGAGGTAACTCTGTGGGGAAAGAGAGGTACTTTGTTGAGGTGCTGATGATAACTCCGCTGGGGATACCATTGTTGGGCTCTGTTGGAAGTTTTGATGAACTCCGCTGGGGATAAGAAGGCTTCGTCGAGGACGCTCTTTCCGTGGCTTTTGGCTGAGGATAACCCAGTTATATCCTAGTAAGGAAATAACTCTTTGAATAAAGCCGGGCGACGCGTTCGTTCTCTGCGGGGATAAGCTTCCAGAATCTACTGGGGATAAGCTTACTGCTTGGGGAGATGGATTCCAATTTTTCCTAGGGAAACTGGATTGGACTCTCCTGGGGGAGTATTGAACTGTATTGGTTGTTTTCTTCAACGGAACCTTCATTGATACCTTGGAGGACAGAACAACCAGCTTGCTTAGACAGCTCCTTATTGCCCTTGTTTCTGAGGTGGGAGTGGAAGCCCTGTGAGGTGATGATAGTTGTTGTGGGTCAAACCTTCTTCAGGTAGGCAGATGACAAGATGCCAGGACATAGTCGTACGCTTTAATCCCCAACTTTTGCCTGGACCGCCCTTTCGGGTTTTCAGTCCACCGGGATACCCATTTTTGCCCAAGCCGCCTTTTCAGGTTTTCGACTTGCCGGGTGTACAGATTTTTCATTTCATCCCTTATTTTTGCCCGAACCCTTTTGGTTCGTCGGGAAGCCCTTATTTTTGCCTAGGTATGTCAACCTAGCGGGTCTTTGATTTTGCGTAGTATCTTTTCGACTATGTCCATGTTCTCAGGGTGTAGGGAGTTGCCCCTGTTAGAAGTGTTTTGTCATACCGCCAGAAGGTGTTTGATCAGGCAAGATTCGTTGTTTGAAATGCCCCAAGTGACTCAGGCGAAGATTTGCCCCAGACTATTTGGCCTTTGAGAGATTCTCCGAATCTTGACTGAATTGCCCCAGATGATGGGCCATGGTCATGTCTGCCCCTTGATTGGAGATACTTCTGTTCATTAGGCATTCGTCGTGCGAACTTCTATGCTGTTCAAACAAAAAGTCATATGCAAACAAAGTTATGTTAAAATGCACAGCCTATGTCTGTCTTGAAGATTTTGAAAATGCATTCTTTTTTCATAAAACAAATGAATGTTTGTAAAACATGATGTCAACTCCGTATTTACCGTAGGCCTTAAGGAGTCAGGATACCTTTCGTAACAGTATGCTTTCGAACTAACCCATGCTTCAGCTAGGACTTTTAAGGGTTATAACGTGGCTTGGTTCACGGTTTAAGAAACAAAGGATAAAGGCTCAAATTATTTGTACCCACCTGCTCTTCGTGATGTTCTTCAAACCTAAACTCAGTTGATCATACGTTAGACCTTGTTTGAGTCTTTGCTTTGATGTTCCAATGATGGTTCAGATATTGGTGATTTCTTTTGAATAGGCAGTCATTTTTTGTCGAGGGTTGGTAATATCTCTTTCTTTTTTTTTTGACTTTGTTATCCCTATTTTTTTTGCCTGAACTGTTTCCCTTTTTTGGAATTACAGTCAGCGGGATGCCCCAGTTTTGTAAGTCTCCTTCATGGGTTTTGACTTAATGGGCTTTTATTCTTGAGATATAATGACTGCCTGTCTTTATGATTATTCAGAACCATCACTTTCCTTCTTTGTTTTGTAAGGACCTCTTTGGTGCCATTCGTTATGCACTTGGATCAACTGAGAGACTACCCTGCCCCAGGTTATGATTAAGGGTTTTAAATTTCGAAAAGAAAAAAAAAACTCCTACTTCTTTGGCTCAGAGGGGTTGACGAGGGATTATCTTCCTTATAACTCCAGTGTTTAGGGATTTGAAACAATGCCTGTACCTCATCAGCGGGGTCTGTTCAAAAGCATACTGTAGATTATGGTATCATTTTCGTCATCCTCCCTCAAGAGGCTTAGAATTTTCAATCAAGAGTTGATCATCACAAAAATATGAAAACAGTTTGCATATAGTGAATACGAAACA
Organism: Vicia faba; assembly: GCA_948472305.1. Taxonomy (NCBI): domain Eukaryota; kingdom Viridiplantae; phylum Streptophyta; class Magnoliopsida; order Fabales; family Fabaceae; genus Vicia; species Vicia faba. Next base: position 1,055,050,961 of record OX451735.1, read on the forward strand.
ATTACTTCAAAACAGACATGGGTAATGCATTAATGAAATAACCAAGTTTGACATGAAATAAAATGTTTGAACAATCAAAGAAAATTACAATCTGAACATTCAAATGAACAAAAGTTTCTAATCCTAGCCATGTTTGGGCAGGGGAGCAGTAGTCACATTGGGAGCCTCTGGAGAGTCGAGCTGGACTTCCTTTGCGTCAATCAGATCTTGAACCCTATTTCTCAAAGTCCAACAGTCATCTGTAGCATGCCCCGGGCTGTCGGAATGATAGGCGCAGCGAGCATTGGGATTGTACCTTGAAGGTGTCCTGTTAGGATTCTTCGGGGGATCCATGAGAGTTACCAACTTGGTTTCCAGCAGCTGTGGCAATATCTGTGACAAGGTCATGCCGAGGGGAGTAAATTGCCTCTTAGGTCTTTCTTCCCTTTGTTGACGGTGACGCTGAGGAGCACCGGCCGGCTTTACAATAGCTACTGCGTTGACCGCACTAGATTCTCTTTTGGATGGTTTCTTCTCAGTGTTCGAGGAGTCACCATTCTGTATTTTCCCCGACTTGATGCCGGCTTCTATTCTTTCCCCGGTCAAGATCAGATCTGTAAACCCGGCAGCAGAATTCCCAATCAGGTGGTTGAAGAATGGACCAGACAGGGTCCCCAAGAACATGTCGACGAGCTCGCGGTCAGTCAGAGGTGGTTGTACCCTTCCATCAAGGTCCCTCCACTTTTGAGCATATTCTTTGAAACCTTCACCTGCACCCATAGACATTCCTTGAAGTTGAGTGCGCGTGGGAGCAAGGTCGGAGTTGTACTTGTACTGCTTGTAGAAAGCAGTGGCCAAGTCTTCCCAGCTGCGGATGTTGGCTCCATTCAGTTGATAGAACCAGTCAAGCTGAGTCCCTGAAAGACTCTCCTGGAAAAAGTGGATCCATAAGTTCTTGTCGGCCGTGTAGGGCTGGATCCTCCTCATGTATGACCTGAGATGCAGCTTTGGACAGGATGCCCCGTCGTACTTTGCAAAGGCAGGTGCCTTGAATTTGTGCGGGATCACTACCCCAGAAGATAGACCTAGATCCTCGAAGTCCAGGCCAGGCACTTTTTGTATCTCCATAGCACTTAGTCGGTCTTCCAGCTGTTTGTACCTATCCTCAGCCGGAGGGTACTGCTCGTCATTGAAATCTGTCTCATTGTCAGAGACCACTGGACTGGGAACCTTTTCCTCTTGATGACTGCCTTTCCCCACAGATGGAGTTGTCCTCTCAGCTTCATCATGCAGTGTGTTCCCAGATCTGAGTCTAGGGCTGAACAAAACAGTCCTCTTCTTCTTCTTTTTCAAGAGCAGGGTCTTCAGATCTTGTTGCCCCTGGGTCAAATTCATGATCAGCTCTTGGAACTGGGCGTTCTGAGCCTGGAAGGCCTTGATAGTGTGCTCGGTTGAGGATTCAGGATTCATGACAAGACTGCTGAAATAAACAACGAAGAAGGTAAGCAGTCTGCAGAGAATGGGTACCTGTTATGCAATGATATGTATGATATGCATGCAATGTTTTCAAGGACCTCGCGGGGTAAACAAGAAAATTTGTTAGAATTTGGGTCCGGTAGCTTGATTGAAGGAAACTCGTGTTGTTGAGAATTCTTCTTCAAGGGTCAAAGGCTCACCATATCCAGTGGGTCATAGCCCCTGACAACTTTGGCTAGAGGAAAATAAATCCTCTTTGCCCCTTGCTAGATGTTTGATTTATCATGACCTGCATCACAAGCCCTTGAGATCCTTGAAATAGGTTAGGATGTATGCAATGGTATGATGTTATGGTATGCATGGGGTAATGTAGGTAACCCTGTTATGAGTCCCACTTAAGGACTGCAAACCAAAACCTGCAAGAAACTCAAGTAAAACCTGTTATGAGTCCCAATTAAGGACTATAAACAAAACCTGCAAGAAACTTAGCAAACCCTGTTACGAGTCCTAATTAAGGACTGCAAACAAAACCTGCAAGAGACTCAAGTGTCAGACAATAAGCATGCAAATAGTCAAGTACGAAGGCACACAAGTCACACAAGAGAAACCCTTAGAGTTTAGGCCAGCATGAGGTCTAGGTATTACCCTCTTGAAGTTGGTGGGCTCAACCTGTCCTATTAGAAGTAACTGGGTTCTAAGGGTCCCAATATCACGGGATTGCTTTCATTGTTCATCGTTTCGATTTAGCCACTGAACTGGCGACCGAAATATTCCAGGAAAGCAACCCTCAATTGAGTGTAGTATCGAGTATCAACCAACCTCGGACTGCACCAAAGTCAGTTATCTCACTACCCTAAAGAGGCCAAGATAGTTCAATTAAGGTTCCTAAGGTCTGTTGATGCTTCACGACACCACGCGGAGGCCCCGTACTCTCCTTGACTGAACTCAAGGGTTACCGGTACACACCAAAGTGCCACATCAACTGTAGCAGACTGTTTCAACCATGTCGGTATACCCCGCACAGTTCCCTCACAGTCTTGTTGCTACTTTCTAAGAAGGTATCCCCAGATCCAGGTTAGGATCTATAGAACTCCCGAAACAGTACCCACAATAATAAAGCAAGCAATTCAGACAATTGAAAACACAAGTGATCTTAGTCCTAAGGTACACCTCACTTTATAAGAGTCCCCAGCAGAGTCGCCAGTTCTGTGATCGGTGGATCTGGAACTGACTGTTTAACGCTGGTTCGCGTAATGTCGCGGAAGCAAGAGTCGCCACCGTCTTTTATTTTCTCCAAATGGAAAGGACAAAAGCACAGAAAAATTCCTTATAGAGATTGCCCTCGGTTCGGGAGGTAGGTTATAGAAAGGGAAGGTGTTAGCACCCTTTCTATCCATGGTTATCCATGGGCTCTTAGATACTTGCTCATTTGTGTTTTCAAAAATCGTTTGTTTGCTTTTCAACTGTGGGTTTTAAAAAAAAAATTCTTTGAAAATTTCAGTTCGACTCTTGTATCGGTCCTCAAGAGTGTTTGAAAAGTTGCTTTCGAAAGCTTTTTGAAAAGGTGTCGGTGTGAAAAGTATTTTTGATTTGTTTTTGAAATTAGAGCAAGTATCTTAGAGTTGTCTACCTACCCTAAGGAATTCGTCTGTGTAGATGTCCTTTAAAGTAGTGACATCCCACAATTGAGGGGTAGGTAGCACCACCGTTGGAGGTGTTCGGGTCAATTCGAGGTTCGGGACATGGTGATCACCAGAGCAATGGGAAGACACCTTAGAAGCTACCCTCATGCCAGGTTCCCGGATCATGAGGACTTACTAAGACATCCTCTACTCGACGATCACCTTTCGGGGCAAGGCAACAGTGAGGCGTACCCTAGGGGTGGTGTGTGACTTGTGTGTCGTTTTCAGATATTTTTGTCTTTTGTCATGTTATTGGTGATCTAACGTTTGTTTTTATTTTTGTCCATACATTCTTTCATGCCTTGATTAACAGTTAAAAATACGAGAAGTAAAAATTCTAAACTATTACAAACGGCGCGGGTCCACATCGCCAAAATTTTCTCGAACCCGATTTGACAGAAAAATAAAGAAAGTACGAAAAGTAAAGAATTAAAAGTACGAGAAATTAATTACAAGGCCTTGGGAGAGATACATAAATATTAAAAGAAATAAGATAAATGCGCGAATTAAATGAGAATTAAACGAGGGCGTTGGACCCTTTTTGCAAAATTAAATTAAGTGATTAAATTATTTAATTAAAAGAAAGAAAAGAAATTGTTTTTGGTATTTTTTGGTATTTTGTGATTTAAATGAAAAAGAATTAAATGAAATAAATGTTAACCCTAATTCTAGTTGTTTTTAATTTTTTAAGAAAAGATTAAGTTTTAACCTAATTTTTAACCTAATTAATTTACATGCAATTTAATTTATAAAAGTAACTAATATTAATATTTAATTATTATGAAAGAAAAATAAAAAGGAATAAAAATTATCATAAACCCTAATTCTATATTTTTTAGATTTTTATTAAAAGAGTTAAAATTAAAACCTAATTTAAAACTAGTTAATTAATGAATTTATTTACAAAAAATACTATTAAATAAATATATTTAAATTTTTTATCTTTTCTGATTTTTTGTGTGTTTTTTTATATTTATGAAAATATTAAGTTTAATAAAAAAACAATGATTAAAAGGAAGTAAAAAAATAAAGAAAGTAAAAAGAATAATAAAAAAAAAAGTCTTGCAAACCTAGGGGGTTCAGACCCCAAATAGGAGGTTTTTTTGTAGTGATTCAGGCCCATTGACCTTGGCCTTTTTGACTTTTCAGGACACGTACCTAAGCGTTGACTAGAGCCTACCATATTCCATAAATCCTGGCCCTTGAATCGATGAGAGTAAACGCGTGGCAAACTGGATGGTGGGTCACATGATGGACTTCCTGTATTGACATTGCACAAGAATACGTTTAATGGAAAAATATAATGAAAGGAGTGTGGACCTGGGGCTCGAACCCAGGTCCTATGGTTTACCAGTCACTATGCTTGCCAACTGTTCCAGATGCGCGTGTTGTACCTTAAACAATAAACAAATAATATCAAGTAAAACAAAAGCGTTAGTGGGTTTGAGTGCGAAATTTTGAACCAGCCATTCAGCTAATGCCACGAGATCATCTTCTTCGTGGTTTTGTTTTCCTGAAAATATAAAAGAAACAGGCAACGGTTTTTACACCGTTCTTTTAGGCAACATATCAGAAAATAGCGAATAGCCCCTGGGGCTCCATAAATTAGGCGCGAGGGTGGCCTTGTGATCGTTTGAGCATGCTGAATCGAGTGGCCTAAGTCTTATGCTCCAATTTTTCCATATTTTAAAACCCCCAATTCAAAGTCCTGTAAACCCTAAAACACGACCATGGCATCTTTGCATACAGTGCATAATAATCCAATCAAAGCATATGGTTAGCTTGCAAACATTATTCTAAACACAAAAATAACAATGAAACATGTTAACAATGCATGAATGATAGAAAACGATTCTGAAATTTTCTTTACCAACTTCAATGGTGATTTCACGTTTTCTTGAGTATGGGGCTTAGGGAATGATTGGCACACGTCCTATGATCCTTAAGGAAGCTAATGGAGTAGCTATTTGGCCCTGAATCGCCCTAGAATTAGGTTTTCAGAATTGAGTTTTCTTGATAAAATTTTAAGTTTGTGCAAGGGTTTCTGGCGCAGCTTAGTGGTTTTTTGCATTAGGTTTTGATTGCTTGTATATGTAGGAATGATTAGGGTTAGAAAACTTGATCCAAATCTCTTGCATTCATGAATATGATATTTGATTTTTAAACATGATTTTCAAATCTTTTTCACATGCTATTTGATATCAAATCATGACAAAACTTTCCTCAAATGATTATGCACGAATCTTAAATGTCCAATGAGAGTGTTTTCTGCACAAAAAGATTTTATTTCATTAGTTTTGTATTTTTCATGTATTTTTATTTAATTAAATGAATTATTAATAATAAAAAATCCAAATAAATAAATAAAAATGGAGAAAAAATTCCTTTTGGGCCTAATGGTCGTGCACATGCTTGGGATAATGAATTGTGGAAGAAAAAGAGGCCCATTAGCAATTTTAGGTCATTTGAATCAATGTTGACTTTTCAAAATATCCAAAAATTTCCCAACTTCCACAAGGCATAACTTGCTCAATTTTTAAGCTTTGCTCATGTTCGTGGACATTTTGGAAAGGTCTTTGAGTCCTCTAACCAATGTCTTTTGTCCCATGTCATTTGGATTTACCAATCTCAAGTTATGGCCTTTGACTTAAAGTCCCTTTTTGTTGACTTTTGAAAATGACCTATAATGTTGAAATTGATAACTCTTTGTGAGAGAATTTCTTGGACTTTAAGTATGAAGATGAGTTGTAGGAAATGTCTTTCTCTTCAAAATGAGCTTTGGATGGAATTTTTTTGATAATCCATGTGAAAGTTATGCCCTGGTCAATTTACAGTTGACTTTTTCAACTGTCCAAATAAGGAAACTTTTGCATCTTGATGATTTTTGAGCCAAGCTTTGAGAATCATGATCAAGCATTGATCAAATGATGTTTGTGGCTTCAAAATGATATGTTGACCAAAAATTTGAACTTTTGACTGTCAAATGACCATTTTGCCCCTACAGTTGACTGTAGTGCAATTAGGGTTTTTGACTGTGCACTTTTGTGCTATAAGTCTTGAAACTTTGTATGAGGATGCTTGACCATATTTGTAGGCATGTGAGACTTGATTGGACCTTTGGAAACTTCATTTTCTTGATCAGAAGCAAAACCCTAATTTGACTGCTTAAGGAGGCTCTTACACTGTGCAACCCTTGGGGAATTTTGAAGCTTGACTTGGCAATTTCTTGAAGAATATGGGAGGGCAAATTTTGGGGTACAACAAGGCCTGTACAGGACATCTTATCACCCTACATACAATCCTCTTGGCCCCTCTAATTAGTGGATTTGTTTAGCTGCAATAGATTTGGCTCTATGCTCAAGGATTGGTGGTTTGACATAAAGCACACTTTTGCAAAAATGGAAACGTGCCTTTTACCATTTAGGGATTAAACTTGTGTACAATACCCTAATGACCAAGATAACGCATTAGCTCAATGTATTTGCATTAAACTATGGAGTGTGAAATGGTTTAGAGGCCTGTAAAATAGTGTAAGGAATGCTGGTTTGAAAATGCATCTTGAGTGAACATGAATATGCCATGGAGACAAAGTGAGTTTTTGCCAACTTCAAGCATTCAATTCTCCCTAACCACAAATGTGTTTAAGGAGTTCTTGGACAATTTGAAAAGCTTGTAACATGCTCTATAATACATATTTAAAATGCAAATTGAGACTCCAAGTGGAACTATGTGAAAAATGGCCAAGAAGATAGGTCAAAATCCTGCCTAAACTAGGGCAAGATTTCACTAAGTTAAAAGTTTTAGGGACCCTTGTTCCAAAAATCATAACTTGAGATCCAAGCTTCTTTTGAGAAAACTTTGTGAATCAAAGTTTTAGAATTTGTGGAGGACTACAACTTTCATGCTGTAAGTTTTGTTTGAATCCATTTGCATCATGGTGAAAATGTGGGGCAAAGTTAGGAAAAATTAAGAAAATTTCATAACTTAGAAAATTTCTAAGTTATGAAATTTTTTCAATTTCAAACCCTAATTTGAAATTTTGGGTTTCTTGATGAACAAGTTTCATAATTTGACACATCTTGATGAAAAATGACCCTTGGCACTTGATTTTGACCAAAAAGTCAAAGTTTGACTTTTCAGTGTACAGTCAAATTCTGATCAATTGACTGAAAAATTCATCTGTCAACCCCATGCATTTGAGATCTTTTGAACTTGTTGAATAGGTAAAGATGATGCCATTGAGCCCTTGAGTCCTTGGTTGAGCTTGAATTGCCATTGGCTAGGTCAAAAAGTCAGAAATTGCCTTTGTACAGTCAAAACCCTAAAAATGACCATTTTGCCCTTTTGGTGATCTGATCAAATTTCTTGTGGAGTTGTGGTACAAACTTGATCCAATGGTTCATATGAGTTCATAATGTTGACGTGAGTCAAAATTTCTGAGGTTTGACTGTAAATTGGCCACAATTGACTTTTTCCCCAATACAACTGATTTTTAGGTCAATTGTCCAATTGACTGGGCAAAATTTGATTCAAGGTTTGAAACTTGGTATGGACAAACTTATGAGTCCAATATGAAGTATGAAAGTCAATTTGAGCATTGAAGGTCCAAAAATCCTTGTGCAAACTCAAACCCTAGTTTAGGTCATCAGTGCAAGGAGATGTCTTGAGCAGTGCAAACCCTAGCTTAGTCTTGAGTTCCCAGAGCCTTGTGATGAGAAATGTTGATAAAAAGAGAGGGCAAATTTTGGGGTACAATAGTTGCCCCTATTCAATCTTCTTGAACCTGAAGAGTTAGATTGGCAAGTTTTGCCTTTCGTGACTCGAAGGTAAAAGAGGATTGGACACTAGAGTGCCCGTAAATTTGCACTCGTCAACACGTAGCTGAGGGAATGGGCTTAAAGATTCCATTTGGAGATGGTAGAATCTTGCGGAAGATGGGATTAGAGATTCCATCCAAGATTGTTTGTTGAAAATCAGTAGAATGAACATCAGAATGGTATCCGTATTTGGAATGTATCTGAGTTGTATTTGGAGACTGGGTTCGTATGAGCAAAGGAAATAGAGTTTGTGTCTGGAGCGTATCTGAGCTGTAACTGTATTTGATTCTTGAATCAATACCAGAATGACTTCCGTGTCTGGAGTGTATCTGTATTCTGAATGGGTAACAGAGAAACACCTGTGTATGGAGCATCTACGTGCTGGGGATAAATTCTGAATGAGTGACAGAATGGAAACCGTATCTGGATTGTATCTGAAGTTAAGATCTGTATGAGTAGCAGAATGACTTTCGTGTTTGGAGTGTATCTGTACTGTAACTGGGATCAGGACAAGTGACTGAATGACTTCCGTGTCTGGAGTGTATCTGAACTTGAAGTTGATAGTTGAATTTGAATGAGAGATAGAATGGCCACCGTGTTTGGAGCGTATCTAATCTGTATCTGATTGCTGAAGTCTGAATGAGTAATAGAATGACCGCCACGTCTGGGGGTGTACCCATAATGTATCTGAAATCTCTGAATAGTTGTTAACGATAGCTTTTTAATCTTATCCTGAAAAGGGTAGAATGTTAGCTAAAGCACAAAGTTATGTTGCATGATATGTATGGTGCAATAAAATGTGTTCAATCCATGTTTATGATATATGAATGTAATGGATGTGCATGTAAGCTTGATTAGCTGTCTTGCTGAGATAATGAAATCTTTGACTGCTGCCGGGGGAAGTAAATCCTTGACCGATGTTGGGGATTCCAAAAATCTTTGATTGCTGAAGATGAGAGAACCTTGCTGATTACTGTTGGGGATAGAAAATCCTTGGCAACCTGCGGGGATTATCAAAACTTTGACAACTTCTGTGGGGATGTGAGAATCCTTCCTGACTTTCCTGGGGAAACAAGGAAAACTCTGACGACCTCTGCTGGGGAATTAAAACCTGGGAGGCTTCAAATGGAGAAACGGGAATTAGAATCTTCATTTTGTCGGGAAATAACTCTGTGGGGAGAGTATTTATTCTGCCGAGGAAATCAGGAGCTTGGGTTGTATGCCAATCTACTGGAGATTCCTTGTTTTGTAGAGAACTCTGCCGGTGAATCAGAGGAAGCTGGATAGTATTCTACCGAGGTTTAGGATCTGGAGTTTTGGACTCTGTTGGGGAAGAAAGTTCCATCTTCAATGGGGATCTGTAGTTCAAATTTTCCGGGCTCCACTGGGGATCGGGAGTTTAGAGACTTAACTCTGATGGGAATTTTGAAATTTAACTCCGTTGGGGATATATACTTCAAGATTTTAGCTTGGTTGAGGATCTGAATGTCATACTGTAGGTGGATTTCCTCTGGAATAGCCTAAAGACGTTTTCCTACACCTTCAACCTATCAGTAATTATCTTTTCTCATTTCGTTTTATTTGTAAGCAGTGATTATATTCAAATGCATATTCTCATTTAACAAATCATTGGACGTTTTCAAATAAAACATAATTGTAAAAAGAAAGAAAAGGCAAGCGAATTTCTGCACTTTGAAGTATCTTTGTATTAACTTTGTAAGTATTTTTGTACAGAGGAGACAGACATCCTAGTAAGAGAATGTTGTCGTAAAATTGAGAAAAAATTTATACAAAAAGAAAGATGGCTATGTGTAATAATTCCATGGGGTTCCCATTCTGCTATAGCCTTCATAACTCTGAGTATCTTGTCCATTCGTTGCTTCGTCCGCAGATGATTGGGTAGATCAGAATCTTGGAGCTTGTTGGTGAAGAGATTGTCCTTAAAGTGATCCGATGAGACATAGTCATACGCTTTAACTCCCTAACTTTTGCCTGGACCGCCCTTTCGGGTTTTCGATCCACCGGGAAACCCTTTTTTGCCCAAGTCTCCCTTTCGGGTTTTCAACTTGCCGGGTGTACAGATTTTTTTATTTATCCCTAATTTTTACCTGAACCACCCTTTCGGGGTTTCGATTCATCGGGATGCCCATTTTTGCCCAAGTCGCCTTTTCGGGTTTTCAACTTGTCGGTCGTTTATGCGTAGTATCTTTTGACTATGTCTGCGTTCGTAGGGTGCGGCAAGTCGTCGCCGTCCATGGTGGTCAGAATCATTGCTCCACCAGAAAATATGTTCTTGATCACAAATGGTCCTTCGTAAGTAGGAGTCCATTTACCCCTGGGATCACTTTGCGGTAAGATAATCCGCTTGATTACAAGATCTCCGACTTGATATACCTGACGCCTGACTTTCTTGTTGAAAGCCTTGATCATCCATTTTTGATACGTATGACCATGACAAATAGTAGTAAGTCGCTTCTCGTCGATCAAATTAAGCTGATCAAGTCGGGTCTGAATCCAATCGTCTTCACTTAAACCAACATCCTTCATAATCCTCAAGGAAGGAATCTGAACTTCCATAGGTAAAACAGCTTCCATGCCATATACCAAAGAAAAGGGGGTTTCCCCTGTTGAAGTATGCGCCGTGGTACGATATCCGTGCAGAGCAAACGGTAAAATCTCATGCCAGTTCTTGTAGGTGACTGTCATCTTTTGAATGATCTTCTTGATATTTTTGTTCGCAGCTTCAACAACACCGTTCATCTTTGGCCGATAGGGAGATGAATTGTGATGTTAAATTTTGAACTGCTCGCACAGAGCGGTGATCACAGTGTTGTTCAAATTTGTACCGTTGTCCGTGATGATCCTATCGGGGATACCATACCGGCATATGAGGTTCTGCTTGATGAAGCGGGCAACCACATTCTTTGTAACGGAGGCGAAGGAAGCTGCTTCGACCCACTTGGTAAAATAATCAATAGCGACCAAGATGAAGCTATGTCCATTGGATACCGTAGGCTTGATCTCTCCAATCATATCGATTCCCCACATCGCGAATGGCCAAGGAGCTGTCAGAATGTTGAGAGGAACTGGAGGAATATGTACCTTGTCAGCATAGACTTGACATTTGTGACAAGTACGGGAATGTTGATGACAATCAACTTCCATGGTAGACCAGTAGTAGCCTGCCCTTAGAATCTTCTTAGCCATCGTATGTCTGCTCAAGTGGGTGCCAAATGTGCCACTATGTATTTCGGTCATGATCAACTCTGCTTCAAACTTTTCCACACAACGAAGTAGAACACAATCATGGATGCACTTATATAAGATACCATTGCTCAGGAAGAACTTGGCATCAAATCTCCTTAAGAACTTTTTGTCATTGACGGAAGCTCCTTCAAGGTATTCTCGAGTCTGGAGATACCTTTTGATTTCATGAAACCAGGGTTGTTCCACTACTTCTTCGGTATTAATCTCATGACAGTGTGCAGGTTCGTCCATTCGCTCGATGGTGATTTGGGGAGCCTCATTATCCCAGTTGAGTTTAAACATGGAAGACATTATGTCTAGAGCATCTGCTAGCTGATTTTCTTCTCGCGGGAAGTGCTCAAAGGTAATCTGCTCGAAATGAGGCAACAATGTCAGAACATGTTCTTTGTATGTGATAAGATTAGGATGCTTAGTGTCCCACTCTCCTTTGATTTGACTGATAACCAAAGCTGAGTCCCCAAATATGACCAAAGATTTTATTCCCAAGTCAATAGCAGCCTTGAGACCAAAGATACAAGCGTCATATTCGACCATGTTATTGGTGCAGCTGAAGCTGAGTCTAGCAGTGAAAGGTGTATGGAAACCTTCCGGAGAAATAAGTATTGCACTGATACTGTTGCCAAGTGCATTTGAAGCACCATCAAAGTACAAGATCCATCGGGATCCTTGTTCAGGTCCGTTATATGGTCGGTTACCTTCAATGTTGTCCAATGTCATAATGTACTCGTCAGGGAAGTCGAATCTCATAGATTGGTAATCTTCGACGGCTTGATGAGCTAGATGGTCAACTAGTACACTCCCCTTTATAGCTTTTTGGGTTGTGTACTGGATATCATACTCTGTCAGGATCATTTGCCATCTAGCGATTCTTCCAGATAAAGCAGGCTTCTCGAAGATATACTTGATCGGATCCATCTTGGAAATCAACAAAGTGGTATGTGTCAACATATACTGCCTTAGCCGGAGAGCAGCCCATACCAAAGCGTAGTAAGTTTTCTCGAGCAGTGAGTAGCGAGTCTCACAATCGGTAAACTTTTTGCTAAGGTAATAAATGGTATACTCTTTTCGCCCAGACTCGTCATGTTGGCCCAGTACGCACCCCATTGAGTTATCCAAAACAGTCAGATACATGATTAGAGGCCTTCCTTCGACGGGTGGCATCAAGATAGGAGGTTCCAGCAAATACTCCTTGATCTTATCAAAAGCAACTTGATTGTTATTATTCCATTCAACCACCTGATCTTTCTTTAACAGCTTGAAGATTGGTTCACAGGTAGATGTCAGGTGAGAGATGAACCTCGCAATATAATTTAAGCGTCCCAAGAAACCTTTGACCTCCTTTTCAGTGCGGGGGCAGGCATTTCTTGTATAGCTTTGACTTTAACAGGATCAACCTCAATGCCTTTGTTACTGATGATGAATCCCAAAAGTTTACCGGACCTGACTCCGAAAGTGCACTTGCTAGGGTTCAGTCTGAGCTTATACTCCTTCAATCTGACAAACAGCTTTTGTAGATGGTCGAGGTGTTCTTCTTCTGTCTGTGAACGGGCTATCATATCGTCTACGTAGACTTCAATCTCATGATGTATCATGTCATGAAACAAAGCTATCATGGCTCGCTGATAGGTTGCCCCGACATTCTTCAGTTTGAATGGCATCACTTTATAGCATAAGGTACCCCACTGTGTAACAAAAGTAGTCTTCTCCATGTCTTCGGGGGCCATTTTAATCTGGTTGTATCCCGAGAATCCATCCATGAAGGAAAATACCTTGTGTTGAGTTGTGTTGTCAACCAGGATGTCAATGTCTGGTAGTGGAAAATCATCTTTAGGGCTAGACCTGTTTAAGTCCCGATAGTCCACACACATTCTGACTTTGCCGTCCTTATTAGGCACGGGCACAATGTTAGCAACCCATTATGGATAGGAAGTAATAGCCAGAAAGCCAGCATTGAATTGCTTCATCACCTCAGCTTTGATCTTTTCAGACATGTCGGGCCTCATTCGGCGGGCCTTTTGTTTGATTGGTGGACAGTCTTCTCTTGTAGGGAGATGGTGAACCATAATATTTGTATCTAGTCCTGACATGTATTCATAGGACCAGGAAAAGATCTCAACATATTCATTCAACAGTTGAGCTAGACGCTCTTTGACACTTGGCTCCAGGTTGGCACCCACTTTTACCTTTTTTTTGTCTTCCTTTGTTCTCAAATTAATAGTCTCTAGCAACTCTTCATGGGGCAGAATAGCCCTTTCCTCTTGTTGCAAAAGTCTAGCTAACTCTCCAGGAACTTCACAGTCTTCATCACCTTCGTACTCGGCATGATTGACCAAATCTTCAGAGTCACTGAAGGCCAAAGCAGAATAGTCACCCATGGAATCCGGAGTGGATGGGTACCTGCATTTCGTGAGTGTGGGTGTGTGTAAGGGATAGCCATCCTTAAACAAAACAAAATGTAAAAGGAAAGAAAATGAACACAACAGTTTATAGATGAAAACGTCCAATGATTCATTAAAAATGGCATATGATAATGAAGAAATCAAGCCCTTACAAATGGACCTATATGCCCCGGGAAAGGCATTAGGAAAAAAGAGAGTGTACAAATTGTTTAATTATTACAGACCAAAATAGGAAATTGTTCAAAGATAAATTACTGATTGATGAAAGTGATGGGAACGAAGTCTTTTGCTTCCCAGTTGCTTAATCCTTCTTCAACGGTTGGAAAGATCCAATCTTCAAAGTTGTCTTCTTCATCATTATCTTCTAAGGCATTAATTCCATGGTGAGTGATTTTTACGGGTGGTCCTCCAGCCCGGGAGCGACGCACAGCTTTCTGGCCAGCAGCAGTAAAACCTAATCCAAACTTCTCCGTCTTGTGAGAAAAATCAGGAAGTTGCCCCCACATCGTACTCCTTCCTTCTTTGATTACAGCCTCTGCATCTTTGAGGGATGTCATCCTAGACACAGGCTCGGGAATGATAGGCACATCAGCCATTGTCTTTGCAATTGGACTTCAAGAGAAACCTCTTCAAAGTGTTGGAAAGGCGTTTCTATGAATTCTCCATCTAACTCCACATAGCGGAAGTTAAGATGACTTATCATATACTCCTCCTCCCCATGAACCGTTATAATCTTACCCTGAACTGGATACTTTAGCATTTGGTGTAGGGAAGAAGTGACTGCCCCAGCATTGTGGATCCATGGCCTTCCCAACAAGCACGAATATGAAGGACGGATGTCCATCACATAAAAAGTAGAGTTGAAAATTTATGTACCCACTTTGACTGGAATGTCCACTTCTCCGTGAACCATCCTCTTAGAACCGTCGAAGGCTCTAACAACGATGTTACTGGGCTTTAGGGTCAATCCTTCACAGTCCAATCTATCCAATGCCTTCTTCGGTAGCACATTTAAAGATGAACCGATGTCAACCAGAACATGGGTAAGTGTGGTCCCTCTGCATTCTACCGAGACATGCAGCACGTCATTGTGCTTTCTTCCCTTAGGGGTCAAATCAGCATTGGAAAAACCAAGACCATTATCGGCAGTAAGGCTAGCCATGCACTCTTGAAACTGGTGCGCAGAAGTTTCTTGAGGCACGTGTGCCGTCTTTAGGAATTTGATCAAGGCCTTAGCATGAGCCTCAGAGCAGAGTAAGAGAGCCAGCATGGAGATTTTCGAAGGGGTTTGCCCTAGCTGATCCACGACATCGTAGTCGCTCTTCTTGATTATCTTTAAGATTTCTTCCATCTCTTTTTGGGTGGTCTCGGGGATAACCACAATCTGAGCCTTCATCCTGACAGGAGCTTCTTGTATCCCCTTTCCCTTATTGGAAGTAACATCAGAGGGTCTATCTTCGGGAACATCAATTTCTTCAATTACCGGGCTTTGCACAGATGGCTTGACAGGTACAGAAACTCTCGAGGGTCCGAAGACTGCCCGTGGGGGAGCAATCTCCGGAGAGAAGATTCTTCCGCTGTGAGTTATCTTGCTCGTTCCTGCAATATTCCCTATATCAGGGGTTCCATCATCGGAATTCTCTTGGACTGATTCAATCTGCTTGATACCATGGTAGAAGATTTCTCCTCCGTAATTCCATGGTATCGTCTTGTTAGATTTATACAGGACAGGCCCTGGCATGGTGATTTTTAGCGGCACAAACTTGGGATCAGGCGTAATCTTAATAGGCCTTTTGCAGGTCTTGGAAAGATCTTCAGAGATGGTTATTATAGCAATGTCATTGGTTGGAGTATCAAAAGTAACAGGAGCAACATGAGTGATAGTATCAACAAGAGTCTTTTGAAAGAGGATCTCTTGGGTATCCATCAGGCGTTGGATGCCTGATTTCAACAGTGGGCAGTCAGTTTGCAAGTTTGAACAAAAGTAGCAGTCTTTTCCACAGCCTGGGAATATCCCGGCTTTCATCAAATTCACTTTAATCACTGGTAACAGAGTCATTAATTCATTAACGGTGGTGACATGAAGATCTTCCATAACGGCATGGACATTATGACTGTGCTTGGGCATTGGGGCAGAAATCACATTCGGCTTTTCAGGCACATCGAACTCTACCTTCTTGGCGTCTATCAAGTCCTGGATCTTGTTTTTAAGAGCCCAACAGTTATTGGTGTCATGCCCTACACTGTCAGAGTGGTGTGCACATTTTGCATTGGAATGATAATAAGGAGAAGAGGTATTGGGATTTTTCGGCGCTTCTTTCAAGTTGGTGAGGTTCAGCTTTAACAGATGAGGGAGGACTTGAGTCGGTGTCATGTTGATTCAGGTGAACTGCCATTGTGGCCTTTCTACCCTTTACTGATTAGCTCTTGGTTGATTGCTTCAAGGTTGATTGGGTTGAGGAGTTTTGGATCATCACAGACCCCATTGTTGGTCGGCGCTCTGTTCTCCCTTGATTTCTCTGGTTGTGAACAGCAGAAAATTCCTTCTTAGCTGGGAAGGTCTTCTTAATAGCAGTGGAAGCGGAGGCATCCTTCTGAATTTTACCACTTTTAATGCCAGCTTCGACCCTTTCACCTGCCAGTATTAATTCGATGAACCCTGCAGAGGAGCTCCCGATTAAATGATTAAAGAATGGACCCGATAGAGTCCCTAAAAACATATCAACCAGCTCTCTATCCGACAAAGGTGATTGCACCCTTCCAGCCAAATCCCGCCACTTCTGGGCATACTCCTTAAATCCCTCATTAGAGGCCATACCCATACTCTATAGCTGAGTATGAGTAGGCGCTAAATCTGCATTGTATTGGTATTGTCGGTAGAAAGCAGCAGCTAAGTCTTCCCAGTTATGAACATCAGATCTCTCAAGTTGGTAGAACCAGTCCAATTGCGTGCCTGACAAACTATCTTGAAAAAAGTGAACCCATAGATCCTTATCAGAAGAGTGAGGTTGGATCTTTCTGACATAGGACCTCAGATGCATCTTTGGACAGGACAAACCGTCATACTTAGCAAATGTAGGTACTTTGAACTTGGGAGGAATGACGATCCCAGCAACTAACCCTAGTTCTTCGAAATCTAAACCAGGTACTCTTTGCAACTTCATGGCTGCCAACCGATCCTCAAGATTTTTATACTTATCATTCGCTGGGGGATACTGCTATTCGGAGTAATCTTCATCCTCTTCCTCTTCTTCTTCTTCAACTTCAGATTCATAAGGCATCGCAACCCCTTTTCCTTTACCAACCCCTTCATCAAACATCGAAGGGAACTTGAGAACCTTTCTAGCCTGGTTTTCAAACCTTCTTCCCATAGTGGCCATACCAGTCCTTTTCTTTTTCTTCTCTTTGTCTTTCTCCAACAGTGCTTTAAGGTCCTCTTGACCCTTTGCTAAGGTCATGAGGAGTTGCTGGAATTATAAATTCTGTGCTTGCAGATCCTTAACCGTCTGCTCCAAATCCATCTTGCTGAAATAAATAGCAGAAAGATAAGGAAACCTGGTGTGAAGACTTATTTATGCATATGATGAATGATATGTTATTCATGTAATGCATTCAAGGATTCAGAATTTCAAATTTGTTGCAAACAAAAAGAACACACGTCATATTAAGAAGAAATTTGTTAGTACATAAATGCCCCATGGGCAAAATATTACAAAATTCTTAATGTAAAAAGACATTGCGCATCCTCTTTGGTGCGATGTAAGTGTTAAGAGTTTCCTCCTCATGAAGTCGGCGGGTAAGCTCCAAAACCTTCTTCTCACTGGCATAGAAGTTGGCTTCAAAAGTATTTCATTCTTCTTTGAGTTGTATCCAACTCTTTTGTAATTCTTCCAATGATGTTGGCATGTCAGGATGTAGGAGGGTGTATGGAACCTCTTCTTCCATAACAGGCTCTTTGATCATGGGGAGAATGTGAGGGTAAGGCATCATAAGACTCTGGACGCGGGTTCATATCCACTTGAGATAAGGCTCAAGGGGGATGGAATTCTTGTGCCCCAGTGTCTTACTATCCACTTTGTTGGGCATCCTCCAAGCTCGGATAAACCTTTGTCGAAGTCCTTGCGCATCGTTGTCGAAATCAAAAACTAGGTCAGGGATCAGCATATCATGAGGACCATCTCTCCGGGCATATCCAAACTGCCTTAGAGCTAAACAGGGGTTGTAGGTAATGCCTCCACTAATGCCAAGTAGTGGGACATTAGGGAATTCCCCACAACGATCAATGATGATGACATTTTCTCTGGACCGAGAACACCAATGAACATCAGAATATGTGAGGGTCATCAACCGTTGTGACCACCTTAAACCCTACTCATTCTTCAAAACTGATTGAGGAAGGTGAGAAATAAACCACCTTTCTAGAAGAGGAGTACAGCACATGAGGACACCTCTTTTCCTCATTGTTCATGTGTAAAATGAGTGTAGGATGTCCCCAAGCAATGTAGGCACAGGATTCCGAGATATGAAAATCTTGACAGCATTCACATCTATAAGCTGATCCGGGTTTGGGAACAAGACCAACCCATAGATGAGGAGTGCCACAATCTCTTCAAAAGCTTGTGGATCTAGAGAATTCCAGCAGTCTTGTGTCTTCTCAAACATAAACTTTGCCAAGAAACCCTTGACACCACTTCTGGTTTCCCAATGCCCTTTGATATCAGATGGTTGCAAGTGTAATGCTTGAGCAACATCTTCAGGCTTTGGTTCTCTTTCCGTACCGTTGTAGGGTAGTTGATGGAGAATAGGAATCCTCAGGAGTTGAGAAAATTCCTCCAAAGTAGGTACTAGTTGATAATCAGGGAATGTGAAACAGTGGTGTAGGGGGTCAAAGAACTGGAAGAGAACTTTCACCATGTCTTCTTCAATGTTGGAATTAACCAAGTTGAGAAGTCTACCATGTCTTTCACTGAAAGGATAATTCTATGGAATCTTGGAAGTAAGCTCCTTGAGTTGAGGAGGGATTCTCACAAGGTTGACTTGAATTGTTTTCCTGCGAAGAGATTCCATGACCTACAAAACAAGAACAAAGATGAAGATCCAAACCCCTGAAATGGTTAGTGGATGCATATGATGCTTTATGATGTTCATGATGTATGCACAAGCATGTGTACAAACAAGTCACACAAGATCCTAGTTTCAGGCTTGCATGAGGTTTCATAGGTAAGTACCCTCTTGAAGTTAGTTGGCTCAACCTGTCCTATAAATAGTATCCGGGTTCTAAGGAGCTCAATATCACTGGATTATTTTCTGTGTTCATTGTTTTGGTTTAGCCACTTAATTGGCGACCAAAATATTCCAAGAAAACAACCCTCAATGAGTTTAGTATCGAGTATCTACCAACTTCGGACTGCACCAAAGCCGGTCATCTCACTACCCCTAAAAAAAGGCCAAGATGGTCAAGTAAGGTTCTAAGAGTTCATTAGTGCTTCATGACATCACTCAGCGGCCCCGTATTCTCTTTGATTGACTCAAAGGCTACCGGTACCCACAAATATGTCGCACTAATATAGCTATTGCTTCAACCATGTTGGTATACCCCGCACAATTTCCACAACATATTGCTATTTACCTATGAATGTTTCCCAAAAATCCGGGTGGAGGATTTATACCCAAACAAGAGAACCAAATGTAAAGCAATCAAGATAAGCATGCAAAGGTGATCTAAACCCTAAGGTTACTCCACTTTTAAAGTTATCCCCAACAGAGTCGCCAGTTCTGTGATACGGTGGGAGAACTGACTTGAGGTTTTGCGTTTGTGTTCGCAAATGTTTCGGTTTAGCAAGATTCGCCACCGACTTTTTATTTTATCCTAAGGAAGGGTCAAAAAGCACAGGAAAGACCTTTGAGATATTTTCTTGGGTTCGGGGAGTATATTATGAAAAGGGAAGGTGCAAGCACCCTTTTCATCCATGGTTATCCATGGGCTCTTAGTTACTTGTTTAGATCACTTGCTTTACTTTTCCAATTGTTTGAAATGGTGCTTTGTGTGTGGTTTTAAAAGATGTTTTGAAAAGAGACCATCATTGTGGCAACCTTTGTAATGATTCTTGTTTGAATGTATACAAAGTTGTTTTTGTCTTTTGAAAAGATTTCAATGTTTGAAAGTTTGATTTGAAATTATGTTGTGAAGTGTGTTTGAAAATAGCAAGGATGTTTTTGCAAGCTTTTTGATCAAGTAACTAAGAGCTATCTACCCTATTTTACTCAAAGATCTTTCCTAAAGTTTTTAACCCTTTTAACAGTGTTGTTTCACCATTGCATTTGATGAACAACCTTGTGTTAGGATGTTAAACGGGACAGGCGCGGTCATCGTATAGACCATGATAGCAATTGTGTCAAGTATTTTTGGCAAATTTTTTGAGGGACTTGATCATTTTTGTTTAGGCAACCAAGATAGCGTCATCGAGGGACTATGATCTTTTGTTTTGTTTTTGTTTTGCCAAAGTACCCAACATGCATATCATGGCCCGTTTTTGAAGGCAACAAGTGGATTGTAACCCTAGGGGTGCAAGTGTGCATTGTGTTTGATTTTCATGCATATTTGTCTTTGATTAGGTTAAACTGTTTGTTGATTTGGATTTTTGCATACAAACCCTAATTCTCTAATCATTGCATAATTGAAAGCGTAAAATGCGAGAATTAAAATTCTAAGCTATTACAACATGATTATGGGGATGGGGGTACAATTTTGAATGGGGGGTATTTGACAAGAAATATAAACCCTAATTTATTATTACATCCAAATTGAATTTGCTTGCATAAATATTAAATGGACAATATTTAAATAAACAAAATAAATAAATATCAAATAATATGTATTATGTAAAAAGGTTTTTTTTTGTTTACCTATGTATGTAAAAGTATTTTTAATGTAAAAAAAAAAGTATAAGGAAATAAATAAATAAAAAAGGATTAATTTTATTTGTTTAAGAGTAAAACCCTAATGTCTTTGAGAAAATAAAATATTATATTATTTATATACAATAAAATATATTAATATGTACAAAATGAAATATACTTAGAAAAAGTATTTTTTTAGTATAAATAATAATAAAGATAAAAATATAATATTTTGTATTTTTTTATTCTAGAGTATTTAATAAAATAAAAAGTATATATTTATATATGTATATTAATCAAATTAAATATGTGCAATATAAAATAAAATATGTACAAAAATTAAAATTATTCAAGAAAATATTTTTAGTATGAATAAAAATAAAGAACAAAAATAAAAATAAAAATTACATATTATTTTCAAGTTTTTAAAATAAATTATAAAGTATTCAAAATGTTTTTATGTTAGAAAAATTAAAATAAAATGCCAAATAAATGTAAAAAATATGAAAATGTTTTTTGAGTATTTTTTATATTTGGAAATAAATAAACAAAATCAGAAATGAAAACAAAAATGCAAAAATATAATAATTCAAGAAATTGGGCCAAGGGGTGCAAAAATGAAAATGGGAGGTGTTAGAAGGAAGCCAGGCCAAGCCCAGCCCAAGCCAGCTTCATCTTCAACCTTCAGACTGAAAACGCGCGCTTGCACTGTTCAAACACTAGATCCTGTATACGTGATCTTTTGCAAAAACTCACAACATCAAACTTGTAGAGAATTTCAAGACGATTCCAACCATATAAACAACTAATCCTAACTCTCAAAGACCAGAGAGAATTTCTCTGGACCTAAAATCTGACCTAGTTTTTTCAGCATGTTCATGGATGAAATTCTCCTAGCACACTTAATATAAATGAAAGTTGAGCATATGTATGGCTTCTTAGCAATGAACACTACATTTTTTATTCACAAACCTAAGGCTAAATGTTCCTAAATAGGGAGATAGAAAGTGAAGAAAAACCTGTTTTAGTTGGATTCGTGTAGGGCAATACAGTGCTTCTCAACAAGTTTTGAGATGTCTGGTAGCTTGCTTGAACTCCACTTGACCTTTTCCAATAGCTAGCTTGCCTTGAATGTCCTTGAATCAGCCTATAGAACTCAACCTGCACAAGCTTAAAATAAAAATGGTGAACACTGTAAATGGAGTTACAGTTGGTAATGGAGGTTTGGGATAGCTTGAGTGAGTTGAATGGAAAGTGTTTGAAGCAAAATAGGGCAAAATGCGCGAGCCAAATGAGTTGGGGAACTCAAGTTGCAGCACCTGCCCTGTTTTGCCAAAGAGTGTGATTTTTGGCTATGGGGTGTTTTGGGGCTCAAGAACTCGTGTTTATAGCTTAAAAGGTTGTGAGAAAGATGTTTGAAGTGTTTGTGTAAGTTAGCATTGATTGGTTTTTAAGTTCTAAGCATTTGGACAAATTTCTTGTTTTTGAAGTAAGAAAGTGAACTTGTGGTTACAGGCCTGTATAGGCCATCTTATCACCCTGCATACAATCCTCTTGGCCCCTCTAATTAGTGGATTTGTTTAGCTGCAAGATATTTGGCTCTATTCTCAAGGATTGGTGGTTTGACATAAAGCACACTTTTGCAAAAATGGAAATGTGCCTTTTACCATTTAGGGATTAAACTTGTGTACAATACCCTAATGACCAAGAAAATGCATTAGATCAATGGATTTGCATTAAATTATGGAGTGTGAAATGGTTTAGAGGCCTGTAAACTAGTGTAAGGCGTGTTGGTTTGAAAATGCAACTTGAGTGAACATGAATATGCCATGGAGACAAAGTGAGTTTTTGCCAACTTCAAGCATTCGATTATCCCTAACCACAAATGTGTTTGAGTAGTTCTTGGACAATTTGGAAAGCTTGCAACATGCTCTATAATCCATATTTGAAATGCAACTTGAGACTCCAAGTGGAACTATGTGAAAAATGGCCAAGAAGATAGGTCAAAATCCTGCCTAAACTAGGGCAAGATTTCACTAAGTTAAAAGTTTTAGGGACCCTTGTTCCAAAAATCATAACTTGAGATCCAGGCTTCTTTTGAGAAAACTTTGTGAATCAAAGTTGTAGACTTTGTGGAGGACTACAACTTTCATGCTGTAAGTTTTGTTTGAATCCATTTGCATCATGGTGAAAATGTGGGGCAAAGTTAGGAAAAATTAAGAAAATTTCATAACTTAGAAAATTTCTAAGTTATAAATTTTTTTCAATTTCAAACCCTAATTTGCAATTTTGGGTTTCTTGATGAACAAGTTTCATAATTTGACACATCTTGATGAAAAATGACCCTTGGCACTTGATTTTGACCAAAAAGTCAATGTTTGACTTTTCAGTGTACAGTCAAATTTTGATCAGTTGACTGAAAAATTCATCTGTCAATCTCATACATTTGAGATCTTTTGAACTTGTTGAATAGGTCAAGATGATTCCATTGAGACTTTGAGTCCTTGGTTGAGCTTTAATTGCCATTGGCTAGGTCAAAAAGTCAGAAATTGCCTTTGTACAGTCAAAACCCTAAAAATGACCATTTTGCCCTTTTGGTGATCTGATCAAATTTCTTGTGGAGTTGTGGTACAAACTTGATCCAATGGTTCATATGAGTTCATAGTGTTGATGTGGGTCAAAATTCCTAAGGTTTGACTGTAAATTGGCCATAGTTGACTTTTTCCTCAATACAACTGATTTCTAGGTCAATTGTCCAATTGACTGGGCAAAAATTTGATTCAAGGTTTGAAACTTGGTATGGACAAACTTATGAGTCCAATATGAAGTATGAAAGTCAATTTGAGCATTGAAGGTCCAAAAATCCTTTTGCAAACTCAAACCCTAGTTTAGGTCATCAGTGCAAGGAGATGTCTTGAGCAGTGCAAACCCTAGCTTAGTCTTGAGTTCCCAGAGCCTTATGATGAGAAATGTTGATAAAAAGAGAGGGAAAATTTTGGGGTACAACAGCTTCTTTTGAAATTTGTCTCTTAATTTGTCTTTCTTGAACAAGGGACAATCTGGTTTGTAATGACCGGGTTTCCCACAATTGTAACAAGATCCTTTTGACTTATCTCTCTTGCTTTCAAAAGGTCTGTTTGGCTTAGCTTGCCTTCTATAGTCAACGTTATTCTTATCCGAATGTTGGATTTCATTCTTCCAAAGATATCTATTGTACTTCCTTACAAATAAACCCAAATCTTCATCCGAACTCTCATCTCCATCATTTGAGTTACTGCCACACGAATCTATGGTGGAAGACTTGGAATTTGAAGCCCTTAACGCGATGGACTTCTTATCCGTGTCCCTCAACTTTTCTCTCTTCTCTTTCTTTTCACGCTTATTTAGATTTGTGAGCTCTTGCTCATGTTCTTGAAGTTTACCAAACAATGTTGTAAGTTCCAACGTAGTTAGATCATTGGCTTCCTTGATTTCTGTGACCTTAGGTTACCATTCCCTATTAAGACATCTCAAAATCTTGTTAACAGCAACAACATTGGAAGTAATATGACCAAGTGTGTGTTAGAACAAGATTGGTTCTGATCATATCTCAGAGTTTTGATGATAACAATAAATTATATTTTATATAATTGATACTCTGATGAATATATTTAATTGTTTCAGATAATGTTCTGACAGAAGCATTTTGATGTGCTGAGCTAAAAATAAATGAAGAAGTTCTTTGATGAAAGAACTATTTGTTTTAGTGTAAGTGCTGATGCTGACTCTGGTAAGATGATTATTTAAATACATCTTCTAACGCTTAGCAAGTTTCTGTGTAAGATATGTTTTAGAAGTTCTTAGAAAGCAAGCGTTGATCAGAAGTACTTAGCAAGCAAGCGTTGTTTAGAAGATATGCAAGCATGTTCTGATTCAAGATGTGAAGCTAGTTCTGAAAGAATATAGAAGCTAACAAGTCTTGTCAAGCTTCAGGAAACATGCTCTTTTAAGTGTTGTTTGCTCCTATAATGCAAAGACGGCTACATGCACTCAAGTGTCTATGCTAGTTCATTGGAAAATGGAATAGTGCAAGGAAACACGCAAACATTTAATGCTCTCCACATTTGAAGGCATCAACGGTCATTTTGTTCTTACTATATATAGAAGAACATTTATTGCAAGCTAATAACTTAGAGAACTCAAAAAATTCAAAAGAAGCAAGAACTACGTGAAAATATTTTGGGCTCACAAATAATTTTCATACACTTTGTGCAATAACATTCTTAGTGAAAAATCACAGTTGTGATATAGCTTTCTTAGAAGCAAACTTTGTTTCACTATCTGTAAAGATTTAACTCTTGTAATTGTTCCTTGAGAGACCAAGTTTGGTCAGATTTCTCAAGTAGACTAGGACTAGTTTAAGTCTTAGTGGTGTGAGTCACTTGTAAGATTAATTGTGCATTGTTAGTCCCCAACAGTTGTTGTGTGATTGTAATCAGTTGATTATAGTGAATTAAGTCCTTGTTTAGAAAGTTGAAATCACCTTGGCGGGTGGACTGGGTAGTTTGAGTTCAAACGAACCAGGATAAAAATAACCTTGTCCTTCCATTATTGTTGAGCCTTTAAGAAAAAGAAAAAGTGAAACTTATTCAACCCCCCCCCCCCCCCCCCCTTATAAGTGTGTTATCACCCTTCAATTGGTATCAGAGCTTAACTCTGAGCGCAACACTTAACCGTGTCAGGAAAAGATCCAAAAGAAAACACAAATGGCTACTGAACAAAACAACAATAGCTACAACAAACCTCCTGTATTTGATGGAGAAGATTTTGAATATTGGAAAGATAGACTAGAAAGTTTCTTTCTAGGTCATGATAGTGATTTATGGGATATAGTCTTGGATGGTTACACACATCCTACAGGCTCAGAAGGAAACAAGATTGATAAGAAAAATATGGATAGACAACAAAAAGCTGATTTCAAAAATCATCATAGAGCTAGAAATATTTTTCTAAATGCTATCTCTAAAATGGAATATGAAAAAATCACAATTAGAGATACAGCGCATGATATGTTTGAGTCTCCTAAAATGACTCATGAAGGAAACGCTCAAGTGAAGGAGTATAAAGCTCTGGCTCTCGTCCAAAAGTATGAAGGCTTCAAAGTAGAAGAAAGTGAATCTATAGAAGCAATGTTCTCAAGGTTTAAAACTCTGATCGCTGGTCTGAGAGTTTTGAACAAGGGATACACTAAAGCAGACCACATTAAAAAGATCATCAAAAGCTTACCCAGAAGATGGGCACCTATGGTCACTGCTTTCAAAGTATCAAAAGATCTGAACAACGTGTCTCTTGAAGAACTCATCAGCGCTCTCAGAAGTCATGAGATAGAACTTGATGAGCACGAGCCTCAGAAGAAAGGTAAGTCTCTTGCCCTTAAATCAATTAAGAAATATTATACTAATGCTTTTCAGGCTGAAGAGGAAAACTCTGAAGAATCTGCGTCAGAAGAAGACGAACTATCCTTGCTCTCCAGAAGGATCAATCAGTTGTGGAAGCACAGACAGAAGAAGTTCAAGAACTTCAAGAAGTCAGAAGATAAACCAGAATCTTCTGGACACAAAAAGTCAAACAGAAGAGAGATAATTTGTTATGAATGCAAAGAACCTGAACACTACAAGAGTGATTGTCCAAAACTCCAAAGAGAAAAACCAAAGAAAAAGTTTGGTAGAAAGAAAGGGATGATGGCAACCTGGGACGATTCAGAATCCTCTGAAGATGAATCTGATTCTGAAGATAAGAACACCAACCTAGCTCTGATGGCTACCACAACAGATGACTCAGACTGTGAGTCAGATCCAAAAGAGGTATTCTCTGAATTTTCTAGAGATGAACTTGCTGAAAGTTTATCAGAACTTCTGGAAAACTATAGTAAGCTCAAAATCAAATACAAGAAACTCAAGAAGAGTCTTGCATCTGATCTTGAGAAACATGAAACAGAAAAATCTGAACTCAAAGAAAATAATTTTAAACTTAAAGAAGAAATTCAAAATGTTCAAAAAATTTCTAGTTCAGATTATGTGTCAAGTTCAAAAGATATTCTGAAAGAATATGACTGTAGCTTTCAAACTTTTCTTGCTAAAAGCATAGATAAAAGCAAAATGGCTTCAATGATCTATGGAGTTAATGGGAACAACAGAAGAGGAATTGGATATGAACCTCCAAAAGGAAAGGAGACATATATACCAAAACCTGTTGCTAAGATGACTTTCACTTACAAACCTCTGAACAAACAATTTAAGTTTGGACACACACATGATATTAAATATACATCACATTCTGGAAACTCTTATGCTAACCCAAAGTTCAAACAGAACTTGAAATACTCTAACCCAAGAGGACCCAAAAAGATATGGGTACCTAAGGATAAAATAATATTTGTTGCAGATGTCCTTAACATCTCAATTGAGACACCAGTCATAGTACCTGGACTCTGGGTGCTCACGACACATGACGGGAAAAAAGTCTATGTTCCAAAACCTGGAATTTAAAGTTGGAGGAGACATCAAGTTTGGAGGTAATCAGAAAGGGAATATTATTGGTTCTGGAACCATTGGAAATGGTAACCTTCCTTCTATCTCTAATGTTTTATTAGTAGAAGGATTAGCGCATAACCTGTTGTCCATAAGTCAATTAAGTGACAACGGTTATGACATTATATTTAATCAAAATTCCTGTAGAGCTGTTAGTCAAAAAGATGGAACAATCCTCTTTTCTGGCAAGAGAAAGAAAAACATATACAAAATTGATTTATCAGATCTTAAATCTCAGAATGTTAAATGCCTTTTGTCTGTTAGCGATGAACAATGGGTATGGCACAAAATATTGGGACATGTCAGATTAAGAAAAATCTCTCAACTAAATAAATTTAATTTAGTCAGAGGACTTCCCAATCTGAAGTACAACTCAAAAGCTTTGTGCGAAGCATGTCAAAAAGGAAAATTTTCAAAACCTTCCTTTAAATCCAAAAGTGTTGTTTCTTCCTCTAGGCCATTAGAACTACTTCATATTGATCTGTTTGGGCCAGTTAAAATTGCATCCATCAGAGGCAAGAAGTATGGATTGGTCATTGTTGATGACTTCAACAGATGGACATGGGTTAAGTTTTTAAAACACAAGGATGAGTTACATTCTGTGTTCGTTGACTTCTGTGACCAAGTGCAAGACGAAAAAGATTTTAGAATTATAAAAGTAAGAAGTGATCATGGTGGAGAATTTGAAAACCATTATTTTGAAAAATATTTTAAAGAAAATGGTATTGTTCATAATTTCTCTTGTCCTAGAACTCCCCAACAAAATGTAGTTGTAGAACGAAAGAATAGAATATTACAAGAAATGGCCAGAACCATGATCAATGAAACAAATATGGCTAAGCACTTTTGGGCAGAAGCTGTGAACACAACATGTTATATTCAGAATAGAATCTCTATAAGACCTATTCTTGAAAAGACTCCCTATGAATTGTGGAAAACAGAAAACCCAACATTTCTTATTTCCATCCTTTTGGATGTACTTGTTTTATTCTGAACACTAAAGAAAATCTGAACAAATTTGATTCTAAAGCACAAAAGTGTTTTCTGCTTGGATATTCTGAACGCTCAA
This sequence comes from Vicia faba, assembly GCA_948472305.1. NCBI lineage: Eukaryota > Viridiplantae > Streptophyta > Magnoliopsida > Fabales > Fabaceae > Vicia > Vicia faba. The sequence goes on from OX451735.1 coordinate 1,055,079,119, forward strand.
AAGGCTATAGAGTATACAACACAGAAACTCTAATTGTTGAAGAATCAATCAAAGTCAGGTTTGATGATAAGCTTGGCCAGCAACAGCCAAAGCAAAGTGATAATTTTGTAGGTACAGAAGATCATCCCTCAAACTCTAAAACTTCAAAAGCAAAGGAAGACTCAGAAGCAAAGGAAGACTCAGAAGATCATCCTCTTGACAATGCTCTGGATAATCTCAGAATCTCTGATCAATCCACTCAGAAAAGGTTTCCCAGAATCTCTTCAGCTCATAAAGAAGACGTGATTATTGGAAGAAAAGAAGATCCCATCAGAACAATATCCTCTCTCAAAATCACTGAAGAATCATTGTTTGGATTGGTATCTGATTGAGCCAACTTCTATTGATGAAGCTTTGGAAGACAATGATTGGATCTTAGCAATGCAAGATGAACTCGATCAATTTTCTAGAAACGATGTATGGGATCTAGTTCCGAGACCCAAAGGATTCAACATTATAGGAACCAAATGGGTTTTCAGAAACAAACTGAACGAGCAAGGAGAGGTGATCAGAAACAAAGCACGACTGGTTGCACAAGGTTATAGTCAACAAGAAGGAATTGATTATAATGAGACCTTTGCCCCAGTCGCTAGGTTAGAGTCTATTAGATTATTAATTTCTTTTGCTGTTCAAAATAACATTTCATTATATCAAATGGATGTTAAAAGTGCATTTTTAAATGGATATATAGAAGAAGAAGTTTATGTCCATCAACCTCCTGGCTTTAATGACTCAAAACATCTAGAACATGTTTTTAAATTAAAAAAGTCTTTGTACGGTTTAAAACAAGCTCCCAGAGCTTGGTATGATCGTCTGAGTAATTTTCTTTTAGAAAAAGATTTTACCAGAGGGAAAGTGGACACAACTCTATTCAGAAAGACATTTAAAAATGATATCTTAATTTGTCAAATTTATGTTGATGATATTATTTTTGGAACCTCTAATATCTCCCTTGGAAAAGAATTTGCTAAGGCCATGCAGGCAGAATTTGAGATGAGCATGATGGGAGAATTGAAGTTCTTTCTGGGAATTCAAATCAACCAGACTCCAGAAGGTACTTACATACATCAGACGAAGTATGTCAAAGAACTTTTGAAGAAATTTAAGATGTCAGAAAACAAAGATGCTAAGACACCAATGCATCCAACGTGCATTCTGGGAAAATATGAGGTAAGTATGAAGGTAGATCAGAAGCTCTACAGAGGTATGATTGGATCCCTTCTCTATCTGACTGCATCTAGACCTGATATATTATTCAGCGTATGTTTATGTCATAGATTCCAATCAGATCTTAGAGAATCTCACTTAACTGTTGTTAAGAGAATTCCGAGGTATCTGAAAGGTACTACTAATCTGGGTCTGTGTTATAGAAGATCAAAAGATTTCAGACTAGTAGGTTATTGTGATGCTGACTTTGTTGGAGATTGAATTGAAAGAAAGAGCACCTCTAGAAGCTGCCAGTTTCTGGGTGGCAATCTTATCTCGTGGTACAGCAAGAAGCAAGCAACAATTGCACTTTCAACAACAAAAGCTGAGTATATATCTGCTGCTGGATGTAGTTCTCAGATGATTTGGATGAAAAGTCAACTAGAAGATTTTAATCTTTATGAAAGTAAGATTCCTATCTTATGTGACAATACTTATGCAATCTGTATTTCTAAAAATCCTATTTTACATTCTAAAGCTAAACACATTAAAATTAAATATCATTTTATAAGGGACTATATTCAGAAGGGAATTTTAAATTTAAACTTTGTAAAAACAGACCATCAATGGGCTGATATTTTTACCAAACCCCTTTCAGAAGATAGATTTAAATTCATTTTGAAAAATATTTGTATGGAATTATGTCCTGAATAAAATAATAATTATCTTCTATGCTTGACTTCAGAATGTTCTGAAATGAATGCTCTGATTAACAACTCTTCAGAAGTTAGAAGAGAAGTTACATCAGAAGCTATATGTAAAGTTCTGAAATGTTCTAACATTTCATTTCAAGTATAGCTCAGCAGTTCATTAGATCAAACAGTTGTCCCATGCAACCTTCAGGAGATGAACACTTGGTGTGTTTCTGAAAGGTCACGCGTGCTAAGCTATTGACGCCGTTCTAGGTAACTGTTATGATTTGATTAAAATCTCACGCTTTCCCCTCACTTTTCAATATCATTAAATGCTAAGTCATGATTAAATTCTTTTTATTTAAATTTTTTATTAAATATTTTTTTTTACAGTTTTATTTTTTAACCTATTTTTGAAAAGTCTTCATATAAATACCTTTGTAAATACCCTTCTCACTTTTTACCTTCTCTTTCAAAACTCAAACATTTCTGTGTATTTTTCTCTGAAACCCATTTTTCTTCTCTCAAACCTAAGTGCTCCAATGACTTCCTCCTCTACTCATTCTGAGAACACCCATTCTGAGCAATACATCGTTCCTGAGAGAACCACTCTCATTCCAGTGGATAGCTTAGAGGTTATAAGTGAATTAATGGTGGATTTTGAGAATCTTAAAGCTAATGGTTTTGATCTTCTTCCTACTGTTGAGTTTCAAGGTTGCGGAAACTTATTTGACCGTCTAGTTGGTCCAGTTTTTCCACACCTTGTTAAAGAATTCTAGATACACGCAATTGCTTCTCCAAAAGTTATCCTCTCGTTCGTGATGGGTAAGGAAATCTCCATTACTGAAAACCTAATCAGAAAACTTCTAGGTTTTGAAGGAACTGGAGTAACTGGAATCTCTAATGGCAGAATGGAAATGTCAAAGGTTTATGCAGAAATTTATACAAATAGGAAAGGGTCTTCTAAAGTCAGAGATTGGAAAAATAAGTATAAGATATGGGCAAGAATAATCCATGGTTACATTCATCATAGGGAGGAAACTAGCTCTCCAGACTATATAAATGCTGACCAGCAATACTTGTTGTTTTCTCTTGGAACAAATATTAAGATTGATTTACCTTATCTCTTGTTTGATCATCTCTAGACTCACGTCAAAGAAACGAGAGAAGCAGAAAGAATGAAGAACCCTAAATCCAAAAGGAATTGGATTCCAATGGGGAGACTGATTTCAAACATTCTGATTGAGAATGGTATGATTGCTCACCTGGATGAAGCAAATCTGTTGGGGGAGTTAGAGCCTACTTGTGGAAAGGCTCTGACTGGAAAGAACTTGGTGAAGAGGAAGATTATTGATAAGCTTCTGATTGAACCAACTCATTTTGTTTCAGCAACTGTTAAGAGAAGGAGGATACCAATTGCTGATTTTCCACTATTCAACTCAAGAGATCACCCTCGCATCATCCTGCATTACATTCAAATTTGTAAAGAAAGTGGAACACCCATTGATCCTGCTTGGCTTCAAGGAAGACATGAAGCTGCTCCAGATGTTGTTTTTCAGCAACCATTGAAGAGGAAAGCAGTTGAAGGACCATCTGCCGGACCTCAGAAGAAGAAGAAAAAATCAGGTACACCTGCTAAAACTATTTCTGTTTATGATTCTGAAAATATATCTACATCTGCTGAACCCCAAACCTTAGGAGACATAGATGTTGACATAGACCTGACCATACCCTCTGACCCTCTTGCTGAAAATCCTCAAAGAGATCAAGTTTTATCAGACTTGAGTGATTTTGACTCTGATGATTTCTCTGAAACCCAAACAGAACCATCCCAATCAGAACCATCTCAAACACCTGCTGAAAACCTTTCTAGACCTCCTCCCATACCTTTATCACCCAGACCTTCTAGATGGTATGATGTTGGCTCTTGGAGAATACCAGGAATCAACGAACCTCTGGCCACTCTAAAGCCACCATTCAACCTACCTTCTGAAAACATCTTTGCCTTAAACAGAACACAAACACAAAATCCTACCCCAACTGCTGACAACACCATAATCATTTCACCTGACATCACACCACCCACATCTCCACAACTTCCAACTCCTAACTCACCAGTGATTTCACCTTCTCACATTCCAGAACACCAAACTCATGAACCATCAGAAACACATGAACCATCTGAACCTTGTGAACCATCAGCATCACATGATCCATCTGAACCATCAGCAACACACGAACCCTCTAAAACTCTCAATCCATCAACAACACATGACCCTTTTGAATAACCTGACCAATCAGCAACACATGAACAATCAGAAAATCCTGAACCAGCTGACTTTCTGAAAACTGTAGTGGATTTTGAATCTCTACAATTTCTGAGAAACAAAACCTTCAAAAAGGCTGTTCCAAAACCTGTTCAGCCAGATGTAAATATATTTTTTCAGAATTTTTTAACAGAAGTTCAAGCTTGGTTAGACCTGCGAAGGCAGATTGCACCAGAAATGTGAACCCAGCAACAACATATCTTCTATGGGAAACATTCAGAAGAACCTTAGATGCTGAGTCACTGAAGATGCAAGACTTATGTCACTCTCAGGTGATTGAGAACTTCTCCAAACATCTGCATGCCTTTCAGTCAGAAGCTGCTGATATTTGGAACAATAAGTCTTCTCTGATGATTGTTGATGCTCCAGTTGATCAAATGGACATTTCAGAAGATGAATATGAAGATACCTCTGAAGATTCAAATCCTATGGCAATAGTTCTGTTGAACCAACCTTCTGCAAAAGCTGCACCTGAACCTGTGCCAACTCTTATGGTGGATATGGGCACTCTTCTTTCAACTTTTGTTTGTTCTGACTCAACGGTTGCTACTCCAAAGGCTGTATCTGCTGAAGCTTCCTCATCCTCTGATCCTACTTCACTTGTAATGGATACTCTGAATGAGCTTAAGAGGGATAACGAAGCTATTCATGAGCGCTTGGACAAGAAAGATCAGACAAACCAAGAAATCAGAAACTGGATGATGAAACAAGGGGAATCTGCATTTGAGATCAATAATCTTCTTATGGCCCTTATTTCTAAGAAATCTTAGTGTCATTTTATTTCTTGTTTTTGTTTGTTGTTTTGTTGAACCTTTGAATCTTTTATTAATAAATTTTTTACGCTCTTCAACTATTTTTATATACTTTTTTATTATGCCAAAAAGGGGGAGAAAATGAGTATTTTGATCTAATCTCTGATTAACAGTTATGGGACTAAGTCTCAAACATTCTAACAAAATACAAGATTTCTTTCTCCGTGTAAAAGAATTTTGTAGGTATCAGTTAAACTCTGGAAGTTTAATTCAAATGAACATTATCTTCAAAAGAACTGATGAAGTAATCCCAGAAGAAAATTTCAATGCTCTGATGAAAATTCTCAGGAAGTTTTTCTTATAGAAATATTTATTTCAAGGCAGATTCCTATCTCTTATTAAATTTTATTTCTTATCTGAATATTTTTTTTGTCATCATCAAAAAGGGGGAGATTGTTAGAACAAGATTGGTTCTGATCATATCTCAGAGTTTTGATGATAACAATAAATTATATTTTATATAATTGATACTCTGATGAATGTATTTAATTGTTTCAGATAATGTTCTGATAGGAGCATTTTGATGTGCTGAGCTGAAAATAAATGAAGAAGTTCTTTGATGAAAGAACTATTTGTTTTAGTGCAAGTGCTGATGCTGACTCTGGTAAGACAATTATTTAAATACATCTTCTAACACTTAGCAAGTTTCTGTGTAAGCTATGTTTCAGAAGTTCTTAGAAAGCAAGCGCTGATCAGAAGTACTTAGCAAGCAAGCGTTATTTAGAAGATATGCAAGCATGTTTTGATTTAAGATGTGAAGCTAGTTCTGAAAGAATATAGAAGCTAACAAGTCTTGTCAAGCTTCAGGAAACATGCTCTTACAAGTGTTGTTTGCTCATTTAATGCAAAGACGGCTACATGCACTCAAGTGTCTACGCTATTTCATTAGAAAATGGAATAGTGCAAGGAACCACGCAAACATTTAATGCTCTCCATATTTGAAGGCAGCAACGGTCATTTTGTTCTTACTATATATAAAAGAACATTTATTGCAAGCTAAGAACTTGGAGAACTCAAAAAATTCAAAAGAAGTAAGAACTACGTGAAAATATTCTGGGCTCACAAATAATTTTCATACACTTTGTGCAATAATATTCTTAGTGAAAAATCACAGTTGTGATATAGCTTTCTTAGAAGCAAACTTTGTTTCGCTATCTGTAAAGATTTAACTCTTGTAATTGTTCCTTGAGAGACTAAGTTTGGTCAGATTTCTCAAGTAGACTAGGACTAGTTTAAGTATTAGTGGTGTGAGTCACTTGTAAGATTACTTGTGCATTGTTAGTCACAATAGTTGTTGTGTGATTGTAATCAGTTGATTATAGTGAATTAAGTCCTTGTTGAGAAAGGTGAAATCACCTTGGCGGGTGGACTGGAGTAGTTTAAGTTCAAACGAACCAGGATAAAAATAACCTTGTCCTTCCATTATTGTTGAGCCTTTAAGAAAAATAAAAAGAGAAACTTATTCAACCCCCCCCCCCCCCCCTCTAAGTGTTTTCTCACCCTTCAGTGTGTGTAAGCGATTTATTATGTGAGAAAATCGTTTTTGCATGTCCGCAATGGTTTCACCATGCTTCATGTGAAATAGATCAAACTCTTGAGTTAATGTGTTAATATTTGCTAATTTGACATTGTGTGTACCCTCATGGGTAACTTGTAAGGCATTCCACATTGACTTAGCGGTAGCACAATGTGAGATACGAAAGTATTCATCAACTCCAAGAGCTGATATGAGCATATTTTTAGCTTTCCAGTCATAAGCATAGTTTTTCTCATCTTTATCATCCCATTGTGCTTTCGGTTTAGGCACAACGACGCCCGCATTAGTTAACATAGTTATGGCCATAAGACCTTCTTCTATGACTTTCCAAATTTTTCTATCAACAGAATTGATATGCACACCCATACAATCTTTCCAATAGTTATAGTTTTCACCGGTGAAAATAAGCGCTCTATTGTACGCCCCTTTTGGATCGTTGTCCATTGTCTAAAGAGTTATATGTGAAGCACTAGATGAACAGGTGCTCTGATACCACTTGTTAGACGATAATACGTATCTAGAAAGGGGTTTGAATAAATACCGTGATTTTTAAAAAGAGTTTTTAATGAAAACTTAAAACGCAATGAAAGCTATCCGGATACACTCATCTAAAAACGACCCTCTATTGAAAAGACCAGATATGCGTAAAATCGAATGGAATGAATCATTGAGAATTATTAACACTTAATTCAATTATAATTGATCACTTATACTCTTTAACTACTGTTAATTACTTCCAATGAATTATTGTTAATTGATCTTAATTTGTAGTGTTAATACCAATTATAGCAATCAAAGTGATTACTATAGTCCTTAGCAATAGTTATACCACACTATAAATTTAGACAATTGGAACCACTAGTGAAAATTCACAAATTATAGCAAATAAACGGTAAAAGACGAGAAATAAAAATGACACGCGATTTGTTTAGGCAGTTCCCCCTGTCGTCCTCGCGTGGGGTACTTTGCCCCTAATTCTAGAATGTAGAATTAGGATAATTGCTATTATGATTGCAAAGTTTGTACAAGAGATAGAAAATAGTCACCACAACTCAAACCCAATATGTTGAATTGAAAACTAAGCTCCTCTTTTCCCTTGATTCGATTTGAACTAAGTATGTCACCAATCTTCGATAAACCTCTGGTTTTAGCTACCTTGTTGAGAACCCAAACCGTTTCTCAAACCCTCTGCTCGACTGATTTAATCGCAAGATGGTGACCCCAATTCTTCCTTAACAATCCTCCGATTGTGGCTACCTTATCGAGTGAACCCACAATTCCCCAATCCCTTAAGCACAGCTGAATTTGAAGTAAAGAATTGTCAAAAAACCCCAAATCCCAATAATATTAGAGGACAAAATCCTTAGATTTTATTCAAGAAAAAATCATAATTACTCAACCCGAACAAGATCGCAATCTTCAACTTCAGACGTTATCAACACACGCTCTGCACCTTGATCGACAAAAATTATTATGTGTAGTTGTCAATGGATGAGTGAGAGGTTGAAGATGATGAGTACCTTGTGTATCTATTTCACTTTTCTTGTTGAAAACCAAATTGTAGGACCTTACAAGATTATATATGTTATCTCAAGTCAAAACCCAAACTGTCAAGCTGAAAAATAGATCTAATGAGCGAACGGTCGACCTATGCCAAAAGGAGACTCGACCTGAGCATTCCCGAGAGTTCCAGAAGACAAAGTGCATGATTCATGCGTCGATCGCTCCAGGGATGTACGTCAACGCATAGTTTCTAAAAATTACTTCCAGGTTGAGTCGACCATACAGTCGACGTGAGCAAACCCAAGAGTTCCTCAAGGTGCAACTTTCAATCCATGTGTCGATTGCTCCAGGGCTATGCGTCGACACATAGTTCCTAAAAATTACTCCCAGGTTGAGTCGACCACACAATCGACGTGAGCAAACTCGATACTTTCCCAAGGAGAAACTTTCAATCATGCATCGACCGGAGCTCTCTTTGAGTTGACTCAAAGCATAGCGATTCCCAAAAATACCAAATTTAGAAGACTTTTCATGCTTCCTTGTCCACCATATCATCTAGCCATATTTCTAACATCATTGAAACCCTTATTGAAGGAACCTTTCTCTCACACTCTTTTTCTATGCCTTCTCCCATAGGGTCACGTTATAAATTTCATGCATCGTAGTGAATTAGATCATGATCACTAGAATTACACTATTAAAGATAAATTGTTATAGGTATAATTCACACACTTATCCTAGCATGTTACTCATATTTGTTAAAACCACTTAGTCAACTTTCTCACTTTATTCTCAGTTATTATTATTTACTTGCAATTCAAACCAAAACATTAGTTTTTGTTTAATTGAACATAAATTCAAACTCGATATTTATACGCAGTCTTTGAGATCGACATTCGGGAAACTTTTCTCGTTATTATTACAGAGACAAAATAATACACTTGTTATTTTTTCGATTAAGTCTTTATTTCGTATAATGTATTTTTTAGATGTATATTATACGGGGTATTACAATTGGTATCAGAGCAGGTCGACTATCGATCCAACTCTGAAACACCATAAGTAAATAAATCCCTACCTCATATGTGTGTTTTGCCAACTTGATTTTTCATGTCACGGTGTATAATAATGGGCCTGATCAACCTAATTCTATATGCATGGCAGGAGGGAGAGACATTAAGTTTTTAGTTTTAACAAGAAGGAGAACCTAATTCTATATGCATGTGTCAGATAGGTTTGAAGGTCATGCGTTTGTTGGTCGTCTAAGTTTAGATGAGCGATAACATATTGTTAATTTGACAAAGCGCGTATTTTACTCAGACACATATTATTTTTTAAGTCTTACCAAACATACCCTGATACACAAATTTTCTTCTAATTCTCCCAACCTACAACACAGGACCAAATGACTTCAAAATGATATGAAAATAAAAAGATATTTTTAAAAACTCATAATAGAATTTAAACAAGGATATAATGGTCAATTTGTATAAATTGTAAGGTGTGGGATAAATTTGTCTCAAAATTGGTATTGAAAGAGATATATAAAATGGTAAACAGCAACATCAAGTGGAACATATTCGAAAATGGGATCGCGGCGGCTGGGTCTGGGGAAGAAATGAAGACATCCATTTCGAAATCAACGTAGGTAACTGCAAATCGTTTCACTTCTCTCCTCTCATTCCCAATCCTTGTTGCAATCTCTTTACTCTTCATTCCATTTTGCTCCATCTGCATATCAATCCCAAGATAATTGTTGCAATATGTTTCCTTGTCTTCATTCGATTTTGCTTCTCGTGCATGTCAATCACAAAAACTTTGCTCTTCAACAACCACAAATCCTTTTAGTATTGATGCTTCTGTGTTTACTTTTTCAATTTTACAGATTCGGAGAAAGGGAAACAATAATCTTTGTAAGCAGGACCAGTAACAATGGTAAGAGTTGTAACTAGAAGCCACAAGTGCAGCAGCAGTTACAATGATGATTCAGAGTCTTCAAAGGTGTTGCTTAATCAAGACATGATGCTTCCTATACTTACTTTGCTTCCTCTCAACTGTTTGCTCAACTCTGCAAGGTATGTTTGCAAACCATGGGCAAATACTATTCGCACTTCCCATTTTGCTCAAGCATGCCTACAACATTCTAAACCCGGTTTTTATGTTGAAAATTGTGACTCTGAAACTACTTCTTATTACTTGGATATCAAAAATTATGTGAATGGTCACTTTGAATTTGAAAGGACTGATTTGGGAACACCTTCAAAAGTCTGTAGGATTGTAGATAGCTGTAATGGCATATTGTTCATGCTTCGTTGGAGTTGGTTTGCTCCTGCAAAAACACAAACTTTCCTCGTGAACCCCTTAATCAAGTCTCGGCTTAAACTTCCTCGTCTACCCTATTCACATCATTATCGCACACACCCTGCAGTTCAATTTACTATAGTTTGTCTTCCTCACACTGCCAAATTCAAGCTCTTCTTCATAGACATCCTAGAGGTTTCTGGTGCTCTTTATTATGTTTTCTATGTGCTAAGACTTGGAATAGATAACTCATGGAAAGAGATACTAAGAAAAGAAGCTCCTAAAGACTGGGATACTATTTGGAAACCACTTTTTGATGGAGGCTATCATCTTTACTGGATATCTACACAGCATGGAGTGACTGTTTTGGATGTTGACAAGGAAATTACAGTTGGAAAATTTTCACTCCCCCCTTTGCCCGCCGTGGATCCTTATCGTTCTACAACATTCTTATGGAGGGGAAATCAACTTACTTGCATTGTCAGTATTGTTCTTCATGAAACATATCAAATCTCCATTTTGGATTTTGATTCTGGAAAATGGTCTCTTTATCATGAAATGGGACCGTTTGATTTTGTGGCTGCTTGCGGTCGTGAACTTATTATTAATTTTCTTCTATTTCGTTACTGGATCCACGATCAAATCATTTTTCGAGTAGCTAGTTCGCCAGAGATTTTTCCTAGAGGCCGTTACAGCATCCATTTTAGTTACAATGTCAATACTAGACAAGTCACAAAGATTGAGGGCATTGATATGGGCAATCATGAGGTATGGCTTCACACCAACAGCCTATTTTCGTTGCCAAGTACTCCAACATAGTTAGGTTTCTTCGAATAGTATATATCCGGTGGTAATCTTTATATTTATCTTTGTTGGCAGAACAAGTATTTATTATGTTTCTAGTTAGTTATGTATGTTGGCCGTGGCTAAACAAAAGATGAATTTTTAAGATGTTTATTTTTATTTTGTTTATCAACTATTCTGTTTAATGATGACTTAAGTCTTGCGACAAATCTTGTGTTCTCTATTTCTTATATTTATATTATTTACTCTCGCTCTTTCCTTGTAAGTTGCAATGGAAGACATCTTTATCATTTGGAATAAGATGGAATGCTGTAACATTTACACTCTTTCCCATAGAGGGTGAATATTTCACATTAAAGATTTCATGTTGGAAAATTTTCCCTTTCATGTTCATTGTACCTAACGTGGTGGTGAAGCTACATATCATGATCCTGCGTTCCTGTTTCAATTTATTGTTTGTGTTTTATTTTATTAATCTAATCAGCTAGTGATGTATCCAATTATCAACCTTAGAAAATACAAGACAGATCTTCATTGGTTGGTATCTCAGAAAGTTGTTGTTTGTTCTGTCTTCAACCTTTTCAATTCACGCTTCTCCTTGGGTGGAAGGTTTAACTGGTGTTTGGGTTGGTAAATAAATCTCTACAAACGAAAAGTAGCGACTTTTGTGAGCTGATAAAAGCCAAGTTTTTGTTATTCTTCAATCAATATACCCATCAAGCAGCATTAAGATCTTAAATCAATTTGAAATCAAACAGATAAATATCTCTCAAATGCAAATTGAGCAAAACAGCCAACTAGAAGGGAGCTATACTGGCCATGCGAACCACTGACTGGGTCACATACAAGAGAACTGTTGTGAGGAAATCAGAGGTTATGTATCCTTTGAGGTCAGTGATGAGATCCCGCATTTTAGAGTTGTACTGCAAATATGGAGACCCCGCATTTTAGAGTTGTACTGCAAATATGGCCTTTGGACATGATCTGCCACCCGCAAAAATGTTGCAAGTTCTATGTAGAACAATTCCTCAGAAGTGATTGAAATTACAATATCTGCATTTTATTGGTAATAGAAATGTGTATAAGAGATACTTCTCCCTTGCGATTAAGATTCACTATCTAACCAATGGTTTTTTTTAAATAAAAATTGGTATCCAACCCTGCGACCAATTAATTCAAAGAAATCAATCTCACAGTCTATTTGTCTATTTGCAGTACCTCATTTAAAGTCAGAGTTAAGTTCTCTATGGATTTGACCCAACAAAGAACCTTTAGAAGAAAGCGTTCAAGATTGACCAATTAAGTCATAGGAATTTTCAAGCCAATGATTAATTTGGCATTAACATCAACAATTTTTTTTAACAATGTATTACTATAGTATAGACGAAAAAGAACAGCAATATATATAAACACATTTGAAAAAGAAGGATATATTCCGATAATCATTTCCACAGTTTTACTTTCTATAACACAAATTATCTATTATCATCCAATTTCAAGCAGAAGATAGTAACAAAATAGAGTATAGAGTTCTATCATAAATAACTTTTAAAATCAAATCATTAAAAGTTATACAACAAAGGCTTTAATTTTAAGCCTCTGTATATGTTAATAAGAATTCAATTTATATGCAGTGAACTAATTCCAAAACCTATGAAGGACTAGAGATGTAGCAAAATCTAAGTAAAGTATTTTATTGTTTCAGATAATGTTCTGACAGAAGCATTTTGATGTGCTGAGCTGAAAATAAATGAAGAAGTTCTTTGATGAAAGAACTATTTTTTTTAGCGCAAGTGCTGATGCTGACTCTGGTAAGATGATTATTTAAATATATCTTCTAACGCTTAGCAAGTTTATGTGTAAGATATGTTTTAGAAGTTCTTAGAAAGCAAGCGTTGATCAGAAGTACTTAGCAAGCAAGCGTTGTTTAGAAGATATGCAAGCATGTTATGATTCAAGATGTGAAGCTAGTTCTGAAAGAATATAGAAGCTAACAAGTCTTGTCAAGCTTCAGGAAACATGCTCTTTTAAGTGTTGTTTGCTCCTTTAATGCAAAGACGGCTACATGCACTCAAGTGTCTACGCTAGTTCATTGGAAAATGGAATAGTGCAATGAAACACGCAAACATTTAATGCTTTCCACATTGAAGGCAACAATGGTCATTTTGTTCTTACTATATATAGAAGAACATTTATTGCAAGCTAATAACTTAGAGAACTCAAAAAATTCAAAAGAAGCAAGAACTACGTGAAAATATTCTGGGCTCACAAATAATTTTCATACACTTTGTGCAATAATATTCTTAGTGAAAAATCACAGTTGTGATATAGCTTTCTTAGAAGCAAACTTTGTTTCACTATCTGTAAAGATTTAACTCTTGTAATTGTTCCTTGAGAGACCAAGTTTGGTCAGATTTCTCAAGTAGACTAGGGCTAGTTTAAGTCTTAGTGGTGTGAGTCACTTGTAAGATTAATTGTGCATTGTTAGTCCCCGACAGTTGTTGTGTGATTGTAATTAGTTGATTATAGTGAATTAAGTCCTTGTTTAGAAAGGAGAAATCACCTTGGCGGGTGGACTGGAGTAGTTTGAGTTCAAACGAACCAGGATAAAAATAACCTTGTCCTTCCATTATTGTTGAGCCTTTAAGAAAAAGAAAAAGTGAAACTTATTCAACCCCCCCCCCCCCCCTTATAAGTGTTTTATCACCCTTCAATTGGTATCAGAGCTTAACTCTGAGCGCAACACTTAACCGTGTCAGGAAAAGATCCAGAAGAAAACACAAATGCCTACTGAACAAAACAACAATAGCTACAACAAACCTCCTGTATTTGATGGAGAATATTTTGAATATTGGAAAGATAGACTAGAAAGTTTCTTTCTAGGTCATGATAGTGATTTATGGGATATAGTCTTGTATGGTTACACACATCCTATAGACTCAGAAGGAAACAAGATTGATAGGAAAAATATGGATAGACAACAAAAAGCTGATTTCAAAAATCATCATAGAGCTAGAAATATTTTTCTAAATGCTATCTCTAAAATGGAATATGAAAAAATCACAAATAGAGATACAGTGCATGATATGTTTGAGTCTCCTAAAATGACTCATGAAGGAAACGCTCAAGTGAAGGAGTCTAAAGCTCTGGCTCTCGTCCAAAAGTATGAAGCCTTCAAAGTAGAAGAAAGTGAATCTGTAGAAGCAATGTTCTCAAGGTTTCAAACTCTGATCACTGGTCTGAGAGTTTTGAACAAGGGATACACTAAAGAAGACCACGTTAAAAAGATCATCAAAAGCTTACCCAGAAGATGGGCACCTATTGTCACTGCTTTCAAAGTATCAAAAGATCTGAACAACGTGTCTCTTGAAGAACTCATCAGCGCTCTCAGAAGTCATGCGATAGAACTTGATGAGCACGAGTCTCAGAAGAAAGGTAAGTCTCTTGCCCTTAAATCAATTAAGAAATATGATACTAATGCTTTTCAGGCTGAAGAGGAAAACTCTGAAGAATCTGCGTCAGAAGAAGACGAACTATCCTTGCTCTCCAGAGGGATCAATCAGCTGTGGAAGCACAGACAGAAGAAGTTCAGGAACTTCAAGAAGTCAGAAGATAAACCAGAATCTTCTGGACACAAAAAGTCAAACAGAAGAGAGATAATCTGTTATGAATGCAAAGAACCTGGACACTACAAGAGTGATTGTCCAAAACTCCAAAGAGAAAAACCAAAGAAAAGTTTGGTAAAAAGAAAGGGATGATGGAAACCTGGGACGATTCAGAATCCTCTGAAGATGAATCTGATTCTGAAGATGAGAATGCCAACCTAGCTCTGATGGCTACCACAACAGATGAGTCAGACTGTGAGTCAGATCCAAAAGAGGTATTCTCTGAATTTTCTAGAGATGAACTTGCTGAAAGTTTATCAGAACTTCTGGAAAACTATTGTAAGCTCAAAATCAAATACAAGAAACTCAAGAAGAGTCTTGCATCTGATCTTGAGAAACATGAAACAGAAAAATCTGAACTCAAAGAAAATAATTTTAAACTTAAAGAAGAAATTCAAAATGTTCAAAAAATTTCTAGTTCAGATTATGTGTCAAGTTCAAAAGATATTATGAAAGAATATGACTGTAGATTTCAAACTTTTATTGCTAAAAGCATAGATAAAAGCAAAATGGCTTCAATGATCTATGGAGTTAGTGGGAACAACAGAAGAGGAATTGGATATGAACCTCCAAAAGGAAAGGAGACATATATACCAAAACCTGTTGCTAACATGACTTTCACTTACAAACCTCTGAACAAACAATTTAAGTTTGGACACACACATGATATTAAATATACATCACATTCTGGAAACTCTTATGCTAACCCAAAGTTCAAACAGAACTTGAAATACTCTAACCCAAGAGGACCCAAAAAGATATGGGTACCTAAGGATAAAATAATATTTGTTGCAGATGTCCTTAACAGCTCAATTGAGACACCAGTCATAGTACCTGGACTTTGGGTGCTCACGATACATGATGGGAAAAAAGTCTATGTTCCAAAACCTGAAATTTAAAGTTGGAGGAGACGTCAAGTTTGGAGGTAATCAGAAAGGGAATATTATTGGTTCTGGAACCATTGGAAATGGTAACCTTCCTTCTATCTCTAATGTTTTATTATTAGAAGGATTAGCGCATAACCTGTTGTCCATAAGTCAATTAAGTGACAACGGTTATGACATTATATTTGATCAAAATTCTTGTAGAGCTGTTAGTCAAAAAGATGGAACAGTCCTCTTTTCTGGCAAGAGAAAGAACAACATATACAAAATTGATTTATCAGATCTTAAATCTCAGAATATTAAATGCCTTTTGTCTGTTAGCGATGAACAATGGGTATGGCACAGAAGATTGGGACATGTCAGATTAAGAAAAATCTCTCAACTAAATAAATTTAATTTAGTCAGAGGACTTCCCAATATGAAGTACAACTCAAAAGCTTTGTGTGAAGCATGTCAAAAAGGAAAATTTTCAAAACCTTCCTTTAAATCCAAAAATGTTGTTTCTTCCTCTAGGCCATTAGAACTACTTCATATTGATTTGTTTGGGCCAGTTAAAACTGCATCCATCAGAGGCAAGAAGTATGGATTGGTTATTGTTGATGACTTCAGCAGATGGACATGGGTTAAGTTTTTAAAACACAAGGATGAGTCACATTCTGTGTTCGTTGACTTCTGTAACCAAGTGCAAAACGAAAAAGATTTTAGAATTATAAAAGTCAGAAGTGATCATGGTGGAGAATTTGAAAACCATTATTTTGAAAAATATTTTAAAGAAAATGGTATTGTTCATAATTTCTCTTGTCCTAGAACTCCCCAACAAAATGGAGTTGTAGAACGAAAGAATAGAATATTACAAGAAATGGCCAGAACCATGACCAATGAAACAAATATGGCTAAGCACTTTTGGGAAGAAGCTGTGAACACAACATGTTATATTCAGAATAGAATCTCTATAAGACCTATTCTTGAAAAGACTCCCTATGAATTGTGGAAAACAGAAAACCCAACATTTCTTATTTCCATCCTTTTGATGTACTTATTTTATTCTGAACACTAAAGAAAATCTGAACAAATTTGATTCTAAAGCACAAAAGTGTTTTCTGCTTGGATATTCTGAACGCTCAAAAGGCTATAGAGTATACAACACAAACTCTAATTGTTGAAGAATCAATCAAAGTCAGGTTTGATGATAAGCTTGGCCAGCAACAGCCAAAGCAAAGTGATAATTCTGTAGGTAGAAATGATCATCCCTCAAACTCTAAAACTTCAGAAGCAAAGGAAGACTCAGAAGCAAAGGAAGACTCAGAAGATCATCCTCTTGACAATGCTCTGGATAATCTCAGAATCTCTGATCAATCCACTCAAAAAAGGTTTCCCAGAATCTCTTCAGCTCATAAAGAAGACGTGATTATTGGAAGAAAAGAAGATCCCATCAGAACAAGATCCTCTCTCAAAATCAATGAAGAATCATTGTTTGGATTTGTATCTGATTGAGCCAACTTCTATTGATGAAGATTTGGAAGACAATGATAGGATCTTAGCAATGCAAGATGAACTCGATCAATTTTCCAGAAACAATGTATGGGATCTAGTTTCGAGACCCAAAGGATTCAACATTATAGGAACCAAATGGGTTTTCAGAAAACAAACTGAACGAGCAAGGAGAGGTGATCAGAAAAAAAGCACGACTGGTTGCACAGGGTTATAGTCAACAAGAAGGAATTGGTTATAATGAGACCTTTGCCCCAGTCGCTAGGTTAGAGTCTATTAGGTTATTAATTTATTTTGTTGTTCAAAATAACATTTCATTATATCAAATGGATGTTAAAAGTGCATTTTTAAATGGCTATATAGAAGAAGAAGTTTATGTCCATCAACCTCCTGGCTTTAATGACTCAAAACATCCAGAACATGTTTTTAAATTAAAAAAGTATTTGTACGGTTTAAAACAAGCTCCCAGAGCTTGGTATGATCGTCTGAGTAATTTTATTTTAGAAAAAGATTTTACCAGAGGGAAAGTGGACACAACTCTATTCAGAAAGACATTTAAAAATGATATCTTAATTTGTCAAATTTATGTTGATGATATTATTTTTGGAACCTCTAATATCTCCCTTGGAAAAGAATTTGCTGAGGCCATGCAGGCAGAATTTGAGATGAGCATGATGGGAGAATTGAAGTTCTTTCTGGGAATTCAAATCAACCAGACTCCAGAAGGTACTTACATACATCAGATGAAGTATGTCAAAGAACTTTTGAAGAAATTTCAGATGTCAGAAAGCAAAGATGCTAAGACACCAATGCATCCAACGTGCATTCTGGGAAAATATGAGGTAAGTATGAAGGTAGATCAGAAGCTCTACAGAGGTATGATTGGATCCCTTCTCTATATGACTGCATTTAGACCTGATATATTATTCAGCGTATGTTTATGTGATAGATTTCAATCAGATCTTAGAGAATCTCACTTAACTGCTGTTAAGAGAATTCCGAGGTATCTGAAAGGTACTACTAATCTGGGTCTGTGTTATAGAAGATTAAAAGATTTCAGACTAGTAGGTTATTGTGATGCTGACTTTGCTGGAGATTGAATTGAAAGAAAGAGCACCTCTAGAAGCTGCCAGTTTCTGGGTGACAATCTTATCTCGTGGTACAGCAAGAAGCAACAATTGCACTTTCAACAACAGAAGCTGAGTATATATCTGCTGCTGGATGTAGTTCTCAGATGATTTGGATGAAAAGTCAACTAGAGGATTTTAATCTTTATGAAAGTAAGATTCTTATCTTCTGTGACAATACTTATGCAATCTGTCTTTCTAAAAATCCTATTTTACATTCTAAAGCTAAACACATTAAAATTAAATATCATTTTATAAGGGACTATATTCATAAGGGAATTTTAAATTTAAACTTTGTAAAAACAGACCATCAATGGGCTGATATTTTTACCAAACCCCTTTCAAAAGATAGATTTAAATTCATTTTGAAAAATATTTGTATGGAATTATGTCCTGAATAAAATAATTATTACCTTTTGTGCTTGACTTCAGAATGTTCTGAAATGAATGCTCTAATTAACAACTCTTCAGAAGTTAGAAGAGAAGTTACATCAGAAGCTATATGTAAAGTTCTGAAATGTTCTAACGTTTCATTTCAAGTATAGCTCAGCAGTTCATTAGATCAAACAGTTGTCCCATGCAACCTTCAGGAGATGAACATTTGGTGTGTTTCTGAAAGGTCACGCGTGCTAAGCTATTGACGCCGTTCTAGGTAACTGTTATGATTTGATTAAAATCTCACGCTTTCCCCTCACTTTTCAATATCATTAAATGCTAAGTCATGATTAGATTCTTTTTATTTAAATTTTTTATTAAATATTTTTTTTTACAGTTTTATTTTTTAACCTATTTCTGAAAAGTCTTCATATAAATACCTTTGTAAATACCCTTCTCACTTTTTACATTCTCTTTCAAAACTCAAACGTTTCTGTGTATTTTTCTCTGAAACCCATTTTTCTTCTCTCAAACCTAAGTGCTCCAATGGCTTCCTCCTCTACTCATTCTGAGAACACCCATTCTGAGCAATACATCGTTCCTGAGAGAACCACTCTCATTCCAGTGGATAGCTTAGAGGTTATAAGTGAATTAATGGTGGATTTTGAGAATCTTAAAGCTAATGGTTTTGATCTTCTTCCTACTATTAAGTTTCAAGGTTGGGGAAACTTCTTTGACTGTCTAGTTGGTCCAGTTTTTCCACACCTTGTTAAAGAATTCTAGATACACGCAATTGCTTCTCCAAAAGTTATCCTCTCGTTCGTGATGGGTAAGGAAATATCCATTACTGAAAACCTAATCAAAAAACTTCTAGGTTTTGAAGGAACTAGAGTAACTGGAATCTCTAATGGCAGAATGGAAATGTCAAAGGTTTATGCAGAAATTTATACAAATAGGCAAGGGTCTTCTAAAGTCAGAGATTTGAAAAATAAGTGTAAGATATGGGCAAGAATAATCCATGGTTGCATTCATCATAGGAAGGAAACTAGCTCTCCAAACTATATAAATGCTGACCAGCAATACTTGTTGTTCTGTCTTGGAAAAAATATTAAGATTGATTTACCCTATCTCTTGTTTGATCATCTCTAGACTCACGTCAAAGAAACGAGAGAAGCAGAAAGAATGAAGAACCCTAAATCCAAAAGGAATTGGATTCCAATGGGGAGACTGATTTCAGACATTCTGACTGAGAATGGTATGATTGCTCACCTGGATGAAGCAAATCTGTTGGGGGAGTTAGAGCCTACTTGTGGAAAGGCTCTGACTGGAAAGAACTTGGTGAAGAGGAAGATTATTGACAAGCTGCTGATTGAACCAACTCCTTTTGTTTCAGCAACTGTTAAGAGAAGGAGGATACCAATTGCTGATTTTCCACTATTCAACTCAGGAGATCACCCTTGCATCATCCTGCATTACATTCAAATTTGTAAAGAAAGTGGAACACCCATTGATCCTGCTTGGCTTCAAGGAATACATGAAGCTGCTCCAAATGTTGTTTTTCAGCAACCATTGAAGAGGAAAGCAGTTGAAGGACCATCTGTCGGACCTCAGAAGAAGAAGAAAAAATCAGGTACACCTGCTAAAACTATTTTTGTTTATGATTCTGAAAATATATCTACATCTGCTAAACCCCAAACCTTAGGAGACATAGATGTTGATATAGACCTGACCATACCCTCTGACCCTCTTGCTGAAAATCCTCAAAGAGATCAAGTTTTATCATACTTGAGTGATTTTGACTCTGATGATTTCTCTGAAACCCAAACAGAACCATCCCAATCAGAACCATCTCAAACACCTGCTGAAAACCTTTCTAGACCTCCTCCCAGACCTTTATCACCCAGACCTTCTAGATGGTATGATGTTGGCTCTTGGAGAATACCAGGAATCAACGAACCTCTGGCCACTCTAAAGCCACCATTCAACCTACCTTCTGAAAACATCTTTGCCTTAAACAGAACACAAACACAAAATCCTACCCCAACTGCTGACAACACCATAATCATTTCACCTGACATCACACCACCCACATCTCCACAACTTCCAACTCCTAACTCACCAGTGATTTCACCTTCTCACATTCCAGAACACCAAACTCATGAACCATCAAAAACACATGAACCATATGAACCTTGTGAACCATCATCATCACATGATCCATCTGAACCATCAGCAACACATGAACCCTCTAAAACTCTTAATCCATCAACAACACATGACCCTTTTGAACAACCTGACCAATCAGCAACACATGAACAATCATAAAATCCCGAACCAGTTGACTTTCTGAAAACTGTAGTGGATTTTGAATCTCTACAATTTCTGAGAAACAAAACCTTCAAAAAGGCTATTCCAAAACCTGTTCAGCCAGATGTAAATATATTTTTTCAGAATTTTTTAACAGAAGTTCAAGCTTGGTTGGACCTGCTGAAGGCAGATTGCACCAGAAATGTGAACCCAGCAACAACAGATCTTCTATGGGAAACGTTCAGAAGAACCTTAGATGCTGAGTCACTGAAGCTGCAAGACTTATGTCACTCTCAGGTGATTGAGAACTTCTCCAAACATCTGCATGCCTTTCAGTTAGAAGCTGCTGATATTTGGAAAGATAAGTCTTCTCTGATGATTGTTGATGCTCCAGTTGATCAAATGAACATTTCAGAAGATGAATCTGAGGATACCTCTGAAGATTCAAATCCTATGGCAATAGTTCTGTTGAATCAACCTTCTGCAAAAGTTGCACCTGAACCTGTGCCAACTCTTATGGTGGATATGAGCACTTTTCTTTCAACTTTTGTTTGTTCTGACTCAACAGTTTCTACTCTAAAGGATGTATCTGCTGAAGCTTCCTCATCCTCTGATCCTACTTCACTTGTAATGGATACTCTAAATAAGCTTAAGAGGGATAACGAAGCTATTCATGAGCTCTTGGACAAGCAAGATCAGACAAACCAAGAAATCAGAAGCTGGATGATGAAACAAGGGGAATCTGCATTTGAGATCAAGAATCT
This sequence comes from Vicia faba, assembly GCA_948472305.1. NCBI lineage: Eukaryota > Viridiplantae > Streptophyta > Magnoliopsida > Fabales > Fabaceae > Vicia > Vicia faba. The sequence goes on from OX451735.1 coordinate 1,055,100,893, forward strand.
TCTTATGGCCCTTGTTTCTAAGAAATCTTAGTTTCATTCTATTTCTTGTTTTTGTTTGTTGTTTTGTTGAACCTTTGAATCTTTTATTAAAAAAAATTTTACGCTCTTCAACTATTTTTATATACTTTTTGATTATGCCAAAAAGGGGGAGAAAATGAGTATTTTGATCTAATCTCTGATTAACAGTTATGGGACTAAGTCTCAAACATTCTAACAAAATACAAGATTTCTTTCTCCGTGTAAAAGAATTTTGTAGGTATCAGTTAAACTCTGGAAGTTTAATTCAAATGAACATTATCTTCAAAAGACCTGATGAAGTAATCCCAGAAGAAAATTCCAATGCTCTGATGAAAATTCTCAGGAAGTTTTTCTTATAGAAATATTTATTTCAAGGCAGATTCCTATCTCTTATTAAATTTTATTTCTTATCTGAATATTTTTTTTGTCATCATCAAAAAGGGGGAGATTGTTAGAACAAGATTGGTTCTGATCATATCTCAGAGTTTTAATGATAACAATAAATTATATTTTATATAATTGATACTCTGATGAATGTCTTTAATTGTTTCAGATAATGTTCTGACAGAAGCATTTTGATGTGCTGAGCTGAAAATAAATGAAGAAGTTCTTTGATGAAAGAACTATTTGTTTTAGCGCAAGTGCTGATGCTGACTCTGGTAAGATAATTATTTAAATACATCTTCTAACGCTTAGCAAGTTTCTGTGTAAGCTATGTTTCAAAAGTTCTTAGAAAGCAAGCGCCGATCAGAAGTACTTAGCAAGCAAGCGTTATTTGTAAGATATGCAAGCATGTTCTGATTTAAGATGTGAAGCTAGTTCTGAAAGAATATAGAAGCTAACAAGTCTTGTAAAGCTTCAGGAAACATGCTCTTACAAGTGTCGTTTTCTCATTTAATGCAAAGACGGCTACATGCACTCAAGTGTCTACGCTAGTTCATTAGAAAATGGAATAGTGCAAGGAAACACGCAAACATTTAATGCTCTCCATATTTGAAGGCAGCAACAGTCATTTTGTTCTTACTATATATAGAAGAACATTTATTGCAAGCTAAGAACTTAGAGAACTCAAAAAATTCAAAAGAAGCAAGAACTACGTGAAAATATTCTGGGCTCACAAATAATTTTCATACACTTTGTGCAATAATATTCTTAGTGAAAAATCACAGTTGTGATATAGCTTTCTTAGAAGCAAACTTTGTTTCACTATCTGTAAAGATTTAACTCTTATAATTGTTCCTTGAGAGACCGAGTTTGGTCAGATTTCTCAAGTAGACTAGGACTAGTTTAAGTCTTAGTGGTGTGAGTCACTTGTAAGATTACTTGTGCATTGTTAGTCACAACAGTTGTTATGTGATTGTAATCAGTTGATTATAGTGAATTAAGTCCTTGTTGAGAAAGGTGAAATCACCTTGGCGGGTGGACTAGAGTAGTTTAAGTTCAAACGAACCAGGATAAAAATAACCTTGTCCTTCCATTATTGTTGAGCCTTTAAGAAAAAGAAAAAGAGAAATTTATTCACCCCCCCCCCCTCTAAGTGTTTTCTCACCCTTCAGTGTGTGTAAGCGATTTATTATGTAAGAAAATCGTTTTTGCATGTCCGCAACGGTTTCACCATGCTTCATGTGAAATAGATCAAACTCTTGAGTTAATGTGTTAATCTTTGCTAATTTGACATTGTGTGTACCCTCATGGGTAACTTGTAAGGCATTCCACATTGACTTAGCGGTAGCACAATGTGAGATACGAAAGTATTCATCAACTCCAAGAGCTGATATGAGCATATTTTTAGCTTTCCAGTCATAAGCATAGTTTTTCTCATCTTTATCATCCCATTGTGCTTTCAGTTTAGGCACAACGACGCCCGCATTAGTTAACATAGTTATGGCCATAATACCTTCTTCTATGACTTTCCAAATTTTTCTATCAACAAAATTGATATGCACACCCATACAATCTTTCCAATAGTTATAGTTTTCACCGGTGAAAATAAGCGCTCTATTGTACGCCCCTTTTGGATCGTTTTCCATTGTCTAAAGAGTTATATGTGAAGCACTAGATGAACCGGTGCTCTGATACCACTTGTTAGACGATAAGACGTATCTAGAAGGGGGGTTGAATAAATACCGTGATTTTTAAAAAGAGTTTTTAATGGAAACTTAAAACGCAATGAAAGCTACCCGGATACACTCATCTAAAAACGATCCTCTATTGAAAAGACCGGATATGCATAAAATTGAATGGAATGAATCAATGAGAATTATTAACACTTAATTCAATTATAATTGATCACTTATACTCTTTAACTACTGTTAATTACTTCCAATGAATTATTGTTAATTGATCTTAATTTGTAGTGTTAATACCAATTATAGCAATCAAAGTGATTACTATAGTCCTTAGCAATAGTTCTACCACACTATAAATTTAGACAATTGGAACCACTAGTGAAAATTCACAAATTATAGCAAATAAACGGTAAAAGACGAGAAAGAAAAATGACACGCGATTTGTTTAGGAAGTTCCCCCTGTCGTCCTCGCGTGGGGTACTCTGCCCCTAATTCTAGAATGTAGAATTAGGATAATTGTTATTATGATTGCAAAGTTTGTACAAGAGATAGAAAATAGTCACCACAACTCAAACCCAATATGTTGAATTGAAAACTAAGCTCCTCTTTTCCCTTGATTCAATTTGAACTAAGTATGTCACCAATCTTCGATAAACCTCCGGTTGTAGCTACCTTGTTGAGAACCCAAACCGTTTCTCAAACCCTCTACTCGACTGATTTAATCGCAAGATGGTGACCCCAATTCTTCCTTCACAATCCTCCGATTGTGGCTACCTTGTCGAGTGAACCCACAATTCCCCAATCCCTTAAGCACAACTGAATTTGAAGTAAAGAATTGTCAAAAAACCCCAAATCCCAATGATATTAGAGGACAAAATCCTCAAATTTTATTCAAGAAAAAATCATAATTACTCAACCCGAACAAGATCGCAATCTTCAACTTCAGACGTTATCAACACACGCTCCGCACCTTGATCGACAAAAATTATTATGTGTAGTTGTCAATGGATGAGTGAGAGGTTGAAGATGATGAGTACCTTGTGTATCTATTTCACTTTTCTTGTTGAAAACCAAATTGTAGAACCTTACAAGATTATATATGTTATCTCAAGTCAAAACCCAAACTGTCAAGCTAAAAATAGATCTAATGAGCGAACGGTCGACCTATGCCAAAAGGAGACTCGACCTGAGCATTCCGGAGAGTTCCAGAAGACAAAGTGCATGATTCATGCGGCGACCGCTCCAGGGCTGTACGTCAACGCATAGTTTCTAAAAATTACTTCCAGGTTGAGTCGACCACACAGTCGACGTGAGCAAACCCAAGAGTTCCCCAAGGTTCAACTTTCAATCCACGCGTCGATCGCTCCAGGGCTATGCGTCGACGCATAGTTCCTAAAAATTACTCCCAGGTTGAGTCGACCACACAGTCGACGTGAGCAAACCCGATACTTTCCCAAGGAGCAACTTTCAATCATGCGTCGACCGGAGCTCTCTTTGAGTTGACTCAAAGCATAGCGATTCCCAAAAATACCAAATTTAGAAGAATTTTCATGCTTCCTTGTCCACCATATCATCTAGTCATATTTCTAACATCATTGAAACCCTTATTGAAGGAACCTTTCTCTCACACTCTTTTTCTATGCCTTCTCCCATTGGGTCACGTTATAAATTTCATGCATCGTAGTGAATTAGATCATGATCACTAGAATTACACTATTAAAGATAAATTGTTATAGGTATAATTCACACACTTATCCTAGCATGTTACTCATATTTGTTAAAACCACTTAGTCAACTTTCTCACTTTATTCTCAGTTATTATTATTTACTTGCAATTCAAACCAAAACATTAGTTTTTGTTTAATTGAACATAATTCAAACTCGATATTTATACGCAGTCTTTGAGATCGACATTCGGGAAACTTTTCTCGTTATTATTACAGAGACAAAATAATACACTTGTTATTTTTTCGATTAAGTCTTTATTTCGTATAATGTATTTTTTAGATGTATATTATACGGGGTATTACAATTGGTATCAGAGCATGTCGACTATCGATCCAACTCTGAAACACCATAAGTAAATAAATCCCTACCTCATATGTGTGTTTTGCCAACTTGATTTTTCATGTCACGGTGTATAATAATGGGCCTGATCAACCTAATTCTATATGCATGGCAGGAGGGAGAGACATTAAGTTTTTAGTTTTAACAAGAAGGAGAACCTAATTCTATATGCATGTGTCAGATAGGTTTGAAGGTCATGCGTTTGTTGGTCGTCTAAGTTTAGATGAGCGGTGACATATTGTTAATTTGACAAAGCGCATATTTTACTCAGACACATTATTTTTTAAGTCTTACCAAACACACCCTGATACACAAATTTTCTTCTAATTCTCTCAACTTACAACACAGGTCCAGATGACTTCAAAATGATATGAAAATAAAAAGATATTTTTAAAAACTCATAATAGAATTTAAACAAGGATATAATGGTCAATTTGTATAAATTGTAAGGTGTGGGATAAATTTGTCTCAAAATTGGTATTGAAAGAGATATATAAAATGGTAAACAGCAACATCAAGTGGAACATATTCGAAAATGGGATCGCGGCGGCTGGGTCTGGGGAAGAAATGAAGACATCCATTTCGAAATCAACGTAGGTAACTGCAAATCGTTTCACTTCTCTCCTCTCATTCCCAATCCTTGTTGCAATCTCTTTACTCTTCATTCCATTTTGCTCCATCTGCATATCAATCCCAAGATAATTGTTGCAATATGTTTCCTTGTCTTCATTCGATTTTGCTTCTCGTGCATGTCAATCACAAAAACTTTGCTCTTCAACAACCACAAATCCTTTTAGTATTGATGCTTCTGTGTTTACTTTTTCAATTTTACAGATTCGGAGAAAGGGAAACAATAATCTTTGTAAGCAGGACCAGTAACAATGGGAAGAGTTGTAACTAGAAGCCACAAGTGCAGCAGCAGTTACAATGATGATTCAGAGTCTTCAAAGGTGTTGCTCAATCAAGACATGATGCTTCCTATACTTACTTTGCTTCCTCTCAACTGTTTGCTCAACTCTGCAAGGTATGTTTGCAAACCATGGGCAAATACTATTCGCACTTCCCATTTTGCTCAAGCATGCCTACAACATTCTAAACCCGGTTTTTACGTTGAAAATTGTGACTCTGAAACTACTTCTTATTACTTGGATATCAAAAATTATGTGAATGGTCACTTTGAATTTGAAAGGACTGATTTGGGAACACCTTCAAAAGTCTGTAGGATTGTAGATAGCTGTAATGGCATATTGTTCATGCTTCGTTGGAGTTGGTTTGCTCCTGCAAAAACACAAACTTTCCTCGTGAACCCCTTAATCAAGTCTCGGCTTAAACTTCCTCGTCTACCCTATTCACATCATTATCGCACACACCCTGCAGTTCAATTTACTATAGTTTGTCTTCCTCACACTGCCAAATTCAAGCTCTTCTTCATAGACATCCTAGAGGTTTCTGGTGCTCTTTATTATGTTTTCTATGTGCTAAGACTTGGAATAGATAACTCATGGAAAGAGATACTAAGAAAAGAAGCTCCTAAAGACTGGGATACTATTTGGAAACCACTTTTTGATGGAGGCTATCATCTTTACTGGATATCTACACAGCATGGAGTGACTGTTTTGGATGTTGACAAGGAAATTACAGTTGGAAAATTTTCACTCCCCCCTTTGCCCGCCGTGGATCCTTATCGTTCTACAACATTCTTATGGAGGGGAAATCAACTTACTTGCATTGTCAGTATTGTTCTTCATGAAACATATCAAATCTCCATTTTGGATTTTGATTCTGGAAAATGGTCTCTTTATCATGAAATGGGACCGTTTGATTTTGTGGCTGCTTGCGGTCGTGAACTTATTATTAATTTTCTTCTATTTCGTTACTGGATCCACGATCAAATCATTTTTCGAGTAGCTAGTTCGCCAGAGATTTTTCCTAGAGGCCGTTACAGCATCCATTTTAGTTACAATGTCAATACTAGACAAGTCACAAAGATTGAGGGCATTGATATGGGCAATCATGAGGTATGGCTTCACACCAACAGCCTATTTTCGTTGCCAAGTACTCCAACATAGTTAGGTTTCTTCGAATAGTATATATCCGGTGGTAATCTTTATATTTATCTTTGTTGGCAGAACAAGTATTTATTATGTTTCTAGTTAGTTATGTATGTTGGCCGTGGCTAAACAAAAGATGAATTTTTAAGATGTTTATTTTTATTTTGTTTATCAACTATTCTGTTTAATGATGACTTAAGTCTTGCGACAAATCTTGTGTTCTCTATTTCTTATATTTATATTATTTACTCTCGCTCTTTCCTTGTAAGTTGCAATGGAAGACATCTTTATCATTTGGAATAAGATGGAATGCTGTAACATTTACACTCTTTCCCATAGAGGGTGAATATTTCACATTAAAGATTTCATGTTGGAAAATTTTCCCTTTCATGTTCATTGTACCTAACGTGGTGGTGAAGCTACATATCATGATCCTGCGTTCCTGTTTCAATTTATTGTTTGTGTTTTATTTTATTAATCTAATCAGCTAGTGATGTATCCAATTATCAACCTTAGAAAATACAAGACAGATCTTCATTGGTTGGTATCTCAGAAAGTTGTTGTTTGTTCTGTCTTCAACCTTTTCAATTCACGCTTCTCCTTGGGTGGAAGGTTTAACTGGTGTTTGGATTGGTAAATAAATCTCTACAAACGAAAAGTAGCGGCTTTTGTGAGCTGATAAAAGCCAAGTTTTTGTTATTCTTCAATCAATATACCCATCAAGCAGCATTAAGATCTTAAATCAATTTGAAATCAAACAGATAAATATCTCTCAAATGCAAATTGAGCAAAACAGCCAACTAGAAGGGAGCTATAGTGGCCATGCGAACCACTGACTGGGTCACATACAAGAGAACTGTTGTGAGGAAATCAGAGGTTATGTATCCTTTGAGGTCAGTGATGAGACCCCGCATTTTAGAGTTGTACTGCAAATATGGAGACCCCGCATTTTAGAGTTGTACTGCAAATATGGCCTTTGGACATGATCTGCCACCCGCAAAAATGTTGCAAGTTCTATGTAGAACAATTCCTCAGAAGAGATTGAAATTACAATATCTGCATCTTATTGGTAATAGAAATGTGTATAAGAGATACTTCTCCCTTGCAATTAAGATTCTCTATCTAACCAATGGTTTTTTTTATATAAAAATTGGTATCCAACCCTGCGACCAATTAATTCAAAGAAATCAATCTCACAGTCTATTTGTCTATTTGCAGTAGCTCATTTAAAGTCAGAGTTAAGTTCTCTATGGATTTGACCCAACAAAGAACCTTTAGAAGAAAACACTCAAACACTCAAGATTGGCCAATTAAGTCATAGGAATTTTCAAGCCAATGATTAATTTGGCATTAACAACAACAATTTTTTTTAACAATGTATTACTATAGTATAGACGAAAAAGAACAGCAATATATATAAACACATTTGAAAAAGAAGGATATATTCCGATAATCATTTCCACAGTTTTACTTTCTATAACACAAATTATCTATTATCATCCAATTTCAAGCAGGAGATAGTAACAAAATAGAGTATAGAGTTCTATCATAAATACCTTTTAAAATCAAATCATTAAAAGTTATACAACAAAGGCTTTAGTTTTAAGCCTCTGTATATGTTAATAAGAATTCAATTTATATGCAGTGAACTAATTCCAAAACCTATGAAGGACTAGAGATGTAGCAAAATCTAAGTAAAGTATGTTAATAGATAAAGATTAAGATTCTCTATCAAGCCAATGAATTTTTTTTTTTAAAACCTGATATCTGACCTTGCGATCAACTAATCCAAAAAAATTAATTTTATTGTCTATTTGCAACCAAGTGATCCAAAAGAATCAATTTCATAGTCTATTTGCAAGGACCTCATTTAAAATCAGAGTTAAACTATGTATAGATTTGATCCAAGAGATGACCTTTTATAAGAAAACATTCGAGATTCAAACCTTCACTGACAAACCAACTAAGTCATAAGGATTATCAAGTCAATGATTAATTTGGTATTAACATCAACAAAAAAATCTTAACAATGTATTATTATAGTATAAGAAAAAGAGCAACAACATATATAAGCATGTTTGTTTTAACTTTAAAAAAATGGATTTTTCTTTGTATTTTAAAAAATAGATTTTATAAAATTGTTTTTAAAATTATTATAAGTTTTTTTACATTCGTTTTTTCTAAATTGAAAGACTAATTTTGACATTTTATAACATAAACATACATTATTAAAGATAAAAATATAGTAAATCACAATTTTTTTAAAAAGTTGTATTTCAAAAATATTTTTTATAAAAAGTTATTTGAAATAGTTTCAAAATTAAGTGAATTTTTAAAATTTTGATATTAAAAAAAGTTAGACTAAAATGATTAAATATTTAAAATAAATTTTAAGAATAACTATTAAACCATTGATATGTAATATTATAAAAATCATTTTTAAAAAATGCAAAACAAACGAGTCCATAAACACATTTACTTCTTATAAACTCCGAAACAAATTTGAAAGAAGGATATATTCCGATAGTCATTTTCATAATTTTACTTCCTATAACACAAACTATCTATTATCATCCAATTTCAAGCAAGAGATAGTTGTTAAATTGTAATTCATAGTGTCGAAATAGTGTGTGTATCGAAGGAAGGTTGTCCAGTCGAAGAGCTTCTGGATCGAAGCAAGCTATACACACAGATTTGATTTGTTTTAGATTTAGATGGATTTGATTTAGATCTAAAATAGATATTTTGGGCTTTTATAGTTTTGGGCTATGACTAACCTAAATTTATAAATAGAGGGAGTAACCCTTAGTTTTGTAATTAAGACAATCAAGTCATTCACAGTATTTTGCAGTTGCAAAGTGAATAATAAAGTTTTTCACAGTTTGTGGGCAGAGAGAAACTCTACAGAAAATAATTCTCTTCTTTCTTTTCTTTTCTCATAATTCATTGTCATTGTGTGGTGATATCAATCTTAAGCATCAAGATTGGTAGAAATTCATCATAGATATTTGGTGGATTTCCAACATCTGGTATCAAGAGCTCAGTTTCGATTCAAGGGAAGTATCAATCAAGAATGATTGAAGAATTTACGATGGCGAATTATGGGAATGCAAATTATCCAGCAACTCTACCAATTCTAAAAGTAGACAACTTTGAGAATTGGTGCAAACAGATGAAAGTTTTGTTCAGGTGTCAAGGTCTTTGGGATCTTGTAAAAGATGGATTCGAAGCGCTTGGAGAAAACGCTTCAGAAGAAGAAAAGAAGAAACACACAGAAATTGAGAAGATGAGTTATAAAGCATTCTTTATAATTTATCAATATGTGAGTCCAGAAAATTTTGAAAAAGTAAGTGATTCAGAATCTGCAAAAGAAGCTTGAGATGTACTTGAGAAGTCTTTTGATGGTGCAAAAAAAGGTGAAAGAAGTGAGGTTACAAACTCACAAGAGAACCTATGAATTGCTTCAGATGGAAGATAGTGAGAGCATGTCTGATTTCTTCACTAGGGTTACAAAACTAGTAAATTAAATCAAGCTATATGGAGAAACATTAACAACAAGAGTTGTTGCTTTGAAGATCTTGAGATCTTTGGCTCCTAAGTTCGACCATATAGTGGTGGCTATTGAATAGGGGAAAGACTTGTCGAAATTGATAAAGGAAGAGCTTCAAGGGACGCTTGAATCTCATGAACAAAGAATGAATGAAAGAGCTGCAGGCAAATCGAAGAGTGATGTGGCTTTGCAGGCACATTCAGCAAAAGAAACCAAAGGAAAAGGAAAATGATTCGATAGAGGTAGAGGCAGCTGCAACAAATCGAATGGTAAAGGAAACCAGAACGAAGGAAATGTGTTGAATCAAAGAAGACCATACCAAGGCAACCAAATAGGTGGTGTTGCAAATAGAGGAAGAGACGGTGGTCGAAAACTTGACAAGAGTCATATTCAATGTTACAATTGTCAGAAGTATGGTCATTATTCGAGTGATTGTCCAGAAAAACGAAAGAATCAAGAAAGTGATGCAAAGTTTGCAAAACATGAAGAATAAGAGATGATGATGATGATCACAAAAAGAGATGAAGATAGATTCAAAGACCAATGGTACTTGGATTCAGGATGCTCATCACATATGTTTGGAAGGAAAGACTGGTTTGTCAACATAAAGCCCTCAATAAAAAAATATGGTAAAATTCGCAAATGACAATACCCTAGCAGTTGAAGGTATTGGTGATGTGATCATTATGAGGAAAGATGGAAAGAGGTCAATAATTTTCAATGTGTTGTACATACCAGGCATGAAGAGAAATTTGCTCAGTATAGGGCAGTTGGTTGAAAAGAATTATAAAGTATCGATCAAAGATAAGATGATGAGAGTCGTCAATGCAAATGGAAGATTAATATTGAAGGCTCCTATGTCTCAAAATAGAACCTTCAAGATCAAACTAAATATGATGGAGCACAAGTGCCTTTCAACTGCAGCTAGCAGAGATAAATGGATATGGTATTATAGACTAGGCCATATCAACTTCAGAGACATCGGAGATTTGAAGAGAAGAATCATGGTTTTAGAATTTCCATAAATTGACATTCTAAACGAGGTACGTGAGGAATGTGTGCAGGCGAAGCAACACAAGAATAGCTTCAGCAAGGATGCAGGAAGTAGGTCAAAGGATATTCTTGAAGTCATATACTCTGATGTATGTGCACCAATCCAAGTGGATTCGATGGGAGGTAACAAACACTTTGTTACATTCATAGATGATTTCAGTCGAAAGCTGTGGACTTACCTGACCAAGAAGAAAAGTGAAGTGATCGGGGTATTTGCCAAGTTTAAGTCTATGGTCGAAAGACAAAGTGGTCGAAACTCAAAATTTTAAGAACTAATGGTGGTGGAGAGTATGTATCGAAGGACTTCGATGGGTTATGTGAAAAGGAAGGGATTGTGCATGGGGTTGTGCCACCCTATACTCTACAACATAATGGAACTGCAGAAAGGAAGAATCGAACCATCATGAATATGGTAAGAAGTATGTTGAAAGGCAAGAATTTACCTAAAGAGTTTTGGGGTGAAGCTGTTTCGACTGCAACATATATTTTGAACAGATGTCCTACGAAGAAGCTAGAAGGATTTACTCCAGAAGAATGTTGGTTTAGTGTGAAGCCTAGCTTGAGTCATCTGAAGGTATTTGAATCTATTGCACATAGACATGTGCCAGATCAGTTGAGAAGAAAACTTGATGACAAGTCAAGTCAAATGATTCTAGTTGGATATCATTTGACAGGAGGTTATAAGTTGTTCGAACCAGTGAACAAGCATATTGTGATCAGCAGGGACATGATCATAGATGAGCTAAAAGAATGGGATTGGACTAAAAATGTCAAGAAAGATTCAGTGGGAATCCTACTTGAATAACCAGAAACTCAAGTCGAAAGAGAAGTTCGACAAGAGGAACCAGCAGTTATAGATCAACCAAGTACAAGCAGACCTCAAAGAACAAGACACATGCCTGCAAGATTGCAAGATTGTGTGATTACATTAGATGATGTGATGGATAATGAAGGTGAGTTGGTACATTATGCTTTCTATGCAGATGTCGAACCTGTCAATTAAATTGAAGCATTGAAGGATTTGAAGTGGGTGAAAGCAATGAACGAAGAAGTGAAGTCTATCAAAGACAATAACACTTGGTCACTTGTCAAATTGCCTCAAGGCAAGAAGGAAATTGATGTCAAGTGAGTATACAAAGCGAAAAGGAATTCTAAAGGGGAAGTAATGATCGCGACTTTGTGAGTCTTAAAGAATCTAAACCGCAAGTATACAGTCCTATCGCGTGTAGCTTTAAAGATTATTGAATCCCAATAGACTAAATGTCGAACTATCGTTATCTTAGGTTACTACATAAATCTAAGGCTAATAGTATAATTAATAGGGGGTTTAGGGAACCTAACTGATTATAATCTAGTTTAGATTCAAGGGAGAATATCGGTATGTAATGGTCGAACTTCGGGGATTTAGTAACTCATTGACCTAGCTCGGATTAACAAAACAGTTTTCGGTAGGAAGCATTTGTTTGAAAACCCTCTTCTCACACTCTCATGTTTATTGATTCAGATCCTACGATCAAACCTAAGTGGGTGCTCTCGCTGTTTCAATTAGGTTTTAAAAATAGTTTTTAGAAACAAACAAAACCTAATCAACTTAAAAACGCTCTCGCTGTATTTTAAGTTGATGCATAATTACTATTGTCCAGTTATTATATCAAACTCTCGTTTTATTGATCCTAACCTCTATTTGTATTTTACTCTCGTAACAAAACAGTTAATATTTAAAACTAGTAATTGAAACCAGAAAATTATTCTTTCTTTAAAAGGAACTGATCAATTGGCGTTGCTGAAACCCCGTTGGCTATATGACCTTACATACCGATAAATAAATTTAGCTTAACATATTAAACGATTCAATAACAGTGCAACAATAATAATTATCATCAAACAATTTAAATAAACAAAATATTACAGACAATCCTGGCATAAATAAATAAAGTACTTAAATTAAACATGAAAATATTACATCAGAATATTTGTCGGATATCGGATGTCTCCCACAAATCGATAAAGAAAATAATACGGAATGAAATAATGCGGAGAATATTTTTGGCAGAGTAACAGTAAAAACAAGGAAAAGAAAAACGTTTCTAAAATGGAGATTTGAGGTACTATTTATAGCCTTGGGGACACGCGGGAGTTGAGATATTTTCTCCTCCGGAATAGACTTAGTGTAACGGTCGTTACACTCCTTCTTTTAAGGGAGGGCTGGCGTGGCAGGGTGTAACGGTCTTTACACTTCTGCTTTTGAGGAGAGGCTTACGTGGTAGGGTGTAACAGCCGTTACACTCCTTTGGGACAATGTGTAATGGTCGTTACACTCCCTTAGTGGATTGGACCAACACTTCTTTCTTAGGCTTTTTGCTTTTAGTGCACCTTATTCTACCACACACCCCTCAATGCATAATTACTCTTGATTAGCTCGACTTTTCTTGACTTTTCTTGACTTTTTTCACACATGCCTTGCAAACATTAAATTCCTGAAAACATAGAAAATACCAGCATAATACGAATAAGGAGTAATTTAATTAATTAAAATGCGGATAAAATTCATATAAAATGATCCAAATATTCGATACATTTCCGGGTTATCAAACTCCCCTACACTTAAACATTTGCTTGTCCTCAAACAAATAGAGTAAAAATCGTTTAACGCATGGTCTCCGACATAATCGCATGACACGACTCGAATCGTACGTGGTTGAGGGGTGTTACATTAAAAAGATGGAACTAGGCTCTGACACTAATGATACAGAAATGACACAAAACCATGTGGTCAAAATCCTTTATCCTATTGCAAACTAGTCTGAATTATGCTATCATAGCTCAACCTAATTCTTTTTGTTCAAAATCAACCGCTTTCATTCTAGCGCAATCACATTAAGCCCTTTATCTTTCGCACACACATAGTAGAGTACCCAGTTAGCGATTCTGGTCTCTTTTGCATAGGTTTCTGGTACACAAGTTGGTAACCCTTTTTCTTTCCCAAATTATAAGTCTTGGGGGATCGAACCATAGTTCTCCCTACCAAGTTCAGCACCAGATACCACTGAACAGGCTTACAACTGGTTGTTACATCAGTTTTTGTAGGTATCGTGACTGTTCGATTAAATGACCTGGCGAGGGTCTCCTAACTTAATTAGTGCATTCCCTATTATATCTTGATGCTTATCATTTTTTATTCTTTACTTTTTAGGACCAATCACTTATATTCATCGGCTCCTTACGTAGTTTGTGGATAAGACGATGATGACTGATAGTATAAACTACTCGGGGTTGATCCAAAACTAAAACTTAAGGCTTCGGTGTCATAACCACTCAAATTGATTTGCATGATCACGAAGATTTAGGTGTCAAGGCGGTATTATTTTTGTCGACTCTTTTTCAAAAAATCTAACGCAACCTAATTGCGAACAACCTATATACTTTTCGAATGTACCAAGCTAATGCGTCGAGTAAAAATTTTTTTTATGGTTCAAGAAAAGTGTTGAAGTACGAATAACTTACGAAAATGGTTTTTTATTTATTGAATGGAAAGGGAAATAACATAAATTTAAATAACTTACTAGGAAAATGCAAAAACATAACATAGGTAACATATGTTTTCTCCCCTACACTTGAGCTGGGCATTTTCCTCAATACGAAAAATAAAGTGAGAAAAGAAAACGAACAGGAAACTTAAGAAATAATAATAAAAATGAAAGAAAGAAGGAAAACAAAGATCACTCTTCATTGTTGTCTCTAACGTTTCTGCTACTGGATGCTTCACCTCGTGCCCTTCCTCCTTGTGTTCTTACTCCACTTCTTCTGGGTCTAGGAGGTTTTTCGCCAGTGTTGTAAACATAAGAATGCAGGCCTTCAAGATGGAATGACAAGTGTCACATTTCATCGGTCAGGTTAGAAATGTCGTGATGGTTCCAATAAGCGTTATCGCGTTGATCGGGCTATAACTCTTGCGTTATTTGCATCAGTTCTTGTTGACGATGATCTTGAAGTAAAAGCGATGCATAGATAGCTTTAATGGTGGCTGGATGAGGATTATTTCCTTCTTGTTCTTTTTGTGGCCCTTGTTGATTCATTTCTGGTACAACATTTTCTACACCCGCTTGATTTTCCTGCATGTGCTCTCCAGGGGCTGGTGCCTGCAAATCATAAATCCAATTTGTGGCGATGTCCATTCTTGTTACATTCGAATTCAGCAGAATAATACTTGGGACGACCTTGTGCTGCACCATCAGGTTATACCTTCCATTCCTTATTGCTCTGACAATATGACCAAACTGGAAATACTCAATATCGAGAAACTCAGCCTGCCAAAAGGTAGTTGATCCAACCTGTTTTGCAAATTCAAATAATTCGCAATAGCGGTGACTATACCTCCTATACAAAAAGGTAATGCACTTGCACTCCTTGATAATAGAGACTGGATGTGGTTGAGGAGGAATGGAGCAGCATTAATTCTAAGATCGGGATCGAGGGCGCAATGCAGAAAATACATTTCCCTAGCGTTCACTTTATTGTTGTTTGCTCGCTCGAACACTGAATTGGCTAGAACACGATGGAAATAGCGGATGCATGGGTTGTGTATGTGAGTGGATAAAAGCTCAGCCCAGTAATTTACCTGAGTATTAGTTAAACGTTCCCAAATTTCAAACGATCTTACCTTTCAATCTTCTTCAGGCGAAATTATATATTCCACACCTTCATCATGGTCACAGTGGAGTATCTGATTCAGAGTCTCTTGATTCATGGTGTACTCCGTATTGAATAATCTGAATGTTGTTGCGCCAATTAGATACTGACCGACTTCTGGAGTGGATGGTGTTTGGTAGGAAAAAGAACTCAAGAATTCCAACGTGAGGGATTCATAAGTTGGAAGATTCATGGTAGCAATATAGTAGAGACCAGATCCATGGAGCATAAATTGCACACTTTCAAGCAATCCCAAGTCACGTAAGCAATCTTCGTCGATATACCTTATTGGAAGCATACCTCTCTGATGAAACCTTCGGTAAAGTTGCTCTTGTCGATGTCCGTCGGCTCTATTTCTGAATACCATATCAGTGAGGTATGGCTCCTCTCTTTCTTCTTGAGCTCTTCTGGCCATTTGAGAAAGGTGTTGGAAATGATAGAGTTTATAGGGTAGAAGAGATGTTGAAGAAAGTTGGTGTGATAGCAAAACTCTCTTCAAAAGTTTATATAGAAGCAAAGTTTTAATGGTGAAGAGAAAATTGGTGGGGGTATTGAATGGTGGTTAGGGGGTATTTATTTGTGTGGAATAGAAATGGAACGGATAGGAAGTTTGAAAAAAATGTTTAAATTCAAAGAGAGGGTGTAATGATCGGTATGCAATGGCTTGGCGGAGAGAGAAAGGGTGTAACGGTCGTTACACCATGCTACAAGTTGCAAGGCAACCTTGTAACAGTCGTTACAAGGGCTTGATTCCCAAGGGAATCTTGTGACTGCAACGGTCGGTTTTCCAACCATGCATGAGGGACTTTACTTGCTGACTGAGGCATGGTATAGATGTGTCAATTCATTGTCTAGTGGGAATAACAAAATTAAAAAAAAACTAGGAGACAATGAAGTGACAATCAGGTGTGATGCATAATTATAATATTTGGTCTACTAGATCAACATGCATTTTATTTTGGGAGAACACAATAACATAATAGCATAATATAATAGCACAATGAGGAGTAAATTTGAAAATATTGAAATAAATGAATAAATGAATAATTCCAAAAAAAAATAAATGAATAAAAATAAATAAATGAATCAGAATAAATAAATCTAACTAGAAAATAAAAATAAAAATAATGCTACTAATGAAAAACTAAACTAAACACTGAATAAACACCCCTCCCCTACACTTAGAGGAAATAGTGTCGTCAATGTTCTAAAGACATAAATCAGCCACCTCTAGAATGAAACAGGTGATCTATATTTTCCGTAACAAGATCCATGAAACCATATAAATCTTTGCGGATGGTAGTAATATCAGAACGAATATCAACAAGCTCCACCGTGATAGCATCTATAATAGCAGTGACGTTAGTCTGAGGGATAAGGACAACAGTGGAAGCGAGAGCTAATGGTGGGTCCCAAGCTGGATGGCGGTCAAGTATAAGAGGTGTCACAGGACCAGTCTCTTCCATCTCAGGATCAAACTCGCCCAATCCTACTAGAGGGTTATAATAATGGGGCGGTGCCAAAGGATCATACTCTTCTTCTTCTATGTTATTCTCAACTATACCCTCCAGGTCATATATCCAATTCTTCATGTCATGCACACTGGATCATGCAATGTCAAGAAGTGTGAAGTGGTATACCGGCTCATGATGTATCAGCAACTGAAACTGATTCGACTCTAAATATTTGATCATCCCAACATTAAAATAAAGAGTAAGTTCTAGCGGGGTATAGTTACCAGCAGGGGTTAGACGGGACAATGGATCTCTCAAAAATAGGGCTTTAGCGATCATAGTCACTAAACCACCAACACAAATTGGGCCATGAGGAGCCTGGGCTATACTCAGGAGACGAGCAATCATAAAAGATGCACCAACTACTGGTCTAGACTGAAACACACAGAACATGATAAACAACTCTTCCTTAGACACTAAGGTATCATTCTGAGGTTTTCCAAATAGGGTAAACACCATAATCATGTGGAAATACCTAATAGTGGGGTTATGAATCTCTAAAGAGTGCCTAGGAATAGAGCTCTCTTGTCTCCGATCAGATATCGCTTCCTAAAAGTGGTCAAGCTGGCTGTCCACATACTTGTCATCTGGAATCTCAATGGCAACATCAACACTAACTGGGAAGTCCAATAAAGTAGCAAATTCACGGATGGTGAACCTATGGGTAAAACCAAACAATCTTAATGAAACCAATCCTCTGGCCAACCCTAAACCAATATCAGGGTTGTAATTCAATGAACTAAGGAACTCCAACATCAGGTTGCGGTAGGTAGGCTGCTGATGATGAATAAAATAATCCCAACCAATCTGGTTAAACATGAAGCAGACACTTTCCCTTATGCCCAATACGGACAATGTGGGGTCGTACACAAAGATGGTTGGATACATATCTCTCGGAGCAAGCATCTTATAACGCTTCTGTTGAGCATCACCCATGAAGGTGACATGCATAGTGTCAGAAAAGTCCATAGCGAAAATCAGTGAAGAAAAAGAAGTGTGAATCCTGTTGGTTAATATGAAAATAGTTTAAAATCAGCATCGGCCTAATGCCTAAAAATAGAGAAGAAGTAAAGAATAGAAAAATTTTGTAAAATTTTTAAAAGAAACATAAAAAAAAAACTTTTAGTAAATAAAATTTTAATAAAAATGGTGGGTTGCCTCCCACAAAGCGCTTTGTTTAACGTCGGAATCTCGACCTATATTAAAAATTGAAAATCTATTTTGGTGACTCAGGTGGCAGCTATATAAATCTCAAACTAGTAGAGTATTCCATATTCTCGATGCATTGGTAGTGCTTCAAACGCTTCCCGTTTACAATAAACGGATCGCTGGTTTTTCCTTTGATTTCTACAGCGCCACCTGAGAGTATTTTAATAACTTCAAAAGGTCCTGACCATCTAGAGCGAGGTTTTACTGGAAATAGTTTGAGTCTGGAGTTAAAGAGGAGTATTACATCGCCCTCATTGAATTCTTTCCTAGAGATGCGTCTGTCGTGCCATTTCTTAGTTCACTCCTTGTAGATTTTGGCATTCTCGTATGCATTTAGCCTAAGCTCTTCCAATTCATGGATGTCTAGAATTCTCTTTTCTCCAGCGGCTTTGTAACTTTGATTCAGGGTTTTGATGGCCCAATAGGCATTGTGTTCCAGTTCTACATGTAGATGGCATGATTTACCATAGACCAGTTTGAATGATGTGGTTCCAATGGGTGTCTTGTACGCTGTTCTGTATGCCCACAATGCTTCATATAGTTTAGGCGACCAATCTTTCCTGGATGTGGCAACCATTTTCTCAAGTATTTTCTTAATCTCCCTGTTAGAGATTTCCACTCTCTTGCTTGTTTATGGGTGGTAAGGTGTTGCTACGCGGTGTCAGACTCCATACTTTGCTAAGAGTTTATTAAAAAATTTGGAAATGAAATGTGAGCCACCATCACTGATGACTAATCTTGGAACACTGAATCTTGGAAAAATTATGTTTTTGAACAACCTAATCACTACTTGTGCATCATTTATTGGAGAGGCTACAACCTCTACCCGTTTGGATACGTAATCTACTACCACTAATATGTAATTATTTCCAAAAGACGATGGGAAAGGTCCCATAAAGTCAATTCCCCATACGTCAAACATCTCTACTTCTAGGATACCCTTTTGAGGCATCTCATTGCGCCTAGATATGTTACCAGTACGCTGACACCGGTCGCATTTTGTAATTGCAACATGGACATCTTTCCATTGACTGGGACAATAAAGGCCAACTTGTAGGATTTTTGCGCATGCCTTTGAGGTGCTAGCGTGTCCCCCATAAGGGGCTTCATGACAATGAGATATTACGCTCTCTATTTCACTCTCAGGAACGCATCGACAGAAAATACCATCGGGGCCTCGCTTGAATAGTAAGGGCTCGTCCTAATAATAGTGTTTGAGATCGTGAAAGAATTTCTTCTTCTACTGATAAGTTAAATCTGGTGGAAGGACTTTTGCTGCTAAGTAGTTGACATAATCAGCATACCAGGGCAGTGAAATTTTAGTAAATATTGCTTCCAATACTTTAATTGTCTTGTCATTATTGCAAAATTCAGGGCATTCTTCAACTAAGTTTTCAGACCTCATATGGGCTACCAGGTGTTCATATAGAAAATCTTCATTGATGGGTATCTCTTCATGTTTAAGATTTTCCATCCTAGATAGATGGTCGACAACAAGATTTTCAGATTCTGGTTTATCTTTAATTTCCAAATCAAACTCTTGTAAGAGTAAGATCCATCTTAATAATCTTGGCTTGGCATCTTGTTTAGCTAATAGGTATCTGATAGCTGCGTGATCAGTGTAGATAACAATCTTTGCGCCTACTAGATAGGAACATAATTTATCTAATGCAAAAATGACTGCCAAGAGTTCCTTTTCTGTAGTGGCGTAGTTTATCTGTGCAGAATCCAAAGTCCTACTTGCATAGTATATTGCATAGAGTTTTTTGTCTCTTCTTTGACCTAATACTGCACCTACTGCATAATCACTTGTGTTGCATATTATCTCGAATGGTAGACTCCAATCAGGTGGTTGTATGATAGGTGCGAATATGAGAGCTGCTTTTAACTGTTCAAACGCCTTCAGGCAGTCATCATCAAAGATGAACTCAGCTTCTTTCATTAAGAGGTTAGTCAGAGGTTTAGAAATTTTCGAGAAATCTTTATGAATCATCGGTAGAAACCAGCATGGCCTAAGAAACTTCGTATTTTACTTACGGTTTTTGGGGGTTGGAGGCTTTCTATTACTTCAATCCTAGATTTGTCTACTTTGATCCCCTTTCCAGATACTATGTGTCCAAGTACAATTCCTTGTTTAACCATAAAATGGCATTTCTCCCAGTTCAACACTAGGTTTACCTGTACACATCTTTCCAGTACCCTTTCCAGGTTTGACAGGCATCCTTCAAAACTTTGCCCGTATACAGAGAAGTCATCCATGAACACCTCCATGATATCATCTATAAAATCGGCAAAGATGGACATCATACATCTTTGGAATGTTGCAGGCGCATTACATAGTCCGAACGGCATTTGTCGATAAGCAAATGTACCATAAGGACACGTGAATGTTGTCTTTTCTTGGTCATCAGGGTGGATAGGAATTTGAAAGAATCCTGAATAACCGTATAAATAGCAGTAGTAAGAATGCTTAGCCAATCGCTCAAGCATTTGGTAAACAAAAGGTAGAGGGAAATGGTCCTTTTGAGTTGCTTTATTTAGTTTTCTGTAGTCAATGCACATTTTGGCTCCACTCACGACTCTTTCTGCTATTTGTTCTCCTGCTTTATTTATCGTGACTGTGATTCCTCCTTTCTTGGGTACATAGTGGACTGGACTAACCCATTGGCTATCTGAGATTGGATAAATGATACATGCATTTAGAAGTTTAGTTACTTCATCCTTGACTACAGTGCTCAAGATCAGGTTAATTCTTCTCTGATGTTCTCTAGAGGATTTATAGTCATCTTCCAGCATAATGTGATGCATGCAGATGAAAGGACTTATTCCTTTAAGATCAACAATGTTATATCCTAAAGCAGAAGGATATTTACTTAAGACATGCAATAGTTTTTTCGTCTCAGTTTGTCCTAAGTCTGTGTTGACTATCACGGGTCTTTTAAGTTTGGAATCTAGGAATTCGTATCTTAGGGTTTTGGGTAAAACTTTAAGTTCCAAGTTGGGTTTCTTCGGACAAGGCATATGATTTAGTGTCAGTGCTAGATGCTCTCTTAAACTGTCATCTCGATATTCGGGACACCAATCATCATCTTCAAAAATTAGGGGCATCGAAATCTTTATAGTTTCAGAATGAGCTTCTTCTTTTGACTCCATCTCTTTGGCACATTCGTCTATTACATATAACAGATAGCATGTATCATCTATAGTTGGGGCCTGTAGGAACTATGTCAGGATAAACTCAACTTTCTCTTCTCCAACTTCAAAAGTTAGCTTTCCTCTCTTAACATCTATAATAGCTCCAGCAGTGGCTAAAAATGGTCTTCCCAATATTGTAGGGGTTATGATTTCCTCTTTAATGTACATAAAGATGAAATCTGTAGGGATGTAGAATTTACCTATCTGCACCGGAATGTTTTCTAGAATTCCCACGGGGTATTTGACAAAGCGATCCGCTAGTTGTACTGACATCTTGGTTGGTCTTAATTCTCCCATGTCAAGCTTTTTAAATATAGACAAGGGCATAACACTGATACTAGCGCCTAAGTCGCATAGAGATTTGTTTATGACATACTTACCTATATTACAGGGTATAGAGAAACTTCCGGGATCCTTTAGCTCCTGAGGCATTTTGTTCTGAATGATTGCGCTACACTCAACAGTGAGTGTAATTCTCTCGTTATCCTCTATATTTTTCTTGTTCCACAAGATTTATTTGAGAAACTTAGCGTATGAGGGCATTTGAGTGATAGCTTCTGTGAATGGTATCGTGATGTTTAATTGTTTCAGAAGTTCAACAAATTTCTTAAATTGCCCCGCACTTCTAGATTGAGTAAGTCTTTGAGGATACAGGATTAGTGGTTTTTAAGGCGGCGGAGGCACATAAGGTTTTTCCTTTTCTTATGTCTCTCCATCACCTACCTTATCCTTCTCTTTTGGTTTGCTTTCGTCTTCGATTGTTTTTCTAGAACTTTGGGACATGGTTGGGTTTTTGGCTCTAGGGTCAATTGGTCCATCATATTCAGTTCCACTTTGTTATATAATAGCATGAGCGTGTCCTTTTGGATTCGATTAAGGTTGACCTGGAAATGTACCAGCAGGTGCAGCAGTAGGTGCTTGTTGTTGAGCCACTTGCGAAATCTGGGTTTAAAGCATTTTGTTATGGATGTCTAAAGCATCTACTTTGTTCACTAATTGTTTGATTTGCTTACTAGTGTGAATATTTTGGTTCAGAAACTCCTTTTTAGTTTAAGCTTGGGTAGCTATAAAATTCTCCATTAGAATTTCGAGGTTAGACTTCCTAGGCATATTAGGAGCAACTGTAGGTGATTTTTGATATCCTAGTGGTACATCATGTGTTTGGCCAGGCGCATACAACACATTGGTGTTTTTATATGAGAAATTTGGATGATTTTTCCATCCAGGGTTATAAGTGTTCGAGTAAGGATTTCCTTAAGCATAATGTACTTGTTCGGGGGGGGGGGGGGGGGGGGGGTTCCTGCCAAGATTTGGCATTCAGCAGCAACATGTCTAAGTACTCCGCATATCTCGCAATTCGGAGTTATAGCAGCCACGGTGGCTGGAGGTACTGCAGTTAAGTTATTTATCTTCTGGACGAGAGCATCTACCTTAGCATGGACGCTATCAAGACTGCTAATCTCGTATATACCGCCTTTTATCGGTGCTTTCTCTACATGAGCTTTGTCTGCTTGACCTCTTTCACTCCCCCACTGATAGTGGTTTTGAGCCATACTTTCTATGAGAGCATAAGCAGCAACGTAGGATTTATCCATAAGTGCGCCACCTGCGGCGGCGTCTATCGTTAATCTTGTATTACAAAGGATACCATTGTAGAAGGTATGGATGATTGACCATTCTTCTAGGCCATGATATGGACAGATCCTCAGCATGTCTTTGTATCTTTCCCAAGCGTAAAAAAGAGACTCATTGTCCTTTCATCGAAAAATGCTTATTTGGGATCTTAGCATAGCTGTCTTACTTGGTGAGAAATATCTTGCCAGAAATACTTTCTTCAACTCATCCCAAGAGGTAACCGAGTTAGCTGGTAGAGACTGGAGCCAGGCTCAGGCTCTGTCTCTTAGGGAAAAAGGGAAAAAGGGAAAAGAGGAAGCCTTATCGCCTCTTGATTGACTCCATTGTTCTTAGTTGTATATGTGTATTGCAGAAACATCGATAAATGTAGATTATGGTCGTCCATTGACCCTCCAGAAAACTGGTTTTGTTGTACAACAGACAACAAGGAAGGTTTGAGTTCGAAGTTATTAGCCTCAATCGGAGGGGCAACACTGCTGTTATATGATTCTTCCGGCGAAGGAATAACATAAGATTTGAGCAGACGTGGCTGATCACCCATGTCTGGTTCTTCAACTGGTTCGGTAGGAATAGAAGATTGAGAGAGAGATTAATCTGTATGAGATACTCGTACTCGGCGTCTTCTAGTAATCGAGCGCTCAAGTTCGGAAATTGGTAGCACAAAGCCTTCACCTTTAAAGCGAGTGCTTGGCATACAATTGGGAATGGTGCCTTAGTCTCTACAGCGTAACTAAAAGAGTTACGATATCGACTTGTTAGTCCCCGGCAACAACGCCAAAAACTTGATCGCGACTTTGTGAGTCTTAAAGAATCTAGACCGCAAGTATACAATCCTATCGCGTGTAGCTTTAAAGGTTATCGAATCCCAAGGGACTAAATGTCGAACTAGCGTTATCTTAGGTTACTATGTAAATCTAAGGCTAATAGTGTAATTAATAGGGGGTTTAGGGAACCTAACTGATTATAATCTAGTTTAGATTCAAGGGAGAATATCGGTATGTAATGGTCAAACTTCGGGGATTTAGCAACTCATTGACCTAGCTTGGATTAACAAAACAGTTTTCGGTAGGAAGCATTTGTTTGAAAACCCTCTTCTCACACTCTCGTGTTTATTGATTCAGATCCTACGATCAAACCTAAGTGAGTGCTCTCGCTGTTTCAATTATGATTTAAAAATAGTTTTTGGAAACAAACAAAACCTAATCAACTTAAAAGTGCTCTCGCTCTATTTTAAGTTGATGCACAATTACTACTGTCCAGTTATTATCTCAAAACTCTCGTTTTATTGATCCTAACCCCTATCTGTATTTTACTCTTGTAACAAAACAATTAATATTTAAAACTAGTAATTGAAACCAGAAAATTATTCTTTCTTTAAAAGGAACTGATCAGGCGTTGCTGAAACTCCGTTGGCTATATGACCTTACATACCGATAAATAAATTTAGCCTAGCATATTAAACGATTCAATAACAACGCAACAGAAATAATTATCATCAAACAATTTAAATAAACAAAACATTACAGACAATCCTGGCATAAATAAATAAAGTACTTAAATTAAACCTGAAAATATTACATCAGAATATTTGTCGGATATCGGATGTCTCCCACAGATCGGTAAAGAAAATAATGCAGAACAAAATAATGCGGAGAATATTTTTGGCAGAGTAAAAACAAGGAAAATAAAAATGTTTCTAAAATGGAGATTTGAGGTACTATTTATAGCCTTGGGGACGCGCAGGAGTTGAGATATTTTCTCCTCCGGAATAGACTTAGTGTAACGGTCGTTACACTCCTTCTTTTGAGGGAGGGCTAACGTGGCAGGGTGTAACGGTCGTTACACTCCTGCTTTTGAGGAGAGGCTTGCGTGGTAGGGTGTAACGGTCATTACACTCATTTGGGCCAATGTGTAACGGTCGTTACACTCCCTTAGTGGATTGGGCCAGCGCTTCTTTCTTAGGCTTTTTGCTTTTAGTGCACCTTATTCTACCACACACCCCTCAATGCATAATTGCTCTTGATTAGCTCGACTTTTCTTGACTTTCTTCGCACATGCCTTGCAAACCAAACATTAAATTCCTGAAAACATAGAAATACCAGCATAATACGAATAAAGAGTAATTTAATTCATTAAAATGCGGATAAAATTCATGTAAAATGATCCAAATATTCGATACATTTCCGGGTTATCAAGTAACTCGACAGAAATCAAGGCTTGTGGTGAAAGGATTTCTACAGAAAGAAGGAATAGAATTCAATGAAGTTTTTGCACCTGTTACTAGGATTGAAACAATCAGGTTGGTTGTTGGTCTAGCAGAAATAAACAAATGGCACATATGTCAGATGGATGTGAAGTGTGCATTCATGAATGGACACTTAGACGAAGAAGTTTATGTTAAACAACCAGTTGGGTTTGTGAAACATGACGAAGAGAGAAAGGTGTACAGGCTGCATAAAGCCCTGTATGGATTGAAACAAGCTCCAAGAGCTTGGAATAAGAAAATTGATAGTTTCCTAAGGGAGAGGGAATTTGTGAAGTGCACAACTGAACATGGAGTATACTGTAAGAAGAAGAAATAGTGAATTTCTTATACTATGTCTATATGCCAATGATTTGTTGATGACAGGTAGCTGCAAAAGTGAGATCGAAGACTTCAAGGTGATCTCAGCAAGGAATTCGAAATGTCTGATCTGGGTGAGATTTCATATTTCCTTGGCATCAAATTTTATAAGAGAAGTAGAGGTTTGATGATGCATCAAAGAAGATATGCAAGAGAAATTCTCAAGAGATTTGAGATGGAAAAAATGCAAGCTCAACTTCGATCACCTGCAGAACTAAGACTAAAACTGTCGAAAGATGCAAATGAAGATGATGTCGACCCAACCCAATACAGAAAACTTTTTAGGTCATTAAGATACCTTTGTCATACAAGGCCTAACTTAGTATATAGTGTAGGTATGGTAAGTAGATTCATGCAGAAGCCAAAGGTATCACATCTAGAAGCAGTGAAGAGGATACTAAGGTATCTCAAAAGAACTCTCGACTATGGCATTTTATTTCCTGCAGCTGATAAAGGAAAAGAATGCAAGTTAGTGGGATACACTGATTCGAGTTGGTGTAGTGATACTGAAGATCGAAAATCAACAGTAGGATATGTGTTTATGTTAGGTGGTACACCAGTTGCTTGGAGTTCAAGAAAGGAACCAGTAATGACATTATCATCATGCAAAGCATAACATATAGTTGCTTCTCTTTGTGCATGTCAAGCAACTTGGATGGTGAACTTGGTCGAAGA
Source organism: Vicia faba (assembly GCA_948472305.1). NCBI lineage: Eukaryota > Viridiplantae > Streptophyta > Magnoliopsida > Fabales > Fabaceae > Vicia > Vicia faba. The sequence continues at coordinate 1,055,127,241 of OX451735.1, forward strand.
GATAACAGGGAAAAATCATAGAGAAATTACCATGAAGATCGACATCATGTCAGCTATCAATCTGGCAAAGAACTCGATAGCACATGATCGAAGAAAGCACATTGAAATGAGGTTCCACTATCTTCGTGAGCAGTTAGCAGATGGGAAGATGAATTTAAAAACACTGCAAAACTGAAAATCAAATTGCAGACATCATGACGAAGGGTGTGCAGGTCGAAGTATTTTGAAGACTAAGAGCTATGGTGAATATAGACAGTTTAGACACAATGAATTAGGTGGTGTGTTAAATTGTAATTCATAGTGTCGAAACAATGTGTGTATCGAAGGAAGGTTGTCCAGTCGAAGAGCTTATGGATCGAAGCAAGCTATACACATAAATTTGGTTTGTTTTAGATTTAGATAGATTTGATTTAGATCTAAAATAGATATTTTGGGCTTTTATAGTTTGAGCTATGGCTAACCTAAATCTATAAATAGAGGAAGTAACCCCTAGTTTTGTAATCAAGACAATCAAGTCATTCACAGTATTTTGCAGTTGCAAAGTGAATAATAAAGTTTTCCACAATTTTTGGGCAGAGAGAAACTCTGCAGAAAATAATTATCTTCTTTCTTTTCTTTTCTCATAATTCATTGTCATTGTGTGGTGATATCAATCTTA